>CAMTDV010000016.1:13592245-15086096 GCA_947069175.1 Scalesia atractyloides | reverse complement strand
GAATGAAAGTGATACTAAAATTTCAACAAATTCTAAGAACAATCACATTAAAGTTGGAATTCAGATTATGTTGAATTCTAGCGAACTAAACGTACCCTTAAGTTAGAGGTTATTGGGAATTTTTTTTATACCAAGCTAAATAAACTATTAATTAAATGAGGAAGGTTAAGTGTTAAATAATATCCTAAACACTATGTTGTATAGGATAATTGTGAGGTCGAGGGCAACATCACTCACACCGTACATCAGGTCCAAGAGGCACGACACTTCCAGACCTTGCATTTCCAAGAGCCTCGTGCAACGGTTTTGCTTTTTTAAAAATAATACAAGGACTCATTAGTAGGCATAAACTAAAGTGTGGTTTGATCTATGTTTGTGGTAAAAACCATCAAATTTTATGTTACTTAGGTGGACAAGGGTATATAGTAGGCACACTTTATGAAATGCTAGCGAGATTTCATATGAGTACATGGGTATACATCAGGATGTCTTTTCTAAGTGATTTATTTAAATTGTTGGGGATCTAAGTATTTTTTTCAAATTTATATAAATTGTGTTGCTTTTCATGTTAATGTTGCTTAAACGTACTAACATATCTTTTTAAGTTTTCTATTAGTAATCATTGATAGTTGTTAGCTTTTGGATGACATCAAATTTAAAATTTAAAATTTATGCTACCGTAAAAAAAACCTGTGGTCGTCAAAACTACATACACGAAAAATTTTTTTACTGATGTGTTTATAATATATTCATCTAAGTTTATGAAAAAAATTTTTGGCCCAACTCGCCCCGAATCAAAAAGTTCTCACGGTTCTCGCAACTCGTGGTGGTTTTCATTTAAGCGGTCCCCTATATATATATATATATATATATATATATAAATATATATATATATATATATATATATATATATATATATATATATATGGTGGGGTTTTAGGGTGAACACTAGTGTATCTGTGAACTGTGTGAACAAATCCTGACCATTGAATTACATCATCAAATCGGAAAATACACTAGTGTATTTTCATTATCAAATCTTAGCTATTGATTTACACTTGTGTATTGATAAATCAAAGGCTTGGATTAGTTCACACAGTTCACTATATATATATATATATATATATATATATATATATGGGGTGGGATTTGGAGAAAACGACTTAGACCATGTGTAGTGGTTTGGGTGAATAAAGCCCCTCCCTTGGGCGTTTTCCGTCATGTGGTAGTACAGTCAGCAAGGGCATTATTGGGCATTTTTCTAAAATGGGTGTAGTGGGGGTGTGGGCATTATATTAAAAAAGGATGTTAAACAATTAAATAAAGAAAAAACATCAAAAAAAGGGTATTGGGTGAATAATGGAAAAATGCATGTGATTGGCCAAACGAAATGTGTTGGGCGTGGATGAAATCACGCTAGGGGTGGGTTTCTTGCAAAAAAAGCCGAATAGCGCCCTGGGGGTGGGGGTCGGGCGTGATTGGGGAGAAAAATGTGTAAGTTCACGCCCACTACACATGGTCTTAGAAGTGTAAGAACGGTGAGAACGATTTTGGTGTTGACATGCGGCGTTGACGCTAACTTACACTAAGGGTAATATTGTCAAAAGGTCCATGCACATGCCACTCACATGTCAAAGACTACCCACATGCAAGTCACATGCACATTCCACCATCTTTTTTAAACTCCCGTAACTTTTTTATACGTGATTATTTTTTAAAAAAATTACACCATAAAATCGAGTGTTTTATTATCTTTCCAACGAGTATACTATTGCTATACTTTGAAATAAAAAAATACTTTCCAAATAAAAAAGACATTAACTGGGTGTTCAAATAAAACGCCATAAAACACCTAATTCAGAAAAAAAAAACGCCATGAAAATACCCAGTTGAAAACGCCATAAAACACCCAAATTAGAAGAAAAAACCATGAAAACGCCATAAAAGCACCCAGTTCAAAAAAAATGCCATAAAAATTAGTTGAAAACGCCATAAAAACATGAAAACCCACTTCAAAACGCCAAACAAAGTTCAAAACGCCATAAAAAAGTTCAAAACGCAAAAAAATAAAACAAACTCAAAACGCCATAAAAACGCAGTTCATTTTTTTCGAAAAATATATCAATAGTATACGCGTTGGAAAGATTAAAAAAACGCTGAATTTTTTGGTGTAATTTTTTTTTAAATAATCACGTATAAAAAAGTTATTGGCGTTTAAATATGACGGGGGAAATGACATGTGATTAGCATGTGCACCTTGTTTGGATCTTCTCATATTACCCTCCTGTTAGTTCTAAAGTTCCTATTATTTACAAAAATGTCACCGCATCAATCTTAAACACAAATCATAAAAATCTTGTGGCTGAAAATCGTTCTCACCGTTCTTACATTTATAGGTGTTTTCTCCTGATCCCGTTTCATATTTAAATATAATATATATATATATATATATATAATATATATATATATATATATATATATATATATAGGGTAAGGTTAATGCGAGAACCACCTTTATTGCAAAATAAAATCTAAAAAAAATCAAAAAAACCACTAATTTTTTTTACTATTTTTTTTTAAATATCCCTATATTTCTTAACCCTAAAAAAAAACTTTTCTTTTTTCGAGTAACAGTTATCCATGCACATGTGCATGTGTATCATAACTTCGACAAATTTCGTAATACATTATCAGTAGTAGAGAATTGCACTTTAATTTACAATACCATCCGTAATACACTACTTTTTATATTACCAATATTCAAAATGCACATGTGCATATAACGTATTTTGGAAAAAAAATTCGTGTTTTTGAATAATGAAGTAGGCTCATATACATGTTTTTTGGTTAGTTATATCTAGTGGTTGATGGTCTGGTTATAGTTGTCAATTTATGATGCAATATGTTGATTGGATAGTATAAATGGTGATGATATACATGTAATAAAGTGAAAATATTGGTATTGGTATTGTGTTATAGATGGTAGGAGGTAATGGTATTGTATATGGATGGTAGGAGGTAATGGAAGTGTATTATGGATGGTATGATAGATGAAAGAAAAAGTGTATTCAAAGTAGTGTATAAAAACACTTTATTTCATGTTGATACATATAGATACACATGTGTATTTATAATACTGGAAACGTAAAAAGTAGTGTATTAAATATGGTAGTTTAAATGAAAGTACAATTGTCTAATATTTGTAACGTATCACGGAATTTGTCGAAGAAATGATACATATGCACATGTGCATGGTAGTGTATTATGGATGAAATGATGGATGAAAGAGAAAGCGTTTTCAGAGTAGTGTACCAAAACACCGTATTTCATGTTGATACATATAGATGCACATGTGCATTTCTAATTTTGGTAACGTAAACATTAGTGTATTACACGTGGTAGTGTAAATGAAAGTACAATTGTCCAATGTTTATAATGTATTACGGAATTTGTCAAAGAAATGATAAAAATGCACATGTGCATGGATAACTGTTACTCAAAAAAAAAATTTTGAAAAAAAAATTATTTTTTTTTGTTGACAAAATATAGCGAATTTTTCAAAAAAAATAGTAAAAAATAAAAAAAATTTTTGGGTGTTTTTTTAGATATTACTTTTTGTGTTCACACTGGTTCTCACGGTTCTCACAATAAAGGGTGGTTCCTAACGGATCTTATCCTATATATATATATATATATATATATATATATATATATATATAACAAGACCACAAAATGCATAGTTTTATATAGAAGAATTTATTTGATTATAACTTAAATGACAAATAATTAGTATATTTTTATGTATACGAACCATTAACTGTTTGATAAACTTAAATTTCGTAAATGTACCATGTGCTATATAATAATATATAAAACAATATTACTTACTTGTGATGGTATATATAGTTATTAGCTATGCAAGAACAAACATAGTTTAAAAACTAGATTGATCATTAAACCGGCTGCAATACTACTTCACTCATTAGACCAATGGAATTAAATACTTCAATAAAAAAATACATGTTAAACTTAATAATATGTTTTTAGAAGAAAATAACAAATAGATATTTTTAGACGAAGAAAAAAACAAATAAAATGATCGAAGAGTTTTAAAAAGTTGTACAACATATAAACTATGGATAAAATGATTATGATAAAAATATTGGGGCCGTCAGATCAACCATCAAATTCACAAACCACCATTAATTGTTGTAGAAATATAATACGTTGAACATGAAGGAAACTGATATGTGGTTGGAGATGAAGACCCTTTGAGGGGCCAAAATGAATCCTATAGTGTTCACATATTTATATATTAATTATTAAAAATGTAAAATAAGTCTTAATCAAGTTAGTGTTCGTTTCGTGGAATGTAATGTAATTGAAACTGAAACTTGCGTAGGAATTGAAATTTTATTTGGAATATAGGTGTGTTTGTTTCACATAATGAAATGAAACCCGGATGGAGTTGGTTAGTAGATTTCGTTATATATGTTATTGTTCGATTTCAATTCCTTCATTTGTTGAAATGAACAACACATGAAATGAAATCTACCTTCTTGTTCCATCCAGTGGCGGAGCTTGAACGAAAACTCGGTGGGGGCGGACTCTTAAAAATCCGGTATTTTACATTACAAAAAATTGGGAATTTTCGATAAATTGAACACTACGAGCAAAAAGTTGGTAGGGGTCTAGGCAACCCCGGGCCACCATTAACCTCTGCCCACTACAAGAAATCGCTATTTTTAGTGGCGACCTTTGTCGCCGCTATTGACCTTTAGCGGAGACACGTGGCCGCTAAAGCGTCGCCGCCATTGCTGGGACGTTATTGCTCTTCGTGTCGCCGCTAAAGATTACCGTCGCCGCTATTGCCCTATTTTGTCTTTAGTGGTTTTGGCGGACAATCAATAGCGGCGACATGTGTCGCCGCCAAAAGTCAATTTTTTTTAATACAACAACTATATACAGCTACCGAACCTGTTTCGGGTCGAAAAAACGCAACCTGTTTCAAAACGCAACCTGAATACAGCTACATTCAAATATATTAAACACCAAAACCATATACAAAACGTAATACAATTTCAAACAACAGTTACGTCCTACATTATCATCCTAGATGCGTAAAAATGTTAAAAATAACTACCCATACTTCGAAATCATCCTAATCTTCATCATCCTCTTATTCGTTATCGAAATAAGGGTTATAACAGTCGTCGTCATCTGCCGGTTCTTTTCCTTTTGAACTTAAGTTGCTGTCAAGTCGATTCAGGAAAGTCGGGCTTTGGAACAAGTTGTCAACAAATCCCTACAATAATAAATATCAAAACGTATGTTAGCATATTAGCGGACGCTACCAACATATATTTAACAAGGAAACACGCGTTCGTTTATCATTTTATAAATTGTGTAGTTTACCTCAGAAAAGGGTTCTTGAGTCTCAAGTTGGGAAGCCGACAAGTTCGGGTGCGTATTTGAAGGTTTATGCCCCATCCCCCGGTACCATCCTATCCGCTCTCCCAAGGCTTCCTGAAATGGGACAAGTGCAGGACCGTCACCGTGCCACTCGTTTGTGGCCTGTTGTAAGTCCACTGTATATTACGTAGATTATTAAATTATATATATATAATATATATATATATATATTTTTATAAAAAATATACTTAAAAGAAATACTTATACGAAGTTCTGTTCGGCAACCGGGTCAACCCAATGCCCCTCCTTGGTTTTTGCGTACGTAGGTACCCAATCTATATCCTGTTGAACATTAAACTTAGATTAGATATTAAATAAACAAAAGCTTACACAAACACATATATAAAACATTACATTTTTGTAGGCTGTGCTACCATATGACGCCGTCCCCCCGCGGAATGTGAATTGTTATTTCGTGCGGACACCCTTGTTGGCCTCGCATCGTTTGATATATTTTTCGTTTAAAAATCCGTCGACGGCTTTCAACCACTTATCATAGGTCATATCAACGGGATGGTATGCCCTTGCTTGTTCAACATCCTGGTACCCTCCGTGTTGCTCAAATAATTTTTTTGCATCGTGTTTGCGGTCAGAGTACCTCTTCATAAGCAAACTCTTGATTCCACCCTTTAAGTTTTTTGCTTGTAGATCCTGTTCAACTTCGTCAAAGTTAAACATTTCCTACAAATTCAATAAAAAAGGTAAAATATTATTATAAATTAAGTCTAACGACCCGTGAAACGGCTGCAAACGGCCTTTAAACGACGACAAATTATATGCATATAACTTATTTACCCTCAAGTGGTTCATGAGCGCTTCCTTGTACGGTTGTGCCACATTATCCCATCCAACTTTATCGAACGGGATGGACCGCCACATAAATGAACCGCCCTCTCTTGAAAACATATCTCTTCCTTCGCCAACGGGGTAAACGTGACATCCCTTTCAAATGTTAGGGATACCCCTCCCCCTTCCTTAACCATACGACGGAGTTTTTGGTTTTTGGCTTTCCCCTAACCCTCTTCGGGAGATCAACTGCAACTAAAACATAAATAATTAGTAACAACATTTATAATATATGAAACATAACAACTAAAAAAATAATTAAAACATAATAATTAAAAGACTTACCATCAAGCTCGTGCGTGCCTTTAAAAAAATGATTTGGAGGCGGTGGATCACCGGCGCCGTCTCTCCCATGTCCCCATGGGGCCAGATCGGCCATCAAATAAGCAAATATCAACAGTACTAAAATCATGATTCCTAAAAAGTTGCAAATGTTACAGCATGTGTATCTAATAGAAATTAATGATAAGTACAACAAGTGTAACTCATATTCAGATAAATATTTCAACAAGTGTTTATCAAAGTTAAACTTTTTTTTTCAAACTACACATAAACATTCAAATTTTCAAGTTAAATATTTTTTTTCTCAAACCTAAATATAAACATAGAAATTATCAAGTTAAACATATTTTTTTCAAACATAACCATAAACATAGAAATCATGAAACTTAAACATAATTTATACTACCAACACATATACATACTTATAAACAAACATTTTGAACAAAAACACAAGGTTTATACATACTTACATACACATTTACATACTTTATATAAACATACATACTAGCATAAACATTTTTCACCAATTGCAAACATTTAAATGCACAATTGTTCATCATTTACATACACCTACATACTAACATACAACTTGATGCATTCATTCATAGACTTACATACACACATAAATGCTTTCATACACCTACATCAACAAATACATAGATTTCCATATACACATTTTCACCAAACACACTTACATTATACATTTTACATACAAACATTCATCCTTACATACACCTACATCAACAAATACATAGATTTCCATATACACATTTTTTTACCAAACACACCTACATTATACATTTTACATACAAACATTCATCCTTACATACACATTTACGTACCTAAACAAAAAATTATACAATTTCTAAACTTAAAAAAATACATATAAAACTAACCTTTTTTAAAGTTTCAAGGATACGAAGACCGCGAAGCAAAGGTGGTGCCGGAGAAATGATGGTGGTGACCGGAGAAGAGTGGTGGTGATCTGAGTTATATTCCACAAACACAAAAATACACAAAAACGAGCAAAAATTAAAGCCTATAACATGCATATAACAAATGTAGAGAAGAAATTTAACATAAATAGAGTTAAACTAACCGATTTGGGCAAAAGATGGGTGTCTCCGACGGAGCTCAGGCGTTTTTTCTGAGGGAAAAATGAAGGAGGAGGGAAGAAAGGCGCTGATATTGGGTCTGTACGTTAAGACCATTACCGGCGACACCCTGTCGCCGCTATTGGTACTTCCGTCGCCGCTACTGGTTGAACCTGGATAACATTTGTGTGGCTAAGGTTTATTGTGGTTTAGGGAACCTGGATAACATTTGTGTGGCTAATGGTCTAACATTTGTCGCCGCTATTGCCTGTTGAATCCCCAACCGTCACATCTAGAAAATGATCAACAGCTGGGGTTTGGTCTGAGGGGCCGGGACACGGATCGACCAATAGCGGCGACACTTGGCCTGTTGCCGCTAATGGTGTCGCCGCTAAAACCGGTGGTTTCTTGTAGTGGCCCCTGATTCAGATTACATTCATTCTGTAAAACGAACACTACTACGTAACTTCTCCCGTGGAAGAAGCTTTGGTATGATAACCGGTCAATGGTCGGCCCCAACACTGTATTTTACTATGCCTGTTTACTTGTAGCCAAATCTCGAACATATATCTTTCTAATAAATCCTTAAAACTATGAACTCAACACAATTTAAACTTTTGTTGCTACAAAGGATTTACAACAGCGTCTCGGCAAGAACTTTATTGATCTTAAACGTTGGCGGTCTCTGACATGAGACGGAAAAGAGCATCGTTAGGCTGGCTACAAGGGTTAGACATCGTGATAAAACTCCGAGGTGAATACAAGTGTTGGGATCAGATCTAGCTCAAATATAATTGAATTGATCACAATCTAATTATCACATTTGCTATTAAGCTCGAGGATTAAATACAATATTGAGCAATTAGTGGAAAGGTTGTTTCCACTAATGATAGTTCTTATGTGAATTAACTGATCAGATTTCACTAGTTAGTTGATGTTGACTATTAGCATAATGGCTTCAAATGATCTAGTCTTCAGTGGAAATGTTAATCAACAGATGTTGGATCAGAGGAACTTCTTCACTTGTGGATAATTGGTTGAAATATTCTGGACCACAGGTTTCTCCAAACCCAATAATTGGCATTGTGATTATAAAACTATCGATGTTATAAAAAGTATCCACCACAACCCTTCGTAGAAAGAACTAGTGACATACCATGTTCAACCGAGTTTTCCATCACAAATCCGGCGGAGAAGGCTTACCACAACCATACAAAACTTACATGAAATCATAATTAGATAAATCATCATCTACCATTGGGGTTGGTGGTCCAATGGAAGAGACAACTTCTAAGAGCATCTAAGTTGGGAATACATGAGTTCAAGTCTCATAAACAGACGTAAAATATGAAATTGTGTTGTTAAATAATAAGATAATTGATCATCTACCGATAAGACATGCTTGGGACCCACTTTCTTCATTGAGGGCTCACCTAAATCAAAAGTCAGGTGAGCGATATTGACCTAACCTTTTTAACATCATAAACACATGTACAGAAACACAGAGCCATCTAGCCTTTAATACAATATAAGGTGATTGCTCTTTTTGACCAACTGTTTCACCTGCAATTAACTACCACATTTCATTTCTTTGTTTTAATGACAATCATTCACACTTGTCTACCTCTAACAAGACTTTTAACATATAATCATTTGGTTAGTGATATTATAAGGGGAATTGAACCAGTTGTGAGGAATACGTTCGCATAAAATAAATAAAAAACTTTTATAAGTTCAATTACAATACAGAAATAAATAAAGCTGTAATTACAATACTTTTACAACTGAAATAAACGAAATACAAGAACAAAATTCAAACAGAAAAGAAGTTCTTGGCTGAGGATCGTGTTAAACACGGTCCCTTAAAACAAATTTCGAGTCTTCCAGGAGAACTCGTTTGTTTCCAGGATACAACAGCCCAAGCAGTTGCACTGCCGGAGATGACGACAACCCGAAGGTGTACCTTGCTGCAAGAAAAGGAAGAAGACGAATTTTCTGTAGAGAATTCGTTGGTGTTCAAGGTCTATTTCTGGTGTTGAGGTGATGTTGTATTTATACTGCATCTGGGTTGAAACAGTTAAAAGGAATTAACTTGACGAATTAAACTGCATTAAACGTCTTTAATGCACTTTAATTCTCAGTAAATTCCTGGTCAAGACCCTTGACTAGTCTGTTTCAACTGCTGAAGTGTAACTGATCTGTCATTAACTCTGGAAGCACGCTCGCGCGCGCGCGCCAGTTTGGCTCACATGCGCGAGCCTACTGCTGCGCCACCCCTGCGCGCGCACGCCACGACACCAGGGAACCCATCTGGTCCACGCCACACAGTCGCGCCATACTGGTTCACTCCAGTGCGCCGCGCACGTCAGGCATCTGCTCGCACAACCTGGACTGCCTGCACCATGCGCCACTACCTATGTACATGGCGCCCTTGCCACGTTACCCTCCAGGGTCTGCGCACCTGGTCCTTGCAGCCTTTGCTGAGCCACGCGCGCGGTCAAAAATACAAAGGCGGCTCTCGGCGATGCGAGCAAAGTGCGCCATCAAAGCGCCACATTGCGCCCATCGCCCACGCCAGCGCGCCGCGAGTGCGAGTTAGGGTGCTCCGCACCCTTCGCGAGTACACTTAGTGTGTGCTTCCATGAAACAATAAAGAAGGAGTGTTCCAAATTAAATAACCCTTTAAGTTTCATCACTACTCCTATGTGGGACAAGGTGCTACCTCCCATTATTTCAGCATTTAATGTTTCAAACACCAAACTTTGAGCATCGATATCTCATTCATCTTAGCTCCGTTTTGGACGTGGTTTAGTTCGTTGCGAAGCTCTTCCAACATAGAACACAAACCCGAAATACATATCTATATAAACCTCAGTTTATAATATTATTTATCGTCCAAAATTAGGAATGTCCATTTCCTATATTTGTGAAAATGCTATTTTCATTAAATTTCCAACAATCCCACACATGAATGGAAATCGATCTTTTCCTTTCAAGTTTCAATGATACAAATTCAACAGTTGAGTATTGCAAGATAGGTAGACGTAACCTTTGAACCCTCTTTTGTGAAGCATACTTAGCCTCCTATGGTCTTGTAGACGCGGTGTCTTTGAACAATCCCCCATTTATGTAGGCGACAATATACATTCACAAAATACTTTCCCTAGTTTTGTCATCTCCTCATGGTTGCGTCCGTTCATGGTCATGGAACACTTTCCTGGTTCTGCGAGAGCTCTAGGATTTGCGCCTCCCCACAAATCCATTCGAAGCGACCCCACTTCTCTCTAACATAGGTGATTCCTCGAATAATTAAAAGCATCATGGTTAATTTGGATTTCCCTAAATCCTTAACCTCAATATGCTTAACCTTACTTCATGTCACTGATTGGAATGGACTAGGAAGTATACGACTCCCTTATTGATCTTTTGGGTACCCCCCACAGTGACTCCCTTTTTGGGTTTATGATTAAGTTTGCCTATTGAACCTAGATCTTGGGATCTCCAGTCAACTAGGTTAGATTTCCCTCATATTTCCTTCATCCATGGGCTTTAGTCCCATTCCTCTTGACGTCGTATAAACTAAATCTTTGATTAAGCCTTTCGTTAACGGGTCTGCTATATTCTCTTTTGACTTCACATAGTCAACCGAGATAATACCCGTTGAGATTAGTTGACGTACCGGGTTGTGCCTACGTCGAATGTGCCTTGATCTGCCATTATACATAGAGTTTTGTGCTCTCACAAGTGCTGATGTATTGTCACAATGTATGCAAATCGCCCTCAACGGCTTCGGCCATCTTGGAATATCTTCCACAAATTGACGTAGCCACTCTGCCTCTTCACCGCTTTTATCTAAAGCGACGAATTTGGATTCCATCGTGGATCTAGCTATAACAGTTTGCTTGGATGACTTCCAAGCTATAGCTGCTCTCGCAAGTGCAAACACATATCCACTTGTCGATCTATGATCTTTTATATCCGAAATCCAATTCGCATCAATGTATCCTCGATCACTGCTGGATGAACGGGTATAATATAATCCGTAATCTCTCGTGTATCTTATGTATCTCAGCACCCGTGTGATAGCTTTCCAATGATCATCATTTGGATTACTAGTGTATCTACTTAGCCTGCTTACTGCATATGCTAAGTCGGGTCCAGTACATGTCATTAGATACATGAGACTACCAATGATCCTTGAGTACTCTAACTGAGCAACTCCTTCGCGTCTATTTTTCCTTAGACGTTGAGTATTATCAATTGGAGTTCGAGCTATACTCGTATCTTCCGAATTGAATTTCCCAAGGATCTTGTCCACGTAGTGAGTTTGACTTAAGATAAGACCATCTTGCGTTCTAGTGATTTTTACACCAAGAATCACATCTGCTAAGCCCATGTCTTTCATGTCAAACCTGGCTTTCAACATGTCTTTAGCTGAGTTGATCATATGATCGTTACTCCCAATGATAAGCATATCATCCACATAAAGACATAAAATCACATAACCTCTTGGTGTGTCTTTATAGTAAACACATTTGTCGCACTCATTTATTTTGAAACCATTGTCAATCATGACATGATCAAACTTTTGGTGCCATTGTTTTGGAGTTTGCTTCAAGCCGTACAAAGACTTGACCAGTTTACATACTTTGCCCTCTTTTCCTGGGGCGGAAAAACCCTCGGGTTGTTCCATGTAAATTTCTTCTTCTAAATCGCCATTTAGAAATACGGTTTTTACACCCATTTGGTGAACTTCCAAATTTCTTAAAGCTGCAATTGCAAGAACCAATCTTTAGAGGTTATTCGTGTCACATGTGAGTAAGTATCAAAGTAATCTAGACCTTGTTTTTGTCTAAACCCTTTTATTACTAGCCTCGCCTTGTATTTATCAATACTTCCATCAGCTTTCATCTTCCTTTTGAATATCCAACGATATACAAGTGGTTTACAACCAGTTGGAAGATCCACTAACTCCTAATTATGATTTTGCAATAGAGAATCAATTTCATTCTTAATTGCTTCTTTCCATTGTGGTCCTTCCGCGGAAGAAACCGCTTCGCGATAGGTATTAGGCTCACCCTCAACCATATAGCTCATGAAGTCTGGCCCAAATGATTTTGCAATCCTTGGCCGTTTACTTCGTCTAAGGTCACCTTCGTCGACCTCTGGTCGATCATGTGTTTCATCTAGCCACGTAGATGAACTTGGACCTGCTTCATCAACCGTCGTTGGTGAGGTTTCATGTGGTTCTCCTAGCATAGGAAACACATTTTCAAAATATGAGACGATGTTAGGATTTGCCTCCATGATAGTGTTTACGTGGACATCGGGATTCTTGGACTCATGTACAAGAAAACGATGCGCACTACTTTGATGTGCATATCCTATGAATACACAATCAACAGTTTTGGGTCCTATCCGAAGAGTCTTAGGAGGTGGTACAACCACCTTTGCTAGGCACCCCCACACTTTCAAGTATTTGTACGAAGGCTTCCTTTTTCTCCATAACTCATATGGAGTATCGTCCCTATTTTTGAGTGGTATCTTCAAAAGATAATTAGCTGAGAGAATCGCGTCCCCCCACATTTCTCGGTTCACACCCGAACTGATCAACATGGCGTTCATCATTTCTTTTAATGTGCGGTTCTTACATTCCGCAACGCCATTTGATTGTGGAGAATAAGGAGGTGTACACTCATGTACATTGCCACTTTTTGCGCATAAATCCGCAAAAGGTGCAACATATTCACCTCCTCGGTCGCTTCTCACCGCTTTTATCTTCTTTTTAAGTTGATTCTCAACTTCGTTTTTGTACAAGATAAACTTTTCTATTGCTTCATTTTTACTTTTAGGTAAATATACATAGCAATATTTAGTGCAATCATCAGTAAACGTGATAAAGTACTTATTTCCTCCATGTGTGGGAACCACTTTTAAATCACACACATCCGTATGAATTAAATCAAGGGGTTCGGTTATTCTTTCAACCGATTTAAACGATGATCTTGTAAGTTTGGATTCTACACATGACTCGCATTTGTAGTCGGACTCGATATGGATTGTTGGTATCATATTTAATTTTATTAAACGTCGTAATGAATTAAAATTTACATGTCCTAGTCTACCATGCCAAACATTAGAAGACTCAATAATGTAAGTAGAAGTAGAAATTTCATTCATGTTTTTCTTGGTGTTAACCACCGTTACATTCATTTTGAACATTCCATTAAGGGCATAGCCTTTCCAACATACATTCCACGTCTAGATAAAACAAATTTGTCCGATTCAAACACTAGACGAAAACCAAACTTGTTGAGCATCCAACCCGATACGAGATTCTTCCGTATATCCGGGACATAGAGGACTTTACTCAACGTGAGCTCCTTGCCAGAAGTCATCTTCAAGATCATTGTGCCTTCACCTTGATGTCGGCGGTAGCTTTATTTCCCATATAAAGCTTTTCTTCACCTGTTGCTTCCTTGAATGTTGAGAACAACGACTTGTCTCCAAAACATGGCGGGTTGTACCCGTGTCAACGAACCATCCTGGTGGGTTATCACCCACCACGTTGACTTCTTCAATCATAGTCACTTCCTCGGTTATCATTGCAATTAGAGGCATACCATCCTCATCAACCATATGGCACGCTCACGCTTCGGTTTCTTGCATTCGTTAGCACGATGCCCTGTCTCGTTACAATTGTAACAAGTACCTTGGAAAGGTGCAGACTTCTTTTTCACAGCCCTCTTTCTTGGTTCAAGGTTGTTAACTTTTGCTTTCCCCTTGTCCTTTTTCAATGGTTTGCCCTTTTGCCTTTGGAAGATTCCCAAACTTCCACCATGTTTGCTTTACCCCAGCTTGCGTAATGGTGCCTTTTAGAGCGACCTTGTTGTCCTCTTCGATTCGAAGACGGACCACAAGTTCCTCCACTGTCATTTCCTTTCGCTTATGCTTTAGGTAGTTTTTGAATTCTACCCACGAGGAGGCAATTTTTCAATTATTGCTGCCACTTGAAATGTCTCGCTAAGTACCATGCCCTCAGCATGGATGTCATGTAGTATATTTGCAACTCTTGACTGGGTTCATAACAGTCTTGTTGTCAACCATCTTGTAGTCCAAGAAACGGGCGACAACAAATTTCTTTGTTCCCGCATCCTCTGTTTTGTAGTTTTTGTCCAAGAGATCCCATAATTCTTTGGAGGTCTTGAAATTGTAGTACACATTATACAATGCATCCGAAAGGCCATTAAGCACATAGCCTCGACATATGAATCCGTATGCTTCCAAGCATCAACCGCGCACTGAGCTTCAGCGTCGGTCTCCCCTTCCGCAGGTTGGGGAGCGGTTTCAGTCAAGAACCTCGCAAGGTTCATGGTGGTCAAGTAGAAGAACATCTTCTGTTGCCACCTCTTGAAGTGGAGACCCGAGAACTTCTCAGGTCGTTCAGCATGGTTTGCCACTGTGGACGCTCCCACAGTGTTGGCAGGGGTTCCAACGACAAGGTTGTTAACATTCGTGTTCACGTTCGTATTGTTTTCAATCGACACATTCTGAAATAAAAATTAAAGTTTTTGTCCAAATTCTGTTTTAACTCAATAAAAACAGAAGTAAACTCCAATTTTTAAATTACCACGAATTTAAAGTTTGGCTTCTAAGTCCAACTTTGAAGACAAAAAACATAAAATTCTTATAATTTTTAGCGCAAACTTACTATTTGGCTTCTAAGTCCAACTTAGAAGACCAAAACGAAAGTTTTATAAGTAATTTTAAGAACGAAACCAAGTAATCCGAAATCGTTTTCAACCAAAATCGCTCATTTGAAGATGAAAACGAAAAAGAAAAAATGTTTTTAAAACACAAACCGAGTGAAACAAAACTTGTTTGAATAAAAAACGAAGTGGTTTTGATTCTACACGAACGGTGTTTTAAAAATTTGTTTTAAGATTGTAGGAATCCGTTCGCATAAAATAAATAAAAAAACTTTTATAAATTCGAATTACAATACAGAAATAAATAAAGTTGTAAATTACAATACTTTTACAACTGAAATAACGAAATACAAGAACAAAATTTAAACAGAAAAGTAAGTTCTTGGCTGAGGATCGTGTTAAACACGGGTCCCTTAAAACAAATTTCGAGTCTCCCAGGAGAACTCGTTTGTTTTCAGGATACAACAGCCCAAGCATTGCACTGCCGGAGATGACGACAACCCGAAGGTGTACCTTGCTGCAAGAAAGGGAAGAAGATGAATTTCCTGTAGAGACTTCGTTGGTGTTCAAGGTCTATTTCTGGTGTTCAGGTGATGTTGCATTTATATTGATCTGGGTTGAAACAGTCAAAAGGAATTAACTTGACGAATTAAAACTGCATTAAACGTCTTTAATGCACTTTAATTCGTCAGTAACATTCCTGGTCAAGACCCTTGACTAGTCTGTTTCAACTGCTGAAGTGTGACTGATCTGTCATCGACTCTGGAAGCAACAGCTCCGCGCGCGCCAGTTTGGCTCACATGCGCGAGCCTACTGCTGCGCCACCCCTGCGCGCGCACGCCACGACACCAGGGAACCCATCTGGCCACGCCACACAGTCGCGCCATACTGGTTCACTCCGGTGCGCCGCGCACGTCAGGCATCTGCTCGCACAACCTGGACTGCCTGCACCATGCGCCACTACCTATGTACATGCGCGCCTTTGCCACGTTACCCTCCAAGGTCGGCGCCACCTGGTCCTTGCAGCCTTTGCTGAGCCACGCGCGCGCGGTCAAAAATACAAAGGCGGCTCTCGGCGATGCGAGCGAAGTGTAAAGTGCGCCATCAAAGCGCCACATTGTGCCCATCGCCCACGCCACGCGCGCGTGGGCGAGTGCGAGTTAGGTGCTCCGCACCCTTCGCGAGTACACTTAGTGTGTGCTTCCATGAAATAATAAAGGAGTGTTCCAACTTAAATAACCCTTTAAGTTTCATCACCCTCCTATGTGGGACAAGGTGCTACTCTCCCATTATTTCAGCATACATTTAATGTTTCAAACACCAAACTTTGAGCATCGATATTTCATTCATCTTAGCTCCGTTTTGGACATGGTTTAGTTCGTTGCGAAGCTCTTCCAACATAGAACACAAACCCGGAAATACATATCTATATAAACCTCAGTTTTAAATTTCCTATATTTGTGAAAATGCTATTTCCTAATTTTGTGAAAATACTATTTTCACTAAATTTCCAACAGTTACGAGTCGAGGTGAACCCGAGCTTGACTCAAGTTGACAATCTTAAGTTAAACTCAAACTCGATTTAATAGCTCAACTAGCCTTCATAATGCAAGTTAAAAGATGTTGAATTAATTTGGTACATACCCAAATCATTTTGTAGTCCTAATTGCAATCTATTAGCACTTAAACACCAAGACAACCAAACTGTCTAAATCCTGTGCTGGTTTGGTTGCTTTGAGATCCAACGGTTAGGTTCATATTTCGGTTTTCAACAGCTTGACAATTTGATCCGCTTTATAACTTGAAACCGGAGTGTAATCAAACCGGCAGTTTTAAATTTAATTTAGAGTAAATTGCCGAAATCGTCCTGAGGTTTGGGGATATTTGTCATTTCATCCAAAACAACTTTTTTTTGTACTAAATAGTCCTTCACTTTTGAGATTTTTTGCCATTTTCATCCAAAAGTCTAATTTGTTTTATTTTTCTATCAAATATTTGAATGAAAATGACAAAAAATCCCAAATCTCAATGACAATTTTGGCAAAAAAAAGTTAGACATTTGGATGAAAATGACAAAAAACCCCAAAAGTGAAGGGTAATAGGTACAAAAATGTGGTTTTGATGAAATTGACAAACATGCCTAAACCTCAGGGATAAATTTTGACAATTTACTCTTTAATTATTTGTATAATTCTTGTCACTTTTAAACATTTACTTATGTATTATAATCATGAACCATCTTTCATTATTTCTCTTTAATTATTTTAACATTTTTAATACAAACTAATGATTTTGAAAAAAAAACTAAAAACTTCAAACTGGTAAAAACGATTGGGCCGACCGACCAACCAATACGGCCGGTTTGGTTTGTCGATTCCGGAAACCCTAGTTAGCGGTTCCCCCCCTAAGATTACGTCAAAACAGCCAATCCGGACCGTAACACCATAACACACTAGATTTGAAACAAATATGTACACATTTGTGTCTGGTACTTATAAAGTTGAGTTATTAATACAAGTAGTTCAGTTACAACACAACTGACAACTGCTGTCCAAAATGTACAGATATACTATTAGAGGACTGTTTAACCAATGAAAAATCAGGATTACAACTAGGTAAGAGAAATTAAATAACTTTAAATGTACCAAAAAGGTAAATCAAAAGTTGTTTTTACCAAAATTTTAACTTGATACCTTTATAATCCGCAAATGCAGCAGCAGCACATATGATAAAACCATAAGCAATCAAAATAATCAGAGCTGTAAGTGGTGACACAAACAGCGTATTGACGGATAAGTTCACCAATCCGGTCAACAAATTCGCCTGCATAAGTTTATACCACGTTACTAGTTTGTTTTGCATAATCAAATACGATTCTTGTTTTTTGGTGACCATGAAATTCCGCTAAGGAAAACAGTTAGGGCTAGCAATTTCTACACGAACACGATAACACGACATGAACCTACATGAAGTTAACAGGTTTCATGTTTAACCTTAATGGGTTTCGTGTCTATAACAGGTCGACACGTTAAGAATGTTTAATTTTGTGTCTTAACAGGTTAAATACCTATTAACCTGTTAAAACCCGTTAATGACATGTTTATAATTTTAAATAAAAAAATTGTGGGGCTTGTTTATAATTTTGGATAAAAAAAATATGCGGTGCTCCTAATTTTAAATTAAAAAAAATACCTGGAAGTAAGTTTATATATTTCTCAACAGGTCGTGTTCGTGTCTTAACAAGTTGTATGATACGTTGGTAATTTTTCATGTCTTAACAGGTCGTATGATACGTTGGTAATTTTTCGTGTCTTAATAGGTCGTATGATACGTTAGTAATTTTTTCGTGTCTTATTAGATCATTTCGTGTACCTGTTTATTATCAGGTTTGTGTTCGTGTTCGTGTTTGGAAAATCTGACACGATAAGATTTCGTGTCATGTTCGTGTCTTACCTCTTTCGGGTTTATGTCCTATCGTGTTCGTGTCTTAACAGGTCGGGTTGACAGATATGCCAGCCCTAGGAAAACTTATGGGACCCACAAATACCCTTATGGAATAGGCGCTTACAACTGCGTCACCCCCTTGAAGGTTCGAATATGAAAAATTAGATCAAGGTGTCTTTGTTTCTCACCACAATGAAAAATGCAAGCAAGTTTCGGTTGATTGCTTGTTCCAATAGTGATAATTTACCACCCGGGATATAATCTGAAAGCGTTATTACTCCCAACATCTGCAAATTTCAATACTTTTAACAATGAACTTTAAAAGGCCACATTGCAATGATACTAACCGTAGGCCCGTAGCAGAAATGAGAATTACCTGTAGGTTTGTAGCCAATATCAATGTAACGTATGTCACGTTGCACTGCAAATGTAATTAATAAACAATTAACATATATTTCAATAATTTCCCCTTTAATATGGTTTGAAAAATCTAAACAGATATATTATAAGAAGCAAGGGCTTCGAACCATTCTACGCGAAGGTCTTTCAACGAAACGGTCCAGAATCAAGGTCAAACACCTGGAAGGATAAGGGGAAAGATGGTCACTTAAAAGAATGCTAAAAAGTATTTTGATAAAAATTAAAAATGTTTTGAAAAAAAATATATATATCATACCAGAAGAATATAACTAGAATCCAAATTTGTTTTCTTGCTAATCCGTTAGATCTCAGATTAGCGTTCTTCCGAAACAAAACATTGTTGCCCAACCAAACACCGATCAAATACAGGCCCCAATACCCTGAAAAAAATAAAAAAAAATATATATAAAAAACTATGGACTAGGGTTCGTGTTCGCTTGTTAAGGAAATAAATGTGTTCCCGAACTGTCCATGAACACTTACCGAACAAGCTTTTCTGTTTGTGTTTCGTTCATTAAAGAAATGAACGCGTTCGTGTTCATTCCTTGATTTTAGGTAACAAACGCAGATGAACACAAACGAATGTTCATGAACACAGATGAACACAAACGAACGTTCATGAACACAAACGAACATGTATTAAAAGTTAAAAGGTATGTAATATAATACACTAATTTTTATTAAATATATATTACTGTGAATTTTGAAGTATGTAAATAAAATATAAACTAAATACCCTAATGAACTATCAAACATAATCGAACATGTTACCGAACGTTTATGAACATAAATGAACAAACGCGGCCTTTGTTCATGTCCGTTCATTAACTAAATGAAATTTCTTGTTCTCGTGTTTGCTCATAAATTAAAAGACCGAACACAAACGAACTTCCTGACGAACGGTTCACGATTTTTTCGTTGAACGTTCGGTTCATTTGCCTGCTATGGCTCTAGAAATCTAATTAATAAATATCCAAACATTATTTAATGAAATCAAAGAAATTTGTACAAAATACCTCACCAAATATGCTGTAGATTCCTTCCTTGTTTTGACTAATAATGTCAGTTCCCCGTTCGGCAGAAAGCAAATAAGAGTTCAATCCATTCATTAGCCAAACTTGGTACCCTGAAGATTTAAAAATATAATAATAATATAATAATAATAATAAATAATAATAATAATAATAATAATAATAATAATAAATAAATAAGAGATTATTTTACAGGCATACAAAAAAATAAAATTAAACAAAGAGTAAAGTACACGGATGGTCCCTATGGTTTACCCAAATTTTGGATTTGATCCCTAACTTTCCAAATGTACACAAATGGTCCCTGTGGTTTGCACTTTGTAACGCATTTAGTACCATGCGAACATACCTAAAGATTTTAGCATTAACAAGATAGGGACTAAATGCGTTACAAAGTGCAAACCACAGGGACCCTCCATGTACTTTTGGAGAAACTAGGGACTAAATGCGTTACAAAGTGCAAACAACAGGGACCATCTGTGTACTTTTGGAAAGCTAGGGACCAAATCCAAATTTTTGGTAAACTACAGGGACCATCTGTGTAATTTACTCATATTAATGAAATCACACACCTATTAGTACTAATGAACCTACAAGCCCGCAATACTTTGGAGAAACGTTAACGATTGACGTTAAAACCGCTACACCGGCAAGTGTGAAGAAGAAATTCCAGTGAACACCATATTCTCCCACGTGTACCTATGAACATAAACATAGCGTGTTACCCGTTAAGGCGAAGAACAAGGTATGTTATTTACAAGATATTGAAGTTGGGTCGAAGATCGTTTACCTGATAGTCAACTCCAGTTGTAGTAACGAGTCTAGCAAACCCGAGAACGAGTAGCGGGCTAGTAGAGGATAGTGCACTTCTCAAACCCCTAAGATACCAACAAAGTAGTCAAACAATTAATATAAATAAAACAAATACTCACATGTGCGAGTGTGTGTTGTTTAAGTAAACTCACTCACATTGTTGAAACACCCCGAGCTTGACGGGAAACAAAGGAATTTGCAAAGATAAATGCACCGACCCCGATATCCATCTGATGATCCCAAAAATAATAAAGTAACAAATCAGCATAATATCTACTACCTAGGCTAATAATCAATAAACAACATAACTTAACTTTGTAATAAATTAAAGAGTAAAATGTCATTTTCATCCCTGAGGTTTGGTCAGTTTTGCGACTTTCATCCAAAGGTTTGTTTTTCCGCATCTGGATCCAATAAGTGTGAAATCTTGCCATTTTCATCTGGCTCATTAACTCCATCCATTTTCTCTGTTAAGTTAGGAGTATTTTCGTTTTTTTGCTAACTTAAAGGGCAATTTGGTCTTTTTCACTTTATGTAAAAAAGACCAAATAACCCCTGAAAAGGACCGAATTGCCCTTTAATTTAACAAAAAAGACGGAAATACCCCTTACTTAATGGAGAAAAATGGATGAAGTTAATGAGCCGGATGAAAATTGCATAATTTCAAAACTTTCGGATCCAGATGCGGAAAAACAAACCTTTGGATTGAAGTCACAAAACTGGCCAAACCTCAGGGACGAAAATGGCATTTTACTCTAAATAAAAATAGATGTAAAATAGGCAAGAAAAAAACATTACCAAACTAGTACCATAAGTCTCGGTTTTAGCGTATCTTCTAGGATATATTTTGAAGTCAACGGCTAAAATACAAATGCATGTCATAAGCATCTACACAAATAATAATAATTATTAGAAATACAAAGAATGTTTTGGAGCACTAAAGCTAATAAAAAGATAATACAAATCAGGTGGAGGTTACCATAGAAACCCTGTATGATGATACGTATGTACTCAAAGAATGAACACCTTCTTTCTGATCCCAGGAAGATCCATGTCTGCATGACATAGAAAACATATTCAAGACTTTGTTGAATAATAAATTAATAATTACTCAAAAGTTCAACTGGGTAACAACAGTTTAAGGTAACCGGAATAATCATATGAAACATGAATAAGACACAATTGATTAAAATAATATCCAACGTAAGATTATAAATTTAGTAGTCATAAACTACCTCTGAGATGCAGCGAAGAAAAGCAGGACCACTATACAAAGAACTCCATTTATATATGTCCAATCTGCTAGAACCTGTTATTTCATTTTATATCAAATAATTATGCTTGAGATTACAGAAAAAAAAAGCCATTGTAGGAAAAGTGCGCCTAAGACGTGAGGCAATTGGAAAAATGCATCGGTACATGTGGACCAAAATTGGTCAAATAAAGAGTCCGATAAGGCGGATACATGAAAATGACTAAAAGGATGAAGAGATTATGAATGGTTAGTTGATTAAAAGGTTGGTATGTGAAAGAGATGCAGCTTTTGGTTGCACATAAAGCTTATTTTGCTTGTACATAGAGCAGCACCTCATGTAGCACCTCGTCTTCCGGGCCTAAATTCCTTGGAGCACCTCACGCTTTTTAAAACGAAGCTAATGTTGGGTTAATCTTGATGGGTACGGGTCAAATCCGCGTATGGGTCTTGGAGCTAACCGTTTTGTTTGGATGGGTCAAAGTCGAGAGTACTGAGTTAGCAGAAGAATAAGTCATTTTGCCATGACTTTTCTAAGTTTTTACATGTGGTTGTTGCCTATTTAATGAGTCCATCAGTTTGAATAAAATAAGAAAGTTTCAGTGGTAATTTACTCTCTTCTATTTTCTTTGTGTGTGAATGGGGCCTGAACCAACAGTTAATGATAAAAATGGCGGAGGATTGGTAATATGAATATGATTTTCTCAGCAGAAAAAAGACAATACAGAGAACTGCAAGGCCTTATATGTTTTCTATCTAAACAAAATTACAATAGACAGAAGATACTTACTGTACAGAACAAAGTGATTGGAACAATAATGGAGAGAAAATCTACTATCATCGTGTTGATGTAACCCCTTCGATTTCTTGCTGCAACTGTTGTAGTATCTTTTTTATTTGAAGAAGTATTATCAGTAACATGATCTAGAGATGCAAACATAACTAATTCATTATATAATATCGAAAATGCCAGGGGCTTCTACATAAAGCAAACTTTTTTTTTACCAATAATACGTATACATGCAAAGTATTTCCACTATTATACTATCTGATTGATATCAAACACATGGAGTAAGTAAATTACCTATAGTGCAGATGCCTATGATATGTCGCAGCAGAATAAGCATCTGAAAAAAAACCAAAACACAATCAAAATCAGATATCAGAAACAAATTATCAACAAACTTTGGAAAACTACTCGATCGACAACACGTTGTATAAGAAACGTACAGGAAATATTGCCGAAAGTACGAAAAGCTCAAGCATGGAAGATCCAGTTAGGTTGCTGACAAATCTGATAACCATTACGTACAATAGAAGGTTATAACATTATCTTCCATCAATCAATTAACTAAAGAAAAGTAGAAAACCACTGAATTTGATAGTTTTTTTCGAGAAGCTAAATATATGTAAGAGAGATATAACATGATAGAAATGAGAAGATCCTTACTGTTCTTTCAAATGCTTGTTTGGATTGAAAGACTTCATAGAAGAATCCATTGCTGAGTTGAGAAACGTCATAGAAGAAGTTCTTTGTCCACTTCGGTTGTCAAAAATATGCACACAGGATTGGATTCGTAAATCAAGGAAGAAAATAAACGATAACGAAAGTTTGACAAGCTTTAATTACCTTGTAAAAGGTAAGCTTATATTCATGTTTTTTTTATCTTTATCGTGTTCGCTTACGTTCTTCTATTATAATCTGTTATTTATTTTTGCAAATAAGCTGGAACCAAGTGAAATATATCCCAAGGTCAAGTAACCAGCGGTTGCGGATGAATATGGGAAAATATGAAGACAGTTCTTTTATTAACTTTTCATTATTTCCTGTCGTTGAAGACGTACTGATCATTGATTTATACTACATTAACGCATTCGTATACTCATGTAACAACTTAGAGAAACTGTCGATTAGTTCTTTCTGAATGTTAATTCCCTATGTAAATATTAGTTCTTTCTGAATGTTAATTCCCTATGTAAATATAAATGTTATTGGCCATATATTGGGATCTTTGTTCATTTAATAATGACACATAAAGATAACAAATTTGGTTGAATAAACACTGACTACACACTCAGAGATCCCACCAGTGTTGTACCCTTCAACAAAGCAATTCAAGGAATTCAAAGATCACAAAGAATTTCAAAAAAAAAGTGTGCCTTTAGAAAGTCTGGCATTTCATCGAACAACTTGTGTGCATAAATTAAACACAGTATAGAAATGTTAGATGTGACTTAATTAAGACCCATAATCACAAATTAAGCAAGAAACTATATTGAATTCAAGAAATCATGGTAAATCAGATCTTTACTCACCTGTGTGTTGATGAATTGCAGCCCAATTTGAAACCGTTCTGAACAGTATTGCTCCAAAATCGACGGCTCTTATTAGGTGAATTTAAGAAAGTTGCGAGTGTTTTGCTCCAAAATCGATTGCTTTTGGGTGATTCAAGAAATCCAAATTTGGATTTTGGGCTTCGTTTGATTCCACCTTTATTTGGACTTGTGACAACATATTTTAACGGTGTTTAATAGCATATTGGATAACGGGTAAACTACAGTTTTACTTTTGGGGTTATATGTGATTGAGACTCTTACCTCTTAAAACGAAAAAATTGATGTCTTACCCCTCAGTTATTGAAAAACGCTGCACTCTTACCCCCTGTCATCAAATGTCTTTAACATTCTGTTAGTTGGCATGCGAAATGACAATTCTACCCTTTCGAACTACCCCCGTTCTTTCTAACTATAAGGAACCTTACCCCCTGCAGAAAACTTGTCCATTCCCGTCTAAATTGTTTGACCAGGCAAAGTCAAAGCCTGCACATATTGATTTCTAATTCTAATCCAATTCCTAATCCTAATTCCAAAACCATCATTAAGCAAATGAACCTCTAATCCACTGTGATTCTTCAAACAATCAAGAATCCAATTTCTAATCCTAATTCCAAAACCTCTAATCCACTGTCATCAAGCAAACTGTGTATAGTTTACCAATGCCAAACTTCAAACAATCAAGAATCCAATTCCTAATCCTAATTCCAAAACCTCTAATCCACTGTCCTACTTGCAAACTGTATATAGTTTACCAATGCCAAACTTCAAACAATCAAGAATCCAATTCCTAATCCTAATTCCAAAACCTCTAATCTAGCACATGAGCTTCTAATCCACTTTCAAACAATCAACAATCCACAAGGGCATGAATCTGTAACCCACTGCCAATGACCAAACAATGCTGCAACATGTATGCTACTGCAAATGAACGAACCTGTAACTATAGAAATGCTGCAACATGTTGATTTACAACATGCTACAACTGCCAATGATAATCTGCAACATGCTGCAACTGCCAATGATAATGATAATGATAATCTAGGACTGTTTATAAGGAAAGATGCTGCAAACTGTAACATGTTGCAAACTGTTTATAAGGGCAGCATGTATGTTGTTGCAAATGAAACATGTTGTAACATGCTGCTGCAAATGAAACTAAGGCTGTAATGCTATAACTACATCATAATTAAGTTATAATTGTATCATTTTATATGAAGACTTAACATCCACATACAAATACAAAATTATGCTACTTGCAAGTACCGGTAACATTATAGTTAAGTTAACCTACAAAATACACATTACTAGTCCTACTTAACTACATAATTACTAACTTATGATCAACTCTCCGGTGGATAATGGAAGTTGATGACAGGGCGACCAAACATGGAGACCACCAAGTGGACCACCATCGATGAGCTGGAGAGACTCATCGTAGGTCAACTGTCAAAAAACACAAAATTAACACACAAATCCAACTCACTAACTATCAATACTCTGTTTATCACTACCCTGTTCAGAACATCATACAAAATTATCAATACTCTGTTTATAATCGACCCTATATTAACATTAAATCCGACCCTGTCCAATCACTCTATAAACATCAAATCCGACCTGTTCGTATCAAAATGTGGAACCCTGTTCGTATCAATCATACCATGTTTCAGTAAGAATAACAAATACACTAGAACTACGATTATACCTGTGGTGTTCCTGATCAAATATCTGACCACCCAATATACAACCGACATTGTCTTGCACGAGAGAGGAGCAAGAAGGGTTGCGCGAGAGAGGAGCAGGAAGGGTTTGGATCTGGTGTTCGGTGTTCGCCGGCGAGGAGAAAGAGAAACGGGGAAGAGGGAAGTCTTTGGGGGGTAAGGTGGAAATGATGGTTATAATAGAGGGTGTAGTGTTGAGGAAGCCAACAAAATCAAGTGGTAAAGACTATTTTGCCCTTTGACCGTTAATAATGGACGTTGACTGTAAACATATTTTATCACCGGGGGTAGGAGTGAAGCGTTTTTCAATAACTGAGGGTAAGACAACAATTTTTTTAGGGGGTAAGAGTGCCATTCACATATAGCCCCAGGGGGTAAAACTGAAGTTTACTCTTGGATAATTTGCCAGAAGCCGAGTTAATAATTTGCCAGAAGCCGAGTGAATGCGCGAAAATTATTTTGAGCTTCTCACTTTAAGTTTGGGTATCTAAACCCATCCCCTAGTAATTATATCCTCCGTTGAGAGAAAAGTATCCGTCCCACCCAGCTCCACCCGTAAGCATGTGAGAGGAGCGAGTATATAGCAAGGTTGGAGAACACGCTAGCCGCTAGTCGGTCGGTGAGGTGGGGACTATCGAATACTCGAGATAGTTGGATCGGGTTTTTTATATGTAATTTCCAGTTTTATGTACACATATATACATTTTTGGGGACTACCGTTAGGTTTTAACTCTTACTCAAGTCATTTTTAAGTATACAAGAATTGTGGAATTTACATGGTTTGTTGAAAACTGGCCGGAATTTAGAGGTTTTTGCCGGAATATACAGTTTTTTTTGCTGGAATCTGGCCATAATCGCCGATTTTTGGCTGGCCAACTAGGTCCGACTAGGCCCGACTAGTGATTAAGAGACTAATTAACGAAAAATTAACCAGTTACTAGCCGACTAGCGATTAATCGCCGCCTAGTCGCAATTTTTACAACACTGATATTTAGTAATTAGGGCGGGGGTGTATTTAGTAACACTTTTTTAAGTTTTGAGTTTGTGAAAGATAGGGGTATGGGTTAGTATTGGTGGATTCCAAGTTCGGACGTCCGGGAAGTATCGATTCGTTAATGGCACTTGGTATAGAAACTGACAGAGATGTGTCAAGAAGAATATCAACATATTTGTACATTATTATTCATAATTTGATTTGAATAATACTTATATCAAGACTTAAATAAAAATAAACATGTCGTAATTACATACTTAAAGTATTTATAAAACATGGTATTTTAAACTTATTAGAAATGGGTAACTTTGTAGAATGGTAACCAAGTTTTAAAAGTGTTCTAATTAGGTAACTCAAGTTTAAAAAATGTTCCAATCAGGTCACTCAACCTTCTTTTTTTTATTAAAATAAGGGTTTTATTATCCATTTCATAGGTAAAATGGTGATGCGGATTTTTGTTTATTTTTTCCATTTCATTTAATGCTAACGTCGAGTGATGACGTGGATTTTAACTTATTTTTTTAATTTTTAATGTAATTAAAGTGTTTTTATTTTTAATAAATTAAATTTCATATATTAAAATAATCCAACCCTTGCATCTTATGCTCAATTTTTCTCTTGACACATGAAAAAAAGGACATGACTTGATTTGAATGTTAAGTTATCTAATTGGGACAAAAACGATACGAGTGAACTAATTAGAACACTTTTGAAACTTGGTTATTATTCTGTGACATTTTCCCTATAGAAACTAAATTAATGAAAAATATGAAATTATCAATATATTAAAAAACCACTTAAGGAATGTATCTGTCCCATCGGTACTTGCCACATGGCAATCAAATTTTTTTTTTCATTTCTCCACCTTCTATCGGAACCACAAACCGGAAACATGAAATTGCTTTATTTTATACATAGTTAGTTGGTCAAATTCCCTACATTTGATGAGTTGGTATGTGATTTTCCCATGTTTTCGATACTAATTTGATATATTTATGTTAATTTTAAAGTGGTTTATTTATATATACTAGAAAACCTATGTGTGGGCATAGTTTCAGGCAGATGCCTGACACTTCTTCATTGGTCCAACTAAATTACGATTTTTGTCTCATTTATAGCTTGGCCACTGGTTTTTTTCCTCCCAACAAATTACAGTTTTGCCCTCGGTTCAACTTTACAGTTTTGTCATCATTTTTGTTTTTTATGTCAACTTACGATTTTGCATCCAATGTAAAATTACAGTCAGTCATGTGATCGTTTTAGTTTTTTCTTTTTGACAAAAAACTATGGTAGTATTTTGTTTTAATTAGTTGACTTGGTGTTATTTTTATTCGTGTTGGGCGGCTGCCTGGCACACGCTTATTTGTCCTGAATAATTACAATTTTACCCCTGTTTAAAATTATAGTATTTCCATCGTCTTAGGTTTTTGTTTTAATTGGTTGACTCGGTGTAATTTTTTTGAGATTGTCCTATGAGTAATACGTATATGTAACTAAAACACAGACGTACATACTATGAGAGAGAAATATTCGGCGTAGTGCCCGCAACGCCGGTAGGGCAAAACCTAGTAAAATGAATGAAAAATTAAATAAATGAAAAAAACAAACAAATTAAATGAACAAAAAAGGGTAAATATGGAATAAAAAATAGATAGGTCTTCAATTTAGGATTTAAATAAACTTAACTTGTGATTTGCTAATTATAATATATATTAACTAGTTTTAAGCCCATCGCTTTATAGGCCAGAGGGCATAAAACATATAAAACACATATCTAATATACTTATTATTGAAAGATATAATATCTACACTTTTTCGTTATCCAAACAATCATCCAATAAGTGTTTATAAGTTAAACCGAGACTCATTATACTTTTAGAACGTCACTTATATGTACATCACATTTGCACCATACTTTGATACCCTTACCATGCTTGAAAAGTAGCATAAACTCAAGTTTGTAACTCAAATATCAAACAAACCTAAGTTCAGGGGCCAAAAATGAAAGAAAACAAACTTTTGTGGAAAATGAGCATGCAGCACCCCGCAGGGAGCTTAGGGTATCCTCCCCGCGGGACGCGAGGAGCCCTAATCCGCAGAAACTTGTTTCCTTCATACGGTTTGGTCCATTTTCTCACCTCTTTTCCTCACCAATCAACATCCAAACTCTATTAAACACTAACCCTAAACCTCTAATATATAACCAAGCCTCCGTTCACTTGTTTCACTTTTCCAAATCCTCTAAACACTCTTTAAACTCTCCAAACCCAGTGGAATACCAAGTTAATGGCATATTACTCTCAAGTGTATAAGTGAGTTCTACACTCACTTTCTTCATCTTTTTCTCAATGTTTTCTGTAACATCCGACAAAAACCGGGTTAACCAAATCCGCTTCGTTTATTAACCGAACAACCAATTAAAAATTTCGTTGCATATTTAATGCTCAAATTAATTTTAAACAATACATAATTAATAAGTATATTAGAATATAAAATTTATATGTGAAAATTTATTAAAAAAAGTGAGAAAAAAATTAAATGCTGAGCTGGGTAACTTCAAAGACTTAACTCACACTCGCCCAACCACCCCGCCACTTGTGCCTTTTGATGAGATATTAGATCAATTAATTCAAATAACAAAAACTCGTTTTCAAAATCAGTCACTCAGCGCACTCAAGTCACTCTCGCCGGAAATCCCGACAAATTCGTCAAACATTGCCGTTTTCTTTTGGACATAACGGTTACATTTACAGCAACATCGGTTATAACCGAAAAACTCAATCAATTTCATTCATGGACCATAATTCTCGTTCGAAACCGAAAATATAATTTAATCCGAGTTATACCTTATTCATCAGTTGTGCTCACGAGTTATCTCACTTACACTCTCCAAATTTCGCTCAGAAAACCTCGCCGCAGTCGCCGGAATTCTCTGCAAATTAATCGGAAATTATCGCTGGAAAACCGAATTCATTCCATCCTTTCTGCTAACTCTAAAATAAGATTCTTAGAGCTCACACTGACATCCCCCACACTCACCTTAAACCCCTGAAGAATCTCTGTCGCAAGAAATTTCACTCGCCGGAATTCTCTGCAAGTCGCCGGAAAACCGAGACTTTCGTCTACACGGTAAATACCTCGACTTTTTCTGTTTTAACCCATGGTTAGACTATTACTAACATCAATCCCTCACCCAGAATCTATTCCAGACGACGTTGCCGGATATTCCATTTTCGCCAAAAAACTCTGGAATTTCCAGAATCACACTGTTAAACGGTATGATCATCTAAACATCCTGAGAATCGTTGCTCAGTAATTCAATTTCATATCTAATCAATCAAACTGATTATTGAATCCGAACAGAAGGAGTTCACAAAACAGAGCCGACGATCTTTGCCGGATTTCTGAAGAAGATAATCTGTTCGGTACATTCTTTCCCCAAACCCTTCTGTTCAATATCTTTCAATTGCTCATAATATTCGTTAACCGAATTAATCAAGAAACAGTTGGTTTAATCATTGTCTGTGTTTTGAACGAAGAAGAAGAAGTCGTGTTTGATTATAAGATTAATTAAAATCAGTATTACGAACGGGTTAGACACACAGTCCAGCGGTGGACTGTGTGCAAATAAATACGCATACGTCCCGAGTTCGATCCTTGACACACGCACACTCGTTGTAATAAAAATGTTTTTTTATAAAACCGAACCGGACCTACACGCAGAATCATAAGTATAATAAAAACCATAATATTTACCAAGTTAGACACACAGTCCAGCGGTGGACTGTGTGCCAAACTAAACCACAGGTCCCGGGTTCGAGACCTGTGGGGATTACCGAGTCGATACCATTAAATCCTTTTTAAAATAAATGATTTTCGGATTAACTTAAATAGTGTATAAATATAATTAAAAACAGAAATATTTCGGGTTAGACACGTAGCTCAGTTGGTAGAGCTGCGTACACGCGTACGGGAGGTCACGGGTTCGAGTCTCACCCAGCGCACACATACAAACGACCGAACCGGTCAACGGTCAACAGTAATGGTTAACGGTCAAGTCAAAAAGTCAACATTTTTTTATTATTTTATTTATTTATTTAAATTAAAAATCAATTAAAAATACTTAAAAATAACATTTTTAAAGTTAGAAAATAGCCTTAAACTCACAAAAATATATCCAAAAATCCTATTAAAATTGTTAATAAAATCCATTTATTTACCTTACTTTTTCGTTATTAATTAGGTTAGTTTTTCCTCGTCGATCAATCCTTTAAACTCGTGCGCATTCAACATCATCCACCGAACGCACCCAATGTGAGTGAATCTCTACAAATTCCCCGTTTTAATCACGTTTTTGGGGTGTATCATGTGTCTTATTATTTATTATATTTAAACTATTGTGCATCCATCATATCCATGAACAAATGTGTATTCAACATGTATCAACTGTTTGTGTGGTTATTGTTTAGATTAAATTTATCATTTTCAGTACATACATTATCATAGGCCTCCGCTCCCCATTACATTATGAGCGTTGAGCTGTTCCCCATTACATTATGAGCGTGAACCAGGCTTTGCCAACATACGATCGGCTCCGTTTGATTGAGCCTTGATCGCACATACATTATCATAGGCCGCCGCTCCCCATTACATTATGAGCGTTGAGCTGTTCCCCATTACATTATGAGCGTGAACCAGGCGTTGCCAACATACGATCGGCTCCGTTTGATTGAGCCTTGATCTCACAGACATTTATCATAGGCCGTCCGTTTCCCATTACATTATGAGCTGTGAACGGGACGTTGCCAACATATACAGTTTCATTCATGTTATATATTCATGCAAGTTGGTTTGTTATTGTATGTTATGGTTTGTTATTGTATGTTATGGTTTGTTATTGTATGTTATTGTTCGTTGTTGTTTGTTATTGTATGATTATTTACGTTTGCTCACATATGATTATTGCACAATTTTTCCATATTAAATACAACAAGAAATAAATAATAAATGTTTTCTAACAAGGTTCACTCGCCAACTTTTTTGACCCAAAAACCATTTTTACACATGATACAGGTGGACAGGATGAAGCAAGGAACACATAGGAAAGTGCCTTAGAAGAAAAATAATGAAGTTTAGATAGATGTATAGAACATGTTGTATTTGTATGATTTGATTGTATGATCTTCTTTAAATTGTAATAATAAATATGAAACATTATAATAAATGTCATGAGCTTTGATGAAAACCCAATCATGACCCGATCACCTTTTCCGCTGCGGGTCGGGGTGTGACATTTTCTACTTGTTCTTGCTTCTAAACTTTTTGGACAACCTCTAGGGATATTACTCAAGGTTCACCAAGGTGTAACGAAGTTGTACATCACCATTTTGAGACCAGACTTTCTATTTTGATAAACCTTTTACAAACTTTATGATTCTTGTTTAATCTTGATGAAAACTTACCCCCTCCCTGCTTGCAACTAAACCCATAGCTGTGGAGCTTGTGCACTGGTTGTTTCTGCAAGATTAGAGGCCTAAAACCTCCATAACCTACTGCCCTAAGGTCCCAAGAGACTTCCAAAGTGTTGGAGCTCAAACAAGCTTTCTACTTTCAATGTTGAAAGACCTCTTTTAAGCTAGGTATGAACAATGGAGGCATTGGCCATCCAAACTAGTTCTACCACCACACTTAGACACCCTAGCTTATGTTATTGTTCATATACTTATTCATGACCAACCAAGTTCATCAACTATGTTGATGAACTTGTGCTTTGGCGAATCATACAATGAGGTTCAATGGTTCATCATCCTACCTCCTTCCATGACCATTTTTATGGCTCCATAATATTGCTAACAGAACTACACACCTAATCCGAGTAATCACCTTAACCACATCCATGGTTAAAAGTGATGTATTATGGTAATGATCTATCATGGTCTAAGTTCCTCAAATATGGATTCTAATGGGCGAATTGGAGTCCATGAAAAAAAACCTAATCAAAATAGTGTCCATACGAGTGCTTAGATAAGATATATTTTTCCTACAAAATGCTTATTATTATACTCATTACCAGTCCGTATACATATTCCCGAACGCATAATCCACCAACTCATACGCCCTCATTTATCCTCTTGGAACTTAACTCGTCGTATCCACTCTCAAGACTCTTACTCGCGTTCTTGGAAGCTTGCGAAAACCGTGAGTATACATGACCTTTTTTCTGTTTTACACACTTTTTCGGGTGCAATATATATACTTATACAAACTCACACATACACGCACATACAAATACAATATTCAATCAAACGAATCCAATATACATGCTTTATATGTTTATGCTTTGAAATACATACATGCTAGAAGTCTTTCTTGCATGATACTTGTCATTAACTTCGTACAAGTCTCCCTTAACATGTGTAGTGCTATAGAGTAGCACACCTCCCGTATCCTTGTGGTCATGTTAAGTTTGTACGTACAATACAAATGATCTTGTCGTTGCGACGACAAGACTATACTAGTGGAAACTTTGGTTTGATTTGTATGCGGGGCATGCTAGCTAAGTTATGTTATGCCTTAGAATACGTTATTGCCATGTGGATTTCGTCAAAAACTTTTATACTTATGATAGTAGTCAAACTTGTATGCTCACCAATGCTTTATGTGTTCACATGTTACTTTAATATATATTGTAGGATTGGGATCACGAAGCGTTGAAAAGAATCTAGTAAGAAGGACTACAAACGTACCAAACTTTAATTCATGTTTAGTAGTTTAGTCGTTATGTTACGTTGTTGTACTTTTGTTTCCAAATCATGTACTTGAACCATTAGCAATGAAGTGAAAATTTACTTTTTAAATACTTGTCACAATTAGTGGTTGTGATGTCCCTTACAATCTCGTTTTCGTATCACTTTGATACTTCCGCTATCGATTGGGCTGTGAAAATATCTTTGAAACCTGATATGCTTATCAATAAAAGATAAACATATCTTTAAAATCCTGACATGCTTATCAATGAAAAATATGTATTTCTTTGAAAATTTGACATACTTATCAATGAAAGATAAACATATATTTTAAAACCTGACATACTTGTCAATGAAAGATATAATACACATATCTTTGAAAACCCAGTATACTTTTCAATGAAAGAGAAACATATATTTGAAAACATGACATACTTGTTAATGAAAGATAAAAATATCTTTGGAAACCTACATACTTGTCAACAAGAGATATAATACACATATCATTAAAATCTTGATATCCACGACCTTAATGGTTTTGATAACCTAGTTTTTGATAGGGCATGCACATGATAAACGAGTCTTGGGTGATCTAGTGTTTGCTAGCTAAGCACAACAAAAATGATGTAGTTACCATGAGTTGTATAACTAAACCTTAACCTCTTTTTGCCTCCAAACCCATGTCATGTCACAAACATTGAACGTTATGGATAATATGCATTCATTTGACACGTTGTACAAGGTGTTAGCCGACAATCTCGCCACAAGATTACTCGGTTGTAATATTTTGAATATATTGTATTTTAGTATAATTGTAAACATTGATTGCATTTCCTTTTACGTATATTGCATTGTAATATTTATAGGCATTTAGCCTTTTAACAATAATTCAAGGATTATCATAATTTCACATGGTATCACCCTTCTGGCCACAGATCTCGATCTCGCCATTTCCATCCTCCCTTCACTTCTATTGCCTTTTGTTCATCCCTGTTCTTTCCCATGGCTGATAAAGCTGAACCCAAAAACCAATCGCTTCACCCCGTTTATACTGTAACCAATATACAACACAAGGTCCGTGTCCTTGATGGCATTGAAGTTTCATTTCCCACCTGGTAAAGCTCTTCATGCTTCACGCCACCGGGTACGATGTGGTTGATCACATCGACGGTTCGCCGGCACCCGACAAAACCTCCGCCGAATACCCGTCTTGAAAAAAAATTGAGGCCGTTGTTTTACAATGGATATATGGCCCCTTTCCAATAACCTTCTTGTTCGAGTCTTGGAGGAAAAATCCAAGGCCTATGAGGCTTAGCAGCGTGTTAACCGGTTGTTCGTTAACAATAAAGGCCCTGGAATCCAAGCCCTCCAACATGAACTCACCAATCTAGTACTTGCCTCCATGCCTACTCTTGAAGCGTATTGTTAACGAATCCGGGAATTATCGGACCAGCTTGTTGCTCTTGACTGCCCTATGACCGACCAAACAAGGGTACTTCATCTTGTTCGGGGTTTGCCCCAAGAATATGACACCATCGCGTCCATCCTCAATCAGTCTCTCCCTTCCTGGGAAGACGCGGTTGAGCAGCTTCAGTTCGAAAAATGTCGTATTGATGCCCGAGATGCTGCCACCCACACCCACTTGTTGCTACCGCCATCACACAACCACACGCCACCAACCCACCTCGTGAAAACCCACTTACAAACCATCAACCTCGTGATAACAATCGTCACACCAACCGCCGGGATTCAAATTACAAGAGCAACCCCCGACGTGATTCCAACCGTGGCCACCAATACCCCTCTAATAATCGCCCACCATCCTCACATACAACAACCAACTACCCTACAGCACAACAACATTATTATCTCCCTTATTGGCCCCTCCATTTTGGACCCCTCCCCCTTGTCCTTATCCAACCCAAGGTTGGGTTTCACCTTGGCAGCCCAGGCCCAGTAACCAACCCAGCAGCTCTTCTGGACAGAATGCAGCCCAAGCCCATTTGACTGAAGTTGATCCACTCCAGCCCACTCAACTCGCGGTGCATCCCATGCTTTATCAATAGAACAAGGTGGTGATAATTGGAACTTCGACACAGGTGCGTCGTCTCATGTTACTTGTGATAAAAATAAAATAGACTTTTTTTCTAGTGTTGCACCAATAGCGTCAATAATTGTTGATAATGGCAATAAAGTTCCAGTTTTGGGTTCGGGGTCCTCCACCTTACATTGCTCCTCTAGACCCTTACACCTAAAATCGATCCTTTTTAACCTACACATCGTTAAAAATTTGATCTCTGTGCGTCAATTCAATATTGACAATTACACATCTATTGAGTTTGACCCGTTTGGATTTTTTGTGAAGGATCTCAAGGATGGCACGATCCTGAGTCGTCACAACAGTTCGGGTGACCTCTACCCACTCACCCCAGATGCTTCCGCAACAACTTGCTTTGTTTCCACCAAAGAATCTCCATTCTGGCATCATAGACTTGGACACCCAGGCCAACCAGTTATGGAGTTTCTCGTTCCAAGCAGTTTATTTTTTGCAATAAATTTAAGGTACCCTTTATTTGTCATTCTTGTCGGTTATCAAAGCACAAACGATTACCATTTTTGGATTCTATTACTCGTACTTTGTTACCATTTGCTTATTACATTGTGATTTATGGACATCCCCAATTTTGAGTCATGCAGGATACAAATATTATCTGGTTTTAACCGATGATTTCACTCAATATACATGGGTTTATCCATTAAAATTTAAATCTAAATCTTTCACAAAGTTCACACACTTTCATAAATTCGTCACCACACAATTTTGTCTGCCTATTCAAACCTTCCAATGTGATATGGGCGGAGAATTCGACAACACAAATTTTAAAATTTTGCAACCACAAATGGCATTCAACTACGTTTCTCATGCCCCCACACATCTCAACAAAATGGCAAAGTCGAGCGCATGATTTATCGTCTAAACGAAATCATGTTTACCCTGCTTACCCATGCCTTACTTAAATAAACCTTTTGGGTAGAAGCTCTTCACACCGCCTCGTATCTCCATAACATCCTTCCCACAAAACTACATAAAAATCTCACCCCAATTTCACTCCTTTATCAGCGCCAGCCCTCCTACGACCACCTTCGGGTGTTCGGTGGCTTGTGTTACCCCAACACTTCTGCCACCCGACCTCATAAACTTTCTCACTGCTCCGCTAGCCTGTGTATTCCTCGGATATCCAGCTAATTATCGGGTTTATTGATGCCTTGACACCTCCACCAGGAAAATTATCTTCTCGCGTCATGTTACTTTCGCCGAAGATATCTTCCCGTTCGCTAAATCGTCCCAACCCGGTTCATCCCACTCATTCTTGGACCCACCCCCTTCTATTCTCTGACCCCACTTCCTTCCACGGCTCAACACAAATCCCACAAGGCCCACCTCCAACCCACATCCACCCCCAGGCCCAACTCCAACCAAACACCCCCTGCCCCTCCTACTAACCCAACAACCGGCCCGTCACAGCCTGCCCCTCCTACCAGGCCCAACACCCAGCCTATCACATCCAACCGGGCCTTCTTACCAGCCAACATCCCCCCTGTCCGCAGCCCTTCCCTTCATACCAACTCTTCGCTACCCATAAACATTCTGCAACCCCTCGATCATCCATCCGCTCATCCGATGCAAACTCGATCACAGTCGGGTATTTTCAAACTTCGCATACCCTTTTCGCTCCATACCGAAACCTCCCCCTCTATCTCGCCACTTCCAAAATCTCACCTCACTGCCCTTACTGACCCAAACTGGAAACTTGCCATGACTAACGAATATGAAGCTCTATTGGCCAACAACACCTGGGAACTTGTCCCGAGACCCGCAGACGCACCTGTTATACGCTGCATGTGGTTATTTAAACACAAGTTCCATGCTGATGGTACGTTAGAATGCCACAAAGCTCTATTAGTAGTTAATGGCAAAAGCCAGACTGTTGGCATTGATTGTGATGAAATGTTTAGTCTAGTGGTCAAACCTACCTCCATTCGAACTGTGCTAAGCTTAGCCATTTCTATATGTTGGCCCATTAATCAGTTGGATGTCAAGAATGCATTTTTACATGGCCACCTTAAAGAAACCGTCTACATGTTTCAACCACTGGGGTTCACATCCTCTACACACCCCAAATATGTTTGCAAACTGAATAAGTCCCTATATGGCTTGAAACAAGCTCCACGGGCTTGGTACCAACGATTTGCAGGGTACCTCTTTAAATGTGGTTTCAAAAGCAGTGTATGCGACACATCTCTCTTCATTTATCATTAGGGTGAAAATATGGCCTATTTACTTTTATATGTGGATGACATCATCCTCACTGCTTTGAGTAGTGCCTTACTACAACAAATTATAAAGTCCTTAACCGTTGAATTTAAAATGACTGACCTCGGGGAACTACATCATTTTTTGGGCATTGTTGTTTAGAAACAATCAAATGGCTTACTTTTATCTCAGTCCACTTATGCAGCAGACATCTTGTCATGTGCTAACATGTCCAACTGTAAGCCCGTAGCACTCCAGTTGAGATCGGTTCCAAGCTTAGCGCTGAATGCGGTGCTGTATTTTTAGATGGCTCCTTATACCGAAGCTTGGCCGGTGCTCTTCAGTACCTCACTATAACTCGGCCTGACATTGCATATGCAGTTCAACAAGTCTGCCTCTTCATGCATGCCCCCAGGGAACCACATTTTCAGTTTCTCAAACGAATACTGAGGTACATCAAAGGCACTCTCTCCCAGGGGCTACTCATTTCTCCCTCTCAATCCACCAAGTTAACAGCTTATTCTGATGCGGATTGGGGTGGGTGTCCAGACTCACGACGGTCAACATCCGGCTACTGTGTTTATCTGGGTGGTAACTTAATCTCTTGGTCATCAAAGAGGCAACCCACTATCTCCCGTTCTAGTGCCGAGGCTAAAATATAGAGAAGTAGCAAACACTGTTGCAGAAATCAGCTGGGTCCGTTCTTCTTGAGATTCGCGCACCGGTCTGACACGCCACCATCATCTACTGTGATAACATCTCGGCCGTCTATCTAGCTGAAAATCCAGTACAACATCAACGCACCAAACACATTTAAATGGATATTCACTTCGTCCGCAAAAAGGTCCGACTTGGCACTGTCAAAGTTCTGCACGTTCCAGCTGACTATAAGTATGCAGACATTTCACCAAAGGCCTTCCCAAACACCTCTTTCAACGTTTTCGATCCAGTTTATGCCTTCGATCACCTACGGCTCAAACTGCAGGGGCGTGTTAGCCGACAATCTCGCCACAAGATTACTCGGTTGTAATATTTTGAATATATTGTATTTTAGTATAATTATAAACATTGATTGCATTTCCTATTACGTATATTGCATTGTAATATTATAGGCATTTAGCCTTTCAAGGATTATCATAACTTCACACAAGTAGGCGAGAATAACTATGAAAGGGTTGTCAACCCGAATAGTACTATTCATATTACCCACGACTCACCCTAGCTAATGGTTATATTATTGTAAGGGACTTCCATTAACAGTATTATTGTCCCATGCATGTAGCACATTCGAGATCGAAATTCCTCGTTATTAAATGAAAAAATCCTACTTGTTTCTCCAACTAAATATGCATGTACGAGTACGAAAAAACATTCATAATGCAAGTAGTATGTTTCATAATACTTGTACATATATGTATAAATATAAACTAAGCATGTTTCTCCCCAAAGTAGAAAATAAGTAAAGGGGTGAAACTCTCTTTTTTCTAGTTTAGGCTTCTATCCAAAGACTTCAGCAAAGCATGCATGCACTATCCGACTCTTACAAGATGAGAGGCATTAATAAGACCTTGGAATCTAATATAATTGAGCATGAGTAGGAATTCTACCCTTAATCAAGTATATAAGGTGTCGACGAGGTTAGTGGTTGGTGTCGTTCTTGAGAACGAAAACCGCTTACTGATTATTTTGAAAGTAGGGTTTTGATAGGTTTCCACTCTTAACAACTTTCAGTGACTCGTGATACCCAAACTTTAATACCGAAAACATGTTACAAAAATATAACAAGCTTTGGGGCTTGTCGGTTATGCTCCCAACATTTGTCGGTTTTCATGTAACTTACCATTTTTGGCCAAAATTGTCCAAAACCTTTAATATTATTTTATAACACGTTTGAAGACATCAGAATAAGTTATTTTGAACTAAGAAATTTGTAGGACTTCATTCTAATTTTTGAAAGTATTGGTTTTGTAATGAAAGTTGGGTTTAAAGCTCACTTATCAAATAAATTCTCTATAATTCATACAAGTTACCAAATAATTCTACAAAAAATATCTAATTAAGCTAGATCTGACCCTCTAGGTTTCTTGAAAAATATTACTTTTCATGTTTTGGAATATTTGTTGTGAATATCCTTGATAAAAGTCTTTTTTTTAATTTTAAATCCAATAATCAAACCATAGTTCCACAACTCTAAATTTCATGAAATTTGGTTTATGCACTCCAAATAACCAATTTATAGTTTTGTAAATATTTGAGAATTTTCTGTATATTTTAAGTATTTTATTTATGTTTGTTGGTTATTTAAGCCTAAATATTATGAAGATAGCTAGACAACTAAAAACTTCATCATTTTTGGATTGTACCCTTCTTGTAACATCAAATATTTTGGAAAATTTTGAGGTCCTTAGGTATGGTTTCTACATGTGGGGTTTACTTTTCGATTTCGATATTGATTTTCTATTCAGTGCCTCTAGCAGGTTTTTCATCACTCTTTTCTCATCAAATACATATCCTAACCTGGTTTAAGCATAAAAATTGTAGATCCATCAAAATTTGGTGGATCTAGGCTCTTTTGAACACATTTGGTTGCGTAATGCCTATTTCAAGTTAATTTTGAACACCTTCTGTTTCCAAGCAATTTTTTGCAAGTTTTTGAAGACCATATCCAGAAATAACCATACGTTTGTGATCATATTAACATTTTGGTAAATATTATTTCATGTATTTGTCAAAATGGTTGATCTAAACACAAGATGTGAAACTTATTAGTCTTGGCATATTATATGAATCTTCATGTTTTGGGTGAATCCTGGAGCAACATCCTTGTACATATACATGTTGAATGGATGATTCATCTATCATCATCACATGAAATCCAAGTGAGAGTTTGTTCACCAATACCTAACAACATCCAAAAAACTTACCTACTTGATCCATACACGACATTGTGTTAACCAAGTATCATTTGTTGGATGTCTTGAAGCAAAAACTAGATTTTTTTTTTTATGAATTGAAAACCCAAAAATGCTTCGAAGGTTTGCTAGAACTTGAAGTTCTTAAGAGAAAAACTTACTTGGACTTTAGAAGGCTTGAGAGTGTTTTGGTGAACTTGAAATGGTGTGAAGTGAATGGTGGTGGTGGTGGCTCACAGTTATACTGAAACCTTAGGGGGGGGGGGGTGATGGCTTTTGATGGAGGTTGATGTTTATGATGTGTAGGCACTTATGGTTATCTACTATCCTAATAACACGTGTTTGATGTTTAAAGAATCAAATTGGAAGACTTATCCCGTAAGTGTTAGATATTTTGTGATGTCCAAATCTGATTTTTGAATTAATTAAACCATATTATATATAGTTCTTGCAAGACTTCGCCATTTTTATAAAAATCCAAGGCTTTTATAAATTTATGGTAGTAGTAGGCTATGTGTAGTTTGTTTATAACTTGCTAGACATTTAAAATACATGGTAGAATGTGTAGTTTATATAATTTGAAATTTTTCTAAGACTAGAAAACTATACAATAAATAATAATACTTGTCATCAATAAAAACCCACTAGATTTATCAAATTAGGGTTTTATTGTATCCTTTATCCCTTATCACCATTGTTCATTGTTTAAGATCATTTATTAGCCGTGTTAACTTGAAAAAACACTTGTGTGTTTGTTGACGGTGTTACTTGTTGATTGACATACCAAAATTTTGCCTAGTCATGTACATACAACATGTTGTGTGGCCTAGTTATGCCAAACAATGTCTAAATGATCCACATTAAGAATGCATGTACTTGGAATGTACGGACGATGACCTGGTTGTACGGGAGTTGTTACATGATCCTATTTCCATTGTTTGTGTTCTGAAAGCTATGATGATTGTGGTAGAGAGCGTTGCTTGGCATGTCATAAACAAGGACGACAAGTGTGATATTTTTCACTTGCAATCTGAATTACAGCCACAACAGTCCTATAGTCAAATATAAGCCAAATTTTAATCATATTTCTTTTGAGGTTGCAACTATATGATAACTTTTATGCTTTTCACTTCAAATAAATCAACATGATATTTTCATTTTTTTTTTAATTTTGTATGTTCATTTACCATATACATGTTCTCCTTTGCCTCTTCAAGTGCATTCGTGGGAGGTTAAGTACAAATCGATAAGAGAAGTAGGAAAAGTAGTTTCAAACGGATGTTCAAATGCATGTCAAGAGAAAAAGTTCAAATCACTAAGAATAGTAGGACAAATTGCTTAAAACTATGTTTGGTGATGATGTGTGGTCTTAGGGTAGATTTATATTTTGGTTATTTAATGGATTGTTCAAAACGTATAATATTGGATCTTAATGTATGTAGTTATCGGAGTGTCCGTTACAAAAAAAAGTTAGAAAAAACTGTTGCTTTTAATTCGCCATAACGTGCGATCGGAAATCTACTAGTATATATATAAAATACATAATAACGAATTTAAAGATTCGTTTTTTAAAAGGCATGGAAAATATATATTCTTTTTAAATATTCATTTTCTTAAAAACATATATGAGAAAAACATGTTCAAATAAAAACTATTCTAGAAAAAAGGAACATTTTAACTAAAAAATGTTTTTTTTTTGTTTTGAACGGCAAATTTGGATCACCGACAGACCACTGGAGTATCATCGTGGCACCAACGGAACCATCCGATCATATCCTTTTCCACTAGGCATAATGTCTATACACCAATTCAGGAGAAAACCCAATAAATATGGAAATCCCCCCTTGTGGGATCGAACCCAGGACCTATTGGTCCCAAAGCCTTTTCCCACCTGTAAGATGTCACTAGGTTATAAAAAAGTTTTTGTTTACTTATTTTGAAAAGTTTTTCAATAATGTTTTTCAAAGGACGTTAGGGTTATATTACATCGCAATCAAGAAAAAAAAAACCTAGAAATTCATACCATTAGCAATCTTCCATAATCAACGTCAAAATGTTAGACAACATACTAACTGAAATCCAAGCGGAAATCATGACAATACTCCCTGTGAAATCGTTGATTCAGTTTCGATATGTTCCAAAGCATGGAAGTCTCTCATCGATGGCTTTGATTTTATTAAGCATTATAGCAGCCACTATCAACATCTACTTGTAAGGTATTGTGATGGTTCGTTAAATTCAAAATATGTTTCAATTGCTGATGATCATACTTTCACCTAGCAAAAAGTTTCCTTGATTACTCCCCCTGTGGTTAAGATGCTTAAATATCCTATAATAATCAGCAACTCTCATGGCTTGTTTTGTTTGTATGGTGGTTATCGAAACGGCTGTGATGTTGTTATGTGGAATCCTTTTGTTAGAAAAGCAGTTCCTGTAGTTGTGCCTTTTGTGTGAGATATGATATATGAAAGCGTTGTAGCTTTTGGGGTTTGTTGTGAAACTATTGACCCTAAGATAATCTAGATTTCAAAGATTGAGACATGGAGCAGTATGGAAAGTATAAGTTGCATGTCTTGGCAAGTCGAGGTTTTTACATTAAGCTCACGGGCTTGGCGAAGTTCATATAGCAACAATCTCCCTCGTAAGTCAATTCACTTAGGATGTTTTCGGGTAGTTATAGATGGAGTTCTTTATTGGCTTGCTACTGATAGGATTACTACCAATCATGGATATACGTCACATAACTATAACCTCATTATTTCAATTGATATGACAACCAAAGAATTTAGAGAAATAAACCTCCCACCTAGTTTAGTACACCACTTTAGTGATCTGTTCTTATCTAAACTAAGGGAGTCTCTTGTTGTGATTGAAGACAATAACCGGATTAGCAATCAAGTTATCAGTGTATGGATAATTGGGGATGGTGTTCCAAAATCACTTACAAAGCTACTCACTATTAATGTTAATACACCATCTGGACTAATAAGGCATTTTAAGGGACTTAGGAAGACAGGTGAACCTATACTTGAAATTGTAGATGAGAACCATTGTGTACCCCTTGTTTATGATCCCTACTCAAAACACATCGATAAACTTGGAGTTGCTCCTGAATTTTATGTTTATCCCTACAGGGAAACGTTGCTTCTGCTTGATCAGCCAGATTTTCTTATTTTTTGACAAAAGGAAACGCTAACATGAGGAGGCTTTTGAGCATGCAAGCAAGGTATACATATATTCTTATTAACTATATCTTAAAATACACGGTCGGTGGCTGTCACATCAAAAGCCACCGACCCATATTTCTATATATATATATACCTTAGCAATCAAGTTGAAAACAAACTAAAGGGCAGATGGACTGGATATTTCTTTACTGTTGTATCACTGCCACCCGGTTTCAATACCCGTCACTCACACTTTCCCTTTTTAACATTTTTACGGTGTCATACATTCAATGCAAAGTTAACTCTTAATAGTAGACCGCCTTAGCTAATAGCCTAATAGGCACTACGTACAACTTGTATTTACATACTTTTGGATTGGGATTTGTCTAATCATTCGGTTAGTTTATCTTTATGTTTACTTGTTTTTTATTAAACTATTGTTAGATTATCACATACACACTTTTTATCAGTTAATTGGTTTTGTCATCAACAATTAGGATTAAATTCTAGGTTGTCATTGTTCATTAATCTTTAACCATTGAATTTGATTGTGAAATCTATGATTGGTAATTAACTAGCTTACTATTCAATTGCATCAATCTTTCGGTTTAGATCGTGAATCATTGCAATCAAATATATTATCTGTTAGTTATATATCAAACAAGTAGTTTAACAAATCATGTCTATGTGATTCTTATTGGTAGTAATCAGGTAACCCGACTTTCTTCACAAACCCAGAGATTGGTCCTTTTTCTCACAGTTGTTTATAACTACAATAATCAAACTCATTTTCACAACAATTCTTTTAGTTAGCAAAAAGAAAACAATTTTAGAATTAGATATTTACAAAAAGCAATGAACTTCAACACTTTCCACTAATTCCCTATGGATTTGACACCCAACTTGCTCTTTACTAGTAAAGGTGATTAGCACAGTTTTTAAACATATTTTTGACCGACCTTATGACATCATTCAAAATGACGTCGTTTCCGGGAATCAGTGCGCTTAGTGTTAGTTAGTTGTTTTTCGTAAAAGTTAAAAACATAAAAAAAGTTAGAAAAACCAAAAATCTAAAAATATTTTCCTTTCTTTGTTTCTTTTTTGTTTCATTCAGTATTACGCTTAGTTTCTTGTTTGTCTTTGTGCAGGTGACACAAGTGTTGCAAGCATACTAGGTTTTCAAATAAATCTTCACCGCTCTTGTTTGATCAAGAAATTGAAAAGACTGCTCGACATAATCTTGTTCTCTTACGTTCAGCAGTAAAAGCTAAAGCTCGTTCATCAACTGTTGCTTAAGATCTTGAACAAGTAGCTCACGAGATGGCTGATTAAGATAACCCACCACAAAACCAAGCACAAAATGCCCCAATCCCTCCAATTCCAGATCCACCAATCCCTCAAAATCAAAACCAAAACCACAATCAATCCCAGAACCAAAACCAAAATCATCAACCAGGAGACCCATTTCCGCAATTTAACCCGCCCCACAAAATCAACATGGGAACCAACAATTCCAACATGGGGAAATTGTCTATCTTAACCAACCACAACATCAACATGAGTATAATTAGGGTCCCCAATATATAGAAGGAAGTGTCCACACTTGGGAATCTGGTTGGGAAGAAGAGGACAATCAGAACCAATATGACGGGATATATGCTGATTATAGGTATGATGAAGGGTACAACATGGATCAAGGATATCCACTACAACAACTGGGAAATCATAGAAATCACATCCAGAACCCAAACCCTAACAACCAAGTTCAACATGGAATCCCACAGTTCAACGCGGGGAATCAAGGGGGTCACAATCGTTTTAGGGTTGATCAGTTGCAGTTTGTTGATGGTGTCCCACAGGTAATTCAAAGGGCTACGGTTCAAGGAGTTGAAGGTCATTGTCGACCCGCCATATTTCCAAATTCGCCGGTCATAGTTACACCTGTTGGGCATAATGGTAGAGCTTTTGAGTTATGTCACACCCCGACCCGCAGCGGAAAAGGTGATCGAGGCATGATTGTGTTATCATCAAAGCTCATGACATTTATTATAACGTTTCATATTCATTATTACAATTTAAAGGGAAACATACAATCATAATTACATCATGTCCTAAACATCATTCTAAACTTCATTGTTTTATTCTAAGGCATTTCCTATGTTTTCCTTGCTTCATCCTGTTCACCTGTATCATGTGTAAAAATGGTTTTTGGGATCAACAAAAAGTTGGCGAGTGAATCCTATGAAAAACATTTGAACAAGTTTATTTAATTGATTATAAAATAAAGTGCACAACCACATATGAGTAAATATAGATGTAAACTTATTAACAAAAACACTTAATCATTAGATAATGCACACACATACAATAATGGATTGTTTTGAGGCACGCGTTGCTCAACTCGTCTCCCACGAGGAACTGATGGGCCTAATGAATGATTTGCATATAACTTGACAATATGAAATACATAACTACAAACAATATATACAATCTAAGTTTAGATCACAATATGGTATGGCACAAGTTTAAATAAACGAGTTAATTTTTGTGACACATGACACACCCCAAAACGTGTAATTAAAAAGGGGAGTTGTAAGATTCACTCACATTGGGTGCGTTCGGTTGATGATGTTGAATACGCACGAAGTTGGATTTAACCACGAGTGAAACTAACCTAGATAATAACATAATGGTTTGGTAAATAAGCGGATTTTATTAATCAATTTTAGTAGGATGATTGGATATATTTTTGTGAGTTTAAGGCTATTTTCTAACCTTAAAAATGTTATTTTTAAGTATTTTTAATTGATTTTTAAATAAAATAAATAAATAAAAATAATAAAAAATGTTGACTTTTTGCGACCGTTGACCGTTGACTTGTTGACCGGTCAGACTGTGTAATTGTGTGCGCCGGGTGAGGCTCGAACCCGAGACCTCCCGTTCGCGTGCACGCAGCTCTACCAACTGAGCTACGTGTCTAACCTGAAATATTTCTGTTTTTAATTATATTTATATACTAATTGATTTAAACCGAAAATCATTTATTTCAAAAACGATTTAAATGACTCGCTCGGTGCTCTCCACAGGTCTCGAACCCGGGACCTGTGGTTTGGGTTAACACACAGTCCACCGCTGGACTGTGTGTCTAACTTGTTATATAATCTGATTTTTATTATACTTATATACAAACTACATTATTTCATTTATGCCTAATATAAAAAGTTTGATAATTGTCCGGACCGGTGCGGTAGTCTAGACTCGAACTCGTGACGTGTGGTTAAACGTTCACACAGTCCACCACTGGACTGTGTGTCTATCTTGGTTATTATTCCGGTTTTTATTAAACTTAACATCTATTGCAGTGAATCCGATTCGGTTAAAAAAAAGGAACATTTTTATTAAGGCGAGTGTGCGTGGGACAAGAATCGAACTCGGGACGTAAGCGTGTTTTATTTGCACACAGTCCACCGCTGGACTGTGTGTCTAACCCGAGATATTTCTTGATTTTAATTAAACATATACAATACTGAAACTTCGTCTTCTTCGTTAGACTTAACCAGAAACGGAGTCTGACTGGTTCGATGACTTAATCATGTTCTTTAGTGTGTTGTGAGTAATTACGTGTGAGATAAATAAAAAGAATGAGAGATTAAGTGTTAGATATACCGAACAGTGGCTCCTCTGTTTCACCGGCGAAACTCTGATGACAGCAGATGATTCCGGCGACGTGTGTCTTGCGGCAGAGGGTCTTCAACGAGCTTGAGATGAATGTGGGTGGCTTCGGTATGAGCTCTGGGGGTTCAGTAAGGCATAGAGGTGAAAGGTTCGGTTTTCCGACGAGTTGTAGAAGTTTTCTGGCGAGTGGAATTACGTCGGTAAAAAGTGTGATTGTGAGCGAAAAAGCTAACAGAGGTTAGAGGGGGTATTTATAGGGCAGGACATCGACGAATTTAGTCCGTTTTCCGTCTTGATTCGTCGGTCAATAAGTTTTCCGGCAGTTATGACTTGCGTCGCGGGTTCAGACGTCGGTTATAACCGATGTAGTAGTTAAGGCTTCGGTTAAAACTGAAGAAACCGTCCAATCTCGGCGAAATCGTCGGGGATTTCCGACGACTGCAATTAGGCGCGTCGGTTTTGAATTCGAGACTTATGATATGTATTAATTGTTTCCAATAATGAACAAGAAACACAAGTGGCGGAGTGGTTGGAAGTTAAGGCGTTTGTTGATTCTGGCTGACCCGGGTTCGAAACCCGGCAGCCTTGTTTCCACAATTTTTAATACTTTTTCAAATATAAATTATATATTCCAATATACATATTAATTCTGTATTGTTTAAAATTAATTTGGGCATTAAATACGCAACGAAATTTTTAACTGATTGTTCGGTTAATAAACGGAGCGGGTTTGGTAAATCCGGTTTTTGACGGATGTTACAGTATCCCTGCTTTTTAGAAATTTCGTCCCGAAATTTAAGTAGTGACATATTTGTCTAAAAAGGATGGTGTTTAGTTTGACAGTTACATACTTAGAAAAAGAGTAAGAGTTTAAATTTTTGTTTGAGGCGGTAACGTTCCTTGTAAGGGTTGAGTACCCTGCTACAGGAATCGCTTTTTGTTGCCTACGGTAAAAATATTGATAAGCGGAGTTGATTCACTAAGTATGATTTCATGCGTAAGAGTTTTGATATGTTTGGAAGATAGGGTTACACCCTAAAACAAAATTTCTAATACTACAACTTACATGGAACTTCTCATAACCGTCTAACAAAGCCTCTGATCCTTTGACAAGAATACTTATATATAGGAAGTACCAGCGGCGTATCCACCGTATTCTTGTCAAATTTTCATTGGTTTTATCAGTAAGTTATGATCGGTTCTATGATGTGACTCTAGAACATAAATAAACGCCACAACCAATGTACCAAGAAATTACTAAATCCTACATAGAACTTCTCATAACCGCCTGACAATGCCCCTGATCCTTTGACAAGAATACTTATATATAGGAAGTACCAGCGGCGTATCCACCATATTCTTGTCAAATTTTCATTGGTTTTATCAGTAGGTTATGATTGGTTCTATGATGTAACTCTAGAACATAAATAAACACAACAACCAATATCTGAGTCCAAATTCTGATAGCATACATGTTTGAATGGTGACAGTTCCTCTCTCATTTGTTATGATGGAGAGGTTAGTTTATGTAGAAATAGAACACAATCCAATTTCTTTAAATGGCGAGATGATATGAATGTTAAATCAGTGAATGTAACACAAATTTCAACCAAGACAATACTAAATCCTACATGGAACTTCTCATAACCACCTGATAATGCCTCTGATCCTTTGGCAAGAATACTTATATATAGGAAGTACCAGTGGCGTATCCACCATATTCTTGTCAAATTTTCATTGGTTTTATTAGTAAATTATGATTAGTCCTATGTGACTCTAAAACATAAACAACACAACAACCATAGCTTGAGTCTATATTCTGATAGTATACATGTTTGAATGATGACAGTACCTCTCTCGTTTGTTATGATAGAGAGGTTAGTCTATGTAGAAAATGGAACATAATCCAATTTCTTTAAATAATGAGATGATATGAATGCTAAATCAGGGAGTATAACACAAACTTCAACCAAAACAATACTAAATCCTACATGGAACTTCTCATAACCGCTTGATAATGCCTCTGATCCTTTGGCAAGAATACTTATATATAGGAAGTACCAGCGGCGTATCCACCATATTCTTGTCAAATTTTCATTGGTTTTATCTGCAAGTTATGATTAGTTCTATGTGACTCTACAACAACACAACAACCAAAACTTGAGTCTTAATTCTGATAGTATCCATGTTTGAATGATGACAATACCTCTCTCGTTTGTTGTGATGGAGAGGTTAGTCATTGTGGAAGTGAGACATAGCTCAACTTCTTTAAATGATGAAATTGAAATACGCTGAAATGTATGATGAACAAACTTTGACCAAAACATACTAAATCCTACATGGAACCTCTCATAACCGCCTGATAATGCCTCTGATCCTTTGACAAGAATACTTATATATAGGAAGTACCAGCGGCGTATCCACCATATTCTTGTCAAATTTTCATTGACTTTATCCGCAAGTTATGATTAGTTCTATGTGACTCTAAAACAACCACAACAACCAAAACTTGAGTCTTAATTCTGATAGTATCCATGTTTGAATGATGACAGTACCTCTCTCGTTTGTTGTGATGGAGAGGTTAGTCTATGTAGAAATGGAATACAATCCAATTTCTTTAAATGATAAGATGCCATAAATGCTAAGTCAGTAAGTACAAAACAAACTTCAATCAAGACAATGCTAAATTCCACATGGAACTTCTCATAACCGCCAGATAATGCCTCTGATCCTTTGGCAAGAATACTTATATATAGGAAGTACAGCGGCGTATCCACCATATTCTTGTCAAATTTTCATTGGCTTTATCCGTAAGTTATGATTAGTTCTATGTGACTTTAAAACATAAACAAACTGAAATAGTAATTCGCATTAATATCCTTGGATAAGATTCCCATTTATAACTGGGATACTGGAAAATTGAGATAACATAAAGAAAAACATAAAAAAAACTAAGCGGTTGGAGTTAAATCTTGATTTTCGGTGAAGGGGACTAGTTGGGTGGTTTCGTTTAGGCCGTCATTATCTTCGACAGGATTGGCGTTGATGTTGAAAACTCTCCCTCTTGCTGGTGGCCTAGTGATTGGGTTTTCTTGATTTACTTGGTTAACTGGGTTTGATTGAGCTTGAGCATTTATGATGTTAACCAGTCGAGGGCACGTGTTTCTAAAGTGGGTAGGGTCGCCACAATTAAAACAAGCTCGAACATATGGGAACATGGGGTATTGGGGTTGTTGATAGGTTTGGATCATGTTTTGAGTAGGGGGAGAGATTTGATTTTGAGGGGTGCGGCAAACCTTGCTCAAATGACCATAGCGTCCACAATTCGCACATAGTCGACAAGGTAAGGTAGATGGATGGTGATAAAAACAGGTGTTACATCGAGGGTGAGGTCCAAGGTATGGTTTCTTATTCGGGTAAGTTGAGTCGGGTGCTACTTGAGTGATTGGGATGGCTTGGATGGGTATGGCTTGTGAAATTGGTTGATTACGTTGTGTGACAGCGAAAAGTTGCCCATCTCGTTTTCTCTTAAAAGTGGGTTGAGAAGGGGATTCGGTTTGGGTGAAGTTTGAAGTTTCAGTCGATGCTTTATCCTTCTTCTTCTCCTCCTTGAAGTCTTTGTTCCGGATTCGTTTTCGGTGAGTTCTGTAGCTAACTCCATTGCTGCTTCCAAAGTTGCAGGCGTGGTACTTATTACAGAGTCTTGGATTTTTGACGGAAGACCTCCAATGTAGTGCTCGATCAAACGGTAAAAAGGAGTGAACAAGTTGGGAACCATTTGATTTAACTCGAGGAATCTTTTGTTGTTTGTGGTGTGGTCGCCTTCCTTTTGCTTCAACGAATAGAACTCATCCTCTAATTTCTTGATTTCGCTCCTTGGGCAAAACCGTCTTGTCATGATTTCCTTCAACTCTTCCCAAGTCAAATTCAGAGCATCTTGAATACCTCGTTTAGCCTTCTCTGTATTCCACCAAGTAAGTGCTATTCCATATAAACGACCGGCAGCATATCGCACTTTGCGATCATCGGGGCAATCACAATTTAGAAAAGTGTTCTCCATTTCTTCAAACCAATGGAGGAGAGCGGTGACACCTTCAGTCCCTTCGTATTTTGGAGGGTCGCATGATTTGAAATGCTTGAAGGTGCATTTAGTGGTATTTGGGGGAGGGTTGATAACATTTTGATCTTCTTGGTTGATAGGATTAGCGGTAAGTGCTTGTTGGACTTGGATTACAATGTTGGGTATTACGGCAGCCATTTGTTGAGCGATTAGGGCAGCCATGCGCTCGCGGGCTTTTCCTGCTCTCGTCTTCCTACGGGCGAGGCTAGAAGACATCTACAAGGAATACATATCAAGAGTATGAGTTGGATGTTTTTGGGATCATGGGTCGTATTTAGGAATGAACATTCATAAAATAAATATAGAAAAATAAATCTACTACATCCATAGGATGTCTTGGGCTTTGCTCGTAATTGGGCCTTGCATGCCGCCATACTTCACCTTCGTAATCATGTGGGCCCCCATGAATACCGGGTTTTTCATATGGTTCGCATGTGTTAGCCTGGTTACGTACACTAAAACCCGGAGAAAATCGAGAAATATGTAACGTATGATATTCGGAATGTGTCCAGGTATAGACACGGTGACACCTCAAAGTGGGGTTAGTTCGAATGACGTTTGGTGTGGCATGCTTTGGCCTACTAGGTCCTTCGTACTCTCATCGTTAGTCCCCAGGTAGGCAAACTGGTCCGTTATATTGGATTTATACGAATGCCAACCTAGACAGGACGTTCCGACTATCGGTACTTGTACCCTTCCAGTTACTACATGCCCGTCGCAGAACTTACTTTGATGAGATTTGAAAATTGCGACAAAATCTTTGAATAATGAAAGTATGAAGATGATTTGAATATATGAACATTGAAATATGTATGATGAATGTGCATATAAGTATGTATGTTTGACTGTAAGTATAAACAAATATGAAACAAATAAACATCATAAGTTTGCATGTAACCGCATAAACAATTAAGATCTAGTCAACTATAGTATAGGTTCTAAGGGTCTAATAACCTATCCTATATCCCTATAGTCATGGCTCTGATACCAATCTGTCACACCCCGACCCGCAGCGGAAAAGGTGATCGGGGCATGATTGGGTTATCATCAAAGCTCATGACATTTATTATAACGTTTCATATTCATTATTACAATTTAAAGGGAAACATAAAATCATAATTACATCATGTCCTAAACATCATTCTAAACTTCATTGTTTTCTTCTAATGCATTTCCTATGTTTTCCTTGCTTCATCCTGTTCACCTGTATCATGTGTAAAAATGGTTTTTGGGATCAACAAAAAGTTGGCGAGTGAATCCTATGAAAAACATTTGAACAAGTTTATTTAATTGATTATAAAATAAAGTGCACAACCACATATGAGTAAATATAGATGTAAACTTATTAACAAAAACACTTAATCATTAGATAATGCACACACATACAATAATGGATTGTTTTGAGGCACGCGTTGCTCAACTCGTCTCCCACGAGGAACTGATGGGCCTAATGAATGATTTGCATATAACTTGATAATATGAAATACATAACTACAAACAATATATACAATCTAAGTTTAGATCACAATATGGTATGGCACAAGTTTAAATAAACGAGTTAATTCTTGTGACATATGACACACCCCAAAACTTATTAATTATGTATCGTTTAAAATTAATTTGGGCATTAAATACGCAACGAAATTTTTAACTGATTGTTCGATTAATAAACGGAGCGGGTTTGGTAAATCCGGTTTTTGATGGATGTTACAAGTTAAGGCCTCAATATTTAGGCCATCTTCCAGAATTTTATGGCAAAAGGACCGAAGAACCGTACTTGCACATTGCAAGTTTTGAATCGATTTGTCAAACTATTGGGGGTTAGGTTTTACAAAGGATGAGGTGAAGCTGATGTTGTTCTAGTTTACCTTGAAAGATAAAGCACGCCAGTGGTTCGCAACATTACCTCTAGGTAGTATCCATACTTGGCATGATATGCAACAGGTTTTCTTGAAAGAATATTACGCAATGAACCGAACCAGTGAAGCTCGGGAAGCAATCAGAGCATTCCAACAACATTCAGGGGAAACATTCCATTAGGCTTTTACACGGTTTAAGGAGTTGCTTAGGAAACGCCCACATCATGGATTCAGACATGGGAGTTGATCAAAGCATTTTATGATGGGCTACTTCCTGATGACGTTAGAGATCTCATGGCCATCAGCAATGGTACATTTTTCACGAATACAGAAGATGTGGATTGGGAGTATTTGGAAAGACAGAGTACCACTTCAAAGAGGCAGGCGCAGTCTAGTAGGAAGGCAAGACCAGTGTCAGCAAAATCAGTTGACTTTGAAGCTGAAGAACGAGTCGAGAAACTTAAACACCAGAATTTACTTTTAGAGCAACAAGTGGCTCAGATTAAGTTGGGAAAGGGAACCAAAGTTCGGGCAGCTAATACATTTTCGGTGTGTATAATTGTGGCGAGTTCGGACATCAGGTTGGAGAGTGTCCCGCAAAGATGGGTCAAAATGAAGAGGTGAATCAAGTATATGTTGAACAAAAACAATATGATATGAAATCGAATACATATCATCCAGAATAAACCCACCCACTACCACCACTCACCACAACCCAAAAACCTAAACACCACATGTGAAGCGGTACTATTGTTCGGTTTTTTAGTGACGAAATTTAGCGATTTTTTGTGTTTTTAAATTTTTTTTAGGTATTTTTGGTTGTGTTCACACTGGTTCTCGCGGTTCTCGCAATAAAGGGTGGTTCCTAATGGATCCTTATCCTATATATATATAAATAATCTGATCACTTTTATAATATGGTGTTTTATAAAGTTCTCATTATACCGTTGTGGCATGCTAATTTTTATTTACCTGTCCATATAAGTTTTACTCAAAACTGAGTTTCGAATAGTAATATACAAGTGACCGAGACACAAATGAATTATTTTATTATTATAATTACTTCTAAGTATATTTTGTTTTTCTCTTATAAGTTTTAAAACACAATGTTTCATATAAATCTTTGTATGCCGTTTCGACATGCTTATTTCTATCTATGTTTATTTTACTTGAAAACGTTTTGACATTAACCGGTACCGATATCGGTGTTATCAGAACATGTACTAGTACTCATTTTTATGTTTTTCGATTCTATTCCGGTTGTTATAGCGAGTGTTTGTAGCATAATACCGATCGAATTTCCGCGCGGCATAATCCAACTAGCTTTTTCTTAACAGCTAGTTTCACTAGCGTAAGTTTGAACCTTGTGTTTTCTCGGTTTCACAAAGAGACGTTGCTTCTTATCGCAAGGCTACAAACCAAGTGGCATAATCCCCCTAGTTACATATAAGTGTTTGTATCTAAACTTAATGAAACATCATTTCAATTTCCTACTAATTTTTTCAACGATTCATTCCTAGAAATAACAAATTTCATGCATTACAATCTTCTGGAATTGGCTCCAACAAACGTTTCAGCATTACAATCTTTTGGAGACAGCCCAAACGTTATTAAACCATTATACATGAATCCAGTAACGCATTCAACAACTTTCATTACTCAACATTTGAAATGGAATCATAATAATCGTCCAAACCAACATGAACCTCATTAGATTGTGTTGAATTCATGATGTTTATAATATTGTTGTCCACAGATTCTCCTTCCAGGAGCCATTGAGAGTAAACCTGGAAGCTGATTATCGATAAACAAGTTATCGCTCGCGTTTCCAATTAGCAAATGTTTCAGAAAGCTCAATCTTATCTCCATAGCTCCCCATCAAGCTTGCATCAATGGAATTACATTGACTTTGTGGTTCCAAAACAATATTGCTTACGTACCTCATCCAATCTTCAGGCGGATTCGTCACATATTGGTTAATCATTTCATCAAGAAGAAGCTGATCTTCAGGTTTCTTGAAATCACAAGGTGAATCCAAGATAGTTGATTTGGTGACACTTGGTAAGGGGTTCATGTTTACAATTTGCAATATATTATGCAACAACTGATCATAAATGGTGGTCCATGGGCTCATAATGGTTGGTAGCCTAAAGGGCGAGTTATCGGTCCTTCCTGGAAGTTGTGAAGCAATTCTGGACCACCTATTTATAGAATAATGAAAACCTCGTAAACTTAGGTATTATTAGTGAACTACATATATAGGAAAATTACAGAAAACCACATCAAAATACAATTAGGATAACTACAAAGAAAACCTAATTAATATATTCATTCTAGGTAATACTATGAAATTAAGTTTCGGTTTCAAGAAGACAACATGTAGATACTAATTTCATTATTCAATAAAAAATGTCACAATTACGTCCCGCTTGCGGTATGTGCATATAATGTATATATGTGTGGACGCTCAGGGGCAAAAGTAAAGTGCACTGATTTTAACATTATTTTACTAATTTCGTGAAAATAACGTTAAAAGAGGGGGATAGTTAATCATGAATCATGTGGTGGTGTTGATAGCCGAAAGACAAGAAAGTACATGCACTAGTTGGCCTTTATCTTAATTGTTGAGTGTTATGTGCCTTATGTCCAAGGCTTGATGCAAAACTACTATGGAGCCGGGGGTCTCATTAGAAGAAGCCTCTCTATTCCTACGGGTAGAAGTAAGGTTGTCTACATCTTACCTTCTTCAGACTCTACCTTAGTTGTGCTATTGATGAGATTTACTGAGTGTGATGATAAATAAAAAATGTTACAATCCTACCACCCTTTTAAGTACGTAAAAATGTAATTTAAATCTGCATATATACTTAAATGTGGCAGGTAAAACAGAAAATGAAAAAAAAACTTACTTATTTCCAAGACTGGAATGGAAGTTAATGATGAGATTCTCTTCTTCCCCAGAAAACTTTCCTCTTTTAATATCGGGATTAAGATAGTTAATCCATCTCAATCTACAACTCTTTCCGCACCTATTCAAACCGGCGCGTTCGGGTAAAGCGCGCCAACTATCATGGCCATGTTTCTGGATGTAATCTTTGAGAACCTCATCTTCTTCGGGAGTCCATGGACCTTTCTTTAAATCGTTACTCTCGCTGCAACAAGGAGGCCTTCCCATAGTTATGCAGATTAGCTTAAACTTACTATTTTTTTTCAGAGAATTAGAGTGAGCTTGTGCAAACTAACTGAGACAACTGTGGTTCTTATATGCAAAATGAGTGACGTTTATTAAACAGCATTTTCAACTTGCTTGTTTTGTTATGTTACTTATGTAGAATATTTTATAGAAATTTTGATTTTGTGCAAGAAGTGAAGAAACCGAAGTTGCTTATCAACCTTCTTGTAGTTTTCAAATTGTGCTTATTCTATCCTTTTTTTTAATATACTTTTCTTTCTTATAATAAGGACACAGCAGCCATGCATTTTTGGACGTTCTTAGTTCCCTTAAAACTACAATATATCATAAAAGAGTACTAGAAAACTAGGCAACTGCGACTGTTTATTCAGAAATCTCGGGAAGTAATCTTGTTTTGTGACCGAGATTACAACTGTAATGATTACGTTAGCAAATCGGTGGCTAATTTTGCGATTGTTTTTTTGGTGTCAATTGTCAAATTTTCTAGTTAGAACAACTTCTACTATTATATATCTAGGGGTTGGTTAACGTACAATATTCCTTAACGTACGCTGCATACGAGATGAAATTACGCACGTTATAAAACTCAAAACCCTAATCACGCATGTTGAAAACCATAATCACGCGTGAACATAATCACGCATGTACAAAATCAGAAATCACGCATGGAGTAAAACCCTAATCACGCATGTTATTATTTCATCTCGCATGTATTGTACGTTAAACGATATTGTATTTTGCACTTTAACTATATATCTATATATTTATTTTATTCACTAGTACCTTTGTAATTTATGTCGTGCATTCAAGCTATATATAACAATGATACTGGTAAGTCTCAATCAGAGGCGTCTATGATAATTCACGTACCTTGTTCAAAACCATTCTCGCTAGCATTTATTGATAAAAATTCTTTGCAATAAAGATTTGTATACTTGCTTTATCTTCTAGATTTGTAAACTTAGTAAATTTGTATAAACAAATAATATGAAATATGTTTTCAAAGACTCTGTTTGAATAAACATATATTATTATGGGGACATAGTGGTTTGTAGAGTGGTAAGCTACGCTACCTCCGTTGAACAGAACAAATGTCAACCAAACTTTACCAAATCATATATTCTGACCTCATTTTGATATCCATTTCACAAAGTTTGTTGAAATGTGTTTTATTCAAAAAGATTACCTCGTTCTATATATAACATTTCACCTATATTACCTACCAGTCGTCTTCATATATTTAGTCCAACTAGAAAAAAAAAACATGTTTCATATAACTTTTATATTTCATTGATTAAGGTAATTCGTTATATCCCGATGCTCCAATAAATAAGAGGACTGTCTTGGTGATGTAACTCTTTTCCAAAGTTCTCTATCGTTCGATCATCAGTATATGGTAGTGTGTTCTCGTAGCACATATGAAAGTGTACATAGTATTGCGAAGACAAGAATTGGTGTCGATCTCTTCGGAATACGCATGTGACGATTTTGTTAAAATACTAGTGAGAATTTGTCACAGGTACTTTGGCACAAAATATGTCGCACATGGCACAAATCATGTACCATGTGCGTCACATTTTGTACTTTCGTGCGCAAGCTCACGAATGGGAATTTGTGACAAGTATACTTAGCACAAAATATGTTGTACATGTGCGCCAAAGGTAGCATACCAATGACAATCTACCGTGTGTACCTACAAAATTTAGTTTATAAAATGATTGTTTGTTTATCACATTCTTCACAAATATTACAAAAAAGAAATTTAAAAAGGATTGATGTTTAAAACAACAATGGTCGAAGGTGGAGCCTAGAAAACACAGTTGGGAACCTTAACTTTAGGGTTATGTGTATTTTAGTGACAATATGGTCAAAACTCGTGTTATCTAAACCGGAATGTAAAGATATAAATGAAAAAAAGAAAGTGTAATTGAATGGGTTATTTGAGAGGTAAAAAGAAGAATTTGAAGGGAACGAGAATACTAGAATGAAATATTTGAAAGGTACAAGAAATGTAGATGATAATGCATGCGCCACTTTGAATAAATTGAGGAGAGCATAGTTATTTAATAGGTTTTGTTGTTTCTCATACATAACTATAACTAATTGAATGAGTATGCATTTGATAAGTTATGGGTTAATATTTCTAACACATGATTAATTATATCACGATGTTTTCTAAGACCACATATAGTGGGGTTGAAGATCAAACCCTTTCCTTAGACGTTATGACACGTGGTATTTTAATCAGCAAGGAAATTACGGGCTTAAAGTTAAAAATGGTATAATGATTATATAATGCCTCATACCCTCTCATTCAATCATTACCTAATTCTTTATTTTTAATTATTTTCTATAAAAAATCAAATAATATTTCATTAAATAAAAAAATTACATTAACATTAATAAAATACTAAAAAATAAAAACAAAACATTTAAAAGTACTAAAAATAAAAACATACGTATGCTTAAAAAAAGAAAACTCTAAAGTCCGTGTTTGTCACGGACTTTTTGAAGGTTGGTAGTAGGGATGAGCAAATGGTACCCGGTACCGGTAACGAACCGAGTACATTTTCGGTACCGATTTGGTACCGACTTTTGACATTTTCGGTACCAATTCACCGACTTTTGACATTTTCGGTACCAATTCACAGACTTTTGACATTTTCGGTACAGGTTCAATACCGGTATTTACCGGTTTTTACCCTCAAATACCGATACCGAACTGGGTATATTCGGTACTGGTACGGTACCCACTTTTGGGGATTTTCGGTTCGGTACCGGACGGTACCGAGCTCATCCCTAGTTGGTAGTGGTTGGGTTTAGACAAATACACGATGTCTCTCTCCATTTGCCTCGTTTCTTGGATCGCGGCGAACTTTTTATTTCCGGTGTTTCTTTCTTGCAATGTTTCCAAACGCCTATGCCCAAGGTCTCGTATATCTTAAATTCATCGGTTCATCTCCTCCAAATAGTTGTGTGTACCCGATCGTATTCGGATAGCAATCTTGGTAATTGAAGGTTAGTAGTGGTTCGGTGGTGTTCGGGCGAGACGAATTTGGGTTGGTTGGCTGAGACGGAACACCAAAAGTAGAGCGGAATGGATACATGGTATGTTTTTAAAAAAGAAAATAGAGTGAGAGATTGTAGAAATGTGTTTGAAAAGTGGGTGAATGGGGTTATATATGTGTTAAATGTAAATGATAAAAATGGAAACTAAATTTTATTATTACCGTTGCATAACGGTTCTTTTTTGAAAAGCACAATTTCACTAGCGTTTTTATAATCAGGCCAACACCAAAATTTCGATGTTCACGCTGTCAGGACGATGTTTGGGTGTTTTCTGACATAAAATGACAAAAATCACACCACTTCACTACCACTATACACGTTCTAAGAGGTTTTCAAACGAACTGTCGATAACTAATCAATTCATGCATTCGATTAAAGAAAGTTGGTGGATTATTTTATTTTAATTTTATAAGTTGTGAATTTTTTTTAAAATCATGAATAAAATAAAAATCAAATGTAAAGTATTGATTAAGTTCGAAAACCTACCCGGGTCCCGGGTCATAAAATTAGTTTGATTCAATTTTCATTCAAATGATATATTCTATCAGGATATATATATCATCCCAAAGCAAGTATCATTATCATGGCTATTGATATAGTTTTTGAAAATGATATATAATACTAAAAACAAATAGTCTTAGATCATCACTGACGACATGTGGTTGGCGACCGCCCGGCAGGTATGGAGCACAGGTATAGACTCCATGGCCTTGGCTGTGTACGTGCAGGTTTCTTTCTAAAGCAAATTTTCAAAGATGTGTCAAATTTATTTATTTATTTACAATTACCTCAAACGCCGTCTAAATGCATCAATGTTCATTATAGGGTTAGAATTCTTAACCACTTACAATAGACCGAACTCATTTATTAAATACCTTGATACCGCTAAACTACAGTATAAAGTCTAATGTTTGCCTTTTACCTGTCTATAAGGCCTTGCAAGTGTATCTTAATATTCTGAAAATCAAATTAAAAAATCGAATGGACTCGTAAATATACAAACCATTAAAAGGTTATGGGAAAAAAACAGCCGGAGACATCAATGGACGAGGAGAAAGAAGAAGCGATCACCTTCTACCTAACAAACATCCCGGAGGAGACGAATAGCACGAAGATCTGGCTGGAATGCAGGCAGTGTGGAAATATAGCAGACACCTTCTTGCCGAAAAAAAGAGATATAAGAGGAAACCGATTCGCCTTTGTTAGGTTCAGAAGAATCAAAGACATCGCTAAACTACTGACACTAGTACAAAACCAATTTTTTGGTGGTGTCAATTTCATGTTTTTGGTGCTATCTTATAATACAAAGCACCAAATAACAACATTGCTCCATTCTTAAACAAACACACCACCAATAAATAGATTACACAACACCATTAAATGCTTACAGGTTATACACCACCATAAAATTGATTTTTTGAGGCTCAAGGTTGCTAATAGCACCAAAATACACAATAAAATTATTTTTTTGAGGTTGAAACTTCAAAATGCTTATAGGCTAAAACTCAAATCCAAATCTAACTCCTTCTTTCTTCTTCTTTATTTGTTTTATTTTGGGTAAAATGCACATTCCATGTGGTAAAACTTATTATAAAAATAGTTTTAATACATTTAATTTAAATATATCTAATTAGCAACTTTTGTATGCAATAAGGTGTTGTACAAATGGCTTTATTGGCGTTGAAAGCTTTTATTAGTTGAATCTCTTGTTTTATTGTTTGTGCGTGTTTGTTTGATAAGCCACATGTTTTTTTATCCAGTGATTTGCCATGCGTTACTACGTCTCCCACGTTTTTCTTATTCAATGATTTGCCATGCGTCTCCTTCGTTCCTTTAAGCTTCATCTGCACCCAAGAAAAGCGATTTTTTATACTATCGATATTAAATAACCATCGCTCTCCCCCAAATTGATCAATAGCGGCAGCTCTTCTCTGAAAGTTCCAGATTCGGTGGGTTTAAACGGAAGTTTGGATAGGATAGAACTAATTCGGTAGAAATCTCGTCATAATATCATAAGTAGAAGGTTTCATTTCATACCAAAAGAGTATACATCCTTTACAAGCTGGAGAGAGCACTCTCTCCAGCATTTCCCCTCTAAAGTCCAAAACTTTTCATCTAATGAACACATGACACTATATATATATATATATATATATGAGGTTGGAACGGACTAGCTCTTCCGTGCGAATGAGCTCATCTATGTGGATGAGTCTCATTCGTATGAATGAGTCTTATTCGTACGAACCACTCTCGTCCTCTCTAAAGTCATGTGTTCGTATCTCAACTATACAATATTCAACACACGCTCTATCTAGCCTATTCGCACAGTGACGGAAATACAAAATTTACGTCTGCCGTAAAAAAAACTTGCATAGGTCAAAACTACCGACTCGGCAATTTTTTTACAGATGTATTTATAAGTTTTTCATCTATGTGTGTGAAAAAAAAATTGGCTCAATTCGCGCCGGATCAAAAAGTTCTTGCGGTTCTCGCAACTCAAGATGGTTCTCATTTTACCTTTCTCATATATATATATATATATATATATTATATATATATATATATATATATATATACACTACTGATTAATATTTATAAATTTATGGAATATATTCTAAATTATGTATAAAATAATAATTATAATTAATATAAATTAATGAGAATATGATAAACGAGCCAAGCCCGATCTTGAAAAATTAAATACGAGCCGAGCTCAAGCTTTAGAAACAAATATCAAATTGAGCTGAGCTCGAGCTCGAGCTTTCATAAGTGAAACGAGCATGAGCCCGGTCAAGCTCGGGCTCGGCTCGGCTCATTTGCACCCTTAGTCTAATATAAGAATACCTATTACTATTAACCGAGAATTAAAAAAGTATATTTAATAATTAAAAACTAATTTTTATAATATTGCGACCCCAATTGCAACAAAAATTTTAGATTTCTTGTCTTTCCCTCCAACTTATCCAAAATATTAGATTTCCTGGCTTTCCCTCCCACTTATCATTTTCCCTCTTTAACCTAAATGCCCTCTGCTTGTTTGTTCACCTCTCCGCTCCGTTTGTTCCACGCAACAAACCTCCGCCTTCGATCATCTTCTTCACCTTCAATAGGCATCATCTTCTTCATCTTCAATTTGTATCGGGTTTCACCTTCAATCGATGGTGTTCTTCACATAAATGGTTACGGTTCGTAACCATTTAAAAAGTTGCGGGCGCCAGCTATCCTTACGGACCGCAAGGCTAAAGCCATACGGTCCACAAGGACCTGCCAGCGACCAAAAATGTGGCAGCCTCATGTGCTGCGACCCTTGTCGCCATTGCACCCTCTCTGCACCTGTTGACACGACTTGGGACACTTATACTTGTCCTATAACACCTCCCTACACCTGGCATGCTCTCATGATTCACCTTCAAGTATAAATAGGGCACTTGGTTGTCATAACTCATTGCTCATTCCTCACATTCTCCTCTCTAACTCACTTGGAAAGTTCCTGGCTATCTTGGAGCATTCCCCTGAGTTCTAAGCTTCTTCTGGATCACTTATAAGTGTTCCATTTCGTTTTAAGTTGTTTTGATAGGCTTTTAAGCCAAAGTCAAAGCGTTTACGTAAAAACGCTTTGACCTTTGGCTAAGACCATTACATTCTAGCCATTGTTCGATACAAACGTGGCTACGTGATCGTAATTAGGTAGGTATTAATCCATTAAAAGGGCACCTCCTAATTATCACGCTATCTTCACCAATTGACGGGTCTAAGTTATATACATGAAAAGTCAAACGGGTCAGTTTTGAAATAAATTCATAACTAGTAATGTAGGTGTTATAAAATATGTTTAACACTTTAATAACTTGATAATAATAGTTAGAACATGTATAAACATGTTCAGCCAGTAAAGTCCAGGTCTAGGGTCGGTTCGCAACCGAAAGTCACAGAATTTGACTGCTTTGACTTTTAGTTCTGACCCGATTTAGCAACGTAGGCTACTGACCTTAAGTTGTTTTAGGACCATGTTATAGTATAGTATAACCCTCTGGAGTTATACTACATGGTTTATTAGTATTCTGCGTTTTATGCAAGTTTCTTATAATATGCAAATCTTTGACTAAAATGCCATTTTCGCATAAAACAAGGTTTTAAACATCAACAAGCATACAATTGATTGACATACTGATTTGTAAACCTAATTAAATTATTTTGATGACAACATTCTAGTTTGATTTAATGTCGGTAATAAAGCTTTTAAATGACTAAAATGCCCTTTTCGACATTTTAAAAAGTTTAAACATATCTTCATCACCAAATCCATTTACCTACTGATGTAATATCATAACTAGGACTTATTGGGATGTTAATTCAGGTTATGAAATGAGTTGATGATTAAGATTCGTGTAATGCCGATGAATGACTAAATTACCCTTTTCCGTATAAAATGGTTTGAACCAAACCTTTTATAACCAAATCTTTTACCCACTGATATAATATGTTAGATGACTTATTTGGTTAGATAAAACTGTACATAACTTCAGTTTTCAATAAATATCGAATTAATCGGCATTTAGCGATTTTTACTCCTTTTCGGCACATAGTATGGTTTAAAACCATAACTATGAACCAAGACTTATTACCTACTGATTTCTAAACTTATTTTGAATATTTTTACAGTAGGTAAAAGTTATAAACTAAGAATCCCAAATATGACATCAAAGCTATGTGTGAAATGACAAAAATGCCCTTACTTGCTTTAAAACCATCAACCACACATATATTTGATATCCTACTGATATACCATCATCAAATACATAATTTTACAGAATGTTAATGACTCTAACATCAGTTTACTCGCAAACCTCTTTTATAAGGCGTAAAATAACCAAAACGCCCTTTTAGGCGTAACTTGATTTTAAAACCATAACGGGCAATCATATTGATATCTTACTGATATTATAACATATTTAAAACATATTGGCATATAGAACTTGTATATGACTCGTCCGGTTACCCGGTTTCGCTTATATGCGCACGGTTAAACCTACGTGACTAGTTTACGTATTTTAACTGAAACGGGTTTAACCTTATCATTTTTATATCAAAATCCAGAATGTTATGTGTTTACCCATATTATACAAGTCTTAGTACTTGTCGGGTCTAAATAACATTCTATTCCGGTCAGCGCTTAATCTAGCGTATCGTACCGTGATTATTTTAACGTAAGACTAACCGTTTCAAGTCTACGACTTAACTAAGGACCCGTTAGTATTCTAATTGGTTAATAACACCATCATTCCACACTAGACACCTTCTGGTAGATTGTGCTTGTACTTATCATTTGATTTGCGGCTGAGTTGTGATTTTCTCGAAGATTTAGCTCAGGTAAATACTTTTAACCAATTTTCCCTTATTCGGGCTTGGGATACGGTGAATTATTACTACTTATGGGATCATGTATTATCCAGTTGTGATTATAACTAAATCTCATAACTCATTTTTAATCTTTATTGCCTGATAACTTATACATTGGGGGTGGGCTTGACCGTGTCTGGGTTATCCTTAGGCTCACTAAAGTGCTAGTGGCCGCGACCTTAAGCATGGGGTGTAGGCATACACCGGTCAATTGCAAATTATATTATCTGCTTTCTGTGTGAAAGTTCAGAAGTGGGGTGTGTAGTCGATCATATCTCGGTTTCTGTACTAGGCCCTATATGTATTACTAGGCTTGTAAAACTGTATAAAAGGTCATTTGTACTGTCCAAGATATTTATAAAAATGTGCCTGGTGCACTTAAAACCATTTTTGAAAACATATACATATAGGTCAGCTGTGGACCTGGCTCTGGAATTGACTCAGGACCTAGTTAGGCATAGGTCCATGAGGTCAGATGATGGAAAGAGGAAAAGAGAGGAGGACAACTCCCATTGGTCGAACAAAAAGGGGAGGTTTGGGTTCAACCGGAACAATCAAAGGTCGAATGACAGGCATGTGTGCAAGAAGTGCAATAGGCGACATAGTGGTCAGTGTCGGTCGAAATCACAGTATAAACCGTGCGGAATCTGTAAGAAAATGGGGCCAAGGCCCTAGATTGTAAGGATCTAAAAGATGCCACTTGTTCAATTGTGGCGAGAAAGAGCACATCAAGCCCAAAATGCCCTAAGTACAAAAAGGATAATGCTGAGAAGCCTGGAGGAGCGAAGAAAACGAATGTATGCGCCTTCCAGATGAACACACGAGAAGCGGTCAATGATAATAATGTGATAACAGGTACGTTTCTCATTAATGATATTTATGCTAGAGTTCTTTTCGATTCGGGGGCGGATAAGTCATTCGTAGACCATAAGTTTAGTGATTTGTTGAAATTGCCCATAAGAACTCTAGACATAACATACGATGTATAACTCGCAGATGGAATTATCGAAACAGCTTCAAGATTCTAGATGGATGTTCCATATCCAACAAGAATCATTCCATTCCTATCTCTCTCCTACCAATGAAATTGGTGGGATTCGATGTAGTTTTAGGCATGGATTGGTTGTCTCATAACCAAGCCCGCATAGCCTGTGACAAAAAGCTCATCGAAATCAAAACCCCAACTGGTGACGTACTCACCATTCAAGGAGACCTACATCTTGGATTGTCTGAGAAAGCATCATTGCTGAAGATATCTCGCTGCATGAAGAAAGTATGTGTCACTACATGGCACAAGTAACCATTGATGCGCCAAAGCCAAAGATCGAAGACTTACCTATTATCTCGGAGTTCTCAGATGTTTTCCCGGAAGATTTAACTGGTTTACCCCAAGACAGGCAAGTGGAATTTACGATTGACATTTTACCAGGTGCTGCACCTATTGCAAGAGCTCCGTACCGTTTGGCACCTACAGAAATGAAGGAATTACAAACCCAACTTGATGAACTCTTAGAAAAAGGTTTCATACAACCTAGCTCATCACCTTGGGGAGCTCCGATTTTGTTTGTAAAGAAAAAGGACGGATCGATGCGCATGTGCATTGATTACCGCGAGCTCAATAAGATAACAATCAAGAACCGTTATCCGTTGCCCAGGATCGACGATCTATTCGACTAACTTCAAGGGGCAAACTACTTTTCAAAGATCGACTTGAGGTCGGGTTACCATCAGCTCAAAGTCAGAACTGAAGATGTTCCGAAGACGGCTTTCAGGATGAGATATGGTCAATATGAGTTTTTAGTGATGCCTTTTGGGCTCACGAACGCACCTGCAGCATTCATGGACCTTATGAACTGAGTCTGTAAACCTTACCTGGATAAGTTTGTCATTGTCTTCATTAATGATATACCTATCTACTCTCGTAAACTTTCAGATCACGCGAAACATTTAAGGTGTATATTGGAATTGTTGAGACAAGAGAAACTTTACGCTAAATTTTCTAAGTGTGAGTTTCGGTTCCGCGAAGTCCAGTTCTTAGGACATGTTGTTAGTGAACAGGGAATCCTAGTAGATCCCGCCAAGATCGAGGCCATTATGAACTGGCAAGCGCCTAAAACTCCATCTGAAATCCGCAGCTTTTTGGGATTAGCTGGCTACTATAGAAGATTTATAGAAAATTTCTCAAGGATAGACACTCCTTTGACTACACTGACTTGAAAGGGCGTTAAGTTTAATTGGGTCCAAAACAGCAGGAAGCTTTCGAGACTTTGAAACAGAAGTTGAGCAACGCTCCGGTGTTAACGCTACCTGAAGGTATTGAAGACTTTATTGTCTATTGTGATGCATCACACACTGGTATGGGATGTGTGCTTATGCAAAGAGGCAAGGTCATTGCTTATGCATCACGCCAGTTGAAGGTGTATGAAAGAAATTACACCACACACGACCTGGAAATGGGTGCTGTGGTGTTTGCGCTCAAATTATGGAGACATTACCTTTGTGGGACAAAGTTATTATATATATGGATCACAAAAGTCTCCAACACTTGTTTAATCAAAAAGATTTGAATATGCGACAACGTCGATGGATGGAAACGATTAATGACTATGATTGTGAAATTCGATACCATCCAGGCAAGGCAAACGTGGTTGCCGATGCCCTAAGTCACAAGGAAAGGGTTAAACCCATTCGTGTTAACGCCAAGAGCATGGAGTTAAAGAACAGTTTAAATGAAAAGATCTTGGATGCGCAGAAGCAAGCTTTGTTAGAGGCGAACATTCCAAATGAAGAATTAGGTAAAACTGTTGAACAATTAACACCAGGAGGTGACGGAATCCTCAGACTTAATGGACGAATTTGGGTTCCGACCTTTGGAGGACTTATGGATCTAATCCTCCAAGAGGCGCATAATTCAAAGTACTCTGTTCATCCTGGAGGTAACAAGATGTATAAAGATCTGAAAGCTAATTATTGGTGGATAGGTTTGAAGAAATCCATAGCCACCCACGTAGCTAAGTGTCTGACGTGTTCACAAGTTAAAGCTGAACATCAGAAACCGTCAGGACTTCTACAACAACTAGAAATTCCTACCTGGAAATGAGAATGTGTAACTATGGATTTCATTACCAAGTTACCTAAGACTAATCGTGGTAATGGCACGATTTGGGTTATTGTGGACATGCTGACTAAGTCGGCTCATTTCTTACCTGTTAAGGAAACTTTTAGCTCCGACAAATTGGCGAAACTTTATGTGGATGAGATTGTATCTTTACACGGCGTGCCAGTATCTATTGTATCCGATAGAGATACACGATATACCTCGCATTTTTGGAAAAATTCCAACAGGCCTTGGTCACGCGATTAAATTTTAGTACGGCTTATCATCCGCAGACGGATGGACAAAGTGAACGTACTATACAAACGTTGGAAGATATGTTACGAGCATGTGTAATCGATCTAGGTGGAAGTTGGGATAGTCACTTACCCCTGATCGAGTTCTCCTACAATAACAGCTACCATGCGAGTATTAAGGCTGCTCCGTTCGAAGCCTTGTACGGGAGAAAGTGTAGAACGCCCGTTTGCTAGGCTGAAGTTGGGGAAGCCCAATTGACAGGACCTGAGATAGTCCGAGAGACAACGGATAAGATTTTGCAAATTCGTGATCGTCTCAAAGCTGCCCGTGATCGTTAGAAAAGCTATGCGGATAAGAGGCTCAAACCTCTTCTGTTCCAAGTAGGGGACAAAGTGTTATTAAAAGTATCGCCTTGCAAAGGTGTTATGCGATTTGGCAAGAATGGCAAGTTGAGCCAGAGATATATAGGATCATTCGAGATTATCGAACGTGTCGGATCCGTAGCTTATAAGCTTAAGTTACCTGAGAAGCTCAGTCGAATCCATGATATATTCCACATTTCAAACTTAAAGAAATGCCTAGCCGATGAGTCGTTATAAATGCCGCACGAGGATGTGCAAATAGATGAAAATCTGAGGTTCATTGAGAAACCTGTGGCAATTGAAGATCGACAGGTTATGAAACTTCATAAGAAGCATGTACCGACTGTGAAAATTAAATGGGATGCTCGTCGAGGCCCCGAATACACATGGGAGGTCGAGTCTGTTATGCAGTAGAAGCACCCTCACTTGTTTGATTAAAATCTCGAGGTCGAGATTTCTTTTAAGGGGGTGAGGATGTAACACCTCATGTTTTTACGTCCTATAAAGTTCCGACACGCGTCCTGTTGATCCTCGTATGCCACGTGCTATGCGAGAGGAACCGAAGTTGCCGTTATGTTGAAGTTATAACCTCTGAACGACACATATAAAAGTTGAGGGACTCTATGTGAAAAATACCAAAAAGATTGTTTCTAGAAGGCGGTTACCGCAACCATAAATGGTTACGGTCCGTAACCATTTAAAAAGCTGTGGGCGCCAGGTATCCTTACGGACCGCAAGGCTAAAGCCATACGGTCCGCAAGGACCTGCCAACGACAAAAAATGTGGCAACCTCATGTGCTGCCACCCTTGTCGCCATTGCCATCCTCTTGCACCTGTTGCCACGACTTGGGACACTTATACTCGTCCTATAACACCTCCCTACACCTTGCATGCTCTCATGATACACCTTCACGTATAAATAGGGCACTTGGTTGCCATAATCCATTGCTCATTCCTCACATTCTCCTTTCTAACTCACTCGGAAAGTTCCTGGCTATCCTGGAGCATTCCCTTGAGTTGTAAGCTTCTTCTAGATCACTTGTAATTGTTCCATTTCGTTCTAAGCTGTTTTGATAGGCTTTTAAGACAAAGTCAAAGCGTTTATGTAAAAAGGCTTTGACCTTCGGCTAAGACAATTACGGTCCAGCCATTGTTCGATACGAACATGGCTACGTGATCGTAATTAGGTAGGTGTTAATCCCTTAAAAGGGCACCTCCTAAATACCATGTTATCTTGACCAATTGACGGGTCAAAGTTATATACATGAAAAGTCAAACGGATCAGTTTTGAAATAAATTCATAACTAGTAATGTAGGTGTTATAAAATACGTTTAACACTTTAATAACTTGATAATAATAGTTAGAACATGTATAAACATGTTCAGCCCGTAAAGTCCAGGTCTAGGGTCGGTTTGCAACAGAAAGTCACAAAATTTGACTGTTTTGACTTTCAGTTCTGACCCGATTTAGCAACGTAGGCGACTGACCTTAAGTTGTTTTAGGACCATGTTATAGTATAGTATAACCCTCTGGAGTTATACTACATGGTTGATTAGTATTCTGCGTTTTATGCAAGTTTCTTATAATATGCAGATCTTTGACTAAAATGCCATTTTCGCATAAAACAAGATTTTAAACATCAACAAGCATACAATTGATTTACATACTGATTTGTAAACCTAATTAAATTATTTTTATGTCAACATTTTGGTCATAGGCTGCGTTTTGATCTAATGTCGTTAATAAAGCTTTTAAATGACTAAAATGCCCTTTTCGACATTTTAAAAAGTTTAAACATATCTTCATCACCAAATCCATTTACCTACTAATTAATATCATAAGTAGGACTTATTGGGATGTAAATTCAGGTTATGAACTGAGTTGATGCTTAAGATTCGTGTAATGCCGATAAATGACTAAATTACCCTTTTTCTGTACACAATGGTTTTAACCAAACCTTTTATAACCAAATCTTTTACCCACTGATATAATATGTTAAATGACTTATTTGGTTATATAAGCCGATCATAATATCAGTTTTCATTAAATATCGAATTAATCGGCATTTAGCGACTTTTACGCCTTTTCGGCACATAGTATGGTTTAAAACCATAACTATGAACCAAGACTTATTACCTACTGATTTCTAAACTTATTTTGAATATTTTTACAGTAGGTAAAAGTTATAAACTCAGAATTCCAAATATGACGTCAAAGCTATGTGTGAAATGACCAAAATGTCCTCACGGGGCATAGTTTGCTTTAAAACCATCAACCACACATATATTTGATATCATACTGATATAACATAATCAAATACATAATTTTATAGAATGTTTATGACTCTAACATCAGTTTACTCGCAAACCTCTTTTATAAGGCTTAAAATGACCAAAACGCCCTTTTTAGGCGTAACTTGATTTTATAACCATAACGGGCAATCATGTTGATATCTTACCCGATTTCACTTATATGCACACGGTTAAACCTAAGTGACTACTTTACGTATTTTAACTGAAACGGGTTTAACCTTATCATTTTTATATCAAAATCCAGAATTTTATGTGTTAACCCATATTATACAAGTCTTAGTACTTGTCGGGTCTAAATAACATTTTATTCCGGTCACCGCTTAATCTAGCGTATCATACCGTGATTATTTTAACGTAAGACTAACCGTTTCAAGTCTACGACTTAATTAAGGGTCCGTTAGCATTCTAATTGGTTAATAACACCATCATTCCAGACTAGACGCCTTCTGGTCGATTGTGCTTATACTAAACATTTGATTTGCGGCTGAGTTGTGATTTTCTCGAAGATTTAGCTTAGGTAAATACTTTTAACCTATTTTCCCTTATATGGGCTTGGGATATAGTAAATTATTACCGCTTGGTCGGGTATGGGATCATGTATTATCTAGTTGTGATTATAACTAAATCTCATAACTTGTTATTAATCTGTATTGCCTGATAACTTAAACATTGGGGGTGGGCTTGACTGTGTCTGGGATATCCTTAGGCTCACTAAAGTGCTAGTGGCCACGACCTTAAGCATGGGGTGTAGGCATACACCAGTCAATTGCAAATTATATTATCTTCTTTCTTTGTGAAAGTTCAGAAGTGATGTGTCAGTCGATCATGTCTCAGTTTCTGTACTGGGCCCATATGTATTGGCAAGCTTGTAAAATTGTATACAAGGTCATTTGTACTGTCCCAAGTTATTTATAAAAATGTGTCGGGTGCACTTAAAACCATTTTGGCAAACCTAAGGTAAACGTGCGAAATCCGTTTGCTTAGGCGACGTTGTAGAGATGTTTGTTAAATGTTTCATTGATTATAACACTTTACAGATCCTGGAAACACTTTGACAGAGCTCCGCCGTCCAAAATGCAAAATCTCTAACCTCTACAAATGAAAACTCAACACTCCTATTTATAGAGTTTCAAGTTCGTACCAAAAACACCTTAGGACTATTCGTAAGAAGTACCACTTCGTACGAACTAGGTACATCATTACCAACTTCATTCGAACCTGCTCTTTCACATATGTAAAACTCAAAGTTTCGCTCCTAAATACAGACTCGATATTATACAATGACGAAGGTAACAGACATATGCATCAACAGACTCCCCCTTGGATGTTTCCGTAGTCAAACTTCAATTAAATTCCAGAGTCTTTAATATTCTCTGATCTTTATTTCTTGAATAACTTTAACATCCATGATCTTCAATAATTCTTCAATCCTATACTCTTTTCTTGAGCTTGTATTGATAAAACTTGAATCAACATGCTCCCCTTGCTTTGAGCTTTCTGTTATCTTTAGTTAACATGTTTATCCAGCTCCCCTTTTACAAATCTACTTCCAGTTTCAAAGTACCTCAAACTTTCAAAAAAAAAAAAAAATTCAGATTCAAACTTGGAAATCTCTCAAAGACATTATCATTTCATATTTTAATCATCTTATCAGTGATAAACTCTATCAGTTAATCAAGTCCAAATTAATGACCTTGAATATCTGATTTATGTATCAAGTTCAAATTAATGATCTTGAATAAACATTTTGAAACAAACTGATGTATTTATCGAAATGAAAGTTTCAAATTAATGAACTTTTTAACTTTTCAAATCAATTCCAGTTTTTAAAAATTTTGTTCAGCAACTCTAGATTTTGAAAATCAGCTTTACATCATCAGTGGTCGAAACTAAAAAGATAGAATATTTTTGGTTTTATGTAAATGAATATCAAAACACTACCCATATACAAACATATTTACAGACATATTTTTGTTGAGATTGTGTTAAATGATCATATCAGTTTTCTTGAGACATATCACCAATACCATTGTCCTTTTTCATGACTTTAAGTTTTAAACAAATTTACCTAGATTTTCGATATATTTGTCCACTTTAAACTTTGACACGTTTCCCAATTGTTCCAAGATACGTTATTTGGATTTAAGAAACTTGACTTAACTATGGTTCCCATCTCAGAATATACTCTCGTATCAAGATTCCCTAGATTTTATCTTACTGGTGAGTATAGCATAACTGATATCTGTAACTGGGTTGTGCGAGGCCTTGAGAGCACAGGTTAATACCACCGTATCGACAAAGAGATGAAGGCTCGGCTTTAAGGTAATGTTCAAATATGGAATCTTTTGACTGCAATTGATTAGATCTTACGATTCTTTCAATTCGCTGCAGTTTAGGGTTTTATGCAAAAGTATTATAGAAGTTCTAGGCCATTGCTTACGTAAAATCAGAAGAACTTGAATAATACCCCAGATATCAATTATCTATAAAGACCTCGTATCTCAGAATCAGGCAATCTCTTAAACGAAATTTCGGAGTACTAAGTCCATATATTCGAGAGATGTTAATCTACAAATTAAGCAGTTGTAAAATTCAGTTTATATCCCGGAAACAATCTATTAAATGTGTAAAGCCTATCGACACATCCACAGTAAGACTTGTTTAATCCTTTTAAACTTTGCAAACCTTTAGCATACTGTGATAGTCCACTAATGTACTATCATTTCCTTTTTGACACAAAAACTCTTTTTTTTTCTTTTTCATGTTTTTTGTACGTTTTGAATTTTATATGTTTTTGGATTTTCTGAAAATTTTTTCTCTCCCTAAAATTCAAAAACATATTTTTGTATTTTTTATTTATATCAAAACATTGACCAACCGATGGGAACTACTTCAGTTCGCCATCCATTACTGCTTCACAATTTTATTTTTAAGCTCTCTCCCGCTTATGATGACAAAAACTGTGACACTTTTGTGTTTATAAAACATTTATATCCATGCGTTTTGTCTGTTCAATAGTGAGGGTTCTATGAAAAAAAATTTTTAATTTTCTTCAAAAATTTGTAAAATTTTAAAGTAAACGTTATTGGAATTTTAAAAATTTTTCTTGTAAAAATGGTCTTTATATAGAACTTGTTAACTCGGCCCAAATCTTCATTGTGTGTCACGGAACTTTACTCTCAGTAATTTGCTTTTATCTCAGAAGTTCCTGCACAAAAATTCAAACAATTAGTTGAATAATGACACCCAAGTCTTTTTAGTCTTAGGTATTATTTCTTCAACCTCAGTTTTGACTTTCTTTTCACAATCAGATTTAATCTGGACTTTCTCAAGTTTCGGAAAGTCCTCTAAACTTTTAATTTTCACTGATTGTTTAACTTTATCAACAATTTTTTCTTTTATCACCCATTTATGTTCAACCCTTCTTGTTTCCTGGTTGACCCAGAACTCTTATTCTTTTCAAGAAAAATTCCCTTTTTCATCACCCATGTTTGATTAGACTTTGCTTGTTTGAAATAAATTGTAGAATCCTTTTGTTCAGTACTTTTTGAAGATTCACCAGTTTCAAATTTTGAAAACGTAGAATTAACTGGTTTCACTTTATTTGTATATTCTTTAATTTGATTCCAAACCTGTCTTGGTATAAACATTGGTGATTTATGCTTCAAAACTTCGGAATCTTTCTTAACTTCTTTCTTTTCAACAGGAACACATTTAGGTTTAGGATATGAACATTGCCTAGAAATATGTCCAACATTGTTACATCTGAAGCATTCCTTAACCTGTTCTTGTAGTAATTTTCTGACATCAAATTTAACATTTGAAAACTCTTTATCCAAATTGTCTTTTTCTTTTGCCGAGCTTGTTCGAAAAACAAAGTTTATTTTCTTTGAAAAATTTGGTTTTTGGAACTTTTTACTGTTTTTTCTTGGCAAATCTCAAACCTTTTCTTCTATCTTCTGGATAATTTTTCCTTTTTCTCTTTCTTCTTCCTTTTTTATTATTACCGTGAAAGATCTTTGGTTTGGAATTATCAGAAACCTTTTTACAATCCAGCTCAGACAAATTTATATCAATTAGTTTGAAAACCTTATCAATTTTATAATATTCACGTTCAAATCAGAAATTCATTATCAGAATATAGTTTGTCAGAAACTTTCATCATGTATATGATCATATTCAGGTCATCACTCAAACTGTGTTCCGATTTTGAAATATAATTCTTATGAAAACTTTCTTGATTTTCAGAACTAGAATTTTAATTATTCTTTTTATCCTCTGTGTTTTCAAAAACGTTTTCTACCACCTTTTGAACCACTTCGGATCCACTGTCATAGGCAACTCGTTTTTCAATTTTAAATTGAGCACCTTATTCACCCGTCGGGGGTGGAACACGATGACAACCCGGATCCTTTTTCTGGTTTCCAGACACATTTTCTTCTTTTTCAACTCTTGGACGGATGTGGTCAATGACATATGACGATGTTGAATAGCTGATCAACGACTTGTTAACCCGTTCTGTCTCAATCTTCATATCTTCCGGCTCTTTCTTCAGTTTAGCAATCGTGTCAAGATGAGTATTAATATCCATCTGCTTGCTCATGACCGTTGCTTTTAACATGTCGATCGTAGCACATTGTTCAAGATTTGCTTGCTCGACCATTTTATATGTTCTTTTCAATTTTTCGTAATCTTCTTTCATTTCTTTGTAATCATATGAAAAGGTATCAGTATGACATTTAAGCTCCATATATTTCTTATCTTTACCAATGCATGATTCACACGGCTTTAAACATTTTGCTATCAGACTCTCAGTGTAACATTTTAGTTCCTTAATCTTCTTATCCTTTTCTAGACAAGACTTGCACGGTTCAAGACATTTTGTGCACTGTCTTTCTATTTCAGCTATCTCAATCTTCACTACTTCCTTGATCTGTGTCTTCTAATGATTCCCTTGATCACTGAATAGACCTGCGAAAGATTGATAAACTTTAGGATTATTAAAACTTTGACAAGTATTTTGAAGAATTTCATTATCACTATAATAGTATTGACTAGATTCTTCTGGTTCTTCATCATATACAACACTATTAACTTCTACACTTTCATTTTCCATTTTAATCACAAACTCATTTTCCTTCTTTAAAACTTTCATTTTTTCAATTACAAGAATGTGATCTTTAATTTTTTTCAAAAATTTATGTATTGACAAACTAGGCTCTTTTTCTAATTCTTTCACATATCGACCAACTCTGATGGTAATGCATCTGCAAAATTCAAAATCTTTTCATGATCCTGGAATTGAAATACACTATCAAACTCTCGTAACTTGTTATCCATGACATAAAATAGTTCTATCTGATCATTCACAGATTCATCGATTTTGCATTTAAAATTCTCAAATCTTTTAATCCAGATAGTTATATGTTCATGAGAATTCAAATATGAAGGCACCTCTTCCCAATCATTCATTTTTTCAAATTCAATATCTTCCATTTCCAACAAAAAATTTGGTTTTTAAAAGCTTTATGCAAAATTCGACTTTTTAATCAACAATATTAACGAATCAGTTTGCTAAAGACGTTTAAATTTTTTTCCGAAAACCGTTTTTACCATATTATATCTTTAAAATCATCTCGTCGATACGAATTTAACGATGTATAATGTCCGAGACGTTTTTCCGAAAACATTTTTTTAGAGAACCTTACTTCGTACGAACTGGTTTTAGGATGGCTACTTCGTACGAATTAGGAGTGGCCTAGTTCGTACGAACTAGGATATGAAAATTTTGAAAATTCTTTGAAAGGCTACTTCATACGAAGTACAACCAATTTAAGTTGTAAATCTTTGATCCACTTCGTGCGAAGTTGTCTTAGTCAGTTCGGACAAAGATGTTTCCCAAAACTTGATTTTTTGCAATTTTCGACATGAATTCGTTTTTTTAAGGTCTGAAACTTTCAAGGATTTATCTATTGTGGATTTTATGTATTATACTTGAAAATCAGTCCATTTTATCCGTGTAATGTCCAAGAAAAGTTAAAGACAGAAAGAATAAGTAGAAGATGAGATGTTTTAAGTCCAGTGTCTTCAAATCAGGCCTCTCCTGCTCTGATACCACTTGTAGGTCCGTTGTAGGAATCGTTCAGGCACTAATTTGGCAAACCTAAGGTAAACGTGCAGAATCCGTTTGCTTAGGCGACATTGTAGACAAGTTTGTATCTATTTAATCACTGTTTCATTGATTATAGCACTTTACAGATCCTGGAAACACTTGGACAGAGCTCTGCCGTCCAGAATGCAAAATCTCTAACCTCTACAAATGTAAACTCAACACTCCTATTTATAGAGTATCAAGTTCGCATCAAAAACACCTTAGGACTAGTTCGTACGAAGTACCACTTCGTACGAACTAGGTACATCATTACCAACTTCGTGCGAACTTGCTCTTTAACATATGTAAAACTCAAAGTTTCACTCCTAAATATAGACTCGATATTATACAATGACGAAGGCAACAGACATATTCATCAACAAAACTTTTCAAAATGTGTCGGTTGATTGTATTTACCATTGAAAACTGACGTATTTTCAAAAGATTAAGTTACAGGTACAATACGAAATAGGCCAAAAACGTTGGGACGAAAATGTTGAGTTTACTGGCCAAAAACGTTGAGTTTTCCGGCCAAAAACGTTTTTTCGACGACCGGAGACTAACGGCGTTAGGGTTCTGTTAGTCAGGGTCTATTGGAGGCCAATATGTTAATAGTTGGGACTACCAAGGGTTTTTTTTTGAAGTTGAGACTGTTGGCGGTCAACGATGAATAGTTGGGATTCTTAAAATCCAATATTCCTATTTTGTATTTATCAAAGTCTAGAAAGAAAAATGAACAAAATATTGCAACAATAGTTAATTACAAGTTTTGTCCTTTATGTTAAAATCAAGTTGCAGGCGCTGTCCTTTGGCGCAAAAGTAACAAGTTTTGTACTTAATGTTTCAAAATCCTGCACATTATATCCTTTAGCTGTAACTCAGTTAGAAGTTTTGGTTAAATCTGATCATGTGCCTTGCACATGAGGGTAGTTTTGTCATTTCATCTATCCAAGGACTAACTATGTAAAAACTCAAAAATACATCATCTACTTTATTAAACAAAAAATAAATGTAAAAAAAGAAAAGAAATCTCTCTCTCTTTCTCTCTCTCATTCTCTGTCATCTTCCTCACCCATTTACTCCCACTTCCACCCACCAGAACCACCACATTCCAGCCACCACCATGAAATCATACAGCAATCCATTCAATTTCGTCAACCTCCTTCTTCAAACCCTAATGAAATGGCTTTAAATTTGTCAACAAGACCCTCTTTAACCTCAATTTTCCCCTTTAAAACAAAAACCTAGAAGACCTGGTGCAACGACAGACAGGTGCGCAGAGAGAGAAAAAGAAAGAAAGAGAGATGGGTGGTGGTGATTTAGGGTTTTGAGTGGTGGCAACACAAATCCAGTAGTTTACGATTTCCGGTAAGTATGACTCCTCTCTAATATGTGTTGAATGTGTAATCCTTGGTCAGATATATGAACCACGAGTTTGATTTTCTATTTATAGAAGTAAAGGGGTAGTGTGGGGGTCTGTTGATGATGGGTTGGTGGTTTACCACGGTGATGGTGGTGATAGCAGCAAAGATTGACAAAGATTGTTGTGATTATAGGCCGCAAACATGGTAGTGGCCAGTTGTTGCTTGGTTGAAGATAGTGTATTGGTGGTGTTTGGATGGTGGTGGTAGGTGGGATGATGAACAGGTGGCATCGATGACAGTGGTGGAAAGTGGTGACAGGTGGTGGGTGCTGGTGGGTTGGTAATGGCGGTGGAGCAAAGGTAGTGGGTGATGAGAACTTATTAGCTTTTGTATTTGTTAGCTGGAGTTTGAAATCATTGACTAAACCCTGTTTACAGTCAACCAATTCTGGTGCAGTAGGGTTGGGGTGGTCGGTGGGTGAAGGATGAGGTGGGGTGGGTGGCGTCGGTGAAGGTTATGGGGTGGTGGTGGTGGTAGTGGGTTCAGAGAGATTAGGTTGTAGTGGTGGGTTCAGATTAGAGAGAAAGAGAAGAGTTTATATTTTTTTCCAGTTTTATCGATACAGTCCCTCAATAATAAGTGTTTATAAAATAACCCCTGGGAAGGTGAAATGACAAGTATGCCCTCATGTGCAAGGCACATGACCATACTTCAGCAAAAAATATCACTAAGTTAGGGCTAAAGGAGATAACTTGGAGGATTTTGAAACATTAAGTACAAAACTCGTCAACTTTTGCGCCAAAGGACAACGCCTGCAATTTGGTGTAAACATAAATGACAAAACTTGTAATTTACTCTTGCAACAAAGAAGAGGTTTTGCTATAATTATGCAACAATTACGAGTTTTATTGTATTAGGATAGAAGGATTTCACAATCTATAGATTATGATCTCAATGCTCTCTAAATCTCTAATAACCATAGAAACTTGTAGTAATGCATACATTATTAATGGTAGTGTATTATGAGTTAAAAGAGTGAAATAAACAATAAATTAGTCTGTGAGAGCACTTGTCTTGCGTCTATTGTTATGTTAGCAAGATTTTCTTAAATTTGCAGGTCCTTGTGTCATCCTTCCCCGATATGGGATACCAAAAGATGGAAAAGGGGATAATATAGGCATTATTTGTTTGGTGATAATATAGGTGATTATATAGTTTTTGACGTTATTTGTTTTTTGCTTTTTTGGGGGAATATATGCAAGTATTCGTTCGTTTGGTTTGGTGTTAATATAGACGAGTGTTCATTTCATTTGGTGATAATATTGTGCGTTTTAAATATTGTTCGTTTTAGGATGTTATTATGGTAATTGTGATTATGAGATTAGAATTTGGAGGGACTTTTTTTTTGTGAAACGCGGGGTTGTAAAAAGAGAGTTACTATAAATCACGGGGACGTGTATTGATGTGCAGAAAAGGGAAAATAGTCTTTGTACAAGTCAATGTGACGACCAACTAACAAAAGATTGTAAAGTGTAGCGCTTTTCAAATGTTGAGGTTGTAGATGGCAATAAGATCCTTAGGGGTGTCTGAATTGCTTTTTGCCCCAAACCACAGGGTTGTAAATTGACGTTTACTCTAGATTATATAATATGTATAAGACTCGGTGAAACAAAATATATGAATTTGAGCTTTCTTGTACTCGAACTTCGCCTTCCTAAATGAAGGTTTAAGCGGTTGGATGGTTGATTATAAACGGGCCAAAAACATAAAAACAAGAAAAAAACACAGACCCAATCAAACATGACCACGGTTACTTGTTGAACGAACTGGAACTCAAAAATCAGAGTGCCTAAAGAAAAATGTTTCGTACTTTACCGAACTGAATCAATGATGTGTCCGGTTCAACCAGGCGATCGAGTTATGAAAACTATGTAAATACTATATAAATAAGATTGTCATTTTTTTTAAATGACTAAAGATATTTATTTAAAAACAAAATACAAAATTAGCAAGAAGCAAGAATCTAACTAACACTAAAAACATAACATTCAAAACTTCAAATTCCAAACTTCCTCCAATTGTCACATTCTAAATTAAAAGCTTTTCCCTGTGATTTACCCACAAGAAAATCAAACATTTTTTGCTTCTCTATTAGCCTGCTTATATACATCCTTTTGCATTTGAATATGGTGAAAGTCCCGTTTCAGATCTTGTGTTAGGTCATAAACATCGAAGAACACGAACTTATATACTTATATTATCATTTGAAGTGCGGAATCCAACAAACGATATGGATTATGAACAAGAAGTAAATAAACTTTCTTTGTATCCTAGTAAAATTTAGCAGAACAACGGTACACGAACAAGTTTAACGTTTAGCTCCAAATGAGACGATTCCTTCACCAAGCGCATGAACACACACATATATAGACATTCTTGACTAGTGCATGACCCACCTGCGGAAGACTTATGTGCACCACATGTCTCATGCGTTGCGCATGACACATGTGGAATTACAAAAATTCAATTACAAACTCAAACACTGTGTTACTCTTCTATACATACAAAACCACAAAACTAAAGACGCATGCAATAGCATTATGCACTAACTGACTCCCCCTTCAATGTTGCCGCAGTCTTGTCTTTAGCTATGTTCACTAAACTTCCAAAATGCTTTTCGCTTTACAATCTTCTAAATTCTTCAAAACTCTGTTTCAGTGTCTGTCTCATCTGTTTTCTTCGGTCAAACAAAATCATAATTCTTTGTAACCTTCTTTCTCTTATCTTCACATCGCTTCTTGATCTTTTCTAGCCTCTTTTTATCTTTCTATTCAAACTTTCTCCCCTTTGTTTCACGTTTACTCCCATCATATATCCCATAAGGAAATCATTTTTGTACAACTCTTTGAAGTTTCGGTGCTTGCTCGATATCTTTCTGATCAAAATTATGTGGTTGAAAAATTAAGACTTCGATGTCCTTTTCTGACATATTTACAATCCACATCGGATCTTATATCAAAATAGTTCTCCACTTCTTATCTTCACACAAAATTATGTCTGACTCACTGGTTTTTTGGTTATAATATACCACCATTTAAACGTTTCGTATATGTCTTGCTCCATCTCGTGAAATGGTATGTGCTTCATAGTCTTCGGGGGTTTACAAACGTCACCAATGGTCTTCCATCTTCAACTTTTTCAGTCAGTTAAACAATTCTCTTAGTAAATTGTGGCTCCTAGTTTTTCCACTCAGTATGGCTTTCATAACGAATTTACCTTTAAACATGCTTAATGTAGCGGCTTTTATCATAATCGATCAACTTTTGTTTGCATAAAGCTTTGACATCCCAATGAGGCAAACTCTTGATCTCATTGATAAACTAGAATTATTGTACTTCAAATTCTCTTCTTAAAGCAATACACCTCAGCTTTTCATAATATCTCCAACTTATAATATCACCCTGTGAAATCCCTTATCTTGAGTATAGAACTTTAAATGCCTTGTAGATTTTCTGTCAAGTTTGATAGTCTTCGTAAACCATTCTTCATGTTTATTCTGCAGTTCATCTTCGGTTGGTTTCAGAATTAAGCTTTGTTTCTCCTCAGCTTTTCGGTTCATTAATTCCTCAGCTCCCTTCTCAAACAGTTATGTGAACATTGGAAATGATTCACCTTTATTATTTGTATAACAAACATCTTCATCATTAGAAGCATCTACAACTCCAACCAATCGTAATTATCAGCTTCAATAACATCTTCATCTTCTTTATCATCTTTCGCAAGAATAGGTTCTTCACTAATAGCAACTTTTTCAAGTTCTATTTCGAAAGTACTTGCCACATCTTCCCTCGACATGCTGGGAATAAATTCTCCTTCATGTATTCAAAGATCATCATCGAGAAGTTATACTTTTTGTTCAACATTAGGGTAGCTGCTGCAGACATAAGGTGTTCAGGTGCCTGATCATATCCTCCTTTATGATGCCCCAAACAGTGAATAACAACATGTAGTAGGTACTTGTAAGGCCTCGAAAAACAACCTTTTGACATTGTTTTATTAGTATTCTGTTGTTTCCCATCCTTAAGAAACATTCTCTAACCAGCTTATCTGGAAGTAAAATGGGATCTTCATTCGAATCACTGAACTTGAAATACTCCTTGATTAACTGTTTAGATACAATCACCTTTTGATCTTTCACCTTAGATTCCATCTCTACAAGGTCTCTATCACATTCTAAAGATGCATGAGCCCAAAATTATCTAATTTGTGACTCATACGACACCCTATTTGCAGTGATAGCTTCCAGAATTCTTGAACGTTTTAGAAATGGCATGATGTCTTTGAAATCCTTCGAATGTGTTTTCTCCTCATCCAGATAAGCACACATATTGTGTTAGTTGTCCTTTTCAATTGAACTGCCTTCACCATATCTGCAAAACAAATAAACAAGCATAAATTCGTTAATTTTTCAAATTCTTAAACTAAGAAAAATTTTTGTGCTAGAACTGCCCTATGGATGATGATAAATTGTGTCCTCCTGATTAGTCAAAAACCTAATTAACCTAGTAGCTAGGGTAAGTTAGGTATCTTATCCACGAAGAACATGTGGTCAGTATCACACTAGCTATTTGATTGTCTAAACTATTTACAAACAAGTGTACAAATTAATTATGAAGTTTTAAACAATTATGAAGATTGCTAATTTATAGTGTAAAAATAAACACATTGGAGTTTAGATTAATAAGCAACTAGGGGTATTTCACATAACTAGATATGGAATTGGGATAAGCAATTGGTATTAACGGGGTTGGTATCAAGGCTTAGGCGTCAATAACTATCAACATCAAACGATGGACAAGAATACACTTTGTGATTCAAGAACATAAACAAACCCTAATTTATATCAAAGCATAATTAGCCAAATTCATTTCGCAAAGTCAATGGTGCGAGTATATATCGACAATTCATGAATTCAAAACAAAACTAATGCAATTAACATAATCTTTAAATACAGAAATGCGAAATTAAACAATCAACAAACTAATTAGTGTACTAAGAGGATAAATGAGCAATTGAGGATGATGTTTTTGAGCTACCAACCGATTGCACTTTGAATGAGCATGTGACATCCCGTACTTTCAGGTGTTTATCATTAACTTTATTTCATTAAGGATTTATATTATACGTACAATTCACAACTGTTAAATAGTTAAGCCGCAAACACTGACGTTAAGACTAGCACGCGAACTGTACACGAGAATATTAACTATTGCGAGTTGAACACAACCCGAGAATTAATACTAACGGGAGGGACTAGTCTCACCTAACGGGAAAGTATTTAGTTAACTTCTCCTCCAACCATCATGCATTGGAACTTGAGGGACCTCTATGTAAAAAAAATGATAATTGTAATAATAATCATATCTTTATGTTTAAAAGCACAATCCCAACTGATTCCCTCCCACATCGTCCCTCATCTCCTTATTAGTTGCGAAACCCTACGGCGAGCAGAAAACCGCCACTCCCTTCCTCCATCTCGTGCAACGGTTGACGAGTAATCAGTCTCTCAAGACCACCACCATCATCGGTAAGCCCCACTTATCTCAACTTCGATCCAAGAACGCGTCATCTCGATTTCGGTACGACCTTAGCTTCGTTTTGTGCCTGTGACTAACTGATTACATGAAACTATTAATAGTTGTAGATAGTATGTGATTATGCTTGCACATGAGAGCCTTGGTAAAAATAATAATAATAATAAGCATATACATATAGGAGCAGATGTATGCATGAAATCTTTGAAGTATGGTTTTATTGTAATATGTTGGTAGTTGAATACTTGATCTTCATGGTGAAGTGCATGTGTTGGTCTGAATTGTTTTAAAGCCATGAAAAACCCGTACATGAACTCGTGTATTATGTGTTTACGAATTGTGTATATGTATATATGTATCCAAAGAGAAAACATAAAGAGTATGTACGAGAACGAGTTCCGGTTCGACTTCGGTTCAAAAACATGAACTCGTATACAAACATGCGGGTTGATTGGGGACTCGCAGGGACATGAGGTTACGTATGTGATGTTATGTGTAACAAACTCGGTTGATCGTGGATAGTTTTAGTGAGTCGAAAGCTTGCAAATTTAGTGTATATGAGTGAACTATAGATCTATGCGTGACTGTGTTGTGTGTAGCCATGGATGTGGGGATTTACTAGTACAATGGTGGTAAGTTATAGAATATAAAAATATGAGGATGTGTATATAACTAGTCGATTGAATGTATGCATGCATAGAGAAATTAAAAAAAAATAGGTTTATGATGTCGTCGCGTTGCGGCGAACTTCTTTTGTTATTTAGTGTGTTTTAAAATCACTATGAGCGCGTTGCGCACGGAACCGCTGACAAGAACAAAAAGAAAATTTAGAAAAAAACACTAAAAGATAACCGAAAGAAAATCAACCAAAAAGTTGTATTGTAATGATGTTGTTCGTATGACACCCATGGTCAGAGATGAGCAAATGGTACTGGGTATGGGTACCAAAATTCCTAAACCGAAAGATCTTAAGAACCAATTTGGTACCATTTAGCGTTATTGGTACCGGTTCGCTACCGTTTTTTTACTTTCATATACCGGTATTTTCGGTACCAGTACCGATTCGGTATCGGTTGGCACCGAGCTAATCCCTACCCCTGAACTAAAAAAAGAAATCATTAAAAGTTGAACAAAATCAACAAAAAAATTGTACGATACCGTTGTTGTTCGTATAGTACCCGTGATCAGGGATGAGCAAATGGTACTGGGTAGGAGTACCGAATTTCCGAACTAAAAGATCTTCAATGTAGGTACCGACTTTTGGCGTTTCCTGTACCTGGCTGGTGCCTGTATTACTTTCGTGTACTGATACCCAACAAGATCATACCGGTAGTTTCGATACCCGATTCGATACGGGTTGACACCAAGCTTAAGCCGTGATACAAAAAAGATAATTAAAGCTAAGAAAAAATTGAAAACGTATTCAACTTAACCAGTACCGATTCGATACCGGTTGACACCTAACGTATCCTAACCCGTGATATTAAAAAAAGTGCTGAAGCTGGAAAATAACTATTGTTATAAGATTAGAATAATAAAAGCATAAAATAAATATATATGTGATATTATAATATTATTAGAATAATAAAAGCGTAAAATAAATATATGTAATATTATAATATTATAGTTACTATTAATTAATTTCTAATTTTAATAAATAAATAATAGTAATGATGGTTGACTTACAAATGTAGTTGTCATAAGTGAATTATATGCTACATGTATGTTAGTGTAGAAAACTTTTTTTTCATACTTATTTCTTCGTGATTAGTATTATGTATACTTAATGATATAAATGTGAGTGTAAGGCGTCTAAGCGATCCGAAAATCCGAAACTGAGATGACAAATTGAGAAGTTACGACGACACTTTTATTTATATAACTAATAAGAAAAATGCAAATTTTATCAGGGCTTACCGACTTAGAAATTTCTATCACTCGATTGTTTATCTGCTGCGCACCCTAAGGTGAGTTCACGGCCCCTATATTTTAAGGTTTTTAAATACACATGGGGAGAAAACGTGTACGCTTTACGGTAAACTTATTCTTTAACGTTATTGTTGAGTAACGTCACATAATTTGATAAAGTAGTTTATGTTATACGGTTATGGTCACTAAGTAGCATCTTATCACGGAAAGTCTTCACAAACTCTCGAACCGTTAGTATTGGTATAATAGCAGGGGAATTTTGAGTAGTACTATTGGGCCCGACAAGCCCCACCCGAGCTAGTCGCGCTAGCTGACCGGTAATGGTCAACGGGTGTAGAATTGGCCTAACACACGCCATGGTCAGTGATAGACCTGGCACACAGAGGCAACAACAGTCAACTTTGGTTTCGAACTCTTATGTGACATAGCTTAGGTTAGCTACCTACATTATAATATGAAACTATTTATCAACTGGACAACTTATTATTCCGGGTTAGGAATAATGGAATCTTTGTAAACGGATAATCTATTAAACATCGATTAAACCTATGAACTCACTCTTCTTTATGTTGACACCGTTTCTTACATGTTTTCTCAGAACGCTAGCATCAGGAAATAGGTGCACGCCACGGAAAACTATTTTATCGAGTCTTGCATTTTAAACATTCTTTTGGTTATGGGCATTTGTTTTGGCGCTCCTTTACATTTACTATCTTTACGCTTCCGCATTTACTTTCTGTACTTTGATTACTTTTGTTGGTTTTCACTTTAAAACGCATCTTTTATCATATAGAGGTCATTCGATATGACTGGTGTCTAGATCCTGGTTTGTCACGCGCCTTGTGTTAAAACCCCGCAAGTTGAAATTGAAGGTGTGACAGATTTGTATCAGAGCCACTGGTTATAGAGAATTAGGTTGCATTGGTCGTAGACCTAAACTATAGCCACAGACACGACACTAGTATCGCCGACTCGAACACAATTACGTGACGTAATTTGTAGTATACTGTCTTATTCTATATATATCTCATCGTACTAACTTAACAGACATGTCGACATCCTCCTTGTTAGTGTGCTAAGATGTTACCTTATCCTGAATCGCCTGTTTTGAAGTATGATACCTTGTCTCATATAATAGTGTGTGTGACGAAACATATGTCTCGTGGTGGCGGTCGTGCAAACATCATAGTGACCCATGTGGAGTTAGCCGCACTTATCCGGGAGCATGTTAACGGAGCTATTGCAGCAAACAATTAGCACCTCCAGAACAACAACCAAAACCTTAACCTGGAGGCGCAGGATTTAACCCCTATAAGGCTTTTCTAGACTGCAAGCCCAGCAAATACACAGGGATGGAAGGACCAATCGGATTAGTTCGGTGGATCGAAAAAGTTGAATCAGTTTTTGCAATGTGCAACTGCTTACCAGAAAATAGGGTGAAATTCGCAGCCTCTACACTGAAGACGAGGCACTGACCTGGTGGAATGGCCAAGTGCAAACCAGGGGTCTAGCTGCAGCCAATACGATGCCATGGGATGACTTCAAGAATTTGGTCAGGGAAGAGTATTGTACGAGAGACCGCATTCATCAACTAGAGCAAATCTGTGGAAGCACAAGATGCGGGGTTCGGAAATTGAAGAGTACACCTCAAAACACTACGACCTGGTGTTTTTATGCCCAGGGATGGCTAGGCCGGTATACAAGCAGATAGAACTTTATCTGGGAGGTATGGTCCCTGAGATTCTGGGAATGGTGATGTCTAGCAACCTGGAAATGGTTCAGCAGGCAGTGCGGTTGGCTCACAAAGTAACAGATAAGGCAGTTGAACAGGGAAAACTGCCAAAGAGGGGCGAGTCTAACGTTAACCCCGACAACTAGAGAAAGTGGGATGATAGTTCTTCTAAAAAACAAACTTCTGGTCAGTCACAACTGGGTTCTCAGAAAAGGTTCAACAACAACAACCGAGGCTACGACAACCAGTCGTCCCTACAATAACAATAACTCTCAGAACCGAAGTAGTTGTTCGGGAAATAAACCAAAGTGCAGCAAGTGCAATCTCCACTACTACGGACAGTGTGGTGGCAACCGTTGTCAAAGGTGTGGCAAAGATGGTCATGCTGCAAAGGATTGTCGGGGCGAAATCCAACCGAGACAGAATCAGAATCAGCAACGCGGGGTTACTAGGACATGCTACCAGTGTGGTAGCGATGCACATTTCAAGAAAGATTGCCCTCAGCTTAACAAGAGAAATAACAGTGGCCGAGTTAAAGGACGTGCCTTCACCTTGGGAAAGGGCGAAGCAAAGGATGATTCTAACGTTGTAACCGGTAAGTTTCCGTTAAATAATCGTTTCGCAAATGTGTTATTTGATTCCGGTGCCGATAGGAGTTTTATATCAGAGTCATTTGGGAAACTGTTAAATGTTTCCCCTATGTCACTAGAAACCAAGTACACCATAGAGTTAGCCGACAGTAAAACAGTAGAAGTAACCCACATTCTCAAAGAGTGCCAGCTCTCTCTCGCTGGTCACACGTTCGACATAAATCTTATGCCAACTACGTTGGGCAGTTTCGACGTGGTAGTTGGTATGGACTTGTTGCCCAAAAACCAAGCGGAAATAATTTGTCGCGAGAAGGTTATTCGCATTCCTCTTTCTAGTGGCAAAACTCTATCAATACAGGGTGATCGAAGCGGTGTCGTCACAGATATCATCTCTTTTATGCAAGCTCAGAAGTACCTTAGTAAGAAGAATTCGGTAGCCATTCTTGCTCTTATCACTGAACAGTCAACGTACGAGAGGAAAGTCGAGGACATTCTAATCGTATGCGACTTCCCTGATGTCTTTCCTGAAGAATTACCCGGTCTTCCACCCCATAGACAAGTCGAATTCGAAATCCAACTGGCGAACCTTGCGGCACCAATCGCCAGAGCTCCTTACCGCCTAGCACCATCTGAACTACAAGAACTATCTACTCAACTGCAGGAGCTATTGGATAAAGGTTTTATCCGTCCCAGCTCATCACCATGGGGAGCTCCAGTATTATTTGTCAAGAAGAAAACCTAAAAGCTGAGTCTCTACGCAAAATGGAGCAGGATTGGGAAATAAAACCTGATGGCGCAAGATACTTCATGAACCGCATATGGGTTCCCTTCTACGGGAATTTGAGGGAACTTATAATAGATAAAGCCCACAAATCTAGATACTCTATCCATCCGGGTTCGGATAAGATGTATCAAGACCTCAAAACAACCTACTGGTGGCCGAACATGAAGGCAGAAATTGTCACCTAAGTGTCTGACTTGCCCGAAGGTTAAAGTTGAGTACCAAAATTCGTTAGGGCTGCTGCAGCAACTGGAGATCCCATTGTGGAAATGGGAACAAACTGCTATGGATTTTATTACATGCTTACCAAGAACACCTAAAGGGAACGATACCATCTGGGTAATCGTAGATCGACTAACTAAATCAGCACACTTCTTAGCCATCAAGGAAACAGACAAGTTTAACACATTTGCCGCAATCTATATGAAGGAAATAGTTGCCAGGCACGGAGCGCCAGTGTCAATAATCTCTGCCCGCGACCCACGATTCGCATCTCAAATGTGGCAATCGGCGCAGGAAGCTCTAGGCTCACGCTTAGATATGAGTACCTCGTACCATTCCCAGACAGATGGTCAAAGTGAACGAACCATTCAGACACTCGAAGACATGCTTAGGGCATGTGTTATCGATTCTGGCAACAGTTGGGAGAGACACCTGCCATTAGTAGAATTTTCTTATAACAACAACTATCACACAAGTATACAGGCAGCACCGTTTGAGGCGCTGTATGGACAGAAATGTAGGTCGCCCGTGTGTTGGGTGGAAGTTATGGATAGTTAGCTCACTGGTCCTGAGTTGATACTCAAAACAACCGAAAAGATTGTGCAAATTAGAAACCGCATGGCGGCAGCTCGCGATCGTCAGAAGAGTTATGCCGATCAACGTCGTAAACCGCTGGAATTTCAGGTAGGCGATAGAGTCCTATTGAAGGTCTCGCCTTGGAAAGGGGTGATTCGCTTTGGAAAGTGAGGCAAACTAAACCCGCGCTATGCAGGCTCGTTTGAAATCAAGAAGAAGATTGGGGCGGTAGCGTATGAACTAAACCATCCTGATGAACTCCAGGAGTTCACAACGTTTTTCACGTTTCAAATCTGAAGAAGTGTTTGGCAGATAAAACACCAGTCGTCCCGTTGGATGAGATCCATGTTAACGAACAACTACGGTTTATGGAAGAACCAAATCGAGATCATGTACCGAGAGGTCAAGACTCAAAGACACAGCAAGATATCGGTCGTCAAAGTTCGTTGGAACTCTAAGCATGGACCGGAGTTCACGTGGGAAAAGAAGGATCATATGAAAAGCAAGTACCCTTACCTATTTTCGACTGAGCAGCAAACCGATAGTACTACAAACTGATTTCGGGACGAAATTCTTCTAACAGGGGGATGATGTGACAGCCGGGGAAAACCTTACACTGACTTAGCGATCAACTTATACTTACTCAATTTTCGGGATGAAAATTCTTTCAAGTTAGGGATAATGTGACATCCCGTACTTTCAGGTGTTTATCGTTAACTTTATTTCGTTAAGGATTTATATTATACGTACAATTCACAACTGTTAAATAGTTAAGCTGCAAACACTGACGTTAAGACTACACGTGAAATATACACGAGAATATTAACTATTGGGAGTTGAACACAACCCGAGAATTAATACTAACAGGACGGACTGGTCTCACCTAACGGGAAAGTATTTAGTTAACTTCTCCTCCAACCATCATGCATTGGAACTTGAGGGACCTCTATGTAAAAAAAATGATAATTGTAATAATAATCATATCTTTATGTTTAAAAGCACATTCCCAACCGATTCCCTCCCACATCGTCCCTCATCTCCTTCTTAGTTGCGAAACCCTACGGCGAGCAGAAAACCGCCACTCCCTTCCTCCATCTCGTGCAACGGTTGACGAGTAATCAGTTTCTCAAGACCACCACCATCATCGGTAAGCCCCACTTATCTCAACTTCGATCCAACAACGCGTCATCTCGATTTCGGTACGACCTTAGCTTCGTTTTGTGCCTGTGACTAACTGATTACATGAAACTATTAATAGTTGTAGATAGTATGTGATTATGCTTGCACATGAGAGCCTTGGTAAAAATAATAATAATAATAAGCATATACATATAGGAGCAGATGTATGCATGAAATCTTTGAAGTATGGTTTTATTGTAATATGTTGGTAGTTGAATACTTGATCTTCATGGTGAAGTGCATGTGTTGGTCTGAATTGTTTTAAAGCCATGAAAAACCCGTACATGAACTCGTGTATTATGTGTTTACGAATTGTGTATATGTATATATGTATCCAAAGAGAAAACATAAAGAGTATGTACGAGAACGAGTTCCGGTTCGACTTCGGTTCAAAAACATGAACTCGTATACAAACATGCGGGTTGATTGGGGACTCGCAGGGACATGAGGTTACGTATGTGATGTTATGTGTAACAAACTCGGTTGATCGTGGATAGTTTTAGTGAGTCGAAAGCTTGCAAATTTAGTGTATATGAGTGAACTATAGATCTATGCGTGACTGTGTTGTGTGTAGCCATGGATGTGGGGATTTACTAGTACAATGGTGGTAAGTTATAGAATATAAAAATATGAGGATGTGTATATAACTAGTCGATTGAATGTATGCATGCATAGAGAAATTAAAAAAAAATGATGGTTGACTTACAAATGGAGTTGTCATAAGTGAATTATATGCTACATGTATGTTAGTGTAGAAAACTTTTTTTGCGTACTTATTTCTTCGTGATTAGTATTATATATTATATATACTTAATAATATAAATGTGAGTGTAAGGCGTCTAAGCGATCCGAAAATCTGAAACTGAGATGACAACTTGAGAAGTTACGACGACACTTTTATTTATATAACTAATAAGAAAAATGCAAATTTTATCAGGGCTTACCGACTTAGAAATTTCTATCACTCGATTGTTTATCTGCTGCGCACCCTAAGATGAGTTCACGGCCCCTATATTTTAAGGTTTTTAAATACACATGGGGAGAAAACGTGTACGCTTTACAGTAAACTTATTCTTTAACGTTATTGTTGAGTAACGTCACATAATTTGATAAAATAGTTTATGTTATACGGTTATGGTCACTAAGTAGCATCTTATCACGGAAAGTCTTCACAAACTCTCGAACCGTTAGTATTGGTATAATAGCAGGGAAATTTAGAGTAGTACTACTGGACCCGACAAGCCCCACCCGAGCTAGTCGCGCTAGTTGACCGGTAATGGTCAACGGGTGTAGAATTGGCCTAACACACGCCATGGTCAGTGATAGACCTGGCACACAGAGGCAACAACAGTCAGCTTCGGTTTCGAACTCTTATGTGACATAGCTTAGGTTAGCTACCTACATTATACATGACACTATTTATCAACTGGACAACTTATTATTCCGGGTTAAGAATAATGGAATCTTTGTAAACGGATAATCTATTAAACATCGATTAAACCTGTGAACTCACTCTTCTTTATGTTGACACTTGTTTCTTACATGTTTTCTCAGAACGCTAGCTTCAGGAAATAGGTGCACGCCACGAAAAACTATTTTATCGAGTCTTGCATTTTAAACATTCTTTTGGTTATGGGTGTTTTGGCGCTCCTTTACATTTACTATCTTTACGCTTCTGCATTTCCGTACTTTGATTACTTTTGTTGGTTTTCACTTTAAAACGTATCTTTTATCATATAGAGGTCATTCGATATGACTGGTGTCTACATTCTGGTTTGTCACACGCCTCGCGTTAAAACCACGCAAGTTGAAATTGAGGGTGTGACAGAGCAATTGAGGATGGTGAGAGTGACTTATAGCAATGAAGATGAAGATTCCTTGACAATGGACGAAGTGTTGAACACAGAGAACATCCACCTTCTTGAACAACTCTTAACTTTAACACCTTCACATGTTATCACAACCAGGATTATGATCATGTTTGAATCTAGAATGTCTTTTAGGCTGAATTAATTGATGGCGTTAAATGCCAATGTAGTTGATGATGAATCTGAGGAAAGTGATGAGTAAAGCGATAGGTACATCAATGAGGTAATCCCATCCAATGAAGTGTATTGATTTCATTTGTTTTGTTTCGTTTTTATTGTAATGTTGAGTAATTTTATGAATGAATTGTAATGAATGTAGGAACGCCATGAATGTCATGATATTTACTTTGAATCCTTTATTTATCCGAGCCAAAACTCTATAAAAGAAAACAGAACGCCACAAATTGAGTTTCTAACTAAATGTCAAAAACGTTTCTACGCCACAAATTAGCGCGGTGTGTGGGATAAAAAGAATAAAAACCCGTAAAAAGATAAAACACCCCTCCCCTGAATTGTAATGTGCGCCACGTGTCGCTTTAGGATCCGTTCTTACCGTTTTCATACTTTCCACCGTTTACTCTGGATCCCGTTTCTCTCTCTCTCTAAAACACACACACACACACACCCACATAATTAAAATCACCTTGCGTTGTGAGAACCGTGAGAACTAGGTCTTCCAAAAGGCTTTTTCAAAAAAAATTTCTAAAAAAGTCTTAAAAAATTACTTGTTTAGAAAAAATAAATAAAAAAATGTCGCATGCAAAAATTTACATTAGGTGTAAAAAAAATTTGTTGTCACAAAATTTACATTAGGCGTAAACAAAACTTACATCAGGCGTAACTACCGACTCAACAGTTTTTTTTACAAATATGTTTATAACATTTCCTCCTACGTTTGTGCAAAAAATTATGGCCCAACTCGTGCGGGAAGTATGAGTTCTCATTGTTCTCACAACTCGTGGTGACTCTTAATTGAACCGAAGCCTATATATATAGCATCACGATCAAGGGAAAACCACTCCGAGTTGTGAGAACTTAAAGAACTTGGTCTTTCCGTGCGAGTTTTGCCACCAATTTTTCACACCCAAGCATGACATCACTTTTTACTTGCGGCTGTCGAAAATGAAAAAAAAAAACTAGGTTTTTTTTTCTTTTTGGAGAAGCTGATTTTTTTAGGATTTTTGATAAAATTTTTTTTTGAAAAAACATTTCGTAAGACCGAGTTCTTTAAGTTATCACAACTCGAATAAGTTTTCGTTTTGCCTAACCCTGTATATACACACACAAAGACTTACAACCAGGAAAACAACATCCTAAAACAAAACAAATTACAAAAGATTTATAACATTAAACATCGAGACCCAAATATTCCAAGGCTGCGTAGCATTTCTGGCCTATGGGAGATCAAGACGTACAATCTTGATGACAGGGATGAATTTACGTTCAAAAACCATCATGTTCCGAGAGTGCCAAATTCTCCACACAGTTGCAAGAGCTCCAATGTGAATTACTTTTTTCCAACGTTTTGCACCCCGGCTAGAGAGTAAAACCATAAAAACTTCAGGCAAAGAGTTCAGGTTTGTAGGCATAGGGACTCTGATCCATTTGAATATGTTCCACCATATGCTTTTGGCGAACAAACAAGTAACAAAAACATGATCAGAGGACTCTTCCGCATACCCGCATCTTCACTGGATGTGTGAATTTCTTATAAAAACCTTTAAATCTTCACTCGAATCATGGAAGTACCTTGGCTTTTGTAATGGGCTTTGGTTTTGAACAAAAAGAAAATAGAGAAGTAGTGCAAATGACCAGTTTCGATCCTGGATCTTAAGTTTAAGATGAAAGCTCTCAACCAACCAGCTTACATAATATTATTAATCCGCTTAGGTTGTATATAATTTATATTAATAATGATTACTAGTTTCTATTATTGGGTCTTGTGCGGTGGGCACGCCATATGAGCCGGCCCTGGACTTGAGTTTGTAGTTGATTTGATGGTGGTTGACGACAAGAGTTAAACAGACAGCCTTGGTGTTGATAAAGAACTGAGAATGAAGTATTTCACCGGAGGAGGATAGTCGCCGAAATATGTAAACGGGGAAGATAACCTGGTGGGTGGGAATGGGTAATTCATTTATATTTTTTTTTATATTTTGAAAAACTTAATATTTTAAATATTATCGTGTTATTAATTTACCTTCAGAAAGATGGTAAACGGGCAACAAGCTGCGCCATTACGTCTTTTTGAATAACAAAACTAAATATTTTAAAAACTACGTCGATAGATTCGGGGTCCCACTATTACAATTAACTTTAATATAATGGATAAATTAAAAATAAATAACTATGTTTAATCGAACAAGTTAGGATAAAACTAAAATTATAGAACTGAATTAATAGATTTAAATATGGGTAAGAAAAAGAAAAGGAAATAGAAAATAATAAAGTAACAAAAGAACAAAGTAAAGAAATACGAATACGAATACCAAGTCTCCCCCTCAGAACACTTGCTGATTTTTTATTGATCCCCAGCCTCCCTCAGAAAACTTGCCGTTTTTTTTATTGATCCTCAGCTTGTTTGTTGCACGCAAAGACGAATGACTACCGGATTCTCGTACCAACCCACCTCTCTCTCACGCAAGCACGGCATTTAAACTAAGGCCCCCGTCACATTCATTGTCCAGCTCTGTACTCCTGCGATTTTTCGGCAACCAAAAGGATGGCCCCAAATGCCCACATTCAAGATATCCTCTTCCTGCGACACCATTTATCTAACATTGACTTCATTCGACGTTCTAGGTAACACCGAGCTCCTGGATTCTTTTTTTATTTTACGGCAAATGCACCCTTGAAATGCACTCTAAAATGCATGATGTGAAACTCAAACCCGCATCATTTGGTATGGTAGGGATAAACGAGAGATATAACTAGGCCTAGAGGCTAGTAACTCCGAAATTCTTTTAAATAGTGATTTTAAGTTTCGGGTGGTTTATGTTAATCGTAAATTTCATACGGATAAGATGATTCCATGTATCTATATGTGACTTTTCGTAGGTGATTTAAGATAACTAGGCGAGTTCTGCATGGTTACACACTCGTGCTATTCGATCCCCTCGCCTAAGACAATTTGTTATTTTTGTTTGGATATGGATCTCCTGCATCGTACTGAGCCGAGTGTCCGTACGACCCAGTCATCTAAGAAGATCCGATATATTTATCTTTCATTTTTAATTACCTTGCGACGCAAGGTGACCACTCTTTTCTCTCTGTATGAAAAACCAATGGTTGTTTTAAATATTGCGAAAGGAAGTTGGTTTAAACGTAAATAATATTTTTTAAAGTATTTTATCATACATTTTAAAAATTATAACTATATTTTTAACGACAAATTTCTTTTATTCCTAACATATGTAGAACTTGAACCCAATACCTTTCTTTGCTAAAGTGTTTAAAGGTTTTGTCTTTACTCATGGACCACCACATTATTGGTAAAAAAATAATTGTAATTAGTTAAACTTTTAAAATTATGTCTTCATACATGTATTATAAAACAGTGTGTGTATATATACACAATGTGTGTTCAACCATAGTAACACATGGATATTGATATAACAAAATGTCATTACTTTGGTGATTGTATTTTGTCGCCGCTAGTACCTAGTTTGTTACGATGTTAGGACTTAGAACTGAAAAGAAGCTCTACTAAATTAAACAAGGCATACTTAAGAGCTCGGACTGCCTTCAGTTAAATTAGTCGAACTAAGGTGTAGGTGAATATATAATCCCCTCAACTTGTATATCCATTTACGATAAAAACATTGAGAAAGGTAGAATAATAATTTTATGTATTCTTCTAACACATTCAAAAAACGACATAAAAATGCATTTGTTATAGTTATATATGTTATTTCTTCAACATAGAAAAGCTATAAATTAAATTTACTAATTCATAAAAATATCAATTTAAGAACGCCTAGTGATGGGTTTTAATTTTAGTTATAAAATTAGTTCAAAAATCTAAATCGTTTTAAGGATACTTAATGATCTGTTTTTATTTTATCTACAAAAATTAATTTGTTAGTTAATTTTCCAATATAAAAAGAAAAGCAGTTAGATAATCAGGACCTCGATATGGGTTTATTATGTTTAGCGTTTCGGAGGTTATGTTCCTAAAGGAAAGTAGCTTGATATTGGTTCGAATCCAATTGGTGAGATGGCCATCTTGGTCATATAGATGTCTTGTTTTACTCAAAGAGGGAAAAGCCAATGGTTCACTTGGTGATCGAAATAAGGTATGGAGCTCTTTCTACAAGAACTTACAACTCCTACTTGTGTTGTTGATGAGCACAATAGCTAACAAACAAGTTGACAACATATGGAAGTTTGAATTTCAAATTTTTAAATATTTACAATAAATAACCTTTGATTTTCTCAATAAATGGAGTATTTTTCTTCATGAGTTCCACCAAATGATGAAGTTTTGCATATACAACTGATGGTGATTCTGGGTGTTTTATGGGCATAGGATTAATAAGATAAAGTGATATCGCGAGAGGTCGTTTTTGTGCTTATGCAACACAACTCAGGCCGCTCACTATGAAAACTTTTCTAAATTTTCCAGCCATATATGATTTTAAGGCTTAAAATCATGAAGTTTTTGTTGACAAATTAAATTGGACAAATACACGTATAAACCTGTTTATCTAACAGTTAAATCATATAAATGTGAATCATGAACAAAAAAGTTCATTTCTTAGCATTATATATTTTGGTTACTTTGTTCTCATTTATGTAAAACCAATGACAATAATAAACTCGATCACACGAAGTTCCTCTACTTGAAGTTTATGTACGGCTGTTTAATCATTTACGTAAGTCTAAAATACTCTGAATTACTCTTTTATAAGTTACTATGAATAATTTATTGACATTAAGAGTAAACTTGTTATCCACAATACTGATCTAAAAAACATTTTACTGTATTTATTGATAAGAAAATGATTGTATAATAATCCCCAAAAAAATATATTTATAAACGTTTTCTTAGAATTTTTTTTTAAATGTTCTTTTAATACAATCCATTTTATTCTTTCACATATAGTATTATAATTTCCTTAAAATTAGAAATTTAATATACAAAAAATATAATAATAATAATAATAAAATAATAAAATAATAATTAAATACAAGTTAAAATGAGTTGTGTTCGTGTTAACCTATGAATATTCGTAATTTGGTGTCGTGTATAGGTTTGTATGCTTGACAAGATTTTGGGGTTTGATTCGTGTCGTATTGGACCTGCTAACCCACCAACATAACCTATTTAGCACCACCCAATAACAGATATGTATTAACTTTTTAAAAACATTTATAAAAAATATATTTATGGAATTAAAAGGAATTATGAAAGAATCAAGATGTTTTAAAGAACGTCTTTTTTTAGGAAAAATATAGTTAAAGCGAATGTTAAATAAAAGAATAAAAAAAACTTACCAAAACTTTTTATAAAATCTCATGATCCTTTTCTAATTTATTTAGCTTTTTCTTCCTTAACTCTCGTTAAATAATATATAACTTTCAAAAAAAATTAACTTCGTCAACCATTAAACTTTTTAGTTTATAATTAGTGGTCTCAATCCAGGGCAAAAGAAAAGAGTTTTGTTACTAAATATGTTGAAAAGAATAATTTTTCAAAAGGCCATTAACTTTTTAGTTTGTTTAGATTCTCAAAAAAACATAGGAACAGCCCTGTCATTCAAAAATGTTTTCCTTTTGGACTTAGATCTAAAGAAGCAAGTCTTGTTGCATTTACCATATAAACCATCTTCTTTTGAACTGAGTGAACTAGTAACTTGAACATGTTTTGTTGTCTTTGGAAAATGATTGCAATGTTTAAGCAAATGACCTACGTTTCCAAATCGAAAACATACACTTTTTTTTTCTTAAAATCATGTTCCCTGATCATATGACGTTTTTTTTTTTTTTTGCAAGAAGATTTGGTTGTTGATTGATATTGATTTGTAATTTTTTTTCTAACAAATCTCTTATTTGAGTGTTTTTTCTCATCAATGACTCCTTTTAGCGCATACACATCCTTTGAAAAGCTTCAAGTTTATTTTTGTAAACTTATTCTTTCCTTTTAAGTTCCCCGTTAATTTTATCAATTTGTTTAAATTCATCAATCAAGTATATATTGTGTTTTTTGTATGTCTCAACCTTTTGAATACAAGGAGAAACATAGACATACAGTTACCTACAGTGAAGGATCTTATGAAATGTTAGCAAGTCCATTCTTCTAAGAATCCCTAGCCCTCATTGCTTGATCTTTTAATTTTCCACAGATAGTCCTTGTGGAACTTTGTTTTCAGTATTCCCCTCCAAACGTTTCTACAACACACTCTACAAACTTTTGGCTAACCCCCATTATAAATCTCTTTTGCAAATGGCATTGTTATAGTTTCATACACCTTCTCTTTTTCTAGAGTGTTCTTATCAGCATCTGAATAACCGATTCTTGCTTTGGGAATGAAGGTTATTCCATTAGCAGGAGTATAAGGTTAGAGTTGTCCATTAACACTTGGATCCGAAAGACTTCTATTATTATAGCATAAATCTCTTTAAAGTCCGCAAGGTTTCGTCTGAAACCAATGTTTTGCTTATTTTTTTAGGCGAAACCGGTTTCGCCTGAAACTCTAATACAAAGCGTTTACTTTGAATTTTAAAAAACTATTGCCATATAAAACTTAAATCCTACATTTATCTAGATAACCCGTCCCCACACAAACACATACAAACACAAATGGATGTTACAAACACCCCAAGCCTCACGGTCTCATTTGTTGGATTTAATCATCAACACATAATTCTCAAACTTAGAAGTTTATTCAAAGTGCAGTGAAAACATTGAAACATACGATTAAGTTAGTTACATTGCCAATAAAACAAAAGTTTCAATTTTAAACACAACTTAAATAAGTGGAATGTCAGTCATGAGGTAAGGTAGCTTTGAATTCCATGTCATCCGACAGCATACCTAAGCATTAACCTCATTTTAAACTAAAATTCAGCTACGCTCGCTCAGTGAGTTCAAGTTTCATAACTCATTTATAGGAAACAAAATCAAGTGACATAATGATTCTTCATATCTTTACTTTACATAACATACCTTTAACATACATTAAGTCAAAAATTCTTGTCTAAAAATATTCATCGGTGGTAGTCACTAGTTTACATGAAATGTCTAATTCATTTATATACCCTTTACCCTACCTATTAAGCACTGACACATTTCACACACCTATATCTTTTCAGAATTTTTTAAAATTTGTATCTAACTCTTAACACCCTTTCTCTCTCTCTATATATATAGAGAGAGAAATTATATAAAGTAAACCCACTTGAATTATAAAAAGTTAAGAAGAACTTATCTAACAAACTTTTTTAGAAAAAAATAGGGGGAATGTAAGTTACATATTTTTCAACGTTTTGGGGAGAAAAAAAGCACCGAGTGTTTTTTTTAATTTTTTTTGGAAATTTCAGTGTTTTTATATATATGCTAAAAAACTGCCTTTCCAAATTTTTTAAGAAAAAACTCACTCGGCGTTTTTTTATGTTTTTTGGTTCAAAATGTTGAAAAATATGTAACTTACATTCCCTATTTTTTTTTTAAAAAAAAAGTTTGTTAAATAAGATTTTATTGAGTTTCCGTAACTCAAGTGGGTTTTCTCTCTCTCATGTGTATATATATATATATATAGGGGATGGATTATGAGAAAACCAAAAACTAACTAAAAAAGCCAAAAAAACATATCAAATTTATTTTTTGATTTTTTTTATAAAAAATCGCTATATATATTATATAAAAAACTTTAAAAAAAATAAAAAAACATATAATGCACATGTGCAACATATACATATAATGCACATGTGCAGTACAAGTTTTTTTTTTTGAAAAAAAAAATTTTATACATAAAATGCAGTGATTTTTAGAAAAAATTGTAAAAAAAAATTTGTATGTTTTTTATTTTTTTTGGCTTTTTTAGTTAGTTTTCTAGTTTTCTAATTTATATCTAGTTTTATCATTATCCTCTCCCTATATATATATATATAGGGAGCCGCTAAAATGAAAACCATCACGAGTTGCGAGAACCGTGAGAACTTTTTAATCCGGGGCGAGTTGGGTCAAATTTTTTTCATAAAAGTAGATGAATATATTATAAATACATCTTTAAAAAAAAATTGTCGTGTATGTAGTTTTGACCACCACAAGTTTTTTTACGGCTACCGTAAATTTTAAATTTAGTTTTACACCTAGCGTAAAAAAACTTGTGGTGGTCAAAACTACATACACGATAATTTTTTTTACAGATTTGTTTATAATATATTCATCTATGTTTATGAAAAAAATTTTGGCCTAACTCGCCCCGGATCAAAAAGTTCTTACGGTTTTCGCAACTCGTGGTGGTTTTTATTTTAGCGGTCCTATATATATATATATATATATATATATATATATATATAGGGGTTGGGCCAAATTTTTATTTTTTTGCACAAACGTAAATGAAAATATTGTAAACACATCTGTAAAAAAGAGTAAAAAAAATTGTGGAGATGTTAGTTTTGACTGATGCAAGTTTTATTTACGCTGAGCGTAAAATTAAATTTTAAAATTTACGCCCAGCGTGAAAAAAACGTGTATCAGTCAAAAGTACTGCCTCGATAATTTTTTTTTTACTTTTTTTAAAGACGTGTTTATAATGTTTTTATCTACGTTTATGCAAAAAAAAAAAAAAAATTGGCCCAACTCGCCACGAATCAAAAAATTCTCGTGGTTCTCGCAACTCGTGGTGGTTTTCATTTAAACCGAATCCTATATATATATTCACAGGTTAATAATCACGAATGAATACTATTTGTATAATAATTAAATTGTTGTAATTTTTCATTATAAAACACAAATCATGTTATAAATTATTATTTGTATACTAATATCTTTTAAACTTTTTTTTTTGTAATTTAATATATAAATATTCATGTGGACAATATTCATGTATAAATATGTCAAGCTGAAATGCCTTCTACAATAAATTAACTAAAAGGTCAAAACAACAAATTGTTTCTTCTTTGGGATAAACATAAACAACACCACAATTTCATATAAGTTGACGAAAAAGTGAATCTAGAAGTATGTGTTTTTCCTTCGTTGTAGACGCGAAATCAAAACTCATAAATTGTGTCTCATTCCTACAAGGAAATCGAACTTCAATTTCTTCTTCATTGTGGACCAAATCAAAACAAACCACAAACCATTAATTGAAAATGTTATGAGCCAAATCAAAACAACCCACAAACCATTAACTGAAAATGTTATGAGAAATTTTCCTTTCGTAAGCACCATATATCTTCTGTCTCTTAACCATAAATCATTGCATTTATATCTATATGTCCCTTCTCTTAGGCACTTTGAATCTGCGTTGAGCGGCTTGAGTCGTTTGACCGTTTGAACCAGGTTGGTCAAAAGAAGCACGTTCCACCTTTTCTCTTATGAGATCTTTTATAGTCCGTATCAAAACTTTACCTGATTGAGAAAAAAAATTGATTAAAACATTATTAATAAAAGTGTAACCATAAACAATAAAATAGATTTTGTAAAGGAACTTCCTAGTCACCACTCATGAGGTAGTGATAATCTAGTCGTTCTGACCCAAAACCATGTTTGAGCAGAAGTAGGAAGGAAATACTAATTAAAATAAAGTAAAACCTAGAGATGTATTGTAAGAATGAATGCATACTCTCATTGTTTGTATATTAATTACAATTATATTTCGTTTTAACACGGAACAGGTAGTATATATAATACCTTAACCGATACAACCTATCAAGAATCATTACAACAATCATAAAAGTTGGCTAGAGTTAATTTTACCTTTTTTTAATTATACACATATCTATATACACATTAAAAACTGAAACATAACTATTGTATATATATATTTGGTAATGTATATATATGTACAAATGTGTATAATAATTGTACAAATGGGTATATAAAGGACGATTATGGTTCTAAACCTGTTTTGTAATGTAGATATGTGTAAATATGTGTTTAAAATTAAAAAATAAGTATCATATATATGTTTGATAATGGCCACATATGAATAATTTATAAATTGACAACATGCACATGTAAATAGTCAAAAATTGAAAATATACACAGGTTAATTAAAAAAAGGGAAAATTACACTTTTCTTCCTTTATTTTTATACCAAATTGCAATAGAAGTCATTTTCCTTTCGAATTACAAAAACCATCCTTTACGTTTTATAAACCTTGCAGCGACCGTCTTTTGACGCTAACCCGATTAAAATGTTCAATTAAGTCTGGTAATGTGCCCTCCACATAAGGACAGTTTATTCATTTAACACATTTATTTGCAAAATAAAAAATAAAACAAAGTTATATATAATTAATATATGTATACACACACATATGCTTAAGGTAAAATGAAAATTACTACGAGTTGTGACTCGACCTTATCAAAGGTTTTTTCAAGAAAAATAAAATTACCATGAATCCTAAAAAATAATCAACTTTTCAAAAGAAAAAAAAAGTTTTTATTGATTTAAACTAGCCGTAAAAAACGCCTACATGTGATGTAAATGCTGATATCAGCGGTTTTTTACACTAAGGGTAAAGCACATAGTGGTTTGTTATAATTTTTTTGAAAATTCCAATGCTTTATATATATATATATATATATATAATAATAAAATAGTTTTTCATTTTTTTATAAAAAACCCACTCAACGCTTTTTTCGGCTCAAAACGTTCAAAACCATATAACTTAAATTCCCTAAAAGTTTGTTACATAAGGTTTTCTTGAGTTTTCATAATTCAAGTGGGTTTTCTCTCTATCCTTCTCCTATATACGTTTGGGAGGGTTCATTGGGAACACTAAAAAGGTGGGGAACAGACTCAAACGAACTCTCATTTGACTACTTCAGCGGTATTGGAAACGGCTCGTCGAATCAAACTAGGATCATCTAACCCAAAACCTTAAACCCTAAACCTAAGCCCTAATCCTAAACCATAAGGCTAAAACATAAGCTAAACTGTAAAATCTAAAATTTAAACCCTAAAGACTAAACATTGAACCCTAAAGCTAAACTCTAAATACTAATAATCAACCCTAAAGGAAAACCCTAATATAAGACTCTAAAAGAAAAACCCGAATATATTTAGTGTTTAGGGGTTAGAATTTAGGGTTTAGGCTTAAGAGATCCTAGTTAGGATTCTACGAGCCGGTTACAACGCCCCTAGAATAAGTCCAATCGGAATTGATTCGATTCCTCACTATATATATATACATATACGTGTGTGTGTGTGAAAGATAAAACGAAAACCCAATTGAATTGAGAAAACTCAAGAAAACCCTATGTAACATTTTTATATTTTTCTAAAAAAAAACAGGAAATGTAACATAAATGTATTTGAACATTTTTATAATAAAATGTAACAAGCACCTACTTGTTTTTTTAAATATATTCAAAATTTGTATGTTACATTTTTTTAGACACATATATTACGTAACATGAAATTTTTAACATTTTTTTTAAAATACTCCGCATTTTTTGTGTTTCTTATATAAAAATGTTCAAATATATGTATGTTACATTTCCTATTTTTTTTAGAAAAAAATAAAAATGTTAAATGGGGTTTTACAAATGTTTTTTAAGTTTTCTCAACTCAAATGGGTTTTCTTTTTATTCTTCAACTATATATATATATATATATAATATATATATATATATATATATATACTATGTAGGAGAATTATAGATAGAAAACCAACTTAAGTTAAAAAAAACTCAAAAAAAAACCTTATGTAACAATTTCTTTTGTTGTTTTTTTTTTGAAAAAAAAGTAGGGAATTTATGTTACATTTTAATAAACATTTTCTAACAAAAAAAAAGCGCCTAAGAGTTTTTTTTATAAGAACTTTTAATAATTTAGTGTTTATATATATATATATATATATATAATATATATATATATATATATAAAGGGTGTGTTTTGTGAGAAGTGTTAAAAGAATCTACACCATTAGATCTATAATCTTATGGTTGAGATTATAATGACAAAATTGTAAATAGTGTTTACTATTACAATAATTAAGTTTCTATATTAATGGTATAAAGGTAAATTTAATATTTTAAATTCAAAAACCCACCCCGTCTTTTTTAAATGTCAATAACTTTTTATATGTAACCTTTTTAAAAAAATACACTATAATAACGAGTATTTTGTTATCTTTAATACGAGTAACATATTGCTATACTTAGATAGAGAAAAAAATATACGTTTCGATCGGATGTTTTAGTCCATGGTGTTTTGTCTATGTTGTTTTAATCGTATAGTGATTTAAGGCGTCGTGTTTTAAAGCAAAACACCATGAACGTATATAAGAACACCATAACTTGGCAAATACCATTAAATTCAGTAAATTACTTACAGTGAAACACCATGAACGTATATAAGACACCATAATATTGCAAATACTATTAAATTCAGCAAACTGTTTAAAATAAAACGCCATGAATATACATGAGACACAATAACATTGCAAATACCATTGAATTCAGCAAACTACTATTTTCTTATACGAAAACACCATGAAACAAAAATAAACAAGACACCATACAAGTATACAAATACATCATTCCATTAGCAATAAAAAAATATCATTAAATGCAATGAGCTAACTTTTTCCTTTTACAAGACACCATAATTTGTTTTGAATTTCTAAAATAAAACACCATTGAAAACAAGATTAAAAGATTGAATGTAAATGGTATTTGCAATGTTATGGTGTTTTATAAACGTTCATGGTGATTTACTGTAAAACACAACACCTTGAATTAATATACAATTAAAACAACACTTTGGCTCCTTAGCTCCAGAAGCTGTCCGTTTGTTGAGTAGGGTCCAAAAGGTTGTTTGCTCCTCAAAGGGGGGGGGGGGGGGCAACGGTTTGTCTTTCATAGGCTAGGGTTTGCTATTCAGAAAGGGGTAGCGGCGCAGCTTGTTGCTCGCTTACCTGCGATTTTGATGTAACTCGGCCAATTTTTATATTAATGAAAAAAACCATTAAAAGAACATATACAAAACACCATGAACTAAAACACCCAATCGAAACGTAATTGTTTTCTCGATATAAGTATAGCAATATGGTACTCATATTAAATATTAAAAAACACTCGTTATTATGGTGTAATTTTTGTCTAAAAAAGTAACGTATAAAAAGTTATTGTGATTTAAAAAGGACGGGTGAAATTGCATGTGTATTTCATGTGAGTTTTTGAATTTTATCTTTAATTAGTTTTCTATTAAATTACTTAATTTCCGTTATCCTAATAAATTAAATAATGACATGTGTCCTTATCATGTTCTTTCTTATCTTTCTCACAAATTCTGTCTTTTTTACAGGATCCTAAACATATATATATATATATATATATTTTATATATATATATATATATATATATACAATAGTATAGGGTAAGGTTCATTTGAGAACCACCTTTATTGCGAGAACCGATGTGAACACAAAATAAAATCTAAAAAAGAATAAAAAAGCACTCAAAAGTTTTTTATTTTTTTAAATATTTTTTTAAAAAAATCGGTAAATTTTTTACCAAAATAAAATTTAATTTTTTTTTACGACTAACAGTTATCCATGCACATGTGCATTTGTATCGTTAATTCGACAAAATCGGTAATACATTATCAGTAGTAGACAATTGCACTTTAATATACAATACCATCCGTAAATACATTACTAATATTCAAAATGCACATGTGCATCATTATTTATAACCATTATATAACGTGTTTTGGTGCAAAAAGTTTGTGATTTTGAATGCTGAAGTAGGCACATATACATGTTTTTTGGTTAGTTAAATCTAATGGTTGATGGTTTGGTTATAGTTATCACTTTATGATGTAATATGTTGATTGGATGGTATAAATGTTGTTGATATACATGTAAAAAAGTGAAAATATGGTTAATGGTATTGTATTATAGATGATAGGATGTAATGGTATTGTATTATGGATGGTAGGAGGTAATGGTAATGCATTATGGATAGTATGATATATGAAAGAGAAAGTGTATTCAAAGTAGTGTACCAAAAGACCTTATTTCATATTGATACATATAGATGCACATGTGCATTTCTTATATTGGTAACATAAAAACTAGTGTATTACATATGGTAGTGTAAATGAAAGTACAATTGTCTAATGTTTGTAATACATTACGGAATATGTCAAAGAAATGATGCACATGTGCATGGATAAGTGTACTAAAAAAAAAAAAATTTTTGAAAATTTTTTTTATTGTTGAGAAAATATATCGAATTTTTCAAAGAAAACTATTAAAAAAAAGAAAAAAAAATTGGGGTATTTCTTTGGAATTTTTTAGGTATTACTGTTTGTGTTCACACTTGGTTCTGGCGGTTCTCGCAATAAAGGGTGGTTCCTAACGGATCCTTGTCATATATATATAAAATATATATATATATATATATATATATATATATATATATATGTGCTAAAAACTGAATTTTTAAAAAAATCTACCCGCCGCATTTTTTTGTTACAAAACATTGATTAACATGTAACTTAGATTCCCTAATTTTTTTTAAAAAAAAAATTGTTACATAAGGTTTTGTTGAGTTTTCTTAACTCAAAAGGGTTTTTCTTTCTATCCCTCCCCATATATATATACATATATATATATATGTATGTATATATATATATATGTATGTAATATATATATATATATATATATATATATATAAGATTCGGTTCAAATGAAAACTATCATACCGTCAGAACTTTTTGATCCGGGGCGAGTTGGGCCAAATTTTTTTTGCACAAACATAGATGAAAATATTATAAACACATCTGTAAAAAAAATTAGAAAAATTGTCGAATCGGTAGCTTTGACCACCACAAGTTTTTTCTACGCCAGACGTAAGTTTTAAATTTAAATTTTACGCTAGACGTAAAAAAAACTTGTATCAGTCAAAACTACCGACTCGACAATTTTTATTTTTTTACAGATGTGTTTATAATATATTTATCTATATTTGTGAAAAAAATATGTCCCAACTCGCCCGGATCAAAAAGTTCTTGCGGTACTCGCAACGCGTGGTAGTTCTTATTTTAACCCATTCCTATATATATGTATGTATATATATGTATGGGATGGATCTTGAGAAAACTCATCTTAATGAGAAAACTAAAAAAATCTATCAAACCACTAAAAAGTAGACAAAATATCAAATACAAATAACTTTAACGTACAAAAAAGTACGAACCGAAGGTTTTACAAAAAAACACGGTGACATTTTCTAATTATTTGCTCGTAAGGTAATTATGAAAATTACTCTGCAAATGATTTTGTAGAGTAATTTTGATCTTGTAAAGGAATTTTGCAAAATATTCTTGTAGGGTAATTTTGATCTTGTAAAGTAATTTTGTAGAGTATTATAATTACTCAATAAATGATCTTGTATGGTATATTTGAACTTGTAAGGTAATTTTGTAGAGTATCATAATTACTCTACAAATGATTTTGTAGAGTAATTTTGAATTGTATGTTGTTTGATAAACTTGCAGAGTAATTTTGATACACTTATAGAGTAATTTTTATAATTAACCTACAAGATCGAAATTACCCGACAAGATCATTTGTAGAGTAATTTGATAATTACCCTACGAGCAAATAATTACGAAAATGCCACCACATTTTTTTGGGTTTTTTCACGCCTTTCATACATATAGTACGCTAAAGTTATTTGTACGAAAACCTTACTCATAAGAAGTAAAGGAAATGGACTTTATGAAGGAGAGGTAAAATTAGAAAAAAAAATGTTTTTTTAAACATTTCTAATTTCTGCGTATGTTATCTTTTTTTTAAATGGCACCAAAAAATCACAATTTTTTTATTTTTTCATTCGAGTATATTCGAGCATATTATTTTACATAAAAAAGATTTAAGGTGCTGTATTTTTTTCAATACTACTATTTATTACTCCATATGTGCAACATTACCAAAAACCTAAACCCCCCCCCCCCCCCCCAAATCCCTACCCCCAAAAAACCTAAATCATCCAAAACATAAAAGCTAAACCCTAAACTTAACCCCCCTCCCCCACCACACACAAACCTAAAAACTAAACCTGAAACCTAAACCTCTCAAATACCTAAAAAACTAAATCTTAAGGCTAAATTGATGTTATGTTGCTCACGTGCACTACTATAATAGTAGTATTGAAAAAAAGACGTCTCATTAAATCATTTGTTTGTGTTCAAAAAATATACATAAATAAAAGATAAGAAAATTTATGATTTTATGGTGGATTTAAAAAATAATAATAACATATGAGGAAGATATAAATGTTTGAAACGTTATATATTTTTTTTTTCCAATTTTGCCTCTCCTTCGTTAAAGTCTCTCCCCCTCATTTTTAGTGGTTTTAAGTGAGTTTTTTTAGTTTTCTAACATTTTACTAGTTTCTCATGATCCTCTCCCTAAATATATATATATATATATGTGTGTGTGTGTGTGTGATGAGAATTATTACATGACACTATTTATTACGAGAGTAAAAAAAACAACGCTAAATCACTAAATTTTGCGACTTAATGTTCATATTTATTAATTTTTATGTTTCTTACATTCATATGTATTGTACGTATCCATAAAAACCATATATTTTTACTTGCATATAGCCTATATACACGTAGGTAATTTAACATATACATAACGTACATGTTTGTAGGTTATATAAACACTGAAAATTTTCGATATATTATTTTCCATTATCGCATGAGAAACAATAAATCTTATACTTGTAACATTTTCATTTACTTTTTAGGTTTTTAGGATTGAAAAAATGAGTAATTCATTTGTTCTATGTGTTCTCGCAATATTAAGTGTTCTGCATTGAAACTTCCCTATATATATAAGGGAGGGTGCAAGAGAAAACTCGTTTTATTGAGAGAACTCGAGAACTCTGTATTAATATTTGCGATATATCATATTTTGCATATATTGCATAAACGAAATATATATTGGACATGCGTAACATATGAAATATTGCGCACATGCAATAATAATATATTACACATGTGTAATATACAAAATATAATTTTTAATTGAACCCTCCCCACACAGATACATACATAAATTCATACATACATATATAGAAAGGAAGAATCTTTTGAGAATATACTCTAGTTGAGAAAAGAAACAAAAAAGGGCATAATGATAAACACTAAATAATTTATAACTTATCCTATTAATTGTTCTCTCTCTAAATAATCAGGCAAAACTTTTTTTCCAACAAAATTTGAAATCTATCTTACATACTTCGAAATTTATCTTATACCTATTAAAATTTATTATACACTCATTGAAATTTATAATACATTTATCCTACACTTAATCTTACATATATCAAAATTTGTTCTTCATGAAAAATTAAGTTTGTTTTGAACAAGCGTGCACTCCCGCACCTCCTAACTTGCACCGATTAATTTGGTGGCTAAAGGGAATTGTAATATATATCGAATAAGTTAGGAGAGTGCGGGAGTGCAGCTTGTTCGAGTGGTTATAATGTTGAGTGCTCGGGCAGAATGTGGGTTCCAAGGGGGCAACGGCCCCTTGGCGGGGTCTAGGGGCAGCGCCCTGGCGGAGACCAAGGGGTAGAGCCCTTGGCTAGGGTCGAGCTATAGGATTTTCATTTAAAATCAAAAGATAACTTCCTAATGGAAGTTACTCATCACTTACCCTAAAATTCTCAGACAGTTTTTGGTCACTGTTTCTTCTAGTTCATTCACGAATTCTCAAACACACATACTGTTGTGCAAATTCTCAAATTAGAGTTCTATCCGATTGAATTATTCCGAAGAACCACCCAAATAATTTGATCTGAGAGTGATTACAAGCATCTCTAATTATCCGTGGTATTCAAAATTCCCCAACATAATATTAACCAAAGAGAAAATATGTACTTACCAATGAAAGTAGAAGAGTCAATATTATTCTCCACCATCACCTCCATCAAGTTTTTAACAGTGCCTGTTGTTCAATATTAAATCAAAATTAATGTCTTTCTATAAAAAAATAGAAGAAACCTAAGCTATCGAAAGAATTCAAATATGCACGTGGATTATATGGAGTTGTGGTTATCGAGTAAGCAAAGTATGGAGTCATGGGTCTTTGTTTTAACACTTAGTGTATGTGTTATATGTTAAGTTGCTAGTAGTTCATCTTTATCATGTAATAGTTAATTGAGTTATGTAGGTCACGGGTAGGTAATTTGTATTCAGTATTGTTCTATTTAAACTTTTTGTCAGAGTTAATGAAGTTAAGCTTTTCAGTCTCTTATTTCTTTCTGTGAGATTAGCCTGGTAAACTAACACCGAGTATCAGCTTGAGTGTTTGAGAGTCTTTCTTTTTCACAAAAACAGCATGGTCGGTAACTCACCTGAACCAACTCAACCACTAACACATTTCTTCAAAGGTGAGGGCTATGATTCTGGAGCATCGGGATTAAGACGTTGCGTTTAAAGGTTTTGTGGTTCAACGTGTGTCAAATGAGGAGACCGATGAAAACAAAGTGAAGAAGAACCGGAAGGATGATGCGAAAGCTCTAGCCCTGATTCAACAAGGGGTGCATGATAGTGTCTTCTCCAGAATCGGTGTTACTTCTACAGTAAAACAAGCCTGGGATCTCCTTCAAACTGAGTTTAAGGGAGATTCTAAGGTCCTTACTATGAAGTTGCAGGGGTTGCGATGAGAGTTTGAGACACTTCAGATGAAGGAGAGTGAAGTTGTCACCGATTTCTTATCCAGGTTATGCAGATTGTGAACACAAAAGGGCTTACGGTGAGGAAGTTTCCGATCAACATGTCTTCGAGAGAGTGCTATGTAGTCTGCTGTCCAAATTGAATAACGTCGTTACTACAATTGAAGAGTTCAGAGACTTAACAAACTTATCGTTCGATTAACTCATGAATATCTTCAGCCTCATAAGGGAAGGGTGAATGGTTCGAATGGGACGATTAAGGAAGAAGTGACTTTTCTGGAAAAGGTTGAAGAGTATGCTACACCATCTCGAGGAAGAGGACGTGGGTTGATGCGAGGTCGAGGTCGTGGACATGGAAGACAATTTGGCAGAGGCAGAAGTGGTGCTCAATTCTTTAGTTGCAATCGGTTTAGGCATGTTAAGTGTCAGGATCTAAGTTTAAATCACTTGTAGTTTTTGTTTCTAAAGATGGAAAATGGATTGAAATGTAAAAGATATGCAACGGAATTAATGGAAAACTTTTACTACAAGCAATTGGTCGTTTGTTTTCATCATCATCATGCTTTCAAGTTGGTAAACTCGCATGTGATTCACAAACTCCCCGTTAGCCAATTACAATCGTTTGATAGTAAGAAATGTATAAGATAAAGTGCGAATTGATATTTTTCAGGAAGACAAGTTTAACAGTTACAGCGATCAGCTATTTATACTAACTATCTAACCACTGAGCATCTTTTATGACGTCATGGTTGATAGTGACAGCTAACAAATTCATAACTAACTAAAAACACTGCTAAACTAACAGTATCAGTGCATAGCACTGTTACATTGAATAAACTAGTCTAAGCACTGATCTCTATCCTCTGATCTTGTTTCTTCTATCAGACCTTTGCTTCTTGTTCTATTAGATGATAGGAGTAGTACTTTATGGAAAGTAGTGTCAAGGTAGATTACAGGTTGTAACCTCTGATAGTTGGACCAAAGCTCGGATAGTGTATTTGGCTTTGATATCATTTGTTCCTTTGTTAGGGTTCAATCCCAACAATCTCCCCCTGGAACATATGGTGCCAAAATTCAGAAATTCTTGATCTTTATTCCTCAATAGAAATTCTCTGATTTGACATTTAAACTGTAATTCAAAATTCAGAGAAATTTCATCATCAGCATCCTTTTCGAGTGTCAGATTCAAAAGATCTTGAAGGTCTTCTGCATTTAGCTCATATGCAACCTCCATGCTAATCTTGACAGCATCACCATTAGACTTGAGCAATGTCAATTCGTGGGAGTCTCGACTTTCCACTTTAGAATTTTTGGGTCTTCTGGCTTTCTACGACAACTTTTATTGGTTGAGGTTTGAAGAGCTTTTTGTTGAACTATCTTTTTCTAATCTGCTCTGAGCTTTTCACTAGCTTCATCTGTGTGATAGTCAATCATGTTTTGAATTCCCTCTTTGATGTGTTCATACACTCTATTGTCTTCTTCATCTATCTTTTCTTGCCTTTTTAATTGATTGAAAGCAAAGACGGAGGGGACAGATGATGAGATAGATTTTTTAGAGTGTTGAGCTTTATGAACATCATCTGATGGAGGGTAAACTGGTTTAGGAGGCATGTTTGGATCTTTCTTCTCCTCTCTTCTAACATTTTATAAGTATCAATCACCCTGACTTCTCCCCACCTTGTCACTTGGTTTCTTGAACCATAGTGATTCTCTATCAACTCTTCTTTCATCCTTTTAATCTTGAAAGCTCTGTCTTGCATGTTTTTCTTATGTTTTTCCCAGTTAGGAGGAGTTGGCTACTTGTGAGGATCTTTTAACATTTCTTGCATTCTTACAATTTCTTCTCTCAGCTCATCCACACTCCAATCCTTGAATTGTGCCTTTGTTGCCTTGCATTGCCTGTTCTTCATGATATGTTCAATGAGTTCATGTTTAAGGTATTGATCTTCCCTTTCTGATAGCTTATTACTCAGATCTTTGACAAAATCTTGCAATACCCTGGCTTTGCTTAGCTGAAAAGACATGTTGGTATGTATCTCTCTATCAGTTTTACCAGCTGAGTCTCTTTCTGCTATATCCTCTGCTTGTTTCAATTTGAGTTCTAGATAATCATCAATATTTGCAGGTCTTGGGTAGCCATCAAGAGATAATATGATTCTTTTGTCAAGGTCTTCCTCAGAATAGAACTTATAATTTCTTCCCTGACTGCTGGTAAATCAAGAGGATATTGCTTTGCTGCAGATATAACTTTAAGGGGATCAGTGGTTGGAGTTGAAGATTTTGGAAGTATTGATGTGGAGTTCAGTGGTTGTGATGATAAAGGAGTAGGAGCAGGAAAGATCTCTTCTTCATTCACAACCCTTGTAGTCCTTCTCCTCTTAAATTTGACTTCAGGTGATGACGGATGAGTTGGAATTCTGGTTGGTGTTGGTAGAGGTTGGATGGATGTATTGAAAATGACCATGGCAGTGGATGAGATTACATTTGCTGTAACCTCTGTTGTGTCAACAGATGTTGACACAACAGTTGTTGTAACATCTGCTTTGGTGGAAATGGGTATGGAAGTTGAAGTAGGTGCGCTTGATTTTTGGAAAGCAGAGGTTTTAATAGATGGATTTATAGCAGGCTCAGTTTTGGAAGGTGTGGGAGTTGGTTACCTTACTTTTCTAGCAGGTCTCCTCTTTGCTGAGGTACCAACCTCTTCCTTTTCTTTTTGCTGCTTAATCTTTTGCTCAACCAATACCTTGCCATCAAGATACACTTTTATCTTCTGCTTCTCTTTTTCTCCGACCAAGATATTATCTCTTAGGTCCTTTTTCTTTGAACCATCTGGCCTGGGAATATCCACTGTTGGCTTTGCCATTTGATCATCTATTGTAAGCTTCTTCTTTCCCAAAGGTTTCTCCCCCTTTTTGGCATCATCTTCGGTGTTTACAAAAATTACTGTAGGCGGAGCAGTACCAGTGGTTTGGAGAAGATGAGCTTTTATCGCTTTAATGTCTGCCCTTGTATCCATGAATATAGCTTCAACCATGTTTCGTACTTCCTGCATTTGATGTTTGTGTTGTAGATCAGAGAAGTGCTTTTGTTGCTGAAACAGAGGGTCTAGAGCTTCTTTTAGATCAGCAGTGGTTAAGACAGATGGTTGGCTATGTATAGCTATCAACTGCTTCAAGAGATTTTTGATCTCATCAACAGAAGTTTCAATCTTTGATACTCTCTTCGTCAAATCTTTGTATTTTAGATCATCACCTACTTTAATAGGATCATCTGAACTCCTACCTGAGGTGGTAGTTATATCTAAGGTATCATGAGTATGAGTTTTGACACTAGCTTCAACCTTAGATGCCCCTTTTTCTTAGTATTAGGGACTTCCCACAACATCAGAGATTACCTTGGTAGCCTCAGCAGTGGTTGCCTTCAACAGAGACTTAGTAATGTAACCACCGTCCAAAGGAAAACTAGGTAGTTTTTGCAATTGTAGTGGCTGCTCTAGTTGAACTATCACCAAGGGTTACATGTAACCCGAGGGATGTAGCCTCTTCATTTGCTGATGGTTTAGCAAAGAATAGAGATTCAGACCCAGCATCATGTTGAAGTACATTCTCAGTGATAGGTTGGTGAGAAGTGCTGGATAATGTCTGCTCTAATTCTATTGCATTCAGCAAAGGTAAAAAGGTTTGTGGTAGTGATTTTATTGGAGAATGGATAGGGGCAGAAAGAGACATTGCCCTGAGAGATGGGTTGTGGAAGATAGAACCAAGTGGTCCTAGAGCTTCATAATTTGGTGTCCCTGTGTTTACAACCTGATCCTTTTGTGAGGATGCATGAGGAGTTTCATAGCCAGGTGGAGATCTATCAACCATCTGCTGTGAAGAAGTAGCAGCAGTGGTTTGTGACTTTTGTGTTGTCACAGTGGTTTACCTCTGGGATCTCATCTTCCAGAGGACCCTTTTTGGGTTTGGTGGGTTTTCTAGATATTTTTGTTGGTTTCTTTTTGGTGATTTTAGGTGTGGGTTTCAGAGCAGTGGTTACTCAGTAGGCTCAGTAGCAGGAGGAAGAAATTGAACATTTTGTTCATGTAAAACTGGCTCAAGTTCCTCTACTTTTGTATTGGAAACCTTTTCTTGATTTGTTATTCGTGTAAAAGTTTCATGAGTTAGGCACCCAGGTGTGGTCACTGCGTCTTGTTTACTTGCTTCAGATCTGATCTGGTCTTGCAGGTAAACACTCAAGAATTGAGGATGTATCAAGAAAGCTTTTCTTTTTGAGATATTTTTAAAATTATTTACAAGATCATTGAACAATACCTAGGAATCGTTAAAATCAGAATCAGTCAAAATTGCATATCCCAGATATTGCATGTCCAATGGAATCTCATTGAAAGCAGTAGATTTTGCAAAGAGACATTTTAAAAGAGTATGGAAAAATAATTTCATCTCTGCTGGAAAATGAGGTTTAAAGATTGTCATACCTTTCAATTGGCCAGTGTAACCCCTTTCCACAAACTCTGCTTGCATCTCTCTTAAAGAAAATGACACAGGATGTGTCATATCATTCAATTGAAAAACTTGAGAGATCGATTGTGGACTAATTTGCATAAAAATACCCCAACCTTTGAGATTATTGCATAAGGAACACCATCAGCGGATGTTTTGACCTTAGCATTTTTCCAGAAATCCCGAAGAGAATCGATGTAAATTTTGGTTTTGACTTCAAGCATATGCTTAAATTTTGACTCTCCTAGAATCCGAATCATTGTGTGGTATCGTGTATTGACTTCGGTTTCTTCTAAGATCCCCGTGTAATTGTGTGGAGTTTTGATAATCAGGACGAACGGTGGTAAATCTTGCTTTGATTTCTTTGATTTTATTTTAGGAGCCATGATTGAGTGCAAACTGTTTTGAGATTTTTGAAATCGTCACAGTTTGGTGAATCATTTGTTCCGGATAGAACATGGTTTTTATAGGGTTTCTTGAAAAAGTGATGAGGACATGACATCTGATGCACCGACTGTCGAATAACATCTGACCACGTGTAACCTCTGATTGAAAATGGAAGACAGTTGTTTGGCTAAACACTGTTTGAAATTTTGATCAGTGGATAAGAACAGTATTTGCAACTATCAGAGGATACACTTTTTGAGAGTGGATAGATTTTTCTAGAAGAACAGTGTTTTTGTGCTATCAAGGCTTTGAACAGACTTTGAGGATTTATTGATAAATTCAATTTTAAACTATTTTTAAGGATGGATTTTGATTTTCTAAAAACATTTTATTGCTATTTACACATGGATCACAAAAAAAATTGCTTTTAATCCATGTTTAGCATTCCAAGCCTAAATATTAAACTGTCAAAAGTGTGAGCATCAAGTGCTTTTGTCAACAGATCTGCCAGTTGATCCTTGGTATGGACATGGTGTAAAGAAATCAAACATTTTTCATAGCAATCCCTCACAAAGTGATGTCTGATGTCAATGTGCTTGGTGGTGGAATGAGAGACAGGATTTTTGATGATATTTTCTACTGCTTGACTATCAATTTTGAGTTGAGTCTTTAAAGCAGTGATACCAAAATCCAGCAATTGATTTTGAAGCCACAGGAGTTGAGCAGTACAACTTGCAGCAACTATATACTCTGCCTCAGCAGTGGATGTGGAAACTGCAACTTGCTTTTTGCTTTGCCAAGACACTAAGCAATCACCTAGGAATTGGGCTCCTCCAGATGTGGACTTCCTTGTTGTTTTACATCCAGCAAAGTCACTATCAGAATATCCTGCAAGCTTAATATTACCATTAGCTGGATACCAGATACAAAGTGTGGGAGCACCTTTTAGGTATCTGAATATCCTTTTTACTGCAATAAGATTTGATTTTCTTGGCAATGACTGTGATCTGGCACAAACACATGTTGCAAACATGATGTCTGGCCTTGATGCAGTTAGGTACAGTAAAGACCCAATCATGCTTCGATACAATGTTTGATCAAAAAGGTCATCTTTGCCATCAAATGTGACTAGCTTGGATGTTGCCATGGGTGTGCTGCAAGGTTTACAATCATCCATATCAAATTTCTTAAGTAGTTCTTTCACATACTTATTTTGATGGATGAAGGTGCCATGCTTCATTTGTTTGACTTGTAAACCAAGAAAACATTGCAACTCACCCATTGCACTCATCTCAAACTCTGCTGCCATGAGTTTTCTGAACTCTTCACACATGGTAGTGCATGTGGATCCAAAAATGATGTCATCCACATAAATTTAGACAAGCATCAGATCATTTCCTTTCCATTTTAAAAATAGGGTTTTATCAATCCTACCTTTGGTGAAACCAATGGATAAGAGAAAAGTGGATAGAGTTTCATACCAGGCTCTGGGTGCTTGTTTTAGACCATATAGTGCTTTCTTTAACATGTAAACGTGATCAGGATGAAATGCATCTTCAAAACCAGGAGGTTGACACACATACACTTCTTCCTTGATCTTTCCATACAGGAATGCACTTTTGATGTCCATTTGATACACCTTAATGTTGTGGTTAGCAGCAAAAGCTAAGAACAGTCTGATGGCCTCCAATCTTGCAACTGGAGCAAATGTTTCATCATAGTCTATGCCTTCTTCCAATAGGACATACATCTTTTGGCAGTGCTACAAGTTCCCATACCTGTTGTCTTTTGAACTGTAGGAGCCCCCTCTTCCATGGCTTATACCCAACTGTTGTCTTTTAGTGCCTCTTGGTACTTGACAAGTTGTGTGAGTGATAGAAAACCAGCAAAAAGACAAATGTTTTGGGATTGGCTTCTGGTGAGCACTCCCTCATTAATGTTGCCAATAACTTGATCCAAAGGATGGCTTTTGAGGAAAATAAATTCGCCTTGATACGGGACAATGGCATTCTGAGGTGAAGCTTGCAAATGTGTATCATCTGAGCTATCCTCTATTGGTGAATTTGATGGTCCAGCCTCTGCTTGGAATGGTGGTGGAGGAATTGGTGGAATGGATGTGAAAATGGGTTGACTTATGTCCATTTTTTGTGGACTTTTATTAACAGATGTTTGGTTTTGAGAGTTGGCAGAGGTTTGAGTATTAACCACTGTTGACCTGGCAGAGCTTTCACCATTTCTACTAACATCTGCTCCTCTGCCTGAAGGATTAATTTTGAAACTTGGAAGAATGAAATCATATCCTTGCTCTTGACTTGATGACTGTGGGGTACCTGCATGGTTAGTCTTGACAGACACATCTTCAAATGTAAATTTGGATAGGTCAAACAATTCAGCAGGATTTGCTGGGATTTTCAATGATGAGAAACTTCACATTCAGAGTTTCTTCAACACACTTGGTCCTAGAGTTAAAAGCTCTGTAGGCTTTGGCAGTGGTTGAGTATCCCAGAAAATAATCACAATCAACTTTGGCTGCAAACTTGGATATTGAATCCTTTAAATTTAAAATGAAGCATGGACAACCAAAAACTTTAAAATAAGAGAGCAGAGGTTTGATTTTATAAAGCAATTCCTAAGCAGTCTTTTGATGCCTGGGGTTTATCAAAACTCTATTATGAACATAACAAGCAGTGTTTACAGCCTCTGCCCAGAAAGACAGGGGTAAACCAGAATCTGCTAGCATAGTTCTTGCTGATTCAATCAAAGTTCTGTTTTTCCTTTCAACAACCCCAATTTGTTCTGGAGTTCTAGGGATGCTATATTGCCTAACAATCCCCTTTAACTCACAGAAGGCATCCAACTCTTTGTTCTTAAACTATGTCCCATTATCACTCCTAAAGATTTTTACAGGAAGATCAAATTGCTTTTCAACTTGTTTAACAAAGTTTTGCAAAATGTTTGCTGTTTCATCTTTAGAATGTAAAAAGAAAGTCCATGTGAACTTGGAAAAATCATCAACTATCACAAGACAATACCTTTTGTGTTTTAAGCTCATGATTTTCACATGTCCAAACAAGTCCATATGCAGTAACTGTAAGCACTGACTTGTTTTGGACTCTTCAATTGACTTGTAAGAACTTTTATGTTGTTTACCTTTTAAACAGGAAACACAATGTTCTTCACAAGTAAATTGTTTGTGAGGTAAACCTCTGACAAGACCTTGTTTTGAGAGAATGGAGATGGTTTTTAGATTTGTGTGACCTAGTCTTTTATGCCATAATTATGTTTCTTTGCTTGAAGTAACTGAAAACAAACATGCATTTGACATATGATTATCTTTTACCATGTCTACCACATACACATTTCCTACCCTAGTAGCAGTAAGTTGTGCTTTGCTCTATGCAATTATTTGATTAATCTTTTTAACAACCTCTGGCCCTACTATCTGACAAGTTTCCTTTGTGAAGAAGGATCCATAACCCTTATCACTCATTTGTGAGACACTCAGAAGATTGAAACTTAGATTATCAATGAGATTCACATTCTCAAACTTGAGTTTTCCAGCTGAAACATATCTTGACCCTGACACCTTTCCTTTTGAATTATTTCCAAAGGATATATCACCCCCTCTATGAGCTTTAAAATCTCTGAGCAGGGCTTTACATCCTGTCATGTGCCTGGAGCCCCCACTATCTACATACCAAAGACTTTCAAGGCAAGTAGAAGCTCCCTACACATGTTTTGAAATAATTAGTTCAGGTGAGTTTTCAAAGCCAGAATGGCTTTGGATGGGGTATCAGATGATCCAGACTCAAGTTCAGATAAATGAGTAATGGTTAGATCAGGTTTTTGTAACCACTGCTGTGAACCACTTCCTATCAACTGTTGGTAACCATGAGGATGCCTATTTACCCTTGTCTTAGAAAGCTTTTTGTAGGTCTCATAAACCATAGGCACCTTTTGATAACTAGGCTGGCTTTTACCTCTTGGAAACTGGGGTGCATTTGTCACTTGAATTTCTCTGTGAACAGAGGTTTGGTTTAAGGCTTTTGTGACAGATGTTTCAATTTATTCAAAGTTCTGTGTAGATTTGTTTTCAGAAAAGCTTGAACTTTCTCTTTCAAGAGCTTTTGCTCTAATCTCTTTTACCTTTTGTTGATAGATTTTGAGATAGGCATACTCTTGGGTCATATGATTTGTTTTGTTGCAGATGGTGCATCTAGGAGATTTGGGTATAACACAAGTTTTGTTTATGTCAAAGGCTTTTAGAAGAAAACAATCTGCAGCCACATGATTTCTCTTTTCACAAAATTCACAAAACAAGTATTTAACCTTTTCTTTCCTTTTAATATCAAACTTTTTGAGAGCAGTGGGTGTAACCTCTGCTGGCAAGTCTTTGATAGGAATCACCAGTGCTTTTATACCATCAATGGTTGAAAAGTCCGTTGGCTTGAAGTTTTCCAAAATATCACATTCATATGACCAGGTTGGTTTAAACTGATATTTTTCAATTTCTTTATCTTTTGCTAAAACCTCTGGTTTTTCTAGAATGATTTTGTTTCTATTTTTATCTATGATTTTAATTTCTTCACCAACGAAGTTTGTTGGGACTATTTCAACAGGCTTAGAATCAAGTTTTGAAGCTTTTTCACAAGTTTGGTCATAGTCTCTAAAGCCTATTCCAAACTTTATGTTGCTCTTGATTTGAGCATCAAGCATAAGCTCATAACCTTTACAACACTATACCCATTTTTCACAAGTGATCTGGGTAGATTCAAGCTCTTGTTTGCAAACTTGATATTTTTCTACCATAGTTTGGAGCTGGTCTCTGGTTATGCTTGATTCATGCCTTAGGCTACTCATTTCAGAATCTTTTTCACTTAACTTTGTTTTCAACTCTTTAACAAATTTTTCAAAATTAAGTTCATCTTCTAAAATTTTGTTTCTCGGGTTTTCATTCACCTGCTTTATGTTTGCAAAAGCAATAATGCATTTGTCAGAACATAGATCTTTAAGGATCTGGGGTGATACCTTCGAAGCAGCCATAAGAGCACAATCACACTCTTCTTCCTCACACACCTTCTCATCCCAAGGGTCAGATAGAGTGTCTTTTTCAACATTAATAGCATTCACTTCAACCACTGGTGTAACTTCTGGTATAACAACTGCTTCACAACAATCAACCACATCAGACTTTAACTCCTGCTCCACAGATTGATCACCTTCAACAATGGTCTCCAAAGCCATTAAACATATATTCTCATTTTGAAAATCATTTTTGGTTATGAGAGCAAAGTTTTCATCTCTTAAATCTCAAGCAAACTACTCCAATCAATAAAACCTTGTGTGAAAAAGCTTTGTTGATTAACCTCCACTGGTGTAGCAGTAGTTTGAATAGGTTGAGTAACTTGTGGCAATTGCTGCACATGTACTTGAGGTGGTGCTTGGACATATTGAATCTGTGGTTCAGGTGTTTGGACATAATGGACAGGAACTGTAGCAACAGGATGTGCAAAGTGTGCAGTGTTTTGCATTTGAGGTGTAGGGGTATATTGGGAATATTGGACAGTGCTTTGAGGTCTGTTGCCAGGATGTGTTACAATTGGTCTTGCAGATTGTGATCTGCATTCTCCGGCAAAGTAACCCATCTTGTTACATTTGTAACATTTGATTTTAGACTTATCCAACCCAACTTTCAAACCCCCCATGCAACCCTGGAAATCTTCTACCAGTTCTTTTGTAAAATTTACTTGCTCTAACACTTAAAAGTGCCAGCTGATGCAAAATGTCCATCTCTTCAAGGTCAGTGGGTTCAAAATGTTGTAAGTCATTCATTTCAAAAGATAGATTGTCAGAGGTCTGGCTTTCACAATTTGCAGCAAAAGCAAAATTGGGTGTGCAGGGATCAGAGTTGAAATTGTTTCCAGATGTTATGTCAATGTAATGATCATCACTCTGATCCTTTCCACAACTAGACCCCTCCTCATGACTATATAGAGCATGTTTCCCAAAGTATAATCATCAGTCATTTTCCCTGACTCTTGCAACTTCTTTTTCTGGTTCAACTCTCTCTCATATGTGAGGAGTCGTCCATGAAGTTGTGTCAAGGTCATTTCCTTGTAACCAACAGCTGTTCTAGTGACATAAGCTACAGTCTCCCATTTCTCAGGTAAAGATCTCAAGAAACGACTATTAACAGTCGAATTTGGAAATTCCACATTTACCAATTTGAGCTCACTGATGAGACTAGCTATATCGTTCGAACTGTTGGGTTAATGACTCACCCTTAACGTGGCAAAATGTTTCATATGTTGATTTAAGACCTCTATGTTATTCTCTATCACCTATTCAGTACCACAGAATTGCTCTTTAAGAGCATCCCATAACTCATTAGCACTATTACACTGAAGTAATCCCGCATAAATCTCATTGGGCAAAGTCGAAGCAACAATGATAAAGGCCTTAGCATCCAATTCAATTTTGAGGAAATCCTGTTCAGATTAATTTTCGAGTTTCTTAGGGACCTGCGTGTGGGGATCCTCTGTACTTGGAACCATGGGAACATGAGGTCCAAATACAACGGATCTCCAGCATCCGGTGTTCTGTTGGGTGAGAATATGACCCATCCGACGTTGCCAAATAAAATATTCATTTCGTTTCAACATCGGAGGTTTGAACATGGATCAAATATTGGATTCCGGTGTGTTTTGTGCCATTTCTCTTGTTTACAACAGATTTGTGTTTTAAAAACTTTTGTAGTAATCAAACTTTGTATTCAAGTAAAACTATCAAACGAATTAGCACAAAGAGCTGATCTGTTCAAATAAATTTGACTGGTAAATCAAAATCGATTGACCAAGCTCTGATACCAATTGTCAGGATCTAAGTTTAAATCACTAGTAGTTTTTGTTTCTAAAGATGGAAAATTGATTGAATGTAAAAGATATGCAGCGGAATTAATGCAAAACTTTTACTACAAGCAATCGGTCGTTTGTTTTCATCATCATCATGCTTTCAAGTTGGTAAACTCGCATGTGATTCACAAACTCCCCTTAGCCAATTACAATTGTTTGATAGTAAGAAATGTAGAAGATAAAGTGCGAATTGATCTTTTTCAGGAAGACAAGTTAACAGTTACAACGATCAGCTATTTATACTAACTATCTAACCACTGAGCATCTTTTGTGATGTCATGGTTGATGGTGACCGCTAAAAAATTCATAACTAACTAAAACACTGCTAAACTAACACTATCAGTGCATAGCACTGTTACATTGAATAAACTAGTTTAAGCACTGATCTCTATCCTCTGATCTTGTTTCTTCTATCAGACCTTTGCTCTTGTTCGATCAGATGATAGGAGCTGTAGTTTATGGAAAGCAGTGTAAAGGTAAATATAACCTCTGATAGTTGGACCAAAGCTCGGATAGTGTATTTGGCTTTGATATCATATGTTCCTTTGTTAGGGTTCAATCCCAACATTAAGGAAGAATGTTGGGCAGAGCTACAGGCTCATGCCATTGTGAATGATGAAAAGGTTGAAGGCGAAATACCACAGTTGTTTATGGCATTTGAACTTGATGGACCACGAGTGAAGAAGATGCTAAAGCACTAATGGTTGACCAAGATAGCAATGTTCTAGGCTTTGTTTGGTACCTAGATAGTGGGTGCTCAAATCATATGACAAGGCAACGGTCCCTGATTCAGTCTCTTGGATGAAAGCAAGAAAGTATCTATTAAGATAGGGAATGGCAGGTGCATCAAAGTTGAAGCTCAAGGAACAATCAATTTTAAGGTTTCATCAAGGGTGTCTCGTTGTCAGAGGTTCAATATTCTCCTGTCTTGGGTTATAACTTGTTGAACGTTGGTCAATTAATGAAGGTTGGATATCGGTTAGTTTTGATGATGTGTGCAATATTACAAACAAAAGAACGGGGAGTTGATGTCTACATACCTATGGCTGAGAATAATGTTTTTCTTTTAATGTTGTGCATCATGTAACATCCTTAGCTGCTATCATTCCAGTTGACTTATCTCTCTAGCATATGAGATATGGTGATTGCATGAGAACGGTCTTCAGCCCTTAAGTGAAAACAATCAGGTCATAGGTTTGCCTCGAATTCGTCCGGTTCTGGTGTGTGAAGGATGCATATACGAGAAGTAAACTAGGAGATCGTTTCCCACTCATGCTTGGAGATCATCTCATCCTCTTCAATTGGTGCATGCAGACTTGTGTAGGCCTTAACCTACACGTTCTCTTGGAGGTAATCGATATTTCTTCTTGATTATAGATAATTTCACTTTCATAATTTGGATCTACTTTCTTTTTAAGAAATCTAAAAGTTTTGAGAAGTTTAAAGTGTTTAAGACTCGTGTTGAAAAGGAATGAGGAAGGTATTGAAACTATGATCGTATATTAGGGTTTTAAATGAAAGAGATGAATGTTTTCAGTATTAAAATTGGTAAATGATAATGTTCATACAGATATTACATATATACTTGGCCGATTAATATGATAACTGCCTCTAACTATGCTAACATAATAATAATAATAATAATAATAATAATAATAATAATAATAATAAATAATAATAATAATAAAGTAACATATAAATAAATAATATACTATATCTAGCTTATATCCTTTCTTCTAATACCCTCCCGTAAGCTAGATAGGAGCTATATGCAAAAGTTCTTTGAGACGAATGAAATCTCTCGGCTACAACGCTTTTGTAAGTATATCTGCTGCTTGTTCTTTTGTTGTGTAGAAACGAACTTCCACTTTGTTGTTCTTGATTAAATCTCGAGTAGAATGATACTTAACTCTTATATGTTTGCTTTTCCCGTGGTAAACAGGGCCCTTGGCCAAACATACGATAGATTTGTTGTCGCGGAGAATTGTTGGTGGACAGTCCATATTTATTTGAAGAACATTCAGAATTCCTTTTATCCAAAGTGCTTGGCAGCCGGTCAAAGACAAAGCGATGTATTCTGCTTCAGTCGAAGATAACGCTACAACCTTTTGTTTCTTAGATTGCCAAGCTATTGCACCTGATCCCAGATGAAATACATACCCAGAAGTGCTTTTGCTATCATCTATGTTTCCCGCATAATCACTATCACTGAGTCCGACCAGTTTTCCTTTTCTACCTTTTGAGTAAACAATTCCGTGATTCATTGTTCCTTTGATGTATCTCAGGATTCTCTTTCCTGCTTCCCAATGGCTTCTCTTTGGTCTTTCCATAAATTGACTAATTTTGCTAACGGCAAACATAATGTCTGGTGTTTGTTAAATACATGAGACAACCAACCAAACTTCTATACATATTCTGGTCTATTTCATCCTCTAGATCTTCCTTAGACAGTCTCAGTCCATACTCCATTGGAGTTGAGATTGCATGACACCCCTCCATTTTGAATTTATCCAGCAAATTCTTGGCATGTTTTTGCTGTGATAGTATAATATTCCCATTGTCATAGTTCACTTCCATGCCAAGAAATAATGAAGAATTCCTAGATCGGTCATTTCTTTTCATTGAGTCCTTTAACTGTTCTATCATGTCCAATGAATCGCTAGCTAGGATGAGATCGCCCACATATAAGCAGACTAACATCCTCGTGTTTTTGGAGATTTTAATGTACAGTGTGTGTTCATATACACATTTCTCGAACCCATGTGACCTAAAATATCCATCTATCCTACTATACCAAGCCCTTGGGGCCTGCTTTAAACCATATAAAGCCTTTTGAGATGACATACCTTTCCTTCTTCTCCTATCTTAATATAACCTTCCGGCTGTTTGGTGTATACTTGTTCTTTTAAGTTTCCGTTTAAGAAAGCCGTCTTCACATCCATTTGATGCAAGTACCAACCATATTGTCCGCCAGTGCTAGAACAAGCCTGACAGTATCGAATCTTATTACCGGAGCAAAGACGTCTTGGTAATCAATTCCATACCTTTGGTTATAACCTTTAGCCACCAAACGTGCCTTGTACTTGCTTACATTACCATGTTCATCATATTTCGTCTTATATATCCACTTCACCCCAATAGGTTTTTGATCCTTCGGAGGATCCACTAACACCCAAGTTCCATTTTTATGTATCGACTGCATTTCTTTGTCCATAGCTTCTTTCCATTTAGTGTCTTTAAACGCCTTATTGTATGATATGGGCTCAACATCAGCATAAAGAACGAAGTTTGCTACATCACTGGGTTCAGTTTGGTTTCTTTCATACAATTCATCGACTTGAGCCTTGGTAAGAGGATGTGAATCTTGATAAACCTCTGAGATCCTTCGTGTTCTGAATTCTTCATTCTCTGAGGAAGAAGATGAGTCTGCTTCTTCCTGAAGGTTGCTTTGATCCTCTGACTCGTCGTCACTTCAGCGATTTCCTGTCTGGTCATTCGTCTCTGACCCTACATCCACATCTGAAACAGTTGTATTTGGCTTTTGAATTTCATCGTCTGAATTGTTCAGTTGAATATATGAAGTTCCTTCATTAGCAGTGCTTTCATCCCATTCTTGATTTTCATCAAAAACTACATCTGTGCTGATGATAGTTTTGTTGGTTATTGGATTATACAACTTGTGTGCCTTGCTATTCTCACTATAATCGATAAAATTTGCCTTTTCTGCTTTATCATCTAGTTTACCACGATGTTGCTTTGGAATATGAGCATAAGCAACGCAACCAAAAACTCTTAAATGTCTGACACTTGGTTTTCTTCCACTCCATGCTTCTTGTGGAGTAACATTTGGTACACTTTTGGTAGCGACCTGATTTAGCAGGTATGTGGCACATGCTACTGCCTCTACACAATATGAATGTGATAACTTTTTCATTTTCAGCATGCTTCTACTTAATTCCATAAGTGTTCTATTTTTTCGTTGGGCTACGCCGTTTTGTTGAGGGGTATAACTAGTGGTAAGTTGGTAATGAATCTCACTCTCTCTTAGGTAGTTTTGAAACTCGTGGCTGCAATATTCTCCTCCTCTATCTATACACATTGTCTTTATCTTAAAATCAACTTGATTTTCTGCAAATCTTTTAAAGATCTTGAAGTAGCTCAGTGCATCCGATTTCAGCTTCCAGAAGTAAACCCATGTCTTCCTTGAGAAATCCTCTATGAAAGTGATAAAGTATTTACAGCCGCCAATTGATGAGGTCCTCATGGGACCGCATATATCTGAGTGAATGAGTTGAAGTGGTTTATCGGCATGCCATGTTGCTTGTTTCGGGAATGACTTTCTTGCATGCTTCCCAAGTATACATCATTCACATATAATGTTGGGTGACTTAGGAATCTTAGGTAATCCTTTTACAATTTCATTTGTTCCCATGTTGTGCAAAGTGTCAAAGTTGAGATGACCGCATCGTCGATGCCATAGGACAGACATATCTTGTGTCATCATGCTACATACTCGAGGCGTTACATCATGATTGAGATTTAGCGGGAACATTTTGTTTCCGGTCATCTTAACCAAGCCTATACACACTCCTGATGAGTCTCTGATTATACATTCTTGATTGGCAAATTTCACCTCATATCCCTTCTGTACTAATTGTCCCACACTTAACAGATTATGCTTTAACCCTTCAACATAAAATACATTTGGAACTCTCTTTTCTATTCCCTTCACTTTAATCGATACATCACCACATCCCAAAACTTCTAGTTTCTTATTATCCCCGGTTCTTACTTCCTTTCTTTCTGATTAATTTAGTGTAATGAATAGATTCTTGTTGCCTGTCATATGATTGCCGCATCCACTATCTAAGTACCAACAATCATCCTTCGTTATTTCCTCCACGTTAAATATCATGAACATTGTCTCATCACTTCTTTCTTCCGTTTCATCTTCGTGTAAAAGAGCATTTCCACTCCTATCATTCTCGTCTTTTCATTGGCAGAAACGTGTCGTATGCCCTAATTTCTAACAGTTATAACAACGGATTTGTCCATTTAATCTTCCTCTTCCTCTACCGACATATTCAGATCTATATTGTCTTGATCGGTCTGAATTATTACTTTGTATTTGAAATGCTTGTTCCATTGGGGCATCATCGTATTGCTTTAATCTTAATTCGTGTGACTGTAGAATGCCGAGTAATTCTTCCGTAGATATTGTGGTTAAATCTTTTGATTCTTCTATTGCTACCACAACTGATTCATATTTCCGTGTTAAACTTCTAAGAATATTTTCAACAATTCGTTGTTCTGTAATATTCTCTTCGTTTAAACATAATTGATTTACTATGATCGTTTTCTATTTATATATTCTTCTATTGTTTCGTTCTCCTTCATTCTTAGGGCATCAAATTCACATCTCAGGGTTTGAAGTTTTACCGTTTTCACTCTGTGTTCTCTTTTGTATGCCTTATGCAAGACGTCCCATGCGTCTTTAGAGATTATGCATGTTGCAATTCGTTCGAAGACAATCTCATTGACTGCTTGGAAAATAATGTGTAGTGCTTTCTTGTATTTCTTAACCTTTTCTTTATGAGCGTTTCGATCGTTTTCAGACGCTTCGTTTGGAAGATCATTGTATCCTTCTTCCATGATTGTCCACAAATCTTTTGATTCCAACAGTACATTCATTTGTATGTGCCAGTGGTAAATTTTGACCCAGTAATTTTGGAATATGAGTTTGAAGGCCTCCGTTCACCGTTGTCATGATTAAGTTTGTTGGATTTTGAGATTTTGATATTGAATATTCGTTTTGAACGACTGAGAGATCTGTAATCTCGGATCGTTGTGGCTCTGATACCACTTAATTGAAACTATGATCGTATATTAGGGTTTTGAATGAAAGAGATGAATGCGTTCTGTATTAGAATTGGTAAATGATAATGTTCATACATATATTACATATATACTTGGTCGATTAATATGATAACCGCCTCTAACTATGCTAACATAATAATAATAATAATGTAACATATAAACATAAATAAATATACTATATCTAGCTTATATCCTTTCTTCTAATAGAAGGTTGATAAATACTTTACGTACCGATAGAGGTGGTGAGTTTTGTTCCAAGGAATTCAATAATTTGTGTTATGAACATGGGATACATAGGGACCTTACTGCCCATATACCCTGGAACAAAAAAAGGTAGCCGAAAAAAAGAATAGAACGGTAATTGAGATGGCTAGGTGCATGCTGAAAGCAAAGAGTTAGAAAATAATTATGGTGATCGAGGTTGTTGAACAACCATGTACTTGTTGAATCTGTCTCTGACTAAGGCAGTCTAAGGAATGACTCCGCATGGCTGTTGCAACAATCTCCACAGTAAGGAAGTGTTGCGCCAAGTGAAGGAGGTGATGCACCAAACGTTCAAATAAGTAACATACATGAAAATGATGATGTGGATAATGTAATTGCAGTTGATACTAATGGTGATATAGAATCATGAAGTGCATTAAAAAATAGTCTGAGAAGCGTGCATCTTAAACGTCCAAGAAGCAATGATAGTGATGAAGGTTCGAGTAGTTCAAGGGAAAAGACACCAAGGATGCATTCTCTCAATGACTTGTATGATAACACTGAAGAAGTACTTGACTTTGAAGTTTTCCGGTTTGCATTGTCTCTAATGGAACTAGTAAGCTTCATGTGGAGTGGATGAATGCTATGAAGGAGGAGCTAAGTGCTTTGCAAAGGCATGGAACTTGGTCCTTGACTAAACTCCCTAATGACAAGAAGGCTATTGGGCTTAAGTGGGTCTTTAAGACAATGATAGGATCCAATGACACTACAGTGAAGCACAAACCAAGGATTGTGGCTAAGGGATATGCACAAGAGCATGGAATTGACTTTGAAGAGACCTCTTCTTGGATGGTTCGATTCAAAACTATAAGGTTAGTAGTGTCCATTGTTGCTAAAGAAGGATGGGATGTGCATCAATTTGATGTTAAATCCGCATTCTTTAATGGGCCACTACTTGATGAAGTATATGTGCCACAACCGCCTGGATTTAAGGTTAATGCCTTGTATTTTCTCAAACAACCCCCCCCCCCCCCCGGGGCTTGGTACAATCGAATTGATGAATATCTTCAAGGTCATGGTTATGAAAGGTCCAAGAATGAGCCCGTTGTTTATGTCAAGAAGAAAGGTACTAATCATATTTTTATTTGTCTTTATGTTGATGACATGATCTACAAGTTGGTCGAAGAATTTGATAAAGGTGTTCAAGGTAAACATGGTAAATGAGTTTGATATGACTGACATTGGTGAATTGAGTTATTTTTTGGGATTGGAGTTTGTGAAAAGGGTGATGATATTTTTGTAACACATAAGAAGTATGCAAAAGAGGTTCTTATAAGGTTCAAGATGGAAGTACGCAAATCTATTCACATTGCCATGAATGTGACGAAAAATTATAGTTATATGAAGGTAGTAGTTTGGTGGATGAGAAGAAGTTTAGGAGCTTAGTTGGTGGGTTAATTTACTTAACTCATTCCAGGCTGGATATAGTTTTTGCAGTGGGTCTTATGAATTGGGGGGGGGGGGTATTAGAAGAATTCAAACATGCACGTAGGTTATGGAGTTGTTTTAACCGTTAGTTTATGTGTTAAGTTGTTAGTACTTAGCAGTTCATCTTTTTCAGTTAAACATGTTTTTAGAGTTAATGAAGTTAAGCTTTTCAGTCTCTTGTTTCTTTTTGCAAGATTAGCTTGATAAACCAACATAAAGCATATCTAGAAGAAGATAACCTTTTAGAATTTAATGTGAGCAGGGTCAAGATTCTGAGCAAAGTTCAAGAAACGACCACAACAAGCAAGTGCGGGGAGATATAAGATATGTCGTGTACACGACGCAGATAACATAATACCTATAATAACAAAAAGAAGTAGATAAGTTAGTAGATGTTCAAGAATATATAGATGATGTTTCTTTAGCTAAGAAAGCAAAAAATACTTACTTCCCATCACACTAGGGTTACTCATGGCCAAACTTATAGCTATACCTAAGAGAAAACACAAAGAAAAACTATTTAAAAATGGAAAGAACATGCTTTCTATATATAACAATTAGGGCATGCAGCAGCCATAGATACCTTCTATTAAAGGATAGTTGTCACACAAAACAGTAGGTAACTGATCTGCAACATCATCTAGAAGCTTGGGTACATCGCTGCTGCTCACACCTGAAGAAAAAGAAAAATGAACTTCAATGTAAATATACTCACATTTTGTACTAGAAATAACACAAAAGTAAACAATGAACCTTTGATTTTATCAACAGACGGAGTGTTTTTCTTCATGATTTCCACCATATGATCAAGTTTTGGGCATGAAACTGCTGGTAATTCTATCGCTTTTCTGGGTATAGGATTAGGGTTTGAAACTATACCCCTATTACTCATGAAGTGGAGTGAAGTAGACGTTCTCGTGATTGAAGAACATGCTTTGGGTACTAATTGCTTCAACTTTTGGTAAATCATACTTATAAACCTCAATTGCGATACTAAATCTTTATGATCTAGAAAAATTGATAAGAAACCCTAAGACTGTTTATACATATAGAAACTTCCAGATTCTGTACGGACAATATTATTAAATTAGTAAGTTATACAGATTATACTAATATATTGGTCTGAATATATCATTTTGTTAATGCTTTCCAATTATTTTAACGTTAATTAGTTCATCAAATAAAAAATACTAATACATTCAAACACGCAACCTTCGTTGAATTAATTAATTCCTCTCTTATGTTCGAGAAAATCACACACATTAGCAAAGTAAAAAAAAATATCGAAGTGATTAAAAATATCTTATGTTTGAGAAAATCACACACATTAGCAAAGTAAAAAAAAATATCAAAGTGATTAAAAATAATCTGTCAATACTTTTATAATTATTATATATATATATATATATATATATATATATATATATATATATATATATAATTAAGCTCATTAAGTCTAACCACCTTTTAAATCCATCTCCACCATCGGATTATGCTCAAATGAAATCCCAACCCTTTAAACTAACAAAAATAACTGCTGTGATGGCAGTTGAGAGCAGTTCATGGCAGTTTTCTATGCTCCCTCTTTTTCTTCACAACCACTAATCACGTTTCTAGAAGGGTAGGTTAGAGTGCGGTTTCTTTTTCCTTCAGTTTCTCCCAGGTCGTCAGTTATCAACGGTCCTCGCCATTCTTTATAACCCTCTCTTCATCCCTCTTTCGGCTTAGAGAAGAAAGTAGGGCATTACTAAAGACAACGTGACCACCATACCTGCACCCCTTTCTGGCAAATCTTGGTGGTTTTCTTCACGAATCCAACCCTTTGATTTAGCCCTCCTCCCCCTAATCTCTAATCTAATGGTTTATGATAGATGGTTGGAGGTTTGTAGTTCTGCTTTTACTGTTCTCCCGATTCTTTTACAGTTATTACTATTAAATAAAACTGTTGCCAGAGTCAATTTTGTAATTTTTCTCATCTATGATTCTTTTCAGGTTTGCAGTTTTGGTGCTTGTCGATTTTCTATATGAAACGAGAGGTAAATAAACAGATGGAAATAGAGAAATTAGAGTCCGTGGCTGCAAAAACAAGAAGGAAGCATATAGTTTCGGCTTAAATGAAGAGGCTTGAACAAGAAACTCATCATTTAGAGGTTTGATTTGATATTTTTATTTATTAATTGCTCATATATTTACTTTCGTTCATGGTCGATGGCTACTAGAACAGTAATATAGACATGAGTACGAATATGGTTTCTAATGAGGTTTAGTTACTGGTAGTTAGCAGGTCAGCAAATAACTCCCCACTCTCCCCTCTATATCCGTGTAATCCTCTCATTATCAAAAGGTAACTCACATTCATACACGTTTCACTCATCTTTCTCTGTCATCTTAAACCCACCTAACGATACCACTCATGTCTCTTCGGGAATCACCCCACCATTGATTTGAACATATCCGTTGACTCAACGACTGCCATCGCCATTGTCTCTGTTCCGGATCACGGTCCAGCTACCGTAACTAACCAGTGTAGCATTGTTCCTGCCTCACTGTTTTTTTCTGTTCAACTACCTAGGTAACGATTCTAAACCTTGGTTTAAAGTTCTAAATATAGCCACTCTGATTATTGATAGGTTTTGTCGTTTCATCCAGAGTTGATTTGACTTATAATTTTGGTGCAATAATAAAGGTTTGTTCGTTAGCTTTTCCATTTCTGTTTTGACCCAACCACCCATTTTTTATCCGTTATTTGTCTTGGCATATCATGTATTAGTTTCATCTTATTTGATTGACTTCTCTTATGGAATGCTGAGTATTGCTTAAAGAAGGAAAAAGACAAAGCATCTTAGAGGTGAGTTTTTCTAATACATGTGATGTTTCAAAATCATTGAGCATATGCATTGTGGAGTTATTGTCACCGGATATCTCTTTATGTGGTAATAAGATATCGTATTTTAAATGCTCTTTAGCTCACAAAATTTCTAGAAAGGTTTTGGTTGCTTAAAATCACGTTAATGATCTTTAGCACACCAAATGGTGATCTTGATGGTGTTGATTTTCGGTTATATTTTAAATGTGTTCCGGTGTGATTAACAGAAAAAAAAATGCAAATTGTCTTTTGTAGAGGTTTAGATGTAAAAAAAGAATATACTGGTCACATTTTGAGCTTAGGGAATATTCGGATGATGTTGTTTGATCCACGTAAATGCTTGCTTGATTTAATATATTATTTGAATTGTTTTGGTCTGGAATATATTTTTTCCATCCTTCATTAATAATCCTAAATAATTTCTTCAGGTTTCTATACCCACTATTCGGAAGATGTTTTGACTTAGAAATATCAGACCATCATTTCAGGGGAAACCCATCGCCTAATATAGGTTAGCTTTGTTTGTGATGTTGTTTATGTAATTTTGTGTAATCTAACTCTGTTTTATTTATGTGTTCATAGGTTCATTTATGTTGTTGCTATATAATATATCAACGTAACCCGTCCACTGGACGGGTATTAAACTAATTTCAACTGTTTTTTGGGTTGATCTTGAACATTGTAACTTTAAATCTTGACCATCTAAATTCCATTGTTCCTTCTAGAAGCAGCAGTTTTGGGAGGTTTACGCTCTCTCAACTCCTCGTCAGTTACCATCCCACTCTCCTGCTCTTTCTCCTATTTCCTTGCAAGCAACAGTGATTTAGAATTTCTTCTTGCAAGCACCATACGGGAAAGAGTTTGTACCGAGAGTTATTTGTTTAAAGCCACATGAATAAATTGGAGATATTGAGAAGTTATTATTGGTGTATGTATGTTTGATTATTGCAATTAATGGCTTAGGTGATCTTGATGCTCTTCAGGTATGTTGAAAAACTTATATTTACATGTTATCCCATTCATATTCAAGTTGCTTTTTGCATAAAAGTTTTGTTTACTTTTATTCTTCAAGAGATCATTAGACTTGCAGGTTGTGCTCAAAGAAGGTGCTGGCCGGGACTTTAGGGGAGTTGACTTTTACCAACAATTCAAGTTGAATTAGAAGCAGGAAGTTTAGGCTCGGGTTTCTATGAAGGGATTCGTGTTTGTGAAGCCAAGGTTGAAGTTTTCGCTATTAAAATCATAGATGGGAATATATGTTGATTCATTTTCTTATTGCTAAAAAAGACACAAAAAAAAAAAACATTTTAAATATTTTGTTATTTTTCTCATTGACAGTGTACAAGAAAGCACTAGCCACGTAATTTAAATGATGAGATACGGAGATTGGAGAAAATTGGCAACGATGGATCATTCAACACAAAGATGAATTATTGGAAGCTTTATATTTGAGTCCATCTCTGAGCTTCATAAAAAGGTAACTTGTAATCTTTTCTATTGAGAATTACCTCTTGCATATTTGAGTCACATGTTTACATTTATTCATAGGTATTGATGAATGCTTTCAACCAAAATTTTCAACTGAAAATTACCTCCATTCATATTGAGCAGAAGATTCCTAATTTTAAAAAAAAAATATCATCCTTAAGAGACATATTTGAATGGTGACAACAAAGTCAAACAAGAGGTCAACTGGCTTACAAAACTGGAGGGACATGGATATTGTTAAGGACATTTGCCGATGTGGATGAAACATATTTAATTCAATGTCAAAAGTCGCAGCTCCAAGGAGCATTAAGGATCATTAGTAAGTATAGGATTTAGATATGTTTATTTCTCTATTGTTGCTAAATTAATGTTTAAAGCTTTCTAATGCTTGGTTATGTGAAAACTGTGTTTTAATATGTACTTTTAAGGCCATCTTACAAATTGATTATGTGATTTTTAGGCGAATTATATTGTTAGTTGATCTTAATTACCGCTTTAATTTGTAGTACGAGGAAACACATGATTTGATTTCCAAAATTGCATGTTCCAAGTTGTTAGAGAGTCAGCAGGTAAGTTGTTATGATATTAATAACTTTAATTTTCCTAAATAAAGCGTTTATCAAGTTTCTAAGATTTTGTATATATGATGTTAAAAAGCAAATTATTTTATTTAAAACATTCTAAGATTTTGTACTGTGCAGGGTGTAATAACTAGACGAGTTGTTCACATGCTAAAATACCATATCCAGTTAGGTTATTAGATGATATTATAATATGTGTTCAATATTTTGGAGTCAAAGTTTTATGTTATGTTATTTATTTTTCTAATGAAATTGCAGTATGCATTATTACTTTCTTTCCTAATTGTGATCAAGGGTTTTAATGTTACTTGTATACTTGTAGATTTGAACCAATCATAATGTTTTTGTTAAGAATGCAAAGAAAAAATACATATGTCATTATGAAATTAACATGCCCGTCCACCGGACGGGTATAGAACTAGTTATAAGAGTTCGGATTGCTTACTTATCATGCAATTGATGATCTTATGTGGGGTTGCAGATGGAGAAACCAGAGTTCACATGCAACAATGAAGGGGGTGGCGGCGCAACTTGTTGCCCGTCTATCTTCTGCTTTGATGTAACTTGACAAGTTTTTTTTTATGATGTGAAATGAAACTAAAAATCGGTCTTTCATTATAATTAAAAAAAAGGAGTAATTAACCGACTCAATTGGTCCGATGACGATATCTGAGAACACATAGGCGGCGGCGTGATACATAGCCATGACTTCGATTAGTCACCGCCGCATCTCTCGCGGAGGTAGTGGCCGATATGATTGAATGTTAACTACAAGGTAAAACGTTGTTCACTTAGTTGTGGGTTTCAGCATTCTGCCCCATTGCCTTTGTTTAATATCTGCCTTTTTAGTATATATATGATTTTATTATGTATTGATTTGGATGATGGATTTTTGTGTTCATTCTATACGGAGTTAACGGAAATTATGTTAAACACACTTTTATTAATCGGATTTAATTGTTGTTATACAAATGTATTCATTCGCTTGGATTAGCAAATTTGAAAACTGAAGAGATATCTGGATCTCATTCTGATGAAGTACACAACTTGGGTAACAATTTCAGTTTACTAGTATATCTTTTGGGTATGTGGAAAACAAGAAATATATTAAACTGCTTTAGTTAGAAGTGTTTTATAGGTTGAAACGATCAGTGATATGATTTAATGAAAAGATTTATGATAAAATTCAGTTAATATGCTCTCAATCTGTATCTTCAGCAAGTAACTATTCGTGGTGTTATTTTAGACAGCATTTGTTGTGTGGCATGATGTTAATCTATTTCTTAATCGAGTAAAAATACTGATGATTCTTCTATAGTAAACTGCGTGCTTAATTCCAGTTAGAGATATAAATTATCAAGTGGCCACACATTTAGTCTACTAAAGAATTAGCAAACACCATTGACATTTAATTATCAGAATTGTTTGCATGTATTGTGATCTTTTTACAGTCCAGGATTATCGTTATTATTAACATTCTTTTCTTTGTAGATCCTTTATAGTTGACTTATCAGATATTTGTTGAGTTATACAAAGTAATATTCATAATATCATCATAAAGATTTGTTATTGCATTAGCAGTAGTTAATTGTGTTTCATCATTTTTAGAATTCATACGGTAACCAACATTGTTACACTATTTACCCTTAAACTTGAAGGTTTAAACTCGAGCATATGATCACTGAGTCACCGATGGCGATTTGAGTTGGATGTTAAAATGGAGGAATGATAGGCTGCACGAAAATTTTGAGGCTTTTGTTGATCTTATTTTGGAGGCTTTTAAATCAAATAAACTTGTCCCAGGTTTGTCTAACTCGCTGCATATATGCCTGAAATGTTATATATTTGCATAAAACAGCAACATTGCACCTTATGGCCAACATAGTGATAGCATCACCAAATAGTTTTCTTATTTACATTGCATCAATATTAATTAGGAATATTGGATTTTAATAATCTCAACTATTCACCGCTGGCCACTAACAGTTCTAACTTCAAAAATAACCACCGGCAGTCCCAACTATTGACATATTGCCACCAATGGACCCTGACTAACGGAACCCTAACGCCGTTATTCTCCGGTCGCCGGAAAACCGTTTTTGGCCAGAAAAAGGTTTGTAAAGGTCCGATCTAAGGTTACAAAGAGGTTTGGGCGAAGATGTTAAGTTTTCCGGCCAAAAAGTTGAGTTTTCCGGCCAAAAAGAAGTTTTCGACGAAAAAAATGAGTTTTCCGGCGACTTCAATAATTGAGGCTTTTACTAGAAAAATGTTCCTAAAGGTCCGTAATAAGGTTACAAAGAGGTTTGGAACGAAAATGTTGAGTTTTCTGGCCAAGAACGAGTATTCCGGTCTAAAACGTTTTTCCAGCGACCGGAGACTAACGGTGTTAGGGTTCTGTTAGTCAGGATCCATTGCAGACCAATATGTTAACAGTTGGAATGCCGGTAGTTATTTTTTAAGTTGGGACTGTTGGCGGCCAACTGCGAATAATTGGGATTATTAAAATCTAGTATTCCTATTAATTACTATTGGTTGAATATAGACAAATGACAACAAGCTGTAACATTCGTCGAAAAACGGGTTTCAAAACCCGCTTCGTTTAATAACCAAGTATTCAGTTATAAATTTTCGTTGCGTATTTATTGTTCAAATTATTTTAAATAATACATAATTAATAAACATTTTAGAATTTAAAAACCATAATAATAAATAATAAAAATAAGTGAATAGAAAATAAAATGGAGCCGCCGGGTCTCCCTCAAAGTCAAACACACACCACAACACCCGCCACACGCCACTTTTGTGTTTAATACTGAAACGAATAACATTTATAATAAAAACCGAAACTCAAATTTGTAAATCAGCGCCCAGAACCCGCAATCACCGGAAAAACCGGAACACCGCGATTTTGGCTATTTTTCCTTTGACTGAAACGCACAAACTAAATTCGACATAGTTATAACCGTTGTCGGCAATCAATTTCAGTCAAAAACCGTCGGAAATCATTGACCGCGAACTTTGACCTTAATTCAAACCCAAATCAGTTGTTCCTCCTTATAAATACCCACTTGAACTTCCTGAAAACCTTTCGCTCAGAACCACGTTCGTTTCCGAAGCTTTATTTCCTTCCAAAACACGTCGCCGGAGATTTTCGCATTCGCCGGAATTTCACTGGAGAACCGAGGCTTTACTCCTAATCGGTAGATATCTCAATTCTTTTTTTTGTAATCCATTATTCGGCATGTATTAACCTTAATCGGTCAACCAGAATCTGTCTAGACAATGTCGCGGAAATTCTCGCACTCGCCGGAATATCACTGGAGAACCGAAGCCTCACTGCGATTGGTATAATCATCTAAACCTTCTTGCTATCTCTTGCTTAGTAATCTAATTGCTCAACAAAATAATCGAAACTGTTAATTCAGTTCGTTCAGCCGGAATCACTGTCGGAAATTTTTAAGTGAAGAAGATGAAGTTGAATATGTGTATTAATATAATTGAAATCGGATATTTAACCGGGTTAGACACACAGTCCAGCGGTGGACTGTGTGCAAATACTATACACACGTCCGGGTTCGAATTGCACTTGTTACCGACTTTCAGAAATAAAATCAACATTTTTAAAACCTAACCAGATCAAGTCACAGTATATACATAAGAGGAATATAATCCGGTATTTAAACGGATTAGACACACAGCCCAACTGGTTGGGCTGTGCGCACTCGAACCGAAGGTCCCGAGTTCGACTTCGGGTCTCTGCAACCGGTTCGACCATATAAATCATTTTTAATAAAAACCAAATAGGGTTAAGGTTAATTAGTATATATATATAATTAAAACAGAGAATATTTCAGGTTAGACACGTAGCTCAGTTGGTAGAGCTGCGTGCACGTATACGAGAGGTCCCGGGTTCGAACCTCACTAGCCGCATAGAATAAACACAGTCTGACCGGTCAGACCCGTTCAACTGTCAGAAAGTCAACCCAATTTTTATTATTTTTATTTATTTATTTAATTGTAAATTAATTAAAAATACTTAAAAATAGGATTTTTAAAGTTAGAAAATTTCCTTAAACTTACAAAAATAAATCTAAAAATCCCACTAAGAGCACTAATTAAAAATATTAATCTCAAATAAAATTTATTTATTTATGGAATCATTTTGTTATTATCTAGGTTAGTTTTTCCCTCGTCGATTGAATCATAAATTCGTGCGCCTTCATCGTCATCAAAGAACGCACCCATTGTGAGTGAGTCTCTACCAATTCCCTGTTTTAATCATGCTTTGGGGTGTATCATGTGTCGTATAATTCTTTTATTTTATTTAAACACTTGTGCATACATCATATCCGTGATCAAATGTGTATCAATTGTTGTGTGAATTATATGTAGATATTTTCAGTGCACGCATTTCATTAGGCCCATCAGTTCCCCGTGGGATACGGGTTGAGCATCAGGAGCCTCATTAGATCGGCTCCGTTTGATTGAGCCTTGATCTCACATACATCATCATTCATGTCATATACTCATCCAAAGTGGTTTGTGTTTGTTTATCTATATATGTTTGCTCACATGTGATTATTGCACGAATTTTCTTTATTAAATAAAACAAGAAATTAGTAAAGAAAGATGTTTTATTAAGGTTCACTCGCCAACTTTTGTTGACCCAAAATCTCCCCCGTTTTACACATGATACAGGTGATCCACCTGAGACAGGAAACACTTAGGAAGGCCTAGAAGAATAAACAAGTTTATGCTTTGGAATAATTATCTAGTTTCATTTTCTTGTAATTGTATGAATTTTGTTTTGGATATTTAAGTTTGTAATTTGAATTTAATAAATATGAAACATCTTAGTAAACATCATGAGCTTTGGTGATAACCCAATTATGCCCCGACTTTTATGCCGCTGCGGGTCGGTGTGTGACAGATTGGTATCATTGCTTGTGACTATAGGGATATAGGATAGGTTATTAGACCCTTAGAGCCTACACTATAGTTGATTAAATTTTAAATTGTTTATGCGTTACATACAAAATTCATGATGTTTATATGCTTTATGTTTATTTTCACACTCAATGTTATGCAAGCATGCTCACAAATACATGTTATTATGCAATGCTCATCATGAATCATATCCTCATAACATATCATATCCATGAGAGCACACACCTAACGATTCCCATGATTTTTGCAATGATTTTTGTATTTTTCAAATCACATCAAAGTGAGTTCTCATGACGGGCATGTAGTAACTAGAAGGGTACGAGTACCGGTAGTCGGAACGTCCTGTCTAGGCTTGGCATTCGTATAAATCCAAAATAAAGGACCAGTTTGCCTACCTGGGGACTAACGATGAGAGTACGAAGGACCTATTAGGCCAAAGCATGCTATACCAAACGTCGTGTGAGCTAACCCCACTTTGAGTTGTCATTGTGTCTACACCTGGACACCCTCCTACCATACATCTCGCAATCATATTTTACGATTTTCATTCGGGTGATGCGAGTGTTAATCCGCCGACACCAATGTGAATCCTACCAAGCCCAATAGTCATGGGGGCCCACATGACTACACAGGCAACGGTATGGGAGACATTGGAGGCCCAAACATGAGCAAACCCAAGACATCCTATGGATGTAGTTAAATTATTGCCAATTATGTTGTTTTTTTATTCTTTTTACGACACATCACACCTAGAAAATTCTTAAACTCACAATCTTCCTATGTATGTTCCTGTAGATGTCGGCTAGGCAACTACGTGGAGGTAGAAAGTCAGGAAGATCAAATGAACGCTTGGCCACACAAATTGCTAAACAAATGGCCGAAGTGCTTCCTGACATCGTGATTCAAGTTCTCTCACCGCAAATCCCATCAACCCTCCCAATCAAGAAGACCAGAGCGTCGCCAACCCTCCTTCCAAAAAGTGATCCTACAAACACTTCAAATCTTGCGATCCCCTAAAGTATGAAGGGACCGAAGGTGTTACCGCCCTCCTTCACTTGTTTGAAGAAATGGAGAACACTTTCCTCAATTGCGATTGTCCCGAGGACCGTAAGGTACATTATGCAACGGGAAGACTGTTTGGGGTAGCCCTTACCTGGTGGAACACGGAAAAAGGTAAGCGAGGAGTTGAAGATGCGATGGCCTTAACATGGGAAGAGTTAAGGGAACTCATGACAAGACGCTTCTATCCAAGAAGCGAAATCAAAAAGCTAGAAGACGAATTTCACTCACTGAAACAAAAGGAAGGAGATCACACATCCTATAATAAGAGATTTCTTGAGCTGAACCAGATGATCCCTAATTTGTTCACCCCCTTGTACCGCTTGGTTGAACATTACATTCGAGGTCTCCCCTCGAAAATCCAAGATTCGGTTTTAAGCACTTCGCCTTCAACACTTGAAGCCGCAATGGAATTAGCTACAGAACTCACTGAGAATCGTATCCGAAACGGCAAATTCAAAGATGAGAAGAAGAAAGCACCCATTGAGGCCCCAACTACAAACCACCCAGTCTCCTCCTCGAAGTTTGCTGGTAAGAGGAAACGAAAAAGCAAGAATTTTGCTGTCACTCAAACCAACCCTCCTATCACTGCTGCACCAATCACCCAAATTGCTCCTTCAGCTGCACCATTCAAAAAGCCATACACAGGCCCACACCCAAAATGCAACCGTTTTCAATACCATCACCCTCCCGAAAATCCCTGCCAACATTGCACAAGCTGTGGTCGTGCGGGTCACACCATCCAAACCTGTCGTACCCTTCAACGAATGAACCGCAATCAACCTCCAACCCAAACCCACAATCAGATAGTGGGTCAAGCCCAACAACCCTTACTTCTACCACCTGCACAACACGTAGCCCAAACTTACTACCAACCCAACTACCCCATGATGCAACCCATGCGAGCTTGTTACAACTGTGGGGACCCAAACCACTTCAGGAACACTTGTCCACGCTTGGTGAACATCATCCATGCCCAAGCTCAAGCAAACCCGGTAAACCAAGCTAACCAAGCTCCTCCACCTGCCAGAGGAAGAGCTTTCAACATCAATGCCAACCAAGCTAGGGCTGACAACAACGTGGTCAATGGTACGTTTCTCATCAATGGTAGTTATGCATCTATATTATTCGATACTGGTGCAGATAAGAGCTTTGTGTCCTTAGAATTTGAACCTATCCTCAACCAAACTCGTGTTAATCTCATGGAATCTCTAACGGTGGAAGTTGCTGATGGAAAACTTGTTTCATTAAATTCTATTATCGCAATTGTACCCTCACTCTAGACGATCACGATTTTCCAATTGACCTTATTCCTATGAAGTTGGGAAGTTTCGATGTTATAATTGGTATGGACTGGCTCAGCCAGCATCACGCTGAAGTAATGTGCCACGAAAAGTTCATTCGCATTCCTCTCGCAGACAATCAGACCCTACGTATTTTTGGGGAAACCCCTTCGAAAGGACTCAAACTAATGTCCTGCCTTCAAGCCCGAAGATATCTCCGCAAGAACTATGTCGCATTCCTAACTCACGTCGTCAAAAAGGGAAACAAGGAGAGGAAACTCGAAGATATCCCAGTTGTGAAAGAATTCCCACAAGTCTTTCCCGACGACATTTCAGGACTTCCTCCTGTGAGAGAAGTCGAATTCCGCATCGATCTTGTACCTGACGCTACACCAGTCGCAAAATCTCCTTATAGGTTAGCACCATCCGAAATGCAAGAGCTGGCCAGTCAACTGCAAGACCTAACTGACAAAGGATTCATACGTCCTAGCTCCTCGCCTTGGGGTGCACCTGTTCTCTTTGTGAAGAAGAAAGATGGAACGTTTCGCATGTGCATTGATTATAGAGAACTCAACAAGTTAACGGTTAAAAATCGCTATCCACTACCTCGCATCGATGACCTCCTAGACCAACTTCAAGGCGCCACCTGCTTTTCAAAAATCGACCTTCGTTCTGGTTATCATCAGCTTAGAGTGCACAAGAAGATATCCCAAAAACCGCTTTCCGGACTCGTTATGGTCATTACGAGTTCATGGTCATGCCTTTCCGTTTAACCAACGCCCCCGCTGTCTTCATGGATCTAATGAATAGGGTATGCAAACCCTACCTCGACCATTTCGTCATAGTCTTCATCGACGACATCCTTATCTACTCCAAGTCTAAATCCGATCATGAACGACACCTTCGACTCATCCTTACACTCTTAAGGACTGAAAAGCTCTACGCTAAATTCTCAAAATGCGAATTCTGGTTAGGAGAAGTACAATTCCTTGGACATGTCGTCAATGACAAGGGAATTCATGTCGATCCTTCAAAAATCAAGGCAGTGCAGGAATGGCAAGCGCCACGTACCCCTACCGAAGTAAGGTCATTTCTTGGTTTGGCTGGTTACTATCGCCGCTTCATTGCCAACTTTTTCCGTATTGCTGTACCACTCACGGATTTGACTCATAAAGGAAAACCCTTCATATGGGGACCTAAACAAGAGGAAGCCTTCCAAACTCTAAAGCAAAAACTTTGTAACGCACCTATCCTCACACTCCCTGAGGGTTGCGATGACTTTGTGGTATATTGCGACGCATCGGGGCAAGGCTAGGCTGTGTATTGATGCAAAGAGGAAAAGTGATAGCCTATGCTTCTAGGCAACTCAAAGTTCATGAGAAGAATTACACCACCCACGACCTGGAACTTGGAGCCGTTGTGTTCGCTCTCAAGATATGAAGACATTACCTCTATGGTACCAAGTGTGAAATATACACTGACCACAAAAGTCTCCAACATATCTTCAACCAGAAGGAGTTGAATATGAGGCAACGAAGATGGGTCGAACTTCTCAACGACTACGACTGTGAAATTCGGTATCATCCTGGCAAGGCAAACGTAGTGGCCGATGCGCTCAGTCGAAAGGGTTATGCGAACTCCATTCGTCTTCTATGTTCGCAAATCATAACCGACATCAAAGATCGAATCCGAGCAGCTCAACATGTTTCTGTAACAGAAAATGACGTACGCGATGAGCTGTCATGTGGAGCTGAACTCAAAATCGAAACCAAATTTGACGATATTCTATACTATTTAAATCGCATATGGATTCCTGATCGCGATACCCTTCGTGATTTCCTCATGAATGAGGCGCACAAAACACGATACTCTGTACACCCAGGAGCCGACAAGATGTATCAAGACCTACGATACACCTACTGGTGGCCTGGCATGAAAAAGGATATCGCTGTTTTTGTTTCCAAGTGCCTTACCTATTCCAAAGTAAAAGCTGAACATCAAAGACCTTCAGGACTTCTAGTCCAACCCGAAATACCTGTATGGAAGTGGGAAAACATAACCATGGATTTCATTACCGGGTTACCTCGCACCTCCAGTGGGTATGACACCATATGGGTAATAATCGATCGTCTTACAAAGTCATCTCATTTCATTCCGATTCGCGAGGACTTCAAGAACGAGAAGTTAGCTCGTATCTACATCAGCGAGATCGTATGCCGTCATGGTGTACCATTAAGCATCATTTCAGACCGTGACGGTCGTTTCACTTCACAAACATGGCGAGCCGTACAAACCGCTTTGGGTACACGATTAGACCTCAGTACCGCTTTTCATCCTCAAACTGATGGTCAATCTGAACGCACCATCCAAACCCTTGAAGACATGCTGCGAGCATGTGTCATAGACTTCAAAGGGAATTGGGACGCTCACCTACCATTAGTGGAATTTTCGTACAAACAATAGCTATCATTCAAGTATCGGCATGGCTCCTTTCAAAGCTTTATATGGTCGTAAGTGCCGATCTCCAGTATGTTGGCACGAAATTGGGGAAGCGCAAATCACCGGTCCAGAATTAATTCAAGAAACAACCGACAAGGTCCTTCAAATTCGAAACAATCTTCTAGCGGCTCAAAGTCGTCAAAAGAGTTATGCAGACAAACGACGAAAGCCCTTGGAGTTTGACATTGGTGATCAAGTACTTTTAAAAGTATCACCGTGGAAGTGAGTTGTTCGTTTTGGCCAAAAGGGAAAGCTAGCACCACGCTACGTAGGACCTTTCAAGATACTCGAAAGAGTAGGTCCTGTAGCATACAAGCTTGACCTACCAGAAGAACTCAACAGAATTCATCCCACATTTCACGTATCAAACTTGAAAAAGTGTCTCGCCGATGAAAATCTCCATATTCCTCTAGAAGACATTCAAGTCGATGAATCGATGCACTTCGTTGAAAGACCGGTAGAAATCATGGACTTCGAAGAGAAGCGTTTAAGGCGAAGTCGTATTCCAATTGTCAGGGTACGTTGGGAGTCGAAACGAGAACCCGAGTTTACTTGGGAACGTGAAGACTCAATGCGCGAAAAATACCCGCATCTCTTTCCAGTTACCACTACTACTTAAATTTCGGGACGAAATTCCTAAAAGTAGGGGATACTGTAACATTCGTCGAAAAACGGGTTTCAAAACCCGCTTCGTTTAATAACCAAGTATTCAGTTATAAATTTTCGTTGCGTATTTATTGTTCAAATTATTTTAAATAATACATAATTAATAAACATTTTAGAATTTAAAAACCATAATTAATAAATAATAAAAATAAGTGAATAGAAAATAAAATTGAGTCGCCGGGTCTCGAACCCGGGTCTCCCGCAAAGTCAAACACACACCACACCACTCCGTCACACGCCACTTTTGTGTTTATTACCGAAACGAATAACATTTATAATAAAAACCGAAACTCAAATTTGTAAATCAGCGCCCAGAACCCGCAATCACTGGAAAAACCGGAACACCGCGATTTTGGCTATTTTTCCTTTGACTGAAACGCACAAACTAAATTCGACATCATTTATAACTGTTGCCGGCAATCAATTTCAGTCAAAAACCGTCGGAAATCATTGACCGCGAACTTTGACCTTAATTCAAACCCAAATCAGCTGTTCCTCCTTATAAATACCCACTTGAACTTCCTGAAAACCTTTCGCTCAGAACCACGTTCGTTTCCGAAGCTTTATTTCCTTCCAAAACACGTCGCCGGAGATTTTCGCATTCGCCGGAATTTCACCGGAGAACCGAGGCTTTACTCCTAATCGGTAGAAATCTCAACTCTTTTTTTTGTAATCCATTATTCGGCATGTATTAAGCTTAATCGGTCAACCGAATCTGTCTCAGACAACGTCGCCGGAAATTCTCGCACTCGCCGGAATATCACTGGAGAACCGAAGCCTCACTGCCGATTGGTATAATCATCTAAACCTTCTTGCTATCTCTTGCTTAGTAATCTAATTGCTCAACACAATAATCGAAACTGTTAATTCAGTTCGTTCAGCCGGAATCACTGTCGGAAATTTTTAAGTGAAGAAGATGAAGTTGAATATGTGTATTAATATAATTAAAATCGGATATTTAACCAGGTTAGACACACAGTCCAGCGGTGGACTGTGTGCAAATACTATACACACGTCCCGGGTTCGAATCGCACATGTTACCGACTTTCAGAAATAAAATCAACATTTTTAAAACCTAAACAGATCAAGTCACAGTATATACATAAGAGGAATATAATCCAGTAGTTAAACGGATTAGACACACAGCCCAACTGGTTGGGCTGTGCGCACTCGAACCGAAGGTCCCGAGTTCGACTCCGGGTCTCTGCAACCGGTTCGACCATATAAATCATTTTTAATAAAAACAAAATAAGGTTAAGGTTAATTAGTATATATATATAATTAAAACAGAGAATATTTCAGGTTAGACACGTAGCTCAGTTGGTAGAGCTGCGTGCACGTATACGAGAGGTCCCGGGTTCGAACCTCACTAGCCACATAGAATAAACACAGTCTGACCGGTCAGACCCGGTCAACTGTCAGAAAGTCAACCCAATTTTTATTATTTTTATTTATTTATTTATTTGAAAAATTAATTAAAAATACTTAAAAATAGGATTTTTAAAGTTAGAAAATTTCCTTAAACTCACAAAAATAAATCTAAAAATCCCATTAAGAGCACTAATTAAAAATATTAATCTCAAATAAAATTTATTTATTTATCGAATCATTTTGTTATTATCTAGGTTAGTTTTTCTCTCGTCGATTGAATCATAAATTCGTGCGCCTTCATCGTCATCAAAGAACGCACCCATTGTGAGTGAGTCTCTACCAATTCCCCGTTTTAATCATGTTTTGGGGTGTATCATGTGTCGTATAATTCTTTTATTTTATTTAAACACTTGTGCATATATCATATCCGGTGATCAAATGTGTATCAATTGTTGTGTGAATTAAATGTAGATATTTTCAGTGCACGCATTTCATTACGCCCATCAGTTCCCCGTGGGATACGGGTTGAGCATCAGGAGCCTCATTAGATCGGCTCCGTTTGATTGAGCCTTGATCTCACATACATCATCATGCATGTCATATACTCATCCAAAGTGGTTTGTGTTTGTTTATCTTTATATGTTTGCTCACATGTGATTATTGCACGAATTTTCTTTATTAAATAAAACAAGAAATTAGTAAAGAAAGATGTTTTATCAAGGTTCACTCGCCAACTTTTGTTGACCCAAAATCTCCCCCGTTTTACACATGATACAGGTGATCCAGCTGAGACAGGAAACACTTAGGAATGACTAGAAGAATAAAAAAGTTATGCTTTGGAATAATTATGTAGTTTCATTTTCTTGTAATTGTATGAATTTGTTTTGGATATTTAAGTTTGTAATTTGAATTTAATAAATATCAAACATATTAGTAAACATTATGAGCTTTGGTGATAACCCAATTATCCCCCGACTTTTATTCCGCTGCGGGTCGGGGTGTGACACAAGCGGTAAAAAATTTCTGACTGGCGACGCCGATTACACTACAAGAAAAAACATTTGTAGGGACAAAGTCTATGAGGAGGACAAAAGTCGTCCCTATAGAACAATTTATTCGGAGTATCTTTGGTTCTTATAGAGTTTTTCTCCCTTTCAAATAAGATTTTTCTATAGGGACCAAATGTCGTCCCTATAGCTCGAAAGATACATTGTTTTTGTTTTTTTTTTAATTCTAATATCATAAATAAGAAACCTAAACAAAATGTTTCAACTTGTAGAGACCACAGGTCGTCACTTTGAATATTCTTTTAAAAATTTTCATTTAGTAATGATGAAAATAAAAAAGAAATAAAAAAGACTTAAGCTATACGGACGAATATGGTTCCGAAAAATTTTGACCAGTCAATGTTTTCAGAAACCATCTCTCATGTCACTACATCGTATGGTGGGAAATTATTTTGGACCTATGGAGACGACAAAACGTCCCGATAGATGATTAAAGACAGAAATAATGGATTTTATAATCCAAACTTTTAGTCATTGCCGGAAATGGTCCAACTTAAAAAGTAACGGGTGGTGGTCCCAACTTTTCGTATACTGTAAACCAATGGACTTTTACTAAAAAAAAACTTAATTTCTATTTACCTCCTTATCATTTTCGGCAACTTTTTCGTATAATGTAAACCAATGAACCTTTACTAAACCGAAAAAGATAAAGAGACAAAAAGAAATTAAGGTTTTTTTAGTAAAAGTCCATTTGTTTACAATATGTGAAAAGTTTGGACCACCACCAGTTATTTTTTAAGTTGAGACCGTTGTCGGCCAACGACTAAAAGTTTGGATTACTAAAATCCTTAAAGAAAAAAATAAAAAAAATGATTTTGAACTTGGTGGAACCACATATCGTCCTTATACATTTAAACCATTTTTTTATTTTAACTCTATAGGGACGACTTTTGGTCTCTAAAAGTTGATCTGTTGGAACAACACCAATAGAGACCACCTTGACAACCTGTAGGGACGACATATCATGGAAACAATCTCTCGTGTCACTACAAGGAAAAACAGCCGTGGAAACCAGTTATATATATAGAGAGAGAGAGAAAGTGTAAAATACAAAATCCCTTATCGTACGAGCGTACAAGATGGGGAATTCGCATGTGATGCAAAAAGCGCGTGTATGGGTGTACATAAATCGCATGTTGGCGACTACACGTGAATTCGCATGAAGGGTGTGATTTTCGCATGGATCTGTTTTGCATTTGATGAAATCGCATGAGTGAAATAAATTCGCTTAGAGTGGATTTTCAATAACTGATTTTATGTTGCAATTGAGTGGGTTTGATGACTCATACTTGGGGTATGTGCTTTGTTTTCTTCTTGCAACACATGTTTGTTGACACATCATAAAGATTTTACAAATCTTCAACCTCTATCTCTTTCTCTCTCTTAAACATCTGGTATTCTTTTCTTTTTCCCCTTATCTGGCAACACACAAGCCATTCCATGGTGATTATGGTCTGCGACTGACAAATAGAGAGAGACAGACGTACATTGATTATAGAGTGAGAAGCAGAGAAAGAGATTGGCGTTACCTCGCCGCTGCCGGCGGCTCCGGCCGTCTATGGCTGCGGCGGTCTTAAAGTCTGTGGTGCCTTCATTTCTTCTCTGTTTCTTGGTTTGAATCTTTTTCTTTGACTCGATGATACCGTGATTGTGCTTTCTTTTACCAACGGCCGTATTCCGCCGTGTTGTGCATGATAAAATCGATGACTTGAAGGTTACCTACGATTTTTCGGGTGAAGGTGGTGCACCGTGCATTAGGACTACTAGAAGGTGTGGAATGTATCATGTAACTATGTAAGGGGACCCATCATGTGATTAGATCTTGTGCAGGATAAGGCCACCCGGGGCGGCAACAATAATAAAGTTTGATATAACGCGTGGAACATGTCCAAACACCACCGCCACTGATTTCACCGCGCCATGTGCATTGTTGAATGTATTAGTATTATTTATTTGATAAAGTAAAAATAATAGGAATATACTAACTAAATTGATATTTACAGACTATATATTAATATAATCTGAGATAACTTGCTAATTTAATAATGGAAGCTACAGTGCTTAAACTAGGGTTTTATTACCAGTTATCGTATAGATTTACATAAGTAGTCTAACCTCGGGTTTCCAAATTAGGGTTTCTTATAAATTTTTCAAGATTGTAAAGATTTAGCATCACAATTGAGGTTTATGAGTATGATTTCCTCAAATTTCAGGCTATCAGTAGCCAAAGCCAGTTCGTCAATCAGGATAACATATGCTTCACTGCACTTGATGGGTAACATATGCTTCACTGCACTTAATAGGCGAATAGTTTCAAACCCTAATACTGTACCGAGAAAAGCGACAGAATTACCAGCAGATTCAAGCCCAAAAGTAGATCATACGGTGGAAATCATGAAGAAAAACACTTCGTTTGTTGATAAAATCACAGGTTCTTGTGTTCTGTTTTGTGTTATTTCTATTATAAAACGTGAGTATATTTACTTTGAGGGGTTGGTTCTGGTACAAACCATATTTATCCTACAAACCGTGAGAACAGAATCTAGCACTTAAAAAAGTTAAATTAGCACATACCAAAACAATACATACATAAAAGTAGCACATTTGAATTATATCAGCACATGAAAATTAATCAAGATAATTGAGTTTAGCACGTGAATGATATTGGCACTTTTCTTAATTAGCACATTAATAACAAAAGAAATATCCAAATAAAGAATTAATTGTTTATTAGCATAATTATAGGGAATTCAATAAACTAATATTATTTAGGTTATTATTTTATCCATTTCTTTATAATTGATTTGATGTCATGTGATATTTTTTAAATGGTTCTTACAGTTTGTATACGAAATGTGGTTTGTATTTGATCCTACTCCTTTACTTTCATTTTTCTTTCTCTTCAGGTGTGAGCAGCAATGATGAACCTAAGCTTCCAGAAGATGTTGCTGATCAGTTACTTACGGTTTTGTGTTGTAATAGAAGGTACCTATGGCTGCTGCATGCCCTAATTGTTATATATAGAAATCATGTTCTTTCCGCTTTTAAATAGTTTTTCTTTGTGTTTTCTCTTAGGTATAGCTATAAGCTTGGCCATGAGTAAACCTGGTGTGATGGGAAGTAAGTATTTTTTGCTTTCTTGGCTAAAGAAAGATCATCTGTATATTCTTGAACATCTACTAACTTATCAACTTCTTTTTGTTATTATAGGTATTATGTTATCTGTGTCGTGTAAACGACATATCTTATCTGTGAATTTTCATATCACATGAGATCAGATTTGTGCTATCGATTATGTTGTTTGTGTTATATATATATATTTTTTACAACATGTTTTCTAACTTTCATCAATAGCTAGGATATACTTTTATTGGGGTATCCTATGTCGTGTTGCTTATGCGACTGCCTCTGAAGTAAAGACGTCGACCTGAGAGAAGATGAGTGTGAGGCCATTAACCCCTGTTTAAGTAAGACCGCTTGTTCGAATCTTGATATAGGTTAGTTCAACAGCTCTATTAGTTATACACGGTGTAAAAAAGTTGAGTCAAACTTTTGATATTTGTTAATTTTAGTATCGACCCAGTTGCATTTTAGGTATTCTCAAAATACGTTAGCTGGAAAGTTGCTTTAATATATATACTTCTAACCATTTAGTTATTTGTGTATTTGTTTTCTACTCGAAAATGTAATGCATCTAATGAGCTCCACCGCGAGGACCGGACCAATGTCGCAATACATGAAAAGCTGTTGAGAAAATCGAAATTTGCTTGAATAAATCTGAAGTCGTGTAATCACTTTCAGATCAAACAATTGGAGTGGCTACCAATCTTTGATCGGATAAAATCAGATTTGATTCTAGATTTCTGTATGGGATTTTGATTGTGAGATTTTGGGGATTAGTTACGAATCAAAATTCGTTTAGGGTTTTTCTCTAAAATTTGGGAGCGTATTTTCAGTTTTTCACAACTGCTTGCAGTTTAAATTTTGAACAAAAACAACTTTAGTCCCTCAAGTTTCAAAATTGCACATTTAGCCCAAAAATGAGTTTCTGTTGCTCGATCCCAGCCAGGGGCTGCCGCCCCTTGGACCCTGCTCCCATGAGCGCTGCCCCCTTGGATCCCCCGTTAGTCTCGATGACATTCAAATAAGCGTGCACTCTTATTTGAACGTCACACGCTATCTCAAATTACACTAAAATGTCCAACATACCTCCCCCATTTTAGTGTAATCAAGGATTACCTAACTTGTTCACAGCAATCAAACAAACTAATGCATAAATGAAATATCGTGACGATTGAATTTCATGCTAGTATATTACACATTCCAAATATTCGAATTTAAGGGTGTCTCTAAGGATTGAACCCTTAATATCCATACTGAATACATGAAGATAATATACACATTAGTTTACATACATAGATCTAACTTGACACTATCTTTTACTAGCCTATGTCCCTATCCTTCATAAGCATATCAAAGCCAAGTCCAAGCTTCTTGAAGCAGCTAAACTTCATGCTCATATAGGTAGCTCTTTTACTCTTGCACCTGCAAATGCAATTTTTCAAAAGAGCTATTAAGAAGATATACCTCAACCTTACTTAACTTGCAGATCTAAACACATACCTTTGGGATAATTTTAATGTTGTGTTCCAAACTCTAGATGTTAAGCTTTCCACATTGAATTCTGCACCTAACGTCATATTAGGTGGGAATTGGGTATCTTAACATGAGAGTTTTTAGATGGACTTTAACCCTAATCCCACAGCTGATCCTTTCAGGAGATCTCTAGTTAACCCTTTGGTTAAGTGATCAGCTAAGTTATGTTCAGTTCTCACATACTCAACCGAAATCGCACCATGCATGATGAGCTCACGAACCATGCTATGTCTCACACCTAAGTGTCTTGACTTGCCATTATACACTTGACTACACGCCTTAGCCAGTGTAGCTTCACTATCACACCTTATAGAAATGGGAGCCATTGGTTTTGGCCACAATGGAATCTCATAAATCAAGTTTCTTAGCCACTCAGCTTCTTTGCCAGCTGCGGCTAACGCAACAAACTCAAGACTCCATTGTTGAATCAGTTATGCAAGTCTGTTTCTTTGAAGCCCAAGAAATGGCACCTCCCCCAAGTAGGAATACCCAACCACTTGTGGAAGAATGATCTTCTTTATTGTTTATCCAACTTGCATCTGAATATCCTTCAATCACTGAAGGAAATCCAATGTAAGTTAGACCATAATCCATGGTTCCTTTCAAGTATTTGAATACTCGACCTAGTGCTTGCCAGTGATGAGTACTAGGATTGCTAGTAAACCTACAAGTTTTCCAACTGCATACGCTATATCTGGTTTGGTGCAGATCATAGCGTACATAAGTGATCCAATCGCTCTTGAGTACTCAAGTGGAGATACTGCAATGCCTTTGTTAGGTAATAGTTTCAGACTAGGATCAACAGGAGTACTTGCGGGAGAACAATCCTTGAAATTGAACTTGTTCAAGATCTTCTCAATATAGTGTGATTGAGAGATTGAAATGCCCATGTTCTCACGTTTGATTTTAATACCTAAAATCACCTCAGCCTCTCCCATATCTTTCATAGCAAACATAGATGATAAAAATTCTTTTGTTCTATTAACTTGATCTTGGTTAGTGCCAAAAATCAACATATCATCTACATACAAACAGATCAAGACTCCGTTTGAAGAAGCATCAAACTTGCTATAAACACATTTATCTTCTTGGTTTAAAGCAAAACCATTAGACAATACAATCTCATCAAACTTTTATGCCACTGTTTGGGTGCTTGCTTCAAACCATAAAGAGATTTAATTAGTTTACACACCTTGTTTTAACTTCCAGGCATAACAAACCCTTCTGGCTGTTTCATGTAAATCTCCTCATCTAATTCACCATTTAGAAATGCATTTTTCACATCCATTTGGTTAATTACAAGATTATGTATAGCAGCAAGTGCTAATAATAATCTAATGGTGGATATCCTTGCTACAAGAGCATATGTATCAAAGAAGTCAATACCCTCCTTTTGTCTAAACCCTTGGATTACTAATCTGGTTTGAACTTATCACTAGTACCATCCACCTTCATCTTCCTCTTGAAGATCCATTTACTTCCCAATGGTTTACAACCAGGAGGTAAATCCACCAATTTCCAAGTGTTATTTTGCAAAATAGAATCCATTTCATCTTGGATGGCTTCTTTCCAAAATGAAACATCCCGTGAAGCCATTGCTTCACTATATGTGTTTGGATCCTCATCAACATGGAAGCAATATTGATATTGAAAATCAATATCAATCCTAGATCCCTCAACTAAGTAGAGTTGAAAATCGTCACCATAAGACTTGGCCTTTCTTTCTCTTGAACTCCTTCTTGGTTCAGTGCTAGTTGAAGGCATGATTTATTTTTCAGTAGAAATCTTAAGAGAAGGATTCATATCCTTTGGTCTAGGTATAGATGTGAATCTTTCTTCATCATATTCTACATTTCCACTTCTTGCCTCAATAACCGTATGTACTGAAACGTGGTCATTTGGTTCTATTACATAGAACCTGTGAGCAAATGAGTGCGCAGCATATCCAATGAAAATGCATTCTATACCTCTTTCCCCTAAGTTTCTTATCTTAGGATCATTGAGCCTAACCACAGCTCTGCAACCCCAAACTCTTAGTTTTTGCAACTCGGGTGGCTTTTTATACCAAAGCTCAAAAGGGGTTGTTTTGTTCCTTTTATTAGGAACCTGGTTTAACAAATAACAGGCTATCAACATAGCCTCTCCCCAAAACCCATCATTTAAACCTGAATGGGACAGCATGGTATTAACCATCTCTTTTAGCGTCCTATTCTTCCTTTCCGCCACACCATTTTGTTCCGGTGTGTAAGGAGCTGTGGTAAGGTGTATTGTTCCAGTTGATTGGAAATATTCCGGATCAAAATACTCACCACCTCTATCCGTACGTAGGGTTTTGATCAATTCACTTCGATGAAGCTCCACTTCTTGTTTATAGATTTTAAACTTTTCCAGAGTTTCATCTTTTGCATGTAATAAGTAAACGTAACAGAATCTAGTAGCATCATCTATAAAGGTTACAACATACTTCTTGTTACCTGATGATGGTATACCATGAAAATCACATAGATCACTATGTATGAAATCTAATAGTTTACTTTCTCTAATAACATGTTGCATGAATGATTTTCTAGTTATTTTATTCAACTTGCAGATATGGCATTTTTCATTTGTTAAATTAATTGCCGGAATTAAGCTCATTTTAGACATTTCCATAAGTCGTTTATAATGTACATGTCCTAGTCTAGCATGCCATAATTCAGATTTTGACGAATTTACACTAGATGATGAATCAATCATACAAACAGAATTATCACTAAACGGCACTTCTAGATTTAACATAATCATACCATTACATAGATAACCAAATCCGATAAAAGAACCATGTCTTGACAAGATATACTTGTCAAATTCTAACACTTGTTTTCACCCGCAATTAATTAATACGATACCGGATAACAAGTTTTTCCGAATGTCGGATACATACAATACATTACTTAAACTTATAGTTTTTCCCGAAGTAAATACTAGTACTACACTTCCAATTCAGCGGATTGGCTCGGTTGCAACATTTCCCATCTTTAAAACAGATCCATCTTCAATTAATGTAAGGTCCTTGAACCATCTTCGATCCTTACATACGTGACTTGTTGCTCCCGAGTCGTACCACCAAGCAGTAGAATCATCCTGCACATAAAATGCTTCAGAAATTATGACACATAATTCACATCCGAATTATAATTAAAGTTTAATTTCTGACCTTGTTGCTTTGGATCCTTCGAGGATCCACTAGTAGCAGCTTCATTCTTGGCTTTACCAACACGACAATCTCTCTTGAAGTGTCCCGGTTTACCACACTTCCAACAACCTTGATCCTTGGTCTGTTTTGCATACTTCATAGCCTTGTTCTTCTTGTTAGGCCCACTTTGAAACTTCCTTTTGTTGTTTCCCTTGTTAGAACTATTAAAACTAGGACCACTTTCTTCAACCATGTTAACAGAAGACCCACCAACGTGTTTATCTTTGTTAACATTTTCCATGGCCCGACAAGACTCCTCAATTCGAAAACAACTTCCAACTTCAACCAAATTCATTTCCTCCTTCTTATGTTTTAAAGTATGTTTAAAATCTTTCCATGAAGGAGGAAGTTTATCAATGATAGATGGAACAGAAATTGCTTCATCCATCTTCAAACCATGTTGTTCAAATTCACCCAGAATTCTTAGACATTCATTATATTGTTCCATGATGGGTCTACCATCAACCATTTTATAATTCATCAAATCACTGACTAAGAATTTCTTACTAGATGTGTCTTCATCCATGTATTTGGCCTCTAGTAATTCCCACAGTTCGTTTGCAGATTCAACATTTTGATAAATATCGAAAAGAGAGTCACACATACCAATCAGAATATGCCCACGACAGATGTAATCAGCATTCAACCACTTTCCACGCTTCCTAGTTTGTTCCGGCGGTTCATCCACCACTTCCTCGGGCATCGGGGTACTGAGAACGTACACCACTTTCAAAGCCGTCAACAGAAAATGCATCTTCTTTTGCCAGCGACGAAAGTCTTGCCCTTCAAACTTGTCCAATTTCGCAAACTTGTTCGTCATAGCCTTCGAAGATTCACCACCGCTTGTCATCTTCACTGAAATTGTTTGATCTTTGTAGGGAAAATCGAAATTTGCTTGGATAAATCTAAAGTCGTGTAATCACTTTCAGATCAAACAATTGGAGTGGCTACCAATCTTTAATCGGATAAAATCAGATTTGATTCTAGATTTCTGTATGGGATTTAGAATGTGAGATTTTAGGGATTAGTTACCAATCAAAATTCGTCCAGGGTTTTTCTCTAAAAATTTGGCAGCGTATTTTCAGTTTTTCACAACTGCTTGCAGTTTCAATTTTGAACAAAAACACATTTAGTCCCTCAAGTTTCAAAATTGCACATTTAGCCCAAAAATGAGTTTCTGTTGCATTTTTTATGAAGGAATTTTGTCAAAATTGCACGTATTTTCAGTTTTATCACAACTGCTTGCAGTTTCAGCTCGACCCGAGCCAGGGGCTCTGCCCCTCGGACCTTGCTCCCAGGGGCGCTGCCCCCTTGGATCCCCCGTTAGTCCCGATGACATTCAAATAAGCGTGCACTCTTATTTGAACGTCACACGCAACCTCAAATTACACTAAAATATCCAACAAAAGCAAGCAATAGTAGCGACTCCAGTAGCGGCAATACCTGATATGTGGCCGCTAATTCCCCAAAAATCACATAATCATTCCACCGAACAAGTCATCCACGAGCTCCTTGCCTCCGCGAGCCACCACGGTATTTCTTGCTTAGTGTGAACCACCACTTTATGTAGTCGCATGACCAAAGCCACCACCGCCGCGAGACTTTCAGACCTAGGCGATTTTGGGGAGGAATCTTCTCTTTGGGACACATTATCATCAATTGCGGTCAGGTACACTGCAATTTTAGGTCTATTCTAACGTTTGGGTGTTTGAAGAACATAGTTTGGATTTATGTTGTTAGGGTTTTGTATTTGTTGTTGTATGTCAATGGTAATAATTGGTAGTTTTAACACTGAATCTGGACATTGTGTTGGGAATGACATAGTATGGTGGCGTGTGTTCATGCTTAGAACTTGATTTGTCAATTGTGATGGTATTACCGTATTAGTATTGATCGACTAGGTAGATTAGATGTCAAATTTCGTGGCTTATATTTGATTTTTTATTAGGTAGGTCAAATGTCGGGAAATCACCAGACAATGAAGTATTGTACGAACATCAGACAAGAGCATAGTTTTTGCATCCTGGAAATGACAACTATAAATTCGAGGTTTGGTTTTGTATAATTTGATAATATACTTTCCTTTTTCTCTTGTGATATTGTTTAGTTCTTTTCCGATTGGTTTGCCATTAGTATGTAAAGAATGTTCAAAGTGCCATTTTGATGGAAACTACCTGAAAATGTTGAAAGTTGGTAGTTTCTGTAGACTGAAGAGTCGAATTAAGATTTTGAAAAAACTTAAGTAGCTTCAAGATGAGATAAGTGTTGCTGAATCAGAGTTTCAAAGGTGTCATGTTTGTTTCACGAACTCTTTTTTTGTATAGAAGTGATTCACTAATTACAATACATCATTTGTTTTGGTTTGGACCGTATACTTGCACTTTTTCTAGTTGGGTTTTGCTAGCTTAATGTATATAAGTAGGTCACCGTATACTTGCACTTTTATGACGTGTTTATGATTGTGACGTTTGTGACTTTATGTAGTTTATGCTTATGTTGTTAATGTTTATTTAGTTTTTGTGTGTCATGAACCAGAAATTCGCAGGTTTGGATATAAACAACTGGAAAAACAAAAAAATAACGCAAAAAAAAAACGTTTTAGCGACGACATAAGTCGTCGATTGATGCATAAGCTTTAGCGACAATTTGGCTACCGATGACATATGTCGGCGCTAAAAGTCAGATTTCTTGTACTGTGCGTGCTTTTTTAAAGGCTATAACGATGACACGCTGTTGCTATACCTTAATATTTCTTTTTGTTTTCCTTATAATTTTTTTTATTATATTTAATTTTGTAGAAAACCCAGTACATGTTAATATATATTCTTTTGTTTTTCATATATTTTTTTGTATTCTTATATAAACAGTATTTTTATTACTAATGATCATATTAATATCATAATTATAATTATAATTATATATAATAAAACACATACATACACTGATACACACAAAAATTTTAATTTGATAACTGGTTACAAAAATATAATTTAAATTTAATTTGATTGATTAAAAAAACACACTTTGCACTGCTAAAAATAAAAACTACATAAAAAATAAAAATTATATATTACGAAAACAAAATTAAAATGAAGTGAATAATTCCAACCCATATCAGTATTGTACTACATTTTCCATAGATGATTATTAGTGTTATCGTCTTTCGATAGATCACCCGTAGAACTCTCCTTCCGATTGGTGTTTATAATCCGTGGGAGGTTTTGCATTCCGGATGAGGAGATCCCGGGTGTGTTGAAGCATGTGCATTCCTTTGCATGTGGTGGTCATTTTAGTAGTCAAAACACGGGGCATAAAGTGTTTACAAATGGTTTATATTTTTTTAAACGATTTTGCATTGTCAGCAGTAAAGGAGTACAACAAAGAGGGATGAAATGTCCATGCAACAGATCCTCATAGTAGACGTTTTTTACGTTTGGGGAATCGATTTTATGGGACAATTCCCAAATTCTTTTGGTAATTCATACATTTCGGTGATGGTAGACTATGTGTCCAAATGGGTCGAATCAATAGCCACCAAAACGAATGATCAAGTCGTCGTTTGCAATTTTGTCCACCCAAACATCATTTCTAGGAGGATCGTAAGTGAGGTTCCTCGGGTCATCATAAGTGATGGAGGATCCCATTACAAATTTTAAGTTTGGTAAATTACTTAAACGATATGATGTGGATCATAGAATTGCGACTCCCTATCATCGACAAACTAGTGGTCAAGTAGTGGTGTCAAATACAAAAATAAAAGAAATTTTATAAAAGACTGTTAGGGAAAACCGTAACGATTAGTCAACCAATTTGAATGATGCCTTGTGGGTCTATCGAACGGCGCATAAAACCCATATTGGCATTACACCCTATCGCCTAGATTTTGGTAAAAATTGTCATTTACCAGCTGAGCTTGTACATTGTGCTTTATGGGTTATCAAAGAAGTTAATGTTAAGTATGATGATACAGGTAATGAAAGGAAGCTAAAGTTGTGTGAGCTAGAAGAGCTTCGTGGGGAGGCATACGAATGCGCGTCAAAGTACAAAGACAAGATGAAGGAAGTAGACGACATGAAGATTTGGAAGAAGGGTTTGTTTTGGGCCAAAAGGTGTGGCTCTACAACTCAAGTTTAAAGCTTTTCCCCAGGAAGTTGAAGAGCAAATGGATGGGCCCTGCGTGATTACGCGGGTTGGAAAGTTGGGGGATGTTACCATCGAGGACCCGAAGGGGGGATCAAGGCAAATGGTGAACGCTCATCGGTTGTAGTGTTTCTTGGATGGTAATGAGATGATTGAACCACAAGAGGAGTCGGTAACCTTCTTGGTAAGCAATTTCCGACATATGAGACAGATTAAGGTTCAAAAACATTGTTGATACATATGTCTGATGCCTACGTCTACGAGTCATGCCCGTGTCTGTAATAGGATCAACATGTTAGATTTGCTTTGTATGTATGTTACTTCGTACGAAGGTAGTTATAGTTCACTCCGTACGAAGGAAGGTATGTTTAGTTCATCCGAAGGTACTCATGCTAGTCCGCACGAAGTAGAGATGTCTATAAATAGGTGTTTGTGCTCATTGAGTCTGTATTGGTTTTGCGGACGAGACGACGAAGCTCTGTCCAGTTGTTTCCAGAATTGTACACATTTATCAATTAATGAACCTATTAATTTAAAAGTAATCTTGATATATTGTCGTCTATCTAAAATGAATTCCGCGCATATTGGACTAGGTTATTCAGATTAGACCTGAGCTTATTGGATGGATAAACGGTCTTCACAAACATTGTATATTATTGTATTTATGTTTTGTTCATCTCATTTTCACACTTGTTTCGTTTCGTACTAACCTTTGATTGAGTGTAAGTAACGGAAGCAATGGCCGAGTCATGAAGATTACAGGTATGTGATTGGCTCGGTGTGTATTAGCACTTTTCTTAATCAGCACGTTGAAAACAAAAGAAAGATCCAAATAAAGAATTAATTGTTTGTTAGCATAATTATAGGGAATTCAATAAACTAATATTATTTAGGTTATTATTTTATCCATTTCTTTATAATTGATTTGATGTCATGTGACATTTTTTAAATGGTTCTTACAGTTTGTATACGAAATGTGGTTTGTATTTGGGACAATACCGTCTATTTAGGGGTGGTAGGATTTGTTAAAATGAATTTGTGTTTAAAATATAAAAACAACAAAATGACATTTAACAATTTTTAGGAATTTTTCTAATGTAGGGTCCTTATGTAAAAAAAATGCCTGTTGTTGCCCATATTTAAAAAAAAGACCAGAGTGCGTCGGTGATGGGGCTTCAACATTCGATGCTACTCACTTCGTCGATGACACCAGGTGGGGGCGTCACCGATGACATGTGCATTGTTGCTTGACCCGATTCATTGTTTAGCATAAAAAGTCCAGCCCAAATCCCTTAAACTCGATCTGAATCTGGTGCTAACATAACCTGAAACCCGAATTCATCTTAACCATCAAACATAATCCGATCCAACACCATCGTTGATCTCTTATTCACACATTCACTTCATCTTCTTCCTCCCAATTCTCTCAAACCCTGGATCTTCTCCAACCCGTAACTTCTTCAATCTTTAATGAAATCACACAATTTTTGGGTTTATTTCACTTGGTTTCTCAACACAAACAAAAACCTTAACTTATTTTTCACTAATTCCCATAGATTTGGGAGTAATTAGAGATTAAATTTCTGGGTCTTTTGGGTGTTCTTCAAGTTTCACTTGAACTTCATCTATTTTGGTCTTGGAAGTGTTTATACACCACAAATGCATGTTATTTACTTGTTATAAGCCTTGCTATTACAAAAATTGTAGGTTTCTTTCTTAAATTGAACTAATATGTTTGTATATAGGTAGAATATGAATAATTGATGAGTTAATAACTAAGATTCAAGTTGGGAACTTGATTTACAAGGATTGACATCAAACAAGTGTGGGGATTCATCCTTTCACACTTGTTTTTTATGTTTAGGCATATATAGAATGTTGAAACATTGAAGAAATTGTTATAAAAGCAAGGATTTTGCAAATAGTGTGTGTTTTTTGGAAAAGAATTTGGTACTTTACAGTTTAAACTCTTTTTCTAAGTTTGCTTTATGTCAATCCCTTACCCAAATTTATCCCTTACTCGCCCAATTTTGAGCCTTCGCCTTCCGATTGGCAACCCAACTTAACCCATTTGAGCCATTTAGCCATTTTATTTTAAACCCGAGTATTTAAAATTCGATTGTAGGTTGTTTTGTATTGGAGTATATTTGTTTATAGTTAATTGTTGCTTATGTACAAAAAAGTATCCAAAATACAATGAAAAAGAGTTGAAAATAGATGTGGAAAATCCCAAAAAGATATGTTAAAAAAGTATTGAATGAAAGGCTCAACATCGCCTTTTAGTTTTGATATTTTGTTTAGTTATGTTTGGTAGTTTTATGTAATAAAAGTAAAATTTTCATCATCTTAGCTACTTTTAAGTACTCCATTCGATACCCTTCGCCTAGCCCCGTTACAACCCTTTAAAGACCTTTTGACTTGTGCCTTGTTTTTGTATAGGTAGAGAATGATTGAGTTGCAAGCTTATGCGGATGTGTGTTATGATCGGTTTTGAGTGAACACTACACATACTAGTGCATCTTTGCTAGTCAAATTATAAACGGAGTGGAGAGATTATTGTGAGGGATGTGCTCATTTGTTTACCTTTTTTTAAGGGTAGGTTAATATTGGATAACTACTTTGTGTTTAAATGTTAGATCCATTTGATTGTTAAGTAACTTCTAATTGTGAAACTTGTGAACCAAGTATGACATTATACCTTAACTTATACATATTGAGAATGGAATGTGTGTCCTATTGTTTGGCTAGTGTGAATGTGAAAAATAAGTTTGCTTGAGGACTATCAAAAAAGTGTGGGGATGTGATATGTGGTTTAAAGTCCTTAGTTTCTCGTGTGTAAATTTGTGTTTTTGTGCAAATTTAAATTTCCAAATGCTCTACTTTGATACGGTTTGTGTTTTGCAATAGATGAATTTAAGGATCATTTTGGGAGCTTAACGAGGCCTTAGGTTGGAATTAGGAGGAACAAGGTGGAAGAAATGAAGAAACGAAAGAGTTTTTTTATGATAAAGGCATGGGCGATGGGTCATCATGTCGTTGCCGACGAAGAGGGAAGCTGTAGGCACGGCGTCCGTAGTTAAAAAAGGCGTCGGAAAAGGTGATGGCATCGGCGATGCTCCTCCCTTGTGTCGACGACGGCTTGGTCTGGTCAGCACGCGCTGACTGGTCAATCAGGGTGTTAAAATGCAATTTTTTGGTTTTTAATGGGAATTTCGAATATCTTGGAGTTACAAAATCATATTATTTTCATCTCCAATCATCATTCATCATTGAATCACTCTCTAATTGTCAAGTTTTACTGAGATTCAAGATCAAGATGGCATTTTCTTCACGATTCTTATCTGGATTCCAAGCTCCAAGCATCATGAGCGGCTAATCCATCACGATGAACCCAGAGTGTGGAGTTTGTAAGCTTTTAGGGTTCATATCACATTATTTGATTTGTAGATTGTTGATTTTGAAATTGTGTTTTTGAAGATTGTGTTAATTACATTAGTCTTGTTTTGAATTCATGAATTGTCAATATATACTTGCACCACTGACTTTCTAAAATGAATTCGACTAACTATGCTTTGATAAAAATTAGGTTTGTTCATATTCTTAAGTAACGAAGCATATTCTTGTCCATCGTTTGATGTTGATAGTTATTGGCGACTCCTAAGCCTGAAAACCCAACCCCATTAATACCAATTGTTTATCCCAATTCCAAACCTAAGTGTGTGATTAAATCTTAGTTGCTTATGAATTCGAACCAGGGTGTGACTGTTTTCCCACTATGGGTTACTAAACCAAATAATCATTGTTTTCAAATTATATTAAAGCTTTTCCAAATCAATTAATTAACCTTCAAGATAACTAGTAAACTTCATAATTGCTTTGTACAGTTGTAAATAGTGTTGATGCACATGTGTCTGTAGCTTGTAATTTATCTTAATGTAAATGTTTCGGTCTTTGTTTAAACGTTAAAGTTTGTATTTATTTAATTTTTTTGTGTAAGGTTGACCACATTCAAATGACATCCTCCTGTCGTTTGACTTGGTTTGTTTAGTTTAAACGACATGTTGTTTCCAAACAACATGGGTTGTTTGGAATGGTTAGTGTCGTTTGATATGTGACTTATCGTTTGGGGTGATCACCCCAAACGATATAGGATGTCGTTTAACGATAAGGCTTGTCTTTAGGTCATGGATACAAACGACAAGGCTTGTCGTTTAGTCCATGGACCATGTTGTTTGGCATGTTGTTGTTCAGTATACATACACAACATTGTCACATAGAATGCAACACCTAGAACAGAGAGTTTGTGAGGTATCATTGTGTATTCATACCGAAACTCTACTAAAATCAATATACATGAACTTTTGAGTATACCTTTGTGTGTACTGCTTGTGTGTTTCTTGGTTTGGTGTGTTAACTTGGATTCCACACAAGTAATCACATTTACAACAAGAAATATTCATTGTTCAAAATCGATATTGTGACAACTGGCAAAATAAATAGTAATTCCGTACAATTTAATCAGTATTTATACATTTAATTAAGTACATTAGACTTGATTTGTGAATGATTGAGTCATGCAAAGTCTAGCAATTTCAGGATATATCGTTACATTACATCTTATATCGTCATACTTGTAGTGTTGCAAATCAAAACAACTATGTCCTAATACGTTGGTAACAATGCGAACACACTATTCGTGCCAGGAGAGTTTCGGTACTCCCGGAACAACTATGATATGAGATCATATCTATTTAAATATATATACAAAAGCCCTAATTAGGGAAACACTTGTAATATTATATAAACTTTCCGGAAAAATTCCTAAACACCTAACTTGTCCGATCCAAACTATAAAATAACAACTTCAGCATTCCACAGCAAAATTCAGCATTTTGTAGCAATGACAAAGTCCATTGATAACGGTAACTAGCTTAAACAACTCCAAGGATATTAAAGGTATCTCTGCTAATACATATATTACCATGCACATTACATGGTTTTTCCGGTAACAACTCGATGACGAAACTAGTGCTAAATTTATTATCCAAACATCAAAATAACTAGTCTAGTGAACTAGTTACATCCATTTAGCCCCTAATCTACAATTAGTGATCTAATTCTCCAAGTAACACAATAATGACATAAATATCCAAGAAAAAAGTTACACACATGTTCAATTGCATTTTATAATAAAAAACCCATGCTTACCCCCCCCCCCATTCACTTACAGTCATGACAAAGGGCCCACAAGCCCCTTGCCTACTACTTATGATGATGATGATGATGATCATCATGATCATGATCATGATGATGCTAGATGGTATAGCCTTGTGAGAGTTGGTTTTGACTTGCATGATTTGAAAGATTATAGCAACAACATCACTCCTTATCTCTCGTTCATACACTTCACAAAAACTCAACACCAAAACCCCTCTTCTTCTCCCTCTCACCTACGGCCCAAACAACACCCCCCCAACTATTGGTGCTATTATGTATGTCTGTCACTATGAGAATAGGCTAGATAGAGTGTGTCTTGAATATTGTATAGATGAGATACGAACACACGACTTTGGAGAGGACGAGAGAGGTTCGTACAGATGAAATCTCATACGGATGTAGCTTTGTGCGGAGGTAACACCTTCGTACAGAGGTAGCTTAGTCCGCACGAAGTGCTCATCCGCACCAAACCTCAAGTATACATATTGTTGTGTGTTCGTTACTGGATAAGTTTTGGAGATCCCAGAGGGGAATGCTGGAGAAATTGTTTCTCCGGCTTGTAAACAATGTAACTCTTTCGGTATGAATGAATCATTCTGCTTCTACTTCGTTCTTAATAACATTCTACCGAATTAGTGATATCCTGTCCAAACTTCTGTCTAAACCCGCCTGATCTAAAACTTTCAATTGGTATCAGAGCTACGGTGCGAATTCAATGACAAACAGTTGATTGAATCACCTACGCTCATGAATTATGGACTTTTATGTACTTTTGAGGGTTTTTAGACGTAGATCATCAAATAAACGGACAATCCATGGACAAAAATTAAAACTGAAACCATAGGATTGTTTAGAATTGAATTTCGACCATATCTATGAACGAATCATCATGAAATTCGAAGAAATAAAGATTTTAGATTGAAAAAATGAATTAGCACTGTTCGAACAGAGGTACTACGTTCGCACGGAGGAATTACCTCTGCACGAAGGTGCTCCTTCGCACGAAGATAGTTAGTTACCTTCGCACGAACGTAGTTACCCTCGTACGAAGGTACCCAAAATGTCTAAAAATATTACACTAAAAACAACTATTTTTCCCTCTCCTTTTTAATTAAACAATATTTTAATACCTTTATCATTACATTTTCTCCCACTTTCATTCACAACCACTTCTAAAAATATTAAAATTTTTATAAAGGGTGAATAGTATTTCCCATATATTTACAGATGAACAGTAACATTCTCATATATTTTCTTTATCTCCACTAACAACTATTCAAAACCATTACTTATCAATATAAGTAACCTACTCATTTATTTTTTGAGGAACCAATGCAAATGTATAAAAAAATAATATAGGTTTACTTTTTGTTTGCCCATTACTTTGTCTTTTCAAAATACCAAAACTTTTAAGTCTACTTTGGCGTCTATTTTGAGATAATTAATTCATATGTTGCCTATCTTTAGTCTTGCACCTCTTGTATTTTGAGGGTTTGATCGTTTTAACTACTTGAGTCCAAAACTTAAATTTGTTTTGATTTAAGTTTCTGTAGTTTGGTCGTTTTAACTACTTGAGTCCAAAACTCAAACTTGTCGTGATTTGAGTCCAAAACTCAAACATGTCTTGCATTGAGTTTTGGACTCAGGTAGTTAACATGACCAAACTACAGGGACTCAAATGAAGACAAGTTTGAGTTTTGGACTCAAGTAGTTAAAACAACCAAACCACAGATACTCAAATCAAGACAAGTTTGAATTTTGGACTCAAATAGTTAAAATGACCAAATCACAGAGACTCAAAAAGGAGTTTACTCCAAGATTAATTTGAACCGCAAGATAGGTAAACCAAAACCCATATGATAATACAAATTGACCAGCCAATGGATTTACTTTAGACAACCAAATTGAGGAGCATGCTTCGACTTGAGTTAATAACATAAAGCTTAATATATATAGAGGCTCTTATTGTTGATACATCAGATTAGAAAAGATCAATTCACTTGGAACCAACGTGATGAGAAATAATATCTTTCATAAATTTCTGCATCTTTCTTTGTATATTTTGTCACTTTTATTGCTATGGTTAAAGATTACAACCACTTATGCCCATGGCCACCAACTGGCAGCAGCAGCAAGATCAGGAGGAGTTGGTAGTTATAAGTGCATCGAAAAGGAGAGACATGCTCTTCAAAGCATTCATTCATCAAGACCCCCACGGCCTTCTCTCTACATGGACACCTGAAGAATAAGAAGCAACTAATGATTGTTGTGACTGGAGTCGTGTCACGTGCGACAACCAAACAGGTCATGTCACAAGTCTTGACTTGTTCTTTGGAGGTCTTGAAGGTAAGATTAGCCATTCATTGCTTAACTTAAGCTACTTGAATCATCTTGACCTTTCATACAATTCTTTTAAGGGAACCATTCCCAAGTTCATCGGTTCATGACTCAGTTAAGGTACCTATACCTTGATTGGAATGATTTTACTGAACCAATCCTCAAGAATTTGGAAACCTCACGAGCTTGCAAGAGCTTTCACTTGGATTAGTTTTAAATCTTAAAAAACTATCATTATTAGTTTTAGATGATCGCGACCTCTCGTAGGTCATGTCAATTGTCATGCCTCCATATTCTTATTCATCTGTCAACACTTCTTCAACATCTATGGTATCCTAACTCTCGGAAACAACAAACTTCCCATAACTAGCAATAAACTTGTATCTCTCGGTCTCTATGGCAACAAATTAGATGGAATTCCCAAATATCTTGGAAATCTCTGTAGATTGATAGCTTTGTGTTTTTATAACAACTCAATGCCTATTAACTTTCCTAATTTCTTGAAAAACTTGACTGGATGCACATCTGTTGCATTAAAAATGTTGGATGCTTCAAGTAGCCAATTCACAGAGCTCATTGTTCGATGATATCCAAAAATTTTCTTCCCTACAATATTTGGACCTATCTTATAATCACTTAAATGAAACTATTAGTGAAATGGTGTGGAAACTACCCCCAAGTTGCACTTCTACAAGTTTCTTCCAATTCTTTCAAAGGTGCAATCTCTAAAAACATTGGAAAGGCGAAGATATTGCGTATAGATCTTTCAAACAACTCACTCAAAGGAATACGTTATGAATCTCACATGTCAAACCTTTCCTATGTAGAAAATATTGACTTGAGCTCTTGCAATCTAGGGCCTCGTTTCCCCACATGGATTCAATCACTGCATAAACTTACCCATCTTGATATCGCCAATACTGGAATTTCAGGTACAGTTCCTTTGGAACATGTGGCCTTCTCAATTAACTTATTTGGATCTATCTTCCAATTATTTTGATGGTCCCGTACCAAATGTTTCGTCCACTTTGAGATAGTTAGACCTTTCCAGAACAAGCTCTATGGAGGAATCTCTTTTTTATGTCAAATCAGTGATCGGTCTTTATCCTTTCTTGATCTCTCACACGACTCATTCACAGGAAAAGTTCCGGAGTGTTTGTGGCATTTCAAAGATCTAAAAGTTCTTAATCTAGAACAAAACAATTTGCATGGTAGGCTCCATACTTGTATTGGGTATTTGATCAATCTCGAGGTTTTGTATTTACACAACAACAGCTTCTCAGGAGAATTGCCCTCATCTTAAAAGAATTGTAGCATATTAACGTTTTTGGTATTGATGGCCAATGAGTTTTCTGGTTACCCATTTGGATTGGGGAAAGGTTAGCAGGGTTGTATGCTCTTATCCTAACGTCAAATCAATTTTCTGGAGCCGTCCCCTTACAATTATGTCAACTACTATTTCTACAAATTCTAGACTTGTCAAATTCATGGAACCATCCCCTCGTGTCTCAGTAATATAATTGCCATTAAGCATGTCTCAGTTAACTTTATTAAGTTATCTTGACGTGTCATACAATAACTCACTCAACTCCAATCTTCAATGTACACCGGAAATGTAGCTCTTTCATGTTAAACGAGCCAAACTCGAGCCTAGACAAGCTCGACTCGTCTTCACCACCGTTTCAAAATTATACAAGGCGCCAGATTAACAACCATAGAACGAGCCAGGTCAACCAATGATTAAAAAAAACTCTTGCCATTGTATGAATTCGAATCTTGACATGAGCAATAAACCAATCCAAACAAAGTGTATACAAAATTTGATGCCTATAACATACCTATCGGAATTTCCTGGGTTTCTTATTCCGGTTATTACTCTCTGGTTTAGCCTTGCGTTTCACACCTCCGCCGCCGCTATCACCACCAGTTTTAGATGCATTTGCTGCCGCCTTTCTAGCAGCAACCGCTGGCCTCTTTTCCGAACTTATTTTTCGCTTCACCACAATTTCACTTCTTGATTCAGTCCTGCCAGGTTTAGCTATTCTGGTCGCAAACTTCTTCTGGCCACCGGATTTGGTGGCCCGTATTCCTGGTATGAGGTGTTGCCGCCCACAGCCGCCTTCTTAGCGGAACTGTAACCGTCTGTGGATGATGATTCCTTGATTTTTGATGGTGTTGATGCGCTTGCTTTCATGGCATGAGATAACCCCAGCTCCCTGTCTCGAATCTTCAGTTTATGTTTTCTTACAACCGTATTTGCAGCTTCCTGCAACATACAATACGTTATAAAACTTTGTAACTACATAAAAATGATACACGTGTGTGCGCGCGCGGGCACGTACACATATATATGTAGTGCATGGTTCAACGCAGAGCACACTTTTTGCGAGAACAAAATAAATGACTCGGTTTTTAACTTTAAAAATTTTCAAATGTAAAAAAAATAATTAGAGTGCAATGTTTCATCATCTCTCTTGAAATTCAAAAACAAAATATGAACAAATTTTGTTTATTTATAGAACCTACACATGTGTAGGTAAACATTTTAGATAAGATGTAAACAAAATAGTTTAATGGTTGTTTTATGTACGTAGGAATTTAAAAATTAATATAAAAAGAAGGCTATACGATTTAGGTTTGTTCTTTTGTTCTCACAATAATTTAGTGTTCTGTAATCAAAACAAATATATGATATATACGAAGAACAAAGCTATAAATGTGTATATGCATACCCGTGTTGAAAACAAGACATACGCAATGCCCTTTCCCATGCTTGTACCAGGATCTATCACCACTCGAATCGCCTCTATGCAGTCTTTCAGATTGTGAAAACCAGTAAACAGCTGATAAAGTTCTTCATCCTGAAAATCACAGAAATATGTACCATGTTTAGTAAAATTAATGGTCGTGATTTCGACCCGTTTACTTATTAATGGGTCAATCTGTATTATGTTTCATCTCTAATGAGTCATCGGGTAAAATCAAAAGGTCAAATGGGTCAAAAGTATGCCCAAAGTGTGTATTTTAAAGAAAATACAACCTCCTAAATCAGAAAACGAGATTAATTCATAATGATGTATAATCATAGTGATAACTAACAAGCTAAGGGGCTGTTTGGCAACTTCTGAATGGTTAAGTGTTGAACCAGTAAGAGTCTGAACCAATAAGAGGTCTGAACCATTAAGAGCCAGTATACTGCTTAACCGTTTAGAGGCAAATGTCTGACCAATTCAGATTAGAGGTCATAACCGTTCAGACTTAGTATAATGCTTAACCATTCAGAGGCAAATGTCTGAACCATTCAGACATCTGCTCGCGAAACAAATAGTCTGAACCATTATATGCTGAACCAGTAAGAGGTCTGAACCATTAAGAGCCCCATTAAGAGGTAAACAAACAGTCCCTAAATATTTCAAAAACTGGTTTGGGCCAACCCACACAAATATGATTTGATTTGACAGGAACCCACTTTGACCGGATTACCCAACCTGCCCATTTTGCCACTTTTGTACGAATTAAAAACATATGCACAAGAAATGTACCTTGACGTCAAACGGGAGGTTACCAATAAAAACAGTCCTTTTGTTGTCGAGATTAAACAGATTACGCGCGAGAACGAAGGGCCTAGCAACAAGAAAATGAAACAGCACGTTTCCATGATTCAAGGTGGCTCATCGTGCAAGCGTAGCCTTCAACATTTTCAAAACAACACTTGGCGCGAACAGCAAGTCATTTTTCCTATCGTTCCAGGAGGTCCTCAAGAAGACCGGCCAGTAGTTATCACCGGTATCTTTGGGCACTACCAAACAGATTATATGTTTATAGATCCTGGTAGTTCCATGGATATTATGTATGGGCAGTGCTTCAAGCAGCTAGATCCTGAGGATAAGGCATGCTTGGAACCAGTTGATTTTCCATTAACTGGGTTCTGCAATGAGGTTGTCTTTCCTCTAGGACAAATCATTTTTCCTGTTACTTTATCTGATGGGAGGTGTTCTCGAACGAGTAACGTCAACTTCATGGTGATGCCGGCAAATTCCCGTCACGATGTACTATTGGGACGCCGCGCGCAGCATGATGTTAGTATGATTACCTCCGCTCCACATGCTGCTTGTCGTTTTCCGACACCAAATGGTATAGCTATACTTTACGCGGGGAAAGAAATCATGTCAATTGAAGAACCAGTTATGAAGGCTGTCAAGACATTGCCAAGTAACGAACCAGAAAAATGGGTACTCAACAATAAGTATCCTGAGCAAACAATCTTGTTAGGGCCTGCAGTCAGTATTGAAATTCGCGCAAAACTTAAACTATTGTTGTTTCGCAACAAAGACATTTTTTCCTGGACACCTGCCGACATGGTCGGTGTCCCTCGCAACGTTGCGGAACATTGTCTGAATGTATTTCCGTTAGCAGAACCAGTTGTACAGAAAAAGCGCAGCCTCAGGTCAGAAAAGACAAAGGCAATGAACGAACAAGTCACCGAGTTATTAAATGCTGGTATTTTGCGCGAAGTCAAATACCAGACCTGGGTGGCAAACCCAGTTATGGTAAAGAAACATAATGGTGGATGTGCGTAGATTTTAAAGATCTAAACAAGGCGTTTCCGAAATGATTGTTATTCTCTTCCTGAGATTGACAAAAAGGTTGACTCATTAGCTTCCTTTCGCTGGAAATGTTTTCTAGATTGTTATAAAGGTTATCATCAAGTCTTGATGAAAAAGAGGACGAAGATAAAACCACTTTTCGCACGGAGAAATGCATTTTTTTTGTTATACCAAGATGCCTTTTGGTCTTCGCAATGCGGGAGCTACTTATCAAAGATTGATGGATACAGTTTTTGGAGATGATATCGGGAAAACTGTGGAAGTCTACATTGATGATTTGGTCATTATGAGTAATTCAGAAGACACTATGTTAGACAACATCCAACGAACTTTTGATTCTCTGCGAAAGGTAAATCTAAAGTTAAATCCAAGCAAATGCTCCTTCGGCATGGAGGAGGGCAAATTTTTGGGTTTCATCGTCACCAAGGACAGTTTCAAAGTTAATCCTGAGAAGGTCGAAGCAATACAAAAAATTTCTTCTCCTAATACCATCAAAGAGATGCAACGTTTGGCTGGAAGGTTAGCTGCGCTAAACCGCTTCCTCGCCAATCATGCTGCAAAGTCTTATCCATTTATTCGAACCTTGCGCAATTGTACGAAGAGCAAAGAGTTCGCATGGACTCCTGAAGCTGATCAAGCTTTCCAGCAAATGAAAGATTGTTTAGTTCAACTTCCCACACTTACTGCTCCTCATGAAAAAGAACCCATGGTCTTATATCTTGCTGCACTGACGTAGCAGTAGGTGCTGTCTTGTTGGTAGAACGCGAAGGGGTCGAGTCTTCAATTTATTATATCAGCAAGATGTTGAACGATCCAGAGACAATGTATTCAATTATGGAGAAATTAGTTTTAGCTTTGGTCCACGCTTCGCGCAGGCTGCGAAGATACTTTTCAGGACATGTTATTACAGTTTTAACAAATTTTCACATTGGCCAAGTCCTGACCAAGACAGATGTTTCTGGACGACTTCCGAAGTGGGCAATAGAATTGGGGGGCTATAACTTCTGTTATAAACCTAGAACAGCTATCAAAGATCAAGTTTTGGCAGATTTCATCGCTCAAATTCCTACTGATAAACTTGAAGAATGCCAAGCAATTCAAAACCCAGTCCCAGTCATAGACAATAGAGCCTGGACACTGTTTACAGATGGCGCATCAAACAGTGATGGGGCTGGAGCAGGTCTTCAATTAATGAGTCCAGAGGGAGCAGAATTCACATATGCAATTCGGTTTGATTTTAGAAGCACCAACAACGAGGCCGAATATGAAGCTTTCCTAGCAGGCTTACGCCTTGCTATCAAAATGGGTGCAACAAATTTAGAAGCCCATGTTGATTCATTACTAGTTGCTGAGCAAGTAATTGGAACGTACAATGCAAGGGGAGATATCATGGCTTTGTACTTGGCGCAAGCCAAGGCTCTTATAGCACAGTTCCAACAATTTAAAGTCACACACGTCAAGCGATGCAAAAACAAACATGCTGACGCTCTAAGTAAACTCGCAATAACTAGTTTCACAATTTTGGCAAAGGAAGTTCGCAGCGAAGTTTTAAGTAATCCATCAGTCCCTCTCAGACAAGTAACAATGGTCGAAGTAGGAGATCCATCATGGATGTCTCCAATAATGATGTATTTGTTACATGGTTCTTTACGAGAAGATAAAGCGCAAGCACGTAAGTTACGGTGCAAACCCTCAATTACGAAATGGTTGACGGTATTCTGTACCGGCGCTCTTACATGGGTCCTTCGCTCCGCTGTGTTAACAAACATGATGCGCAATACCTGATCAGGGAGGTTCATGAGGGGCTATGTGGTATACATTCTGGGCCGCGCATGGTAGTAGCCAAAGTGAAAAGCACAGGGTATTATTGGCCCAGAATGTACGTTGACGCTGTAGAGATCTTGCGCAAATGCATGTCCTGCCAAAGGCATGCCCTAAAACGTTATGCCCAAAGAATCCTTTGGTACCCGTCACAACAGCTTGGCCGTTTCAACAATGGGCCACTGATTTAGTGGGACCATTTCCGGATGCGCCCGGCGCCGTCAAGTTTATCATTGTTGCGGTCGATTACTTCACAAAATGGGTTGAAGCCAAACCTTTAGCTTCTACTACAGCGATGGTAATTCGCAAATTCATCTGGGAATACATTATTTGCCGTTTCGGTCTGCCCATGCGCATTATTACAGACAACGGTCCAAATTTAACGGCTGAAGAGTTGTAAACATGGATGACCGAAATGGGAATCCAGCATGTTTTCGCTTCTGTTGCGCACCCACAAGCAAATGGTCAAGTTGAAAGCATAAACAAACAGTTGGTCGACGGTATCAAGGCCCGCCTTGGCACGGCACGGCGGGGGTGGGTTGACGAATTGCCTAGCATCTTGTGGACACACCGAACTATGCCCCAAGACTAGCACTGGAGAAACTCCTTTTAGCCTTGTGTACGGCACGGAGGCTGTGATTCCTGCCGAAATTGGGTTACCATCTCCAAGAATGCTCGCTTTGGAAAAACAAGATAATGAAGAACAAAGACGCATCGACCTAGACTTATTGGAAGAACGACGAGAAAATGCAGTGATTCGCGAAGCTAAGTACAAGTATCAGCTTGAAAAGTATTACAACAAAAGGGTACGCATCTGCTCCTTTTTGCCTGGTGACTTTGTTTTTCGCGATAATGAAGCGTCGAATGCCGAAAAACCAGGGAAGTTAGCCCCGCGATGGGAAGGTTCGTACGTGATAAATGAAGTATTTGGAAAAGGCGCGTACACTCTGAAGCATATGGACGGATCCAGAGTTCCTCGAACCTGGAACGCCCAACAACTACACCGATGTTATATGTAATCTCAGTCCTCTAAGCCACTTCTGAGCGTTGCGTAACGAGACTGCTTACTTTATTTCTTATGTAATCTTAGTGGCAGCCATAGCTTCACGCTTTATCAGTATGAATAAAATACTCTGTCACTACTTACAGTCTTGTATATGTTCATTTACAAATGCATGCAATTCCTTTGGATAAACAAAAACACAAACTCATGAGCCACAAGCTAACTTAATACTTACGCTCGCACATGAGAAAAGAAATTGTTCATCTGTCTATCCTACACAAGTAATTGGTCCCATGCAAACATTGTAAAACTAAAATATATTATACTCACATCAACAGTACTTGCGCAGCAGCGCAACGTTACAAGTAATTACAAAATAAAGAATTACAAATTTCCTATTCTATGGATTTTGTTCCCGCCTGCTTCTCTGTTGTTGAGAAGATCTCCTTTAGTTTATCAACAAAGTCATCTTGCTGCAACACGGCATCCACAAGGTCCATAATCGGAATCTGCAACTGATCATATTTTTCTTTAGCAGCAGAATAAATGGCAGCAGTATTTAGCCCATGCGTGGCAGCCCGGCTTGTATCCCATTTGGTCTTCAGCGCATGTGCCACGTGCAAAGTGCACTCTTTATAGCCCTCGGCATGCCCGTCACTGCGCGCAGCCATCATCAATTCTGCCACTCTCTCATCCAACTTCGTGGAATTAAGGATGGCATTTGCGATTTGTATACAAATACAATCAGTATATGTTACGATAATCAAACCACACATGTATAAAGAAAAGGGAATATTACCTCCACAATCCCGTACTCCCCCAACCAGGTAAGCTGGTTCATGAGGGATTCGGTCAGGCTTTCTGCTGTAGCGCGAGCGACCTCCGTGTCGTTAAGTTTTTGTTCACCTTCAGTTAAACGGCGGGCCAACTCGGCTTTCTCTGTTCGGTGAAGGTTGATATCTTTTTTCAAAATATCAACCTCATCTTGCAGTCGTGCCTGGTCAAATAGCATAGAAGTTAGATCATCAATTTCTTTATTCTTAAGAAGGAGAGTCATTTTGGTTGATACCTCATTCTGGTCGCTCCTTTCTCTATGTGAGCGCACCTCTTCTGCTGCCGCAACTGCATCAGCTTTCTCTGTCTTAAGCTTCTCGATTTCGTTGCGCAGAGATAGCTTTTCTTTGTTATCGCGATCGCAAGCCTCCACAAAGCGCTTGCGCTCGTCCGCATATTGCACAGCAGAGGCCTCACGTTTGCGCTTCCAAGACAGCGCAGACCACTCCTCGGTCTTCTTCTCCTCCCAAACTTGGCCTTTTCAGCCTCAAAATCGACGATCATCTTTAACGTATTCTCTTTTTCAAGTTTGGCCTTTGCCTTATCAATCTCAACCTCATCCCATTCCTTGTTCATGCTGCGCCATTCGCACACAAACCTGTTTATTGTGGAAGAGGCAAGGGCAGACTCTTGCAAATATGACTCGTAAATAGCCTCGTGGTCTTTCTCTTCTTGGCGCTTCACCTCCGCCGGAGGGAAGATGCCCTTATACCACTCCCTACAGGAGTGCCAATCAGTAAAAACATCACCCTGTTTAACCTTCCACACAGGCTGATGGATCGCAGAGGCCCGCCTCTCAGAATAAGAACGATAGTAATAATCCCCAGGCGTCTCCTCTAGGCGAATGGGCGACTCCTCAACAAACATAAAGCCTTCGCTTTGTGTTGAAGGGCCAGCTCCCTTGGATATCAACTTTGACGGCTCCAGCACAGGGGAAGATATTTTTTCTTGCTCCGCGGTAGCAGTATCTTTCACCCCAGCATCTGTAGCTGTATCTTTAACCTGCTCGCCAGCAGGATTCTCAGCATCAAATTTTTTAGGCTCTTCTTCCGGAGCCACCTTCTCAATATTTTCTGGGATGATGTGGTCAGCATAAAAAACAGGTGCTTCTCGCTCCTCATCTCCCTCCTCAACGATTTCAGGCGTGCGCGGCGATGGTATAGCAGATGAGGTGGCCGGCACAGCCTTCACCATTTTCTCTGCAAAGCATATTAACAAATACCAAGTATAAGATTCTGCGCAACTTTTCTGACAAAAATGCGCAACAAACTGAACATACCAGGAGAGAACTTCTTTGCAAAGGCATCCAGATTGCCCTTCTTGCCAATACGCGGGCGCGCAACTTTTGTTGGCACAGGAAGTTTAGTTTCAGCCTCTTTCCTCTTCTTGGAAGTGCGCTTCAACGCTTCTTCCGGGCTTGAGGGTATTTCCAAGGGATCATCTGGGATCGAAGCTGGAAGAGAGGAGGTGTCAATGGGTTCTGGCTTTGGTTTCCTCAAACCTACAGGCGCAAGACCCTCCAGTGATTCCGACACCAACACATAATCACACCAAGAGTCAGATACGAGACGCGTACCTTTCTTACCCTCAGCTTTCGCAGCAGCTGATGGCTTGGTTTTTTTATCTGGTTTGGAAGGGGGAGGTGCAGCAGCTGCAGCAGCAGTTGGTTTCTTCTTCTTCTTCTTCTTCGAGTCAGGGCCTACGCCCAAGTTTAGCAAATCACCTACGTAATCAATCATATTGAACAAAGGTTGCGCCATTAGTTATATTGCAATATTACTTAGAAAATATGTTCAAGAGTAATATTGCAATATCAACTTAGGCCTTGTAAGAATTTAATTACCAGTCTTAGAAGATGGTTGCGCCTCCAGATCCTCCTCCTTGGGCAGCTCAAAGTTCCACAAGATTTGTGAGAACCAAGTAGCCTCACCCTCAGCAATGGGTACGGCGGCCATTTTCCCTTTCTCTCTCTTGAAAGAGACCAAGTAGAGCGGTGCAGCTACATAACAAACATTTTTGCATCAGTACATATCTATTAAAAGATATTACTAGGAAGTTAAACGGTTACGTACCAGTTCCGTCTTCAGTATACACCGGTTTTTCCCGTTCTTTCTTCCAAAAAATAATCATCCCAGCAGCGATGAGGGCCCTCTCCGGCAAAACAATGTTGGGCACATCTTTAATATCCTGGTACCATACCTCGTCGGCAGGTATGGAGAGGGTCTCCAGCTCGATATCATCACCAGCTCGGAAAGTCATCTTCATCGGGATTACTGCCGCCTTTATGAAGAAGAACTTATGTTTCCAATTGTGGTAAGATTTAGGTGGCACTAACAACAATCGTTTTGCTTACACATGTTGTTGGAACGAGTAGAAACCCAACGAGCAGTGCAACTGATAGAAGACTCTAAACTTCTCAACCGTCGGTATGATCTACATCGACCGGCAAACAAACTCAAAATGCCGGATCCTAACCATTCCCATCGGGCTCAACTGAGAAATATGGAGCTTATAAAAACCAAGAATTTCGAGCAGAAAATGGGTCACTGGAAGCCTGAAGCTTCCTTCGGACAAATAGTCATAGAATAACGTGATATAGCCGACCAGAGCATCAGCTGCCTTGGCATTTGCCACCGGAAAAAAAGCTTTCAAGGACGGAGCGAACAGGAAGTTGGTAGCAATATTATCAAAATCTTTCTTCGACCACTTTAACGGTGGCAAACTTGACGTCGATGGTATCTCAGCAGAACTTGCACCGGTGGCCATAACTCAAACTTCAAAGAATACTCAGAAAACTTTGAAGGTCGCCGGAATATATGAACACAAGTTTTTCTCTCAAGGTTTAATCTGGTGAGGAAACAAATGGATCGTTGATCCCTTTATATACTATTCGCAATTAATGCATGATTTGACTGCAGCGACTTTTGCGACAGTCACGTATCCCCAAGTAACTGCAAGGGCGAGTGGGGAAGAGTAACCGCCCCACGCGCACGAGTGTCGCTGAAATAACATTAACTGCCGTAAGGCATGTACTGTTGACAGCCTGTCAACAGTACCACCACGTCTCAAGAACGTGCATCTTCACCACTACACCAGCCGGATAAGTGACACGTGTCTAAGTATATTTGAAATTCAAATACATTTTCAAAATTCACTTACGACACGTCACCAAGATGCAGAAAACAACAAAAGGCTAGTACTTACCTAGCGCAACACATTTATCTTAAGTCCAGTGCTCCACCTACTTTATATTCTTACATAGGAGCAACGCTGGATTGGGGGACTTGAAGGGGTATGGTCCCAAAAACCTTGCGTCAATCAAGGAAACCATACCCATTAATAACTTCTAAGGAAACTTCGCGCAGACTTCTTTGCCAAAATAAGATTTATTAGAACTCTGCGCCAAATATCAAAGAGAGGAAAGGATCATATAACTACCTTGCGGGGGCTCGCGCAAGGTTCAAAGTTAACCTTGAACATTCTCTTGGGATAAAATGATTCATTTAACTACCTCGCACGGGCTCGCGCGAGGTTCAAAGTTAACCTTGAATAATCTCGTTTGATAATGCCTCATGCACAAACCTTGCGCGGATATTTATCTCAAAGCAAGTATCCACCAAACACTGCGCTAAGCAGCAAGGAGAAGAAAGAAGATCAGTTAACTAACTTGCGCTTCTCGCGCAAGGAATCAGTTAACCCTGAGAAACTTTTCCTTAGCAAAATCCTTGACTTGGTGAAGAAACAAAGGGAATCTTTTCTGTTGTAACAGAATGTACACGTGGCGAACAACAGATGGGTAACAGCTGTGAAATCTTCTAGATGCCATTAACACCCAATCGTGCAAGCATCTTTTCGGTTAACCCTGAGAAACTTTTCCTTAGCAAAATCCTTGACTTGGTGAAGAAACAAAGGGAATCTTTTCTGTTGTAACAGAATGTACACGTGGCGAACAACAGATGGGTAACAGCTGTGAAATCTTCTAGATGCCATTAACACCCAATCGTGCAAGCATCTTTTCGATTATAACCAATTGCCACATGGCAACATCTGGACGGCTGAGGAAGATCACAGTGATGGCATGCTCACATTTATAAAATGTAGTGATCTCATGTTGACACATGGCACCTCCCTAACCGCTGCTGAGCTCACGATCCGTGTGCACTAACGGATTGCCAACAAACATTAACGGAATAGCAGAAGATTCTGTTAAAGTTAACAATCTCTCCTTTTGGCGCCAAACACCGGCTATAAATAAGTGACTTGGAGTTCAAGGAAAGGTATTCACTCTCGACTATTCTCTCTCTTACAATACTTTACTTCCGACTACCTGTACTTATTCTCACGCCGGAGGGTGGTCACGGAGAGAACCCCCTTCTCCCCGTGGCGAGCTAACGGTGTTCTGTTTTGCAGGATCAGCCGGAGTACTATTTTATTCATCATTCATCGTGAAACCAAACGAAGGGTTAACCCTTTATTGCAGAGCTCATTCCATAGATCTACTTAGGTTCAGGTCTAGTTGATCTAGGGGTTCTTCACACGAGACACTATTTAATTAAGCTAACGACTCTATCTAGACCTAAAATGATACGAGACCTACTGACTCCCGCTGTTAACTCTTTTTAAGCTGATTTTGACCATTTTATGCACTTGTCAGCAAACGGGACCTGCACAAGGACAAACTATTAAAGGAAACTAATCTAACTATGAAAACGAAATAAAAAATTACGAAAAATGCACAAACTCTACACGATAAATAGATGTATTTTGCAATAAATCAATCATATCTAATTGTAAAAAAAGATAGATCCAAATCATCATATTTAGCTAAGTTAGCTTCATCCTGCTTTTCATACAATTCGGACATACTTACACAAAAGTGATCGAATTAATCATAACGATAATACTAAACCAATGATCTATTCATTCTTTGACTTCTATATTTCGTCCTAATTGTCCCGTGTTGACCTTTATCTTGGTCCCTTCCTTTACCTTTCATACGCATTACATTTCTATTATTACGTGAAAAATGGCTTTAGTAAACATCAGACTACCTTGGTTGTTCTCTTGCACTCCTTGTCTTTTATTCGTTCTTCGTATGCTTTTAAACAACCAACAACATCATCAAACGTAATCATTTTGAGATGAACTACCTGTTCAATCGAAGCCACCATGTGAATAAATCGTCTCCGTAGCCCGTTTAGAAACTCCTTGACCAATTTAGGCTCTTCAGTCATATAACTGAATGAAGCCGATATTGATGCCAACATAGATAACAAACTTGCACACTCATTGACTGAGCTCTGAATTTTCATCTTCAAATTTAACAAATCTGACATCAATGTCTGTAATTGTGCTTCTCTAACTCGATCAGCCCTAAGATGTCATGCCTTCCAAGCGTCCCACATCTCCTTAGCCCAATTCAGATTCCCTACTTGTAAAATCTTGTTTTCGGTATCAACTAAAACAATAACACAATCGCCAACCTTTTCTTCTTTGAATCCAAACCTTCTTCTTTGAACTGTATAAATGATATTTGGAATTGGATTTGGTATATGTGTTTAATTAAGAGGTTTTAATGGGATATATGAAATTCTTCCTTATAAATATATATTATATTAAATGGTAAAGTTATTAAGTGAATAATCATTAATTAATGGTATATTTGATGTTTTATATTTGGCTTAAATATATAAGATAATTAAGAGGTTTATCAGTGTATATATAAAATTCTCCTAGGTATGTATCCTTATTAGAAATGTATGAAGGTACTTATGTAACACCTTAAAGCTTGGAAATGTTATTTACTTACTAAAGAAAACCATTATTCAGTCACCATAACACAACATAAGCCTATCTCAACATAAACAATGTCTAATAAAACAGAAAAACCAAATGTTCATCCACATCCAATGCCACGCCTTCACTGATTGGTAAAGTTGTTCCAACGCCAAACGTCACATGATCGATGTTGAAGGGTTGGTCAAAAAGAAGTTTAAAATGAAAGTCCTAAATGCCTTTAACTGGTGAGAGTAGGGTTGCTAAACGGGTCGTGTTCGTGGGTTGGCGGGTTCAACCCGACCCGAACCCGAAAATTTTAGACGAACCCGAACCCGACCCGAACCCGAAAATTGGGCCATATGAACCCAAACCCGACCCGAATATTCGCAAGCTGGCCCGAACCCGACCCGTTCAACCCAATTTTTTTAGTTTTTTAGCAAATTATTATATTAAAATTAACATCTACTACAAAATGAACACAAACTTATATTAAAATTACATCAAAATCATAAAATCTTATGTCAATTTCATTTTTAAGTTATAAATATAGCATAAATACATACCCAGATTAATTTTTAACATTAAACATATTATAAAAAAATATAATTTTAAAAGAAATAGGTTAAACGGGTCAACCCGCCAACCCAGATTAATTCTTGCACTCCTTGTCTTTTATTCGTTCTTCGTATGCTTTTAAACAACCAACAACATCATCAAACATAATCTTTTTGAGATCAACTACATGTTCAATCAAAGCCACCATGTGAATAAATCATCTCGGTAGCCCGTTTAGAAACTCCTTGACCAATTTAGGCTCTTCAGTCATATAACTGAATGAAGCCGATATTGACGCCAACATAGATAACAAACTTGCACACTCATTGACTGAGCTCTGAATTTTCATCTTCAAATTTAACAAATCTGACATCAATGTCTGTAATTGTGCTTCTCTAACTCGATCAGCCCTGAGATGTCATGCCTTCCAAGCGTCCCACATCTCCTTAGCCCAATTCAGATTCCCTACTTGTAAAATCTTGTTTTCAGGTATCAACTAAAACAATAACGCAATCGCCAACCTTTTCTTCTTTGAATCCAAACCTTCTTCTTTGAACTGTATAAATGATATTTGGAATTGGATTTGGTATATGTGTTTAATTAAGAGGTTTTAATGGGATATATGAGATTCTTCCTTATAAATATATATTATATTAAATGGTAAAGTTATTAAGTGAATAATCATTAATTAATGGTAATATTTGATGTTTTATATTTGGCTTGAATATATAAGATAATTAAGAGGTTTATCAGGGTATATATAAAATTCTCCTAGGTATGTATCCTTATTAGAAATGTATGAAGGTACTTATGTAATACCTTAAAGCTTGGAAATGTTATTTACTTACTAAATAAAACCATTATTCAGTCACCATAACACAACATAAGCCTATCTCAACATAAACTATGTCTAATAAAACAGAAAAACCAAATGTTCATCCACATCCAATGCCACGCTTCACCGATTGGTAAAGTTGTTCCAACGCCAAACGTCACATGATCGACGTTGAAGGGTTGGTCAAAAAGAAGTTTAAAATGAAAGTCCTAAATGCCTTTAACTGGTGAGAGTAGGGGTGCTAAAGGGTCGTGTTCGTGGGTTGGCGGGTTCAACCCGACCCGAACCCAAAAATTTTAGACGAACCCGAACCCGACCCGAACCTGAAAATGTGCCATAATGAACCCAAACCCGACCGAATATCGCAAGCTGGCCCGAACCCGACCCGTTCAACCCAATTTTTTAGTTTTTTAGCAAATTATTATATTTAAAATTAACATCTAGTACAAAATGAACACAAACTTATATTAAAATTTACATAAAAATCATAAAATCTTATGTCAATTTCATTTTTAAGTTATAATTATAGCATAAATACATACCCAGATTAATTTTTAACATTAAACATATTATAAAAAAATATAATTTTAAAAGAAATAGGTTAAACGGGTCAACCCGCCGACCCAGATTAATTCTTGCACTCCTTGTCTTTTATTCGTTCTTCGTATGCTTTTAAACAACCAACAACATCATCAAACGTAATCATTTTGAGATCAACTACCTGTTCAATCGAAGCCACCATGAGAATAAATCATCTCGGTAGCCCGTTTAGAAACTCCTTGACCAATTTAGGCTCTTCAGTCATATAACCGAATGAATCCGATATTGATGCCAACATAGATAACAAACTTGCAAACTCATTGACTGGGCTCTGAATTTTCATCTTCAAATTTAACAAATCTGACATCAATGTCTGTAATTGTGCTTCTCTAACCCGAACTTGTACACCCTTCATTAACCTGCACACAAGTTCGCCCGAACTTGTACTGATTCCAAGGAATCAGGACAAGTTCGCGCGAACTTGTGCTCCCTTCAAGAGAAATGGCACAAGTTCGCCCGAACTTGCACTCCAGGGTACAAGTTCGCCCAACTTGTCCACTGTTCTCTCAACCGTTAACCGTTTCAGCAATTCGGAAGACTGATGCACTTATGTTCGCTTATAGGCTGATCCGGCACTCTCCGCAACTCCTCGCCGATCCCGAATCTCTCCCAAAACGCACCAATAGTGAGTATACTTGAACCCTTTTACGCTTAAACGCACTTTTAGGTGTCACATATGTTCATATATCAAAACACATCACACAACTCTCAAACGCTTATTCGCAACCCGCTGTTACATGATTATACGTGAAATCCGCTGAATTATATGTATTGCTTGATTGCTTGTACTCCACCCTTAACATGATAGTATACTAGAGGTTGACCCGCCACCCGGAGGCCCGGGTTGTTAAGGCTCGCACTTTATTTTCTCATTTAATTTTCTCTTTTAGGATGTGGACACTTGTTCGCATGCCTCGATCAATCGCGGTTTGTTGGTTTACTTGAATCTAGTAGTTACATAGTTCACATCTCTTACGTATGTCATGCGGTGTATGCTAAACGCTTTTTATATCTATTATGTACGCAATCTTGTATGCTCACATTTACTTAATTGTATTGACGTTTTATTTTAACATATGTGGCAGGTTGAAGACATTAGCTTGGATGCTTAGAATTAGGTTTTGCTTAGAAATCATGTAATAGAAATCTAGGGAAGATCAAACCCGAATTTGTTTTATGAGATATGGATATTTTGTAATGTTGTTTGAGAATTTTATGTTAATAGTATGGGATATTAGCTTTAGAATATTATTGCTTAAATAATGTTATCGGATTTCTCATGAGACAATCTGGTTTGCCTAGTGTCGCGCCCCGATGTTTCCGTCATCGGTTGGGGTGTGACATATTGGTATCAGAGCCATAACTATAGGGAAATTAGGTAGAATTGCCATGTTTTGCCTTAGACTATAGTTAGGGTACCAAATTAGACTATTACGCATCGATTAATGCCGAAAACTCATACGAACAAACAAGTCCGCCCGAACTTGGGGTGACAAGTTCGCCGGACTTGACCAAGTTCGCTCGAACTTGCATGTCCCCTCAACAACAAACAAGTTCGCTTGGGATTGACCAAGTCCGCTTGAACTTGACATCAGATAGATGCCAAGTTCGCCTGAACTTGACCAAATCCTTCGACACAAACTTTTAAACATTGCTTTTTCCTAAAGCAACCACAACACACGTGAAGAACGCTCGTATCACACAAAACGAGTGATCGAGTTGAGATTAGGTGTGAAAACCAAGAAATCTCGATAAGATCATTCACTCCGCGCATTCTCTCTCGCACGAGATACCTTCGTTGAGTTAGGAGTGATATCCAAATCTCGATGAAAATCTCTATTTCCATCTAGTGGAACTCCCGATTTGATCGGTGAGTATAACCACAACTAGGAATATAAAGTTGTTAAGTTAGGGGTGAAACCCGCATCTTAATAACTAGTTCCGCTCCTCAATTTTCAATCTCACCAAAGTCTCGATTATTTCGACAACTCAGAACACGACGTAACTGGAAGGATAAATGCCGTTAACCGTTGTACGGCGAGAGCATTTGTCTATTAGGCCAAATCGTGTGTCCGAACTCAGAGAATTTTCGAATCACTTTGGGTAGTCAATGTCTCAAAATCCAGGACGCTCCCAATTGATTTAAGCCTATTATGGTCGATTTTACGCATCATCAAGTTTATCATTAGTTATGTGCTTAAATTTATGGATTTTCGCTTATCCGATTTCTCGCTTTATTGATTTCTGGTATTACCGATTTCTCGCTTTATCGTTCTTCGCTTTATAAAGTATGCACAACTCGCATAGCTCTCGTAATCTAAAACGCTAAATAATACACCAACCAAACTAATCGCTCAACTCGCTTACGCCTATGTGGGCATGTGTGCCTCATGTGCGGTATTACTCGCTTATATCTCGCTTATACAATTCGCATCTCGGACGCGCTATGCTTTACTTATAAGAACGTGAATACGTGCAAAGTATATGCTTACGTGAATTATGTAACTACGTGCTTACGTGCTTACGTGCTTATGTGCTATGTGCTTATGTGCCTACGTGTTGTCTGCCTACGTGTTTACTTGCCAACGTGTTTATGTGATTTTGTGCCTAATAATAATACTAAACTTTAAACATAAACCTATTATAATTGAATCTCATCCAATCAAATGCTTTATGTAGATGGCATCAATGGGATCTCACACTCGCCGCACCGCTCAGCGCAACAACGCTGACAAACGCATCGCGTCTCTTGTAGCCAAGGAAATGGCTAAGATGATCCCGCAGATCGTCAACGAGATCCATGCCGCTGGCAGCAATTCATCAGTCGATTCCAAAGCCGATACGCCCAAGACTTCCTTCAGCTTTAAGCAGTTCAAATCTTGTGGACCCCTTACTTTCTCAGGCACTGAAGGACCAAGTGCCATGTTCCACTGGTTTGATGTTATCGAGGTCACATTTCGCCAGTGTGGGTGTCTTGAACCCCTTCGCACTATTAACGCTACCGGCGTTTTCCAGTCCAGGGCTATTGATTGGTGGACCGCGGAGCGTAACAAGAGGGGAAACGATGAAGCCTACGGACTCACCTGGGATGAACTTAAAGCAATCATGATCAAGGAATTTTGCCCCCCTATGAAATCCAGAAGTTGCAAAATGAGTTTTGGGGAATTAAGCAAGACGGGCCCGACAATGCTGGTCTAACAGCTCGTTTCAAACAGCTAAGCATTATCTGTCCCAGTCAAGTGGACACGACCAAGAAAGCAATCAAGAAATACCTCAACGCTCTGCCAGACTGCGTTGCTGACTTTGTTCAAGCAGCACGCCCTGCTACTATCGAGGAGACCTACCAGCTAGCCGAGGAGATCAATGACAAACAGGTTCAGTCTGGTTATTTCAAGAACAACAAGGTCGCAAACCAGGCCATCGCCGAAACAGCAGCTCCTACCGATCAGCCTCGAGAGTCAAAGAATAGTCGCCGTGGTCGCAAAAGGGAAAACCCGAGTAAGAACTTTGCCCTTACCGCTCCGCAAAACCCTCAGCCGCTCTAGTCTGCTACACCGAACGCACCTCCAGCTAAGCATGCGTATACTGGTCCGCACCCTTTGTGCTCAAAATGCACTTATCATCATGCGGTTGGAAGCAATTGCCGTTTCTATACCAACTGCAACATCTACGACCACTTTACTGTCAGTTGCCGTTCAGGCCCTCGTCAGTCAGCTCCTCCAACACCAGCAGCACCAGCTTTACCAGCTCCTCCTCAGGCCAATCGGCAGCAAGCTCCAAGGGCACGTGCCTGTTACACGTGCGGTGATCCGAATCATTTCAGTAATGTCTGCCCAAACAAACCTGTGAAGCAGGAGCAGCAGCAGCAGCAGCCACAACCACCACAGCCTCAGCAGCAACAACAACAGGCTGCACGTGGACGAGCCTTTAATCTCAACCATCTCAAGGCTCAGAACGATAACAATGTTGTCAATGGTACATTCCTCGTTAATGATATTTATACTTCATGTTTATTTGATACTGGTGTTGATAATTGTTTTGTATCATTATAATTCGAAAAGGTTTTAAAATGTAAACGCGCTAAACTCCCAAAGACTTTCGATGTGGAAGTCGCCACCGGAAAAACCGTTACCCTTAACTCCGTCCTACATGGTTGTTCTTTCGATCTCAACAACCACACCTTCTCGATCAATCTTATACCTATGCAATTAGGTAGCTTCGATATCATATTAGGCATGGATTTTCTCTGTGAAAATCATTCTCAAGTTGTTTGCTTCGATAAAATGATTCGCTTCCCTCTCTCTCTTGAACGGTGATCAACTCCATGTCTATGGTGAAACTCCCTCAAAGAAGTTGATGCTTTTGTCATGTACTCGAGCACACAAATGCTTGCGAATGCAATGTGTTACTTTTCTAGCCCATATCGTGAACCCGGAAAAAGAAAAGAAGACTTTTAAAGACGTTCCTGTTGTTCGTGAATTTCCTAAGGTCTTTCCCGACGATTTACCTGGTTTACCCCCTACTAGTGATGTTGAATTCGGTATCGATTTAATTCCCGGTGCTACTCCCGTTGCTAAAGCTCCTTATCGTCTCGCACCATCCGAAATGCGCGAACTATCGAGTCAACTTCAAGAGCTTCCCGATAAAAGTTTCATACGCCCGAGCACTTCACCGTGGGGCGCACCCGTTCTTTTCGTGAAAAAGAAAGATGGGACGTTCCGAATGTGCATCGATTATCATGAACTTAACAAACTCACGATAAAGAACCGCTATCCTCTTCCCCGAATCAACGACTTGTTTGATCAGCTTCAAGGTCCTACTTGTTTTTCTAAGATCGATTTACGTTCCAATTATCATTAGTTACGCGTATTGGAAGAAGATATTCCGAAAACCGCATTTCGTACTCGTTATGGCCATTTCGAATTCGTGGTCATGCCTTTTGGTCTTACCAATGCACCTGCGGTCTTCATGGATTTGATGAACCGTGTGTGTAAAGCTTTAATAGATCGTTTCGTCATTGTTTTCATCGATGATATCCTTATCTATTCGAAGTCGAGAGACGAACACGCGCGCCATTTCCGTCTAGTCCTCGAACTTCTTCAAGGTAATCGCCTTTATGCTAAGTTCTCAAATGTGAATTCTGGCTCGAAGAAGTCCAATTTCTCGGTCACATCGTTAATAGTCAAGGAATTCATGTCGACCCTGCAAAGATCGAAGCTGTCAAGTGTTGGATTACGCTGAAGAATGCATCCGAAATCCGTTCATTTCTTGGATTGGCGGGTTACTACCGTCGATTCATCGCCGACTTTTCGAAATACGTCGTTCCGTTTACCGCTTTAACTCATAAAGACAAACCTTTCATTTGGGATTCCAAACAAGAGGAAGCTTTCCAAACTCTCAAGCGTATGTTATGCAACGCTCCCATACTCGCTCTTCCCAACGGAAACGATGATTACGTTGTTTATTACGATGCCTCTAATCTTGGTCTTGGTTGCGTTCTCATGCAACGAGCCAAGGTTATCGCTTATGCGTCTCGACAACTCAAGATCCATGAGAAAAACTACACAACCCACGATCTTGAACTCAGTGCAATTGTTTTTGCATTGAAGATATGGCGACACTACCTTTACGGTACTAAGTGTACGGTCTTCACCGACCATAAGAGCTGACAACATATCTTCAATCAAAAGGAACTGAATATGCGCCAACGCCGATGGGTCGAACTTCTCAACGATTACGATTGCGAGATACGCTACCATCCCGGCAAAGCAAACGTCGTAGCCGATGCTCGAAGTCGACAAAGCTATGTGTATAGTGTTCGTGACTCTCAAGCTTTGAATGATCTCGAAATCATGATTCGCTCCACCCAGTTTGCTTGTTTTAACGAGAATACCCTGCAAGATGAAATGAAATGTGGTGCCGAAACTCAACTTGTTGTTAAACCAAATGGTATTTATTACTACCTCGATCGCATTTGGATTCCCAGCCGTGATAACCTTCGTGAATTGCTAATGACCAAAGCTAATAAATCTCGATATTCCATTCACCTAAAAGCCGACAAGATGTACCAGGACCTTCGTCCTAAGTACTGGTAGCCGGGCATGAAAAAGGATATCATCATTTACGTCTCAAAGTGCTTAACCTGCTCGAAGGTTAAAGCCGAGCATCAAAGGCCCTCTGGCTTACTCGAACAACCCGAAATCCCGATGTGGAAGTGGGAGAGTATAGCTATGGACTTTATTACGAAACTTCCTCGCACTTCCTCTGGTCACGATAGCATTTGGGTTATCGTTGATCGTCTTACCAAATCTGCGCACTTTATTGCTATACGAGAAAACTTTAAGGTCGAACGATTAGCCCGAATCTATACCGACGAAGCCATTTGTCGACACGGGACGCCTCGTGACATCATCTCTGAAAGCGACGGTCGCTTTACCTCTCGTCTCTGGGAGACTTATCAATCCGCTCTCGGTACTACTCTCAATCTCGGTACCGCTTTCCACCCTCAAACCGACGGTCAGACTGAGCGCACGATCCGCACCCTCGAAGAAATGCTTCGTGCGTGCATCATAGATTTCGGTGGTAATTGGGATACGAATTTACCTTTAATTGAATTCTCGTACAATAATAGTTATCACACCAGCATTTAAATGGCTCCTTTTGAGAAACTGTATGGAAGAAAATGTCGATCGCCTATTGCATGGCACGAGATCGGAGAAGCACAAATCACCGGTCCCGAGCTAATTCAAGAAATGACAGACAAGATCCTCCATATCAGAGACAATCTCATGAAAGCTCGGTGTCGTCAAAAGAGTTATGCCGATAAACGCCGCAAGCCCCTACAGTTCGAAGTGGGAGATCACGTTCTCCTAAAGGTTGAACCTTGGAAGGGAATGATCCGCTTCGGGAAGAAAGGAAAGCTAGCGCCATGATACGTGGGTCCCTTTAAGATTCTGGAAAGAATCGGCAAAGTAGCCAATCGACTCAAACTGCGGAACTTAATAACGTCCATCCGACTTTCCATGTGTCGAACCTCAAGAAATGCCTAGCTGAAGACAATCACCATGTACCTCTCAGGGATTTGCAAATCAACGAGACTCTCCATTTCGTGGAAAAGCCTGTCGAGATCATGGACCGAGAAACCAGGAAACTACGGCGCTCTCGCATCCCTATCGTGAAGGTCCGATGGGAAGGCAAACACGGTGCCGAGTTCACTTGGGAATTGGAAAGTGACATGAAGGCAAAGTATCCGCATCTCTTTGTTACGGCCACTACTTAAATTTTGGGACAAAATTTCCTAAAGTAGGGGAGACTATAACAACTCCAATTTTCGTTGTTACCTTTTTCTTTTATTGTCGTTGTATCTATCAATTGTAATTCCGAGATTCGGTTTATAAGAAAGTTATGTTAATTAAAATTATGTTGATTTACAATTATATCGCATCTAATCGCTTATTAAACGCATCGCTAATTCATCGCAATCACAAGTAGTTATGCTACTATATGAGCCGAGTGTGTTATTGTTTAATAAACACTTGTGCATCTCATCGCTTATCTCATCGCAACGCAAATCGCAGTTAATTATGTGTAATTATTTTTTATGTGCATTATATTTGCGTATGTTATGAATACAATCGCTATCGCAACGCTCTCATCCACACAAATCGCTAAATCGCACTATTATATCAATTATAACGCTTAATACAACTATCTAATACGAACCGAATCGCCAAATGACCTCCTAACGCGAAATAATCGAACAAAACTTGGCCATAAGGTCAAGTTTAGCCGAACTTGTATACCACAAGTTCGCCCGAACTTGTATAAGCCTCAAAACTCTTCAAAACTGACAAGTCCGCCCGGACTTGTCTGGAAACTCACCAGAAAAGAACTTGTAACAAGTTCGCCCGAACTTGCTGTCTGATCACTCATTTCTCACTCCACCTATAAATACCCAGCTCCTCTTCTCATTTGAACTTGCTGCAAGTTCGCCCGGAGCTCCCCAAAACCGAAACGCTTTGTTTTCTAAGTAAGATTCAACCCGTTTTCAACTACAACAACGTTCAACAATGTTTTACAATGATTTTGGCACAAGGCTCTGCCTTCGTTTTCATCAAATCTCTTCTGTTTACAAAAATCTTCATCTTTTTCCATAAAACTTCTGTTTTTCACTCAGATCTACTCTTAGATCTGAGTAAAACCCTTTTAAAACATCGATTTTCACACAATATTCGGATTAATGACGTATGTTTCGTTCACTTTGAAGTGGAAAGAGGCGTTGTCAAGCAAGATCTCAGATCCGGAAGCACAAGGACGAAATCGTCACTTTACACAAGCTCGACTAACCCGACCGAACCTTCAAGTTCACCTGGATTAGCCCGAATTTCTGTAAAATGGCTAAACTCGCTCCAAAAGACCTCTCCAACCTATGCTTTACTCAGTGGCTTAAGGTTGGAGGGATGGGCACTCGATTTCCTCAGCAAACGACGCGAAAACGCATGATTTGGATGCCAAAACAGTCAAGTTCGCTCGAAGAATCAAGTTCGCTTGAACTTGTCACCAGATTGGTGACCAAGTTTGCCCGAAACTTGATCAGATTTGACAACAATCATACAAGTTCGCCCGACCTTGTACTATTCCAAGGAATCACGACAAGTTCACCCGAACTTGTACACCCTTCATTAACCTAACACAAGTTCTCCCGAACTTATGCTCCCTTCAAGAGAAATGGCACAAGTTCGCCCGAACTTGTACTCCAGGGTACAAGTTCGCCCGACCTTGTCCACTGTTCTCTCAACCGTTAACCGTTTCAGCAATTCGGAAGACTGATGCACTTCTGTTCGCTTACAGGCTGATCTGGCACTCTCTGCAACTCCTCGCAGATCCTGAATCTCTCCCAAAACGCACCAACAGTGAGTATACTTGAACCCTTTTACGCTTAAACGCACTTTTGGGTGTCACATATGTTAATATATCAAAACACATCACACAACTCTCATACGCTTATTCGCAACCCCTGTTACATGATTATACGTGAAATCTGCTGAATTGTATGTATTGCTTGATTGCTTGTACGCCACCCTTAACATGATAGTATACTAGAGGTTGACCCGCCACCCGGAGGCCCGGGGTTGTTAAGGCTCGCACTTTATTTTCTCATTTATTTTTCTCTTTTAGGATTTGGACACTTGTTTGCATGCCTCGATCAATCGCGGTTTGTTGGTTTACTTGAACCTAGTAGTTACATAATTCACATCTCTTACGTATGTCATGCGGTGTATGCTAAACGCTTTTTATATAACCTGTATGCTCACATTTACTTAATTGTATTGACGTTTTATTTTAACATATGTGGCAGGTTGAGGACATTAGCTTGGATGCTTAGAATTACATAATTTCAACGAAGTAAGCATATTAACCATCATGTGATCCGATGCCTTGTTGTCGAGATACCAAGGGTATTTCTCCATTGGCTCAGTCTCGAAATGCTTCGTAATCGCCCGTTCTTCGTTAAGAACAACTAAAATTAACCTAAATCTAGACTCGAAGTAATACTCTAGACTCGTTAATACTCAACTAAACTACTAACCGGAAGTGAACCTATCGACTCTAGTAAAGCTAAATAAGTCCGGATATCAAATTCACGAGACTCTATTTAATTAAGCTAACGACTTTATCTAGACCTAAACTGACACGACACTTACCGACTCCCGCGGTTAACTCTTTTTAAGCTGATTTTGACCATTTTATGCACTTTTCAGCAAACGGGACCTGCACAAGGACAAACTATTAAAGGAAACTAATCTAACTATGAAAACGAAACAAAAGATTACGAAAAATGCACAAACTCTACACGATAAATAGATGTATTTTGCAATAAATCAATCATATCTAATTGTAAACAAAGATAGAACTAAATCATCATTTTTAGCTAAGTTAGCTTCATCATGCTTTTCATACAATTCGGACATACTTACGCAAAGTGATCGAATTAATCATAACGATAATACTAAACCAATGATCTATCCATTCTTTGACTTCTATATTCGTCCAAATTGTCCCAGTGTTGACCTTTATCTTGGTCCCTTCCTTTACCTTTCATACGCATTACGGTTCTATTATTACGTGAAAAATGGCTTTAGTAAACATCAGACTACCTTGGTTGTTCTCTTGCACTCCTTTTCTTTTATTCGTTCTTCGTATGCTTTTAAACAACCAACAACATCATCAAACGTAATCATTTTGAGATCAACTACCTGTTCAATCGAAGCCACCATGTGAATAAATCGTCTCGGTAGCCCGTTTAGAAACTCCTTGACCAATTTAGGCTCTTCAGTCATATAACTGAATGAAGCCGATATTGATGCCAACATAGATAACAAAATTGCAAACTCATTGACTGAGCTCTGAATTTTCATCTTCAAATTTAACAAATCTGACATCAATGTCTGTAATTGTGCTTCTCTAACTCGATCAGCCCTGAGATGTCATGCCTTCCAAGCGTCCCACATCTCCTTAGCCCAATTCAGATACTTGTAAAATCTTGTTTTCGGGTATCAACTAAAACAATAACGCAATCGCCAACTTTTTCTTCTTTGAATCCAAACCTTCTTCTTTGAACTGTATAAATGATATTTGGAATTGGATTTGGTATATGTGTTTAATTAAGAGGTTTTAATGGGATATATGAAATTCTTCCTTATGAATATATATTATATTAAATGGTAAAGTTATTAAGTGAATAATCATTAATTAATGGTATATTTGATGTTTTATATTTGGCTTGAATATATAAGATAATTAAGAGGTTTATCAGGGTATATATAAAATTCTCCTAGGTATGTATCCTTATTAGAAATGTATGAAGGTACTTATGTAACACCTTAAAGCTTGGAAATGTTATTTACTTACTAAAGAAAACCATTATTCAGTCACCATAACACAACATAAGCCTATCTCAACATAAACAATGTCTAATAAAACAGAAAAACCAAATGTTCATCCACATCCAATGCCACAACTTCACCGATTGGTAAAGTTGTTCCAACGCCAAACGTCACATGATCGACGTTGAAGGGTTGGTCAAAAAGAAGTTTAAAATGAAAGTCCTAAATGCCTTTAACTGATGAGAGTAGGGGGTGCTAAACGGGTCGTGTTCGTGGGCTGGCGGGTTCAACCCGACCCGAACCCAAAAATTTTAGACGAACCCGAACCCGACCCGAACCCGAAAATTGTGCCATACATCTGAACCCAAACCCGACCTGAATAGTTGCAAGCTGGCCCGAACCCGACCCGTTCAACCCAATTTTTTTAGTTTTTTAGCAAATTATTATTTTAAAATTAACATCTAGTACAAAATAAACACAAACTTATATTAAAAATTACATCAAAATCATAAAATCTTATGTCAATTTCATTTTTAAGTTATAATTATAGCATAAATACATACCCAGAGTAATTTTTAACATTAAACATATTATAAAAAAGTATAATTTTAATAGAAATAGGTTAAACGGGTCAACCCGCCAACCCGACCGGTTTGACCCGAACCTGACCCGTTTATCTAAACGGGTTCGCGGGTTCAACCTGAAACTGACCCGAACCCGTTTAGACTAAACCTAAACCCGCGAATTTCATGTTAGGTTCGTGTTGGGTTTTCGGGTCGTGTCAGAAATTCACACCCCTAGGTGAGAGTAAGTAGGGTATCAAACCACGGAGAACCAATGGAGAATACTGTTTATGAAAGTGTTAATTAAATTATACACTAAAGTAAATTTGAGATTTGTATTTGATTGTTGATTGTGAAAGTTTAATGAGAACTAGAACTGATTTAGACAACTTTATGGAGAAAAACAGATCACAACCAGGTTTCAGGCCTTTAAAACTGTTTGTTTGACCTAAATTTACCAACTAGAAACTACATAGACAAAATTTGGTGAACTACTTGAATTGATGAATAGTTTAAAAACCAATTACTAGATTATGATGATTAACGATGTTAAACCAAATAATATCACAATTAGGTTTTCAACTGAATAACTACCAGTTTAGAAAAGATAGAACAATAATGCCAATTATTAATGATCAAAACCAAGAACTCATGGATATCAATTAACTAAAACAAATTCAAAACCGTTTAATCAAACAAGTAAACATATAAATCAATTAATTGAAATATTAAGTCTAATCCACATCCAAAACTAGGTAAACAAACATGAACCGAGATGTAATTGGAATTATTAGAACTCACCAAGATCGCCTTTCTTCATCCAGAAATCGCATCAGAGATGTTAGTTTTTGAAACCCTAAAGGGTACGTTTAAATAAGGCTTAATTTGGGGAAATCCGTAGTATTTGGGGCCGCCGACGTTTGAAACCCTGAAACCTAGCGTTTGTAACATTGCCCATCTGATTCATACGCTTCTACTTTTATGTGAACGCTGGTTGAAACACCTGGGCGTTTGAAACACCCAACACAATGTTTGGACTGTTGGATTAGTTTTTTTGATGGTTTTTCTTCTTCGGCTCACCGAGACACCCTAGATTCTTAAATTATAGCTCCCTTAACTCACTGATCCTTTCACAAGCATATGATAATGATGTTTCACTGTTTAGCCTTGACCGATATTACATATATGCTAGCACATCTTTTGCCAGTCATACAGAAATAAACCGAGTGGAGTGAACATTGTAAGGAATGTGAGTTGATGAATAAGAAGAATGTTATAGACATGTTCACTATGTGGATATTGCCTTTTTTTTAAAGTTGGAAGTTCAGTTCGTTTCTAATAAAATATGTTGATGTCTTAGAAAATCATTTATGTCTTTTGATATCTAATCTGTTAGGAATTACATATCCTAATATCATTGCCATAAGGGTTAGTTGGATTAAAGTCTGGGAGTTTGTTTTAGGACAAACAAAGTTCAGTGGCGATATTTGATGTGCTCTTAAGTAACATGTTTTCCATGCATAATTAACGGGTTTATATTGTAAATTCCATAAGATTATGGTCCTTATCATTTATATTATGAAATTATAGGTTTAGATGGTGTTCATGAAGATTTGTTTGGATGAAAACCTAAAGAAACATAGCAAAACTGAGAAAAATTGTGCGACAAAAAAGAATCCAATTTAAAAAGCATATCTTGAGCTAGAATATCAGTTATGGGCCCATACTATATGAATCTTAACTATTTCAATAAGAGGAATCCAAATATAGGGCTTTTAGGCTTAACAAGGGTACATACCGTACTCCCTTAAGAGGGTATGAGCGTACGTCGTTTTTTTCTCCAAATTGTTGTTTTTTTTGTTCTTGAAGGGGGTATGGTTCGTACTTCCTTAAGAAGGCACGGGTCGTACCGTCGATTTTAAAATCCTAATTTTAGTCTATTAAGCCCGTGACTACTAGAAACCCTATGGGACACATTTTTTTAGGTTGAGAAGGCTATTTAGGAGCAGAATTGAAGATCTGGAGGTCTAGAAGCTTGAGGATTAAAGATTCTACCGTTCGGTTTGCTCGCAAATATCGATTCAAGTTGCTTTTTTAATCAGTTTCTATCTCATCCATAATTTCATCAAGATATGATTTTAGTTTATTTTACATTACCATGCTAGGCTAAACTTTTGTAGCCATTTAGGCTAAGATGATTCTTGTTCATGTTTGATTTAAACATTGGCTTTTACGTATGATAGTATGATTTTAGCAAAGTTTGGTTATTTTAATCTTATGATGTGTATGATTACTTGTTATTATTGGTTTTAGATATGATTGTGTGGCCTTGTTGATATTTCTATGAATTTATGCATGCTAGATTCAACACGTATTATCTTTAGGTTATAAAAATGCACTTGTAATTTGAGACTTAAAACCTTAACAAAGAATAAACAACTTGGCAACATAACTAGTAAAAGCTATGAGCTACCTATGGCATAATCTGAATAAAAGGATCTGAAAACTAGTTAGAGTTTTTTATATGGTTGATCTTGACTAGTTTGTAAGTCGCAATGTTCGTTGATCAGTCTCGAACCCAACCTAGAAATCCTAAATCATAAATGATGATAACTAAAACTTGCTCCACGAGTTTAGAATTTGGTATGTATTTATAACACTGATCCTTTGATTTTGTAGGATTAACCCTAGTGGGCTTAATCCATTTTGACACTTCACACATTGTTTTAACTAATCAATAAAATGGTTTTCACAACTAGTAAACCCAACAACATTCTAGTCAAGGTCTAAATGGTTAATTTTCTAATCTGATTTCTTTAAATCTACTACTTGTAGTAATTGGTTTCTTCATAAATAATTGTTACATTGTTAGATATTGACATGCAAATGATTATTAGGAGTCACAATATCCTTAGGATTGATACTAATACAATAAGTATTATAATACGAATACAATAAGTACACTTGCCTATGTGTGTGTACTTTAGATTTTGGTAATTTCCTTTTTATAAATTTAAAACTTGTATAATTTGTAACATCCGTCAAAAAACCGGATTTACCAAACTCGCTCCGTTTATTAACCAAACAATCAGTTAAAAATTTCGTTGCGTATTTAATGCTCAAATTAATTTTAATAGATACATAATTAATAAGTATATTGGAATATAAAAGTTATATTTGAAAAAGTATTAAAAATAGTGGTTTAAAAATAAAAAAGGCTGCCGGGTTTCGAACCCGGGTCAGCCGGGTCAACCTGGTCAACAATGATTTAACTCTCATCCATCAAACCACTCCGCCACTTGTGTTCTTTAGTAACATATCAAAACAATTAATTCAAATATCAAACTCGAATTCAAAACTGACGCGCCCAATCGCAGTCGTCGGAAATCCGACGATTTCGCCGAGATTGGACGGTTTCTTCTGATTTAACCGAAGCCTTAACTATTACATCGGTTATAACCGACGTCTGAACCCGCGACACAAGTCATAACCGCCGGAAAATTATTGACCGACGAATCAAGACGGAAAACGGACCAAATTCGTCGATGTTCTGCCCTATAAATACACCCTCTAACTTCTGTTAGCCTTTTCGCTCACAATCACACCCTTTCTCGACGTAATTTCACTCACCGGAAACCTTCTGCAACTCGCCGGAAAACCGAACCCCTTCACCTCTGTGCCTTACTCTAAAAACTGAACGCCTAGAGCTCATACCGAAGCCACCCACACTCATCTCAAGCTCCCTGAAGACCCTCTGCCGCAAGACACACGTCGCCGGAATAACTTGCTATCACCGGAATTTCGCCGGCGAAACAGAGGATCTCTGTTCGGTATATCTTACACCTAATCTCACTCGTTTTTATTAATCTCACATGTAGCTAATCAAAACTTACTAAAGAACTGATTATCTTTGTCAAAACAGTCGGACACCAATTCTGGTTAAGTTTAACGAAGAAGATGAAGTTTTCAGTTGTATATATATATAATTTAAATCAAGTTATATCTCGGGTTAGACACACAGTCCAGCGGTGGACTGTGTGCAAATAAAAACGCATACGTCCTGAGTTCGATTCTTGTCCCACGCACACTCGCCTTAATAAAAATGTTCTTTTTTAAAACTGAACCGGATTCACTGCAAATAGATGTTAAGTTTAATAAAAACCAGAATAATAACCAAGATAGACACATAGTCCAGTGGTGGACTGTGTGAGCGTTTAAATCACACGTCGCGAGTTCGAGTCCAGACTACCGCACCGATTCTGGCAATTATCAAACTTTTTATATAAGGCAGAAATGAATTTATCTAGTTTGTATATAAGTATAATAAAAACCGGATTATTTACCAAGTTAGACACACAGTCCAGCGGTGGACTGTGTGCCAAACTAACCCACAGGTCCCGGGTTCGAGACCTGTGGCGAGCACCGAGCGAGACGTTAAAATCGTTTTTAAAATAAATGATTTTCGGATTAATTCAATTAGTATATAAATATAATTAAAAACAGAAATATTTCAGATTAGACACGTTGCTCAGTTGGAGAGCTGCGTGCACGCGAACGGGAGTTCTCGGGTTCGAGCCTCACCCGGCGCACACAATTACACAATAAAACCGGTCAACAAGTCAACGGTCAACAAGTCAACGGTCAAAAAGTCAATACTTTTTAATTATTTTTATTTATTTATTTTATTTAAAAATCAATTAAAAATACTTAAAAATAACATTTTTAAAGTTAGAAAATAGCCTTAAACTCACAAAATCCAATAATCCTACAAAAATTGATTTAATAAAATTCACTTATTTACCAAACCATTATGTTATTATCTAGGTTAGTTTCACTCGTGGTTAAATCAAACTTCGTGCGCATTCAACATCATCAACCGAACGCACCCAAGGTGAGTGAACTTACAACTCCCCTTTTTAATTACACGTTTTGGGGTGTGTCATGTGTCACAAAAATTAACTCGTTTATTTAAACTTGTGCCATACCATATTGTGATCTAAACTTAGATTGTATATATTGTTTGTAGTTATGTATTTCATATTGTCAAGTTGTATGCAAATTCATTCATTAGGCCCATCAGTTCGTAGAACAACGCGTGCCTCAAAACTTATTCATTAGGCCCATCAGTTCCTCGTGAGAGACGGGTTGAGAAACGCGTGCCTCAAACAATTTATTATTGTATGTGTGTGCATTATCTGATATTAAGTGTTTTATGAATATGTTTACATCTATATTTACTCATATGTGGTTGTGCACTTTATTTTATAATCAATTCAATAAACTTGTTCAAATGCTTTTCATAGGATTCACTCGCTTGATCCAAAAACCATTTTTACACATGATACAGGTGAACAGGATGAAGCAAGGAAAAACATAGGAAATGCCTTAGAAGAAAACAATGAAGTCTAGAATGATGTTTAGGACATGATGTAATTATGGTTGTATGTTTCCCTTTAAATTGTAATAATGAATATGAAACGCTATAATAAATGTCATGAGCTTTGATGATAACCCAATCATGCCCCGATCACCTTTTCCGCTGCGGGTCGGGGTGTGACATAATTTATATAATACCTTTCGCATGCATTAGGCCCCATAATGTGAATGTTGTTTTGCCACCACCGTTAGTCATCACATACGACATTGGTGCTTGTTTTCGTCTGCCAAGAACCTTCATTGTCGTGGAAATCCTACATCGTTGTTAATCTAAAGCCACCACCACCTAATTTTTCGCCGGAAGCACCATGTTCGCTAAAACCGATTGTTTATAAGAATAATTAGATGTATATGAATTTGAGTTGGATAAATATTAACCAAATGAGATTTGAATAATATTTAATCAATATCTTATTTGTTAGAAATATTCCTAAAATCATGGGATTATGTTACTTTGGCTACAAAGTATGCATAGAGTATAAACCGGAAACTATAGGATCATTTTTCGTTGTCACAAACTAACAAACCCTAGCCACCACATCACCTTCTTGCCGTCACCACCTCTCCCTCGTCGACTCCAGCCAAGGAAAGGAAACTCAGATCTAGAGGTCTCACCTTTGAAGAGGTCGATTGACCCACAAAGAAACCAAACTAGTTTTAATTACTTGGGGATTTCATTTATTGGCTAGCGCATGCAATTGTAAGGAACTTTGTGGATAACCTCGGGTTTACATCAATCACAAGATAAACCAAGACCATGATATTAGTTAATAGTTATGAACTTTTTCTATAGTTAGTTTTATTATTCAAGGCTCTTGCAATCAAACTCAAGGTGGGCGATCTTGATGTGAATCAATGTACATGTGTTTTTTCGGCTATTAAGGTATAAAACCGGATTCACATAACCTAACATAAACAACTTAAAATTTTAGGAGGAAGAAATGGCCAAATCGATAAGAGGGCTAAAAAAGTTTCACTATAACTAGCTTTGAAAGATCGAGTCACGTACCGAGTTGAGCATAAAGGATGATGATATAGCAAAATTCAACATCACAATTTTATGCTTATATATATAATAGTGTTTGCAGTTCACATATTCATTTAAGTATTTTTATAAAAGCAATTTTTTAAAAAGCTATTTTTATAAAAGTAATTTTTTAAAAAGCTGAGTAATTAAATAAGAGTTAATTACGCAGATAGACCCTGTGATTTATAGCTAATTTCTCCTATGGGTACTAACTTTATTTTTTAACAGGTTCAGGTTTAATGGTTTCACTTCTGTAACACTTTTGGGTACTAACACCAAACTTAGTTAATTTTATGTTAAATTTCAGTAAAATGATTAAAATGTCTTTCCATTTTAAGAGTACCATTTATGTCATTACTCTATTTTTAATTACAATGACTGTTTGTGAAAAAGTTAGTCCCCAAAGGCAAAACTAGCCATAAACTCACAGGGTCCATCTTTGTAATTGACTCTAATATTTGTTTCATTTCTGTTTTTTATACTTTTAAATCAATATATAATTCATAAACACTTTATTTTTAACATAAGTTCCTTTTTACTAACATCCAAACTAAAATCGCGCACATAAAAAAATAAGTGTAACTGTATTTAAACAACTTAATGAACACATGTTATGAAAAAAATAATAAAAATATTAATAAAAACTAAACAATAAAGATATAAAAACGCAAATCTTACTTTTATGATAGGCTCCGCTAAATAAAAACAAATTATTTATTGATTGATTATAAAAATAAGATTTTTTAAATAAATTAGTTAACTATTGACATATAATAAAAGTAAGTTTTTTTAAATAATTTATTTAAGATTTTTGTTTTAAATAATTTATTTAACGTTTTTATTCTTTAATTGATGAATGTTTAGTTTGTATTTACGTTTTTATATCTTTATTGTTTAGTTTTTTTATTGATATTTTCATTTGTTTTTCATAACATGTGTTCATTAAGTTGTTTGATATTTTCATTTTTTTTTTCATAACATGTGTTCATTAAGTTGTTTAAACACAGTTAAGCTTTTTTTATGTGACCATTTTAGTTTGGATGTTATTAAAAAGGAACTTATGTTAATAATAAAATGTTTATGAATTATATCTTGATTTAAAAGTATAAAAACAGAAATGAAACACTAAATAAATATTAGATTCAATTACAAAGATGGAACGTGTGGTTTATGGCCCTCTGGTTTATGACTAGTTTCGCCTTTATGTACTAACTTTTTTTCACAAATGGTCATTGGAATTAAAAATAGAGTAATGACATAAATGGTCCTTTTAAAATGGAAGGCCATTTTAGTCATTTTACTAAAATTTAACATAAAAATTAACTAAGTTTGTATTAGTACCCAAAGGTATTACAAAAGTGAAACCATAAAACCTGAACCTGTTAAAAAAATAAAGTTAGTACCTAAAGGCGAAATTAACTATAAATCACAGGTCCATCTGTGTAATTAACTCTTAAAATAAGATGAAGAAAAAAAATTAATACACAACTCCCTACCTCCTCCTTTCAGTTGATTTACCGAATGACGGTATCGAACCCGTACTGTAACAAACCAATCTGAATTCCTATTCAGTAGGTCGGTTTGAACAATAGTTTTCGTTTCATCTCTTATGGTATAAATAATATACACCTTTACCTCGTATATATTTCCTTTAAATTGATTTGTCTCTATTATATTGCATTCGTTATCTTACATATAGTATAAATAATATACACCTTTAGAGTTGAGATTACGAGAGTGTTACCGTCGCTATTTGTTAGTATTTACTTATTGCATTTGTTACCGTCGGATGCCACGTCGGTAGTGTTATGAGAGTGCTAATGTCGCTATTTGATTGTGCTAATGTCGCTTATGTTGTTGAAACGAGAGTGCTGATAATGGAAGTTCGTTTTTTATTGTGCTAATGTTGTTTATGTGGCGTACTGCAGGTTGGTTAGATCTGGATATGTTAAAAAAAATTCAAATTTTGGTTTGAAATTAACCTCCATGAATTTAGGGATATTTTAATAATAAATTTTAATCAGTTATAAATAAATAGGATCAACGGGTCTAAATTACCTATAAACTAATTTTTAATTGAAGAACACTTGTCAATTATGTATTGATTCTTATGGTTTTCACAAACATAAGAGTTTGTATTTGATCTCATACCTACACCTTTACCTCATATAATTTTCATTTAAATTGATTTGTCTCTATTATATTGCATTCGTTATCTTAAAAAAACCTGAATACGATGTATTCTGATATAACTTTTACAAAAATGAAGAATTTAATTTAATATTATAAACTATACCAAGTATCAATACCTTACATGTGTTATGACAAACCAAGCTGATACCAACCAAAACCGAATTCACCCAACATCATACAAAAGAATCCTACTACTTAAATGAATATAATCAAACCAAATCATAATCCAAATAGTATCAAACACTAGTTAATGGATATAATCAAGCAAGGTGGTCATAGCAAGAGGAGATATGTGTCCTTCCTACTTGACTTGTGTTTTAGTAGCAAATGAATATAATCAACCACAATATTTAAATTACCTAAAACTAATTATATTGTTTTATTAAATATCTCTCCTTCCTACTTGACTTCCAAGCTTATCTTCAACCCTAGACCTTCATCTCCTCCATCCGAATCTCGCCGACATAATTCCCCTTTCTTCTTCCCCAAGACAAATCACACACACACCAACACACACATAATAATATCCTCTGATGAACACCTTCAATCTCACCGTTTCTGTATCGTCGCCGTCTCTTCCTCTTTTTGCCCTAATTTCTTCCCTTTTTTTCGTTTCAGAGACGGCGACTTTATCCACAACCTATCCATCGATCGATTGATCCTTCGTGTTCGTGGATTTCTATCTTTGTTTGGTGATTTATGCTTCAGGATTTATAGTTAATTCTCTCGGTAAGTTGATGTTGAGTTATGATTTTGGGAATTAGGGTTTGTGTTATGCAGATCGGTGATAGTTTGATGTTTTGTTTGTGTTTATTATATTTGAATTGGATGTTTGTTGTTTTTGTTTTTAGTTTTATTAAACATATATGCTATTAGGTTTTGTGAAATTGAGATGGAATTTTGTGCATATGAGCCGTTGAAGTGCATGTTTAGTTATTTTTATAGTTTCTGTTTATCTTGAAGCTGCTTTGTTGCTAAGATCCCTAATTAGGATGGACTGCATGAATAAATGTGTTATACTAAAACTGCCTGGAATTAGTGTTATGCTATTTGAGTGTGAAGAAGTATTCCTTTGAAAGTGTATGTGGATATGCAGTATGTGATCAAGTAATGCATATATTGCTTCATGGAAGCATGAATGTATAAGAAGCTTGTTAAATTACGTGTTATTTCGTTATGAATGGTATGGTATGACGGATGCAAGATCTTTATGACTTTACCTTTTTTGTAATTCGGAAAAAAAGATATTTTTTTACGACGACATGTTATACTTCTCCGTGTGGTAAAAAGATGCTTATAATTTTTGAATTTAACTTTGATTTTGAAATTTGGATTTGATGGGGCCCGGGGATGTATATGGTATTTTGTTTCAAAAGGGGTTATATTTAGTATTCTATTTTCAAAAGAATTCAAGTTTAATTTTTTTTGTATATGGTTATACGTAGTTATCAACTATGTTATTTGCAAATTGAAAAATGTTCTTGTTGCATTGAATTAAGTATTCTAATATTTGAATGTTAAAGAAGTATACCTATGAAAGTTTATGTGGATATGCAATATGTGATCATGTAATGCATACATTGCTTCTTAAAAGCATGCAAGTATAAGAAGCTTGTGAAATTACTTGTTTTGGTTTGTGGACATAGCTATATGTTTTATAATTGTATGGTACATCGGATACAAAATCATTTCGAATTTGCCTTTTTCATTTGTTATTTGGCAAAAGATATTTGTTACGAATTACGATGACGTATTATACTTCTATACGTGGTAAAAAAAGTGCATGCTTATAGTTTTTTGGTTTTGAAATTCGGATTTGGCGGGAATGTATTTGTTTTTTATTTTACAAAGGGTGTATATTTGGATCTGCCGGAAATATATGTAATTTTCTACTTTGTTCTTTGCGAAATCAAAACTGTTTTAGTTCGTTTGAAGGTAAAACGTGTTTCAAGTAAAAAATCATGTATGTACTTTTTTGAGAGGCGGTCGTGCAAGGGTTAATATGATGGATTCTTTACAAAAATGAAAATAATCTGTGTACCTACTCTTTTTGGCTAAGAATTCTGATGAAACGTTTCTGTTTTTAGTGCGGTATTCTATAGAGCTGTAATTACTATATGATAGTATTAGAAATTTGTCGACTTCAAGCTATTACAGGGAGATAGTCGCATAATAACGAAGTGAAGCTGAACTCAAAACATGGTATGCTGATTTTTTATTATTTTGATTACATTTTTTTTCAATTTGTTAAAGCGTTATCGTTCTTTATCTATTCTGCAGGACAGGCAATTTCTTCAGCATCCAGTTTTGAAAAATGTACAAAACACAAAGTAGTTAACTTTTAGACTTACTAGTGTAAATAAGATTAACCATATAGAAAAGATGTCATCAAAGATCGTAAAGGTGTCGGCAAATGGGCGTAGAATTTTCATTGACCCGAAGAGGAAAGCAGGTCATACCAACAAGTCTTTAAGTTCGAGGCCACCATTGAACAAGCATGGAAAGAGAAAAAGAGCAAATGAATGTGAAAACAAATTTCTGAAAAACTACTCAAATTTTATGAAGAGTGGCCTTCCTCAACGTTTGTTATTTTCTCAAGATGGTCAATGGGTTGACTTTTCACAAGATGTCGTTAACCTTGTCAAAGAAGACTTCCGGTTAAAACGGGTAGCGATTGAAGCGGATTACAACGGGTGCCATTTCATGATAGACGTTTTACGAATGATTCAGGTTGATTTGAAAACCGGTGCGCAGAAGCCGATTGCGTGGATTGACGATGCAGGTATTTGCGTCTTTCCTGATTTATATTCTAGCTGTTACGGTAATCGTGAAGATTTAGATCTCGCCGAATCTTCAAATACCCGTGAAGTCAATTTGCGGTTAGAAATCGAGCTTAACGGATTAGATAATAATGAAGTTGATGAATGTGTGGGAGAGTCGAACGTTAAACGGGTCAAAGTTGACCAGGAAATATCAAACAACATTCGTGACCTTCCTATTGAGGAAACCGCTAAAAGTATGTTTATTGCGGGTCTAGGTTCTGACATGAAAGTTGACTTTCTTGAAGTCAAGAAATGTTCTAGCGGTTTTAGGGAAGCACAACTTGAACTTTTTCAGAAACAGGTTGAAATTGCCGAAAAGCTTCGTGGTAACGCTAATGTGCAATACGGTTGGTTTGCCGCTGCTGCTGGTGCACCGTCTGGTGTTATGTTTTACGGACGTAACGGGCCAAAGCTCGGGACGTATGGCTACGGAATTCACCTTGCAGCGGTTCAGGCTAATTCTAACCATCTTAGGTATGAATAATAAGTCTTGCGTTTCTTGACTTTTTAATCTTTCGCTCGTTGGTTGTGTAGAAGTGTTCTTGATGTGGGTTACAATTAGGGCTGCAAACAAACTGAACGTTCAGCGGGAAGTGTTCGTTCGTTTAATAAATGAACGAACACTAACAAGAAATTTCGTTCGTTTAGTTAAATGAACGAACATGAATAGAGTCGGCGTTTGTTCATTTATGTTCGTGAACGTTCGGTAACGTGTTTGTTTACGTTTGTGTTTGATGGTTCGTTATTGTTTCTAATTTTTTTTATTTATTTAAATACTTTAAGTTTTCGACAATTCAAATATTTAATAAGTATCTGTGTATTATATTTTGTTCATGAACGTTTCTTTGTGTTCTCTAGTTTTCATTTGTGTTTATGAACCTTAGTTTGTGTCCATGGACTTTCGTTTGCATTCGTTACCCAAAATTAACAAACGAACACGAACACATTTATTTTCTTAATGACGGACACAACATAAAATCTCGTTCGTAAGTGTACATTTGAACACATATATTTCCCTTAAAAACGAACACGAACGTCTTGTTCGTGTTCGTTCAGTTTGTTTACAACCCTAGTTACAATGGGTTGATTTACAAGCATTTGTTCGTTATTGTTTCTAATTTTTTTATTTATTTAAATACTTTAAGTTTTCGACAATTCAAATATTTAATAAGTATCTGTGTATTATATTTTGTTCATGAACGTTTCTTTGTGTTCGCTAGTTTTCATTTGTGTTTATGAACCTTAGTTTGTGTCCATGAACTTTCGTTTGCGTTCGTTACCCAAAATTAACAAACGAACATGAACACATTCATTTTCTTAATGACGGACACAAACATAAAATCTCGTTCGTAAGTGTACGTTTGAACACATATATTTCCCTTAAAAACGAACGCGAACGTCTTGTTCGTGTTCGTTCAGTTTGTTTACAACCCTAGTTACAATGGGTTGATTTACAAGCATTTGTCGTTATTGTTTCTAATTTTTTTATTTATTTAAATACTTTAAGTTTTCGACAATTCAAATATTTAATAAGTATCTGTGTATTATATTTTGTTCATGAACGTTTCTTTGTGTTCGCTAGTTTTCATTTGTGTTTATGAACCTTAGTTTGTGTCCATGAACTTTCGTTTGCGTTCGTTACCCAAAATTAACAAACGAACACGAACACATTTATTTTCTTAATGACGGACACAAACATAAAATCCCGTTCGTAAGTGTACATTTGAACACATATATTTCCCTTAAAAACGAACACGAACGTCTTGTTCGTGTTCGTTCAGTTTGTTTACAACCCTAGTTACAATGGGTTGATTTACAAGCATTTGTTCTTTTTCAATGCTCTAAATGTTGGTACAGGATGCGATTGAGGCTTTATGAATTTAAAGTACATTTTGAACGACCCATTTTACCTGTTTGCGATAAATAGGTAGAAATTGCTACCCTTTAGTTAGGTGGTTTCATGAGAAGCTAATATTATTCTGTGCTTGCAGTACATTAATATGTGATGATGACGAAAACGGAATAAAGCATATGGTGCTATGTCGTGTGATATTGGGGAATGTGGAAGCGGTTCAAGTGGGGTCCACACAGTTCTCTCCAAGTGATCGATGCTTCGACAGTGGAGTGGATGATCTGCATAATCCAAATAATTACGTCGTTTGGAACTCTAATATGAATACACACATCTTTCCTGAATGTGTAGTCAGTTTCAAGACATCTCCAACCATCAAAGGTACAGGCCCATTAAAAGGACAGGCCCATTGTGCCATTGCAGGGAATCCAGTTGGTGAAGAAAGCATGCCTCATATGTCAAGAGTCACTACAACTCATGATCCACGTGAACCCTCAAACCAAGATTCCTCTTCGAGTAATAAAATGGTATGCCCTTCTCTTACTATTGTAAACATTCACAAACTTTGATTTAACAATTAGAGTAAAATGCATTTTTGTCCCTGAGGTTTGGCTAATGTTGGACTTTCGTCCCAAGGTTTGTTTTTCTGCATTTGGATCCAAAAGGTTTGAAATCTTGCCATTTGTATCCTGCTCGTTAACTCCACGACTTAACGGAGAAAAATGGATGAAGTTAACGAGCCGGATGAAAATGACAAGATTTCAAACCTTTTGGATCCAGATGCGAAAAAACAAACCTACGGACGAAAATGGCATATTACTCAACAATTATATGTTTTGAGCTTTTTAACTATACGTTAATGTTTACTTTTCAGGGTAAAAGCAACCCACAAACTGAAGTCATCAACTTGACGTCTCATGAAAAGGTTCCAAGTGTCGGTTCGAGCAAATCTAAGGAGCCTAAATCACCTTGGATGCCTTTTTCTATGTTGTTTGAAGCCATCTCTCCTAAAGTAGCCCCAAATGATATGAGATTACTGCAAATCTTTTACGAATCTTTTAGGGTACCTAAAATTTTGAGTCGTTAACTTTTATGCACATGTGACACTCATATTTTATTTTGTGATTTTTTAGGCTAAGAACATAAACCGGGAAGAGTTCATTAGGAAGTTGAGATCCGTTGTCGGGGACCAGATACTGAGGTCTACCATATCCGTCCTCCAGACCAAGGTTTGATCCATGAAACCATTTCTGATCTTAATCTCTGCTTGCCTTGTCTCAGTTCTTTTTTTTTTGTGCAGAAGACTCCTAATCCTGCAAGCATGCCGAAAGCCAAGGAGGAGCAAGAAGCTGAAATGGTTATAAACTTGAAGTCTTTTAATGTTTTTCTTTTTCTGTTTTTGGATTTTAATGCAATTGTTGAAAGATGCTTGTAGATTGCCTCATGTTTCATAAACTAATAATGTGGCTGCTCTTTTAGTCTTTGAATCGCTGTTTTGGGCATAAGGCTGGTTTTGTTTAGTTGTATATCCAAGGATCTTAATTAGTTAAGCAGTGCTTGGTGCTGATTTGTTTCCTATTCTGGGTCTTTTGAACATCTCGTCTGCTTGTATCTTGGTTTCCACCCAAGATTTATGGAATGGTTACACTGTACGATTGATCATGTCTGACCAAGTGTGTATGGAAAGTGTTACACCGCCTTAGATTTGGGATATCAATGTCCGACCGAGCGTGTATCGAAAATCGATGGCATTTAATCCTGCCAAGGTGGCAGTTAGATGTTTCAATGCGACTTCAAGATGGAACACAACTTGATTATGGCCGAGGCTCATGAAGTCGTATTGTTGGGTAATGTTATGTTGAATTGTTGATTGACTATGTTGCTGGCTTGTCGGTACATGATTTTGATCCCTACCCAATTTGATAAACAGAAATCACGTTCTGACTGCAATAATCAAGCGTGCTTATAGTCGAGTCATACATCATCGACCAAATTGTAGTGAATTCATGTTCCGTCATCTGGGGTTAGTCAGCGGTTATGATTAATACAAAGATACGCCTCTTTCTCGATCATTAATAAAGGTTAACGAACACTCATCTTGATGGACGTTCTACTAGTTTGTTAACCCGTATTACATATGAGAGAATTTTTTTCACGTTGTGTAGTTATGAACTAAGTGAATAAATTCTGAGTATTGATTTACATTATCAAATCGTAAATACACTAGTGTATTTTCGTCATCAAATGCTAGCCATTGATTTAAATTTGGGTATTGATAAACAAGGACTAGGATTAGTTCACTAATATTTACAATCAATGGGGTTGTTCACAAATGAATCTAACCCTGTTTGATATTGTGAATGTGTGATAGGAGAAACCGTTCCACCATAGTTAATTATTAATTTTAGATGAAACTGAAGTTGATGTAGTTATTGTGAATGTGTGTGATTGGAGAAACCATGTTACTATAGTTCATTTATTTATTATTCATTTGTGGATACAAGGGCATCGACCAGAAAATACTTACAAACTAAAAGGAGATATGAGTAAAAAAAAAATAACGTAATTGATATAGTTTGTGTGTCTATACGTATACACACACAAACTTAAAGGGCAAAAAAAAAACACGTTAACAAACTCGTATGAACTTCCACCGAATGCAACAAAAGAATCCAATAAACCTAATGACTATAAATGCACATTTATAATTTATAGATTGATAATAGTTTGTGTGTGTATATATATACATAGAAATTGGTTTAGTTTCAATATTGAGTTTATAGGTGCAACAAAGGTTCGGAAGAAGAAGAAAATTGGCAAAAAAACAGGGAAAAAATGACTCGAGTGTCGATGTGAAGCGCGATAGAGTCCTATCACCACGGGTGGACACGAGTCTGGTTTTTGTGAATCTAGCTGTGGATCTAGTGGACCGTTTATCGATTATCCACCTATCCAGATAATATATAATTATAGTTTGTTCAATAAAAGTTATATATTTATATGTATTAAACAATTAATTATGGTTTTGCAGAACCCGACCAAATATGAGTTGTTATCTCCCTACCACACTCGCGAGGAAGTGACAGTGGCTAAAGGTATGGCGTGGCCAACCCCTCCAAATATGATTCTGAATGGGAGTTGTGTCAAAATTTAGGTTCATTATGTTGTTGATGAACATTCGGGATTACGTGTACCGGATGAAAACGCACTGAAGTTTTTATAACTGTGGGAGAGATAGTTGAGTGACCTAGACAATATCTAAAGGTATATTTTTGTTTTTAATTTTACATTTTACATTATATTTTTGCATATTAATATTTACTTTTAATATTTATGGTTAAATTGTAGCTTTTGAACGAGATGCACCAAGCAAATCAATTGCTTCAAGAATGGCCTCGAGTCACGGCTCACCTTGTCATAAAAGTGCTGCATCACAAACACAACCACAATTATCGTTTACATGTAGTTTATATTAATTTAGATTTATTTGTGCATTTTGTAACACTTTTTTTTGTTATTTTAGCTTGAATCAACCAATTTCTAGAAATCCGACCTCCAGGATATGTGATACAACCCAAGGCACTTATATGAGTTTGGTAATTAATTAAAAACTTAATTCTATAACAATCCAATATATATATATACACACATATATATATATATACATATATAGGGGTTGGTTAACATACAATATTCCTTAACGTACGATGTGTACGAGATAAAATTACGCACGTTTTAAAACTCAAAAACCCTAATCACGCATGTTGAAAACCATAATCCCGCATGAGCATAATCACACATGTACAAAATCAGAAATCACGCATGGGTAATAAAAATTTGACCCAACTCGTGCCGGATCAAAAAGTTCTCGCAACTTAAGGTGGTTCTCATTTTACCCTTTCTATATATATATATATATATATATACATATACATATATATCATATCTAAGTACTAATGTTTTTTATAATTTTTTTAGTTAATGAATGTGAACAACCTACAACCTGCTTCACAGAATTCATGCGCGTTGCATGATTTTAGTCTTGAATTAAGTCCTAATCTCATCCCGAGGTCGAGCCAGAACTAGAGCCCAAGCTCAAGCCCAAGCCTTGTAATGCCCCAAAACTCGAATGTTTATATTCGCCATATGTTCTTATATGATACATCATGAATAAATAACTAGGCTATCTAACCTAGTTAAGTGTATGGTGAAAACAATTAAAGGAGGAAAGTTGTGCCATTTATGTTTTAGTGGCAAACACTAGGGACTAAAGTGGGATAGGATGAAAGTTTAGTTATTATATGAAAATATCAACACAAAAAACACACACATCGTGTGTGTGTTATGGAACGACCAGGAGCTCCAAGGAAGCGAAAACCCTAACTCAACCAAAATCATAAAATTGAAGGGTGAATCGAAGCTCTAATTCACGCATGAACATGAATTAATTATCACCAACACGAGGGGATCATGAGGTATGTCTTAAAACTTAGATTGGTGATCTTGTATGAAGTGGGTTTATGTTTAATCCACGAAATTGAATGAAATTGATCATGTATATGTGTTAGAATCACCATATAAAACATTGTTTATGAAGGATTTTGAGTAATTTGATGATTTAGAATGAAACCCATTGCATGAGTATGAAGATGATGATCATGATGAACATGTAGATGTTATATTGTGATCTTGTGATGCATTAGGTGTTATATGATAGATTTTGATAGTTAGACAAGATGTAGAATTAATGACAATGTGATTGTGTTTGAATATAATGATTCATGAGATGAATTTGGGAAGAACATGCTTAAACCACTTGTACATTATGCTTAGAAAGTGGCACACACGCCAAGTGTTTGATGAAATGCCTAGTATAGGTTAATATAGGGAATTACATGTTAATCAATGGGTAAATATGTATAGGAAGTAATAATGATGAAATCGTTAGCAAACTAATATGTGAAGTGTGTTTTAGATGGAGTTCATGTGGAAATTTGAATTGTTAGTATGATGTGGTAGAAGCGTGCATTAGGAGCTTGTACTCTATGCTCGAAGACATGGTACACCTTATGCGTCTAATTGATCTTGTGGTAGGGATCAAGAGGCGAAAGTGGTGCCATTATATGACATGTAGAATTACTAGTAAAGATAATGTTAATTTAGTTTATCTCGAATGAAGTCATTAGTTGAGGAATGAAAATACGTCACTTCTAGCTTATACATTGTGTTGTTGGAATTCGACGAGTAAAGTTCAATGTATGACATGAATGTGAAATGAATGCAATATTAGAATGTGTGTTTATACTAACGATGTGGTAACCATGATGACATGAAAGTATAGGATCATGTCAAGATGGGGAAATCATGGAAGGCTAACGGAAAGGATATGAGGAAGCATGTATGAAACGGACACTCGAGGTAAGTGATTTCCGGAATCACTTCGTAGTTTGTTTAAATAAAGTTATGTACTAGTTATTTAAGCATGATAATTGAAGTCAAATAGGGTTTAGTGTATGAAATCAATGATTTTCGCTAAGTAGACCGAACGGGTCAAAATGAGGTTTTAATGCTATACCGGAATGATTGCCTAAGTAAGGACTACGGTATTATAACCGGATAATGAGTAGGATTTCATATAAGCACGCTAACCGAGAAACAGATACGCGTGTTAATAGTCAAAAGTCTCAGTTGTGAGGTAGGATTAAATAGATAAACAATTTAGAGTATGAAAATTGTACTAATGAAGTCAATTACGAATAATTGAATGTGATGAATGAGTTTAACGTTTGCCGAGTATCAGGTGCCTAAATAAGTATAATACTCGTGATAATGTAAAACTATTATAGTTATAATGTTCATGTAAGTTTTGGGGTAAAACAAATGATTTGTTTGATGAAAGCATCAATGGGTCGAATAATCTGTAATTGAATATTTAGCCGGAACTCATAAGTTAAGAATTTCCTTAATCCGGATGTCAGATTTCAAGCTCATATGGTAGAATATCAAATTACGGTCATGTAGGAAGAAACAGGAGGTTAAACGGGCAAATGGTTTGAAAGTTACCCAAGTTTTAGCGTTGACGGACGACGGAACGAAACTGCAGAAAAACAAACATTAGAGGGGCCGTCGCCGACGCCCCGTCTGGCTTCCAATTTTGCCGACGCCCTAAATTACTGCCTACGGGGTTTTTCAAAATATGCAAAAAACTAAGAGGCGTCGCCGACGTCGTGAAGGGCCGTTGCCGACGCCCTCCCCATGATTTAAATGCTGAAATTTGTTATCCAAGTTGTTTTGTGTACCGTAAGCTTCGGTACACTAACCGTGGTCTACGATAGGCCTTCCAAACATGATTTTGAATGTTTCCTTGATGTTTTTTTGGGTTATAAATCCAAGTCTAAGCACTATGTAATTAATGTATGAATATGTCAAGTGAATGCGAATAAGTTAATAACGAATTGGATGGAAGTACGTATGCGTAGACATAATTATGAAAGCATGTAGGTATGTATGTAGGTAAGTAGATATGTAGGTATGTAAGTAGGTATGTATGGATGTATGTATGTGCGTATGACTATAAGTGTGAATGTACGTATGCACGAAGTAGAATTTATCACCATGAAAGAATGGGGCAGGTATGCATGTATACATGAATTTAATACATTGGGGTTTTATGTTACTAATAGTATGTTTTGAGAATGAAATATAATGCAGGTACATTATTGAAGTTTCACTAAGGATTAGACACTCAGACGAAATGCTTAAATTAGAAAGATAACGGAATAAAAGTATATGAGAATAGAACGTGACGAGACTCCATGATTTTGAATCTTGTTTATATATAATGTATTCTAATGTTACGAATGTATGTGGTGGATGCAGGTGGTACAAAATCATGGATCAACATGATGGAAGGCTAGTGATTGAAGATCGAGTGTTAGGGACATGGATTATACAGAATGAGCGGTCATGTAATCTGTATTAGTATGTTATCACTGACATGTTAATGATAGATAAATAATGTAGTTCCTCACATAAAGATGTTTTTTTTATGATTTCAAATATAAAGGAACGTTTTAAGAAAGAAATTTTATGGCACGTATTTCCGCTGCGACTTTTCGATCAAAACGTGTTAGGGTCATACAAGTTGGTATCAGAGCCCTGGTTTGAGAGAAATCAAGTATGATGAGGTAAATACTTGAACTCAAACCCTTGTGCTCTTGTGACAAGAAACCCGTACAATCCAAGACTCGATCAAAATCCAAAGGTAGATATGAATGTAAGTATGTACTTAAGTATGCATACAAAGAAACTAACAGTATGTTATGTGTAAGTTAAGCTTAAGTGTTTGAGAAGGATGATCCGCGAATGCGGTCTAGGACCGACGCCAAAGCATGTAATAAGATAAATTTACCCCAGGTACGTAAATTCAGTATGTGGGTACCGGTGATGGTAAAACCTTCTGAGGGAAGGAAAATTTTAAATGAAAAACAATGATGATATAATGATAAAGTTTTGAAAATGTTACACGTGCCGAAACCTAATTCTTCGGACATAAGGTGATGATTACATGAAGGCATGAAACTAGTATGTGGATTGAGCACCTGGCCAGTACGCAAGAAGCATATGATGTTCGTGAGACCGTGATAATTGTCGCAGGTATGCCCGGTATAATTGGGTAGTAGGTGGACGTGCTGGTGAAAATGGGTAGTAATACTCTCAGAAAATTGAGAGTACTACGTAAGAATGAAAAGCGTGAATGATAATGTAACATTTGTAAAAAAAAACGGGTTTTCAAAACCCGCTCCGTTTTGTAATCGAATATCAAGTTATAAAAGTTACGTTGAATATTTATGATTATTTTGATTTAAAACGATACATAATTAATAAATAAACTAAACTATAAAAATTATATTTGATAAAAAGTTAAAACAAAATAAATAAAAAAAATTATGTTGCTGCCGGGACTCGAACCCGGGTCAGCCAAGAACAACTTCAACACCTTAACACACGCTCACATCACCACTCCGCCACTTTGTGTTTTCTGTTATCTCTAGGAAACAAATGAGATTTATATACAGACTGGGTTAAACCGGTTTCGCCAACTGAGAAACGGAAATCGGCAAATCAATCGTCAAATCGTTTGTTTTCTCGCGTATTCACGTTCATAACCGATGAACCGATGTCTTTAATCAATTCAGAATTAATTGAGCATCAAGTCTCATCATTATCGGTCTTCATAACCGAAAAGTAATCAAATCCAGAATACTTCAACCCAAGATCACTCTCTCGACTCAGAAATATCATACCAGCATCCAATTTCACTTTCGTCACATTTTCAGACCATCAGAACGCTTAAAACAGCTCGCCGGAATTTTCTGCAAAAGTCGCCGGAAAACCGTATTCATCATCAAACGGTAAATCTTTCAATATTCGTTGTAGTTCAACAATTCTTAAGCTATTTCTAACTCAAACCACTCAATTGAAATCGAATTCAGGCGCTGTATTCAACTAATTCCAGTTCGCCGGAAAGATTCGGAAAGTCTTTATTTCCGTCTGTGAAACGGTAAGGACCTTCAAACACATCGTTAACGTTTGTTTATCACTTCAATTCCACAATGGACTAATCAAAAACGGCTAATTGTCTGTTCAGTTGAGGTGCACAAAAACAGAGACCGACGCCTGCCGGAACTCTGTAACCAAACGTTCACCGGTATGTTCTTCCTCTAATCGTCATCCCTGCTATCTCTTATCAGTTTGTGTAATGCTTAGCAATCGAATTAACAAGTTTTAATGATGTAAACGGCCGTCGGTAAAAATCCAGTGAAGAAGATGAACTCTGGTAATACTATAAGTATAATTAAAATTGGTAGTTTAAACGGGTTAGACACACAGTCCAGCGGTGGACTGTGTGCACAATACATACGCATGTCCCGAGTTCGATTCCTGCTATACGCACTACTTATATAATAAAATGCCTTTTTGTTTAAAAACTAAACCGGGTGAACCCAGTTAGTGGTTAAGTATAATAAAAACCGAGATAATAACCAGGTTAGACACACAGTCCAGCGGTGGACTGTGTGCAACATTAAGCCATACGTCGCGCGTTCGAAACCCGTCACTAGCACCGGTCCGTTGAATTAAAATGTTTTTGCAAATAAAAGAAATTCGGTTAAATTGAATAAGTGTATAAATATAATTAAAAACAAGATTATTTCGGGTTAGACACGTAGCTCAGTTGGTAGAGCTGCGTGCACGCGTACGGGAGGTCTCGGGTTCGAGCCTCACCCAGCGCAAACCATGTCATTGACTGAACCGGTCAACAAGTCAACAGGTCAACGGTCAATGGTCAACGCAAAATAAACAATTTTTTTTATATTTTTATTTATTTAATTTAATTTAAAAATCAATTAAAAATACTTAAAAATAACATTTTTAAAGATAGAAAATAGCCATAAACTCACAAAAATATATCTAAAAATTTCATTAAAATCCTTAATAAAATCCACTCATTTAATATATTTTTCCGTTATTATTTAGGTTAGTATTTCTCGTTGTTCCGCTCATCTAATTCGTGCGCATCTCACCATCTCCAATCCAACGCACCCAATGTGAGTGAATCTTTACAAATTCCCCGTTTTAATCACGTTTTGGGGTGTATCATGTGTCTTGATATATATATTATACTTAAACCATTGTGCATACATCATATCATGAACTAGTGTATTCAGTTGTTTCTGTTATGTAGTTATTGTTGGATGCAAGTTTATTATTTTCAGTACATGCAATTTCATAGGCCGCCGCTCCCCATTACATTATGAGCGTTGAGCATGTTCCCCATTTCATTATGAGGTTGTACCTGGCGTGCCCACATACGATCGGCTCCGTTTGATTGAGCCTTGATCGCACAGACATTTTCATTTCAGTACATGCAATACGATCGGCTCCGTTTGATTGAGCCTTGATCGCACAGTTTCATTTATGTTATTTATCGTATGATGTAGGATTGTTTATGTATGCTGTCATATGTTATTGTAAGTTATAGTTGTGACTGCTATTTGCCACTGCTTGATTATTTACATTTGCTCATCTATGATTATGCACAATTTTTCATTGATAAACTAACAAGTAATTCCTTAATAAATGTTTATCTAATAAGGTTCACTCGCCAACTTATGTTGACCCAAAAACCCCCATTTTACACATGATACAGGTGAACCAACAGCAGCTAGGAACACATAGGACTTGGACTAGAAGAATAAAACGATTTAGAGTTGGGATTGTTATGTTTGGTTTATTTTCTTTGTATTGAATGAACATGTTTGGATATTTGGAAATGTAACTTTGACTTTATTAAATATCAAACATAGTAGTAAATGTCATGAGCTTTGGTGATAACGCAATTATGCCCCGACTCTTATTCCGCTGCGGGTCGGGGTGTGACAGATAAGAATGAAGAATGTTGAATCCGTAAGTAAGTAAGGATCAATGAATGATAAGTTTGAATCCGCGAAACGGATTCAAAACATAGAATGAATAATAAGTTTGAATCCGCGAAACGGATTCAAAACATAGAATGAATGATAAGTATGAATGATAAGTACGAATGATATGTTTGAGTCTGCGAGACGGATTTAAGATATAAAAAGGATGAATAAACCTACCTAAGAAGGTGTTGACATTTTGACCATGATTGACTCAAAACTGGTCATATAAGTAAGTATAAAATAAATGACGATAGTATCACAAGAGAATATTTGTAATTTGCATGCAAACTTAAAATTTTGATTGAAAGAAAGAAGTATTGAATAATTGTGTGTTACATGTGTTAGCAATCGACTCTTGGGAGTCAGAGCGAATGACAAGCTAAGACCCAAAAGAATGATCTAAGTATTTACCGGAAGGAAGATTTTTGCAAGAAAAGCTAAAAACAATGTTTTGTAAGTATGCCTAAATTGAAGAAAAGTACAAACACGTACTTCAATATTTAATAAATAAGAAACTTGCAGCTTGACCCTGAAAAGTCAAACTGCAGAAATTATGTAACTAGCGAATGAAAATGATATGTTAAGGAACATTTATATATTGACCAGTTATGAATGGGTCAAACGAACTAATATTTTAGAAGGATCTAGAAATGACTAGTATGTAAACAATATGATTTGATAAATGTCATACTTGAATGAATGCGAATGAAATGTACTAATACTTTATTTATAGATGTGGGTGGTAGAACTCTTGGTATGATAAAGGTAGTAGAGTTGGGAAAGTATGTGTACGAGCGGAAGCTCAACACACGGATGATTGAGATTTCCACGGAGATGGTGTGGACTCACGATGAAGATGGCCGAACCGTTTTGCGGGTCGTGGCAATGTGCCAAAATAACAAGGTTAGTAAACTGTTTAATATGTGGATGTTAGATAGAACATTATTCGTTGAATAACCACTTACGTACGAACTAATGGTAGCAAATTAAAGTGACATGAATGAAATGATGCGGAATATAACCTAAGGGGTACATGGTAAGTGTAACTATAGCAACCATAGAATGACACTTAAATTTTGAGTTAAGCATGAAAAAGCAAGTATGAAATAGTAGTGATATTGCTGTAGTGAGGCCTTAGCAGAATATTTAATATGCACAGGTGATCATATTAAGGCCTGTTGTGTAACTACGAGAGAAATAAAAAGAAATGTTAGTAGTAAAATATTATGGTAAGCTCATTATGAGTAACGATGTAACTAATGCCAAAGTGAGATACCAAGTATGATGCGTAGGAAACGTAGAATGATGTTTAACTTTGGAGTTAATCACGAATATGTGAGTACGAAATAGTAGTTTCATTGCGATAACAAGACAATAATTAAATGCTATATAATATATGTACGGAATGTAATTTTAAGAGACGAGATGAATGTATCAAATCCGTTGTAAACGGATCATACTAATATAGCTACTGGTACAAGATTGAAGAAGTATGTATATTGACCCGTTGCTAACGGGTCAAGGAAATGAGAAAGTTATGTGAAAGTATGATATGAAAAGTATGGACTTGTTAGAAAGAAATCAATTATACGAATAGATTATAAATCGAGATTGGATAGTCACTTATTATTATGATGTACCTATCGGAAGTTAAACATAGATGTGTATGTGTAAATTACGATTAGTAAGGGTATAAATGCGTTACGTTTAACTCAAAAGAAAGAAACCATGCGTATGCTTAGGTTATACGAGCATTAGAATGATGAATGAACTGCTAGTGTTGAAGTGTATTAGAAACTAGCGATATAGAGTGAAAGAGACACTAATAAGAGCTCTGGGTAGATTCCGACTTTATGTGAAGATGAATATAAAATGCTAAGTTTAAGAAGGTAGGGTCAATGCGTATGATTATGTTTATTTTGTTAGAAAATCGCATTATAAAATGATAATGACACTAACAAGAACTCCGGTTGGGTTCTTGGAGTTAGAAGGTGGTCGGAAGAAAAAATAACTAATGTTGAATGGAAGAGAGAGAAGTTTCGGGGACGAAACCTCCTTTAAGGGGGGTAGACTTGTAACGCCCCAAAACTCGAATGTTTATATTCGCCATATGTTCTTATATGATACATCATGAAATAAATAACTAGGCTATCTAACCTAGTTAAGTGTATGGTGAAAACAATTAAAGTGCCATTTATGTTTTAGTGGCAAACACTAGGGACTAAAGTGGGATAGGATGAAAGTTTAGTTATTATATGAAAATATCAACACAAAAAACACACACCTCGTGTGTGTGTGTTATGGAACGACCAGGAGCTCCAAGGAAGCCAAAACCCTAACTCAACCAAAATCATAAAATTGAAGGGTGAATCGAAGCTCTAATTCATGCATGAACATGAATTAATGATCACCAACACGAGGGGATCATGAGGTATGTCTTAAAACTTAGATTGGTGATCTTGTATGAAGTGGGTTTATGTTTAATCCACAAAATTGAATGAAATTGATCATGTATATGTGTTAGAATCACCATATAAAACATTGTTTATGAAGGATTTTGAGTAATTTGATGATTTAGAATGAAACCCATTGCATGAGTATGAAGATGATGATCATGTAGATGTTATATTGTGATCTTCTGATGCATTAGGTGTTATATGATAGATTTTGATAGTTAGACAAGATGTAGAATTAATGACAATGTGATTGTGTTTGAATATAATGATTCATGAGATGAATAAAACGATTTAGAGTTGGGATTGTTATGTTTGGTTTATTTTCTTTGTATTGAATGAACATGTTTGGATATTTGGAAATGTAACTTTGACTTTATTAAATATGAAACATAGTAGTAAATGTCATGAGCTTTGGTGATAACCCAATTATGCCCTGACTCTTATTCCGCTGCGGGTCGAGGTGTGACAGATTGGTATCAGAGTCATGACTATAGGGATATAGGATAGGTTATTAGACCCATAGAGCCTATACTATAGTCGATTAGAAACTTATAAGATTTTAGTGTGTTACATGCCAAATTTCATGATGTTTATATGTTTTATGTTAAATGTTACATTTAATATTGTGCAAGCATGTTCATAAGTATGTATTATCATATAATGCCTATCATGAATCGTATACTCATCACATATCACATCCATGAAAGCACACACCACGTCATGATTGCTTTTACAATGATTTTCGTGTTTTCAAATCTCATCAAAGTGAGTTCTCATGACGGGCATGCAGTAACTGGAAGGGTACCAGTACCGGTAGTCGGAACGTCCTGTCTAGGCTGGCATTCGTATAAATCCAAAATAAAGGACCAGTTTGCCTACCTGGGGACTAACGATGAGAGTACGAAGTACCTATTAGGCCAAAGCATGCTATACCAAACGTCGTGTGAGCTAACCCCACTTTGAGTTGTCATTGTGTCTACACCTGGACACGTTCCGACCAAACATCTCATGAACATATTTTGTGGTTTGCATTCGGGGGATGCGAGTGTTAAATTGCAAATACTAATGTGAATCCTACCAAGCCAATAGCCATGGGGGCCCACATGACTATGTAGGTGAAGGTATGGGGGACATTTGAGGCCCAACATGAGCGAACCCAAGACATCCTATGGATGTAGTTGCATTATTGATATTTATGTTATTTTCATTTTCTTAAAGACACATGACACCTAAAAAGACATCATAAACTCACAATCTTCTCATTGTATGATCCTGTAGATGTCGTCTAGACAGCAACGAAGGGGTAAAAGATCGGGAAGGTCTCAGGAACGTTTGGCCACTCAGATCGCGAAACAAATGGCCACGATACTGCCTGACATTGTGGTCCAAGTACAACAAGCCCTTGCTACAAATCCTACTAACCCTCCCCAACAACAGGACCAGAACATCGACAACCCTCCTACCAGCAAGTGCTCTTACAAACATTTTAAGTCTTGTGATCCTCCTAAATTTGAAGGAACCGAGGGTGTCACTGCTCTCCTACATTGGTTCGAGGAGATGGAAAACACCTTTCTAAACTGCGATTGTCCTGAGAATCGCAAGGTTCGATACGCCACCGGGAGACTATTTGGGGTAGCTCTCACTTGGTGGAATACTGAGAAAGGGAAGAGGGGAACTGAAGATGCGATGGCCTTAACTTGGGGGGAGTTAAGGGAAATCATGACTAGGCGTTTCTGTCCTAGAAGTGAAATTAAAAAGCTGGAGGACGAATTTCATTCTCTAAAGCAAAAGGAGGGTGATCACACTACCTATAACAAGAGGTTCTTGGAGTTGAACCAAATGGTTCCAAATTTGTTCACCCCAACCTATCATCTGATCGAGCATTATATTCGAGGACTTCTCTCGAAAATCCAAGATTCAGTTCTCAGCGTTTCACCAGTAACACTTGAAGCTGCAATGGAGTTAGCAACTGAACTGACCGAAAACCGAATTCGCAACGGGAAGTTCAAAGAAGAGAAGAAGAAAGCCCCTGTTGAGGGACAAACTTCAAACCACCCCATTCCTTCCTCTAAGTTTGCTAACAAGAGGAAGCGCAACACCAGAAATTTTGCAGTTACCCAAACCAACTTCCCTATTCCTGCTGCACCCATTACTCAAGTCACTCCTTCACCCGCACCATACAGAAGACTCTACACTGGCCCGTTACCAAAATGTAACCGTTGCCAATATCACCATTCCCCTGATCATCCTTGCCAATATTGCACCGGCTGCGGTCGCTCAGGACATACTGTTAAAACTTGCCGCATGCCTCAACGAACGAACCGCCACCAACCTTTAACCCAAACCCACCAACAGATAATGGGCCAAGCCCAACAACCCCTACTATTACCACCCACCCAACCTTTAGCCCAAACATATTACCAGCCCAATTATCCTATGGGTCAACCAATGCGGGCTTGCTACAATTGCGGTGACCCGAGTCATTTCAGAAACACATGTCCAAGGTTGGTTAATATTATTCATGCTCAGGCCCAAGCCAACCCGGTGAACCAAGCAAACCAAGCTCCCCCACCTGCAAGAGGGAGAGCTTTCAATATCAACGCTAACCAGGCCAGAGCTGACGGCAATGTGGTCAATGGTACGTTCCTTATAAATGGTAGATATGCCTCTATGTTATTTGATACTGGTGCGGATAGAAGTTTTGTGTCTTTAGAATTTGAACCTATCTTAAACAAAAATCGGGATAAGCTCACGGAATCCATAACGGTAGAAGTTGCGGATGGGAAACCAGTTTCATTAGACTCTATTTTACGCAACTGTACACTCACCTTAAACGACCATGATTTCTCAGTCGACCTTATTCCTATGAAGCTGGGAAGTTTTGATATCATAATCGGTATGGATTGGCTCAGTCATCATCAGGCAGAAGTTGTATGTCGTGAAAAATTTATTCGTATTCCTCTTTCAAACGGACAGACTCTTCGAATCATTGGAGAAACCTCGTCGAAAGGACTCAGCTTAATGTCTTGTATTCAAGCTCAAAAATATCTTCGCAAGAATTATGTCGCGTTTTTAGCTCATATCATCAAAAAGGGAACCATGGAGAAGAAACTTGAAGACATTCCTGTAGTAAAAGACTTCCCGCAAGTTTTTCCTGACGACATTTCAGGACTTCCTCCAGTTAGAGACGTCGAATTCCGTATTGATCTTATACCTGGTGCTACACCAGTTGCAAAGTCTCCTTATAGGTTAGCCCCCTCTGAAATGCAAGAGCTAGCCAGTCAATTACAAGAGTTGACTGACAAGGGATTCATACGTCCTAGCTCGTCGCCTTGGGGTGCACCTGTCCTTTTTGTAAAGAAGAAAGATGGATCGTTTCGTATGTGCATCGACTACAGAGAGCTCAACAAGTTAACAATCAAGAATCGCTATCCTTTACCTCGCATTGATGATCTTCTTGACCAACTACAAGGTGCCAGCTGCTTTTCCAAATCTTCGATCTGGCTATCATCAACTTAGAGTGCATGAAGAAGACGTCCCTAAGACTGCTTTTCGAACTCGTTATGGCCACTATGAATTCATGGTTATGCCATTTGGATTAACCAACGCACCAGCTGTCTTTATGGACCTAATGAACAGAGTCTGCAAACCTTATCTTGATCGATTTGTTATAGTCTTCATCGACGATATTCTTATTTATTCAAAATCTAAATCTGATCATGAGCGTCATCTTCGACTCGTTCTTGCACTTCTAGAAAAGGAAAAGCTTTATGCCAAATTCTCCAAATGTGAATTCTGGTTAAAAGAGGTGCAATTCCTCGGGCATGTAGTCAATGACAAGGGAATACATGTTGACCCTTCAAAGATCAAAGCGGTTCAAGAATGGCAAGCTCCACGTACACCAACTGAAGTAAGGTCTTTCCTTGGTCTAGCTGGCTATTATCGTCGGTTCATTTCAAACTTCTCTCGCATTGCTGTACCACTTACGGCTTTAACTCATAAGGGAAAACCTTTCATATGGGGACCCAAGCAAGAAGAAGCCTTTCAAACTCTTAAACAAAAACTTTGTGATGCACCAATACTCACTCTTCCTGAAGGTTGTGATGATTTTGTAGTCTATTGCGACGCGTCAGGGCAAGGATTAGGCTGCGTTCTAATGCAAAGAGGAAAAGTCATAGCTTATGCTTCGAGACAACTCAAGACACATGAAAAGAACTACACCACTCATGACCTAGAACTTGGAGCCGTTGTGTTCGCTCTTAAGATATGGAGACATTATCTCTATGGTACTAAGTGTGAAATATACACTGACCACAAGAGTCTTCAACATATCTTCAATCAAAAAGAGTTAAACATGAGGCAACGAAGATGGGTCGAACTTCTGAATGATTATGACTGTGAAATTAGATACCACCCTGGTAAAGCAAATGTGGTGGCTGATGCACTTAGTCGAAAGGGTTATGCGAACTCCATTCATCTTCTATGTTCGCAAATTATAACCGACATTAAAGATCAAATTCGAGAAGCCCAACACGTTTCAATAACAGAAGAAGATGTACGAAAGGAGATGTCCTGTGGAGCCGAGCTAAAAATTGAAACTAAATCTGACGGTATTCTGTATTACCTAGATCGCATCTGGATTCCTAACCACAACAATCTTCGTGAAATTCTTATGAATGAAGCTCACAAAACGCGATATTCTATACACCCAGGAGCCGATAAGATGTATCAAGACCTACGATACACCTATTGGTGGCCTGGAATGAAGAAGGATATTGCCGTTTTTGTTTCCAAGTGCCTTACATGTTCCAAGGTGAAGGCTGAACACCAAAGACCCTCAGGACTTCTAGTCCAACCGGAAATACCTGTATGGAAGTGGGAAAATATAACCATGGATTTCATTACCGGGTTACCTCGCACTTCTGGTGGGTATGACACTATATGGGTGATTATAGACCGACTTACAAAATCAGCTCATTTTATTCCTATCCGCGAAGATTTCAAGAACGAAAAGCTTGCACGTATTTATATCAACGAAATCGTAAGCCGACATGGGGTACCGCTAAGCATTATTTCTGATCGTGATGGTCGTTCCACTTCACGAAAATGGCAAGTAGTACAATCTGCTATGGGCACGCGATTAGATCTCAGTACCGCCTATCATCCTCAAACTGATGGACAGTCTGAGCGCACCATTCAAACCCTTGAAGATATGCTTAGAGCATATGTCATAGACTTCAAGGGAAATTGGGACGCCCACCTACCATTAGTTGAATTTTCGTACAACAACGGCTATCATTCGAGCATCGGCATGGCACTTTTTGAAGCCTTATATGGTCGTAAGTGCCGATCTCCTGTATGTTGGCACGAAATTGGGGAAGCTCAAATTACTGGTCCAGAATTGATCCAAGAAACCACAGACAAGATCCATCAAATTCGAAACAATCTTCTAGCGGCTCAAAGTCGTCAAAAGAGTTATGCAGATAAACGACGGAAGCCCTTAGAGTTTAACATTGGTGATCATGTACTTTTAAAAGTGTCACCGTGGAAGGTAGTAGTTCGTTTTGGTCAAAAGGGCAAGCTAGCACCACGTTACGTAGGACCTTTCAAGATACTCGAAAGAGTAGGTCCTGTAGCATACAAGCTTGATCTACCAGAAGAACTCAACAGGATTCATCCCACATTCCACGTGTCGAACTTGAAGAAGTGCCTCGCTGATGAGAACCTCCACATTCCGCTGGAAGATATTCAGATTGATGAATCTATACATTTTATTGAAAGACCAGTGGAGATCATGGACTTCGGAGAGAAACGTCTACTACGAAGTCGCATTCCAATTGTTAGGGTACGCTGGGAGTCGAAACGGGACCTGAGTTTACTTGGGAACGTGAAGACTCAATGCGTGAAAAATACCCGCATCTCTTTCCTACTACTTCAACTACTTAAATTTCGGGACGAAATTCCTAAAAGTAGGGGATACTGTAACATTTGTAAAAAAAACGGGTTTTCAAAACCCGCTCCGTTTTGTAATCGAATATCAAGTTATAAAAGTTACGTTGAATATTTATGATTATTTTGATTTAAAACGATACATAATTAATAAATAAACTAAACTATAAAAATTATATTTGATAGTTAAAACAAAATAAATAAAAAAAGTTATGTTGCTGCCGGGACTCGAACCCAGGTCAGCCAAGAACAACTTCAACACCTTAACACACGCTCACATCACCACTCCGCCACTTTGTGTTTTCTGTTATCTCTAGGAAACAAATGAGATTTATATACAGACTGGGTCGCCAACTGAGAAACGGAAATCGGCAAATCAATCGTCAAATCGTTTGTTTTCTCGCGTATTCACGTTCATAACCGATGAACCGATGTCTTTAATCAATTCAGAATTGATTGAGTATCAAGTCTCATCATTATCGGTCTTCATAACCGAAAAGTAATAAAATCCAGAATACTTCAACCCAAGATCACTCTCTCGACTCAGAAATATCATACCAGCATCCAATTTCACTTTCGTCACATTTTCAGACCATCAGAACGCTTAAAACAGCTCGCCGGAATTTTCTGCAAAAGTCGCCGAAAAACGGTATTCATCCTCAAACGGTAAATCTTTCAATATTCGTTGTAGTTCAATAATTCTTAAGCTATTTCTAACTCAAACCACTCAATTGAAATCGAATTCAGGCGCTGTATTCAACTAATTCCAGTTCGCCGGAAAGATTCGGAAAGTCTTTATTTCCGTCTGTGAAACGGTAAGGACCTTCAAACACATCGTTAACGTTTGTTTATCACTTCAATTCCACAATGGACTAATCAAAAACGGCTAATTGTCTGTTCAGTTGAGGAGCACAAAAACAGAGACCGACGCCTGCCGGAACTCTGTAACCAAACGTTCACCGGTATGTTCTTCCTCTAATCGTCATCCCTGCTATCTCTTATCAGTTTGTGTAATGCTTAGCAATCGAATTAACAAGTTTTAATGATGTAAACGGCCGTCGGTAAAAATCCAGTGAAGAAGATGAACTCTGGTAATACTATAAGTATAATTAAAATTGGTAGTTTAAACGGGTTAGACACACAGTCCAGCGGTGGACTGTGTGCACAATACATACGCATGTCCCGAGTTCGATTCCTGCTATACGCACTCCTTATATAATAAAATGCCTTTTTGTTTAAAAACTAAACCGGGTGAACCCAGTTAGTGGTTAAGTATAATAAAAACTGAGATAATAACCAGGTTAGACACACAGTCCAGCGGTGGACTGTGTGCAACATTAAGCCATACGTCGCGCGTTCGAAACCCGTCACTAGCACCGGTCCGTTGAATTAAAATGTTTTTGCAAATAAAAGAAATTCGGTTAAATTGAATAAGTGTATAAATATAATTAAAAACAAGATTATTTCGGGTTAGACACGTAGCTCAGTTGGTAGAGCTGCGTGCACGCGTACGGGAGGTCTCGGGTTCGAGCCTCACCCAGCGCAAACCATGTCATTGACTGAACCGGTCAACAAGTCAACAGGTCAACGGTCAATGGTCAACGCAAAATAAACAATTTTTTTTATATTTTTATTTATTTAATTTAATTTAAAAATCAATTAAAAATACTTAAAAATAACATTTTTAAAGATAGAAAATAGCCATAAACTCACAAAAATATATCTAAAAATTTCATTAAAATCCTTAATAAAATCCACTCATTTAATATATTTTTCCGTTATTATTTAGGTTAGTATTTCTCGTTGTTCCGCTCATCTAATTCGTGCGCATCTCACCATCTCCAATCCAACGCACCCAATGTGAGTGAATCTTTACAAATTCCCCGTTTTAATCACGTTTTGGGGTGTATCATGTGTCTTGATATATATATTATACTTAAACCATTGTGCATACATCATATCATGAACTAGTGTATTCAGTTGTTTCTGTTATGTAGTTATTGTTGGATGCAAGTTTATTATTTTCAGTACATGCAATTTCATAGGCCGCCGCTCCCCATTACATTATGAGCGTTGAGCATGTTCCCCATTTCATTATGAGGTTGTACCTGGCGTGCCCACATACGATCGGCTCCGTTTGATTGAGCCTTGATCGCACAGACATTTTCATTTTCAGTACATGCAATACGATCGGCTCCGTTTGATTGAGCCTTGATCGCACAGTTTCATTTATGTTATTTATCGTATGATGTAGGTATGTTCATGTATGCTGTCATATGTTATTGTAAGTTATAGTTGTGACTGCTATTTGCCACTGCTTGATTATTTACATTTGCTCATCTATGATTATGCACAATTTTTCATTGATAAACTAACAAGTAATTCCTTAATAAATGTTTATCTAATAAGGTTCACTCGCCAACTTATGTTGACCCAAAAACCCCCATTTTACACATGATACAGGTGAACCAACAGCAGCTAGGAACACATAGGACTTGGACTAGAAGAATAAAACGATTTAGAGTTGGGATTGTTATGTTTGGTTTATTTTCTTTGTATTGAATGAACATGTTTGGATATTTGGAAATGTAACTTTGACTTTATTAAATATCAAACATAGTAGTAAATGTCATGAGCTTTGGTGATAACGCAATTATGCCCCGACTCTTATTCCGCTGCGGGTCGGGGTGTGACAGATAAGAATGAAGAATGTTGAATCCGTAAGTAAGTAAGGATCAATGAATGATAAGTTTGAATCCGCGAAACGGATTCAAAACATAGAATGAATAATAAGTTTGAATCCGCGAAACGGATTCAAAACATAGAATGAATGATAAGTATGAATGATAAGTACGAATGATATGTTTGAGTCTGCGAGACGGATTTAAGATATAAAAAGGATGAATAAACCTACCTAAGAAGGTGTTGACATTGTGACCATGATTGACTCAAAACTGGTCATATAAGTAAGTATAAAATAAATGACGATAGTATCACAAGAGAATATTTGTAATTTGCATGCAAACTTAAAATTTTGATTGAAAGAAAGAAGTATTGAATAATTGTGTGTTACATGTGTTAGCAATCGACTCTTGGGAGTCAGAGCGAATGACAAGCTAAGACCCAAAAGAATGATCTAAGTATTTACCGGAAGGAAGATTTTTGCAAGAAAAGCTAAAAACAATGTTTTGTAAGTATGCCTAAATTGAAGAAAAGTACAAACACGTACTTCAATATTTAATAAATAAGAAACTTGCAGCTTGACCCTGAAAAGTCAAACTGCAGAAATTATGTAACTAGCGAATGAAAATGATATGTTAAGGAACATTTATATATTGACCAGTTATGAATGGGTCAAACGAACTAATATTTTAGAAGGATCTAGAAATGACTAGTATGTAAACAATATGATTTGATAAATGTCATACTTGAATGAATGCGAATGAAATGTACTAATACTTTATTTATAGATGTGGGTGGTAGAACTCTTGGTATGATAAAGGTAGTAGAGTTGGGAAAGTATGTGTACGAGCGGAAGCTCAACACACGGATGATTGAGATTTCCACGGAGATGGTGTGGACTCACGATGAAGATGGCCGAACCGTTTTGCGGGTCGTGGCAATGTGCCAAAATAACAAGGTTAGTAAACTGTTTAATATGTGGATGTTAGATAGAACATTATTCGTTGAATAACCACTTACGTACGAACTAATGGTAGCAAATTAAAGTGACATGAATGAAATGATGCGGAATATAACCTAAGGGGTACATGGTAAGTGTAACTATAGCAACCATAGAATGACACTTAAATTTTGAGTTAAGCATGAAAAAGCAAGTATGAAATAGTAGTGATATTGCTGTAGTGAGGCCTTAGCAGAATATTTAATATGCACAGGTGATCATATTAAGGCCTGTTGTGTAACTACGAGAGAAATAAAAAGAAATGTTAGTAGTAAAATATTATGGTAAGCTCATTATGAGTAACGATGTAACTAATGCCAAAGTGAGATACCAAGTATGATGCGTAGGAAACGTAGAATGATGTTTAACTTTGGAGTTAATCACGAATATGTGAGTACGAAATAGTAGTTTCATTGCGATAACAAGACAATAATTAAATGCTATATAATATATGTACGGAATGTAATTTTAAGAGACGAGATGAATGTATCAAATCCGTTGTAAACGGATCATACTAATATAGCTACTGGTACAAGATTGAAGAAGTATGTATATTGACCCGTTGCTAACGGGTCAAGGAAATGAGAAAGTTATGTGAAAGTATGATATGAAAAGTATGGACTTGTTAGAAAGAAATCAATTATACGAATAGATTATAAATCGAGATTGGATAGTCACTTATTATTATGATGTACCTATCGGAAGTTAAACATAGATGTGTATGTGTAAATTACGATTAGTAAGGGTATAAATGCGTTACGTTTAACTCAAAAGAAAGAAACCATGCGTATGCTTAGGTTAGACGAGCATTAGAATGATGAATGAACTGCTAGTGTTGAAGTGTATTAGAAACTAGCGATATAGAGTGAAAGAGACACTAATAAGAGCTCTGGGTAGATTCTGACTTTATGTGAAGATGAATATAAAATGCTAAGTTTAAGAAGGTAGGGTCAATGCGTATGATTATGTTTATTTTGTTAGAAAATCGCATTATAAAATGATAATGACACTAACAAGAACTCCGGTTGGGTTCTTGGAGTTAGAAGGTGGTCGGAAGAAAAAATAACTAATGTTGAATGGAAGAGAGAGAAGTTTCGGGGACGACACCTCCTTTAAGGGGGGTAGACTTGTAACGCCCCAAAACTCGAATGTTTATATTCGCCATATGTTCTTATATGATACATCATGAAATAAATAACTAGGCTATCTAACCTAGTTAAGTGTATGGTGAAAACAATTAAAGTGCCATTTATGTTTTAGTGGCAAACACTAGGGACTAAAGTGGGATAGGATGAAAGTTTAGTTATTATATGAAAATATCAACACAAAAAACACACACCTCGTGTGTGTGTTATGGAACGACCAGGAGCTCCAAGGAAGCCAAAACCCTAACTCAACCAAAATCATAAAATTGAAGGGTGAATCGAAGCTCTAATTCATGCACGAACATGAATTAATGATCACCAACACGAGGGGATCATGAGGTATGTCTTAAAACTTAGATTGGTGATCTTGTATGAAGTGGGTTTATGTTTAATCCACGAAATTGAATGAAATTGATCATGTATATGTGTTAGAATCACCATATAAAACATTGTTTATGAAGGATTTTGAGTAATTTGATGATTTAGAATGAAACCCATTGCATGAGTATGAAGATGATGATCATGATGAACATGTAGATGTTATATTATGATCTTGTGATGCATTAGGTGTTATATGATAGATTTTGATAGTTAGACAAGATGTAGAATTAATGACAATGTGATTGTGTTTGAATATAATGATTCATGAGATGAATTTGGGAAGAACATGCTTAAACCACTTGTATATTATGCTTAGAAAGTGGCACGCACGCCAAGTGTTTGATGAAATGCCTAGTATAGGTTAATATAGGGAATTACATGTTAATCAATGGGTAAATATGTATAGGAAGTAATAATGATGAAATCGTTAGCAAACTAATATGTGAAGTGTGTTTTAGATGGAGTTCATGTGGAAATTTGAATTGTTAGTATGATGTGGTAGAAGCGTGCATTAGGAGCTTGTACTCTATGCTCGAAGACATGGTACACCTTATGCGTCTAATTGATCTTGTGGTAGGGATCAAGAGGCGAAAGTGGTGCCATTATATGACATGTAGAATTACTAGTAAAGATAATGTTAATTTAGTTTATCTCGAATGAAGTCATTAGTTGAGGAATGAAAATACGCCACTTCTAGCTTATACATTGTGTTGTTGGAATTCGACGAGTAAAGTTCAATGTATGACATGAATGTGAAATGAATGCAATATTAGAATGTGTGTTTATACTAACGATGTGGTAACCATGATGACATGAAAGTATAGGATCATGTCAAGATGGGGAAATCATGGAAGGCTAACGGAAAGGATATGAGGAAGCATGTATGAAACGGACACTCGAGGTAAGTGATTTCCGGAATCACTTCGTAGTTTGTTTAAATAAAGTTATGTACTAGTTATTTAAGCATGATAATTGAAGTCAAATAGGGTTTAGTGTATGAAATCAATGATTTTCGCTAAGTAGACCGAACGGGTCAAAATGAGGTTTTAATGCTATACCGGAATGATTGCCTAAGTAAGGACTACGGTATTATAACCGGATAATGAGTAGGATTTCATATAAGCACGCTAACCGAGAAACAGATACGCGTGTTAATAGTCAAAAGTCTCAGTTGTGAGGTAGGATTAAATAGATAAACAATTTAGAGTATGAAAATTGTACTAATGAAGTCAATTACGAATAATTGAATGTGATGAATAAGTTTAACGTATGCCGAGTATCGGGTGCCTAAATAAGTATAATACTCGTGATAATGTAAAACTATTATAGTTATAATGTTCATGTAAGTTTTGGGGTAAAACAAATGATTTGTTTGATGAAAGCATCAACGGGTCGAATAATCTGTAATTGAATATTTAGCCGGAACTCATAAGTTAAGAATTTCCTTAATCCGGATGTCAGATTTCAAGTTCATATGGTAGAATATCAAATTACGGTCATGTAGGAAGAAACAGGAGGTTAAACGGGCAAATGGTTTGAAAGTTACGCAAGTTTTAGCATTAACGGACGACGGAACGAAACTGCAGAAAAACAAACATTAGAGAGGCCGTCGCCGATGCCCGTCTGGCTTCCAATTTTGCCGACGCCCTAAATTACTGCCTTCGGGGTTTTTGAATACGTGAAAAACTAAGAGGCGTCGCCGACGCCATGAAGGGCCGTCGCCGACGCCTCCCCATTGTTTAAATGCTGAAATTTGTTATCCAAGTTGTTTTATGTATCGTAAGCTTCGGTACACTAACCGTGGTCTACGACAGGCCTTCCAAACATGATTTTGAATGTTTCCTTGATTTTTTTTGGGTTATAAATCCAAGTCTAAGCACTATGTAATTAATGTATGAATATGTCAAGTGAATGCGAATAAGTTAATCAAGAATTGGATGGAAGTATGTATGCGTAGACATAATTATGTAAGCATGTAGGTATGTATGTAGGTAAGTAGATATGTAAGTAGGTATGTATGGATGTATGTATGTGCGTATGACTATAAGTGTGAATGTACGTATACACGAAGTAGAATTTATCACCATGAAAGAATGGGGCAGGTATGCATGTATACATGAATTTAATACATTGGGTTTTTATGTTACTAATAGTATGTTTTGAGAATAAAATATAATGCAGGTACATTATTGAAGTTTCACTAAGGATTAGACACTCAGATGAAATGCTTAAATTAGAAAGATAACGGAATGAAAAGTATATGAGAATAGAACGTGACGAGACTCCATGATTTTGAATCTTGTTTATATATAATGTATTCTAATGTTACGAATGTATGTGGTGGATGCAGGTGGTACAGAATCATGGATCAACATGATGGAAGGCTAGTGACTGAAGATCGAGTGTTAGGACATGGATTGTACGGAATGAGCGGTCATGTAATCTGTATTAGTATGTTATTATTGACACGTTAATGAGAGATAAATAATGTAGTTCCTCACATAAAGATGTTTTTTTTATGATTTCAAATATAAAGGAACGTTTTAAGAAATAAATTTTATGGCACGTATTTCCGCTGCGAATTTTCGATCAAAACGTGTTAGGTTCATACAAGCTTGTACTTAGTGATCCTAAAGTAGATTTGTCCTTGGAGAGGATAAAGCTTAAGCCTCCATGAATTCGCAAATTAGTTGATCAATTACAAATTGGCGTTGGTAAGAACCACTACATTCGGGCCAGTTCACACCCCAACCGGGTTCACCTGATGGGATGTATCCCAAGCCGGTTCATGGAAACTTTGTCAAGAACATTGTATCTGACATTTGTAGATATTTGTCCCATATACCGGGCGTAGTTGTAACGCCTCGTATTTTGTACTTTCCTTATTTAGAAGGTGTGATCGTATTTCTACTTTTGGAAAGCTTGTATTTGTATTTCTTTCGTATTTGTATCCCCACTTTGTAATCCGAGAGTTGATCATAATGGAATACTTATTTTACCTATACTTATTATACATACAATCAATCATTTTTCTTCATATTTTCATGCAAATCATACTTATTATACTTGCAATACTTATACGTCGCAACTTTATGCTTAAAATGCTCGAAAACCGACTAAAATACGTGAAAACAGCCTAAACTAACACCTCCATGCGAGCTGGAACCACGTCGCATGAAGTGATGGCCAACTCGTACGAAGTGGACACTTCACACAGAGACGACTCTGGCAGCAACTATTTCCTATAAATATCAACCCACTTCACTACTTCAACCTTTCCGAATCTCCTCACTTCCACTCTTCAACTTACGGATTCTAAGCAGATCTAGTTCAGATTGTTCTAAGTGAGTTCAACTCACTAATAACTTGTGATTCTATAAATCTTCTTCTACTTATTCTTCTTTTTTTCTTTGTACCAAGTGTGTGAGCTAAACCAAGCTCTGATGAACTTATGTTTCAGCTAAATGTGAGAACGTTGGAAGCATGGGCTATCCGAATTAAGTTCCACCACCACTTGTACATGTTTTTGTATTTTATTTTTAGTAACATTCATGACCAACCGAGTTTATCAACTGTGTTGATAAACTTTGAGCTTTGGTGAATCTATGACCTAACTGTTAGACTTGGACTAAATTAACTACTATACTATACCTACTTTTTATCTAAGTCAAGTTCCTGATATCAATTAAGTCGTGGTTGACTATTAAGAGCTAAGACTAACTGCCTCGTCCCTAAAGCTACTGTTCAACATAACTCATTGTCGAAACAAGAGCCTAACGGGCTACATTTTATAGAAACAGTCCCTTCGCACGAAGTGGACAGTCACCTCACACGAAGTGGTCACTTCGTACGAAGTGGCATTTTTCCGTATTACTTTCCCGAACTTTCTGCTTTCCAAATCCGACTCCGTCACCCACTCAGAAGACTCACTCACTTCTGTTCCCTCGTGTAGGGTTACCTCGGTGTCCTACTCCCTCAAATCAACAGTCGCGGTTTATTAGGAAGCTTGCAAAACCATGAGTATACTTGATCCCCTCTTTACCTTTACACTTTTGGGGTGCAACATATATGCCTTATCAAAATCACCAAATCACTATGCTTTATGCATAAATCACAATACAAACATTCAAACATTCATGCTTAATACGAATCTTTGCTACTTATTCATGCTAGAATCGTATGCCTTATACTACGTCATTAACTGTGTACAAGCCCCACTTAACATGTATAGCGCGCTATAGGAGTAACGCACTGCTTGTATTCGTGAGGTCATGTTAAGTAAACAAAACGGTCTAGTCAGTGCTATATAGCGGTATACTTTGGGTTGACATGTGTTTTGGTATTGCTAGTGTTATGTGTTAGCTAGTAAATGTTTATGCCATGTTGAATGTTAAACTTTTTAATTATTTAGTATTCAAACTTGTATGCTCGCCAAGGTATTGTGTGTTGAACTATACTTAAATATATGTTGCAGGATGATGACGATACGAGGACTCATGGAATCTAGTAGGGTGGACTAGAAACCCACATTTAAATTATGTATTGTAGGATCTAGTTTCTTGATTAAGGCGTCGTACTAGTATTTTGATATGTTGTTGTTGTACTTTGTTTCCAAGCCTTGTAATCAAATTTTGAAATGAAATGAAATTATGTTATCTTTAATTATTGTCACAATATAGTGTTATGTTGACTCGAGCAATCTATTTACGTCCGCCCCGATGATTCCGACATCGGTTGGGGTGTGACAGTAGTGTTGCACACCAATTGACGAATTGCAGATGTGCATATTTGTAAAGCGATGAAACCAACTAAAGGCCTTGCGTCTTCCCTTTATTGGAAAAAAATTAATCCCGCCCTTTGATTCATTAACAATTCGTACAATTAGTTCGTGGAGGAAAATGACGCAAAAACACATCAAGGGGCATACCGGATTATTAGAAAAATAATTGTTTACCAAACAATTATGAGCACCTTCACGGTCCCTTACAATTCTATTTGCTCTTGTATGCAGTTGTGAACTTTCGAATTGTTGACTTAAAACTTCTAGACCCAATTGAACCTTTGGACTTGTTAACTTAAAACTTCTAGACCCAACTGAACAGATGTAGTAATGACCTTATCTTCGGGGTTGGAAATGGATGACTCAAGAAGGAAATTCATGTTTAAAAAATATATAAAGAATTTAGAGATAGAGATTGTGTGAGAAAGATGAAAGAAATGTAAAGGTGCGTGGTAAAATTGAGATAAGGTATTGTGTGTGTATATATGTGTTTAAATTTATTATTATCATTTTTAAATCTTGAACGCTCACATGATCGTTACACATGGGCCCACCTTTATTCTTCCCCTTTTACGTAGTTAACAAACCCACTCCACTCGCCTTTCACCCCTCCATCATGTAACATCCGTCAAAAACGGATTTACCAAACCCGCTCCGTTTATTAACCGAACAATCAGTTAAAAATTTCGTTGCGAATTTAATGCCCAAAATAATTTTAAACGATACATAATTAATTATTATATGGGAATATATAATTTGTTTTTGAAAAACTATTAAAAATAAGAAAATAAAACTAATATGGCCCTGCCGGGTTTCGAACCCGGGTCAGTCGCCGGGTCAAACAACAGACTTAACATTCAACCCTTAAACCACTGTGCCACTTGTATCTTTTGTTAAATATTGAAGACAATAAATTCATAACATGTTTTCCGAATTCGAAATCGCCGGAAAACCGAGCCCTTCACTTCTAAGCCTTACTAAACCCCCTGAGCTTATACCGAAGTCACCCACATCCTTTTCAAGCTTTCTGAAGACTCGCTGCTGCAAGACACACGACGTCAGAACCTGTTGCTGTCGCCGGAGTTCTGCCGGAAAAACAGAGGAGTCCAGTCGGTATACCTTACGCCTAATTTCTCTTTCATTTTATTCATATCTCATCTGTAATTAACCTCAAAACACTAAAGAACACGATTAAAACATCGAACCAGTCGGATTTCCGATTCTGGTTAAAATCAACGAAGAAGACGAAGTTTTCTGTAATGTATAAGTTTAATTTAAATCAAGAAATAACTCGGGTTAGACACACAGTCCAGCGGTTGACTGTGTGCACATTAAACACACTAACGTCTCGAGTTCGAATCTTGTCCCACGCATGCTGCCTTAATAAAAATGTCCTTTTTTGTTAAACGAACCGGAGTCACACTGTTACATGTTAAGTTTATTAATAACCAGAATAATAACCAAGTTAGACACACAGTCCAGTGGTGGACTGTGTGTATGTTTTATCACAGGACACGAGTTCGAGTCCGGTCTACTACATCGATCCGGACAAATATCTAACTTTTTAAATAAGTCAGAAATGAAAATACTTAGTTTGTGTTTAAGTATAATAAAAATCAGTTAAGTTAACAAGTTGGACACACAGTCCAGCGGTGGACTGTGTGTTAGCATAAACCACAGGTCCCGGGTTCGAGACCTGTGGAGCGCACCGAGTCACGGATTAAAATCGTTTTTAAGAAATAAAGGATTTTCTGTTTAATCTAATTAGTATATAAATATAATTAAAAACAGATATATTTCGGGTTAGACACGTAGCTCAGTTGGTAGAGCTGCGTGCACGCGTACGGGAGGTCTCGGGTTCGAGCCTCACTTCGCGCACACTTACACGCATACGAACCGGTCAAACAGTCAAGGTCAAAGGTCAGCGGTCAATGGTCAACGGTCAAAAAAAAGTCAACTTTTTTTATTATTTTTATTTATTTATTTTAATTAAAAATCAATTAAAAATACTTAAAAATAACATTTTTAAGGTTAGAAAATAGCCTTAAACTCACAAAAATACACCCAACAATCCTACTAAAATGGATTAATAAAATCCGTTTACTTACCGAACCATAATGCTATTTATCTAGGTTAATTTCACTCGTGGTTAAAACCACATCGCGTGCATTCAACATCATCAACCGAACGCACCCACGGTGAGTGAATCTTACAACTCCCCCCTTTTTAATTACACGTTTTGGGGTGTGTCATGTGTCACAAAGTAATTAACTCGTTTATTTAAACTTGTGCCATACCATATCGTGATCTAAACTTAGATTGTTATTATTGTTGTAATTATGTATTTCATTTTGTCCACTTATACGCAATTCATTCATTAAGCCCATCAGTTCCTCGTGGTAGACGAGTTGAGCAACGCGTGCCTCAAAACAAATCTATTATTGTTCATGTGTGTAGTATTGAGTTTATATTGTTTGTAGTTTGTCTTTCATATTATCATGTTTATGCAATTCATTCATTAGGCCCATCAGTTCCTCTTGAGAGACGAGTTGAGCAACGCGTGCCTCTAAACGATCCATTATTGTTCATGTGTGTATTGTTTAAATTAAATTGATTTATGAATAAGTTTACATCTATTTTTACTCATGTGTGGTTGTGCACTTTATTTCATAATCAATTAAATAAACTTGTTCAAATGTTTTCCATAGGATTCACTCGCCAACTTTTTGTTGATCCAAAAACTCTTTTACACATGATACAGGTGAACAGGATGAAGCAAGGAAAACATAGGAAATGCCTTAGAAGAAAACAAAGAAGCTTAGACTGATGTTTAGGTCATTGATGTAATTATGATTGTAAATTTCCATTAAATTGTATTAATGAATATGAAACGTTAAAATAAATGTCATGAGCTTTGATGATAACCCAATCATGCCCCGATCACCTTTTCCGCTGCGGGTCGGGGTGTGACACATCACCCCCGTCCGGTGCGTGCCACACCTCTTACGTCAGCGAGTTATCCAGGTGGCGGGGACGTGAAGCGATAGTGGAGATAGGTGGTTACATACAAACTTGTGATATTTAATTGATTAGGTGGTTACATACAAACTTGTGATATTTATTTGTTTCATATTTGTTTATACTTACAGTCAAACATACATACTTATATACATATTCATTATACATATATAAATGTTCATACATTCAATTCATTTTCATACTCTCATTATTCAAAGATTTTGTTGCAATTTTCAAATCTCATCAAAGTAAGTTCTGCGACGGGCATGTAGTAACTGGAAGGGTACAAGTACCGGTAGTCGGAACGTCCTGTCTAGGTTGGCATTCGTATAAATTCAATATAACAGACCAGTTTGCCTACCTGGGGACCAACGATGAGAGTACGAAGGACCTATTAGGCCAAAGCATGCCACACCAAACGTCGTTCGAACTAACCCCACTTTGAGGTGTCACCGTGTCTACACCTGGACACATTCCGAATATCACACGTTGTATACATATTTCTCGATTTTCTCCGGGTTTTAGTGTACGCAACCAGGCAAACCCATGCGAACCATATGAAAAACCGGTATTCATGGGGGCCCACATGATTGCAAAGGTGAAGTATGGCGGCATGTAGGGCCTAATGGCGAGCAAAGCCCAAGACATCCTATGGATGTAGTAGATTTATTTTTCTATAATTATTTTATGAATGTTCATTCCTGAATGCGACCCATGATCCCAAAAGCATCCAACTCATACTCTTGACATGTATTCCTTGTAGATGTCTTCTTACCACGCCCGTAGGAAGATGAGAGTAGGAAAAGCCCGCGAATGCATGGCTGCCCTAATCGCTCAACAAATGGCTGCCGTAATACCCAACATTGTAATTTAAGTACAACAAGCACTTACCGCTAATCCTGTCAATCAAGAAAACCAAAACATTATCAACTCTCCCCCAAATACCACTAAATGCACCTACAAGCATTTCAAATCATGCGACCCTCCGAAATACAAAGGGACTGAAGGCGTCACCGCTCTCCTCCATTGGTTTGAAGAAATGGAGAACACCTTTCTAAATTGCGATTGCCCCGATGATCGCAAAGTGCGTTATGCTACTGGTCGTTTATATGGAATAGCACTTACTTGGTGGAATACAGAGAAGGCCAAACGAGGTGTGGAAGATGCTATGACTTTAACTTGGAACGAATTGAAGGAAATCATGACCAGACGATTTTGCCCAAGGAGCGAAATCAAGAAATTAGAAGATGAATTTTATTCGTTGAAGCAAAAGGAAGGAGACCACACCACATACAACAAAAGATTCCTCGAGTTACATCAAATGGTTCCCAACATGTTCACTCCCCTCTACCGTTTGATCGAGCACTACATTCGTGGTCTTCCGTCAAAGATTCAAGACTCTGTAATAAGTACCTCGCCTGCAACTTTGGAAGCAGCAATGGAGCTAGCAACAGCGCTCACCGAGAACCGAATCTGGAACAAAGACTTCAAGGAGGAGAAGAAGAAGGATAAAGCATCGACTGAAACCTCCGACTACACCCAAACCGAATCCCCTTCTCAACCCAATCCTAAGAGAAAAAGAGACGGGCAACTTTTCGCTGCTATCCAACGAAATCAACCAATTTCACACGCCATACCCATCCAAGCTATCCCAATCACTCAAGTGGCACCCAACTCAACTTACCCAAATAAGAAACCATATCTTGGACCTCACCCTCGATGCAACAACTGTTTTTATCACCATCCCCTTACTCTACCTTGTCGACTATGTGCAACTTGTGGACGCTATGGTCATTTGAGCAAGGTTTGCCGCACCTTTCAAAACTAAATCTCTCCCCCTACTCAAACTATGAACTAAACCTATCAACAACCCCAATACCCCATGTTCCCATATGTTCGAGCTTGTTTCAATTGTGGCGACCCTACCCACTTTAGAAACACATGCCCTCAATTTGTTAACGTCATCAACGCTCAAGCCCAATCAAACCCAGTTAACCAAGTAAACCAAGAAAACCCAACCGCTAGGCCACCAGCAAGAGGAAGAGTCTTCAACATCAACGCCAATCCTGTAGAAGGTAATGATGGCCCAAACGAAGATACCCAACTAGTCCTCTTCACCGAAGATCCAGATTCGACTCCAATCGTTTAGTTTATGTTTTTCTTTATGTTTTAGAATCGCATAGAACCAATCATAACTTAAGGATAAAGCCAATGAAACTTTGGCAAGAATATGGTGGATACGCCGCTGGTACTTCCTATATATAAGTATTCTTGTCAAAGGATCAGAAGCATTATCTGGCGGTTATGAGAGGTTCCATGTGTAGACTGTATGAGTAATTATTGTTTATTATTTTCAGTACATGTAATTTCATAGGCCGCCGCTCCCCATTACATTATGAGCGTTGAGCATGTTCCCCATTTCATTATGAGGTTGAACCTGGCGTGCCCACATACGATCGGCTCCGTTTGATTGAGCCTTGATCGCACAGACATTTTTCATTTTCAGTACATGCAATACGATCGGCTCCGTTTGATTGAGCCTTGATCGCACAGACATTTTCATTATCAGTATGTGGTTGTTGTGTTTGTTGTAGAGTCGCATAGAACTAATCATAACTTGCGGATAAAGTCAATGAAAATTTGACAAGAATATGGTGGATACGCCGCTGGTACTTCCTATATATAAGTATTCTTGTCAAATGATCGGAGGCATTATCAGGCGGTTATGAGAGGTTCCATGTATAGGCTGTTTGTGTGATTGTTGTTTAGATTAAGTTTATTATTTCCAGTACATGCAATACGATCGGCTCCGCTTGATTGAGCCTTGATCGCACAGACATTTTCATTTTCAGTACATGCAATACGATCGGCTCCGTTTGATTGAGCCTTGATCGCACAGACATTTTTCATTTTCAGTATTTATGAGTTTGTGTATTGGTTGTAGAGTCACATAGGACTAATCATAATTCACTGATAAAACCAATGAAAATTTGACAAGAATATGGTGGATACGCCGCTGGTACTTCCTATATATAAGTATTCTTGTCAAAGGATCAGAGGTATTGTTAGATGGTTATGAGAAGTTCCATGTAGGTTGTAGTATTAGAAGTTTTGCCTTAGGATATAACCATATCCTTCCAAACATATCCAAACTCTTATGCATGATATCATATTTAGCGAACCAATTCTGCTTATCAATACTTTTACAGTAGGCAACAAAAAGCGATTCCTATAATGGGGTACTTAACCCTTACAAGGAACGTTACCGCCTCAAACAAAAAAACTTAAAACCTTACTTCTTCTAAGCATGTAACTGTCAGACTAAACACCATCATTCTTTTAGTCAAATATATCACTATTTAAATTTCGGGACGAAGTTTCTAAAAAGCAGGGGATACTGTAACATCCGTCAAAAACGGATTTACCAAACCCGCTCCGTTTATTAACCGAACAATCAGTTAAAAATTTCGTTGCGAATTTAATGCCCAAAATAATTTTAAACGATACATAATTAATTATTATATGGGAATATATAATTTGTTTTTGAAAAACTGTTAAAAATAAGAAAATAAAAATAATATGGCCCTGCCGGGTTTCGAACCCGGGTCAGTCGCCGGGTCAAACAACAGACTTAACATTCAACCCTTAAACCACTACGCCACTTGTATCTTTTGTTAAATATTGAAGACAATAAATTCATAACATGTTTTCCGAATTCGAAATCGGAGCGCCCAAATGCAGTCGTCGGAAATCCCGGCGATCTCGCCAAGAATTTACGATATCTTCAGTTATAACGTAAAACTTAATCGCTACATCGGTTATAACCGACGCCTGAGTCCGCGACACAAACTATAACCGCCGGAAAACGTAATGACTTTGAATCAAGTCGGAAATTGGACCAAGTTCATCGATAACCGGCCTTATAAATACCCCTCGAACCTCTGCAAGCTTTTTCGCTCAAAACCCCACCTTTACCCGACGTAAATCCATTCGCCGGAAAACTTCTGTATCTCGCCGGAAAACCGAGCCCTTCACTTCTAAGCCTTACTAAACCTCCTGAGCTTATACCGAAGTCACCCACATCCTTTTCAAGCTTTTTGAAGACTCGCTGCTGCAAGACACAAGACGCCAGAACCTGTTGCTGTCGCCGGAGTTCTGCCGGAAAAACAGAGGAGTCCAGTCGGTATACCTTACGCCTAATTTCTCTTTCATTTTATTCATATCTCATCTGTAATTAACCTCAAAACACTAAAGAACACGATTAAAACATCGAACCAGTCAGATTTCCGATTCTGGTTAAAATCAACGAAGAAGACGAAATTTTCTGTAATGTATAAGTTTAATTTAAATCAAGAAATAACTCGGGTTAGACACACAGTCCAGCGGTGGACTGTGTGCACATTAAACACACTAACGTCTCGAGTTCGAATCTTGTCCCAAGCATGCTGCCTTAATAAAAATGTCCTTTTTTGTTAAACGAACCGGAGTCACACTGTTACATGTTAAGTTTATTAATAACCGGAATAATAACCAAGTTAGACACACAATCCAGTGGTGGACTGTGTGTATGTTTTATCACAGGACACGAGTTCGAGTCCGGTCTACTACATCGATCCGGACAAATATCTAACTTTTTAAATAAGTCAGAAATGAAAATACTTAGTTTGTGTTTAAGTATAATAAAAATCAGTTAAGTTAACAAGTTGGACACACAGTCCAGCGGTGGACTGTGTGTTAGCATAAACCACAGGTCCCGGGTTCGAGACCTGTGGAGCGCACCGAGTCACGGATTAAAATCGTTTTTAAGAAATAAAGGATTTTCTGTTTAATCTAATTAGTATATAAATATAATTAAAAACAGATATATTTCGGGTTAGACACGTAGCTCAGTTGGTAGAGCTGCGTGCACGCGTACGGGAGGTCTCGGGTTCGAGCCTCACTTCGCGCACACTTACACGCATACGAACCGGTCAAACAGTCAAGGTCAAAGGTCAGCGGTCAATGGTCAACGGTCAAAAAAAAGTCAACTTTTTTTTATTTTTTATTTATTTATTTTAATTAAAAATCAATTAAAAATACTTAAAAATAACATTTTTAAGGTTAGAAAATAGCCTTAAACTCACAAAAATACACCCAACAATCCTACTAAAATGGATTAATAAAATCCGTTTACTTACCGAACCATAATGCTATTTATCTAGGTTAATTTCACTCGTGGTTAAAACCACATCGCGTGCATTCAACATCATCAACCGAACGCACCCACGGTGAGTGAATCTTACAACTCCCCCTTTTTAATTACACGTTTTGGGGTGTGTCATGTGTCACAAAGTAATTAACTCGTTTATTTAAACTTGTGCCATACCATATCGTGATCTAAACTTAGATTGTTATTATTGTTGTAATTATGTATTTCATTTTGTCCACTTATACGCAATTCATTCATTAAGCCCATCAGTTCCTCGTGGTAGACGAGTTGAGCAACGCGTGCCTCAAAACAAATCTATTATTGTTCATGTGTGTAGTATTGAGTTTATATTGTTTGTAGTTATGTCTTTCATATTATCATGTTTATGCAATTCATTCATTAGGCCCATCAGTTCCTCTTGAGAGACGAGTTGAGCAACGCGTGCCTCTAAACGATCCATTATTGTTCATGTGTGTATTGTTTAAATTAAATTGATTTATGAATAAGTTTACATCTATTTTTACTCATGTGTGGTTGTGCACTTTATTTCATAATCAATTAAATAAACTTGTTCAAATGTTTTCCATAGGATTCACTCGCCAACTTTTTGTTGATCCAAAAACTCTTTTACACATGATACAGGTGAACAGGATGAAGCAAGGAAAACATAGGAAATGCCTTAGAAGAAAACAAAGAAGCTTAGACTGATGTTTAGGTCATTGATGTAATTATGATTGTAAATTTCCATTAAATTGTATTAATGAATATGAAACGTTAAAATAAATGTCATGAGCTTTGATGATAACCCAATCATGCCCCGATCACCTTTTCCGCTGCGGGTCGGGGTGTGACACATCACCCCCCGTCCGGTGCGTGCCACACCTCTTACGTCAGCGAGTTATCCAGGTGGCGGGGACGTGAAGCGATAGTGGAGATCCTTAGGTGGGTATTGCATGTGAGCGTCTTCATATATTTATCTCTGTATATTGTTTCATGGTCTTATATATGTTTCTATTTCATTACATTACTTTGTCACCACTTCTTTTGTTGTTGGTAGCTTTATATTTTTATATTTCTAGTTCGATTCATTTGCCTAATGTTTGTTCGATTCTATGTTTCTTATAATTGAGATGTTTTATTTATTGCTCACAACAATTAAGAAAATTTAATATAAAAATTAAATAATCTTTAAAGTATTATAAAGTCTTAATAAAAACTTGGAAGAAACATGAAAATAGATTAGAATGTTAGACTTATGTGAACATTATTAGTTAAAAAGGTTAAGTATAATAACTTAAATGTAAACATATAACAAAGATTCTTAAATTTTAAATTATACTTTTTATTTTTGAATCTTACATACTTTTGTTTCAAAAACCGAAATAACCGAAAAAACCGACCCGAACCGGTGTAAAAACCGAAACCGAAAAGACAGAAACCGAACTATTTTCAAAACCCAAAACCGATATTTTGGTTTTCAGTTTTGCCCAAAAGACGAACTGAACCACGCACAACCCTATCAGTAGCTTTGCTTTGTTGTTGTAGTTCATCATCAGTAGAAGTTTGAATCAAACAAGATCATGAAAACCGAAATTTGAAATATTCTGTTTGGGTAAAACGATGGTATTCAAGAGTTAGACTTGGTATGTGGTTAATTATAGATTTCACGAGTTTGGGTGCGAATATCACGTTAGGTGATACTCATTCCAATTACCCAAATTTAAAAACAATATCGTACAAGTTTCACCTCATCGGAATAAACATATGTATACAATATTAATTGCGCATGACGTTCTAGTATAGTGACATCTTGAGAGGTGTGATAAGGTTTATAGACCATTAGGCCATGTGTTCGATTCCTACAAGGGGGTTTTTACTTGATTTATTGGATTTTCTCCTGAATTGATGTATAAACATTATAGCCTAGTGGAGATGGATATGATCTGGTGGTTCTGTTGGTGACACGATAATACTCTAGTGTTCCGTCAGTGATTCAAAATTGTCGTTAAAAAATATACAATATTGATTAATATTATAACAATATTTTTTTAATTTATTGAAGTTAAGTATAAAAAATATACAATATTAATTAATATTATAAACAATATTTTTTAATTTATTGAAGTTAAGTAGTTAGAGACTTGAGAATTGAATATAGAATTGTAAACATGGTATGAGATTACTTAATATTCGAGTCGATTTGTAGGACAAGTTTGTGACCATGTTTCGCGCAATGGAGATACCAATTGGTGATTTTTAAACCATCTAATAGCATTTAGAGTTGATTGACATCTTCATCTTTGTAATTAAACAAAAATTAACTATTTTTTCTATCATATTTTCAGTTAAATAGTATTTTTAGTTCTTTTATTATTATGTTTTCTTTTTCGTCTACTCATAACCATTTTTAAATATATTAAAAAACTATATAGGATGATCAATAATGTTTTCTCTAAATTTACGAATGAATAGTAACATTTTGTTTTCTTTCACTTATAACAATTGTATATAATATAGATAATTCACTCATATAGATCCAAAGGATAAAATGTGAATGAGTTGCGATTATAAATTGGATCCCTAATACCCCATATGGGAATGTAGACCGTAAGTCCGGATTGAAACTATTATATATATTAACAAAACAAATTGTGAACAACTAGATTTATCGCCCGCCGCGATGCGCCGAGGATCCATTCATATGCATCAGACTAAATAAAACTCAAGTGTGTCGGTAGCTAAGCTACAATACATGAGCATGTCGGTAGCTAAGCTACAATACATGAGCATGCTGGATTTGAAGAAAGGAGAAAATACAACAAATAAAAAATAGAAAAAAGAAAAAAGGTAATACCAAACTTCTTTCAACTAAAAATGCTTATGACAGACTTGAAAACTGTAGCTACACAATTGTTATTTGCGCTACATCATTCTTAAAGAAAAAAGAAAATTGTTATACTTCGAGACTCATTTGTTGCTATCTAATATTTCATGGAGAAAAACTGGTTGGGTTAAGAAGGTTACTTGCTTTAAGCTATTTTCCGTGATTAATATACCAAAGTTATACATAAAGGGCCATAAAAGGGTATAAGATTAAATGTTAGTGAAGTAAAATTGTACTAAATATAGGTACCATAAAAGGGTATAAGATTATGTTTTTAAATCCTGACACTAAAGATTGAATGGTCATGTTAAAATGATACAATTGTATCAATAAAGGTGAGCTCCTATCCCTCTAGTCAACAGAAAAAGTATGTAAGCCAACACTCCATCACCTTTGATTTCTTCTATTGCTTCCATACTACAACTACAATGATTTTTTTAAAGTTTTTAGTCACAAACCCATATATTTAAATTTGGTATTTTCAGCCAGACAAACATTGAAATCATTTACCCACCCTCCTTATGATTCGTTTTTATAAACTCCAATCATCTATTTCAAATCGTATAATCATTTTGTTAGTTCAAGGATATTTACATCATTTCGCAAAGAGAAAAAGAAAGCGGATGAAACATGAGCATACTTTATTTACCACCCACTCCACCGGAAACTATCCTTTACTTACTCTTTTTTAACAAAAATACCCTCTTAATTTTTTAAAGATGCAGTTCCTTCATTTTCTTCTATCCAGTATCCATATCTCTTTTGTTAAAAAGAAGGGAAAAAAAACCAAAAAAAGCTCAGATTCAAACATCATCATCGCTATCATCAACAAAGAACGGCTCAGTGCCGCCACGGCTGCAACCGGAGTTGCCATGCCAAGTAGCAGGCCACCATCATCACCGGCTAAAACACTCGCATGCACTATCTAAACCAGTGTCATCACCATGGCCATGACACTGGACTGGAATTGGATGGTAAAACCCACACCCACAACACCAGCCAATGGTTTCATAAGAACCATACTACAACTCTCACAACAAAGATGTACAACCACTAAAAGGCACTGCACACAACAATGATAACCACCACCATAGGCATCGATGCCACCACCGGCATAGTAGCGGCTTAAGCACGAAAACCAAAGCGACTCAGGTTACCATTTCTGTGTAACATCTTCATCACCAGAGTAGTGACTGACCAGAAACACAACATAGCGGAGCCCTATCCGACGCACGGGCTAGAAACGTAGGTCTGTCGCCGCCGTAGACGGCCAGTAAGCCGCAGCAAGTCAGAACCCGTCTCGATCTCTTTCTTTCGTAGAACCCAAGCATGTTTCTCTTTCAAGAAAACAATACCGGATCAGTAAACATTTAGATTCGCCAGAAAATGTGTGTATAGAAGAGAGAGTTTTAGAGAGATAAAGAGACGTGTGAGAAAATTACTGGGAAATATGTGTATAGGAGAGAGGTGTCTCAAAAATATAAAATCCAGAAGGACAATGTGACATAAGTTGAAAAGGTGGAGTGTTATTATAGTTGTTAACCAAAATACTAAATAGCCTAAGGTTTCTAAATCTGGTTTTCCAAATACAAATGGTTAAGCACAAAGCACAAACTTATAAGCCCAACTCATGTTGCTAATGCTAATTGATATATTATAAATATAAATAAATAAAAATAGCATATATTTATTTGTTTTGTGTTGGCTTTAATAATAGTTTAATATGTAATTATATATAAAGTTACCATACTATTGTTTTTTATAGTTAATTCATATTTCTATAGTTAATTTATAATTCTAACCCTAATCTTTAATCGGTTTATCATACGATCCCTGAACTCTAATATTTTTTTTAATAAACGATTTACTGTAACTCTGAAATTTAATATATTTATCATACGTAAGTTTAATAATCTATTTTTTTTCAATAAATGATTTACTTTTGAGTTTTGACACTTGAACTTTGAGTTTTTTTTTCTAAAAGGTGCAGATGAAAAAATTATTTATCAAAATGGGTGATTTCAAAATTATTTACCAAAATGGTTGAAAACTAATTAATTCTTTATTTTATATAAAGTAGGTAAAACAATTTTCACTTCTTTCAGCGACGTTCTAGCATCCTAGAAAATTTTCATCATGTTTATCGAGACATTCCACTAAGTTTTTGGAATCGATTCTCATCCGGTTATTTATGTTGTTCGATTATCATGATTCCAATTTTCTAGTTCACGATTTTGCCATTTGATTCATGTGGTAAATGGTTCATCATATTTTGTTGTCCGATTATCTACACGATTATGGTTTTTCTCCTTTTAGTTTTTGTAATTATACCCAAGTCTTGTTGATAATTCTAGTTTAATGTTCTTTTTTGGTTTTGATTTTTTTTTTCTTCATGTGTTCAACGGTTTTTTAATATGTTCGCACAATTGCAGATGAATGAAAAATTTACTAATCTTCTAGTAAATTTGAGCATAACAGAAACACACGAATAATTTGTAGATATTGAGATGTTTGTGTCCTTTACATCAAAGTTGAAACACAAAAAAATGTATAATCTTTTTATTTTTATTTTTTTTTAATTTGATTCGAGCAACCATATTTGAATAACGATGAAAATATGTCCTTGTTTAGTTTCAATATAGTTACATAAATGATAAAATAAAATATGTAAATTTTTTTCATCGAATTGAAAGTAGATATATTTTGTTTCTTTTAAATTCTCATTTTGAATCAATTATGTTGATGCGTCAATCTAATTAAGAAGCACAAAAGAATTATAATACTACGTAACAAGGTTAATTTATATAAAAAGAATTATAATAATAACTTAGTTAAAACAAGAAAAATTAAAATGAAAGAAAAAATATAATAGGTTAATTGAATAATAAAAAAAAAGAAAAAATTACAAAATATATTAGTTAAATTAATTAATATGAAAAACACCTAGTTTGGTAAATACTTTTGAAATCATCCATTTTGATTAATAAATTTTCCACCTCCACCCTTTTGGAAAAAAACTCCTTGAACTTTAATATAGGTAGAGTAAATTTTCAGTTTTGCTCCTGTGGTTTGGTCACTTTAACGGTTTTACCCAAATCCTTTAAAAATAGTCATTTTCCTCCAATAGTTTACTATGTTTTTTCCATTTTGCTCCCCGACACTAACTCCATCCAAATTGTTTGTTAACTGAAAGGGTATTTTGGTAACTTGCCACATAAAAGTAAGGATATTTTGGTAATTTTACTTATAAAGATATTTTTAATTTATAAATATTTTATATAGAATATATGCATACAACATCAACATCTCTCAACCTCAACACATACATACATACATACATCGACTCTCTCATCTCTCACCCTCAACCACATCCGCCGCCACCACCATCTGCAACCGTCACCACCACCACCATCCGCCACCGTCACCACCACCAGCTACCACCACAACTTTCTCTCTCATCTCCACCACCGAAACCTTCACCTTCACCTTCTCCGATACCTTCTCCAGCTCCACCGTCACATCCAAAATCGCCGGAATCAGCGTCGTCGGAACCACCTGCAAAAACCACTGGAGGAACATCGGCCTTCTTCTTCTCCATAATTTCTCACACAAAAACCCTAATAATTTGATCTGAACGCGGATTGATCCAAAACCCTAGAATCGACAAGTGATCCAAAAAGGGGGCACAAGGGTATTTGGGTGTTTTCGATTTTGCAGGTGGCGGCGAGTTGTGGTGGGATTGGGGGTTTGTGTCGGCAAGAAAATGAGAAACAGAGTGGTGGTGGTGGCAAGCTGTGATGGCAGGTGTGGTTAAGGTTCAAGCCAAATTACGGTGGCTAGGGTTAAGACAGGTTTGGTTGTCGTTGGTTATAATTTTGCAGGTGGTTGTGGTGTGATTTTGACGGTGGCAGGGCTAGGGTTGAGGGTTTGTAATGGTAAGAAAGGGAGAAAGAGAGTGGTAGTGATTGAAGGGTAGAACAGGTTAAACAGGAGAAGTGTGGAGGATGGTGATGGCAGGTGGTGGTGGCCGGATGGTGCAGTGGCCGTGCCCAGATGGTGCGGTGGTGGCTGCTGGAGATGGTGGTTATATTGGTAGAGAGAACTAGAGAGATAAGAGGGGTTTTACATATTTATTTAATTTAATATCAAACATATTTAAGGAATTTATAAATAACTAATACTTATATATAAAATTCCCAAAATACCCCTACCTTCAATTCAGTGATTTAACCGTGTTAGTGTCGGGGAGCAAAATGGAAAAAAATAGTAAACTATTGAGGAAAATGGCTATTTTTAAAGGATTGGGGCAAAACCGTTAAAGTGACCAAATCACAAGGAGCAAAACGGAAGTTTACTCATATAGTTATCATACGTCCCTTAAAGTTTAACAAAATTATTTATTTTCCTTTTTAACTATTGTTTTTTTGATATAAGTTTAATTCTTTTTATTTTACTTATTATTTATTTAACTTATTATAACGAGTAAATTGTCATTTTAGTCCCTGAGGTTTGTCCAAAATTGTCATTTTAGTTCAAATAGTTTTTTCACCTTTGGGTCCTTGAGGTTTTTATATTTTTTTTTGCCATTTTGATCACATTGGCTAACTTCATTCAAGAAATTCAGTTAACTCACACAAAATAATTTATTACTTGCCATTTTCATCCAAAAATATTTTATCTCCTTAATTATACATATAAATAATATAACAAAAATATTAATAAAACAATATATATATATATATATATATATATATATATAATTATATATATATATATATATATATGTGTGTGTATATGAGAATCCCATCACCATTACCACCCACCCCACCACCATTGCCACCGGCAAACACCATCGTTCACCATCGCCTCCACCCGACCCACCGCCGCCACCAACCTTACCACCACCACCAACCTCCGAATGGGAACCGCTGCACCATGGTGGATCTGGTTGTTCCGATTTATATGGTTTTCGCAACGACACAGCCGTCCGACAACTGCGTCACCAGAACAAGAACATGGTGGTTGTGTTTAGATCTGATGATGATGATTGCGGTTTAGAGAGAGAGACAGTGGTTTGTTTTGGTGGCGGTTGGTGTTGATGGCGGTTACTGATGGCTGGTGTTGGTTTTCTGATCTCCGATAAGGATGGTGGTTGATGGTGGTCATGTCGGTTGGGATGGTGACTGATGAGGATGATCTCCTAGTGGCGGGGTGGTGTAGAGTCAGATGGTGGCTGGTGGTGGAGAGGACTTAGATATGTTGACTCAGGTGGGTGACATTAGGTGGTTACCGATGGTTTTGTGGTAGGGATTATGGATGGAGAAAGGTGTAGTGTTTCTGTGACGGAGTAGTTGTAGTGGGTGGCGGAGATGAGTGACGGTAGTGGAGGTGGGTAACTAGTGGTGGCTCTGGTTTTGGTGGAACTTGCAGGGGAAGAAGGGAAGACAAGTTTAGAGGAGGTTAGAGAGAGATACAGAGAGTGGGTGCGGGTGGGGTGGGTTTTATAATATAAATATATATTTAATAATTATTAGTATTGTTATAAATATGTATTTAATATAAATGTAAAATGGATTTTGGATTAAAATGGCAAGTAATAAATAAATTTTGTGAGTTAACTGAATTTTTTGGATGGAGTTAGCCAATGTGATCAAAATGCCAAAAAATGAAAAACTTAGGGACCCAGAGGAGAAAAAAAAACATTTGGACTAAAATGACAATTTGGGACAAACGTCAGGGACTAAAATGACAATTTACTCTATTATAACTAAAAATAACTTTTAACTCTGTACATTTTTACGTAATTGTGTTGCTTGCTTAATTTTACTATCGTTTAAATTAAAGCATACATGACCTATATTAACCCTTTAATATACCGGGTAATAAATGTAATCAATTTTTTTTATATTTAGCTTATTACAGTTACAACTAACTTTTAATTCTAGACACATTTATTTAATCATGTTTATTGCTATTTTTTTTACCATCATTTAGATTAAAGCCTGCAAGGTCCATGATAGCCCATCGATGTATCATAAAACAAGTACAAGTACATGCTTGCCAGTAACGTCCTACGACCCTGTCATAAAGCGCAACTCCAATAGTAGTCACAGTATAAGATACTATTTTCATTTATAGTTGTAGGAAAAAAGTACCATATTATTCATAAATATTTAAATGATAAATTTCAAATATCAGTTTTATAAATATTCCAACATTAAGATAGTACCATTAATATTTATTTATCTAGAGTTTTCATCATCCATAGATAGTATCATTAATATTTATTTATCAGAGATTTTCATCATCCATTATTACAATACTCGTACGTAGAAATAACTTACACAAACAATTGCCACATGAAACCAAACAGATAAATCTTTATTTAAAATTCACGATCTAACGGAAAAGTCCTTAACCATCGTGATCAAAGACCATCATATCATTTCTTGGTTCGATGGAGCCCAACAATGCCATTCTTCTTTTGTCAGCCTCGGTAGGTAACTTAACATTGGTCGCTAATCCAATCAGTCGAGAAACTTAATCACCTCCCATGTCAAGTCCAACTGCCACCATTCCAATCCATGCCGAGCCGAATTTGGCAACGCATGGTGATTGTTATGCCACCCTTCTCCAAGAGCCAAATAACCTGTTAACCTGTTTCATCAAAAAATTTAATTTTCTCATGTTGCTTGACTTTGTTAACAAATATACAATTTTCACCTATGAATTCTTTCTTCAAAAGATTATTTTCGATTAAGTGTAACATCATGATAACTTGTTCATATTTCGTAATTTATAAAATATGTTTGATATTATAACCAAGTAACTACATGAATTTGAACTTACAATTGTATGAAATATAAATATAAATACAACTATATTTAAAGTGTAGTAAAACTTGTATGCAAATTTGCATACTTGTAGTTTCAGTTTAAGGGTTTCATATACAAACCAGTTATTGGTAGAAGTATCAGGAGTGTTCCAGGACCTCTCGCCCCATATATGGCTGACTGAGAGTACGAAAAATGTAACGTGACAAACATATACCGCTCGTATACCCTGAATGATAATATTTACATAGATAATGATTGTTAGTTTAGAACACAATCAAGAAAATAATTGGAAATGCCATACATACCAATCCCCAAACCAAGTAAGGAAAACCTCCATAGAGATATAGTAACACTGCAAGTGCAGTTGGATGCCAAAAGTAAGTATCATGAAGAAACCTATAGAACCATTGTGCCTTTAGCTCCGGTACATTAGTGTATTCTCCGCACTATATTAGTTCATCAGTATTATAGCAAAGATTCAAAGGTTTAATGAGTAATAATAATAATATAAATGAATAAACCAGAAATCTTTGTAATCACCTTTGCAACAACGTAGTCATGGTAACAAAACCAACCTAAATGAGTAAACCAGAAACCTTCTCTAGGAGAATGTGGGTCTCTATCTGTCTCAGCATACTTGTGGTGACTCTTGTGTGTGCTCACCCAAGATATTGGATCTTTCTGTATATATATGAGGAAAATAATTAATAGATAATTGTACAATCAACTGTGTATAAAGATAGTGTTGGGGTATTATAACAAATATCCGGATTATAGCCACGTGCAATAATCAAGCGTGCTTATAGTCGAGTCATACATCATCAACCAAATGGTAGTGAATTCATGTTCCGTCATCTGGGTTAGTCAGCGGTTATGATTAATACAAAGATACGCCTCTTTCTCGATCATTAATAAAGGTTAACGAACACTCATGTTGATGGACGTTCTACTAGTTCTGTTAACCCGTATTACATACGAGAGAATTTTTTTCACGTTGTATAGTTGTGAACTAAGTGAATAAATCCTGACTATTGATTTACATTATCAAATCGAAAATACACTAGTGTATTTTCGTCAAAATGCTAGCCATTGATTTAAACTTGGGTATTGATAAACAAGGACTAGGATTAGTTCACTAATGTTTACAATCAATGGGGTTGTTCACAAATAAATCTAACCCTGTTTGATATTTTGAATGTGTGATAGGAGAAACCGTTCCACCATAGTTAATTATTTATTTTAGATAAAACTGAAGTTGATGTAGTTATTGTGAATGTGTGTGATTGGAGAAACCATTTTACTATAGTTCATTTATTTATTATTTATTTGTGGATAAAGGGCATTGGCCAGAAAATACTTACAAACTAAAAGGAGATACGAGTACAAACAAAAAATAACGTAATTGATATAGTTTGTGTGTCTATACGTATACACAACAAACTTAAAAGGGGAAAAAAACACGTTAACAAACGCGTATGAACTTTCACCGAATGCAATAGAAGAATCCAATAAACCTAATGACTATAAATACACACTTATAATTAATAAATCGATATAGTTTGTGTGTATATATACATAGAAATTGATTTAGTTTCAATAATCAATATTGAGTTTATAGGTGCAACAAAGGTTCGGGAGAAAGAAGAAAATTGGCTGAAAATGGGGAAATAATGACTCGAGTGTCATGTGAACCGCGATAGAGTCCCATCACGACAGGTGGACACGATCTTGATTTTTGTGAGTCTAGCGGTGGGTCTAGTGGACCGTTTATTGATTATCCATCTATCCAGGTAATATATAATTATAGTTTGTTCATAAAAGTTATATATTTATATGTATTAAACAATTAATTATGGTTTTGCAGAACCCGACCAAATGTGAGTTGTTATCTCCCTACCACACTCGCGAGGAAGTGACAGTGGCTAAAGGTATGGCGTGGCCAACCCCTTCAAATATGATTCTGAATGGGTGTTGTGTCAAAATTCAGGTTTATTATGTTGTTGTGAACATTCAGGATTGCGTGTCCGGATGAACCACACACTGAAGTTTTCATAAATGTGGGAGATATGCTTCATAGTTATGTTTAGTGACCTAGAGAATATCTAAATGTATATTTTTGTTTTACATTTTACATTTTTAGCATATTAATATTTACTTTTAATATTTATGGTTAAACTAGTACAACTAAAATGGACAAATACTCTAGAGCATCGTCTCTTCTCTTGGGTCATGTGGTGCTTCAGTAATTGTCATCTTCAAGAAGTCAGTTTAAGAACATATACAACAACATATTTACTCAAAGACACACCCACCAAACTCTATAGACGAAAAACTTAATGCTAAATTTGCGCAGTTATGACAGCAAGTCTAATCCACATGAAGCACTAATGATTATCGTTAACAGCTGGACCAAATTGAAGCACTAATATTAGCATTCTAAACCATTTCCAAATATTAATACTTCATCTAAATCGTTGGTTTAAACCTCTAGAAGAGAAAAATGACAAATTAGTTGTGTTGAAATTGATGATGACAAATTACGACGGAAAGAAATTGTAGAGTATGTAATCACCGTTATGAATTCGTATGCTCCATGAAAATTGAAGCAAGAAACTGTGATACAAACTTAGACCACATACAACACATGGTTGATAACGCTTCCATTTAAGGTTTAGAAAACACAAATTTTAGGTTGGGTAAAAATAACATGAGAGGTAAAGAAAACATTGATTTGTAATAAGAAGTACAAATTAAGATAAACTAGCAATAACACCCGCGTACGTTGAGGCGCGGTAGATCGTAAACATCAAATGGATTAGTTCAAACGTTATGTGATGCGTTAACAATATGAAAACACGTATTTCGACGTGTCCGATTGAACTCAACGTAACCTATATAAGCATTTTAATTGGATCAAACATAAAGTAAATCAAATATATATCGTACATTCATAACGTATTATATGTGACCTGATTCATACATAGAAAATGTAGCGGGTATAACGGAAAAGATGACGCGTATAATCAAAAGAGATGAATTAGAGCTTTAGTGAAAATGGAAAAAAAGAAAACCACAATTTGACTCCACTCGGTTACAAACAAAATTTACAAAACATCACCTAACTCGTTTCAAAAAAAAAATTACTTCTAAACATACACCAACTCAAATTAAACTGAAACGTACATAAAAAATATCACATAAAAATTTTTTTTAACCGAAAACATATTATATTTGACCTGACTTGTTTCCAGAAAAAGTTTATGTCGACATGTAGGGCAAATCGAATTTATAGGGCATGTATATAATAAATGCACGTGGAAAAAATAGTTTTTTCTTAAGTAAAGGAGGTATAACGGTAAATTCGAAACAAATTATTAGTACAAAACTTAATAGGTTAATAACGTTCGTAAAATTGTGTCAAGTAGCACTAATGCCAAACCACTGTTAGCGAACACCAACATCAAAAGAGCTTGTAGAAATAAAATAAATAAAAAGGTAAAAATAACACCGAACAAACACATACGTAAAATCATTGAACCAAGCACGCCCGTTGCGGCGTGTTAATGCGATGAAATTAGACAGAAACGTAAAACGTAGAAAAAAATAACTAGTTGATCTAAGATCGCGCGTTGCGATCAACTTGTCAAACGGAGACAAATAATGCGTTGCGACTGCTTCTCAAACGGGAAAAAATAGACAAAAACCGTTGAACCCCACACGCACATTGCTGCGGTTTGACTCGTAAAATTTAGAACAAAACGTGAAATGAAAAAATTACGAAAAATGAAAAGCATAGGTGACCAAAGTTGAAAATTAGAAAATGTTGTGATTAAATTGAAAAGTTGAAAAGGTTAGGGTTAAAACTAAAAAAGTCAAAGGGGTTAAAAGTAAAAAATACATTTTTTTTTAAAAAACTCCCCATCCACATGTTACAACCCATAAAGCAACTAAATGTTGCTAATTTGTGGTTTTTAAATTGTAGCTTTTGAACGAGATGCACCAAGCAAATCAAGTGCTTCGAGAATGGCCTCGAGTCACGGCTCACCTTGTCATAAAAGTGCTGCGTCACAAATACAACCAGATTATCGTTCACATGTAGTTTATATTTATTTGTACATTTTATAACACTTTTTTTTTTGTTATTTAGCTTGAAGTCATCCATTTCTACAAATCCAACCTCCAGGATATGTGATACAACCTCAAGGCACTTAGACTATCTCCAACGCTACGAGCGCCCTTAAGCATCCTTAGCTGCCACGTCATCTGCCCCATTCATATCCTTATAAATCCTTAAAACATTCATTTCATCTCCAACCCTACAAATATCCTTACTCTTTACACACAATATTTACATAAAAGTTTATTATTTTTTTTGTTTGGGACCACCTTATCACTAAAACCAATACAAACATGACATAAACCATAATTAAGGGCTTCATTTTTAAGGGCCTCAAAGGGTACCCATGCTCCAATGGTAAGGACATCTAAGAGCTTGTAAGGGCATGAATGTTTAGGATGCATTGGAGAAAGCCTTATATGAGTTTGGTAATTAATTAAAAATTTATTTCTATAACAATCCAATATACACACACACATATAGGGGTTGGTTAACGTACAATATTCCTTAATGTACGATGTGTACGAGATGAAATTACGCACGTTTTAAAACTCAAAAACCCTAATCACACATGTTGAAAACCATAATCACGCATGAGCATAATCACCCATGTACAAAATCAGAAATCACGCATGGGTAAAAAACCTAATCACGCATGTTATAAAAATAATCACACATGTTATATTTTCATCGCGTACACAACGTACGTTAAGCAAATTGTACAATACACTTTCACTTTGCAAATTAAACCTCACAACATTTTTACCTTCAACTTTGGTCCCCTATACTTTCCTTTGCAAATTTTGGTTTTACGTTTCATTCTAAATTTTGCAGTTGAACGGCGCAACGTGCGTGTGTTATTCAATGTTTTTTTGTTTCGCTCAAAATTCTACGAGTTAACATGACGCAACGTGCGTGTAGTGGTTCAATATTTTTATGTTTATTTTTTCGTTTAATAAGTTTGTCGCAACGCCGAGTCCTTGATTGACTCAGTGTTGGTAGTCCTGGCTAGTGGTGTGGCATTAGTGCTATTTGATATAGTTTTACATCCCGCCCAACGCAGGAAGCTTGATTCTATCCTGCCGCAACGCAGGGAGCTTGATTCTAGTTGAATATGAAATTGTAAAGATGGTATGGGATTATTTAATATTCAAGTCCATTTGTAGGACAAGTTTGTGATCATATTTTTGCAATGGAAATACCAATTGGTGATTTTTAAACCATCTAATAGCATTTAGAGTTGATTCACATCTCCATCTTTGTAGTTGAACAAAAATTAACTAAAGTAATAAATAATATTTTTATTATTTTTATTATTACGTTTTTTTTCATTCACTCATAACCATTTTTAAATATATTAAAAGCTATACAGGGTGAATAATCTTTTCTCTAAATTTATGAATGAATAGTAAATTTTCTTTCTCTTTCACTTATAACAATTATATATAATATAGAGAACTTACTCATATAAATCCAAAAGATAAAATGTGAATGACTTGCGATTTTAAATTGGATCCCTAGTACCCATGGGAAAATGTAGACCTTAAGTCTGGATTTAAATTATTATATATGCTAACAAAACAAATTGTGAACAGTAGTATATATTTATTTGTTTTAGGTTGGCTTTAATCATAGTTTAATATGTAATTATATATAAAGGTACAATACTATTAGTTTTTATAGTTAATTTATATATATTTCTATAGTTAATTTATAATTCTACTAAACTTTAATAGGTTTATCATACGACCCACTAATATTTTTTTAATAAACGATTTATTATAACTTTGAACTTTAATATATTTATCATACGGAAGTTTAATAATGTTTTTTTTCAATAAATGATTTACTTTTGACACTTGAACTATAATACAGTTATCATACGTCCCTTAAAGTTTAATAAAATTATTTATTTTCTTTTTCTAACAACTATTTGTTTTTTGATATAAGTTTAATTCTTTTTATTTTACTTATTATTTATTTAACTTATTATAACTAAAAATAACTTTTAACTCTGTACATTTTTACGTAATTGTGTTGCTTGCTTAATTTTACTATCGTTTAAATTAAGGCATACATGATCTATATTAACCCTTTAATATACCGGGTAACAAATGTAATAATTTTTTATTTAGATTACTATAGTTAAAACAAACTTTTAATTCTAGACACATTAATTTAATCATGTTTATTGCTATTTTTTACCATCATTTAGATAAAGTCTGCATAGTCTATAAAAACCTATCGATGTATCATGAAACAAGTACAAATACATACTTGCCAGTAACGTCCTACGACCGCACAAAACACGACTCCAATACTAGTCACAACTATAAGATACTATTTTCATTTCTTGTTGTAGAAAAAAAGCTACCATATTATTCATAAATATTTTAATGATAAATTTCAAATAATCAGTTTTATAAATATCCAACACTAAGATAGTATCATTATACTTATTTATCTAGAGTTTTCATCATCCATTATTACAATACTCGTACGTAGAAATAATTTACCCAAACAATCTGCCACATAAAAGCAAACATATAAATCTTTATTTAAAATTCACGATCTAACGGAAAAGTCCTTAATCATCGTGATCAAAGACCATCATATCGTTTGTTGGTTCGACGGAGCCCAACAATGCCATTCTTCTTTTGTCAGCCTCGGTAGGTAACTTAACATTGGTCGCTAATCCAATCAGCTCGAGAAACTTAATCACCTCCCATGTCAAGTCCAACTGCCACCATTCCAATCCATGCCGGGCCGAATTTGGGAATGGATGGTGATTGTTATGCCACCCTTCTCCAAGAGCCAAATAATCTGTTAACCTGTTTCATCAAAAAATTTAATTTTCTCAAGTCGCTTGACTTTGTTAACAAATATACAATTTTCACCTATGAGTTCTTTCTTCAAAAGATTGTTTTCGATTAAGTGTAACATCATGATAACTTGTTCATATTTCGTAATTTATAAAATATGTTTGATATTATAACCAAGTAACTACATGAATTTGAACTTACAATTGTATGAAATATAAATATAAATACAACTATATTTAAAGTGTAGTAAAACTTGTATGCAAATTTGCATACTTGTAGTTTCAGTTTAAGGGTTTCATATACAAACCAGTTATTGGTAGAAGTATCAGGAGTGTTCCAGGACCTCTCGCCCCATTTATGGCTGACTGAGCGTACGGAAAATGTAACGTGACAAACATATACCGCTCGTTTACCCTGAATGATAATATTTACATAGATAATGATTGTTAGTTTAGAACACAATCAAGAAAATAATTGGAAATGTCATACATACCAATCCCCAAACCAAATAGGGAAAACCTCCATAGAGATATAGTAGCACTGCAAGTGCAGTTGGATGCCAAAAGTAAGTATCATGAAGAAACCTATAGAACCATTGTGCCTTTAGCTCCGGTACATTAGTGTATTCTCCGCACTAGATTAGTTCATCAGTATTATAGCAAAGATTCAAAGGTTTAATAAGTAATAATAATAATATAAATGAATAAACCAGAAATCTTTGTAATCACCTTTGCAACAACGTAGTCATGGTAACAAAACCAACCTAAATGACTAAACCAGAAACCTTCTCTAGGAGAATGTGGGTCTCTATCTGTCTCAGCATACTTGTGGTGACTCTTGTGTGTGCTCACCCAAGATATTGGATCTTTCTGTATATATATGAGCAAAATAATTAATAGATAATTGTACAATCAACTGTGTATAAGATAGTTTGGGAATAACAACAAATATCCGGGAGTTATCTGAGAGTTTTGAAACACTTTCAGCTTGAAACAATTCGTTGGTTCACTCGAATTTACAATCGGATAAAACTCAAAATTTCAATTCTTCAAAACAACTATGTGTTTTCGATGAATTCGGTAACCATATATAAGACCAAAAGATTGTATTTTGAAATTAGGGTTGGAGTCAAGATAACTACCACCAACTTGACCCCAGCTAGGGGGATCTGCCCCTTGGACCCTGCTCCAAGGGACTGCTGCCTCTGGACCCCTGCCAAGGGGGCGTCCCCCCTTAGAACCACCATTACTTAAGGGGCTACAGCCTGTGAGGTTCCTGAATACTTAATATCATGATAAACTCAAACAAAGTGTACACTCTGCACTCTTTTAACTTGTTTAACGTATATCATGATGCACTTTGGTAAACTGTAGGACCGATCCTCGATGCTTAGGAACCTAAATTTGATATCTAACGTACATAATAGCGGAAATATTACGTCGTGTTACCAATAGACAAGAATTAAATAGTTAAATGTCAGTTCTATAGATCAAACGTTCTGAATACAGACTGACAGAGCTTCGCCTCTGAGATGCCAAAGTTACAAATGAGACATTTCAAGCTAGGTATTTATAGGACAACAAGTTCGGCCATGTAAGACACAAGTTCGCCCGAACTTGCATAAGCAAGTTCGGACGAACATGATACAATACATGTACATGCCCGAACTTGGCTACAATTCATAATACTTCATAACCTAGCCTATTCAGCTCTATACAATACAGACTCGATATAAGACTAAGACATAGACATTATGCACGAACAGACTCCCCCTTGGATATCGTCTTCGTCTTGTATCAGTCTTCAAAACTCTGTCTTCATATAAACATTAACGTACCCGACCAAAGAAGTTCTTGTACGGATTCTTTCGTCTCTCTTGTTTCGGATCCGGCGTCTGATCAGTTGGCGGTGGTCTTTTAAAGTTAGCCATTCTGAGCGAACTTTGCCTTACCGCTTTTTCCATTCTTTCTTTGATCGCCTCACTTCTGGTTTCTTCTTTAAGAAATTCAACTCTCTCCAGATCCCTCCACTTCGTTTACCACATTTTACCAGAATTTACATCATGTGCATAGCAAACGTTAACAACTTTCTGATACTGCATTGCTTGTACCTTTTCTCTTTCTTCAAAAACAATCTTGCTGTAGAAAAGGCATTTTATATCTTCTCTCGAGCAGTTACCCAACCACATAGGATCTAGAATCCTTATCGTCCTCCACAAACCTCTCATACCCTGATGACCCATCACTTCAACTCGTTCCTTAGCAATATCCAGATGATCTTCAAACTTTAACACAATCACTACTTCACAAGTAGCTGGATCAATTTGCCACCACTTGAATAAAGGATAAAAGTTCTGTTCGATCGCATTAGCGGCATACTCCTCATGGCTCTAGGACGTTTCATAATTAAGTTATGTCCTTTTCCCCTTAACCTTATTGATCTTAACTCTCCGTCTTGGAATGAATGACTTCCAGTGATTCCAACCTTTATCAGCTTCGTACTTAATCATCTTCCATAACAACTGATCAACTGTCTTCATATGATAAGTAACATTCACTATTTGTACCAGCTCTTCCATATCCCAATACGGCAATGTCTTTAAATCAGCAATATATTTGAAGTATTGCACTCCAAACTCTCTTTTGATTGCATATACGTTGAGCTCTTTAAACCAACCCAAACTCAGTATATCTCCCAAAGAAACATCTTTATCTCTGGTGAAGAATGCTAGTGGACGTCGAAATTTACGTTCACGAGGCATCTCCTTGAACCAGACTTCTCGCTTCAGCTATCTCTTCTTTGGTCATTGGCTTAGGAATTTTTCCTTCTCGTAGCTCTTCAGCAATTCTATCTTTCAACATATCTTCATTCAGCTGTTTATACATTTCTTCAAATGTAGGAAAACTTTCTGAATCCTGACCAACATACTTAGCTTTCTGTTCTGATTCATCATCTGAGGACCAATCTTCAACAATCACTCGATTATACTCATCAGCTTCAAACCTTCTTTCGTACGATACTCTTTAGGTTCAAAAGTATAAACATTCATAACCTCTTCAAAATCAAACTCTAAATTCTCAGCTTCAGTTTCAACTAGTTTCACCAGATCTTCTTTCGTGTAGTTATGTACAAACTCACCTTCTTCTACATTATGTTCCAACATCAGTATTAAAGGCTTCGTAGGTACTGCAGTCACAGGCTTTGCAAAACGATCAATATCCAACAAATCAATATCATCTGAAGGCCTTTTTGCCTTGACTCCCACTGGCTTTTATCTTCCATTCGATTCGATTCATCGTCCATGAGGTCAGAAAAATCAAACTCATCAGAAACTTTAGCTTCATTGATCTTTAAAGTACCACCTGATAAAATCATCATCACCTGAATCAAAATCATATCATCATCATCCCCAACATTCCAATCCTCATATCCTTCTTCCTCTTCATCTTCATTCTTATCCTCTTTCTCGGGTTCATCATTGTCTTTTTCTTCAGTAACAATGATTTGATCGAAGGCTTCACAGATTCGTCAACCTTTTGGATATCAGACTTAGAAGCTTTTGAAACATCTTCAGTAGGTTTCTCGGGGACATCAGAAGATTTCTCAGCAGAAGATTTAGGGGCTTCACTCAACCTGCTTCCCTTTACCACTCTCGGCCATTCTCTCTCAGCACGTTCCTTGGCTTCTTGACGATCCAGACGATCGTATTCAGCAATAAAATCAATATTCAGATTATTAGATAACACCTTTTGTAATCTGATGAATCTTCGATCGTTCAAAGCTTGAATTTTCTTCAATCTGCAATCTCTGTCTGTAGTTTTTCATTGGCGTCCTGCAGACTTTCTATCAATGCCTTGTAATATTCACGTTCATTCTCAAGCACCTTCACTTTATCGTCAAGTATTTCTTTTTCGACTTCGCTTTGATTCACCTTCTTTACAAGCTCAGCCTTTTCTAACTCAATTTGTGCAACTTTATCGTCCAATACCTTCACAAGTTTTTCTAACATCTCAGCATTAGTCTCCGGGAAAAATTCATCCAAGTCTTCAAGACTGATTGGACCGTGTGGCATATCACCAAACATACTTCCCTTGGTGTCTTTGGTGTTGAATTTTCGGTGTTGCAGCTTTAGGTGTAGAACTTTCAGGAGCAGAAGTCTTTTGAGCACTAGGCGATTCAGCGATCGGAACTTCAACAAATTCAGACACATAGAATTTTTGTGTAATTCCTGGCCTTTCAGCTTCAGCATGAATGATAACAGGAGGTTCTTGTGGAGGAGGTTCTTGTGTGGCTCCTTTCTCCTGATCACCAGAAGGTTCTTGTGTGGCTTCTGTGCTTTTCACCTTGCTTTTATATCTCTTGCTCACCGCTTTCTGAGCTTTCTTAGCTTTTCTTTTTCCTTTTGTATGCGGTGACCCTTTAGTCTTCTTTGATATTTCAATTGCAGGAGACTTTGTACGCTTCACCTTTTTCTTAGGCCTCTCCTCATCAGATTCTTTTTCAGCATTTGGATCAAATCTGCATCCAACTTTCTTTCCTTTTCTGCTCTAATTTTAGCCTCTGTCTTTTCAGGCTCTTTATCAGATTCTTCATTTTCGGAAGTAGCAGAAATCACATCTTCTTGAGTCGTTTTCACCGTTTCTTGACTCTCAATAACTACTGCAGCGCTCGATCCAGTAACTGCTTCAACATTTTCAGGTTCTCCTCATCAACAAGCAAAGTTTCAACTTTCTTTGCAGCTCGCTTTTTCTTTGGCTTATCAGTTTCTACCTTTAAAAAACCATTCACTCCTTGCCTTTGGTTTGAATTCCTTAAACCGTTCTCGTTCAGCATTAAGTTCGTTCTCATCGTCGCTACCATCTTTTCTCCATTTGTTGTCTGGCGGCGATACATAATCGAGTCTTTAATAGCTCCGAATACTGGCTTGGCAATAGGAGTTGAAGCTTGCTTTTGGAACTTGATAAGCTTCTTCACTGTAGTCTCATCGAGATGAACTAGATAAAGAACGTCATTTGGATCTCTAGCAATGTTGGCATACTTTTCATCAATCAACATCTGAATAAACCTCGGATAAAGACACAATCTTGAGTCTTCCATGTTCTTCGACATGTGAGTAAAAACCAACTTCGAAACGTTGAACGACTTTTTCAAAATAAGCGCGTTGCCATGCTAGCCAAATAATCATGCATCCAAACCGGCTTTGCGATGGCTAAATGTATGAATCAACGCATGAATCAGAAGCTTGTAGGGGTTAGGCACTTCCCCTTTCTTTAGCGTTGGTTTGTTTACACTTCCTTTGTAGCCCATGCGGAAAAAGCATCCGCGAACCATTTTCTTTCTAGATGAATCAGATCGTCTTCTTTGTCTTTGAGCTCAAAATCCTTCGGATATCACCTTCGGTTACTGTGATCGGCTTTAGCTCATCACCAACTTGTACTGTAGAGGAAATTATCTTCTCGTCAGCGCTCAGGCTTGTGTTCATCCAGAAATGAACAATATGAGAACATATGATACGGTGCGCTCAGTAATTGCACGACGAATATGACTATCTTTGAGAAACTTCAAAATACTATCATATTCTTTCACGACGGACAAATAGACTTGTCAAGCGTAATGCATGTATTGTGAGTTTTGGAAAAGTCAACTGAAATAACACGCGCTGGAACCTGTGCCTGAAAAACAACGCAAAACAATTAGCAACGTTTTTCGAGAAAAAACACACAAAAAATTTCTAACACTTTAATCAAGTTCGGGCGAACTTGATTAGAGTTACAACATTCTGAATTTAACAAGTTCGCCCGAACATGTGACAACATGTTCACCATTTTCAAATATAAGTTCGGGCGAACTTACAACAATTTTTTTATCCTTCAGTTTTATCTAAGTTCGGCCGAACATGTATGAAACATATGTTCCTCATTAAAGAACAAGTTCGGGCGAACTTACGATTTAGACAAATCACATTTTATTATCATAAGTTCGGTCGAACATGATTGGATCAAAACACTTCAACAATCAAGTTCGGTCGAACATGCTTCTGGATCTATTAATCATGTTTTGGACAAGTCCGGTCGAACTTGACAACAAGTTCGGCCGAACTTATCGTCTTCTTCAACAGACCAAACAAATTCAAACATTCAAACAGTCGTTTCAGACTAATCAAAACAATTTATACAGTCGATTTTAGGTGTAGATTCAGAATCTATGATCAATTTTGTCCAACAACACCTAAATCTATCAGATTTTAAGTTTTAGATCTGGTTTTGTTTGTTTAACAGTTCAATCGTGGATTATTCTCCAATATCTCACCTCAGCCATAGTAATTGGTGTAAATCACCAAAAACAGACTTCAATTGGACAGAATAACGGCTCAAAAGTGTCAATTTCGCTTAAGATTTCTAAAAACTCAAGTTCGCTCAAGTTATTTTGATAACAGGTAAATGAGTTCGGCCGAACTTGAATGGTATTTATACCATGTCAAGTTCGGGCGAACTTGTTAAGCCCAACATGAGGGCCCAGATTAAATTCGAGCGAACTTATTATAAAAACAATCAATCAGCCATCTGCAAGTTCGGTCGAACTTGCTGATTGTTTAAACATTGAATTGTTTAGCAAGTTCGGCCGAACTTGCCAAACCTCAAAATTTCAAACTTTTTCAAATTTTCATTTTAACCCCTGAACTTTCCAACTTTTTACCAGCTATGAAAATCCACTCAGTTGACCAAGTCCAAGTTAATGACCTTGGTTAACCGATTTGTCTGGCGAGTCCAAGTTAATGACCCCGGTTTGACCCGTTACAAACAAACTGTTGATATTTCAAAATCAAAAGTTTCAAATTAATGAACTTTTCATCTTTTTTTATCTTTTCAGATTAACAGATTAGCTTCCAACCCGTTTTCAAAGAGATTCCTACCAGTTCTAGCACCTTACCAGACTTTGAAGATCCGTTCTCCAACATTGGTTTGCTGAAAACAAATGTAGAAATAAAATCTTTTTGTTTTTATGTAAATTTATGCTAAAACTCACCGAAAATCTTTTGATTTTAATCTGTAAAGCTGAACTACAATGAAATAAGCAATGTAAACTATGTACAAACATATTTACAGACATATTTTTGTGAATTCGTGTCTAAGGATCATATCAGTTGATTGAGACATATCACCAGTAGCGTTGACCTTTAAATGACTTTAAGTTTTTAAACTCGTTTACCTAGATTGTCGATATGTTTATCCACTTAAACTTTACCACATTTCTCAATTGTTTCAAGATATGTTATGGTATGATTTATGAAACTTGACTTATCTGTGGTTCCCACTTCTTGAATATACTCCCGTATCCAGATTCCCTAGATTTCATCTTACAGGTGAATATAGCGTAATTGATATCTGTATCTGGGTTGTGCGAGACCTTGAGAGCTCAGGTTAGTACTCCCGTACAGACAAAGAGATGAAGGCTCGACTTTAAGGTGTGTTCCACTTAAGGAATCTTTTCAGCATTGCATATGATTATATCTTTCGATACTATTCAATATTGCATGCAATTTGGGGTTTAAAGCGAAAATATTATAGAAGTTCTAGGCCATTGCTTCCGCAAAATCAGAATAACTTATATAATACCCCAGATATCAACTATCTATAAAGACCTCGTATCTCAGAATCAGGCAATCTTTCAAACGAAATTTCGGAGTACTATGTCCATATATCCAAGATGTGTTAATCCACAAGACTAAGCAGTTGTAAAATTTAGTTTATCTCTCGAAAACAGTTTACTGAACATATTAAGCTTATCGACAATCCAAAGTAGGACTCGTTTATCACTTTTAAACTTTACATTTCTTTGGCATATTGTGATAGTCCACCGATGTACTATCATTTCCTTTTATGACACTGAATTCTTTTTGTCTTTTTCAATGTTTTTGTACATTTTGAATTTTTATATGTTTTTGGATTTTAAAATTTTGGAATGTTTTTCTCCCTGTAAAACCAAAAACATCTTTTTGGATTTTTAGTTTTTAATAAAACTCTAATCTAGAAAGATAATTACAAACCAATGTGGATCACACGAACTCGTCGTCCGATCCGTATTCAACTCCGCATCCACACCTGTCAGTAAATTTTTCATACCATTAATTCTCAACAAGTATTTAAACCTCACGAAAATGGTTTGGTATAAAAATCTGCCTTTTGTTCGTCGATGTGGATTTTTTCTATTCGTACCAATTTCTTTTCGTAGCAATCACGAATGAAATGATAACGAACTTCAATGTGTTTTGTGCGTGAGTGATGAACCGGATTTTAGTTATATCGATGGCTGCCTTGTTATCAACATACAACAGAGTGTCTTGAAATTGCAGACCATAGTCTCTCATCTGTTGTTGAATCCACAGAATTTGTGAATAACAACTGGAGGCCGAGAAATACTCAGCTTCACAGGTAGAGAGAGCGACCGTAGTCTGTTTCTTATACTGCTAGGTTACCATTCTTGTTCCGAAGAACTGGCATCCAGCTGTAGTTGATTTTGAGTTCAACTTATCTACACCAAAATCGGAATCAGCATAGCCTGTGAGGTCAAAATTGTCGTTCTTCGGGTACCACAAGCCGTGCTTGGGCATCTTTCAGATATCTGAAGATACGCTTCACGATCGCATGTGTAAGATCCTCGGGCTTGACTGATATCTGGCGCATAGGTAGGTTGGATAATATCTGGGCGCGATGCTGTCAGATACATCAGTGATCCAATCATCAATCTGTATAACGTCTCGTTAACGCAAATGCCATGATTTAGAGCAAGAGGCGTAGATAGAGGCTTCAAGCTTTCCATTCCAAACTTCTTCAAGATGTCGTGAACATATTTAGTCTGGTGAATGAAAATACCATCCGGAAGCTGATCTACTTGCAAACCAAGAAAGAACTTCATTTCGCCCATCGAGGACATTTCGAATTTCTTTTTCGTGATTCCCTCAAACTCCTTGCAGATACTATCATTTGTAGATCCAAAGATGATGTCGTCAACGTAGATTTGAACTATAATCAGATGGCCATCAACTTCTCTGGTGAAAAGAGTACAATCCACAGTTTCTCTGATAAAGCCGTTTCCGACGAGATGTTGTGACAACGTCTCGTACCAAGCTCTCATGGCTTGGTGCAGTCCGTATAGTGCTTTATCAAGCAGGTACACTTTCTTCTTGTTAAGTGGATTGACAAACCCGGTGGTTGTCCAACGTACACCTTCTTGCGTAATTTCCATACAGAAAAGCTGATTTGACATCTAGTTGATAGACCTTAAATCCTTTCCATGATGCGAAAGCTAGAAAAATTCGAATAGATTCCAATCGAGCCACTGATGCATAGACTTCCGTGTAGTCTATCCCTTCTTGCTGGTGAAATCCCTTGACAACAAGCCTAGCTTTGTTACGAACAATAACCCCTCTATCATCACGTTTACACTTAAAGACCCATTTTGTATCAATTGCTTTCTGATTTTCTGGTAGGTCTTCAAGCTTCCACACACCCAACTTCTCAAACTGCAATAATTCTTCTTGCATTGCTTGTACCCAGTTTTCATTGCTAAAGCTTCATTAACTGTCTTGGGCTCAATCTGAGAGATGAAACATGAATAGAAACAATAGTTCTGGGTTGTAGCAACGCGTATGTAGAAACAACTGAGTGCTTTATTAATTTTCCCTCGAGTTCTAACACCATTTGAAGTTCTTCAATAATATTTGTTGACGGATGATAGGAATATGATCGCGACAATTCTTCACTTGGAACATCTACTGAATTTTGCTGATTCGTGATGTTGAGATCAACAACCAATTCAATGTTTGGAGAGCTTGATGAAGCTTCATTTCTGTTGTTCGGGACTGCAGATTTATTAAGAAGACTTGTTATCTACTCCACTTCTTCATCTGAAGAAGATGATTCCCCATCAGCATCAAATGTTGATGCTTCATCTGAATCAGAATCTTGATTCTGAGGCATACTGAGTCCTGTTATTATTCATTGGTTCAGTAGAGGCATTCGTTGGAAGATTAGTAGGTGTTGATAATGTTTCAGAAACATTTTCAGCCGGAACACCACTATTGTTTGAACTTGTGCCAGAAGAAGATGGATCCAATGTGGGTTGATTAACCATAATTGGTCGAACAATTTGTTCTTGATTGACTGACTGGTGAAGATAATATAACGCTGCAACTTCTTCGTCAGTCGGTTCTTTGGGCAAGTCAAATGACTTCCAAGGTCTTGATAGTTAAACAGCCACGCGTCACCTTTCCTTTGAATAGGATCCGTGTAATTGAAACAATCCACATGCTGTGCTTCAATAACCGTTCTCAATGAATGAACATATACTCTTCTCAACAGACTCGCATATCCGACAAAGAAACTTTCGAGAGATTTTGCTCCGAATTTGCCAAACTTGGTCTATTACGGTACAAGGTGCACCGATGGTTCTAAGAACTTCAAATTTGGCTTCCGTCGGCTTATCATCTCAAAACATGTTTCTTGTTGGTTTGACAGTGAGAACCCAGTTTAGCGTGTAGCAAGCCGCAGCAACCGCTTCACTCCAAAAGCTGATTGGAAGTTTAGAATCTACAAGCATGGTTCTCGCAATTTCAATCAAAGTTCGGTTCTTCCGTTCAGCAACTCCGTTTTGCTGTGGAGTTTAAGGGAAACACTAAACTCGTGCAGAATCCCTTTTGCGTTGCAGAATTCCTTCATAAATGTTAATTGCTCTTTGTTTATCCATTACTGTACCACTCAACATTCTTATATTATCATGTTGTTCGATGTTATTTCTGTCGAGTCTGCCGTAATCATTTTTTATTTTTCATACGCTTCTTTCATTGTGCGATAATCATATTTTAACAAATCGTTATGCACATTGTTTTCAGCGATATCTTTGATTTTTCGGCACATTCGACACAAGGTTCAGTACATTTTGTACAAGGTTTTTCAACCTCTACAACTTGTACTTTGACAACTTCTTTCTCGACAACCTTTACCTCTGGACCTACCTTGGTTAGATTCGCCATTAAAGCTTTATCTGCGATGTCCTTGAGGTCTTCGCTTTCATTTCTTGAGTAACATCAATGATCGCTTCATCAATCTTTTTCTCCTCAACCACTTGTTCTTTCGTGCTTCCATCAAAGTGATCTGCAAAACTGTCACAGAATTAGCGGATAAAATTCCTTATCTCTGCATATGGATATATTCTTCTTTCTTCCTGCTGTTGATGCAAGTATTGTTCCAGAATAGCTTGTTCAAAAGCTGCTGCTTCCGCTGCTGCCGCTGCTTCAGCAGCCGCCGCTGCTTCCTCTGCAGAATTATCTTCAACTATCTCCGCCATCAAAGCAACTCCGGTCTTTTTTCCAATATAAGAGTTCCAGTCAAAACCGTCATCTTCTGTGGATGCAACCATGGCTTTCTCCGTGGTACTACTATTTTGCTTTTCTTGGATCTCAATCTGAGTTTTCTTCGGGAAAGGTTTATATTGAAGTGCCCTCTTGTAATATTCATTCCCTCCATCCGAAAGTACTTTGATTTCCAGTTGCCTCGGTGTTCTTACACTCTCTTTTAAAATGTCCCTTTTGTCGACATCTAAAGCATGTGACTTTAGATTTATCAAAACCCAATTTGTTGCTGGAGTTTCCTATGTCACGGCCTGTGAGTGCAACGAACTTTGTCTACTCTCCTGATGATCAAAGCTAAGGACCATTTGATGTCCATTAGTTCGAGCTCTTCCTCGTCTACCTGATCATAATCTTCTGCGATCATCTCGGGATTTCCGATTTTACCAGCAACAAGACATTCATAAGTCTCTAAGACGGTAGAAAGTAGTGACATATGTTGTTTTGCAACTTCTTCTGAAACAACATTGTTCAAATTCACTGCGATATTGCACTTGTAAACATTCGGATCAGAACTTTGTTGTTGGTTCTGATTTGCTTGACTTTGAAATCTTGAATTTGAACCAATGCTCGAGTAAGAACTTTGTGGACTTTGGTCATACTGAGGCTGTGAATGATTCTGATTTTGTGGAGAAGCATTCATGTTTGCACTAAAAGCAGTTCCAATTTTTGGACTCGAAATGTTATCTTGCATTCCGGTTTTGTAGTACAACCAATGTCTTGAACAACATTAGCGTTCTTTGACTTCGCTATCTTAGAAGCTCCATTTCGTGGCCTTTGAGTTATCGATAAAGGTTGACAACTTGAAGAAATCCCACTTGTCACTATTCTTCAGAACCATCAAATAAGTTGACCATTCACCCTCTGGTAGTGCGTCAGCAAGTTTGTCGATGTATTCTTGTTCCGTCTTCTCAAGACCGTGTCTTTGCATTTGCACTTTCAGATGACAAAAACGCTCAATCATTTGCTTAATAGTCTCATTCTTTAGCATGCTGAAAATATCAAACTCTTTCAGAATGAGAGCCTTCTTGCTTTTTATCATTTCAGCACTGCCTTGATATTTCTTCTGTAACGACAACCAAAGCTCTCTTGCAGTAGTATACTCTGGTAAAAAGAATCAAATATCTTCTTTGACTGACTGTTGGATGAGACTGATCATCTTTTTCTCTGCAATGTATTCGTCTCTCTGAGCTGTCGAGTAGTTGTACTTCTCAAGAACTTGTTGATGTTCATCTACCGGGAAATAGTGTAGCCTCTTTCGATTGACACCTAGCCAGCGAAGTGCATGGCTTGAACCCAGTAGGTAAATTTCTCTCTCCATGCTTCGTATTCGTCCATGCTCATCAGCTTGGGCGGTTTGACGGTCGTTCCCATTTCGTTATCAAGATTGACTTGATTAATCACGTTGGTCGTTTGACGACCTAGCTCCGGACATAAAAGCCTCTTAATTGATCTTCCATGTAAATCACGAAACGTATACGCTGAAAAACTTTCAAAAACTTTAAAAATGATTAGTCCTACTACAAGTTCGGTCGAACTTGTAGTGACAAATGAAGAATTCTCAGATTTTCTAACAAGTTCGGTCGAACTTGTTAGATCTACTTTGAAAAATTTCGTTTATCTTCGGTCGAACTTAATACACCAATCAAACAGATCTTCGAGCGAACTTATCAACACAATTTCGATGAAATACAAGCAAGTTCGGGCGAACTTACTTAAAACTTTCTTGATTTTACACAAGTTTGGTCGAACTTGATGTAAACTCAATGAAACTTTCGTAACTTCGAGCGAACTTGACTAAATTTCCTCAAAAAAACACCTAAGTTCGGGCGAACTTACTAAAAAATCACTTGAAAATTGATGTTTTAGGCAAGTTCGGCCGAACATGGCCAATAAGTTCGTTCCAGAAAATTTTCAAAAACATGGTTTTTTCAAAATTTCGACATGAATTCGGTTGAATTTGGTCTCCAATCTTTCAAGGGTTTATCTTTGTTGTATTTTACATGATATATTCAAAATTCAAAAGATTTTGACATGAATTCTTCATTTTATGATCAAAAGTTAAGAAAAAAGAAGAATGGAGTAGAAATAGAAATGTTCTTGTCTTGATACTATCAAATCAGGCTAGCTCTTGATACCACTTGTAGGACCGATCCTCGATGCTTAGGAACCTAAATTTGATATCTAACGTCCATAATAGTGGAAATATTACGTCGTGTTACCAATAGACAAGAATTAATCAGTTAAACGTCAGTTTTATAGATCAAACGTTCTGAATACAGACTGACAGAGCTTCGCCTCTGAGATGCCAAAGTTACAAATGAGACACTCAAGCTAGGTATTTATAGGACAACAAGTTCGGCCATGTAAGACACAAGTTCGCCCAAACTTGCATAAGTAAGTTCGGCCGAACATGCATACAATACATGTACATGCCCGAACTTGGCTACAATACTTCATAAATACTTCATAACCTAGTCTATTCAGCTCTATACAATACAGACTCGATATAAGACTAAGACATAGACATTATGCACCAACATAAACAAGCCAATCCAGTTAAACTAAAATGAACAACAAATAGGGAATAATACTAATGTATTAGAGCAAGGGTAACATAGAAAACACCGAACAGGTCCTTCGAAAACTATGAAATAGTTAAAAGGGACCAAAAGAAGAGACCAATAGCTCACACCGTGAAATAGGCATGGTATTATATTTTCATATTTAAGCTTCCATGAAGAGGCGCAAGTTAGAAGGGCCGGGAGGGGCGCCCGACCCCCAAACTTTTCGCTCATAGTGTTATGTATGTACTTTCGTGTAGAAATTTTTGGGTATATCGTTTTCAACCCCCCGGTTCTATAGAAGTTTTTAGGTATATACGTTCTCGACCCTCCGTCGGAAATCTCAAGCTTCGCCATCGTTTTTCAAAATAAAGTATTTCATATTCCTTTTATCACAAATAAACTTAACTAAAGCAACAAAATCTCAATCTTTGGTTATGGTCGATATGTTGAGAACTTGAAAGTTTTATCTGTGTTGAAACAAATATAATAAACTTATACGAGTTTAAAACTTATTTTTTCTTAAGTCCCTTACTCTCCTGAAATTTTATATTCTCTATTTAGTCGAACAAACCCTTAAATAGTCGGAATAAACCCTTAAATAAACATGCATATTGGACACAATACCTGGCCAGCAAGAACACCACATAAACGAAGAAATATTCGAGCCCTTTAGAGATCTTGAAACTCCGGTGGGTAAGAAGTCTATGATAACCTAGGGTCATACCCGTTCCGGTAACTAGAGCCAAGACAATAGCCACCACACTGCACCCCAATCGTACACAAAAGGTGCGAATGCAGCCAACACATGTATGCCAGTGATCCAGCAAAGGTTAACCACATCTACTAACCTCCATTTCCGTAACCAAAATGCTCCCCTTTTCCTCCTCTCCAACTCTGACAGATGCGGTTTCTTTTCGACTCTAGCATTATACATGGTTTGATGGTTGGAAGCTTGCATTGCTCTAATGGGGTGGGGTGAGTTTTCTTGATTGTGTAAGCTGGTATATATAGCAAGGGGAGTGATACTGGTAGTGTTTTAAATTTTTGTTACATAAAATGTCAAAAATTGTTTTATGCATTGGTTTCCTATACTAGCTCCCAAAACAAAACAATCTTTATTACTTAAGCAAATCTTTAAGCTCTACAGGGTGCCTAGCTTGCCAACCCTACCAATCATTAAATCCGCCCCAGCATCGATAGGGCGACGGATCTTGGATCTAGCTTTAATTACCATCTTTACATTTCTAGTTTTTGCAAGTGAAACCCCACACTCTGATAAGATAAGAAAAAGTTTAGCAGAATTCAGCACATGAGCCAAACAATGAAGAACAAGAATCATGTCAGAAACTTACTCGATTTGTAGAGCCGCATAGGACCGTAATTAAAACTGAAACGACTTGGATTCTCTTGGAATCGTGACACACTTTCAGATCAAACATTTGATGGTACACTCAAAAGATTTGATCGGATAAGACCAAGAGTCGTCAAGAACGAATTTGGCTATATTCGTTGAGAAAACCGTACCCACTGATCAAATTCAACCGGACTTTTCTACAACCAAGGAAAAACCGTATTTTTCTTCTTTTATGAGAGTATCTTACGTATCCTCCAAAAAGCATAGGTTTTAAAATTTTTTATTTCTATCCAATTAAAATGGCTACATCGGTTTGTTGTTTTGGTTTAAAAAACCATCAGATTCGATCCATGTCATTTAGAGGCCCATTTGGATAATATTAGACTCCAACTAATTTTATAAATGCCCCAAAATTAGTTATTAAATATATATATATATATAATATATATATATATATTATATATATAATATTTATAATATTTAATTTATAAAATATTTAGGTAATCAAAACCGATAAATACATAACTCTTGTTAACATCATACTGAGAATGCACTCCCGCATCTCCTAACTCGTCTAATTATTAATAAGATTAACTTGGTTGACAAGTTAATCCAGTACCACCAAAATCCGTTGATAACACTAAAATTACCAACATTCCTCCCCATTTTAGTGATATCCCTGAATAACTTAAAGCACTTCTCAACAAACACAAACTTATGCATAAATGAAATATCACGACGATTGAATTTCACATTAGTATATTAACACATTCAAATATTCGAATATCAGGGTGTCGCTATGGATTGAACCCTTTCTATTCATAATGAATACATGAAGATAATATACAAATAAGTTCACAAATTCATTGTTCTTACTTGACACAATATTTTACTACCTGTGTCCAATCCTTCAAAGAGTATATCAAAGCCAAGTCCAAGCTTCTTGAAGCGGCTAAACTTCATACTCTTACAGGTAGTTCTTTTATTCTCGCACCTGCAAATGCAATTTTTCAAAAAAACTATTAAGAAGTTATACTTCAACCTCCTTTTATCTTGCAGTCTGAACACAACCTTGGGATGATTCTGATCATGTATTCCAATATCTCTATGACAAGCTTTCACATTGAATTCTGCATCTAACGTTGTATTAGATGGGAATTGGGTATCTTGACATAGGATATTAAAGTGTGGACTTTAAACCTATCCCTATGACCGATTTATTCACGAGATCTCTCCTAACTCTTTAGTTAGATAATCACCAAATTAAACCCAGATCTTACGAATTCAACAGATATCACTCTATGCATGATGAGTTCATGAATCATGCTATGTATAACACATAACTGTCTAGACTTTCCATTATACACCTGGCAAAATCCTTAGCCAGCACTGTCAGACCTGATAGATATTAGTGATATCGGTTTTGACCCATAGGAATCTCAAAGATCAAATTTCCTAGCGATTCGGCTTCTTTACCAGTTGCTGCTAAATCTACAAGTTTAGATTCCATTGTTAAATTTGTGATGCAAGTCTACTTTTTGAAGCCCGAGAAACATCGCCTCCACCAAGTAGGAAAATCCATCCACTTAGTTACACAACTTGCATCAGAGTACCCTTCTAAAATTGAAGGAAAAAATTCATAACAAAAACCATAGATCATGGTTCTTTTCAAGGGATTCAAACAATCTATTCACAGCTTGCCAGTGACAAGTACATGGATTATCGGTAAATTTACTCGTATCCCAAAACATATGCTATATCAGACCTTGTACAAATCAAAATATACATTAGGCATCCATCGCTTTAAATATTCCATCTGTGAAATAGATTCACCTTAATTACGCAAAAGTCGAAACTTAAGACTAGAGGAGTGCTAATTGGAACACAAACAAAGTAGTTGAAATTTTCAATACTTTCTCAATGCAATGAGACTGTATCTTGTTTCTCCCTGTTATCCTTATTCCTAGGATAACAACACCATCCCCCTAGATCCTTCATATCAAGCGATTACTCCTTTACCTGAGGAATCAAGATTGCTACATCCATATTTATCTGCTTGGTTCAGAAAGACCCATTAGATAAGATCACCTCAGTAGTGCTTGTTTAAGTTTTACCAAGGATTTGATCATCTTCAATATTAGAACAATATTGATCCTGATATCCAACCTAACTCCTGGCCCTTTCAACTATATAAAATATAAAGATGAAAGTTAGAACCAAAAGACTTAGCTTTCCTTAGAATCAATAGTGACATTCTCAATAGGATCAAAAACCTTATTCTGAGAATTGTGGATGATATCCCTTGAATTTATGAGAGTTTTTACACACACTCAGTCATTAGTTCCAAGACATAGAACCAATAGGCTTTTGAATTTTAGCATAACCTATGAATATATCATCTATTCTTTTTCATCTAAACTCTTTTTTTAGGTTCTGTAAAACGTACAATAGCACTATAATCCCAAACTCTTAGATAGCTCAATTCTAGGCTTATGCATATAAGTTTATTAAGAGTAGTCTAGTTCCTTTTATTAGGAACCCTATGTAGCAAATACCAGATTCTTAACATAGCTAAAAACCTTTCACATAGATATGAATTGGACAACATGGATTTAACCATTTTTAAGAAAGTACCTACATGTCAATCAAATCAACAAGGGATGCTTGGCAAAAGAAATATACATGAGTTAATATATCAGAGTGGTTCAAACTCTTCCGAACTAAAAGAACCACTAAATTTACTATCATTCAAGAGTATAGAAATAAGAGACTTTACATCTCCCGTTCAATCCAAAAATCAAACATGCCAATCTGCCTTATTTCATTCATAATTGCACGTAACGTGATTTAATTTAATATCAATTTCCTTTATTTTGCTACATGGTTCTTGTTTGTGTTTCGACAAAGAAACACCTGGTGAACTTATTACATTTAGCATGCTTTTTTCATATAATCATCTACCACGTATACACAAGGCGTTCATACAAATCATATTTTACACGTCACACATTCAAGTTTATTTACAATTTAAGAACTTACCTTATAGATAGGTAATCAAACACGGCAACGAGTTAGATACGGAATAAGAAGGAATAATTTAACAAATATCATCTTAACGCAATTCTTTAATCACGCATAAGGATAAAACTCACAGCCATTAAAGGACTCCTGTAACGCACGAAACGCTACAAACAGACAATGAACCCTATGCACCGAGCATGTAAAAATTCACCATACTTATATTACCCACTAAAGGTGTAGAGAGAAACCAAACAAATCACTATGTTTCAAGTTCCTTACTTAATGTCAAATGTAGGATTAGACCATCCTCAAATTTGCATAAAAATTGTGTATATAAATGATCGTTGGTCAAGTGGATAAAATAAATTAGCCAATTAAACAATTGTTTCTATATTTGTTTCAGATTATTTGTACAAATAAATTACCAACAATTGCTCATGAGTTACTAGAGATGCATTTGATACTGGTACTGAATTTCTCATACCGAGTTATATTTGGTACCAGTACTTTCGGTATTTTATCAAATTTTACTTTCAAATACCGGTACCGTCGTACCGTACCGAGCATTCCGGCACCGGTACCCATGTTTTATGATTTTTGGTACCGAGCTCATCACTACAAGTTACTCATAAATAGTTTGCCCATGAATTACTAATCGATGGCATCATGTTACATTTTCAAAATTAAAAAACTTTATTTTTAAAAACTATAATTTATAAAATTAATAAATACATCGAGTTATCTCCAACAAGAAGCCTTTATGTTGTTTTTCTTTATGTCACAACACCATAAACTTTGGTCTTCCTCTTTGTTAACTGTTATGCGTATCAAAGCCACATGTAGTTGCGCTTTTGTTCAGTTAACAGTAAACAAAGAAAACTTTGTTCTTTCTTTTAATTGCACTAACACCATTTTTTTTTATTTTCTCACAATAAACCTAAATAAGAACAAAAGAACCTGTGTTTTCCTTTGTTTTCTTTCCAACAACAAAACACGCCAAAATACAAACATGTTTCCCTTCTTGTATTTTCGACAACTCGATAACATGTAATTCCTTAATATCCTACCAACTTACCACATGTAATTCCTTAACATTCTACCAACTTACAATATGAAACAAAATGTAAAGGAGTTTTATCCTAATCTCTTTATAGGTATAAAGTAAATGCAATTTCGAGAAGGTTAAAGAAATGATAAAACCTTGAAATTGGCTGGATATTTGAGAATCACAAATTCTTTCCTTTGGAATTTGGGCAGTAGCATCCAAAGGAATTATTTTCCTTTCTGTCGTGAAAGCCAAACACCAAAATGGTGCTCTCCTTTTGATTTGTGTCACCAGCAAAGCCGCCCTTGATCTTCTAGTTTAATCGTCTAACAAAAGGTCGAGTATAGCGACGGCCAAACGCTGGCCAGCCTTAGATATTGCAGCGATTTCTTTATTTAAATTAAACCATTCTAATGTAACTTGGATCAATTTATCAAACCGCTCCAATTGCCGTTTCCATTGCTACTTGTCCCGACATCTCCTTTCGATCTTCTGTACATGAAATTCGTACAGATTCAGACCAAACCACAAAACGCAAATATGCGAATTGGATATTTTGCCTTCTTTCTCGTGAATTGTTGCAATAAAACACCCAAAGAACGACAATTTATTTCCTGCGTTTGGTCCCTGTTTTGCGTCCTCGGAGTTCACGAAATCAAAACGCAACCATCTCATGATTTTCCGTAGCAACTCCGAAACCCAAGAACACACAATCGATCCGATAAACAACGACCTGAATTTGGAAACACATTCAGTAACCAAAGCGACTGAACATCACAAATCGAACACCAACAATAATGTTTGATCTTTGTTAGAAACTTACTCGATTTGTAGAGCCGCATAGGACCGTAATTAAAATTGAAACGACTTGGATTCTCTTGTAATCGTGACACACTTTCAGATCAAACATTTGATGGTACACTCAAAAGATTTGATCGGGTAAGACCAAGAGTCGTCAAGAACGAATTTGGCATATTCGTTGAGAAAACCGTACCCACTAATCAAATTCAATCATACTTTTCTACAACCAAGGAAAAAACCGTATTTTCCTTCTTTTATGAGAGTATCTTACGTATCCTCCAAAAAGCATCGGTTTTATAATTTTTTATTTCTATCCAATTAAAATGGCTACATCGGTTTGTTGTTTTGGTTTTAAAAACCATCAGATTCGACCATGTCATTTAGAGGCCCATTTGGATAATATTAGACTCCAACTAATTTTATAAATGCCCCAAAATTAGTTATTAAATATATAAGATATATATACATTTAATTTATAAATATTTAGGTAATCAAAACTGATAAATACGTCAAATCTTGTTAACATCATACGAGCATGCACTCCCGCATCTCCTAACTCGTCTAATTATTAATAAGATTAACTTGGTTGACAAGTTAATCCAGTACCACCAAAATCCGTTGATAACACTAAAATTACCAACAAATCACAGGAAAATCGAATATTAATATATTATGAAATCCCAATCAAGACTAGTAGTAATTATCGTTTTATTTGTGTTTGAATATTTAAATTAGTTTGCGTGATGCATTCAGAAATTTTCAGTTACTTCATTAAAAATGTTGGGTTAACTCGATCTCGTAAGAATTAAGTGAAATACGTAGTTAGTATCCCGTTAGTGAAGTTAACCGATACATTTCATCTTTTACTGAATCGATGCGTTGGCTCGCTAGGGAGCTCCGGCAGGTATAAATGCCATCGCCAGCCACCATCTAAAATGTACTTGTTCATTCCGAAATCGACTAATGTAATTGTGTCCTTATCAGTTGTACATTATTTTTAAGATGTAGAACTAAAACTGGAACAAAGATATAGAGATGCAGGAGTAGGGTTCAATTTTTTAATACACAAAATGTCAAAATAGAAATTTTTATGCGTTGGCTTCCGCATAAGCCCCCAAAGTGATCAATTACACAAATAGTAGGCCTCTAAAATTCCACAAATAATTTGGCTCTCAGAAGGGAAACAATTTTTATCTTAATTAGGCTCTCACTTGTCGCCTAGTAGTAAAAGATTTGGGTTTTGTAATCTTAAAACAACTTTTATCTTAATTAGGCTCTCACTTGTGGCCTAGTAGTAAAAGATTTGGTTTTGTAATCTTAATTAGACTCTCAGTTGTGGTCTAGTGGTAGAAGATTTAGATTTTCTAATAAAGATTCAGTTCAATTTACACTCGTGTCATAGTGGGGTGGATATTGGGCAATGATGGTGACAAACCTACCGAGCGGGGTTCGATCTTGAGCCGCATCCGGTTTTCATCCGGTTGTTACTTCAACAAGGCAACTCGTTACGGTTTCCGCTGGAAGTCTTGGCTAGGGTCCGGTTAAGACAACGTAGTCTTGGTAGATCTTAGCTAGGGCCGCCATTTAGGCGGTGTGATATTAGATCATTAAAAAGAAAATAACCGTTCAGAAAAAAAAAGACGGAAACAATTTTTGTCTTTTGTGGAAATCTTCAAACCGTACGGGGTGCCTAGCCCCCTACCAATAGATTAAATATGCACTTCATCGATAGGGCGACGAAGCTTGGATTGACATTGGATATATATACCTAAACGATAAATAACTACTAATGAATGGATTCGATGTTATCTGAAATTGAGTTATCAAAATTCGTAAAGGTAAAATACTTTTTCCATTTCTATCTGTTTTCTATTTACATCAGGACGAATGGTTTATCAAAACGTAGGTTAACCGTTATAATACGTACTAAAATAGTTTAACTCCCAAAGTGTTTTTTTTCTTTTTTTCAAAAGCGCTTATTGATTTACAACATTTTCAAAAGGAGGACTTTTTTTTATAAAATGTTTAGATTAGCTTTTGTTATGATAAAAAAATGACTAAAAAAATGTAATAAGTTTCTATATTTAGTTGATATTTTTAAGTAGAGGGTTAGATTGGTATTTTATGTTCAAAAGCCAAAAGCCAGTTAAAAAGCCATTGTTTTGTGGCTTTTGAATAACAATTTTTTTTTTTACTTTTTATCAGGACTTTATCCAATCCAAACACTTTTTGACTTTTTTTAACAAATTTTGGATCAGTGACGACCACTGAAATATCATTTGCCACCAGTGGAATCACTTAATCATATCCATCTTCACTAGGATATAATGCCTATACACAAATTTAGGAGGAAACTAAATAAATCTGAGAATAACCCATTTGTGGGAATCGAACCAAGGACCTAATAGTCTCAAAACCTTATTCCTCCCCAAGATGCCAATAGGCTACAATGACATGGCTTCTAAAAAACTTTTTTTTAAACTTATTGGCTTCTTGAAAAAGCCAATAAGTAATTTCCAAACTCAGTCCCAACACCCTCTATATAGGTTTATGCTTTAAATTTTAGGCATAATGATTTAGATTATTTTGACATGATATAATATTGAAAAACATCAAAAATAACAGTTTAAAACACAATTAAATATATTATCGGCATGAAATCTAAAACACAATAAGAAGAAAGTTAACTAATGTTTTTTATTTAATGCCTATAAGAGCATTCATAATGGATCCTCTATTTTTGTGTGAGTGCAGCCTTGTATTTGTGAGAGTGGTTGTAAATTGTTGTGAGTGAGGGAGAGAGAAAAAGAAGAAAAAATTATTGTTCACCAGTAAATTTGAATAAGATATTGTTCACCTACATATTTTTTTAATATTTTTTGAAAGTGGTTGTGAGTGGAGGAGAGATTAAAGGTAATGATAAAAATATAAAAATATTATTTAATTGAAAAGGAGAGAGAAAAAGTAGTGTTTATTAGTGTAATTATAGAGATGGAGTAAGAGGGTTGATTGTGAATGCTCTAATACATATGATTATGTTTTAATTTTTGCGTTTGGTGTTCTTCTATATTATACAATTCCAAAAGAATCTAAAACACCATGCCTTTAAAACACAATGCTTTTATAGATTTCTCACACTTTGTAGAAAAAAAACTCTTTGTAGACTAACTATACCCAGTATATATAAATTAAATAATGAAATAGTATTAATTATGAATAATGAAATATTTAATGAAAGGTCTCAAAGTGGAGACAATGAACTATATGTCACGGGAAAATTATTTGAAGATCGGTATGCTACGCGATGTGCTTGAATGTTTGGGTTTATTGACTTGTTCGGGACTTTATCAGGGACGGAGTCAGTGTCAAAGAAGAATTGTACGTGCCTAGTTGTGTCTATGAAGAACACATCACTGGTCGAGAAAATAGTTTAAGAAGGAGACGAAAGTGAAGACACCCGAATGCTTGAATCACAACACGAATGATTCCCTAAGCGTCAAGTCTTCAACCGAAAGCTCCGAGCACTTGAAAACGCTTGCAAAGATGTCCAAAATTCGTCCAGAGGTTCTCTAATTAGTAACTTAGGGTTATGGAATGATTAATGATGTTTATATACTTTCCTAATGCTAAAACCCCTGCCCAGATACGAATTTCGCTGCAAAAACCACCCTCTCGCGGGCGTGAGAGGGATAAGGTGTGGTTCGCGGCCCGCGACCGTGTAATTTTCCCGGGTTCTTTATTGGCCTCTCGCTGGGCGCAAGAGGCACATCTATTCTCTGTCGTGGCCCGCCAGAAGGCATCTTGTGCCGTTTTTCGATGCGTTTCAACTCCCGAGCCTTCCAAAACGTTCCGGGACTTGATGTCTGCTCATTTTCTTTCATTTCTTGCACTTTTCCACCGTTTCTATCATCAAAGACCTGTAAAACGCAATTGGATCAGAAGTACGCATATTCTAATAAGAACGAAACTAATACTAACAAAAACTATACAAACTGTACACGATAAAAGGACATATTTTACAATACATCAGTACGAACTGACCAACTCGCACGAGTTGCACTCTTAACTTCCTTCCTCCTCTATAAATACCGCACTCACACCCACGCACTCCCCTTGCTGCCACTTCGTACAGACCATCCTCTGCCCACTTTTCTCCGTTTTCCAAGTAAGTAACCACTATTTTTACACAAACCACAACGATTTCCACGAGTTTATCTATGATTTCATCCAAACTTATTCTGTTTATGAAAACCTTATCTTTTTCATAAAACTTTATGTTTTGACCTTGGATTTACGCTTGAACGAGTATATTGAGCTTAGCTTTTGCTTCCCAAGTTAGAAATCTTGTTATTTCAACTAACCAAACTGTTCAATCCTAGGAAAACTATTTTAAACTTGATTTTTACACTAAAACGGACCAAAACCGACATATGTTTCGTTCACTAGATAGTGGGACGAAGCGGTGTCGAAACCGTCATGAAAAGGACTCGAAATCACATCCGATTCAGGCGAAAACTCAGTCCCGGACGCACAAAGAAGCAAGACAGTCCCTCGTGCGAACTGGACTGGCTCGTACGAACCAGTCCAAGTTCACAAAAGTGACTAACTCGCTCCAAAGACCTCTCCGGCACTAGGTTTGATCAGTAGCTTAAGGCTGGAGGGATGAACACTCGATTTCCCGAATAACGACGCGAAAAACACTCGATTTTGGACGCGAAACAGGTCAATTCGCACCAAGCATAGCTCGTACGAAGTGCACAACTACGAACTGACCAAGTTCGTATGAAGCACAGTTCGTACGAATTGCCTGTTCCTCGCACCGATCTCCATTTCGACCGTTTCAGCACTATGAAAGACTGATGCACTTCTGTTCCCGTATGCAGGCTGATCCGGCGCTCTCCCCACTCCACCCCACTCGTGTTTAATTGTTTAAACAAGCATTGTGAGTATACTTGACCCCTTTTCTCTTTAACGCACTTTTTGGGTGTTATACGTTCTCTATAAAAACTACACTGCACACGACACTTAAAACGCTTTAAACGCAAACTGCTCTCGCATGTCTATATGTGAAACGCTGAATTGTTGTGTGTAACGCTTACGCTTGATGACTCGCATACCACCCTTAACATGATAGCAGTTATAGGTTGACCCACAACCCGTAGGTTCGGGGGTTGTTAAGGCACAATTTAATTTACTTGTTTACGTACATGGACACTTCGGTGAACACGTGACGCGCATCTCACACGCGGTCTCGTTGGTTAGCTTGTATCCATGCTAATAGTTTACATGATTCACCTTGTCTACGTTTATACTTGCTGGTTTTGCGAAACACTTTATTACTATTACTTATGCCAAACTCGTGGAGTCACCTTTACATGTTTGTATTGACTTTTATTTTAATGTATGTAACAGGTTGATGGATTGTATCCTGAAAATGGATTAGGCCCTAGATACACGCCTAATTTAGTTATATTTTTGTTATGTTTCTTGAGACAATTTGTATCTTATTTTCGGATGATTATATGGATTTGTTTAGTATTTATGAAATTTGAACTTAAATAATTATTGTGGTGGAAATAGTCGTTATGGAATCTCTTGAGCAATCTCGTCGCTTAGTGCCACATCCCGATGTTTCCGCCATCGGTTGGGGTGTGACAAGCCTAAGCCAGCATTTAGTGATCCTAAAGTAGATTTGTCCTTGGAGAGGATAAAGCTTAAGCCTCCACAAATTAGTGAATTAGTTTATCAATTACAAATTGGTGTTGGTAAGAACCATTACATTCGGGTTAGTTCACGCCCCAATCGGTTGACCTGATGGGATGTATCCTAAGCCGGTTCATGGAAACTTTGTCAAGAACATCGTATCTGACATTTGTAGATATTTGTCCCACGTACCAGTCATAGTTGTAAGGCCTCGTATTTTGTACTTTCCTTATTTAGAAGGTGTGATCGTATTTCTATTTTTGGAAAGCTTGTATTCGTATTTCTTTCGTATTTGTATCCCCACTTTGTAATCTGAGACGTTGATCATAATGAAATACTTATTTTACCTATACTTATTATACATGCAATCCATCATTTTTCTTCATACTGTCTTGCAAATCATACTTATTATACTTGCTATACTTATACGTCGCAACTTTATGCTTAAAATGCTCGAAAACCGACTAAACTACGCGAAAACAACCCGAACTAACACCTCCGTGCGAGCTGGAACCACTTCGCACGTAGTGACGGCCACCTCGTACGAAGTGGACACTTCGCACAGACGACTCTGGTAGCAACTATTTCCTATAAATACCAGCCCACTTCTCTACTTCAACCTTTCTGAATCTCCTCACTTCCATTCTCCAACTTACAGATTCTAAGCAGATCTATTTCAAATTGTTCTAAGTGAGTTCAACTCACTAATAACTTGTGATTATATAACTCTTCTTCTACTTATTCTTTCTTTTTTTCTTTGTACCAAGTGTGTGAGCTAAACCAAGCTATGATGAACTTGTGTTTCAGCTAAATGTGAGAACGTTGGAAGCATGGGCTATTCGAATTAAGTTCCACGCCACTTGTACATGTTTTTGTATTTTATTTTTCAGTAACATTCATGACCAACCGAGTTTATCAACTGTATTGATAAACTTTGAGCTTTGGTGAATCATATAACGAGGTATTCGTACCCCCATGCTTGACATCTATGACCTAACTGTTAGACTTGGACTAAATTAACTACTATACTATACCTACTTTTCATCTAAGTCACGTTCCTGATATCAGTTAAGTCGTGGTTGACTGTTAAGGGCTAAGACTAACTGCCTCGTCCCTAAAGCTCCTGTTCAACAGAACTCATTGTCGAAACAGGAGCTTAACGGGCTACATTTTCCAGAAACAGTTCCTTCGCACGAAGTGATTAGTCACTTCGCACGAAGTGGACAATCACCTTGCACGAAGTGGTCACTTCGTACGAAGTGGCATTTTTCCATATTACTTTCCCGAACTTTCTTCTTTCCAAATCCGAATCCGTAACCCACTCAGAACACTCACTCACTTATGTTCCCTCGTGTAGGGTATCCTCGGTGTCCTACTCCCTCAAATCAACATACACGGTTTATTAGGAAGTTTGCAAAACCGTGAGTATACTCGAGTCCCCTCTTTACCTTTACGCTTTTGGGGTGCAACATATATGCCTTATCAAAATCACCAAATCACTATACTTTATGCATAAATCACAATACAAACATTCAAACATACATGCTTAATACGAATCTTTGCTATTTATTCATGCTAGAATCGTATGCCTTATACTACGTCATTAACTGTGTACAAGCCTCCCTTAACATGTATAGCGCTATAGGAGTAACGCACCGCCTGTATTCGTGAGATCATGTTAAGTAAACAAAACGGTCTAGTCATTGCTATGATTAGATTACGCTAGCGGTAAACTTTGGGTTGACATGCGTATTGGTATTGCTAGTGTTATGTATTAGCTAAGTAAATGTTTATGCCATGTTGAATGTTAAACTTTTTAATTATTTAGTATTCAAACTTGTATGCTCGCCAATGCCTTGTGTGTTGAACTATACTTAAATATATGTTGCAGGATTATGACGATATGAGGACGCATGGAATATAGTAGGATAGACTAGAAACCCACATTTAAATTATGTATTGTAGGATCGAGTGTTGTACTAGTATTTTGATATGTTGTTGTACTTTGTTTCCAAGCCTTGTAATCAAATTTTGAAATGAAATGAAATTATCTTATCTTTAATTATTGTCACAATTTAGTGTTATGTTGACTCGAGCAATCTATTTACGTCCGCTCCGATGATTCCGACATCGGTTGAGATGTGATAGTAGTGCCGCACACCAATTGATGAAATGCAGAGGTGCATCTTTGTAAAGCGATGAAACCGACTAAACGCCTTGCGTCTTCCCTTTATTGGAAAAAAATTAATCCCGCCCTTTAATTCGTTAACAATTCGTACAATTATTCGTGGTCATACGAAAACGACGCAAAACCACATCAACGGTTATACCGGATTATTAGAAAAATATTGTTTCCCAAACAATTATGGGCACCTTCACGGTCATTTCCAATTCTCTTTGCTCTTGTACGCAGTTGTGAACTTTCAACTTGTTGACTTAAAAATTCTAGACCCAATTGAACCTATCGACTTGTTGACTTAAAACCTGTAGACCCAATTGAACATATGTAATGACCTCGTCTTCGGGGTCGGAAACGGATCACTCGAGAAGGAAATTCATGTTTAAAAAATATAAAAAGATTTTAGAGATAGAGATTGTGTGAGAAAGATGAAAGAAATGTAAAGGTGCGGGGGAAATTGAGATAGCGTATTGGGTGTGTGTATATGTGTTTAAATTTATTATTATTATTTTTAAATCTTGAACGCTCACATGACTGTTACACATGGGCCCACCTTTATTCTTCCCCTTTTACATAGTTAGCAAACCCACTCCACTCGCCTTTCACCCCTCCATCACCCCCCGCCCGGCGGTGTGCCACACATTTGACGTCAGCGAGTTATCCAGGTGGCGGGGACGTGAAGCGATAATGGAGATCCTTAGGTGGGAATTGCATGTGAGTTTCTTCGTATATTTATCTATGTATGTTGTTTTATGGTCTTATATATGTTTCTATTTCATTACATTAATTTGTCACCACTTCTTTTGTTGTTGGTAGCTTTATATTTCAATATTTCTTGTTCGATTCATTTGCCTAGTGTTTGTTCAATTCTATATTTCTTATAATTGAGATGTTTTAATTATTGCCCACAACAATTAACAAAATTTAATATAAATTAAATTGTCTTTAAAGTATTATAAAAGAAAATGTCTTAATAAAAACTTGGAAGAAACATCAAAATAGATTAGAAGGTTAGATTTATGTGAACATTATTAGTTAAAAAGGTTAAGTATAATAACTTAAATGTAAACATATAACAAAGATTCTTAATTTTAAATTATACTTTTTATTTTTGAATCTTACATACTTTTGTTTCAAAAACCAAAAAACCGAACCGAACCGGTGTAAAAACCGAAATCGAAAAAGACAGAAGCCGAACTATTTTCAAAAACCGAAAACCGATATTTCGGTTTTCAGTTTTGCCCAAAAGACGACCGAACCACGCACAACCCTATCAGTAGCTTTGCTTTGTTGGTGTAGTTCATCATCAGTAGAAGTTTGAATCAGACAAGATCATGAAAACTGAAATTTGAAATATCGTGTTTGGGTAAAACGACGGTATTCGAGCGCTAGACTTGGTATGCGGTTAATTATAGATTTCACGAGTTTTGGTACGGATATGACATTAGGTGATACTCATTCCAATCACCCAAATTTAAAAACAATATCGTACATGTTTAACGACATCCGAATAAACATACGTATACAATTTTAGTTGCGCATGACATTGTAGTATAGTGACATCTTGGGTTTTTTTTTTCAGATTTATTATTAGATTTTCTCCTGAATTGGTGTATAGAGATTATAGCCTAGTGGAGATGAGTATGATCAGGTGGTTCTGTTGGTGACACGATAATACTCTAGTGGTCCGTCGATTTAAATTTGTCGTTAAAAAATATACAATATTAATTAATATTATAAACAATATTCTTTTTTTTTAAATTTACTGAAGTTAAGTAGTTAGAGACTTGAGAATTGAATATGAAATTGTAAAGATGGTATGGGATTATATAATATTCAAGTCGATTTGTAGGACAAGTTTGTGACCATATTTCGTGCAATGGAAATACCAATTGGTGATTTTTAAACCATCTAATAGCATGTAGAGTTGATTCACATCTCCATCTTTGTAACTAAACAAAAATTAACTATTTTTCTCTAATATTTTAGTTAAATAATATTTTAATACATTTATTAATAAGTTTTCTCTCTCGTTCATTTTTAAATATATTAAAAAACTATACAGGATGAATAATGTTTTCTCTAAATTTATGAATGAATAGTAACATTTTCTTTCTCTTTCACTTATAACAATTATAACAATTGTATATAATACAGAGATTCACTCATATAGATCCAAAAGATAAAATGTGAATGACTTGCGATTATAAATTAGATCCCTAGTATCCCATGGGGAAATGTAGACCGTAAGTCCGGATTGAAATTATTATATATACTAACAAAACAAATTGTGAACAGTAGTATAGATTTATTCGTTTTATGTTGGCTTTAACATATAATAGTTTAATATGTAATTATATATTATGTTGGCTTAGTAATAGTTTAATAGAATTAGGATCAAGGAAAAATCATTGTGAGAACTTAGAGAACTCGACCTTATCGCGCGAGTTTCGACCCCATTTTTTTTCACACCCATAGATTAAAATGTTAGAAAACACCGCCGTAAAAAAATCTAAAAAAATAAATTTCCAAGTGGTGTTTTTCGACCACTTACAGCGGCTGTAAAAATGTGATGACATAAGCATGACATAACTTTTTACAGCATTTACGGCTGCCTTAAATGGAAAAAAAACAAGTTTTTTTTTTGGAAAAAAGTATTTTTTTAGGATTTTTGGTAATTTTTTTTTTGAAAATACATTTTGTAAGGCCGAGTTCTCTAAGTTCTCATAACTCGTATGAGTTTTCATTTTACCCTAACCCTAGTTTAATATGTAATTATATATAAAGGTACAATACTATTGTTTTGTATAGTTAATTCATATTTCTATAGTTAATTTATAATTCTAACCCTAAACTCTAATAGATTTATCATACGACCCCTGTACTCTAATATTTTCTTTTAATAAACGATTTACTATAACTCTGAACTTTAATATATTTATCATACAGAAGTTTCATAATCTTTTTTTCAATAAATGATTTACTTTTGACACTTGAACTTTGATGTAGTTATCATACGTCTCTTAAAGTTTAATAAAATTATTTATTTTATTTTTAATAACTATTTGTTTTTTGAAATAAGTTTAATTCTTTTTATTTTACTTATTATTTATTTAACTTATTATAATTAAAGATAACTTTTAACTCTGTACATTTTTACGTAATTGTGTTGCTTGCTTAATTTTATTATCATTTAAATTAAAGCATACATGATTTATATTAACCCTTTAATATACCGGGTAACAAATGTAATCATTTTTTATTTAGTTTACTACATTTAATGCTAACTTTTAATTATAGACACATTTATTTAATCTGGTTTATTGCTATTTTTTACCATCATTTAGATTAAATACTGCATGGTCCATAATAACTCATCCATGTATCATAAAACAAGTACATACTTGCCAGTAACGTCCTACGACCCTGCCACAAAGCGCGGCTCCAATACTAGTTACAACTATAAGATACTATTTTCATCTGTTGTTGTAGGAAAAAAGCAACCATATTATTCATAAATATTTAGATGATAAATTTCAAATAATCAGTTTTATAATATTCCAACATTAAGCTAGTATCATTAATATTTATTTATCTAGAGTTTTCATCATCCATTATTACAATACTCGTACGTAGAAATCGTTTACACAAACAATCTGCCACATGAAAGCAAATAGATAAATCTTTATTTAAAATTCACGATCTAACGGAAAAGTCCTTAATCATCGTGATCAAAGACCATCATACCATAAGGGCCGGCTCAACGTATTTATTGGCCTAAAGCGAAATAAAATTATGGGACCCTTTTCGAATAAAGTGCTCAACTATCAGGGTGGAAACATGTCTTGAACAAAATCCATTGAATTATGTTTCAACAATTATAGTATAAACGATTAGCTAACTTAGTGCATAAGTTAATAGTCTAACGATTGGGCCTAAATGATTATTTAAAGAAGATCAACTAAATGAACAATAAATAATTGATTAAACCTAGCTTTAACTTTTGATACACATCAGCCCAAACTCAAAAAGAAAATTATCCATAAAAGGTAATTTCAAATTCAGAGGCGTTGGAATAATGGTGGCCTCAAACAGCTGCTTGATTTCAATCACCCAAGAGCCGGCTCTGCATACCATTAGTTGGTTCGATGGAGCCCAACAATGCCATTCTTCTTTTGTCAGCCTCCAAGGTAACTTAACATTGGTCGCTAATCCTACCAGCTCGAGAAACTTAATCACCTCCCATGTCAAGTCCAACTGCCACCATTCCAATCCATGACGGCCGAATTTGGGAACGCATGGTGATTATTATACCACCCTTCTCCGAGAGCCAAATAACCTGTTAACCTGTTTCATCAAGAAATTTTAATTTTATAATGTCGCTTGAGTTTGTTAGAACAAATATACAATTTTCACCTATGAGTTCTTTCTTCAAAAGATTATTTTCGATTAAGTGTAACTTCATGTTAACTTGTTCATATTTCGAAAGTTATAAAATATGTTTGCTATTATAAGCAAGTAACTACATGAATTTGAACTTACAATTGTATGAAATATAAATACAACTATATTTAAAGTGTAGTAAAACTTGTATACAAATTTGCATACTTGTAGTTTCAGTTTAGGGGTTTCATATACAAACCAGTTATTGGTAGAAGTATCAGGAGAGTTCCAGGTTCTCTCGCCCCATATATGGCTGACTGAGCGTACGAAAAATGTAACGTGACAAACATATACCGCTCGTATGCCCTGAATGATAATTTTTACATGGATAAAGATTGTTATTTTAGAACACAGTCAAGAAAATATTTAGAAATGCCATACATACCAATCCCCAAACCAAGTAGGGAAAACCTCCATTGAGATATAGTAGCACTGCAAGTGCAGTTGGATGCCAAAAGTAAGTATCATGAAAAACCTATAGAACCATTGTGCCTTTAGCTCCGGTACATTAGTGTATTCTCCGCACTAGATTAATTCATCAGTATTATAACAAAGATTCAAAGATTAAAAAGTAGTAGTAGTAATAATAATAATAATAATAATAATAATAATAATAATAATAATAATAATAATAATAATAATAATAATAATAATAATAATAATAATATAAATGATTAAACCAGAAATCTATGTAATCACCTTTGCAACAACGTAGTCATGGTAACAAAACCAACCTAAATGACTACACCAGAAACCTTCTCTAGGAGAATGTGGGTCTCTATCTGTCTCAGCATACTTGTGGTGACTCTTGTGTGTGCTCACCCAAGATATTGGATCTTTCTGTTATATATGAGGAAAATAATTAATAGATAATTGTACAATCAGCTGTGTATAAAGATAGTGTTGGGGAATTATAACAAATATCAGGATTATCTGAGAGTTTTGAAACACTTTCAGCTTGAAACAATTCGATGGTTCACTCGAATTTCCAATCGGATAAAACTCAGAATTTCAATTCTTCAAAAACAAGTATGTGTTCCGATGAATTCGTTAACCATATATAAGACCAAAAGATTGTATTTTGAATTTAGGGTTGGAGTCTAGATAACTACCACCAACTCGACCCTAGCTAGGGGGATCTGCCCCTTGGACGGGGCCGTTGCTTCTCGACCCCTGGCAAGGGGCGTTCCCCCCCTTGGAACCACCATTACTTGGGGGTTCGCCCCTTACAGCCTGTGAGGTTCCTGAATACTTAATATCATGATAAACTCGAACAAAGTGTACACTTCGCACTCTTCTAACTTATTTAATGTAAATCATGATGCACTTTGGTAAACAAGCCAATCCAATTATGCTAAAATAATCAACAAATAGGGAATGCAATACTAATGTATTAGAGTAAGGGTAACACAGAAAACACCAAACCAATCACATGCACAACCACAAATATAATAAAATTATACGAGTTTAAAACTTCTCTTTTCAAAAGTCCCTTACTCTCCTGAAATTTTATTTTCTCTATTTAGTCGGAACAAAACCTTATATAAACATGCATGCATGCATGTAGCCACAATACCTGGCCAGCAAGAACACCACAATAAATGAAGAAATATTCGAGCCCTTTAGAGATCTTGAAACTCCGGTGGGTAAGAAGTCTATGATAACCTAGGGTCATACCCGTTCAGGTAACTAGAACCAAGCTAATAGCCACCATAACTGCACCCCAATCATACACAAAAGGCGCGAATGTAGCCAACACATGTATGCCAGTGATCCAGCAAAGGTGAGCCACATCTATCAACCTCCATTTCCGTAACCAAAACCCTCCCCTCTTCCTCCTCTCCAACTCCGACAGATGCGATTTCTTTTCGCCACTAGCAATATCCATGGTTTGATTATTTGTGACAGGAGAGTTGTGATAGTTAAAAGCTGGCATTGCTCTAATGGGGTGGGTGAGTTTTCTTGATTGTGTAAGCTTGTATATATAGGGGAGTGGTACTGGTAGGGTTTCAAATTTTTGTTACATAAAATGTCAAAATTGATTGTTTTATGCATTGGCTTCCTACACTAGCTCCCAAGACAAAACAATCTTTATTACTAATGCAAATCTTAAAGCCCTACAGGGTTCCTAGCTTGCCAACCCTACCAATACATTAAATCCGCCCCTCATCGATAGGCGACGAAGCTTGGATCTAGCCTTTAGTTTTTCTATGATTGGGAAAACACTTACCATCTTTACATTTCTAGTTCTTGCACCAGAATATGTATATTGGTGTGTGAAACTCCACACTCTGATAAGGTAAGAAAGAGTTTAGTGTATGTCCACAGAATTCAGCACATGAGCCAACAATGAAGAAGAATCATCATCGAATATTATGAAATCCCAATAAAGACTTAGTAGTAATTATCGTTTTATTTGTCTTTGAATATATATTTAGTTTGTGTGATGTATTCAGAAAATTTCAGTTACTTCATTAAAAATGTTGGGTTAAACTCGATTTCCTAAGAGTTAAGTCAAATACGTAGTTAGTATTCCGTTAGTAAAGTTAACCAATACATTTAAAATGTACTTGTTCATTCTGAAATCGACTAATGTAATTGGGTCCTTATCAATTGTACTTTTTTTAAATGTACAATTAAAACTGGAACAAAGATATAGAGATGTAAGAGTAGGGTTCAAACTTTTAATACATAAAATGTCAAAACAGAAATTTTTATGTGTTGGCTTCCTGCATATTACACAAATAGTAGGCTTCCAAAATTCCACAAATTATTAGGCTCCCAAAACGGAAACAATTTTATCTTAATTAGGGTCAACGGAAACAATTTTTATCTTTTGTGGAAATCTTCAAGCCCTAGGGTGGAGGGGTGCCGCTACATTTAATCCGCCCGTCATCGATAAGGCCACGAAGCTTGGATGTAGCCTAATTTTTAAAATTGACATTGGATAAATATACCTTTTTTTTACCTAAACGATAAATAACAACTAACGAATGGATTTGATGTTGTTTGAAACAAGTTTTAGAGCACGCACTTCGCGCCGGGCCATAGGAGGGTGTTGGCGAAGATGCACTAGCTACATAATATATCGATGAGTTATTATCGACCATGCAAACTTAATCTATACGACCGTAAAAATAAGCAATCAACATGGTTAAACAAACATCTCTAGACTTAAAAGTTAGCCTTAACCATAATAAGATAAGTAAAACAATGATTAAATTTGTTAACTGGTATATTGAAGGGTTAATTTAGACCATGTAAACTTTAATAAAAACGGATGGTAAAAATAAGCAATCAACACAACTATATAACATGTCTAAAATTAAAAGTTATCTTTAACTATAATAAGTTAAATAAATAACAAAAACAGAAAAAAATTAAACTTATAAAAAAGATAAAGAACAAATATTTGTTAAAAATGAACTTTATTAAACTTAAAGTGTCGTATGATAACTCTATTAGAGTTTGGGGATCGAAACGTAAACCGTTCATAGGAAGAGAATTATTACTAGACTTCTTCAGGAATATAAACCTAAATCGTTTATAAAAAATTATAAAAATTCAGGGGTCATAGAGGTGATATGATAACTTTATTAAAGTTTAGGGTTTAAAAAGTAAGTTATTTCTCTACAAACTAAAAATAAAACCACAAAATATTATTATATTGAATTAACACTATTTACAATTATAAATGTTAATATATAGAATTGAGTTATGAATGAATGGATTCGATATTATTTGAAATTGAGTTATCAATATTTTTAAAGGTAAAATATTTTTTTTGCCATTTCTATCTATTTTCTATTTATATCAGGACAAAAGGTTTATCAAAATGAGCATAACATGTAGACTATGGTTACGTAATGGTAATGGGAGAAGATCAAATATGGGTTCACTTTGATGAAGGCTATGTATACCGCGAGTGTGGGATCGTTAGAGCCACTCTAGTATAGTATCAATGAAGCCTTCCGTGTTGTGTTCAAAAACTTCGATGGTGAATATTTGAGTTTGAGGTTATAGGGCTCAAGCTCAAATCCGACCCCGACTAAGTTTTATTGCAATGGGACTTCAGGCGGCGTGTTTTCCCTGATAATGGTGATGGTGGGCTTGAGCTGCTTAGTGCTGTCTGCGGTGGCATGCATATGAGATCACCTTTTGCCATCGCCTAACTCGGAACCGGGTAAATTCAGATTAGTGTTAATTCAAAACTTGGTAATTCTACCAATATACGCCGTTGGAACAACCAGTAGTTCAGATCAATTATTGTTTAGAACAACTATAGCTCAGACTACAAGTAATTCAGACCAACTATAGTTCGAAACAAAAAGTGTCTCGGAACTAATAGTTGTTCGGAATTTTGATAAATCCGGAACAATACCTCTGAATTCCTAAACTCGTGTCGTTTTGGTAAACTTACTTCACCGTAATGCAAATTTACCCACAAATTTAGGAAATCCTAAAAATATTTTGTGACAACATTAAACCACTATCAGATCTAAACAAACTTGAATATCTGAATAATTAATCTCGAACCTTACAATCTAGAGCCGATCACTCTAATACCAATTCTATCACATGGATCAATACAAGAGTGATAACCCACTAAGAGTGCGGAAGCCTCTCAGTAGATCATATGAACACATGAACACAGAAACAAGTATTACGATGAAGAACACACAATTCCAAACAAACTGATCTTCTATGATTATCGAAGACGAGTGTTTACAATCACTCAAGATCACACGACCACACGAACTCGCAACCAAGTGTCTGCGTTTTCCTTCTCTGTAGCTTTCTCACAATCTCTCACAAACGTCTAACCTAAACCCTAATGTAAGCTGCTTATATTATCACAACCATGCATACTGGGCTAGGCCGAACATTACATCATACACAAACTCAAAACTGCTAACAAATAACATGGAAAACTCTCAAAACAATACGGACCATATGTCTTGTATTGTATAACTCGAAACTTCTTATGTCTTGTATAACTAGGACCATATGTATTCCTCCAGTTGACTTCACAAGTCCAAGTCTTATTCTTCAGACTCTTCATTAAACGTTAATAAGATATCCAAAGACCATACACAACGTTGTTCACATAACAAAATCCAAGAAAATATGTGAAATATATATAAACAAATTAAAACATCGATGTACATATATGCGGAATTCAGCGTATCCGCAAATTATGGCTTCGTCCCTGAATCATCATCTTCATCTTAAATCATCATCGTCATACAACTCTTATCATTAGTTAGCTGAAAAAATATGTATATATATGTATATGACTTGCAACTAAAAAAAGGCGAGGATGGAGGTTACATTAAAATCGAGTCCAAATCCGATGGTGGAACCTGATTACGGATCAGATGATGCAACTAATGGTGGCATGACAACAATGAGTAGATACAATGGCACAACGTTCAGCAGAGTGTCGCAACGATGAAAGCGTTGTGCACTCAATAACCGTTGGTTCAGATGATGTTGTTAAACTGGAAATTTGAAAAAATATGATTTTCACAAGAAAAGAAGATGATCGACGAGTTATATTCATGAGAAACATGAGATGTTCATAGGTTGAATATAGAATGATTAAAGGTTTTGAATTTTGTTAAGAAAAAGAATATAATGATGTACTTAATTGTAAGGATCAGTTACCACCACGATTGTGTTAACGAATTCTTTGAATCTAAATTTCAGGTGGTATTAAATTAAAGAAAAAATATATTTAATTAGCTAATAACACTCCTATCCTTTTGATCTAACAAATGATCAAGGGACAATATTGGTTCATTTAGTTCACAATTAGGGGAAGGTTCACAATTGAACCTCACCCTAAAAAACTTAATTTAAAAAAAAATTATAAAAAATCTCTTTGACGCTTTTTGTTTTTTTGTTACAAAATGTTCGATAACATGTTATTTACATTCCCTAATTTTTTTACAAAAAAAATTGTTACATAAGGTTTTCTTAACTAAAGTGGGTTTTTTAATCCCTCCCCTATATATATATATATATATATATAGAGAGAGAGAGAGAGAGAGAGAAAGAGAGGGGGATTCTTCTACAAAGCCTAAAACTCCTAAGAAACTCAATGACAATATCTTACATGAATGGTTAAGGAATTTGAGTAAAGTTCTCGAATTAGAAAAGAGGTTGTATGTCTTGGATCACCCATTTTCCCTAGTCCATCCTGAAAATGAGTAAATGGTTGCAACATGTTAAGGATTCTCAAAAGGTCTAGTACTTGATCCTATCAATTTGTTTGACGAATTTCCTGACGATTTCCAAAGAAATCGAGTATAGCCATGCCTATGGTATGATCATTGCATTGTAAGAGAGGTTTCAAGCCAAGTAATTGGTGTCTCGCAATAATTAAAGAAATCACACATCCTAGAAATTTGAGTATGATGTCAAAGAACATGTTGATAGAATGGAGAACTACATCGACAGTCTTGAGAAGCCTGCATACCTAATGCACCTGGACATGGCTATAGATATGATCTTAATGTCTTTGTCGCCTGTATTAAGAGTTCGGCTAAGGCTACAATAAACGTGTTTATGGAGGGACAATAGGAGAGTTTTGAGTTATGCTGGTAGCTGCTGAGGGAAAGTTGAAGACCAATAGTACACCAGAACACGAAACCACAAGCCATGGAAAAAAAAGCCTTAAGCTACAATGATGACATATGTTAGTATTGTGGCAAGGAAGGCACTGGAATTGCACAAAGAAGATTTCCAAGCTAGCCGAGGCTGATTCTCTTGGGCTGGAATTTGAGATATATACATTATTATGGTTTTTCCTTTTCATAAAATCTTTAGTGTATTGACTTTATAAATGTGTTTTTCACATTTATCATTGGATCAAATCGTTGATTGTATCCTTATGAAGATACAATACGCATGTAGAGAAGTTATGGCTAATGTTGATAAAAGTGTTTTGATCTATAGTTTGGTATTTGATGTTTTTCAAACGATAAGACAACATTATGAATTTATTTAGATTTAACAGTTAAATGACGTATAAACCATGTTCCTATGTTCGAATATATGTACGTTTAAGCATCCTTGAATATTATAGTCTATATTCTGTCAAATTCATGGGAATCAATTTGAATTAAGACTATTGTGAATGCTTAATTGTTCATGAGATGAAAGCTCAAGGTGTTAGAATCCAAATTCACAGATATTCATTGGAGAATAATATTGGACGTAACTCGCTTCAAAACTGTCTTCATGGATTAGTGTCATAAGAAATTTTCAAAAGGTATGATCTGTGTATCCTTAGACCTGAGAATCATATTGGAACTAACATTAGTGTAAGTTTGTTCTTTGATCTTATCTAACCCTACATCATGATTGGGTAGTAATAAGGATATTTGATTGGGACTAAAACTGAAGCTAAGTGGGACTTGTATGTTGTCAAGGAATTATGTGCTTCTTAATGTTTAGAGAAGTTGAACATTCTTGCGCCCTAGTAGACTCAAACTGGTATGATATGTAGCCACACTCGAACTAAAGGTAGTTTGTGTAACAACTCAGAAATTCGTTGTTATATATTTTTTTTAATTTTTTACATTATATCTCTCCTTATAATCCCGAGATTCGATTGATAAGAAAGTTATGTTAATTAAATTATGATGATTTACAGTTATATCACATCTAATCGCTTATTAAACGCACTGCAATTTAATCGCAATCACAAGTAACTGTGTTACTTTAATAGCCGAGTGTGTTGTTGTACCATAAACACTTGCCATGCATCGCTTATCTCATCGCATCGTAAAACGCAGTTAATTATGTGGAATTATGTCTTTATATGTGTTATGTTTGTTTATGTTATGGTTGTAATCGCTATCGCAACGCTCTCACACGCACGAATCGCTAAATCGCACTATTATATCACTTATAACGCTTAATATATCTATCTAATACGAACCGAATTGCCAAACGAACTCGTAACGCGAAATAATCGAACAAAACTTGTCCGCTAGGTCAAGTTCAGCCGAACATGTATAACACAAGTTCGCCCGAACTTGTCTAGTGAACATAAAACCTTATTTTTCAACAAGTCCGCCCGGACTTGATCATGATCCACAAAAAACAAGCAAGTTCGCTCGAACTTGTAGCAAGTTCGCCCGAACTTTGTACAAGTTCGCCCGAACTTGCTGTCTGATCAATCATTTCTCACCTCACCTATAAATACTTAGCTCCATTCTGCGTTTGAACTTGCTGCAAGTTCGCCAGGAGCTCTCCAAAACCGAAACCCTTTGTTTTCTAAGTAAGATTCAACCCGTTTTCAACTACAACAACGTTCAACAACGTTCTACAACGATTTTGGCACAAGGCATTGCCTTCGTTTTCATCAAATCTCTTCTGTTTACGAAAATCTTCATCTTTTTCTACAAAACTTCTCTTTTTCACTCAGAATTACTCTTAGATCTGAGTAAAAACCTTTTAAAACATCGATTTTCACACAGTATTCGGACTAATGACGTATGTTTCGTTCACTTTGAAGTGGAACGAGGCGTTGTCAAGAAAGAACTCAGATCCAGAAGCACAAGGACGAAATCGTCACTTTACACAAGCTGGACTAACCCGTACGAACCTTCAAGTTCGCCCAAATTAGCCCGAGTTTCTGTAAAATGGCTAAACTCGCTCCAAAAGACCTCTCCAGCCTAAGTTTTACTTAGTGGCTTAAGGTTGGAGGGATGGACACTCGATTTCCTTAACAAACGACGCGAAAACGCACGATTTGGATGCCAAAACAGTCAAGTTCGCTCGGAAGACATCAAGTTTGCTCGAACTTGTCACCAGATTGGTGACCAAGTTCGCCCGAACTTGTATCCTCCCTCAACAAAAGGGACAAGTTCGCTCAAACTTGTCTAGTTTCCTAGGAAAACAGACAAGTTCACCCGAACTTGTAAACTCAGTAAGTTCAGGCATACAAGTTCGCCCGAACTTGTCAGCTGTTCTCTCAAACCGTTAACCGTTTCAACAATTCGGAAGACTGATGCACTTCTGTTCGCTTACACACTGATCTGGCACTCTCCGCAACTTCTCTCAGATCCCGTCTCATCTCCCAAAACGCACCGAAAGTGAGTATACTTGAACCCTTTTACGCTTAAACGCACTTTTGGGTGTCACATATGTTCGTATATCAAAACACGTCACACAACTCTCAAATGCTTATTCGCAACCCGCTGTTACATGATTATACGTGAAATTTGCTGAATTGTATGTATTTCTTGATTGCTTGTACGCCACCCTTAACATGATAGTATACTAGAGGTTGACCCGCCACCCGGAGGCCCGGGGTTGTTAAGGCTCGCAATTTTATTTGCATTTTTTTCTTCTTTAGGATGTGGACACTTGTCCGCATGCCTTGATCAATCGCAGTTTGTTGGTTTGCATGAATCTAAGTAGTTACATCATTCACATCTATTACGTATGTCATGCGGTGTATGCTAAACGCTTTTTATAGCTATTATGTACGCAAACCTGTACGCTCACCTTTACTTAATTGTATGACGTTTTATTTTAACATATGTGGTAGGTTGAGGATTTTATCTACTTGTAAACGGATTAGGATTGGTCTTCTAGAAACGCATTGTAATAGAAATCTAGGGGATATCGAACTTGATTTGTATTATGAGAATGCTTGAATTCTGTAATATTTTTAAGGATTTTATGTTAGTAGTATGGGATATTAACGTTTAAATATTGTGGCTTAAATAGTGTTATGGAATTTCTCATGAGACAATCTGGTTCGCCTAGTGCCACTACCCCGATGTTTCCGCCATCGGTTGGGGTGTGACAGATTGGTATCAGAGCCATAACTGTAGGGAATTAGGTAGAATTGCCATGTTCGACCTAGTCTACAGTCTAAGTACCCAATTTGACCAATCTTTGACCTAAATGCTTAAACTACATGCCATGAATGCTTAAATATGTCTTTCCTAAGGCTAATACAATATACACGCTTAGAAACGCTCGTACCACACAAAACGAGTGATCGAGTCGAGATTAGGTGGGAAAACCGAGAACTCTCGATAAGATCATTCACTCCATGAATTCTCTATCGCACGAGATACCTTCGTTGAGTTAGGAGTGATATCCAAACCTCGAAGGAAATCTCCCTTTCTATCTAGTGGAACTCCCGATTTGATCGGTGAGCATAACCACAACTAGGAATGAGTTGTTAAGTTAGGGGTGAAACCCGTATCTTAATAACTAGTTCCGCTCCTCGATTTTCAATCTCACCAAAGTCAATTATTTCGATGACTCAGAACACGACGTAACTGGAAGGATAAATGTCGTTAACCGTTGTATGGCGAGAGCATTTGTCTATTAGGCCAAATCGTGTGTCCGAACTCAGAGAATTCTCGAATCACTTTGGGCAGCGTCTCAAAACCCAGGACGCTCCCAACTGATTTAAGCCTATTATCGTCGATTTTACGCATCATCGAGCTTATTACTATTTATGTGTTTAAATTTTGAGAATTTTCACTTATTCGATTTCTCGCCTTAATTGATTTCTCGTATTATCAATTTCTCGCTTTATCGCTCTTCGCTTTATAAAGTATGCACTACTCGCACAGCTCTCGCAATCTAAAACGCTAATTAATTCACCAACAAAACTAATCGCTCAACCCGCATACGCTCATGAGGCCATGCGTGTCTCATACACGATGTTACTCGCTTATCTTATATATTGCTTGTATCTCGCTTATACTACTCGCATCTCATACGCGCTATGCATGATTTTAATTAAGAGGAGAATACATGCAAAATATGTGCTTACGTGCTTATGTGATTATGTGCTTACGTGCTTATGTGCTTACGTGTGTATGTGCTTACGTGGATACAGCTTACATAATTTTGTGCGTTGTATGAATAATAATAATAATAATAAACACTTCAAACATAAACCTATTATAATCGAATCTCATCTAATCTAAACCTTCGTGTATATGTCTTCTATGGGATCTCATACGCGGAGGAACATCCAGCGCAACAACGCTGACAAGTGCATCGCTTCATTGGTAGCCAAGCAACTGGCTAAGGTCATTCCTCAAATTTTCAGCGAGATCCACGCCGTCAGCAGCAACTCCTTCGTGGATTCTAAGAATGATGCGCCCAAGACTTCTTTCAACTTTAAGCAGTTCAAGGCATTGGATCACTCACTTTCTCTGGCACCGACGGACCGAGTGCTATGTTCCACTGGTTCCGCTCAATCGAGGTTACCTTTCGCCAGAGTGGATGTCCCGAGGCTCTGCGCACTATCAACGCCACCGGCATGTTCCAGTCGAAGGCTCTCGATTGGTGGACGGCCGAGCGCAACAAGCGCGGAAACGACGAAGCCTATGGACTCACCTGGGAGGAACTCAAGGAAATTATGGTGAAAGAGTTCTGTCTTCCACATGAGATTCAAAAGCTGGAGAATGAGTTATGGGATATCAAACAAGGCGGTCCGACAACGCTGGTCTAACAGCTCGTTTCAAGCAGTTGAGCATCATCTGTCCCGGTCAAGTGGACACGACCGAAAAAGCCATCAAGAAATACTTGCGAGCCTTACCCGATTGCATCGCTGATTTTGTTCAAGCAACATGCCCCGTTACCATCGAGGAAACCTATCAGCTAGCCGCTGAGATCAACGACAAAAAGGTTCAGGCTGGTTACTTCAAGAACAGCAAAGTCGCCAACCAAGCAATCATCGAGCCTACTACCGATCAGTCTCGAGAGTCAAAGTCTAGTCGCCGTGGTCGCAAGCGAGAGAACCCAAGCAAGAACTTTGCCCTTACTGCTCCAGCAAACCCTCAGCCGCTTCAGTTAGTTGCACCAAATGCACCTCCAGCAAAGCATGCGTACACTGGTCCTCACCCTTTGTGCTCAAAGTGCACTTATCACCATGCGGTTGGAGGCAATTGTCGTTTCTGTACCAACTACAATATCTACGGCCACTTTACTATCAGTTGCCGTTCAGGCCTCGTCAATCAGCTCCTCAAGCTCCAGCAGCACCAGCTTTACCAGCTCCTCCTCAGGCCAATCAACAGCAAGCGTCAAGGGCACGTGCTTGTTACACGTGCGGAGACCCGAATCACTTCAGTAATGTCTGCCCAAACAAACCTGTGAAGCAGGAACAACAGCAGCTTCAGCAACAGCCACCACCACAACCTCAGCAGCAACAACAGGCTGCACGTGGACGAGCCTTTAACCTCAATCATCACCAGGCTCAGAATGACAACAATGTTGTCAATGGTACGTTCCTTGTCAATGGTATTTATGCATCATGTTTATTTGATACTGGTGCCGATAATTGTTATCTATCGTTAGAATTCGAAAAAGTTTTAAAATGTAAACGCGCTAAACTCCCTAAGACTTTCGATGTAGAAGTCGCTACCGGAAGAACCGTTATCGTTAACTCCATCCTACGTGGTTGCATTCTTGATCTCAACAACCACATCTTCTCGATCAACCTCATACCTATGCAACTAGGTAGCTTCGATATCATAGTAGGCATGGATTTTTCTTCGTGAGAATCATGCTGAAGTCGTTTGCTGCTATATAATGATCCGTATCCCTCTTTCTAATGGTGATCAACTCCATGTTTATGGTGAAACTCCCTCAAAGAAGTTGATGCTTTTGTCATGTACTCGAGCACACAAATGTTTGCGAAAGCAATGTGTTGCTTTCCTCACCCACATCGTGAACCCGGAGAAAGAGAAGAAAACCTTCAAAGACGTTCCCGTTGTTTGTGAATTTCCTAAGGTCTTTCCCGACGATTTACCCGGTGTACCCCCGACTCGTGATGTTGAATTCCGTATCGATTTAGTTCCCGGTGCTACTCCCGTTGCTAAAGCTCCTTATCGTCTCGCACCATCAGAAATGCGCGAGCTATCTAGCCAACTTCAAAAGTTTCTTGATAAAGGTTTCATACGCCCGAGCACTTCACCGTGGGGCGCACCCGTTCTTTTTGTGAAAAAGAAATATGGGACGTTCCGAATGTGCATCGATTATCGTGAACTTAACAAACTCACGATAAAGAACCGCTATCCTCTTCCCCGAATCGATGCCTTATTTGATCAGCTTAAAGGTGCTACTTGTTTTTCTAAGATCGATTTACGTTCCGCTATCATCAGCTACGCGTATTGGAAGAAGATATTCCGAAAACCGCCTTTCGTACTCGTCATGGCCATTTCGAATTCGTGGTCATGCCTTTTGGTCTTACTAATGCACCTGCGGTCTTCATGGATTTGATGAACCGTGTGTGTAAAGCTTTCTTAGATCGTTTCGTCATTCTTTTTATCGATGATATTCTTATCTACTCGAAGTCGCGAGACGAACATGCGCGCCATCTTCGTTTAGTTCTCGAACTTCTCCAAGGTAATCGCCTTTATGCTAAGTTCTCTAAATGTGAATTCTGGCTCGAAGAAGTCCAATTTCTCGGCCATATCATTAATAGTCAAGGAATTCACGTCGACCCTGCAAAGTTCGAAGCCGTCAAGAGTGGGATTACACCAAAGAATGCATCCGAAATCCGTTCTTTTCTTGGATTTGCGGGTTACTACCGTCGATTCATCGCCGACTTTTCTAAAATCGTCGTTCTGCTTACCGCCTAACTCATAAGGACAAACCTTTTGTTTGGGTTCCAAACAAGAGGAAACCTTTCAAACTCTCAAGTGTATGCTATGGAACGCTCCCGTACTCGCTCTTCCTGACGGAAACGACGATTTCTTTGTTTATTGCGATGCCTCTAATCTTGATCTTGGTTGTGTTCTCATGCAACGAGACAAGGTTATCGCGTATGCATCTTGACAACTCAAGATCCACGAGAAAAACTACACAATCCACGATCTCGAACTCGGTGCAATTGTTTTTGCATTTAAGATATAGTGACACTACCTTTACGGTACTAAGTGTACGGTCTTCACCGACCATAAGAGCTTACAACATATCTTTAATCAAAAGGAACTGAATATGCGCCAACGCAGATGGGTAGAACTTCTCAACGATTACGATTGTGAGATACGCTACCATTCCGGCAAACCAAATGTCGTAGCCGATGCTCTTAGCCGATGAAGCTATGTATATAGTGTCCGTGCCTCTCAAGCTTTGAATGATCTCGAAATCTTGATTCGCTCCGCCCAATTTGCTTGTTTTAACGAGAATACCCTGCAAGAAGAAATGAAATGTGGTGCCGAAACTCAGCTTTTGTTAAACCTAATGGTATTTATTACTATCTCGATCGTATTTGGATTCCTACCCGTGACAACTTTCGTGAATTGCTAATGACCGAAGCTCATAAATTCGATATTCCATTCACCCCGGAGTTGACAAGATGTACCAGGACCTTCATCTTAAGTACTGGTGGCCGGGCATGAAAAAGGATATCGCCTTGTACGTCTTAAAGTGCTTAACCTGCTCGAAGGTGAAAGCCGAGCATCAAAGGCCCTCTGGCTTACTCGAACAACCCGAAATCCTGATGTGGAAGTGGGAGAGTATAGCCATGGACTTCATTACGAAACTCCCTCGCACCTCCTCTGGTCACGATAGCATTTGGGTTATCGTTGATCGTCTTACTAAATCCACGCAGTTTATTGCTATACAAAAAGACTTTAAGCTAAAACAATTAGCACAAATCTATACCGAAGAAGTCGTTTGTCGACACGGGACGCCTCGTGACATCATCTCTGACCGCGACGGTCGCTTTACCTCATGTCTCTAGGAGACTTTTCAATCCGCTCTCGGTACTACTCTCAATCTCAGTACCGCTTTTCACCCTCAAACCGATGGTAAGACTGAGCGCACTATCCGCACCCTCGAAGACATGCTTCGTGCGTGCATCATAGATTTCAGTGGTAATTGGGATACGCATTTACCTTTAATTGAATTCTCGTTCAATAATAGTTATCACACCAGCATTCAAATGGCTCTTTTTGAGGCACTATATGGAAGAAAATGTCGATCGCCTATTGCATGGCACGAGATCGGAGAAGCACAAATCACCGGTCCTGAGCTGACTCAAGAAACGACAGACAAAATCCTCCAGATCAGAGACAATCTCTTGAAAGCTCGGAGTCGTCAAAAGAGTTATGCCGATAAACGCTGCAAGCCCTACAGTTCGAAGTGGGAGATCACGTTCTCCTAAAAGTTGCACCTTGGAAGGGAGTGATCCGCTTCGGGAAGAAAGGAAAGCTAGCGCCGTGATACGTTGGTCCCTTTAAGATTCTGGAAAGAATTGGCAAAGAAGCCTATCGACTCGAACTACCGACGGAAATTAACAACGTCCATCCGACTTTCCACGTGTCAAACCTCAAGAAATTCCTAGCTGAATAGAATCTCCATGTACCTCTCGAAGATCTGCAAATCAACGAGACTCTCCACTTCGTGGAAAATCCTGTCGAGATCATGGACCGAGAAACAAAGAAACTACGGCGCTCTCGCATCCCTATCATGAAGGTCCGATGGGAAGGCAAACGCGGTGCCGAGTTCACTTGGGAATTGGAAAGTGACATGCAGGCTAAGTATCCGCATCTCTTTGTTACGACCATTACTTAAATTTCGGGACGAAATTTCCTAAAGTATGGGAGATTGTAACAACTCGGAAATTCGTTGTTATATTTTTTTTCCATTGTATCTCTCCTTGTAATCCCGAGATTCGATTGATAAGAAAGTTATGTTAATTAAATTATGATGATTTATAGTTATATGGCATCTAATCACTTATCAAACGCATCGCTAATTTAATGGCAATCACAAGTAACTGTGTTACTTTAATAGCCGAGTGTGTTGTACAATAAACACTTGTGCCATCGCATCGCTTATCTCATCGCATCGAAAAACGCAGTTAATTATGTGGAAAATATGTCTTTATATGTGTTATTTTTATTTATGTTATTGTTGTAATCGCTATCGCAACGCTCTCACACGCACGAATCGCTAAATCGCACTATTATATCAATTATAATGCTTAACATATCTATCTAATACCAACCGAATCGCCAAACGAACTCGTAACGCGAAATAATCAAACAAAACTTGGCCGCTAGGTTAAGTTCGGCCGAACTTGTATAACACAAGTTCGCCCGAACTTGTCTAGTGCACCTAAAACCTTATTTTTCAACAACTCCGCCCATACTTGATCCTGATCCACAGAAAAACAAGCAAGTTCGCTCAAACTTGTAGCAAGTTCAACCGAACTTGGTACATGTTCGCCCGAACTTGCTGTCTGATCACTCATTTCTCACCTCACCTATAAATACTCAGCTCAATTCTTCATTTGAACTTGCTGCAAGTTTGTCCGGAGCTCTCTAAAACCGAAACCCTTTGTTTTCTAAGTAAGATTCAACCCGTTTTCAACTACAACAACATTCAACAATGTTTTACAACAATTTTGCCACAAGGCATTGCCTTCATTTTCATCAAATCTCTTCTTTCACTCAGATCTACTCTTAGATCTGAGTAAAAACCTTTTAAAACATCGATTTTCACACAATATTCGGACAAATGACGTATGTTTCGTTCACTTTGAAGTGGAACAAGGCGTTGTCAAGCAAGAACTCAGATCCGGAAGCACAAGGACGAAATCGTCACTTTACACAAGCTGGACCAACCCATATGAACCTTCAAGTTCGCCTGGATTAGCCCGAGTTTCTGTAAAATGGCTAAACTCGCTCCAAAAGACCTCTCCAGCCTAAGTTTTACTCAGTGGCTTAAGGTTGGAGGGATGGACACTCGATTTCCTCAGCAAACAACGCGAAAACGCACGATTTGGATGCCAAAACAGTCAAGTTCGCTCAGAAGACATCAAGTTCGCTCGAACTTGTCACCAGATTGGTGACCAAGTTCGCCCGAACTTGATCAAAACTCACCAGATACTACAAGTTCGCCCGAACTTGTTTCCTCCCTCAACAAAAGGGACAAGTTCGCTCGAACTTGTCTAGTTTTCGAGGAAAACAGACAAGTTCGCCCGAACTTGTACACTAAGTAAGTTCAGGCATACAAGTTCGCCCGAACTTATACTTTCAAAAGTTCGCTCGAACTTGTCTGCGGTTCTCTTAAACCGTTAACTGTTTCAGCAATTCGGAAGACTGATGCACTTCTGTTCGCTAACAGGCTGATCCGGCACTCTCCGCAACTTCTCTCAAATCCCGTCTCATCTCCCACACCGACAGTGAGTATACTTGATCCCTTTTACGCTTAAACGCACTTTTGGGTGTCACATATGTTCGTATATTAAAACACGTCACACAACTCTCAAACGCTTATTCGCAACCCGCTGTTACATGATTATACGTGAAATCTGTTGAATTGTATGTATTGCTTGATTGCTTGTACGCCACCCTTAACATGATAGTATACTAGAGGTTGACCCGCCACCCGGAGGCCCGGGGTTGTTAAGGCTCGCATTTTTATTTCGCATTTATTTTCTCTTTAAGATGTGGACACTTGTTCGCATGCCTCAATCAATCGCGGTTTGTTGTTTTGCATGAATCTAAGTAGTTACATCATTCACATCTATTACGTATGTCATGCAGTGTATGCTAAATGCTTTTATAGCTATTATGTACGTAAACCTGTATGCTCACCTTTACTTATTTGTATTGACGTTTTATTTAACATATGTGGCAGGTTGAGGATTTTATCTACTTGCAAACGGATTAGGATTGGTCTTCTAGAAATGCATTGTAATTATGAGAATGCTTGAATTCTGTAATATGTTTAAGGATTTTATGTTAGTAGTATGGGATATTAACGTTTAAATATTGTCACTTAAATAGTGTTATGGAATTTCTCATGAGACAATCTGGTTCGCTCAGTGCCACTACCCCGATGTTTCCGCCATCGGTTGAGGTGTGACAGTTTGTAGACCATTTTTAATTGGAGACGAGTATAAGAATAGTTGAACAATATATGAGATTGAAATTAGATCCATGCCTCATATTCAACAAGCGTTCTATACAAAAAGGATGATCGATAAGGTTACCATGGCTATATACTTGATTAAGTAAAAAGTAACTTGTTCAGAAACGATTAGTTGATGAATGTAATACGTCATGTCTTTATGCAGTGAGATGCAAGTCGAGCTCTGTCTACATTAAAGAGAGAATCGAAAATAGTCCAAATGGGAGACTCTTGGATTTAGGTGTCCAATTATTGATTATTTAATGTTACATTAAGGCGTGATTCAAAGAATTACACTTTGGATAACGAATAAAGAATAGTATCAAAGTGTTAAAGATTATAAATCACAAATGCGCATATTAATTGTGGAAAGTGAGTACTTGATGAAATACTTAAGATATTAGTTGTTTATAAAACAATTAATTTAGTGGAAATAGATGGTGTTGTCTCAAGAGATAAATGTGTAATAATTCATTATTTAGATAATAAATAAATTATAAGGTTAATTATTTTATTGAATAATAAAATAAAATCAAAATGGTTTTGATTAGTGGTTTAATATTAACAGAGAATAATTGTTATTCCACATAAATGAGGAGTGGTTATCATTGGATAATATTTAGATAGAGTTGTTTATTAATAAATAATAAAACAAAGGTCAAAGGGTTGACCAGTAATTAATAGTTAATCTAGGATTGTGTGTGTATATCAGAATCCCATCACCATTACCACTCACCCCACCACCATTGCCACTGGCAAACACCACCGTTCACCATCGCCTCCACCCACCCCACCGCCGCCACCAACCTTACCACCACCACCAACCTTTGAATGGGAGCCAATGCACCATGGTGGATCTGGTGGTTCCGATTTACATGGTTTTCGCAACGACACATCCGTCCGACAAATGCGTCACCAGAACAACAAGAACATGGTGGTTGTGTTTAGATCTGATGATGATGATTGCGGTTTAGAGAGAGAGACTGTGGTTTGTTTTGGTGGCGGTTGGTGTTGATGGCGGTTACTGATGGCTGGTGTTAGTGGTGGTGGTTCTCTGATCTCCAATAAGGATGGTGGTTGATGGTGGTCATGTCGGTTGGGATGGTGACTGATGGGGATGATCTCCTAGTGGTGGGGTAGTGTAGAGTTAGATGGTGGCTGGTGGTGGAGAGGACTTAAATATGGTGACTCAGGTGGGTGACATAGGTGGTTACCTGTGGTGTTTGTGGTAGGGATCACGGAGAGAGAAAGCAAAGGTGTAGTGTTTCTGTGACGGAGTAGTTGTGGTGGGTGGCGGAGATGAGTGACGGTGGTGGAGGTGGGTAACTGGTGGTGGCTCTTGTTTTGGTGGAACTTGCAGGGGAAGAAGGGAAGACAAGTTTAGAGGAGGTTAGAGAGAGAGAAAGAGAGAGAGAGAGAGAGTGGGGTGCGGGTGGGGTGGGTTTTATAATATAAATATAGAGTTAAGTTCCGGTGAAAATAAAATTAACGTACTAAACGTACAATTGAAGAAAAAGTCAAAAAACGCTGTTGGTGAATAATGTATATGTCTTAGTCTTATATCGAGTCTGTATAGTATAGAGCTAAATAGGCTAGGTATATGAAGTATTTATGTTTGTAATAGCCAAGTTCGCCCATGAAGTGTCATGTAAGGCATGTTCGGCCGAACTTGCAGTAGCAAGTTCGGGCGAACTTGTATCTCCCAGGGGCGAACTTGTGTCTCTATAAATACCTAGCTAGCCTACTTCATTTGTAACTTTGACATCTTGGAGGCGAAGCTCTGTCAGTTTGTAACCAGAACGTTTGATCAATAAAACTGACGATTAACTGATTAAATCTTGTCTATTGGAAAACACGACGTAATATTTCCGCTATTATGGACGTTAGATATCAAATTTAGGTTCCTTAGCATCGAGGATCGGTCCTACAAGTGGTATCAGAGCTAGAACAGCTTAATTTGATAGTATCAAGACAAGATCACTTCTATTTCTACTCCATTCTTCTATTTTTATTAACTTTTGAACATAAAATGAAGAATTCACGGTCAAAATCTTTTCAAAGTTGAGTATATCATGTAAAATACAACAAAGATAAACCCTTGAAAGATTGGAGACCAAATGTTGATGCATATGTCTGTTGCCTAAGTCATCGTATAATATCGAGTCTGTATTTAGGAGCGAAATGTCAAAATTAAGTATGTTATGAGTCAAGTTCGCTCGAACTTGTAGTGGAAAGGACAAGTTCGCTTGAACTTGTCATGGCTATGACAAGTTCGGCCGAACTTGACCTAACCACATTTGGAGCGAACTTGTTCAAGTATAAATATGCGTGTTGTTATTTCATTTGTAACTTCAAAGATTTTGTCATGACAGAGGCGAAGCTCTGTCCAAGTGTTTCCAGGATCTGTAACGTTGAATATTAATGAAACAGTGATTAAATAGAAACAAATGAGTGTATCCAATGTCGCCTAAGCAAACGGATTCCGCACGTTTACCTTAGGTTTGTCAGATTAGTGCCCGAACGATCCGTACAACGGACCTACAAATGGTGTCAGAGCAGGATTGGCCTAATTTGAAGACATTGGACTGAAATCATCCCATCTTCTACTCAATTCTTTCATTTTTAACTTTTCATGGATGATTCACGGATAAAATGGACTGATTTTCAAGTATAATACGTAAAATCCATAATAGATAAACCCTTGAAAAGATCAGAGCTTAAAACAAACGAATTCATGCCGAAAAAATTGAAAAAACCATGTTTGAAAACACATGTTCGCTCGAACTTAACATCAAGTTCGCTCGAACTTGACTGAAAAATTCACATTGTTCATCAAGTTCTCCCGAACTTGATTGATTTTTCAAGGTTTTAGGTTAAGTTCGCTCGAACTTGCTTACTTTCAATCAAATTTTATCAAGTTCGCCCGAACTTGATTAAAATTTGTTGAAAATCTATTACAAGTTCGCCCGAACTTGCTTGTTTCTCTACAAACTTATACAAGTTCGCCCGAATTTGTTAAATAGCTGAGTTTCACACGATGTGACAAGTTCGACCGAACTTGTCTAAGGTTTCTAAAAAAATTAAAAAAAAGGCATGAAAATTCCGAAAAACGTCGCGGACATTATATATCTTTCGATTCGTATTGACGAGACGAGTTTAAAACTCTAATCTGGTAAAAAAGGTTTTCCGAAAAATTTTAAACGTTTTTAGCAAACCGATACGTTGATATTGTCGGTTAAAAAGTTAAATTTTTCTAAAAATTGTCTGTTTGCTAATCATTTTTCAAGTGTTTTGGACGATAGATTAGTTTGGAAAACCAAATGGAGTCCATGAAGCCTCCTATGTTGATTAATATAGATGAATATGATGTTTGGAAAGGAAAATCTGAGAGCTGGGTCAAAGCTACGCATTTCCGTAGTTGGGTCGTGATTGGGACAGGTTATGTCATTCCTAGAGATGAAAATCAGCAAATTCTGGAGAAGTGCAAATATTCTACTCAACAACAAGATGATTATTTTGCTGAAAAGAAAATGATTAATCTGATACAGCAGTCGGTGAAAGAAAATATATTGAATCTGCTACCAGAATCTGATACGGCACAAAAGCTATGGAATGCTCTACGTGCTAAATATCTGAAGCATGCTGAGATGATTAAAAGCAAGAAGGTAAAGTCAGAGGTAAAAATTGTTGATAAAGAAGTGGTAAAGGTAAAAATTGCGAAGGTCGAAAAACCCTGCACAAAGTGTACTGAATCTGTGTGCTTAAATTGTCAAAAATTCAAATTTATTAATGTCAAACTTTTGAAAGATTTGAAATGTTTGTCATTAGAAAATAAAAAGTTAAAAGAAAATGAAAAGAGTTTTGAAAATCAAATAAAAATTTTATCTTATTTTATTCATTTTTTGCTCTTGTCTTCGAATTTCATTTAATAAGCAAAAAGTTTCTTAAAAATGAAGAAAAATGAATTAGATTCTACTTATTTTTTATTCTATTTATATTGAATTGAAGGGTTTGTTAGAATCCTATCCAGCAGGGATTCTTAGTCAAAATAGGATTATCGTAAGATATAGAAAGATAAAAAATCTATATTTTCTAGAGTTTAATTATATATGGCGAGAAGAAGATATTTTTTTTTGCCTAATTATAAGAATTTCATCTTTTATCTTGTTAATGTTAATAGAGGCTTCTTACTCAAATCAATATCAATAATAAGGAATATAGAAAAGGGGGCGGATTTTCGATTTTCTGTGACTTTTGATTCTTTATACAATTAGATCTTATGTCTTATACAATTAGATCTTATGTCAACAAAGAAAACCCCATTCGTCTAATTTTGACTTGGATTCCGATAAACTAATTACTTGTTTGCTCAAAAAAATTGAACTTAATGTTTTAATTTTGATTCAAAGGAAAGAAAGTGTGGAGTTGAAATAACTCGCTCAGAACGCTTTTTAAAGGATTACGTGGTACGATTAGATCGAATAAGCCCTTCTAGAATAAATACTCAGCCGCTTGTGAACCGTCGGGTACTGTTTTATTCAATGTTTGTTCAATTACTCTTTTACCCCCAAAGGCAATGTAGGCATTGGGTTCAGCAATAATGATATCCCCCAACATACCAAAACTAGCCGTCACCCCACCGGTAGTAGGAGATGTAAGGATTGGTACATAGAATAACTTTTTATTTGATTGATAATCATATAAAGCAGAAGATATTTTAGTCATTTGCATCAAGCTCAAACTTCCTTCTTGCATGCGTGCCCCTCCGAAAGCACACACTATAATAAGAGGTAGAAATTCTTTAGTAGCGTATTCAATCAAACGGGTAATTTTCTCCTCGACTACGGATCCCATACTACCCCCATAAACTGAAAATCCATAACCGCAATTGCTACGTTAATACCGTCTAGTTGCCCTATGCCTGTTTGAACAGCCTCGGTTAATCCTGTCTTTCTTTGATAAGAATCGATACGATTTTTATAAGGCTCCTCCTCCAAATGAAATTCAATGGGATCCAGAGAGACCATGTCTTCATCCATAGGCTCCCAAGTACCCGGATCGATCGAAAGTTCGATTCTATTTTAACTACTCATTTTCAAATGATATCCACATTGTTCACAAAGATTCATTTTTTATTCAAAAAATTTCTTATAATTTAATCCATAACAATTTTCGCATTGAACCCACAAATGCCTGTATTTTTGAGTTACTTCTCGTATAATTTGGTCACTCGTTGTGGCATCCGCGTTTTTACTACTATTTCACTTTCACCACAAATGGAACTAGAAATGTAATTATTACTGGAATTGTCACTACCACTTACAATGTAATTATCAATACAGATTTGAGACTGAAGATAACTCTCAATGCAACTATTAATGTGATTATTCCAAGTATGCTGAGTATAATTCATGTAAGGATCGTGTTCGGGATTCTTACTCTTAGATCCATTATTCAGATAACTAGAATTCCGATAAAAAGAACTTTCTGAGTTCAGGATGATCATTGTCAATCTCAAAAATATAATTTTCTGTTTCAAAATATATAGAATAAAAGTCCCCATTACTATCTTCAACTAAAAAAGTATCATCAGAGATTAAATTCCGAAGGTCTTTGACGCCAAAAAAAAGATCAACATTACTGTAATTGTCATGACCACCCCAACTCTGAATGTTTTTATCCGTATCATTTATATTTGGATCTTTACTTTCGCTGGCATTTTCAATAGGCTCAAGACTGCTCGTTGATTTACTTAGCCTACATCTGTGTTCGAACCCCTTCTTAAATAACATCGAATTTAACCACCATCTTTTCATATAGTTTTATTGCTCCATATTTGCATGAAAATACAATACATGAATAGTCATTCGACGAAAAATCCTTTATTTAAATATTGTATTTCCTATTAGGAATAAGCATATAAATCCAATCACTAGGATTATTAACTAATAAGGAGTGTGAGTATTGAAAAAAAGATTTGTTCTCTCCACGAACCTACGAACAATTTTTTCGTAAAATCTCGTCTAATAACTAATAATCTAATAATATAATAAGTTAAGTTTCTATTACAATACGAATACATAACAAAAAGGACAATATATAGGATGGGTAGAAAGAGTTGTGATACATGTCTCGATCCAGGGAAACTACAGGATCTAAAATAATATCCCAATCCTAAGGATCCATAGGATTAATTGTGGATCCAACACAAAAATAGAAAGATTTGAGTTGTTTAGTCTTCGATTTTTTATTTGAAATTTTCTATATCTATATAAGTATGTATCTATCTAAAATAGATGCATGTTGGATTCGCTCAATCCTTTTAGTAAAAGATTGGGCCGAGTTTCATTGAAATTCAATTAAGAGAACGTCTTCTTATCTTTATCCTTATCCCCATCCAAAGTATCCATTGCCTGGAACTCAAATTTGATCTCCTTCCATACTTCACAAGCAGCAGCTAGTTCAGGACTCCATTTGGTAGCCTCACGGATAATTTCATTACCCTCAGTAGCAAGATCGCGTCCCTCATTACGAGCTTGTACACATGCTTCTAGAGCTACTCGGTTAGCTACGGCACCAGGTGCATCACCCCAAGGGTGCCCTAAAGTTCCTCCACCGAACTGTAGTACGGAATCATCCCCAAAGATCTCGGTTAGAGCAGGCATATGCCAAACGTGAATACCCCCCGAAGCTACAGGCAGAACACCTGGTAGAGAGACCCAATCTTGGGTGAAATATATACTGCGACTTCTATCTTTTTCAATAAAATCATCACGTAGTAAATCAACAAAGCCAAAGTGATTTCTCTTTCCCCTTCAAGTTTACCTACTACGGTACTGGAATGAATGTGATCTCCACCGGACATACTTAACGCTTTAGTTAGTACACGGAAGTGCATACCATGATTCTTCTGTCTATCAATAACCGCATGCATTGCGCGATGGATGTGAAGAAGTAGACCATTATCTCGGCAATAATGAGACAAGCTAGTATTTGCAGTGAATCCACCTGTTAGGTAGTCATGCATTACGATAGGAACTCCCAATTCTCTACAAATACAACCCTTTTAATCATTTCTTCGCAATTACCTGCAGGAGCATTCAAGTAATGCCCTTTGATTTCACCTGTTTCAGCTTGTGCTTTATAAATAGCTTCGGCACAAAATAAGAAACGGTCTCTCCAACACATAAATGGTTGGGAGTTCACATTCTCATCATCTTTAGTAAAATCAAGGCGACCACAAAGACATTCATAACAAGCTCTACCGTAGTTTTTAGCGGATAACCCCAATTCAGTTTAATAGTACATCCCAACAGGGGACGACCATACTTGTTCAATTTATCTCTTTCAACTTGGATACCGTGTGGCGGACCCTCGAAAGTTTTAACATACGCAGTCGGGATTCGCAAATCTTCCAGACGTAGAGCACGCAGGGCCTTGAACCCAAATACGTTACCTACAATGGAAGTAAACATGTTAGTAACAGAACCTTCTTCAAAAAGGTCTAATGGGTAAGCTACATAAGCAATATATTGATTGTCTTCTCCAAGAACAGGCTCAATTCCATAGCATCGGCCTTTGTAACGGTCAAGGCTGGTAAGTCCATCGGTCCATACAGTTGTCCACGTACCAGTAGAAGATTCGGCAGCTACTGCGGCCCCTGCTTCTTTAGGTGGAACTCCAGGTTGAGGAGTTACTGAAATGCTGCCAAGATATCAGTATCCTTGGTTTCATATTCAGGAGTATAATAAATCAATTTATAATCTTTAACACCAGCTTTGAATCCAACACTAGCTTTAGTCTCTGTTTGTGGTGACATAAATCCCTCTCTACAAAATACCTATATCTACTGCTATGATTGGGAAAACACTTACCATCTTTACATTTCTAGTTCTTGCACCAGAATATGTATATTGGTGTGTGAAACTCCACACTCTGATAAGATAAGAAAGAGTTTAGCAGAATTCAGCACATGAACCAAACATAAGAAGATGAATCATAGGAAAATTGAATATTATGAAATCCCAAGAAAGACTGGAACAAAGATAGAGATGTAAGAGTAGGGTTCAATTTTTTAATACACAAAATGTCAAAATAGAAATTTTTGTCGTTGGCTTCCTGCATAAGCCCCCACAGTGATCAATTACAAATAGTAGGCCTGCAAAATTCCACAAATAATTAGGCTCCCGAAAACGGGAACATTTTTTTATATCTTTTGTGCAAATCTTCAAGCCCTACGGGGTGCCTAGTCCCCTACCAATACATTAACCTGCCTCTCATCCATAGGTCGACGAAGCTTGGATGTAGCATGATTTTTAACTCTATTTAAAATTTTAAATTGACAATTACATAATCTAATTTAGAATGTGTATTAAGGAGTGTACCTCATGTTTTGAGAGGTTTTAAAAAAACATATAAAATAATTTTTCACCTGTAATCCAAAATTATTTGTTTTTCTTTAAACACTAAAACTTTCATCTTTTCCAATCTAATATCACTGCTTTTTTTTCTTTTAATTTTGATCCCATATGCTTTTCATCTTACACAATTTTTTTCGTTTTACGTTCCGTTCTAAATTTTATAAGTTAACACGACGTAACGTGTATGTGGTTCAACAATTTTACGTCATCTACTTTTTCCCCTTTGACAGGTTCGTCACAACACGCAGGTCCTAGATCAACCTAGTTATTCTTTCCTATGTTTTATGTTTCGATCTAAGTTATTCGCATTAACACGCCGCAAGTTCAATGTTGGTGGCCCCGTCGTAACGCGGGGGGTGCTTAATACTGGTTGGATAAATATACCAACGATAAATGACTACTTTTTTTTAACAATAAATTTCTTTTATTCCGTGTTGTCTGTTGAACTTGAATCCAAGACCTCATCCTCCTAAGGTATTTAAAGGCTTTGCCAGTAAAGGACCATCAGCCATTGGTGATAAATAAGTACCAATCCTTTCAGTTGTAGACGGCCCTCTACTTGTTGATAAGCTGCTAGATTTTCCTGATGAGTTTGGATTGTACGAATATGTTGGCGGAGTTATGTAGGAGTCTGGATTGTTTTTTGATTGATCCACTCCGAGTCAACCAATTAAAACAAAACACTACCATAGTTTTGTAAAAAAAACTAAAACGATCGAATGACAGTAATTTTTCACCGGGGGAAAAATCGTTATTTAACGAAAAAACAAACAAATGAAAAAAATGTAAATTTAAGCGGACAAAAATCGTAATTTGACTAGACCAGTGAATAAGTGTCCCTGACACTATTCCCCTCCATGGTGAATGCTATATATAGAATTTATTTTGAGTAGTAATTAAAAGAAAAACCCGAAATATGTTATTGGCCCATGTAAACCAATTATAATAAAAGGACTGTAAAAATAGTTAGAAAGTGTATGGCTTTCAAGTAATTAAAAGAAAAGAAACAGAAATATGTGATTGGTCCATATAAACCAAGTAGAATAAATTACTATACAAATAGTTAGACAGTGTAAGTTACTAGTTTCTCGGTTGCGAGACGTTAGTCCGAATATTTATCAACTAATTAAAAAAGAGTTAATTACATAGATGGACCTTGTGGTTTATAGCAACTTTCACCTTTGGGTACTATTTTTTAACAGATTCAGGTTTCATAGTTTCACTTTTGTAACACATTTGGGAACTAACACCAAACGTAGTTATTTTTTATGTTAAATTTCGATCAAATGACTAAAATTTCTTCCATTTTAAAAGGACCATTTATGTCATTACTCTATTTTTATTTCCAAGGACCATTTATGTAATTACCTTTGGGTACTAATACCAAACTTAGTTAACTTTTATGTTAGATTTCAATAAAAGGACTTAAATACACTTTCATTTTAAAAGGACCATTTATGTCATTACTCTATTTTTAATTCCAAGAACATTTATGTAATTCCAAATGTAAATATCATCAAAAGTGAAACCATGAAACCCTGTTAAAAGAAAGTTAGTACCCAAAGGTGAAACTTGCTATAAACCACAGGGTCTATTGTGTAATTAACTCTTAAAAAACACTATTATATTTTTGCTAGAAAAAAAAAGCTAAGACGATAGCAAGACTACAATTTTGAGTTTGGGCAAAACAAATTTATTAGGACGAATGAGCAAGTGCTAGGCAGTTGCCTGACACGAATAAAAATTGCATCAAGTCAACCTTTAAAAAAGAAACACTTTCATAGTTTTGCAAAGAAAAAAACCAAAAGATGGCAAGACCATAATTTTGAACTACTATAATTTTGAACTGGGGCAAAAGCGTAATTTTGAGCTAGGGTAAAATCGTAGTTTGTCAAAAGCTAAAACGATGGCAATATTGTAGTTTTTTTAAAGCAAGGGTAAAAGCGTATTTTATTCACGCTAATAGAGGAGAGCAAGGCTGGCTAGCATTATTCCTTAGCATGAAGAATGTAGTGTATATAAATATAAATAAGAGTACCGGCTTTCAAAAATCATGCAATTCGGCATGTAGGTGGAAAAAAACCTTACTGGCGGCATCTAGTGGAAAGGCAGGTTGCATGTTAGTAAGGCTAGTTTTGGGCCTATGCAAATCTGGGGATGGCACAAGGCTCAAATTGCTAAGGGGCTCGGAGTTTAATATATATAGAGAGAGAGAAAGAGAGAGAGAGAAACGGGTTCTGGTGAAAACCATTAAAAGTGTGAAATCAGTAAAAACGGACATGGAGGCAACACGTGTCCATGGCACAAAATAATAGGAGACGGTACGATTGTCAATCCACGTTAACTTTTGAATATTCCCTTATTTGTCAGCGCCTTTTTCTTCCATTATCAAACAAAACTCTAAAATTATCGTGTTAGCTGTTACCTCCTCTCCAAGTTTCCAAAAAATATGGCGTTTGATATGGATTGCGAGTTACAACGTATTTTCTGTTAGAGTTTTGTTTAAGCATATTATATAAAATTGATGGCATTTTGATTATTATATATCTTATAATGACGTTTATTTTGGTATTAGTATAAATTAAAATTAGAAATGGCGTTTATTTTATTTTATCTTATATGGGTTTTGACATGTTAAATGGTGTTTCATTTCCAACAACATAAAAAATGATGGCGTTTTATTTTGTGTTTTTGTCCGGCTAATCATGTAAATGCTATGGGTTTTTGATGTTTGAATGTGGCTATATTTCAATCTTATATATGAAACGTGGTGTTTTTTATGTGTGTAATGGCGTTTAAATTCAAACAACTCTATAAGGAATTTACAACTCTATAAGGAATTTCGTCAAACGTCAACTCTTTTTGAATCGTTATTGTTTTAATATGGCGTTTTCACACTTATATGGTATTTCCATTTATATATAAAACTTATTTAACCTTTTTATTATTTAAAGATTATCAACGATTAGTGGCGTATATATCACATATGATTAAATGATTAGGGTGGCTTTATTTTAGGCATAACGTGTATTTTTCCATTTGCCAATGGTTATTGAATCATGTATGATTGATTAAATGATACTTTTGCCTTTATTTTATGTATAACGTGTATTTTTCAGTGTCAATGTTATTGAATCATCTCATTACTGTTCATGGCATTTTTTGTTGTTATTTCAGAAGATAGTGCTGCAGCGAATGAAATGATTTGCCCGAAAACTAGTTCTATATTCAAGATTCCCGTTGTTAGAGATGATCTAAAACCAAAGTCCGGAATGATTTTCGAAAGCATTGATGATTGTTATTCTCTCTATCTTAACTATGCGACGATTGCGGGGATTGGTGTAAGGAAAGGGACTGAAAAGATAAATGTCAAAGGAGAAACGTATATAAAGTAATATATGTGTATGACAGCTGGCCATTCCAAGGATAAGAAGGTTGGTACATTGGACCCTAATTAGAAAGAAATGAATGTGTGGTCTATTTTTTCGCAGAGGACTGGTTGTGGAGCACAAATATGTGTAGAGTTTAAGTCTGGATCATGGAAGGTCTATAAGTTTGTTGAGGAGCACAACCATGATTTTCTTGAGCAGTCTGGAAGGCATTTTCTACCTTCAGAACAACATCTCACTCAGCTTCAGAAACATGTTGTAAATAGCATGGCTAAGTTGAACATGGGTCCGGTTAAGGTATTTAGCGTCATGAAGACTATCTTTGGTGGGTTTGAAGAGGTGAGGTCAAGCAAAGTTGATTTTAAGAGTTACAAGAGGCAAATTAATTTGTTTATCGGGGAATATGACGCCGAGATAGTTGTGAGACATTTGCATGAAAAGAAACAGTCACAGTCTAATTTTTTGTGCGATTACTTCACAAACGATGACAATCGATTGAAGGGTCTATTATGGTGTGATTATCAACGCAAACGTAATTATCTTGTATTTGGTGATGTGATTTCATTGACGCCACTTATCTGGTCAAACAAGTATGAACGAGAATTCAATTTTTCTGTTTGGCGGTTTTTATCCTTAGTGGGGTTTTCCGGATTAACCATTTATGTTTACTATTTTGCTTTTCAGATATTCTATAGTGTTTGTACCTTTTACTAGAATAGATAATCATCACTGCAATATTATATTTGGTGCTGCATTATTGCTTTTTGCGTTTTCGTGTTTATGTAGGTTGGGGTAAGGTTATGTAATTCCACCTGACTTCAAGGAACGTATCTGTGGTGTTGTATGGACGGATATACTTACACCTAAAGAGTTTGAATCATGTGGGAAGAGGTTATTGAAGAGTTCAATCTAGCCGATAACGACTTGTTATCTCATATTTTTGCTCTTAGGAATCATGGATCCATGCATACCACAGGACAGAGTTTCTGTCAGATCTTATGCGTACAACATCGAGGTCCGAGAGTAAAACCATTTCTTTGGCAAGTATGTAATGCAAATTCAACTCTTATTAAGTTCATGACGCATTATAAAACTGCAATAGAATCACAGCGCAATATGCATCAGAAAAGTATTATAGATTGTTTGATAGCCAAGCCTGTAAGATATACACCAATTTTTTTCCAAGATATACAAGCTGAACTAATTGGGAATGGGGATTGTATAAATGCTAGTTATGAAGAGCAGCCCGACGGGTTTGTTATAAACGATTTTTAGCAAGCCATTTCCTTCACATTTTGATGTACTTGGCATTTTTATTATCCTGGCGTTTTTTATCATACAATGTATTTAATACCTGTGTATGCAATAATTAAAAAAGTGTCTCATGGCCTTTTTTTATTAAATTTATTTAATATCTGTGCTTTTTCTAGTGGTTAGCTTTAATTTATTAAGTCGTTTTTTTGCAGGTGATGTACCGGAAGTCTAATTGCACTAGCTTTTACTTATGAAGACATTTTGAGCAGTTTGGGTTGTTATGTAGACATGTCTTCTTTGTTTTGAGAAGTTTGGAGATTAAGGAATTTCCAAAACAGTACATTTTTAGATATATGGTGTAAAGACCCTGCACCAAATTGTTCTACAAATTACCCAATGAGCTTATAACGAACTTGAAGCCAATGTCCAAGGAATGATGCGAGAAATCATTTTTGCAACTGAGAATACTCGGAATCGTTTATCAAATAACAAGGAGGAGCTTTCCTTATACGATCATGTTCAATCCTCATGAAAAAGTTCAGGATATGCAGATTGTCGCCCCCGCTCTAGTAGTAGGGATCGATTTGCTGAGGTAACGGGACAATATCAAAACGACAAGAATCCCATAAGAGTTCCTGTTGGTTATAAGTCGAAAGGTTCCGAATCTCGCAGGCGGTTGAAATCGAAACACGGGGAAGCAACCGAAAAATCAATAAAATAAAGCGAAGACGCGGCGGAAGAACGACAGTGTAAGAACTGAAAACAATTTGGTCACTATGCATCCACATGCAAAGAACTAGTAATCAAAAGAAGATCGACACGGACTTCTAGAGCGGACAGTAGTGAATAATAGCCTTTATTATGGTGTTTTACTATTCTATTACACTTTGGTGTCGTTTATTTTTTATATAGTGGCGTTTTATTATTATACAACGACTTATGGCATTTACCTTTTCTTTTACCACTTATTGCGTTTTATGTTAAATTACAATTTATGGTGTTTGATATTCATCACCTGTCTTTTAATCATTTTTATTCAACATAATGGTGTTTTTTAATATTATAACATTCAATTATAATGATGTTAATTATAATACTTAAGACATTACCAAAATAATATTATGGGAAAACAATCAAATAAGACATTATAGAAAAAAAAGAGAACAACTAAAAGTCTTCATGGATGGGATAATGTCCAAGAAGTACCCATCACTCCGGCGTTCTCGTCCTAGAGTGCTTCACGCCTCTATTGAAACAATCCCTCCAACGATGTGACCATTAGTGTCATCTCAGCGTTTAAACATGTTGCATTGTAACGTGAGCGGAGTGTGTATGTTTTTTAGATATATTTTAATTACTTTTCACTCGTTATTCAAGCTTTAAATTTATAAAAACACGGTAAGCAACTATCACTCTCTACAACACGTTTGGGCAAGTGCACCCACCGTTGGCATAGTGTAGTGATGGTAAGATACTGAGGTCGTCCAAGGACTGAAGAGCTTTTATTACGGAATAATATAGCGTCTAATCCAAACAATCTTTTTAGAAAAGGTTTTTAATAAGTAAACGTAAAGAAGTAAGCTAAGTAATAAAATAAACAAATAGACAAGATAGAATCACTTGGTTCCGACTCGTTTGTTTATGTATCCTTTGATGATTTTCGTGCTTTGGGGTTTTTGAGGGATTCTCTTAGTTAAAGTGGCATGTCCCACTTTTGGAGGCAACACTACCCTCAGTCATATTGGTCTGAGTCAGCATGGATACAGTCCCGCAAAGCCGGAATATTGAAAAATAATTAAATAAGTTATTAATGCAAAATGTGGCATGTCCCTCTTTTGGATGCAACGCTACCCTCGGCCATATTGGTCCGAGTCAGCAGGGATACAGTCCCGCAAGGCCAGTTTAAATTTTTAATAGTAATTTATGTATTAGAGATTCAAGCCATTCTTACTTTCTCTAATTCGATGCTATCTGCCTCAAAGGAAGTCCTAATAAGCTTGAATCAAGTCCTCGTAGGCAGTTAACGTGCTTTATATAAATCGTAAGATAAGAATGAGTGAATAAACGAAACATGAATAATGATAGAATAAAGTTCACTTTCAATATAAAAAAACTAGTTATTAAATTGATTTGTTGTTTTTGTGTTTGGGGTGAAGCTTGGAGGGTTGGTATGGTGTGTTATCTTCCGTCTTCTATATTTATTTTTATACATTTAAGCCCTTTTAATCATGAAAATCAAAAGTATACAAAGAAAAACACTTTTCCAACATTATTACTAAAAATGGTTGATTTTATACCGTATTTTATACAATTTATACGTTGCATTAGGCGCATATCACATTGCATAATTGTTCTATAAAAGAAAATCCATGTTCAGTCAATAGGTTATCAATGGTGTGTTCTTTTTCTTCACCGTTGTTCTACACACCGTCACCCACTCATATTCTTACCATAACACCATGATAAAATTATTGGCTCTTCATCAAATTGATTTGCATTATTTACAGGAAATTTTCTCCTCTATCGGCTTATGACAATTTATGTTTGTTCACTCCCCCCACCTGTCAGCTTCCGTGAGTTTGACCGTTTTACATTGCGTAAAAAGACCAAACCATCTTTTTTTCCGTGAGTTTGACCGTTTTACATTGCGTAAAAAGACCAAACCACCTTTTTTTCTTATATTATATGTGCCTCTATGGTTTCATTATTATCACAAGCGCCCACCACCCACTACCACCATTGTAATCGCCACCACCACTAATACAACATTAAAGATTCAAAAGTGGTCGGGTCAAAAAATCAAGTAACATGCTTTGTACGAATCAATATGCTTGTAATACATATGTTTCTCCTACTATTATATTGTATAAAAACTAGTAAGATTACCTGCACTACGTAGCGGGGTTTCGTCGATATCTAGTGTGGTTTCGTATAGAAACCGAAATAAATATGCTTAAAAGAATATAAAACATTTTTACATCGACCGACCGAAAATCATAAAAATAAATTAAATTGGACAGCGAGACAGAGTGATTTTTAGTTAATTGTCAATGGATGTAAACTCTATCTTAAATATCACTTTAATGAAAAAAGGAACCTTAAACTAAAACACTAAATATAAAGAAAAGTAAAAAAAATAAAGTACAAAAAAAAATTATAATCAAGAAAGAAACAAAAAAGCAAATAGGATGAAAGCACTATTCACACAACTTGCTAATTGTAATTTACGTCAAAACGTAGACCAACTTGAATTTATACTAACACGTGCATAAAAATAAGCACATTAGAAAACATTTACAACGTGTTGCAGCAGTGTCAGAACGTAATGTGACTCGAATTTATACCGTCTAGTGAAAACGTATTATATTTGACCCAACTCGTTTCTGAACAAAATTTTCGTCAAAACATAGATCAACCGAAAACATACATAAAAATAAGCAAGAAAATGTATTATATTTGACCCGATTCATTTCAGAAAAAAAATTGCGTTAAAACGTAGAACAACTGAAAAACGTATATAATAATACGTATAAAAACATACTATATTTGACCTAACTTATTTCTGAGAAAAATTTACGTCTAAACATAAATTAATTCTAATGTATACCAACATATACCTAAAAATAATCACGTAAAACTCGATCAAAAAGTTCTTAGAAAGTTAACGGTTTGTAAGTGTTAACAATGAAAATTGAAAGGCATAAGTATACAGATACAAAAAAAAAAAAAAAAAGACAAAAGTCAAAAAAAGGAAAACCCAAAAAGCAAGTTAGTCTACAAGTTAGGATATAGAATGTGTGGTTATGATCATAAAAGCTAGACAATTAACAATCTAACAATTTGGGACATTAAAAGTTATAGACAAATTATCGTTACCAATTAATAAAGTAAACAAATCAAAACAATGGCAGTTCGGTCCAAGGTGCACTTTCAATACTAAAGTTTGCTTCATTATGCTCAATTCAAGAACTACAAAGTAAAGGATGGTGCATTGGCCCTGGTTTCAGCAATGAAGCAGTTCAAAACTAAACTATAACTAATGGTCCTAGTGGTAAGAATAATATATGTTCTCTCTGAAATTGTGACATTTAGGTCCGAAATATACAAAAAGATTGTTGATCCTGGTATAAATGACAAATCAAAACAAAATCACTTGTTATACCATGCGCATGACGGCATGAGTTTTATAAAAACTCAACTATTTTTTCAGTTATATAAGCAAAAGGATATATATACTATGCATCTATTACTTTACAGTTAGGTAACATAGTAGTCAAAGCAGTGGCGGAACTAGCCCATTAAATCAGGAGCATCCAAAAAAAAAATTACCATACGATCATACAATATTAAAGACGATAGCGGCGACATCAAAATAAAGTATAATCTGGAAATCCATCTCCAACGAACGTTCAGGCAAACTCACCGGCATAACCAATAGCGGCGACATGGGTATTAAGGACCACATTTTGTTCATTGGCGACGACCTCATTACCGGCAAACATGTCGCCGCTAATGTCTATAGCGCCGATTTCGAGGCGACCTACGTCACCGCTAAAGTTGTGTTTCTTGTAGTGTTTGTTGGCTTCTTTGTAAACACCAATTCCATTGACCAGTGTGTAAAGGATGATCAGCGACGTTTGGTTTTCCCTAGCGACGATTAGAAAGAATGCCGCCATACGCATTTTGTGTTGTTTTTGGGCTAATCTAATCAGTTGGGCTTATCTAATCAATTGGGTCATTGTTTCAAATGGGTTCCCTTATTTTATAAGTTTGGGTTGGTTAGGGATATCCTTTGTATAAAACTAAAAAAAATAAAAAAAACAAAATACACTACGCATATGGACTTCAGCCGTAGCCCGTGCTCACATAATATTGGTTCCGCCCCTGAGTCAAAGGTTTGGCGCATGCCTACGCGTAGACAAAGCGACTTACATATAGCTAGGTGCAAAAAAACTAGTAAAAACATGCCAAAATCTGCAAAAAAATAAGAAAATAATAGAACTTGAGCGGCCTAAACTAACCTAAAAAACTTTAAACAAGCTAAGTAGAAAGTGACCAAACAGAATGACCAAAAGTTGCAGGAATATTTCATATCAAGCTTTCTATTCGACTTCAATAATATGTATGCTCAAAAATATGCAATTGAACATCTTGAGCAGCATACATGGCATTATCAATATAAAGTTTCTAGCGTTTATGATAATAGCATTATCAATTATTTATACAGAGTTTCCAAATTCTGGTTGTAGTCATACTAATGGAACTTACATGGCCCAGGTTCATACAGGGAATTATAACTAGCACAAACAATCTGTCAAATGAAAGCAAGCAGATAACTTTTTATTCAAAGTCATGAATTAACGAAAAACTACTAATTAATCATCTTGATCAAGACCCTCATATTGTTTTGTTAGTTTTGATGGAGCCTAACAATACCATTCTTCTTTTCTCCGACTCAGAAGGCAACTTAACGTCCGTTGCTAATCCAATTAGCTGGAGAAACCTAATCAACTCCCATGTCAAATCCAACTGCCACCATTCCAATCCATGTCGGGCCGAATTTGGGAAAGCATGGTGATTATTATGCCACCCTTCTCCAAGAGCCAATGTACCCGTCCACCTGTTTCATCAAGAATATATATTGTCGGATGTATATCGAATTTATCGCTTTATGAAAGGAGTGGACTTGCGAAGAAAAATGATATATGAAAAAATAATAAATCATGAAGAAATAATTTGTAACACAGTGACTTATAATATTTATGTTTTTGATCATTTATAATAGCAAAAATATAACGAATTTATATCCTCTTTCATGCTTATATACGTAAATATAACTTACATGTGTATAAGGATGAAAAACTTGACAAAAACATAATACAATTCTTCCCATATAAACAAAAAGTGTATGCGAATTTTGCATACTAGAGTTCAAGTGTTTAATGAACAAACCAGTTATTGGTGGATGTATCAGGGGTGTTCCAGGACCTCTCGCCCCATATATGACCGACCGAGCGTACGACAAACGTGATGTGGCAAACTAACACAGCCCGTATGCCCTGAATGATAACATTTTAATGGGAAATGATTCTTTGTTTTTACTATTATTTTCAGAACTTAGTTAGGCAAACTTTAAGAAATGTCATACATACCACTCCCCAAACCAAGTAGGAAAAACCTCCATAGAGATATAGTAGCACTGCAAGTACAGTTGGATGCAAGAAGTAAGTTTCATTAAGAAACTTATAGAACCACTGTGCCTTTAGCTCCGGTACATTAGAGTATTCTCCACACTATATTAGTTCATCATAAGAATATCATTTCAAAGATTAACAAGTAATAATAAATTAATTGATTAAACCAGAAACCTTTGTAATCACCTTGGCCACAATGTAGTCATGGTAACAGAACCAACCTAAATGACTAAACCAGAAACCTTCTGTTGGAGAATGAGGGTCCCTATCTGTCTCTGCATACCTGTGGTGACTCTTGTGTGTGCTAACCCAAGATATAGGATCTTTCTGCAATTTTAAATGAGCAAAGTAATAGAAATTATTATAGAATTAAAAAGTATAATTGTAAATCAATAAAGGAGATAAACTAATAATGTATTAGAACTATCGGTAGTTTAGGAAACCGCCAACCAAAAAACCACAAGGATATAAGTTCTAATGAAACTATTGAATATAATATCATGAATAAAATTGGACAAAATTAACAAACAAGGATAAGTTCTAATGAAACTATTGAATTATATTATATTATGAATAAAAATAGACAAAAATAAGAGAACAACGACTTATACCATTAAAATACTGGTTTTATATTATATAGTTTTTCTTATTTATACCTCCCTCGTTTTCAAAATAAAAAAATAAATAAATAAACTTTCAAATTCAAATTACGGCTATAATGGAAATATAAAAATTGTTCATAAAAACACCCATGTGCCATCTCTTTTCTAAAGTCCCTCTCTTATAACAGAACTGGTATTATTGAGTTTATATATATCAACTTCTTCTTAACCTCCATGGTTTTACTTCTTTTTTGTATATAACCTTATGTATATTATTTTTAAATATTTAACCTTCTATATATTTTTGAATGTGTTTTGATATTTTTTGTATAAATTTTTCTTATATGTCTAAATTAAATTGTAGTATTTTTTTACCTTAGATATTTTTAAATTATTAAATTAATATCCAGTTCTTAAATCTGGACATCGATCTGACTGGTCTGGCCGGTGGATCGCTAAGACATTTGGTTCGAAGCGAAGTTCGATCTGGTTATGAAAACCTTGGTTCTAAAAGTTGAATTAGAGAGCTCATAAGTTGAAAGTTCAAATTTTGTAGGGTGAAAGTCGTGATATATTTATTTTAGAAGGTTAAATGGTGTTAGTCATAGATTGAACATAAAGTTAGTTACGATATCAACCAAAATTTTAATTATCTGGATAAAATATACAAAGTTAAGTACAATTAAGTTGTAAAAGTAAGGCTATGGGGTATCAACCAAAATTTTAATTATCTGGATAAAATATACAAAGTTAAGTAAACTTAAGTTGTAAAAGTAAGGCTATGGGGTATGGATGATGATTTGAGTATGGATTGTCACGTAGGATGTAACACTGAGATGAAAGGTATTTGGGTTCATAATCACACCACACATGTCTACTAAATAAGGAAACACAATTTCATATGGAATTTACTACTAAGGCTATATGGTGTACTCTAACATTTAGAGCGTTAACAATGACATGACATTTTAACTAACATTGCAAACCACTCCCTCCTTATGTTAAAAGGTATTAAATGGGTTATGTGTTAACATGTTAACCTAATGTTATGAGACTGAATTAATTATTCTTTTATTTTTTAGATCAAAAACCACAAAAAGATAGGGTTAGATGGAGTTAATAGGATTAAACCATTTTCTTGGAGTGAGCCAAAATAAAATAGGAAAAAAAGATTGATGTTACACTTAGATGCAGTTAAGATAGGTTAAAGTATAACAACGACCAAAGTATTCCTAACATATTTTAGTTTAAGTTTGTTGACTTTTAATTTAAGTATTTTTAAAGCAATTGTCTATTATATATGTCAGATAATAGTTATACTTAAATCTAATTCTAGTTATAGATAACAGGATTAAAATTACTTGATAGTAAATTTTAGTACATTTGTTGATCCTGTAATAAAACTCTCTTTATATATATAAAATATAAAAGGAAGACAAAATTTATATTAAGAGGTGTGAACTATTACATATTTTTAAAAAGCGTTATGATGTTGATGTGTCGAAAAATGACCATTATGGGGTATTAACCATTACAGATGGCCTTAAAGTATTAGCAAAAAGAAAAAAAAACATAATTAAATTATAAGAGCTTAAAACATCTTTAAAATAAATTCTTAACTCTCATTAAGCAGTTTTACTTTCTCTATTTAGTCGAACCAAACGTAATGCCAATTTATTTAGATGGGGAACATGCTCATTAGTAACAATCATAATGGAAATAATCACCAAACGAATATCAGGTTCCATACTTTGTGTTTTGCTCCATCACCAACAATTAGCACAAAGGTACTTATGAGATTAAAGTTTCCAAACAATGCGTCCTAAATTTCAGACAATATGCATTCGGATTCATTTTAAACTTAAAATTTAAATAGTAATTATTTTGTTGTTAAGACGAGGATAATACCAACGGTTATCGGGTCTATTGTGACTCCATAACCGTTTGTATTTCACTTGTAGATGGTTTAACTACGGAAAACAAACATGCAAATGCATATAGGCTCGATACCTGGCCTGAGAGAACACCACAATAAACGAAGAAATACTCAAGCCCTTTAGAGATCTTGAAACTCCGATGTGTAAGAAGCCTATGATAACCTAGGGTCATGCCCATGCCCGTAAACAAAGCCAAGCCCAACGCCACCATCACTGCACCCCAATCAAACACAAAAGGTGCAAATGCAGCCAACACATGTATACCAGTGATCCAGCAAAGGTTAGCCACATCTACCAACCTCCATTCCCGCAACCAAAACCCTCCTCTCCTCCTTTTCTCCAACTCCGATAGCTGCAATATTGCTTGGTCCACCGGGATGACACTAACGTCCACGATCCTCATGGCTTGATTCTTTGTTACCGGAGAGTTGTGATAGTAAGTCGGTGGCATGGCTCGAATGAAGTATGGTGAGTTTTCTTCATAGTCAAAGGTGGTATATATAGACACTCTGGCTGGCAAAATGATAATTGCTAGGAGGGGTTGGATAACTAGTTGTGGTTGCCGTTCATAATTAAAGATAAAAAACTAGTTGGGGGTTAAAACGAATAATATCTTTGTACGTGCGTTTTTTATAAAAGTTCGCATTTTTCATAATAAATAGCAATGTTTTTAAAACCGGACAGACATGGAACCGAACGTAGAACCTGTCAGACTGATCAAACCGCAACTAATATAAAAAATACTATCCTAAACGTTTAAAAGTTAAACTTAAAATATAAAAAACAAAATTCCATTAAAATTTAAAATTAATAGAAGAAAATGTTGGTACGCTACACAAAGCTATGTTAATTGATAGAATAACTACACATTTTCATCATCTTCAGAAGAAAAAAAGTTGGTACACTACACAAAGCTATGTTAATTGATAGAATAACTACACATTTTCACCATCTTAAATAATCAATAACCATCATAATACTTCTATACCTACCCACCATTTAAAAGTTCATATGTATCATAATAAAGAGTATGCTTATCAGGAATTCAGGGTCATATTGTTTCAATGAAAACTTAAGGTTACAGAAGAGCATAATTATGAATTGGTGTTGCACATAAAAATCAAAGACATTTTATCAGTAGAATAGTTTACATTATGTTTATTATTAACAAATTGGATTTTACATGTTAGGAATAATGGATTTTAATAATCTCAACTATCATTCGTTGGTCGGCAACGGTCCCAACTTAAAAAATAACTAGTTGTGGTCTCACTTTTTCACATAATAAAAAAGGAAAAGGAGACAAAAATAATTTAAAGTTTCTTTAGCAAAAGTCCATTGGTTTACAATATGTGAAAACGTGGAATCACCACCAGTTATTTTTTAAGTCGAGACCGTTGTCGGCCAACAACTAATAGTTGGGATTACTAAAATCTATTATTCCTAAATCTATAAATTATAATAAATCAAAACAATCTTATGTCACATGATATAAACTTAAGCTTATTATTACCATGTGACAATCTCTTACTCCATCTTTCTTTGGTTTAGGAGGGAAAACTATTTGGCTTTAATTCTTTTTTTCATGTTAATGACCTTCCTTATTTTGTATGTATTTCAATTGTTAACTAAAATACATTGTTATTTAAATTTAGTATGTTTTGAATTATTAATGACAAATTTTAGTTTTAAATGATTTGAGTTGATTATATATATTTTAGAAAGATTTTTTAAATTTAAATTTGATTTGATTATTTTTATCTTATTTGTATTTCAAGTATGGTAATAGAATGACTATTTAATCTTTTGGCCAAATAAATGATTGTTTTTTGTAAGTATATACATTTGGAACATACCATTTTACGGTTTCAATCTATATTACATATTTCTCGATTTTTCAATTATCTCATTATAATAAAAAATTTTGGCAAATATATTGACCAAAATAATTTACGATATACTAGAATATATACCACTTTGTTATCGCATTGTATTCATAACTCTCACTCCTTTCTCCCTCAACATCATCATCGTTCACACACACGAACGTATGTGTACACTTGCTAAGTCTACACTTTTAGTCACAATATATTACTTGATTCTGATTGAGTATTGTATTATTCTTTTTGTATCGTATTATAATTAGCTAATAACTTTTTTCTTTTTCACATGCTATGTAGAATGGAACAACCATCACCTTGATGAACAATTTGAATCTCAACCAAGACGACTACACCATCAAAATCCGCGTTGTTAGACTATAGACCCAACCTGCATTCAACAATGCATGAAAGGTGTATTGTTATGATATGATTTTCATGGACCAACAAGTAATTATTAATGTATTTATTTTTATTGATACTTCATACAACAACAAAATATGAACATCTGTTTGTGAATTAAAGTATGTAATTTTTTTTATTACAGGGGACCAAGATGCATGTCTTTGTGTTAGCCAAAATAGCAACGAAATATGAACATCTGTTGAAAGAGAAGTAGTGTTTAGTAATTCAAAATCCATCATTAGGTGAGAATCGAAAGAAATTCAAGTATGTTCAGAGTCTGAAGAATATTAATCTAAACCACAATGCAATAGTTTCTGCCTGCGATGAAGCTCTTGGTTCTGAGGACATTAAGTCTTTTAAAAGTCCTATTGGTATTTGATATCTGTATTTTGAAGATATTTTTACTATCTAATTTATATAATGTTTATTTTTTCTAACATAATATTGTTTTATTTGTAGATGTTATTGGTTTTGTGGGAAGTGTTTTCCTTTTGAGCTAAAAGGGGATAATACATACGGGAAAGAAGAAAAGAAGCTCACATTCATGCTTCAGGATTTACAGCATTAGCTATATATTGCTTCATATAAAAATGATGTTTGTTCACACATGTCTTTCCGAGACTGTATACTACAACTTTACAATTAACATACCATTAAGCAATTAGGTTTGACGAAAATTTGTATTGACATTTCTATGATTGATTGTTCATTTATGGCTAACCAAGCGTACTGCTTTTTCAATAAATATGGTGCGCCTTAAGAGTAGTATTTTGCTTACTTGAATACTTTTTTAGTCTATGTTTGATAAATAAATTAGTTATCATCCACATGGCTTCACAAGATATAAAGGAAACATCATTTACGCAAAATTAATTGCACAAACAATTTGTTTCGAAATCGTTTATGAAGTCAGTATGCTGGTTAACATGTAACTACTTATATGAAATGACTTTTGGCGAACGGCGCAGACTTGAACATAAGGTACGCCAAGCATAGCCTACGCCATTGCAGCTCATATACGCCGCATCTTTTCTATCATACGTTGACCAACTGTTGTGTTTATGTTCGATACCGAATGTCGGCGTATGGTGTGCCAGACCAAGAAAAATTGAGTTTTGCCGAGTTTTGAATACCAACTACTTTTCATTGGTTCATGTTTGTAATATATTTATGCTAAATAGTATTCTTTTGGTGAATGCAGGGAAGCATAATTAAAGGTGACATAAAGATTGATTTTTTTTTGTAAAAGAGTAAACCTCATGTAATCAAGAGTACAAAATGCTTACAACTAAGGTGGTTAGGTCAGTTTTTACAAATTAATTATTACTTATTCATATGAACTATTTTTGAATTATAAAATCAAAGTTATTGTGTTTTAAATCTTTAGAATCAAATTATGTTTATAGTTGTGCTACCTAGATATAATTTGATCCCTTCGGATCAAAGGATTCTTTTCGCATTTCAAATGAGGCGATTTTCACTAGCTATATGTTTTGCCATGACAATCAACAAAAGCCAAGCATAATCACTATCTAGGTTGATTTTTACTTCAGACAACTAGTTTTCACTCACGATCATTGTACGTCGCTTTATTAAGAGTAAAAACCAGAGATAGAGTCAAATCTTTCTATTAGTGTAGTTTAATATTTATGTTAGTAATTAAATATTTCTTTCATTAAAATAATTTTATATCAACTATGTTAAATAATATATTTTATTGTGATGTCACCCGTGTAACACACAGAAACTTAAACTAGTATTAATATAAACTATTACTTAATGACACATGATACTTCATACTTTTATTATGACCAGCTAAATTTTACTTTTGCTATTAAGACAATATTACTTTAATGAAAAAGTAACCATCTCGCTTACCCATAATAGTATCATTTATGTTGTTATAATTTACAACTTTTAGATTAGGATAAAAGTCATTCATATGTTCGTCATGGATCACAATGTTACTTTTCTTTTAAGGTTACTTGGATGAAAAGTAATCTTATAAGTGCTACTAGTCACAAGTAGCATAGATAAGGGACGAGGGGTATGTACCCGACTCGGGTACACCATCGCCATCCGCTAGGGTATACTACTAGAAAACTGAATTTTACCTATAAAATTTCCTACAAATTTCTCATAACTCAATTAGTTTTTGTTTCAACTTTCCTATAGTTTTTCGACAAAAAAATAAAAATAAAAAAATCCTCAAAATTTATCCACAATTTTCCGATAAAATTGCCACAAAAAAAGTATTTGTAGCAATTTAGATGCCAAATTTGATACCTTTATGACAAAATTCCGACAAAATAAATTAAAATTATATATTATTTGTTACTACAAACAAAATTAATAAATAAAATTTCATATAATTTATATTTTGGAATGTTTTAGGAATTTTCTGAATTTTTTTGTGTAAAGTTATGTTTTTTTCTTTTCTATTTTGGAATTTTAAAATCTCTTTTGTTTGGAAAAACATTAAGTTGTTGCGTGTCCGTCGCAACGAACTTATGGGAATTTTGTAACAAAACTTGTAAAAGGATCACATAATTTTTTAGTTGTAGGTAATTGTTGCAAAATTTATAAATGAAATTTATTAAGTTTTGTAGGAATTTGTCGGAAATTGCTAAAAGAAAGTTATTTAGTTTTGTAGGAATTTTGTCGCAAAATAAAAATATTTTTGTATTTATAGATTATTATTTTTTCTAAATATTACTAATTTTAAAAATAAATAAAGAAAATATTATAAAATAAAATTAAAAAAAGGCAAATTTGTCGAAGAATTGTCGGAAAGACATAAAAATGGTTGTCAACATTTTGTAGCAACATTTACGACGAATTTTTCTCGGAAATATGTAGCAATATTTGTCGTATTTTTGTAGCTAATCTAGTTACCGACAAGTTTATTTCACACAAAAAATTTTGTAGCAAATTTATGGGTTTTGGATATATGATTATCCGAAACCGAATGTTCGGTTATTCAAAAACCAGTAATCAAACTATCGGTTATTGCTTCGATTTGCTTTTTTCGTTTCGGTTATTCAGTTTCAGTTTCGCTTAATTCGATTTTATGCTCACTCTATTTTTACCCTTTAATGCAAGGAGTTTTGTGCTACCATCCATTTGATATAACAAAGTAAATTTGATATATACTTCTATAACATCCTAAAAAAATAGTTAGTCATTTGTTTGTTAACTGGCTCTTGACTTGAAACTTGCCCATAATTAGTTTGGTAATTAAAATCTCACTAGCCCATAATTAGTTTCGTAATTAAAATCTCACTAGTAATATAGTTCGATCTAATTTGGCATGTATAAACATTTAGTTTGAGTTGTGGTAGATTGCTCGTTAGCTCGTTTGAATAATGTACATTTTTGGTTTCTAGCTAGATTAAAAGATTACAAACGAGTAAAGTCAACTAATATTACTACAAGTTTAAGCCTAAACTAATGCTTATTCGACTTTACTAGCCCGTTTAACACCATTCAAAACAAGAAAGAAGAACGAGAAATGATTCTAAAAAGAAACGGGACCCTCACTTTTGACATCAATTTATGCATTAACCCCAAGTCCCCAACAATTGTTTCAAGTAATATATCATTGTAAAGGTATAAAGAGTTAAAGACTAAAAATGACACCAAGAACTTGTATATTTGATCACCTAATTACGTTTCTTTTGGTACCCCTTTGTTTCTTTCTTCATTCTATTTAGGGTGTAGTTGTTTATAAATCTTGAGACCTTCCAATAGTTTGGGAGCGTTAGAGGAAAATAAGTTGAAAGCCGTGTGGTACAAATCGAAAGTTGAGAGTGATATCGACCAATTGGTTGGTGAAAATTGATGTTATTTAAATCCAATATCCTTAGTTTTTAAAACTTGTTTATTAAACCAAACACATCAACCCAAACACACCACACACTTATCAAACATGTTAGACCACCTACCACCCAAAAAATCTGATTATTTTCATGTCAGGTTAGTTTCCAATCACCTTCAACACACTTTATCTTAATGGGTACTTATGTAAATTAGCATCGAGTTTACAAATCTTTGGGTAAATGGATATTATTCCCCTTTTTAGGAAACAAAACTATAAGATCATACGCTGTGGGTGTGGATTAGCGGTGTTTATGCCTTTCCACGTCATACACACCACACCATACCCGACGTTGTCAACGACATTGAGTTATGGGCTTGGAGAATTCCACCAGCTTTGAATTAATAAGTGTGTATATTCATATCATATTATTGGGCCGTGGAAGTAGCCGTTTTACCCAACGGCTAGTAAAAAACAAGTTTTAAAAAAAATCAATCTTTTTATATAAAAATACACCATTACTCTTTCAAAAAATCTCAACTTTTTATATAACTCTCAACACTCTCTCACCAAAAATCTCACATCTCATCTTATTACAATGCCGGTTATTCCAGAAAAGAGGTGGTTGTACTGTGGTGGCGATCATGGAAGGTGACCACAACGGTGACATAGAGAGAAAAAGAATCGGTTGTACTATGGTGGCGATTTTATGGTGGTGTCGGTAGCAACCGCAGTCGTCACCATCACTTAACCAACTCGCCGGCGACCTAAAAGGTCTTGATTGGCATCAGGATAAACTTACAAGCAACCATAGGGTACACAAAGGGTTTCTAGGTTATTGTAGATAGTATCATATGAATATTTATTTTATTATCTGTTTGTTATTTTGTATTGTGTATATGCATTATTTTTGTTCTTACGTGTCATTTTACTAATAACTAGTTTTTAGTTTTATAAATATACCATTTTAATGAAAACTAGTATTAAGCCGCCCGCGTTGCGGTGGGAGCATAAAACCGTGAGAATTAGCACCAACGCCACACCACCGACAACGACCACCGACACTGAAGTTGCGGAGTGTTAATGTGAAGAAATTAAATCGAAATGTAAAGTATAGAAAGTAATAACTAAGTCAATTTAGAACTAGCGCGTTGCGACGAACTTGTCAAACAGGAAAAAATAGACGGCGTAGAAACGTTGAACCACACACGCACGTTGCGTCGTGTTAACTTGTAAAATTTAGAAGAAAACATAAAAACGTTGAACCATATACGCAAGTCGCACCGTGTTAATTCGTAAAATTTCGAGCGAAACACTAATGAAAAATTTGCAAAATATGAAAAGTAGAAGGCCAAAGGTGAAAGTAAAAAAATTGTGAGATTAAATTTATAAAAGATGAAAACTGTTGGGTTAAAAGATAAAAAAATTAAATACACTTTAATTAAAAGTGTAATATCAAATTTATTTTGAAAACTCCCCTAAGACTCAAGTACAGTCCTTTTATGCATAACAATGTTGGAAATTTATCAAATTTATTTTAAAAACTCCACTAAACCTCAAGTAAAATCCTTTAATTAATAACAATGTTGGAAATTTATAGTGTGGAAATGTACCAACATCATGTTCCAGGTCAATAAGACGAGCAAGATTACAAATAATATAATAAATATGTTTATTTAGTAAAAGAATATAAAAAAGTAATATTACGGGTTTATTTATAAAAAATAAAAATAAAAACCTGCCTTTTTAAAATATTAAAAGAAGTTTAGTTTTGTCAAACATATGAGTTTGGGGAAATAGCAAGAATGGCCGTTGAGTGGTCAACTTTTCAAAAATAGCCAATTGAAACGGGTCCATGAGCCTTTTCAATCTCGTGTAACGACTTAAAAATCCTTTCAAGTCAACCAATCCATGATTGTCACATGCCCAACAACCGTTATTCAGTTGAAAGTTCTTAGCCAGGTACTTTCAACACAGCTCAAGTTTTTTTCAGTGTAGCAGCTTGGCTTGGCTTAAGATCTTTCAACACGGCTTGACAACATTCAACACGGCTTGAGATCTTTAAGTGTAGCGGCTTGGGTTGGCCTAAGATCTTTCAACACGATTTGACAACTTTCAACACGGCTTGAGATCTTTCAACATAGTTTAAATATAAACGAATAATTAAAAAAATCTCAATTAAGTATGAGAACTTGAAAATCTCAATTAAAAAAGTTATTCCTTTATATTTTAAATTGAAATATAACTTTTTTTATTATTAAGATACAAAATTTAATTGAGATTTTAAAATAACAATATTTAAACTAATTAAGAAAGTTTGTATTAACATATAAACTTAGTGTAAGAATTTAATGTATATTAGGTATGCTTGAAATATATAATATTCCAAGAACTGTTAGTACTAACTAAAAAATAATAATATATATTTTAAAATATGAATTACATACGATCATTACACATAAAAATTCTCAATTAAATGTGAGAACTTGAAAAGGCTCGTGAACCCATATAATACACCTTGTTTACTAAAAATATGACGTTTTATTATTACGATACAAAATTACATTTATTCAACCCATGTAATATACTAGGTTATTAAAGATGTATTTTTTTATTATTTGGTATAAAAAATTGGATTTATTCAACACACACCATACACGAGTTTTTTTAAAGATATTACCTTTTACAGTACACGAGTTTTTTAAAGATATTACATTTTTATTATTTGGTATATAAAATTACATTTATTTAACCCGTGTAATACACAGAGTTTTTAAAGGTATAACTTTTTAATTATTTGGTATATACAATTCCATTTATTCAACTCGTACAATACACGAGATTCTTAAATATATAACTCTTTTATTACTTAATATATAAAATTACATTTATTCTACTCATGTAATAAACGAGGTTTTTAAAGTTATATTTTTATTATTTAGTACAAAAATTACATTTATTTAACCCGTGTAATACACAGGGTTCTAACCTAGTAATTTTTTATTTTCAAGTTAAATATTTTTTATTTTCAAGTTAAAAATTTCAGATTTTTTTTAATTGAGATTTTCAAGTTCTCACATTTATTTGAGATTTTTTTTTAATTATTCGTATATATTTAAACTATGTTGAAAGATCTCAAGCCGTGTTGAAAGATCTTGAGCCAAGCCAAGCCGCTACACTGAAAGATCTCAAGCCGTCCTAAAAGATCTTAAGCCAAGACAACCCGCTACACTGAAAAGGCTTGAGCCGTGTTAAAAGTACTCGCTAATAACTTTCAACTGAATGCCGGTTGTCGGACACGTGACCAGAGCCGTCTTCGAGAACTCTCAAAATAATTTAGGCATCGGGCGAAATAAAAAAAACTGAGCCCAAAATTGTGGTAAGAGAAAATGAGTTAAAAAAATAAGACCTTGCTGATGGAGCCAAGCCTTGAACTTGAGACCTCTACATTATCTCAAAGGGGATTTTCTCCCACTTCACCAACAACACTTTTATGTATAATAAATGAATGTGTATATTAAATATAATTTACCATATATATATATAAAAGCTTATAAACATTTCGGGCCCAAAAAAGTTTTGGGTCTCGAGCGGTGGCACGGGTTAGCCGGCCCAAGAGCCGGCCCTGCACGTCACAATCATGGTTTGATTGACTTGAAAGGATTTTTTTAAGCCGTTACACGAGATTGAAAAGGCTCGTGGAGCTGTTTCAATTCGCAATTTTTTAAAAGTTGAATGGTCATTCTTGCTATTTCCCCTATAAGTTATCCAATAAGATTAAGAGTGAGGAAAACAAATTTTCTAAAATAACACAACTTTAGTAAATATTTTTGGAACAACACTATTTTGTAAATATTTTCTCGTGTAATAGTCTTTTGTAAAAAATAAAATAAAATAAAAAACTCTAGACAAAGTAAATGTTTTTAGGTTGAAGGTAAGGTGGTGGTTTTCGTAATTCTCTATGTAGCTCTAAGACTCAACAAAATGCTTAAGGTTACAATACGAAAATAAGATAAACAAGACAATGGAAAGCTAGAAAAGTAGGTTGTTTATACTACTATTTCTAATTTTAATAATGATTATATTACCTTAAGATTTTAAAGTTTTATTCCGTTTAAGAATTTTTTTTCTTTTATTACATATATAAAATAAAATTTTAATATGATATGTATATAGAAACTTTTTATGTTCGAATTTTTTTGTGTTTTTGGTAGTTGTTGGTCCCCTCCCATCGGTATAAATTCGAGTTTATCTTCGTTTTACATTATTTGAGTCTTTGGTGTTATAAATTCATGATTTTATTTTATGTTTTCTTCTCGGTTTCGATCACCGTTGGGTTGTTGCTAAATATGTTTATATGTCCCCACCTCTAGTGATATGCATTTACGGTTTAAATCACCTAGTTGTATTGTTATTTATTAGTAATAAAATGTAATTAATATATACCTATATCCATAATGAAATTTACTTCGCTATATGTTATAGAGTGAATTGCAATTTTTGTCCTTTATCTTTATACCACATTTCAAATGGTATTCCTTATCTTTAAAATTGACGACCTTTGTTCTTTATGTTTCAAAAAGTTGCACGTTTTGTCCTTTAATCCTAACCTAGTTTATTTTTTCAGTTAAAGCAGATCACACAAGGGCAATTTAGTCTTTTTACTAACCACCAACCACTCTCTCTCCCTACCTCTTGATGGAGAGGGTAAAACCCGAGCTTTAATGGGCTTATATACTAAGTTTTATGTGCGTTTTAAGTAATTATATGTGTTGAATGAGATAACTACGAGAACTGGTGGTTTTGCAGGTTAATCACTTAATTCGGTTAAGTTAAGAAGATTAGAGATGACGTGGAATAGTTGTGGATGAGTTGCATAGAAAACGATGCAAATCGGGATTGTTCGGGTTGGAAATAGCTTGGAGTTGCAAGAAACAAGGAAGAACAAAGTCCGAGGGCTGCTTGGTAATAATTGGAAGTTGCGTTGTAGCTTAAATGTACAAGAGAGGTGAATAATCTAAGTTCAGGGTTCGAGTGTCAATTTGTGAAAGTTGTAATGCAAAGGAAGAAGGGGCCTGGGAACCGCGACGTAGCCTACGGTCTGATGACCATAGGTTACGGTCATACATTTTGACAAAAGGATGTTCAGCAAGTGTTAACCGTAACTTACAATGTGAGACCGTAGGTTACGGTTAGGAGATTAAAGAAGAAACAACACCCTTGGATCGTAGCTTACGATCCTTGACCGTAGTTTATGGTCCATTCTGAAGCGTGTGTGCTTGTTGTTGCGAGGTATATTAGGGATTATCAAGAGCTTATCAATTATCTTCGACTTCTGGGACGAATTGGGGACTTCTAGAGCATCAAAGTTAGGATTTTTACACTGTTAATCATCATCAATTTCATGGAATCAACCATCGCGATCATGCAATCATCAATCTTTCAAGAGTATGAAGATCACTTGTTCAACATGAGCGGCTAGTCATTTCGTGGTGTCCTCCAGATGGAGGATTCGTGAAAGTAGACGATTTTATGTGTTTTTATGATGTATGAACCTAGTAATCTAAGCATTCGATGCTATTTACTATTCGATTCGATTAACTGGTTGTAAACAATTGCGTTTTATTGAACTTTAATCTTTAATCATTCAATTCCTGAGAGTTGTAGTAATTGGGATATATCTGACGTGGGATTAGGGTTGGTAATTGTAATTGATGCTCATTTGATAACCTCTCGTTATGTATTGATCGGGTACTTAGTCTCTGAATATCACAATTAGTCAACTAGGTTAGCTCCATAGCCCAAGTCGGTTAAACATGGAGGCGGTGGCGAGGAATGGTCTTTTTAATATAAGGGGGACTTTGGTGTCTTCCTCCATGTCTAGTATGACAAACTCGGCTGGAATGACAAACTCTCCGACCTTTACTAAGAGATTTTCGATGACACCTTGAGGGTATTTAACCGACCTATCGGCAAGTTGTATGCTCATTTTTGTGGGGTGCGGCTTTCCCAGCCCAAGTCGGTTAAACATGGAGGCGGGCATTAGATTAATGCTAGCCGCAAGATCGGCTAATGCATTTCGTATGGGTGATCCACCGATGGAGTAAGGGATTGTGAAGCTTCCGGGTTCGATTTTCTTTTGGGGGAATTTGTTAAGGAGTACCGCTGAGCATTATTCACTCAAGTTAACCTGTTGTATTGTCTCAATCTTTCTTTTGTGAGTGAGGAACTCTCTCATGAACTTAGAGTATTTCGGCATTTGAGTAAGGACTTCGACGAAAGGAAGATTGATACGTAATTCTTTTAGTAGGTTTATGAACTTGGTGAATTGCTCATCGGTCTTTTGGCGAAGTAAGCGACCAGGGTTGGGTACCGGGGGTTTTTGGTTCGTTCGGTGGTTTGTGGGGTGGTTGTTTCTTTACGGATTGAAGGTGGGTTTGTTGGTTGTTCGGTTGTGTGTTGTCGTTAGGGGGTAAGGGTATTTTCTCGGGACCTACTTTCCGGTTTCTCAATGATATAAAGTTTACTTGCACCTTTGGGTTGGTTTCGGTATTGCTACGTAATGCGCCTTGGGGTCTTTCGGAGAAACTTTGGGCTAGTTGACTTGTATATTTTTCAATATTTTGCATGCTAGTCCGTTGGTTTCGAATGTCGGATTCCGTTTGTAGGAACCGATCCGATACCTTTTGTCGGTTTCTGAGAGAAGGCGTGTGATGAGCTCTTCAAGCCTTTCCCGTCCTTCTTGTTGTTGAGGGAAATTTTGTGGCTCGTTTCTTGGTGGTTGTTGAAAGTTAGGTCTTTGATTTTGATTTTGTTGGTTACTACCATTTCCCGGTTCCCTCCAACTAAAATTGGGATGATTTCGCCATCCCGGGGTGTAGATGTTTGTCGGGGTTCCCGTTGGTCTAGGTCGATTATCCAAGTAGTTTACCATTTTCGTTTGATTTTCCATTTCTTTCATACAACTCCAATTTTCGTGCGGCCCACCGCACCCTTCACAAGCCATAACCGAGGCCGTTATTGATATTTATAGTGTTTTTTTTTATTTTTGAAGATAAGGCCTTGATTTGGACTTGAAAAGAGGTGTTTTCGTCTACTTTATGGGCTCCCGGGGCTGTAGATTTTGAACCTCGGGGGTGTGCAATTGAAAATTGTTTTGAGCAATTTCCTCAATTTGATTGTAAATTTCAGTTGGGCGTCTATTACCTAGGAGACCCCCAGAGCTTGAGTCAAGTGTTTGTCTTGTGTGTGGGAAAAGTCCATTATAGAAAGTGGATACTTGTTGCCACACTTCTAGACCATGACGGGGGCATTTTTTCAGTAGCTCATTGAATCTTTCCCAAGTTTCATACAAAGATTCTCCTCCTCTTGTGAATAAGTATTTATTTCAGTCATTAATTTAGCGGTTTTAGATGGCGGAAAATATTTGTATAGAAATTTTTGGGCAAGTTCATCCCAAGTGTTAACCGATCCACTTAGGAGGGTGTTTAGCCAAGCCTTAGCTCTGTCTTTTAGTGAGAATGGGAACATTCGGAGTCGGATGGCGTCGTTTGATACTCCATTGATCCTGAAGGTGTCACATGTTTCCAAAAAGTTGGTAATATGTAAATGGGGATCTTCATCGGGTAAACCGTGGAATGTGGCGGAATTTTGGAGCATTTGTATCAAGTGCGGCCGAAGCTCGAAGTTGTTAGCGTCGACGTTCCGTGGATTGATGGCGGCTCCAAGATTACTGACCGTAGGCCGTAGGTAATCAATTAGGATACGTTGATCCACCATTGAGATTTGTTGTCCAGAAGCTTTCTCTTGATTTTTGTCTTTTAGTCTTTTTCTTAGAAAGCGTTCGGGTTCGTCTAGAGGTTCTTTTATGTCTTTGTCCGAACTGGAGCTCTTGCACCGCGTAGAGATTTCAGGCCCTCCGATTGAGTTCTGAGTTCTGCGATTAAAACAAAAGGTTTTGTTGATCAGATAGCTTACTACGGCCCCGTGGTTATTAACCACGGCCCATGTTGAGGATTACAGTTTATGTTTTCTGGATCCCAATTACTGGGGAGTTGGGCACGGCCCCGTGGTGCACCTCCATGGCCCCGTGTTCGCTCTTCTGTAACTCAGAAAACAAAAACTGCTAGCAAGAAAGCTGGGTACGGTCCGTGTCTGACCTAGCACGGCTCGTGCTGCAACCTGCAGAATGCGCAGAATTTGTTGAAAAAGAGAAAAATCCTAAAAATTAAAAAGAAAAAGTTAAAAATAATTAGGTCGTCGATTTTAAAGTTTCTTAAAATCCTTGTGTTCCCGGCAGCGGTGCCAAAAACTTGGTGCGTGTCAAGCGTGTTATGATTTTATTGATATTTTAAGTCTGTTTACGCATTAGCCAAGTTTTAAATTTCTAAAACACGATATTATACTAATACTAAACACACATTAGGGCAAGTTCACCCATCGCGAGCGTAGTATAGTGTTGGTAAGATACCAAGGTCGTCCAAGGATACAAGAGCTTTTAATACCAGTTTAGCGTCAACGTCTAATCGATATAATTTTTTGATAAAAGTTTTGAAAGATAAAAATAAAATAAAAAGATAAACAAAAAGGAAATACAAATAGACAAGAAAGAATCACTTGGTTTTAACTCCTCTTTTAAGTATCCTTTAATGATTTTCGCACTTTCGGACTTTTTAAGAGATTATCTTTGTTATAGTAGTAGGCACCTTTCTTGAAGGTGATGTTACCCTCGACGTAGTGGTTTGAGTCTGCAGGGATACAATCCCAAGAGATCGGAATATTGAAAGATAATTAAGTAAGTTATTAATTTGAAAATTAGTAGGCCCCTCTTTTGAAGGTGACGTTACCCTTGGCCAATTCGTTTGAGTCAGCAGGGATACAATCCCAAGAGACCGGTTTTATGTTTTAATAGTAGCTTAGATATGAGGGGTTCAAGCTATTCGCACCCCCGCCATTCAATACCATATGGCATTGAAGGAGGTCCTAGTAAGCTTAAACCAAATCCTCGTAGGATCTATACACTTAACGAGACAAGAATCTTACCAAACCACCCTTCTAACCCCCTTCCAATAGTTAACGCGTTTTATATAGACCGAAAGACACGAATGAGCAAATCAATGACATCATGAAGAAATTTTTAGAAAAATTCACTTTCAACATAAGAAACTAGTTATTAAAGTCATTAGTACAAACCCAATTAAGTAGCCGAAATATTAAAAATCAAAAGTAATACATAAAAGATTTGCCTTCACCAAGTGATGTAAGTGATTAACCAAACATAGCCTTTGATTGACAAGAACTCTTACGATCAATCTTGGATCCCGAGACTACTACACATTCTAAAGATGATAGATGGATGATGGTGGTGGGTGTTGGTGTTGTGGTGGTGGTGGAATGGTGGCAAAGTGAGAGAGAAGTGGTTTGCCAATGGATGCCTTTGAAGGGAACCAAGCACCTCTATTTATAGTCAGATAAGAGCCCCGACCATCGACGCCGTGCCCGCTGAGCATGGCCACGTGGCCCTTTCATTCTCTTCCTTCATTAATTGCAGCTATCAGCAGAGTGTCCCACACGACCCCCTGTCTTCTGGGCACGGCCCCGTGGTCAGAGTACTGTTGTACTATGAAGATTATGCGAATCTTAGCGTTGACCATGCCCCATGCCTGCCGGACACGGCCTCGTGTTGGATTGGATTCTTCATTTTGTCTTTTCGGCATGATCTGTTAGTTGACCACGTCCCATGTCTGGGTGGACACGGCCCGGGGTGGCCTTCTGTTTTTCTTGTTTTTGCTCTTGGGATGCTGCCGAGGGGCCGAGCATGTCACGTTATTCCTTCTTCTTGTATTTTGTGTTGGTTTAGCTGCTAATTTGCTTCTTTCGTTCTTTTAAGCTCTTTTAGTCCTATATGTTAAAAAGGAACAAAGAAACGTGTTTTTTTTCCAACACTAGTACTAAAAAAGGGTTGGGTTCATGGCTCGTTTGATGTAATTTATATGTTTCATTTTGTACACATAAAAAACCGTCAAATAAAACCGTCCAAACATGGGTCCAAATAAAACCGATCACCAAACCGAATTTATAAATCGAACATCATGACAAATAGCCTACAAACCTGCCACATCTCACACCTTTTAGTTCTCACTATACTCACTTAGGATCCAATTCCCCCAAATTCATACACCACTATCACAGACGTACTAGAACGACAACAACCACCGTCAACACCGTAACCACCAGCACCACACATCAACCGCTGCCGCGAACTGGTTGAATTCAAAAAGGGCCTCATTCGAACACCGGAACAACAACAATAACCACTGTCAACTCCGTCGTTGTGTCCGAACGCCTCTAGATTTAATTCATGATTGAAATGTACGAAAATCCAAAGCCGATTGCTTGAATCGCTACATAGCATATATAATCTGAATTTCGTCCCTAATTAGTTTAATATTACTAGGTTGTGAACGAAATGTGGATGTTAAATCAGCAAGCTTGGGACTACCTAAAAAACATCAAAAAAGGTGAAAAAAGTAAGTGGACTGTTTTTCATAAACGAAGACATCGTCGTTGGGGTAACCTAATGACAAACATATCAGAGTCAATGAATAATGTGTTACGTGAAGCAAGATTGTTGCCTATAAAAGCTTTGATTCATTATACGTTTACCAAAGACGTATCAGAGTATGCTAGGGACACTCAGATTCCCCAAAGTTGTAACTCCCCTCTACCCCCTCACATTTGGTCCAGAATTAATAAACTATATTCAGTAGCTATTCAACATAAGTGTCCATCAATGATGCCACAGATGCACATTATTGGGTTGTTTCAAAGTTCGAAATGAACAATCACGGTGGAAATGAGTACACTGTTGAATACCATAGGAGGTGCACTCGATGCTCATTGCCCGAGACTTGATCTGAACTCAACTAAAAAACCGACTTTAAATATTAAATATTCAACTACGCATATAATAACTTTTAACTTTTACCACCTTTTTATAAGGTCTTAACTCTTACACATACCGTTGCGGGTTAAATCAGCTCATGACTATATCCGGTTGCTTTTTGTTTGAATTGTGCGAAAATCCAAAGCTGATCAGTTTTTTTTTGGCCTAAATCAGCGGATTAAATCAATTTATAATATACGACGTAGTGGATTAATTGGTTTGTTTACGGGTTACAGGTCGGTAGGTTATGGGTCACGGGTCAAATGGTTAGTAGCCAAAAAATAAGTAGGTTAGCGGGTCAATAAACTTTATGCAGCTAAACCCTTTTCATATTCCAAAAATAAGAAAACAGCCTCTTAAAATTTAGCTTCTAATCTACACAGAAACAAACCAAGTTAATATTTGAACAATATATATGTTTTGACTTATGTTGCTAAATATAGTTGTTATTTTAATTCACATACAAGTAATTGTTTTTTTGGGTGTCTAGCCCACACTGTGTTTTTATTATATATTTTTTTGTTTTTTGTATTTTTATGAATGCGAGGTTCTAAAATAGTACTTTTAAACTAGCAACTTAAAGTATTTGAATCTTATAAAACTTCTGAATAATCTTAAATTAAGATATTACTTACATTATTATTATTACTTACATTAAAAGCAACTTCTGTGTCGCTTCTTTTGATTTTGTCCACCAAAATTTATTATTTTATCTTTTGAATTCTAGACAATTGGTTGAGCTTGAAGTACAACTTTTTATTTATTGTTTGATTTACTTACCAATTGTGTCACTAAAATGGTGCTAGGTGGAAGATACTGTAGACGTTAGATGCTAGATGGCAGAAAATGTTGGACACGGATACATGTTACAGTGCCAGACATGGAGAGTAAAAATGGATGTTCGAAATTAAGCCACAACGTATACAAAGTATAAACGCTATTTATTAACATTGATCGTATGAAAGGCAATTACAAAATCTACTATCAGTTTATGTAAAAGCTAGAATATATGTTTTCACAACTTTACTTGCATAGTTTGTTAATACCCATACCCATGAATGTTTTATCCTGTTGGAAGGGTATTCAGCCACCAGCAATGGTTGTTGCCATCATCGTCATTTCTGATTTATAACACTAACATAATTGTTGTTAGGTCGCATGAAACCATGTGCAGCAATCATAGTATTGCTTCCATGTGTTCAGATACATAACATAAATTGAATGTTGTTTAAAATTATAAAAGCACTAACCATGATAAACTCAATAAATGTTTACCAAACCTTATCAACAGCAATTAAATTAATTTGCGTATGCATATTTGCATCATGTCTTCATAACAATAATTTACTCTCATATATGAAAAGGTGAGACCACGTAGCACTGGTTATTTTTTAAGTTGGGAACGTTGCCGGCCAACGACTAATAGTTAGGATTATTAAAATCCATTATTCCTATTAATAAACTTCAACATATTCAAATTAATGTAAAACAAATAGAAATTTTCATGATTAATAGAATCCAAAGTTTTAAGTGTTCATACTTTGTTTTGCAAGTTAATTTTGGCTACATTAATTCTTTTGTAGAAGTACGTTTTCAGATGGTTTAAGTTTTCATGTAAATTTTGTCTAGATTCGAGATAGTATAAATTTGAGTTACTGTACGTTTCGACGGTATAAATTCGAGTTATTTTACGTTTCGATGTCGCGCAAGGTGTCACGCCTCGTTTCCGTGTTTTAACTCCTCTCCCAGATCCCTAGTATGTGTATCTTGGGTCTTCATTCGTATTTGTGTTACTCAGGTTTGTATTATCACATTTTGGTTCAAGGATCTGCATATTTGATTTACTTCTCTGGGTTTGTTGACGTTAAATAATCAAACATTATCATTTGTTGATTTTATACATATTTGTAGATGAACATCATATTCATGTCCGACAAGTGTATACAAGGATTCATCCAAGTACAAAATTCTATAGAAGTGAAAATTTTATATTTATAGAATTGTAAACTTTTATGCTATATTGTTTTAATGCATTTCACATAGGTTATCCTAATTAGTAAGTGAGACTTAGTTTAAGCTACTATAGTATTACGGCATTTTATGCATTATTGTTCATATATTATTCGGTTTCTAATGTTGGTTCTCTGTTGCTGGTTTTTATGTTATTTTAAAAAAAAAAAAATTAGCCGGGCGTCTATCAAGGAACAACCTCTATATCCTTTAGAATAATTGGTATTGAGTTGTTGATATCTTGAAATGGTTTCTATAATGTAGTTCTCTAAATTTTTTTATAGTTATTTATTTGTTAATAATCACGTGCGATTACATGCATGTTGTAGAATTAGCATAAGAACATAGTGCTGCATTGCGAAACTTTCATATCCTTAAATAGGTATAGATCGTTTTAGCCATTTTTTTTGCCTGACAAGCAAAGCTTAATTGAGTCAGTGGAGTATAACGGTCTGAGCCAATCGTGAACTACTCGGGATCGGTGACCTAAAAGATCGAATCATGCCAACCTTAAACAAGCCTAATCTCGATCCTTGAATTTATAATGTTATCTTTTTAAATTCTAGGTTGCGCAGTTTATAACCTTACTTAAAAGAATAACTAAGAACCAAGATTCATTTACTTAATTTCGTTGAATGTCTTAGACGTTAGACCATTGACAAATAGTCAAACATTTGTGTTGGACTTTCTCCAAGACAATTGTTGCAAATTTTGATGTTTTCTTTGGTATTGTTAATACAAAAAACCCATTAGCGAAGGCCGCCTGAAAGCCTAGTGACACTGAGGTTGAATAAAATGCTTCAACAACCAAGGCAGAGCGTGAGTTGAACTGGAAGTGCTCATGAAATTTCGATCGGTAGTAGGTATGTTGTGCGTCCTGAGTGGGTATTGGCTGGTGTTTTGAACTTGGATTCGATTAAGTTTATGTTTTAGGTCCTAATGTGTATCTAACTAAATCTTTGATGGATTACTTGATCGATCGAGTGAGTGCTAATTCATTCTGTTGAGATCAGTTTTTGGCAACAGGACTGGTAAGTCTGTGATTCAGTGAGTTGAGCATTTGGGCCTTACAAGTTCTCTTAATAATTACTTGTGCTTGGGTAGCTTTGTAATTTGAAGTACAAGTCTTAGACAAAAGCACAACCCCCCCCCCCCCCCCAATATTTCAGTTAGAAGTGTGTAAGTTCCGATTTTTCGTCAGAAAATTTTAAAATTATATAGGATCGTCCCTCCAAATTTTATTTCTAAATATTTATACAATATGAAACGGGATCAGGAGAAAACGATTTGAAGTGTGAGAACGGTGAGAACGGATCTTGTCCTAACACGTGGCAAACGGGCGCTAAATTATATGCGGGGCACGAATGTCATTCTACAATTTCCGTCCAATAAAGGCGTTTTCAATTTGTTTCGTACAAAATTCCAAAAATTGCTACTTGGCGTTTAACATGGATTCTGATTCAAAGAGTAATATTTAACACTGTAACGCCATTGATTTGTTTAAATCCAATGGCTGATGGCCTTTTATACATGATATTGGCGATTTATATAAAATATGGCGTTTTATGTGTCATATTGGCGTTTTATACATGAGTATGGCGTTTATACATGAGTACGGCGTTTTATGTGTCATATTGGCGTTTTATGTTAGCGAAGTTAAAAGACCTTTTTACCCTTAATGAAGCGCGCCAACGTAATAAAGTTGGGGTCATTTACGAAAACGCCACCGTACCAATCTAATCCATTGATTGTTTTGATCCAACGGCTGATGGCCGTTCTCACCGTTTTCACACGTTTCACCGTTTTCCCTAAATTCCTGACCCTATACAATATATAAATTAAAGTAAAGTTTGTTACCACTTTGTATATAAATGATGGGTAATTTGGTAAATATATTATTTGACCCGGCCGAATCGAATAGCCGACCCAACCCGAAACATAACGATAGGAAAGAAATTTAGATCCCCTCACTTTACGCCCTCTTGAAACTTTTGGTAAAGCTCCGCTACTGGACACAAGTCCATGCTGTCGACATGTTGGGAAGGAGTCGTTATCGAACACCTTGTACTTGTTTAGCATAACTTGTACGTGTGTAGCATATGCAAGATGTCGACATGTTGTGAAGGAGTACACCTTGCTGCTAAAAGGTTGATTACGTGACGGAAAAGTTTGTTAGAAAATGCCAAATGTCTGGTAATGGACCATGAGTATAAGGGGACTCGGGCGGGTACGTGGTCATCACCCACAACCCGTGATATAGCGCTATACACGACCGCCGCAATCAATGATAACGCGTGGAAAGATAAACACGTTGTGAGTATCACGCGTTGAAATCGAGAATTGGACCCTTTTTATTTACCGTTGGATGTTTTGTGTGTGTGTGTATATATATATTCAAATATTTTTTATACAATCAACCAAATATAATCTCTCAAATACAATCTACCAATACAAATAGTTTTATAAAAAAGCCAAAGACAATCCAACCCAAAATGGAAGGTTCAAGCAAACGAGGTTCGGGTTCGAAAAAAAACATGTACGACCAAGGGTTCGAGCTAATCTTGGCCAGCCGGCGAGATTTCGGTTGCAAGACGAACCCGACCCAAACCCACCGATTCAAACCCAACCGTTCTCCCATCAACCCTTTCAAACCCAACAATTTCCACAATTTCAAACCCAACAATATCAAAACCAACCTTACATTCCACCATATCAACCTCAACCGTATCAACCTCAACAATTCAAAACCTCAACCCACTTGAAGATAACAATCTCATCCGCCAATTCGCCCGTACATACTGTGAACCACAACAACAACTAGATGACGATGGCGATAGCGAACCGATTGAACAAGAAGAAGAAGAAGATAAAGAAGTTTAAGAAGTTGAAGTCGTCCCAATAGCCGGTGGACGGAGACCTTGGACGAGCGACGAGGAGGTCACTTTTGGTCAAGTCATACTTACACGTCTCCGAAGAAAAAAAAAACATTCGAACAAACAAAGAAAAGAGTTATTTTGGAGACGAGTTATAGCTCATTTTGGTAAACTTCCCGATTCGACCAAAAGAAACATGGATCAAATGACTTCGAAGTGGAGAGATATAAACCGAAAGATGAGCAAATTTAACTCTTGTTTCATTCAATTGATACGTTTTTTTGTAACTTTTATCTATATGTTTTTTAATAAAACAGTTTTTTTTTATAAAAACAAAAAACTGCTTTTTAAAAAAACTGTTATTTTAAAAAACAAAAAATTGTTTTTATAATTTTTTATAAAATCAACTGTTTTTTTTAAACTGTATTTTTTATAAAAACTGTTTTTTATAACTTTGTTTTTTTTATTTTTTGTAGTCCCGAACTCCACAAAGTGGAGCGAGCGAGGCGACCATCATAACAAACGCCATAGATCTATATTGCAAAAACTTTAAGCATAAAGCTTTTCCACACTTGGCGGTATGGAACATTGCCAGAAATCACCCGAAATGGGAGCCGGTTGACTTGGTCAACATGCATTGGCTGACGGCTCCAAAGAGAAGAGGAGGTTCCAAAAGATCAAAAACTTCTGAGTCCGGGAACTACACTACTTCCGAGTCCGGAAACATGCAACAAATGAATTTGAATGAACAACCCGATGATGAACCCATTGCAGACGATACACCGACAAAGTCGGCCGCAAGCAAAGCGGTGGTTCGTCAAATAGAAATAAGGAAGCGGTGGCGGAGTCCATCGCCGAATTCAGAGAGGCTAAATTGGTGAAAATTGTAACATCCGTCAAAAACGGATTTACAAACCCGCTCCGTTTAGCAACCGAACAGTCAGTCAAAAATTTCGTTGCGAATTAAATGCCCAAAAATATTTTTAAACGATCCGTAATCAACTATTATACGGGAATATATATTTAGTTTTTGAAAAACTGTCAAAAATCGCAAAATAAAAATGAATTGCCTCTCCGGGTTTCGAACCCGGGTCTGTACCGATCCGGAAATGACTTATCGCACATAACACAAACCACTGTGCCACTTACTCTGTTTGTTATATAATGAAATCATTTAAATCATAAAGTAACGTTATAAATTCAAAACCGGCGCCCAAACGGTTCAGTCGTCGGAATCCCGGAAATCTCGCGAGTTTTAACACCACTTTCAGTTATAACGTAAACCATTAACAATACATCGGTTATAACCGATGTTTGAAGTCCGCGACACCTTTCTATAACCGCCGGAAATTTTAAAACAACGAATACAGTCGGAATTCAGACCAAGTGCTTTGACGATTTGCACTATAAATCCACCCACAACCCACGACAAACACTTTCGCTCAAAATCACACCTTTTCTCGGCGTAATTCCACTCGCCGGAATAAATCTGTTCGTCGCCGGAAAACCGGTTTCCCCATTGCCGAGCTTTTCTGAACCTCCTAAGTTTATACCGAAGTCACCCTTACCTTTTCCAAGCTTTCCGGAGACTAGCTGCTATAAGGAACACGTCGCCGGAGGTGAATTCTGTCGCCGGAGTTCTGCCGGAAAACAGAGGATCCAGTCGGTATACCTCTTTCGCTTATTTTCTTTATCTTTTCACCTTTATCTTACCTTAATGGACTGTAAAACGCTAATAAACTGATAAAAATCTTGAACCAGTCGATTTCCGATTTCTGGTTCAAACTTGACGAGGAAGACGATGTTTTTATGTATCATATAAGTATAATATAAATCATGAAATTAATCGGGTTAGACACACAGTCCAGCGGTGGACTGTGTGCCATATAAAACGCAAAACGTCTCAAGTTCGATTCCCGTCTCACACACGCTGCCATAATAAAAATCATTTTTTTTGTTAAACCGAACCGGGTCGCCACAGTTATATGTTAAGTATATTAATAATCGGAATAATAACCAAGTTAGACACACAGTCCAATCGGTGGACTGTGTGTTTGTTTATATCACAGGTCACGAGTTCGAGTCCGGTCTTCAGCACCGACTCGGACAATTATCTTTTCTTTTTAAATAAGGCAGAAAAGGAAATAACTAATTAGTATTTAAGTATAATAAAAATCGAATGATATAACATGTTGAACACACAGTCCAGCGGTGGACTGTGTGTTGGATTAAACCACAGGTCCCGGGTTCGAGACCTGTGGAGTGCATGTCCGGTTCGCTTAAAACTATTTTTAAAATAAAATGATTTTCAGTTTAAACTAATTAGTGTATATATATAATTAAAATCAGATATATAACGGGTTAGACACGTAGCTCAGTTGGTAGAGCTGCGTGCACGCGTACGAGAGGTTCGGGTTCGAGCCTCACTCAGCGCACAATAATATGCCATCGACCGGTCACGGTCAGGTCAACGGTCAACCGGCCGGTCAACGGTCAGAAAAAAAATATATTTTTTTATTATTTTTATTTAATTATTTTAATTAAAAATCAATTATAAATACTTAAAAATAACATTTTTAAGGTTAGAAAATAGCCTCAAACTCACAAAAATACACCCAACAATCCTACTAAAATAGATTAATAAAATCCGTTTACTTACCAAACCATAATGCGATTTATCTAGGTTAAATCTCACTCGTGGTTAAAACCACTTCGCGTGCATTCAACGTCATCAACCGAACGCACCCACTGTGAGTGAATCTTACAATTCCCCCTTTTAAATTACACGTTTTGGGGTGTGTCATGTGTTATGAAAATAATTAATTTATTTATTTAAACTTGTGCCATACCACATCATGACTTAAACTTAGATTGTTTTATTGTTGTGATTTACTTATATTCCGTTTGTCAAATTATATGAAACTCATACATTAAGCCCATCAGTTCCTCGTGGGAGACGAGTAGAACATCGCGTGCTTCAATTCGAATTCATTATTGTTCATGTGTGTTTCATTGAGTTTATATTGTTTGTAGTTGTGTCATTCATATCATCATGTTTATGCAATTCATTCATCAGGCCCCTCAGTTCCTCGTGAGAGACGAGTTGAGCATCGCGTGCCTTTAATTGTTCCATTATTATTCATGAGTGTTTCATTTAACATCTTATGATTGTTGATCAAGTTACATCTAATTTTACTCATGTTTGGTTGTGCACATATTTCATAATCAATTTAAATAAATTGTTCAAATGTTTTCCATAGGATTCACTCGCCAACATTATGTTGATCCAAAAACCTTTTTACACATGATACAGGTGAACAGGTTGAAGCAAGGAAAACATAGGATATGCCTTAGAAGAGAACAAAAAAGTTTAGATTGTTAGTTAGATCATGTTGTAGCAATCATTGTAAATTTCCATTTAATTTGTATAATGAATATGAAACGCTTAATAAATGTCATGAGCTTTGATGATAACCCAATCATGCCCCGATCACCTTTTCCGCTGCGGGTCGGGATGTGACAAAAATGGCGGAATCGAAAAGAGAGAAGAGAAAAACTTATGGCGGCAAAAATTAAACGCGAGGAGGCGTATATTAAACACTTGAGCGCAAAAGAAAAAAATAGTGATTTAAACGTCTTGTTACAACCGAACGACAATCTCACCGAACCGTATAAATCGATCGTACTTCAACAAAAACGCGATGTGAAAAATGGGGTTGGGAGATGCTGTAGAAATTATAGTTTTTTTTTTAGTTTTAATGTTTTGTTTTTTTTTTAGATTTCGATGTTTTTTTAGTTTGTAATGTAGGATTTATTTAGATGAAATTTATTATTTAAAACTTTATTGTTAATTTATAAATTAAAATTATATTGTTTATTTATAATTAAAAAAACCCATCACTAGTGATGGAGTGATGGGCACCCCTAGTAAAATCCATCACTAGTGATAGAATTTGCCTCAAAGACGTGGCATATGGTGATTGGATGTTGTGAGTGATGAGTGATGGGCGCTCGTACCCCTAATGATAGAAGGTTTATTCATTATAGCAAATATGGTTTATTGGTTTATTCATTATGACAATAATGATACTTGTGAAGTTATACACATGGGGCATGCGTTTAATGGTTTATTTATTCATTATAGGAATAATGATACTTATTTTTTTAACGGCCAATAAAATTAATTTCAAGCATTTTCGGGGCATCTACTGGACAAACGGAGTATTCTGATAGTAACCCGAGTCGTCTACCATCACTTTCGGGAAAACCGGTAACCCATACGCGCGTAGGTACGACGATGAAATTATTAGAAAAACTCGTTTGGCTTAAGGATCAAACCCAACTTTCTCTGGGTGTCCTATCATTGTTCACCAATACCTCACTCCTTTTTGCACCAACTGAGAATTAAACTTGAGTCTTCACATAAGAACTCAAGTTTTCATAACACATATTAAGTTCAAAATATGAGGTCAAAATAAGCGGTTTGTGCTACAAGGTTTAGAAAAAAAAATAGTTATTTTAACATTGAAAAACTAGAGTTTTAAAATTGAATGGGATAGATTTCGAAAGATGTTGCTAAATGCACTCTCCCTTTTCAATTTTTACTGGTTGCACTTTTCCTTGAAGTTTTTAAATTAATACAATCAAAACTTATATTTTTAAATTAATACAATCAATTTTTAAAGAGGTAGAACCATAACCGAATTCCTGCAAATGTTCTTTGTATCTTTTATTCTTGAGTTGTTTTAAGAGTTAGTATTCTGTGTAATGTTGGAATTTTGGTTTGCTAAAATCACACCATTTTATAATAATTATTTAGTTCATAACCATTTTACACCCCTGTTAATATTAAATTCATGCTAAGTACTTTCTTTTGCAAGGCAATAAATAGGTTGTCACCAGTTCACTTATTTTCTTGGTATCATTTTTCATCACATTGGCCCACTTTTCTGAACTAATCACATCAAATTGCAACTCTTGGGAAAATTCTATTTCACTGAACCCTACACTAAACCAATTCACTCTCCCTGCGATGGACTGATGGCCATGATGATGATGATGATGATGATGAAGAAGAGAAGAAGACAATAACAATAACAATAATAATAATAATACTAATAATAATAGTAGTAATAATAATAATAGTAATATTAATAATAATAGTAATAATATAATAATAATAATAATAATAATAATAATAATAAAAGTACGCTAAAGTCATTTAAGCTAATGTAATACAGAGATAAGTGCAGATAATAAAACCTCATACGCTAAAAGGTTCATTTTATAGCTAATGTAATAAGATGAGTATAATGTGCAGATAAATAAAAACACCTCCAATTCATCAAGATTATGATCACATGATAAAGCTACAAACTAGTCAACATTCTAATACCAATATTCTTATTCTTTCCAAGTTATATATTCTGTCAAAGATTTTTTTTTATAATGTATAGTTCAAGATATATATATATAATGTATTTAAATCGAGATAGATGGTAAACAGGCAAAAAGTTACGCTGCTACCTCTAAAGTGGGAACAAATATAATGAAACAAGAAAGTGACATTTATCATTGACTAGAATGTGGTATAGATTGTTCAAACTTCAGAAAGACTTCAGACTATTTAGAATGTGGTGTAGCTTGTTAGAGAAGGATATGGTGTCACACCCCAACCGATAGCGGAATTATCGGGGTCCCGGCACTAAGTGGTTCAGATTGTTAGAGAGAATCCATAACAACTGTTATAAACGACAATATTTAAAACGTCAATTTCCCATACAATTAATGTATCATCATTTCATAATCATTACAAATCCAAACATTCTCAAACAATTCAAAATACGATAACTAGATTATTACAAGTTTCTAAAGTAAAATCCTAAGCTCAATTTGCAGCGATACATCCTCAACCTGTTACATACGTTAAAATACAAGTCAATACAATAAAGTAAAGGTGAGCATACAGATTTAATATCATAATAATAGCGATAAAGCGTCTACGCATAACCAACATGTATACGTAGAGAAAGTGAATCTAAGTAAGCTAACAATAATGATACAAGTTAACCAACACGACTGCGATGTGAGTATGCGCGATACGTGTTCACAATAACGAACACGCACGTAAAGTAATTTGCGAGCCTTAACAACCCCGAACCAATCGGGTGCTGAGTCCAAACTATAGTACTATCGTTGCTAAGGGTGGTCTACAAGTCCTCATTATTTACACATAGCAAACAAACATTCAGCAATTCACGTATAACATGCGAGAGCGGTTAGCGTTAAAAGAGTTTAGCGTTGTGTGTAGTGTGTTTTGATATAGAGACGTATGTAACACCCAAAAGTGCATTAAAGCAAAAAAGGGTTCAAGTATACTCAGAGTCGGTGCTCAGCGAAGAAACACGAACTGCTGTGGATTGAAGGGAGCGCTGGTTCAGCCTGTAAACGCGAACAAAAGTGCATCAGTCTTCCGAAGTGCTGAAACGGTAGAAGTATGGAGGGGCAGTGGACAAGTTCGGGCGAACTTGACATGTTTGTCTTGCAGTTTGTACAAGTTCGCGCGAACTTGACTGATTTTCTTGAAATTTGAACAAGTTCGGGCGAAGTTGGTCATCAAGCTGGTGACAACTTCGAGCGAACTTGACTGTTTTGGTCACCAATCATTTGTTTTCACGTCGTTTGCTGAGGAAATCGAGTGTCCATCCCTCCAACCTTGAGCTACTGAGCAAAACATAGGCTGGAGAGGTCTTTTGCATCGAGTTTTAGCCACTTTACAGGAACTCGGGCTAATCTGGGCGAACTTGTCGATTCGTACGGGTTAGTCCAGTTCGTGCAAGGTGACGATATCGTCCTTGTGCTTCCGCATCTGAGATCTTGCTTGACAACGCCTCGATCCACTTCATAGTGAACGAAACATACGTCACTTAGTCCGTATTTTGTGTAAAAATCAATGTTCTAAAAGGTTTTTCTCAGATCTAACACTTGGTGAGTCGAAATCATCAAGATTTCTAACTTGGGAAGCCAAAGCTAAGCCCAAATACACTCGTTTAGTGTAGACCTAAGTGAAATAGAAGAAGTTTTGTAGAAAAAGATGAAGATTTTCATAAATAGAAGAGTTTTGATGAAAACGAATGTAATCCTTGTGTAAAATCGTAGTGAAAACTTTGTAGTTTGCATAAAACGGGTTGATTCTTACTTGGAAAACAAGGGATTTCGGTTTTGGGAGCTCTGGAGCGAAGTTAGCAGCAAGGAATGAGAGAATGAGGGTGCTTGGTATTTATAGGTGAGGGAGAAACAAGAGGTCAGACATCAAGTTCGGGCGAACTTGAACCTGATCTCTCTGGATAGCGAGTACAACCATAAAACATAAAGCACACATAACATATAATGTAACATAATTATCCGTTATTTGAGTTTGCGTTGAGAGTTGCGAGTATTAAGCGATTTAAATGCGACAAATAAGCGATGTAATATGCGTTTTAAAATAATTTAAACCATGATAATTAATCCCAGATTACAAAACGACATGGAAACAAAAATAACGGTACTGATAAGGATTCGGATAACAATCCGAAAGATCGGGTTGTTACAGTCTTCCCTACTTTAGGGAATTTCGTCCCGAATTCAAGTAGCGGCCCTAACAAAGAGATGAGGATATTTAGCTTTCATATCACTTTCGAGTTCCCAAGTGAACTTGGCGCCGCGTTTGCCTTCTCATCGGACTTTCACAATACGAATGTGAGAGCGTCGAAGTTTCTTGATCTCTCGATCCATGATATCTACTGGCTTTTCCACGAAGTGCAGCGTGTCGTTTATTTGCAAATCTTCAAGTGGCACATGAAGATTTCCTTCAGCTAAACACTTTTTGAGGTTTGAGATGTGGAAAGTTGGATGTACGTTGTTGAGTCTTCCGATAATTCGAGTCGTTAGGCCACTTTGCCAATTCTTTCCAGTATCTTAAAGGGACCCACGTATCGTGGCGCTAGTTTTCCTTTCTTCCCGAAATGGACCGCTCCTTTCCAAGGTGAAACCTTTAAGAGCACCTGATCTCCCACTTCGAATTGTAGGGGCTTGCGGCGTTTATCGGCATAACTCTTTTGACGACTCCGAGCTTTCAGGAGATTGTCTCTGATTTGGAGAATCTTGTCTGTTGTTTCTTGTATTAACTCGGGACCGGTGATCTGAGCGTCTCCGATCTCGTGCCATACAATAGGCGATCGATATTTTCTACCGTATAATGCCTCAAAATGTGCCATTTGAATACTAGTATGATAACTGTTATTGTACAAAAATCTATTAAAGGTAAATGCGTATCCCAATTACCAACAAAATCTATAACGCACGAACGAAGCATGTCTTCGAGGGTGCGAATCGTGCGCTCAGTCTGACCGTCGGTTTGAGGATGGAACGCAGTACTAAGGTTAAGCTTAGTACCGAGTGCGGATTGGAAAGTCTCCCAGAGACGTGATGTAAAACGACCGGCGCGACCAGAGATGATGTCACGAGGCGTCCCGTGTCGACAAATAACTTGCTAATCGTTCTACCTCATAGTCTTCTCGTATGGCAATGAAATGAGCAGATTTCGTAAGACGATCGACGATAACCCAAATGCTATCGTGACCAGAAGACGTGCGAGGAAGTTTTGTAACAAAATCCATAGTTATACTCTCCCATTTCCACACCGGGATGTCGGGCTGTTCGAGTAAGCCAGAGGGGCGTTGATGTTCGGCTTTAACTTTCGCACAAGTTAAGCATTTCGAAACATACAGAGCGATATCTTTTTTTATTCCCGGCCACCAATACCTAGAGCGGAGGTCCTGGTACATCTTGTCGGCACCGGGTGAATGGAATATCGAGACTTATGGGCTTCGGTCATTAGTAATTCTCGAAGGTTATTGCGGCTAGGGATCCAAATGCGATTCAGAAAATAATAGATCCGTTAGACTTATTCTCCAGCTGAGTTTCGGCACCACATTTCATTTCCTCGAACAAAGTTTTCTCAATGAAACATGCATGTTGGGTTTCGCGAATCAAGGTTTCGAGTTTATTCTGGGCTTGAACGTCATGAATGCTATACACATAGCTTCATCGACTGAGAGCATCGGCTACGACGTTTGCTTTGCCAGAATGGTAGCGTATCTCACAATCATAGTCGTTGAGAAGTTCCACCCACCTGCGTTGGCGCATGTTTAGTTCTTTCTGGTTAAAGATGTATTGTAAGCTCTTATGGTCGGTGAAGGTCGTACACTTTGTACCATAAAGGTAGTGTCGCCATATCTTTAACGCAAAAATGACTGCACCTAGCTCGAGGTCATGGGTAGTGTAGTTCTTCTCGTGGATTTTGAGTTGTCGAGAAGCATACGCGATAACCTTGTCTCGTTGCATGAGAACACAACCGAGACCTAGGTTTGAGGCATCACAATAAACGATGAAATTGTCGTCTCCATCGAGAAGTGCGAGAATGGGAGCGTTGCAAAGCATACGCTTGAGATTCTGAAAGGCTTCCTCCTGTTCGGAACCCCAAACAAAAGGTTTATCCTTATGAGTCAAAGTGGTGAGAGGAATGACAATTTTTGAAAAGTCGGCGACGAATCGGCGGTAGTAACCTGCTAATCCAAGGAAAGAACGGATTTTGGACGGATTCTTCGGGTATTCCAACTCTTTACAGCTTCAATTTTGGCGGGATCGACATGGATTCCTTGGTCATTGATGACGTGACCGAGAAATTGAACTTCATTAAGCCAAAATTCACACATGGAGAATTTGGCGTAGAGACAGTTTCTTTGGAGAAGTTCGAGAACTAAACAAAGATGTCGCGCGTGTTCGGCTCTCGACTTCGAGTAAATAAAAATATCGCGATTAAAACAATGACGAAACGATCCAAGAAGGCTTTGCACACAAGGTTCATCAAATCCATGAAGACCTCAGGCGTGTTTGTGAGTCCAAAGGGCAAGACCACGAATTTATAATGGCCATAGTGAGTACGAAAGGCGGTTTTCTGAACGTCTTGCTCATGAACACGTAGCTGGTGATATCCGGAACGTAAATCAATCTTGGAAAAGCAAGTAGCACCTTGGAGTTGATCAAACAAATCGTCGATTCGAGGAAGAGGGTAGCGGTTCTTTATCGTGAGTTTGTTAAGTTCACGATAGTCGATGCACATTCAGAACGTCCCATCTTCTTTATCACAAAAAGAACGGGTACGCCCCACGATGAAGTGCTCGGGCGCATAAAGCCTTTATAAAGAAACTCTTGAAGTTGGCTAGATAGCTCGCGCATTTCGGATGGTGCAAGGCGATAGCGAGCTTTAGCGACAGGCTAGCACCGGGGATTAGATTAATACGGAATTCGACATCACAAGTCGGGGATAGACCAGGTAATTCGTCGGGAAAAACTTTAGGAAAATCACAAACAATAGGTACGTCTTTCAAGGTTTTCTTTTCCTTCTCCGGTTCACGATTTGGGCTTGGAACGCAATGCATCGCTTGCACAAATGCTTGTTCGCTTGGGTACATGACAAAAGCATCAACTTTTTTGAGGGTGTTTCACCATAAACATGTAGTTGATCACCGTTTGGAAGGGGAAAATGAATCATTTTATCGAAACAGACGACTTCAGCACGATTCTCACGAAGAAAATCCATGCCTACTATGACATGAAAACTACCTAATTGCATAGGTATGAGATCAATCGAGAAGCTGTGACTATTGAGTTCGAGAGAACAATCACGTAGAACAGAGTTAAGGGTAACGGTTCTTCCAGTGGCGATTTCGACGTCGAAGGTACTTGGGAGGTTAGCACATTTACATTTTAAAAGCTTTTCGAATTCTAACGATACAAAACAGTTATCGGCTCTAGTATCAAATAAACAAGAAACATAAATACCATTAATGAGGAACGTACCATTGACAACATTGTTGTCATTCTGAGCCTGATGGTGATTGATGTTGAAAGCCCTTCCACGCACACCTATGGTTGCTGCTGCTGAGGTGGCTGTGGTGGCTGTTGCTGTTGTTGCGGTTCTTCTTTCACAGTACGGTTTGGGCAGACATTGCTGAAATGATTCGGGTCACCACATGTGTAGCAAGCACGTGCGTGAACTGCTGGAGCTTGCGTTGCCTGGTTGAGAGTAGCAACGTTGAGAGGAGCTGGCGGAGTTGCGAGGGCGGGAGGAGCTTCTGACGTGGACTAGTGCGGCAGTGCGCCGTGAAGTCCCATAGATGTTGCAGTTGGCACAAAAGCGGAAGTTTCCTCCAACCGCATGATGGTAAGTGCACTTAGAGCACAGAGGGTGAGGTCCAGTGTACGCACGCTTAGCAGCTGGTGCGTTGGGAGTAGCAGCTTGGCGAGACTGGGAGTTCGGAGCTGGAACCATTGCGCAGTTTTTGTTGTTACCCTTTCGCTTGCGGTTCTGGTGAGTTGGCTTGGAGGCTTGAGGTGGTGCGATGTCGGCGCTTGGCTCGGTAGTAGCTTGGCTGAGATTCTTGGTCGAGGTCTTGAAAGCCCCAGCCAAGATTCGCTTATTATTGATCTCAGCTATGAGTTGGTAAGTCTCTTCAATCGTAGTCGGTCTAGCTGCTTGAACAAAGTCGGCGACATAGTCGGGAAGAGCACGGAGATACTTCTTGATAGCTTTCTCGGTAGTATCCACTTGACCTGGGCAGATGAGGCTGAGCAGCTTGAAGCGAGCGGTGAGACCAGCATTGTCTCCACCGTTTTGCTTGATACTCCAAAACTCATTTTCCAACTTCTGGATTTCGTGCGGGGGGCAGAAATCTTTGATCATGAGCTCCTTAAGTTCTGCCCACGCGAGAGAATAAGCTTCATCGTTGTCGCGCCTGTTGCGCTCTGCAGTCCACCAGTCAAGTGCCCTTGACTGAAAGACTCCAGTGGCGTTAATAGTGCGGAGATTTTCAGGACATCCGCTTTGCCTGAAAGTGACTTCGATCGAGTCGAACCTGTAAAACAACTTGGTTGGTCCGTCTTCGCCTGTGAATGTTGCAGGACCGCAGGCTTTAAACTGCTTGAAGCTGAAACGAGATTTCGGAGCATCGTTCTTAGAATCAACCGATGAGTTGCTTCTAACCGCTTGAATTTCGTTGACGATTTGTGGTATCACCTTAGCCATTTCCTTGGCTACCAGGGAGGCGATGCGTTTTTCGGCGTTGTTGCGTTGAGCGGTACGGCGAGTGTGAGATCCCATTGATGCCATTTCGAAAAAAAGATTCTGTAAGAATGACACATAGGGAATTCAGACGAGATTTGGTTATAATGGGATTTGTTCAAATATTTATTATTATTATCATTCACATAAGGCACAAAACAGTAAGCACGTAGCACATAATCACGTAAGCACATAAGCACGTAAGCACATATTTTGCACGTATTCACCTAAACTAAAACTTGTGTAGCGCGCTATGAGATGCGAGTAGTAAAAGCATAATAAGCGAGTAATACCGCGTATGAGGGCATTCGCGTAAGTGCGTTGTGTAACATTTGTATAAAACGGGTTTCGAAAACCCGCACCATTTTCATTAATCAAGGGTGTATTTATATGTCGTTATGTATTTTTTTATTATTATTTATTTATTTAAGAAGGATATAAAAATCTATAATTAACAACAATTAAATTAAAGCAGACTTAAAAGAAATAACAAATAAATAAAAAGTTAAATTAAACCTTTTAATTAATCAATCAAAAACTGAAACAAAAAGAAATTGGGAACCAGGATCGAACCCGGGTCGCCCGGGTAGTCACACACACTCAACACCACTACGCTACACACACAAGATGTGTTAGTTTTTATGTCTCATTATATACATATGCAACCTGTGGAAAACATGCAACCACCATCACCGCGGCATCGGAGATTCCGCCAATCTTCAAACGCGGTTTCTTTGACGACAGCTGTTACGTGATCTAATTAGAGTAAACCTCAATCAGGCCCCTCTGTCATCGATCATCCTTTCCAAATATGCAAAATTCAAAACCGAAACTTGATTGATCAAACCCCCTATAAATACCATCGATCTATATCTCTAATCCTCGCTCAATTCTTTCACAACTAATCACAAGATCACTCTGCTCAAACCCCCCCTGGTTTCACTGGAAACCGCAGCTTGTCACCGGAATTAACTCGTCGGAGAACCCACTGCCGACCGGTAACAGTTCCTTACCTTCTAATTTAGTTCGTATATTATTTCATATATCATTTCATTCATTTGGTAATTGCAAAAGTATAGTAATCTAGCTTAATCGAGTTTTGAAATCAAGAACGTGTTCTGGGTAAAATTTTAAACGAAGAAGATGAAGTGTATCGTTGGTATTTATATAATTAAATTCGAATCATAACCAGGTTAGACACACAGTCCAGCGGTGGACTGTGTGCACTTTAAACACACACGTTCCGAGTTCGATTCCTGCCATCAACATTGTCGAAATAAACAATTTTTTTTACAAAAAAAAAACCAAACCCCTATGATCCCTCAACAAGTTGTTAAAATGAATAAAAATGTTATGTTTTACGGGTTAAGCACCAGCCCAACTGGTTGGGCCGGGTGCAAACCCACTTCAGGTCGCCGTTCGAGTCCACGCCCTCACACCGGTCTGATCACTTAAAATGTTTTTAAAAAAAATTAATCATTTCTGTATGGACTTAACTTGTGTATAAATATAATTAAAATTCAGATTCCTTCGGGTTAGACACGTAGCTCAGTTGGAAGAGCTGCGTGCATGCAACCGAGAGGTCACGAGTCGAACCTCGCACATGCATACCTACAACAGTGAACGAACCGGTCTGACACGTGTCAGAATGTCGTTTTTCATATTTTTTTTATTTATTTTATTTTCCTTTTAATTTTTGTTTATTTCTATTTTATTCTATTTTATCTTTCTTTTATCATTTCATGATTTATTTAAAAGGGGTTTATATTTTAAAAAGAAAACACACAATTTTAAACTAATCGATATTAAAACAAATCACAAAAAAAAATAATAATTTAAAAACCTAAAAAAAAAGATTATAACCTAAATAATAGTTTACTTGTTTACCGAATTACCACGTTATTATTTCCAGGTTAGTACTCCTTCATCGGATAAATTCCCAACTCGTGCGCTCTCTTTACCACTCAAGAATACGCACCCAAGGTGAGTGAATCTCTACAAATTCCCCGTTTTAATCACGTTTTGGGGTGTATCATGTGTCGTATCATTTCTTTATTTTATTTAACACTTGTTCTTATATCATTTCGTGATCAAATGTGTATTGCTTGTAGTGTGGTTTATATGTGGATACATTTTATCATTTCCGTGCACTCATTTCATTAGGCCCATCAGTTCCTCGTAGGATACGGGTTGAGCATCAGGTGCCTCATTTGATCGGCTCCGTTCGATTGAGCCTTGATCTCAGACACATCATCATTCATGTCATGTATTCATTCAACGTGGTCTGTGATTTGTTACATTATACATTTGTTCACATGTGATTATGCACAATCTTATTTAAACAACGATAAAATTGATTTACTTAAATGTTTTATCAAGGTTCACTCGCCAACTTTTGTTGACCCAAAATTTCCTTTGTTTTACGCATGATACAGGTGATCAAGTTGAGGAAAGAAACACTTAGGATGGCCTAGAAGAATAAACAAGTTATTTCGTTGGAACAAGCATTTAGATTATTATTTGTGTTTGTATGAAATTTTGTTGGATATTTAAATTTTAAATTTTGAATTTCATAAATATGAAACTTCTTAGTAAATATCATGAGCTTTGGTGATAACCCAATAATGCCCCGACTTTTATTCCGCTGCAGGTCGGGGTGTGATAGATTGGTATCAAAGCTTGTGACTATAGGGATATAGGATAGGTTATTAGACCTTTAGAGCCTATACTATAGTTGACTAGATTTAAATTGTTTATGTGTTACATGCAAAATTCATGATGTTTATATGTTTCATGTTTATATTCACACACAACATTATGCAATCATTCTCACAAATACATGTTAATATGCAATGCTCATCATAGATCATACCCTCATATCGTATCATATCTATGAAAGCACGCACCTCACAATTTCACAATTTCCTTTATTTCTTTTCAAAGATTTTTGCAATGTTTTCATATTTTTCAAATCACATCAAAGTGAGTTTTCATGATGGGCATGTAGTAACTGGAAGGGTACGAGTACCGGTAGTCGGAACGTCCTGTCTAGGCTTGGCATTCGTATAAATCCAAAATAAAGGACCAGTTTGCCTACCTGGGGACTAACGATGAGAGTACGAAGACCTATGAGGCCAAAGCATGCTATACCAAACGTCGTGTGAACTAACCCCACTTTGAGTTGTCATTGTGTCCACTCCTGGACACCCTCCGACCATACATCTCGCAATCATGTTTTACGATTTTCATTCGGGTGATGCGAGTGTTAACCCGCCGACACCAATGTGAATCCTACCAAGCCCAATAGTCATGGGGGCCCGCATGACTACACAGGCAATGGTATGGGGGACATTTGGAGGCCCAAACATGAGCAAACCCAAGGCATCCTAGGGATTGTCACACCCCACCCGCAGCGGAAAAGGTGATCGGGGCATGATTGGGTTATCATCAAAGCTCATGACATTTATTATAACGTTTCATATTCATTAATACAATTTAGTGGGAAATTTACAATCATAATTACATCATGTCCTAAACATCATTCTAGACTTCATTGTTTTCTTCTAAGGCATTTCCTATGTTTTCCTTGCTTCATCCTGTTCACCTGTATCATGTGTAAAAATGGTTTTTGGATCAACAAAAAGTTGGCGAGTGAATCCTATGAAAAACATTTGAACAAGTTTATTGAATTGATTATAAAATAAAGTGCACAACCACACATGAGTAGAAATAGATGTAAACTTATTCACCAATCATTTAATATTAAATAATGCACACACGAACAATAATGGATTTGTTTTGAGGCACGCGTTGCTCAACTCGTCTCCCACGAGGAACTGATGGGCCTAATGAATGAATTGCATATAACTTGACAATATGAAATACATAACTACAAACAATATATACAATCTAAGTTTAGATCACAATATGGTATGGCACAAGTTTAAATAAACGAGTTAATTTTAGTGACACATGACGCACCCCAAAACGTGTAATTAAAAAGGGGAGTTGTAAGATTCACTCACATTGGGTGCGTTCGGTTGATGATGTTGAATGCGCACGAAGTTGGTTTTAACCACGAGTGAAACTAACCTAGATAATGGCATAATGGTTCGGTAAGTAAGCGGATTTTATTAATCAATTTTAGTAGGATTATTGGATTTATTTTTGTGAGTTCAGGCTATTTTCTAACTTTAAAAATGTTATTTTTAAGTATTTTTAATTGATTTTTAATTTAAATAAATAAATAAAAGAAATAAAAAAATGTTTATTTTTGACTGTTGACCATTGACTTGTTTGACCGTTGACTTGTTGACTTGTTGACCGGTTCGGTCTGTAATAAGTGTGCGCCGGGTGAGGCTCGAACCCGAGACCTCCCGTACGCGTGCACGCAGCTCTACCAACTGAGCTACGTGTCTAACCCGAAATATTTCTGTTTTTAATTATATTTATATACTAATTGAATTAATCCGAAAATCATTTATTTCAAAAACAATTTAAATGACTCGCTCGGTGCTCTCCACAGGTCTCGAACCCGGGACCTGTGGGTTAGGTTAACACACAGTCCACCGCTGGACTGTGTGTCTAACTTGGTAAATACTCTGATTTTTATTATACTTATATACAAACTACATTATTTCATTTCTGCCTTATATAAAAAGTTTGATAATTGTCCGGACCGGTGCGGTAGTCTGGACTCGAACTCGTGACATGTGGTTTAAACGTTCACACAGTCCACCACTGCACTGTGTGTCTATCTTGGTTATTATTCCGGTTTTTATTAAACTTAACATCTATTGCAGTGAATCCGGTTCGTTAAAAAAAAGGAACATTTTTATTAAGGCGAGTGTGCGTGGGACAAGAATCGAACTCGGGACGTAAGCGTGTTTTATTTGCACACAGTCCACCGCTGGACTATGTGTCTAACCCGAGATATATCTTGATTTTAATTAAACATATACAATACTGAACTTCGTCTTCTTCGTCAGACTTAACCAGAATCGGAGTCTGACTGGTTCATCGATTTTAATCAAGTTCTTTTAGTGTGTTGCGCTTAATTACAGGTGAGATTAATAAAAGAACGAGAGATTAAGTGTAAGGTATACCGAACAGTGGCTCCTCTGTTTCGCCGGCGAAGCTCCGATGTCAGCAGGTTATTCCGGCGACGGGTGTCTTGTGGCAGAGGGTCTTCAGGGAGCTTGAGATGAGTGTAGGTGACTTCGGTATGAGCTCTGGGATTCAGTAAGGCTTAGAGGTGAAAGGCTCGGTTTTCCGGCGAGTTGCAGAAATTCTCCGGCGAGTGAAATTACGTCGGGAAAGAGTGTGATTGTGAGCGAAAAAGCTAACAAAGGTTAGAGGGTGTATTTATAGGGCAGAACATTGACGAATTTGGTCCGTTTTCCGTCTTGATTCGTCGGTTAATGATTTTCCGGCGGTTATAACTTGTGTCGCGGACTGGACATCAGTTATAACCGATGTTGAGGTTAATGTTTACGTTAAGTCATAGATAACCGACGACGTTTGACGAAATCGTCGGATTTTCCGGCGTCAACGGATTTGGGCGCGTCAGTTGATTTTTTTTTCAAGAAAAGTTGATCAACGGTGAAATTAATGACTCATTTCGTTTTACGAAAAAGTTAGATTCTTTTAGGTTTGAGAGCTCATTAGCCAGACTTTGGGGTTTTGATTTCTGTTTCATTATTTGAATTAATTGTCCGGATATATTACTAAAAATACAAGTGGCGCAGTGGTTGGATGGAAGAGTGTTAAGGCTTTGTTTGACCAGTTTGACCCGGCTGACCCGGGTTCGAAACCCGGCAGCCTTGTTTTATTTTTAAACCACTATTTTTAATACTTTTTCAAATATAAATTATATATTCCAATATACTTATTAATTATGCATCGTTTAAAATTAATTTGGGCATTAAATACGCAACCAAATTTTTAACTGATTGTTCGGTTAATAAACGGAGCGGGTTTGGTAAATCCGTTTTTTGACGGATGTTACAGGGATGTAGTTAAATTATTTTCAGTTATGTTGTTTTCATTCTTTTCACGACACATGACACCTAGGAAATTCTTGAACTCACAATCTCCCTACATATATTCCTGTAGATGTATGCTAGGCAATTACGTGGAGGTAGAAGGTCAGGAAAGTCAAACGAACGCTTGGCCATGCGAATTGCTAAAATGGCCGCAGTACTTCCTAACATCGTGCTACAAGTTCAGCAAGCTCTCACCGCTAATCCCATTAACCCTCCAACCAAGAAGACCAAAGCGTCGCCAACCCTCCTCCCAAAACCCCTAAATGCACCTACAAACACTTCAAGTCTTGCGATCTACCCAAAATATGAAGGGACTGAAGGTGTCACCGCTCTCCTCCACTGGTTTGAGGAGATGGAAAACACCTTTCTCAATTGCGACTGTCCTGAGGACCGTAAGGTACGTTATGCAACTGGAAGATTGTTTAGGGAAGCCCTTACCTGGTGACACGGAAAAAGGAAAGCGAGGTGTAGACAATGCCATGGTCTTATCATGGAAGAATTAAGAGAGGTCATGACAATACGTTTTTGCCCTAGAAGCGAGATTAAGAAGCTTGAAGATGAATTCTATGCTCTAAAGCAAAAAGAAGGGGATCACACCTCCTACAACAAGAGGTTTCTTGAGTTGAACCAAATAGTTCCCAATCTATTCACCCCATTATACCGCTTAATTGAACACTACATTCGAGGCCTCCCCTCGAAAATCCAAGATTCGGTTTTAAGCACTTTGCCTGCAACACTCGAAGCCGCAATGGAGTTAGCTACGGAACTCACTGAAAATCGCATTCGAAATGGCAATTTTAAAGATGAGAAGAAGAAAGCACCCATTGAGACGCCAATTCCAAACCACTCAGGTTCATCCTCGAAGTTTGCTGGTAAGAGGAAGCGAAATGGCAAGAACTTTGCTGTCACCCAAACCAACCCTCCCATCACTGCTGCTCCAATCACGCAAGTCGCCCCTCCAGCCGCACCATTCAAAAGGCCATACACTGGCCCACACCCAAAGTGTAACCGTTGTCAATACCAACACCCTCCTGAAAACCCTTGCCAACATTGCACAAGTTGTGGCCGTGCGGGTCACACTATCCAAACCTGCCGTACCCTTCAGCGATCAAACCGCAGTCAACCTCCAACCCAAACCCAAAATCAAATGGTGGGCCAAGCCCAACAACCCTTACTTCTACCACCTGCACAACTCGCAGCCCAACCTTACTACCAACCCAACTACCCCATGATGCAATCTATACGAGCCTGTTTCAATTGTGGGGAACCAAACCACTTCAGGAATACTTGCCCATGCCTGGTGAACATCGTCCATGCCCAAGCTCAAGCAAACCTGGTAAACCAAGCTAACCAAGCTCCTCCACCTGCTAGAGGAAGAGCATTCAATATCAACGCCAACCAAGCCAGGGCTGACAACAATGTGGTCAACGGTACGTTTCTCGTAAATGGTAGTTTTGCATCCATATTATTCGATACTGGTGCGGATAAGAGCTTTATGTCTTTATAATTCGAATCTATTCTCGACCAACCTCGTGATAATCTCGTTGAATCTCTGACGGTGGAAGTTGCTGATGGAAAACCCACTTCATTAAATTATATTATACGCGATTGTACTCTCACCCTAAATGATCACGATTTTTCAATTGATCCCATTCCTATAAAATTGGGAAGTTTTGATGTTATCATCGACTGTAACATCCGTCAAAAACCGGATTTACCAAACCCGCTCCGTTTATTAACCGAACCAATCAGTTAAAAATTTCTTTGCGTATTTAATGCCCAAATTATTTTTAAACGATACATAATTAATAAGTATATTGGAATATATAATTTATATTTGAAAAAGTATTAAAAATAGTGGTTTAAAAATAAAAGGCTTCTGCCGGGTTTCGAACCCGGGTCAGCCAGCCATTCAGCACAGCCTTAACACTTAACCATCCAACCACTTCGCCACTTATGTTTCTTGTTAATTATTGGAAACAATTAACACATAAAATAAATCTCGAATTCAAAAACCGACGCGCCCAATCGTAGTCGTCGGAAATCCCGACGATTTCGCCGAGATTGGACGGTTTCTTCAGTTTTAACGTAAACATTAACTACTACATCGGTTATAACCGACGCCTGAACCCGCGACGCAAGTCATAACTGCCGGAAAATTTCTAACCGACGAATCAAGTCGGAAAACGGGCCAAATACGTCGATGTCCTGCCCTATAAATACCCCCTCTAACCTTTGTTAGCTTTTTCGCTCACAATCACACTTTTTCCCGACGTAATTCCACTCGCGGAGAATTTCTGCAACTCGCCGGAAAACCGAACCTTTCACCTCTTGCCTTACTGAACCCCCAGAGCTCATACCGAAGCCACCCACATTCATCTCAAGCTCGTTGAAGACTCTCTGCCGCAAGACATACGTCGCCGGAATAGCCTACTGACATCGGAGTTCCGCCGGAGAAACAGAGGAGTCCAGTTCGGGTATACTTTACACTTAATCTTTCATTCTTTTTATTTATCTCACCTGTATTTAATCGCAACACACTAAAGAAACTTGATAAAATCATCGAACCAGTCGGACTCCGTTTCTGGTTGAGTCCAACGAAGAAGATGAAGTTTCAGTAGTATATAAGTTTAATTAAAATCAAGATGTATCTCGGGTTAGACACACAGTCCAGTGGTGGACTGTGTGCAAATAAAACACGCTTACGTCTCGAGTTCGACTCTTGTCCCACGCACACTCGCCTAAAAATGTTTCTTTTTTTAACCGAACCGGAGTCACCGCTTATACATGTTAAGTTTAATAAAAACCGGAATAATAACCAAGATAGACACACAGTCCAGTGGTGGACTGTGTGAACGTTTAATCAAACGTCACGAGTTCGAGTCCGGACTATCGCACCGGTCGGACAATTATCAAATCTTTTTATTTAAAACAGAAACGAAACTATTTAGTTTGTATATAAGTATAATAAAAATCAGACTATTTAACAAGTTAGACACACAGTCCAGCGGTGGACTGTGTGTTAACTCAACCCACAGGTCCCGGGTTCGAGACCTGTGGAGCGCACCGAGTCGTTAGATTAAAATCGTTTTTAAAAATAAATGATTTTCGGTTTAATTCAATTAGTATATAAATATAATTAAAAACAGAAATATTTAGGTTAGACACGTAGCTCAGTTGGTAGAGCTGGGTGCACGCGTACGGGAGGTCTCGGGTTCGAGCCTCACCCAGCGCATACATACACACAATACGAACCGGTCAACAGTCAACAGTCAAAGTCAATGGTCAACGGTCGCAAAAAGTCAACATTTTTTTATTATTATTTTTATTTATTTATTTTATTTAAAAATCAATTAAAAATACTTAAACATAACGTTTTTAAGGTTAGAAAATAGCCTTAAACTCACAAAAATATATCCAATCATCCTACTAAAATTGATTAATAAAATCCGCTTATTTACCAAACCATTATGTTATTATCTAGGTTAGTTTCACTCGTGGTTAAAACCAACTTCGTGCGCATTCAACATCATCAACCGAACGCACCCAATGTGAGTGAATCTTACAACTCCCCTTTTTAATTACAACGTTTTGGGGTGTGTCATGTGTCACCAAAAATTAACTCGTTTATTTAAACTTGTGCCATACCATATTGTGATCTAAACTTAGATTGTATACATTGTTTGTAGTTATGTATTTCATATTGTCAATTTATATGCAATTCATTCATTAGGCCCATCAGTTCCTCGTGGGAGACGAGTTGAGCAACGCGTGCCTCAAAACAAATCCATTATTGTTCGTGTGTGTATTATTTAGTTTATATTGTTTGTAGTTATGTATTTCATATTGTCAAGTATATGCAAATCATTCATTAGGCCCATCAGTTCCTCGTGAGAGACGAGTTGAGCAACGCGTGCCTCAAAACGATCCATTATTGTTCATGTGTGCATTATTTAATATTAATTGATTGGTGAATAAGATTACATCTATTTTTACTCATGTGTGGATGTGCACTTTATTTTATAATCAATTAAATAAACTTGTTCAAATGATTTTCATAGGATTCACTCGCCAACTTTTTGTTGATCCAAAAACCATTTTTACACATGATACAGGTGAACAGGATGAAGCAAGGAAAACATAGGAAATGTCTTAGAAGAAAACAATGAAGCCTAGATTGATGTTTAGGACATGATGTAATTATGATTGTATATTTCCCATTAGAAATGTATTAATGAATATGAAACGTTATAATAAATGTCATGAGCTTTGATGATAACCCAATCATGCCTCGATCACCTTTTCCGCTGCGGGTCGGGGTGTGACAGATTGGTATCAGAGCCATGACTATAGGGATATACGATAGGTTATTAGACCCTTAGAGCCTATACTATAGTTGCCTAAATTTTAATTGTTTAGGTGGTTACATACAAACTTATGATATTTATTTGTTTCATATTTGTTTATACTTACAGTCAAACATACATACTTACATACACATTCATCGTACATATTTCAATGTTCATATATTCAAATCATTTTCATACTCTCGTTATTCAAAGATTTTGTCGCAATTTTCAAATCCCATCAAAGTAAGTTCTGCGACGGGCATGTAGTAACTGGAAGGGTACAAGTACCGGTAGTCGGAACGTCCTGTCTAGGTTGGCATTCGTATAAATCCAATATAACGGACCAGTTTGCCTACCTGGGGACTAACGATGAGAGTACGAAGGACCTATTAGGCCAAAGCATGCCACACCAAACGTCGTTCGAACTAACCCCACTTTGAGGTGTCACCGTGTCTACACCTGGACACATTCCGAATATCATACGTTATATACATATTTCTCGATTTTCTCCGGGTTTTAGTTTACGTGACCAGGCTAACACATGCGAACCATATGAAAAACCCGGTATTCATGGGGGCCCACATGATTACGAAGGTGAAGTATGGTGGCATGCAAGGCCTAATGACGAGCAAAGCCCAAGACATCCTATGGATGTAGTAGATTTATTTTTCTATATTTATTTTATGAATGTTCATTCCTAAGTACGATCCATGATCCCAAAAACATCCAACTCATACTCATGATACGTATTCCTTGTAGATGTCTTCTAGCCTCGCCCGTAGGAAGATGAGAGCAGGAAAAGCCCGCGAGCGCATGGCTGCCCTAATCGCTCAACAAATGGCTGCCGTAATACCCAACATTGTAATCCAAGTCCAACAAGCACTTACCGCTAATCCTGTCAACCAAGAAGATCACTACGTTATCAACCCTTCCCCAAATACCACTAAATGCACCTACAAGCATTTCAAATCATGCGACCCTCCAAAATACGAAGGGACTGAAGGTGTCACCGCTCTCCTCCATTGGTTTGAAGAAATGGAGAACACTTTTCTAAATTGCGATTGCCCCGATGATCGCAAAGTGCGATATGCTACTGGTCGTTTATATGGAATAGCACTTACTTGGTGGAATACAGAGAAGGCCAAACGAGGCGTTGACGATGCTATGACTTTGACTTGGGAAGAGTTGAAGGAAATCATGACAAGACGGTTTTGCCCAAGGAGCGAAATCAAGAAATTAGAAGTGAGTTCTATTCGTTGAAGCAAAAGGAAGGCGACCACACCACATACAACAAAAGATTCCTCGAGTTAAATCAAATGGTTCCCAACTTGTTCACTCCCCTCTACCGTTTGATCGAGCACTACATTCAAGGTCTTCCGTCAAAGATTCAGGACTCTGTAATAAGTACCACGCCTGCAACTTTGGAAGCAGCAATGGAGTTAGCTACAGAGCTCACCGAGAACCGAATCCGGAACAAAGACTTCAAGGAGGAGAAGAAGGAGGATAAAGCATCAACTGAAACTTCAAACTCCACCCAAACCGAATCCCCTTCTCAACCCATTTCTAAGAGAAAAAGAGACGGGCAACTTTTCGCTACTATCCAACGTAATCCACCAATTTCACACGCCATACCCATCCAAGCTATCCCAATCACTCAAGTAGCACCCAACTCAACTTACCCAAATACGAAACCATATCTTGGACCTCACCCTCGATGTAACACCTTTTTTATCACCATCCCCTTACCTTACCTTGTCGGTTATGTGCAAATTGTGGACGCTATGGTCATTTGAGCAAGGTTTGCCGCACCCCTCAAAACCAAACCACACCCCCTACTCAAAATATGATCCAAACATATCAACAACCTCAATACCCCATGTTACCTTATGTTCGAGCTTGTTTCAATTGTGGCGACCCTACCCACTTTAGAAACACGTGCCCTCGATTGGTTAACATCATAAACGCTCAAGCTCAATCAAACTCAGTTAACCAAGTAAATCAAGAAAACCCAATCACTAGGCCACCAGCAAGAGGAAGAGTTTTCAACATCAACGCCAATCCTGTTGAAGATAATGACGGCCCAAACGAAACCACCCAACTAGTCCTCTTCACCGAAAATCAAGATTCAACTCCAATCGTTTAGTTTTATGTTTTTCTTTATGTTTTAGAATCACATAGAACCAATCATAACTTGCGGATAAAGTCAATGAAAATTTGACAAGAATATGGTGGATACGCCGCTGGTACTTCCTATATATAAGTATTCTTGCCAAAGGATCAGAGGCATTATCTGGCGGTTATGAGAGGTTCCATGTATAAACTGTTTGAGTGATTATTGTTTATTATTTTCAGTACAGCATACGATCGGCTCGTTGATTGAGCCTGATCGGACTCATTTTCATTTCATAATGCAACGATCGGCTCGTTTGATAGCTGATCCACAGACATTTTTCATTTTCAATACATGCAATACGATCGGCTCCGTTTGATTGAGCCTTGATCGCACAGACATTTTTCATTTTCAGTACATGCAATACGATCTTGTGGTTGTTGTGTTTGTTGTAGAGTCACATAGAACTAATCATAACTTGCGGATAAAGTCAATGAAAATTTGACGAGAATATGGTGGATACGCCGCTGGTACTTCTTATATATAAGTATTCTTGTCAAAGGATCGGAGGCATTATCAGGCGGTTATGAGAGGTTCCATGTATAAACTGTTTGTGTGATTATTGTTTAGATTAAATTTATTATTTTCGGTACATGCAATACGATCGGCTCCGTTTGATTGAGCCTTGATCGCACAGACATTTTTCATTTTCAGTACATGCAATACGATCGGCTCCGTTTGATTGAGCCTTGATCGTACAGACATTTTTCATTTTCAGTACATACAATACGATCTTATGGTTGTTGTGTTTGTTGTAGAGTCACATAAACTAATCATAACTTGCGGATAAAGTCAATGAAAATTTGACAAGAATTGGTGGATACGCCGCTGGTACTTCCTATATATAAGTATTCTTGTCAAAGGATCGGAGGCATTATCAGGCGGTTATGAGAGGTTCCATGTAGGATTTAGTATGTTTGGTTGAAGTTTGTTCATCATACATTTCAGTGTATTCAATTTCATCATTTATAGAAGTTGAGCTATGTCTCACTTCCACAATGACTAACCTCTCCATCATAACAAACGAGAGAGGTACTGTCATCATTCAAACATGTATACTATCAGAATTTAGACTCAAGCTGTGGTTGTTGTGTTGTTTATGTTTTAGAGTCGCATAGGACTAATCATAATTCACTGATATAACCAATGAAAATTTGACGAGAATATGGTGGATACGCCGCTGGTACTTCCTATATATAAGTATTCTTGTCAAAGGATCAGAGGCATTGTCAGGCGGTTATGAGAAGTTCTATGTAGGATTTAGTAATTTCTTGGTAACTAATCATAACTTGCGGATAAAACCAACGAAAATTTGACAAGAATATGGTGGATACGCCGCTGGTACTTCCTATATATAAGTATTCTTGCCAAAGGATCAGAGGCATTATCAGGCGGTTATGAGAAGTTCCATGTAGGATTTAGTATTATCTTGGTTGAAATTTGTGTTACATTTATATCATCTCGCCATTTAAAGAAATTGGATTGTGTTCTATTTCTACATAAACTAACCTCTCCATCATAACAAACGAGAGAGGAACTGTCACCATTCAAACATGTATGCTATCAGAATGTGGACTCAAATATTAGTTGTTGTGTTTATTTATGTTCTAGAGTCATATCATAGAACCAATCATAACTTACTGATAAAACCAATGAAAATTTGACAAGAATATGGTGGATACGCCGCTGGTACTTCCTATATATGAGTATTCTTGTCAAAGGATCAGAGGCATTGTTAGACGGTTATGAGAAGTTCCATGTAGGTTGTAGTATTAGAAGTGTTGCTTTAGGATATAACCATATCTTTCCAAACATATCAAAACTCTTACGCATGATATCACATTTAGTGAATCAACTCTGCTTATCAATATTTTTACCGTAGGTGTCACACCCCGACCCGCAGCGGAATAAGAGTCGGGGCATAATTGGGTTATCACCAAAGCTCATGATGTTTACTAATATGTTTCATATTTATTAAATCCAAATTACATTTCAATGTTCCAAGTCAAATTCATACAATACAAGGAAAGGAAAATTTAACTAAATCAAATCCATAATCTAAACTGGTTTATTCTTCTAAGCCGCCCTATATGTTTCTTGCTTCAACTTGATCACATGTATCATGTGTAAAAATGGGAAAATTTTGGGTCAACAAAAGTTGGCGAGTGAACCTTGTTAAAAACATTTGTTGTCGATTCATTATTGTGATTAATTTAGGAAAATTGTGCAATAATCATATATGAACAAATGTATGTAGACATAACGATCACAAACCACCTTGCTTAAGCATGAAATAAGAATGACAATGTATATGTTGGCAACGTCCCATTCACGCTCATAGGTAATGGGGAACGGACGGCCTATGCTAAAGTATGTGAGATCAAGGCTCAATCAAACGGAGCCGATCTTATGTTGGCAACGCCTGGTTCACGCTCATAGGCAATGGGGAACAGCTCACGCTCATAGGTAACGGGGAGCGGCGGCCTATGAAATGTATGTACTGAAATGATAAAATTAATCTAAACTTCAACCACACAAACAATGGATACACATTGATTACACATTTGATCATGAACATGATGGATGCATAAATGTTTAATTATAATAAATAAATACGACACATGATACACCCCAAAATGTGATTAAAACGGGGAATTGGTAGAGATTCACTCACATTGGGTGCGTTTGTTTGAAGATGTTGAATGCGCACGAGTTTAGGGGATTGATCGACGAGAGATAACGATCAAATAAATAACGAAAAGGTACGGTAAGTATGTGGATTTTATTAACTATTTTAATAGGATTTTTGGGTATAATTTTGTGAGTTTAAGGCTACTTTCTAACTTTGAAAACGTTATTTTTAAGTATTTTTAATTGATTTTTAAATTAAATAAATAATAAAAATAAATAAAAAATGTTGACTTTGACCGTTGACCGAGACTGTTGACCGTTGACCGGTTCGGTCAGTTCTGTTGTTGCACTGAGTGAGGTTCGAACCAGTGACCTCCCGTACGCGTGCACGCAACTCTACCAACTGAGCTACGTGTCTAACCCGAAATAATTCTGTTTTTAATTATACTTATATACTATTTAGTTTAATCCGAAAATCATTTATTTTTAAAAAGATTTTAAACGTATCGGACCGGTGCTGACCACGAGTCTCGAACCCGGGACCTGTGAGTTAGCGTACACACAGTCCACCGCTGGACTGTGTGTCTAACCTGGTTATTAACTCGGTTTTTATTATACTTAACATGGTTTGTGAGTTAACCCGGTTCAGTTAAAAAGAAATTTTTTTTATTTCGAGAGAGTAAAGCTGGGACAGGATTCGAACTCGCGTCGCATGTGTGTTTGTTGCACACAGTCCACCGCTGGACTGTGTGTCTAACCCGTTTATGAAACTGGTTTTAATTACTCTTATGTTATAACCCGACTTCGTCTTTCTGTTAAACTTTACCCAGAAGCAAAGTCCGACTGATTGGACTGATTTATGCCTAATCTGGTTTTTAAACTTTATAAGTAATTTAAAGGTAACGAATGGAGAGAGTTTGGGGGAAGAGATGTACCGGTCAGTGTTGTTCACAGAATTCCGGCAGAGGTCCGTCGGTTCTGAAAGTGAACTCCGGCTGTCGAAATCAATTAACAATTCTGTTCGATTATTTATGAAGTTGAGGTACTTAATCAAAGTTTAACAGAAGTTTGAAAGCTCATACCAGTTATCGGTGTGTTTCCGAAAGTTTCAGAAATTTTCCGGCGAAGGTAGGAATTTCGACACACGTTGACTGGGATTGATTCTGATGGTGGAGTTGTGTTAGTGACAGATTAATCAAATGATTGAAACAGAAAGAGTCGAAAGAATTACCGTGTGGATGTGAAACTCGGTTTTCCGGCGATTTGCAGGTATTTTCCGGCGAGTGAATTTTCGTCGAGAAAGGATGCGATTTTGAGCGAAAAGGCTACCAGTGGATTGTGGGTGAATTTATAGGGAAGAATCGAGATGTATAGAGTCGGATTTCAGTCTCAATTCAAGGTCAGCCGTTCTCCGGCGGTTACGACTGATGTCGCGGGTTCAGACGTCGGTTATAACCGTCGTCAAAGTAAATTCTTCGGTTAAATTGGACGAAAAAGTTAATTATCGGCGAAGTCGTCGGGATTTCCGACGACTGCTAATTGGGCGCGATTTTGACTGGATTTGACTTCCTGTTTTATTATTTGAAATAACTGATTTGATATGATAACAAATAACTAAAGTGGCGGAGTGGTTGATGGTGTGAAGGTTAAGGCTTTGGGATTTCCGGCTGACCTGGGTTCGACTCCCGGCAGCCGGTTTTCCTTTTTAATTAGTTTATTTTTATTTTTTTTTCAATTATAATTTATATCATCTAATTTGTTTATTAATTTTGTATCGTTTAAAATTAAAATAAGTCATAAATAGACAACAAAAATTTAAAACTGATTGTTCGGTTATTAAACGAAGCGGGTTTCGAAAACCCGTTTTTCGACGGATGTTACATTATCCCCTACTTTTAGAAATTTCATCCCGAAATTTAAGCAGTGGTAGTTACAGGAAAAAGATGTGGGTATTTCTCGCGCATTGAGTCTTCACGTTCCCAAGTAAACTCAGGTCCTCGTTTCGACTCCCAGCGTACCCTGACAATTGGGATGCGACTTCTTCTTAAACGTTTTTCCCCGAAGTCCATAATTTCTACTGGTCTTTCAATGATATGCATAGATTCATCGACTTGAATGTCTTCTAGCGGAATATGGAGATTTTCATCGGCGAGGCACTTCTTCAAGTTCGATACGTGGAATGTGGGATGAATTCTGTTGAGTTCCTCTGGTAAGTCAAGCTTGTAGGCTACAGGTCCTACCCTTTCGAGTATTTTGAAAGGACCTACATAACGTGGGGCTAGCTTGCCTTTTTGGCCAAAACGAACTACTCCCTTCCACGGCGATACTTTTAAAAGACTTGGTCGCCAACGTTAAACTCTAAGGGCTTTCGTCGCTTGTCAGCATAGCTCTTTTGACGACTTTGTGCCGCTAAAAGGTTGTTTCGGATTTGATGAATCTTGTCGGTTGTTTCTTGTATTAATTCTGGACCAGTGATTTGAGCTTCTCCAATTTCGTGCCAACATATAGGTGATCGGCACTTACGACCATATAACGCTTCGAAAGGTGCCATGCCAATACTTGAATGAAAGCTGTTGTTGTACGAAAAATTCAACTAATGGTAGGTGAGCATCCCAATTCCCTTTGAAGTCTATGACACATGCCCGAAGCATGTCTTCAAGAGTTTGAATGGTGCGTTCAGGTTGACCATCAGTTTGGGGATGATAAGCGGTGCTGAGATCTAATCGTGTACCCAAAGCGGCTTGTACAGCTTCCATGTTCGTGAAGTGAAACGACCATCACGATTTGATATAATGCTTAACGGTACACCATGACGGCTTACGATCTCACTGATGTAGATACGAGCTAGTTTCTCATTTTTGAAGTCTTCGCGAATCGGAATGAAGTGAGCTGATTTTGTAAGACGATCAATGATTACCCATATAGTGTCGTACCCACCAGGAGTGCGAGGTAACCCGGTAATGAAGTCCATGGTTATGTTTTCCCACTTCCATACAGGTATTTCAGGTTGGACCAGAAGTCCTGAGGGTCGTTGGTGTTCAGTTTCACTTTTGAACAGGTAAGGCACTTGGAAACAAAAACAGCAATATCCTTCTTCATGCCAGGCCACCAGTAGGTGTATCGAAGGTCCTGATACATCTTGTCGGCTCCTGGGTGTACGGAGTATCGTGTTTTGTGCGCCTCTTTCATAAGGGTATCGCGAAGGTTGTTGTGATCAGGAATCCATATGCGATCTAGGTAATACAGGATGCCGTCAGATTTTGTTTCGAGTTTGAGTTCTGCTCCGCAAGATAACTCATTGCGTATGTCGTATTCTGTTATGGAAACATGTTGAGCTTCTCGGATTTGGTCTTTGATGTTGGACATGATTTGCGAACATAGGAGACGAATGGAGTTCGTATAACCCTTTCGACTGAGTGCATCGGCCACCACATTTGCTTTGCCAGGATGATACCGAATTTCACAGTCGTAGTCATTAAGAAGTTCAACCCATCTTCGTTGCCTCATATTCAGCTCCTTTTGGTTAAAGATATGCTGGGGGTCTTGTGGTCAGTGTAAATTTCACACTTGGTACCATAGAGGTAATGTCTCCATATCTTAAGAGCGAACACAACGGCTCCAAGTTCTAGGTCGTGAGTAGTGTAGTTCTTCTCATGAGTTTTAAGCTGCTAGAAGCATAGGCTATCACTTTTCCCCTTTGCATTAAAACACAGCCTAATCCCTGTCCTGATGCGTCGCAATAAACTACAAAGTCATCGCAACCTTCGGGGAGTGTGAGTATAGGTGCGTCACAAAGCTTTTGCTTAAGGGTTTGGAAGGCTTCTTCTTGTTTAGGTCCCCATGCGAAGGGTTTTCCTTTATGTGTCAAAGCCGTGAGTGGTACAACGATACGAGAGAAATTTGATATGAAATGACGATAGTAACCAGCCAAACCAAGGAAAGATCTTACTTCGGTTGGGGTACGTGGCGCTTGCCATTCTTGTACTGCTTTGATCTTTGCGGGGTCGACATGAATTCCCTTGTCATTGACGACATGACCAAGGAACTGTACTTCTTTTAACCAAAATTCGCATTTGGAGAATTTAGCGTAAAGCTTTTCGGTTCTCAAGAGTGTGAGGATGAGTCGAAGGTGTCGTTCATGATCAGTCTTAGACTTTGAGTAAATGAGAATATCGTCGATGAAGACTATAACAAAGCGATCAAGATAGGGTTTGCAAACTCTGTTCATTAGGTCCATGAAGACGGCTGGAGCGTTGGTTAGACCAAATGGCATAACCATGAATTCATAGTGGCCATAACGAGTTCGGAAGGCGGTCTTTTGGACGTCTTTTTCATGTACTCTGAGTTGGTGATAGCCGGAACGAAGGTCGATCTTTGAAAAACAAGTGGCACCTGGAGTTGGTCTAGGAGATCATCGATGCGAGGTAAAGGATAGCGATTTTTGACCGTTAATTTGTTGAGTTCCCTGTAATCGATACACATGCGAAACGTCCCATCTTTCTTCTTTACAAACAGAACAGGTGCACCCCAAGGCGATGAGCTAGGACGTATGAATCCCTTGTCGGTCAGTTCTTGCAACTGACTGGCCCGCTCTTGCATATCGGATGGGGCTAACCTATAAGGAGATTTCGCGACGGGTGTAGCACCAGGTATAAGATCGATGCGGAATTCGACTTCTCTCTTGGGAGGAAGTCCTGAGATGTCGTCGGGGAAAACTTGCGGGAATTCTTTCACTACAGGTATGTCTTCGAGTTTCTTCTCTTTAGTTCCCTTCTTGACCACGTGAGTTAGAAATGCTACGTAATTCTTGCGGAGATATTTTTGGGCTTGAAGACAGGACATCAGCTTGAGTCCTTTCGAAGAGGTTTCTCCAAAGATTCGTAGAGTTTGACTGTCTGCAAGAGGAATGCGAATGAACTTCTCACGGCATACTACTTCAGCCAGATGTTGGCTGAGCCAGTCCATGCCGATTATAATGTCAAAACTTCCCAACTTCATAGGAATGAGGTCAACAGGAAAATCGTGATCGTTTAGAGTAAGGGTACAGTTTCGGATAATGGAATTTAATAGGATCGGTTTTCCGTCAGCAACTTCTACCGTTATGGATTCCATAAGTTTATCACGAGTTTGGTTGAGGATAGGTTCAAATTCTAAGGACACGAAACTCTTATCCGCGCCAGTATCAAATAACACAGATGCATAACTACCATTGACGAGAAACGTACCGTTAACCACGTTGTTGTCGGCCCTAGCTTGGTTGGCGTTGATGTTGAATGCTCTTCCTCTAGCAGGTGGAGGAGCTTGGTTAGCTTGATTCACCGGATTGCTTGAGCTTGAGCATGTATGATGTTCACCAAGCGTGGACACGTGTTTCTAAAGTGGTTTGGGTCTCCACAATTGTAGCAAGCCCGCATGGGTTGCATCGTGGGGTAGTTGGGTTGATAGTAGGTTTGGGTTGTATGTTGTGTAGGTGGTGGTAGTAGGGGTTGTTGGGTTTGACCCATTATTTGATGGTGGGTTTGAGTTGTGGGTTGGTTGCGGTTCATTCGTTGCAGTGAGCGGCAGGCTTGGATGGTGTGACCTGCACGGCCACAGCCGGTGCAATATTGACAGGGGTATTCGGGGGAGTGATGGTATTGACAACGGGTGCACTTTGGGTAAGGGCCAGAGTATTGCCTTTTGTATGGAGCGGGTGAAGGAGCAACTTGTGTGATGGGCGCAGCAGAGATTGGGGAGTTTGTTTGGGTGACAGCAAAATTTCTGGCATTTCGTTTCCTCTTGTTTGAAATTTTGAGGAGGAGGTGGAATGGTTGGAAGTTTGGCCCTCAACTGGGGCTTTCTTTTTCTCCTCTTTGAACTTACCGTTTCTGATGCGGTTCTCGGTAAGTTCAGTGGCTAATTCCATAGCAGCTTCGAGGGTTGCAGGCGAAGTGCTGAGGACTGAATCTTGAATCTTCGAGGGGAGGCCTCGAATATAGTGTTCAACCAAACGGTATACTGGGGTGAACAAGTTAGGAACCATCTGGTTCAGCTCCAGGAATCTTTTGTTGTAGGAAGCATGATCCCCTTCCTTTTGCTTCAGCGAGTGGAATTCGTCTTCCAACTTCTTGAGTTCGCTTCTTGGGTAGAAGCGTTTTGTCATCATTTCCCTTAACTCTTCCCAGGTTAAGGCCATAGCGTCTTCAACTCCTCTTTTACCCTTCTCGGTGTTCCACCAGGTCAGGGCTACCCCAAATAATCTCCCGGTTGCGTAACGTACCTTGCGATCCTCGGGACAGTCGCAATTTTAGGAAGGTGTTTTCCATTTCCTCAAACCAGTGGAGGAGGGCGGTGACACCTTCGGTCCCTTCGAACTTTGGGGGATCGCAAGACTTGAAGTGCTTGTAGGAGCACTTATTGGAGGAAAGGTTGTCGATGTTTTGATCCTCTTGATTGGGTGGGTTGACAGGATTCGCGGTGAGAGCTTGCTGGACTTGAATTACAATATCAGGAAGTACCGCGGCCATTTGTTTCGCAATCTGAGTGGCCAAAGTTCATTTGACCTTCCTGACTTTCGTCCTCCACGTAGCTGCCTAGCCGACATCTACAGGAACATACATAGGAAGATTGTGAGTTTATGGAGTCCTTTTAGGTGTCATGTGTCTTAAAGAAAATGAAAATAACATAAATATCAATAATGCAACTACATCCATAGGATGTCTTGGGTTTGCTCATGTTGGGCCTCAAATGTCCCCATACCTTCACCTGTATAGTCATGTGGGCCCCCATGACTATTGGCTTGGTAGGATTCACATTAGTATTGGCGATTTAACACTCGCATGACCCGAATGAAAACCACAAAATATGTTTACGAGATGTATGGTCGGAATGTGTCCAGGTGTAGACACAATGACAACTCAAAGTGGGGTTAGCTCACACGACGTTTGGTATAGCATGCTTTGGCCTAATAGGTACTTCGTACTCTCATCGTTAGTCCCCAGGTAGGCAAACTGGTCCTTTATTTTGGATTTATACGAATGCCAAGCCTAGACAGGACGTTCCGACTACCGGTACTTGTACCCTTCCAGTTACTACATGCCCGTCATGAGAACTCACTTTGATGAGATTTTAAAATACAAAAATCATTGTAAAAGCAATCATGAAAATGATGTGATGTGTGCTTTCATGGATATGATATGTTATGAGAATATGATTCATGATAAGCATTATATGATAATATATACTTATGAACATGCTTGCATAACATTGAATGTAACAATAAACATAAAGCATATAAACATCATGAATTTTGCATGTAACACACAAAAATTTAAAATTTCTAAGCAACTATAGTATAGGCTCTAAGGGTCTAATAACCTATCCTATATCCCTATAGTCATGGCTCTAATACCAATCTGTCACACCCCGACCCGCAGCGGAATAAGAGTCGGGGCATAATTGGGTTATCACCAAAGCTCATGATGTTTACTAATATGTTTCATATTTATTAAATCCAAATTACATTTCAATGTTCCAAGTCAAATTCATACAATACAAGGAAAGGAAAATTTAACTAAATCAAATCCATAATCTAAACTGGTTTATTCTTCTAAGCCGCCCTATATGTTTCTTGCTTCAACTTGATCACATGTATCATGTGTAAAAATGGGAAAATTTTGGGTCAACAAAAGTTGGCGAGTGAACCTTGTTAAAAACATTTGTTATCGATTCATTATTGTGATTAATTTAGGAAAATTGTGCAATAATCATATATGAACAAATGTATGTAGACATAACGATCACAAACCACCTTGCTTAAGCATGAAATAAGAATGACAATGTATATGTTGGCAACGTCCCATTCACGCTCATAGGTAATGGGGAACGGACGGCCTATGCTAAAGTATGTGAGATCAAGGCTCAATCAAACAGAGCCGATCTTATGTTGGCAACGCCTGGTTCACGCTCATAGGTAATGGGGAACAGCTCACGCTCATAGGTAACGGGGAGCGGCGGCCTATGAAATGTATGTACTGAAATGATAAAATTAATCTAAACTTCAACCACACAAACAATGGATACACATTGATTACACATTTGATCATGAACATGATGGATGCACAAATGTTTAATTATAATAAATAAATACGACACATGATACACCCCAAAATGTGATTAAAACGGGGAATTGGTAGAGATTCACTCACATTGGGTGCGTTTGTTTGAAGATGTTGAATGCGCACGAGTTTAGGAGATTGATCGACGAGAGATAACGATCAAATAAATAACGAAAATGTACGGTAAGTATGTGGATTTTATTAACTATTTTAATAGGATTTTTGGGTATAATTTTGTGAGTTTAAGGCTACTTTCTAACTTTGAAAACGTTATTTTTAAGTATTTTTAATTGATTTTTAAATTAAATAAATAAATAAAAATAAATAAAAAATGTTGACTTTGACCGTTGACCGAGACTGTTGACCGTTGACCGGTTCGGTCAGTTCTGTAGTTGCACTGAGTGAGGTTCGAACCAGTGACCTCCCGTACGCGTGCACGCAACTCTACCAACTGAGCTACGTGTCTAACCCGAAATAATTCTGTTTTTAATTATACTTATATACTATTTAGTTTAATCCGAAAATCATTTATTTTTAAAAAGATTTTAAACGTATCGGACCGGTGCTGACCACAGGTCTCGAACCCGGGACCTGTGAGTTAGCGTACACACAGTCCACCGCTGGACTGTGTGTCTAACCTGGTTATTAACTCGGTTTTTATTATACTTAACATGGTTTGTGAGTTAACCCGGTTCAGTTAAAAAGAAATTTTTTTTATTTCGAGAGAGTAAAGATGGGACAGGATTCGAACTCACGTCGCATGTGTGTTTGTTGCACACAGTCCACCGCTGGACTGTGTGTCTAACCCGTTTATGAAACTGGTTTTAATTACTCTTATGTTATAACCCGACTTCGTCTTCTCCGTTAAACTTTACCCAGAAGCAAAGTCCGACTGATTGGACTGATTTATGCCTAATCTGGTTTTTAAACTTTATAAGTAATTTAAAGGTAACGAATGGAGAGAGTTTGGGGGAAGAGATGTACCGGTCAGTGTTGTTCACAGAATTCCGGCAGAGGTCCGTCGGTTCTGAAAGTGAACTCCGGCTGTCGAAATCAATTAACAATTCTGTTCGATTATTTATGAAGTTGAGGTACTTAATCAAAGTTTAACAGAAGTTTGAAAGCTCATACCAGTTATCGGTGTGTTTCCGAAAGTTTCAGAAATTTTCCGGCGAAGGTAGGAATTTCGACACACGTTGACTGGGATTGATTTTGATGGTGGAGTTGTGTTAGTGACAGATTAATCAAATGATTGAAACAGAAAGAGTCGAAAGAATTACCGTGTGGATGTGAGACTCGGTTTTTCGGCGATTTGCAGGTATTTTCCGGCGAGTGAATTTTCGTCGAGAAAGGATGCGATTTTGAGCGAAAAGGCTACCAGTGGATTGTGGGTGAATTTATAGGGAAGAATCGAGATGTATAGAGTCGGATTTCAGTCTCAATTCAAGGTCAGCCGTTCTCCGGCGGTTACGACTGATGTCGCGGGTTCAGACGTCGGTTATAACCGTCGTCAAAGTAAATTCTTCGGTTAAATTGGACGAAAAAGTTAATTATCGGCGAAGTCGTCGGGATTTCCGACGACTGCTAATTGGGCGCGATTTTGACTGGATTTGACTTCCCTGTTTTATTATTTGAATTAACTGATTTGATATGATAACAAATAACTAAAGTGGCGGAGTGGTTGATGGTGTGAAGGTTAAGGCTTTGGGGATTTCCGGCTGACCCGGGTTCGACTCCCGGCAGCCGGTTTTCCTTTTTAAATAGTTTATTTTTATTTTTTTTTCAATTATAATTTATATCATCTAATTTGTTTATTAATTTTGTATCGTTTAAAATTAAAATAAGTCATAAATAGACAACAAAAATTTAAAACTGATTGTTCGGTTATTAAACGAAGCGGGTTTCGAAAACCCGTTTTTCGACGGATGTTACAGTAGGCAACAAAAAGCGATTCCTGCAACAGGGTACTTAACACTTACAAGGGACGTTACCGCCTCAAACAAAAACTTAAACTCTTACTCTTTTTCTAAGCATGTAACTGTCAAACTAAACACCATCACTTTTAGACAAATATGTCACTACTTAAATTTCGGGACGAAATTTCAAAAAAGCAGGGGATACTGTAACATCCGTCAAAAACCGGATTTACCAAACCCGCTCCGTTTATTAACCGAACAATCAGTTAAAAATTTCTTTGCGTATTTAATGCCCAAATTATTTTTAAACGATGCATAATTAATAAGTATATTGGAATATATAATTTATATTTGAAAAAGTATTAAAAATAGTGGTTTAAAAATAAAAGGCTTCTGCCGGGTTTCGAACCCGGGTCAGCCAGCCATTCAGCACAGCCTTAACACTTAACCATCCAACCACTGCGCCACTTATGTTTCTTGTTAATTATTGGAAACAATTAATACATAAAATAAATCTCGAATTCAAAAACCGACGCGCCCAATCGCAGTCGTCGGAAATCCCGACGATTTCGCCGAGATTGGACGGTTTCTTCATTTTAACGTAAACATTAACTACTACATCGGTTATAACCGACGCCTGAACCCGCGACGCAAGTCATAAACCGCCGGAAAATTTCTAACCGACGAATCAAGTCGGAAAACGGGCCAAATACGTCGATGTCCTGCCCTTAAATACCCCCTCTAACCTTTGTTAGCTTTTTCGCTCACAATCACACTTTTTCCCGACGTAATTCCACTCGCCGGAGAATTTCTGCAACTCGCCGGAAAACCGAACCTTTCACCTCTGTGCCTTACTGAACCCCCAGAGCTCATACCGAAGCCACCCACATTCATCTCAAGCTCGTTGAAGACTCTCTGCCGCAAGATATACGTCGCCGGAATAACCTGCTGACATCGGAGTTCCGCGGAGAAACAGAGGAGTCAGTTCGGTATACTTTACACTTAATCTTTCATTCTTTTTATTTATCTCACCTGTATTTAATCGCAACACACTAAAGAAACTTGATAAAATCATCGAACCAGTCGGACTCCGTTTCTGGTTGAGTCCAACGAAGAAGATGAAGTTTCAGTAGTATATAAGTTTAATTAAAATCAAGATGTATCTCGGGTTAGACACACAGTCCAGTGGTGGACTGTGTGCAAATAAAACAAGCTTACGTCTCGAGTTCGACTCTTATCCCACGCACACTCGCCTTAATAAAAATGTTCTTTTTTTAACCGAACCGGAGTCACCGCTTATACATGTTAAGTTTAATAAAAACTGGAATAATAACCAAGATAGACACACAGTCCAGTGGTGGACTGTGTGAACGTTTAATCAAACGTCACGAGTTCGAGTCCGGACTACCGCACCGGTCCGGACAATTATCAAACTTTTTATTTAAAACAGAAACGAAACTATTTAGTTTGTATATAAGTATAATAAAAATCAGACTATTTAACAAGTTAGACACACAGTCCAGCGGTGGACTGTGTGTTAACTCAACCCACAGGTCCCGGGTTCGAGACCTGTGGAGCGCACCGAGTCGTTAGATTAAAATCGTTTTTAAAAATAAATGATTTTCGGTTTAATTCAATTAGTATATAAATATAATTAAAAACAGAAATATTTCAGGTTAGACACGTAGCTCAGTTGGTAGAGCTGCGTGCACGCGTACGGGAGGTCTCGGTTCGAGCCTCACCCAGCGCATACATACACACATACGAACCGGTCAACAGTCAAACTCAATGGTCAACGGTCAACGGTCGCAAAAAGTCAACATTTTTTATTATTATTTTTATTTATTTATTTTATTTAAAAATCAATTAAAAATACTTAAACATAACATTTTTAGGGTTAGAAAATAGCCTTAAACTCACAAAAATATATCCAATCATCCTACTAAAATTGATTAATAAAATCCGCTTATTTACCAAACCATTATGTTATTATCTAGGTTAGTTTCACTCGTGGTTAAAACCAACTTCGTGCGCATTCAACATCATCAACCGAACGCACCCAATGTGAGTGAATCTTACAACTCCCCTTTTTAATTACACGTTTTGGGGTGTGTCATGTGTCACCAAAAATTAACTCGTTTATTTAAACTTGTGCCATACCATATTGTGATCTAAACTTAGATTGTATACATTGTTTGTAGTTATGTATTTCATATTGTCAATTTATATGCAATTCATTCATTAGGCCCATCAGTTCCTCGTGGGAGACGAGTTGAGCAACGCGTGCCTCAAAACAAATCCATTATTGTTCGTGTGTGTATTATTTAGTTTATATTGTTTGTAGTTATGTATTTCATATTGTCAAGTATATGCAAATCATTCATTAGGCCCATCAGTTCCTCGTGAGAGACGAGTTGAGCAACGCGTGCCTCAAAACGATCCATTATTGTTCATGTGTGCATTATTTAATATTAATTGATTGGTGAATAAGATTACATCTATTTTTACTCATGTGTGGATCTGCACTTTATTTTATAATCAATTAAATAAACTTGTTCAAATGATTTTCATAGGATTCACTCGCCAACTTTTTGTTGATCCAAAAACCATTTTTACACATGATACAGGTGAACAGGATGAAGCAAGGAAAACATAGGAAATGCCTTAGAAGAAAACAATGAAGCCTAGATTGATGTTTAGGACATGATGTAATTATGATTGTATATTTCCCATTAAATGTATTAATGAATATGAAACGTTATAATAAATGTCATGAGCTTTGATGATAACCCAATCATGCCTCGATCACCTTTTCCGCTGCGGGTCGGGGTGTGACATTGGCATGGACTGGCTCAGCCAGCATCACGCTGAAGTGGTGTGCCATGAAAAGTTCATTCGTATTCCTCTCGCCGACGGTCGACACTACGTATCTTTGGGGAAACTCCTTCGAAAGGGCTCAAATTGATGTCCTGCTTTCAAGCCCGAAGTTATCTTCGCAAAAATTACGTTGCATTTCTAGCTCATGTAGTCAAGAAGGAAGGCAAGGAAAGGAAGCTCGAAGATATTCCAATTGTGAAAGAATTCCCGCAAGTTTTTCCCGACGACGTTTCAGGACTTCCTCCTGCGCGAGAAGTCGAATTTCGAATAGATCTTGTGCCTGGTGCTACACCGGTCGCAAAATCTCCCTATTGGTTAGCCCCATCCGAGATGCAAGAGTTGGCCAGTCAACTGCAAGAGCTGACTGACAAAGGATTCATACGTCCTAGCTCATCGCCTTGGGGTGCGCCCGTTCTTTTTGTGAGGAAGAAAGATGGAACGTTTCGCATGTGCATTGATTATAGAGAACTCAACAAGTTGACGGTTAAGAATCTCTATCCACTGCCTCGTATTGATGACCTTCTAGACCAACTTCAAGGCGCCACCTGTTTTTCCAAAATCGACCTTCGTTCTGGTTATCATCAGCTTAGAGTGCGCGAAGAAGATATTTTCAAAAACTGTCTTCCGAACTCGTTATGGTCATTACGAGTTCATGGTTATGCCCTTCGGTTTAACCAACGCCCCCGCTGTCTTCATGGATTTGATGAATAGGGTATGCAAACCCTATCTCGACCGTTTCGTCATAGTCTTCATCGACGACATTCTCATCTACTCCAAGTCAAAATCCGATCATGAGCGACACCTTCGACTCATTCTTACACTCTTAAGGACTGTAAAGCTTTACGCTAAGTTCTCAAAATGCGAATTCTGGTTAAGAGAAGTACAATTCCTTGGTCATGTCGTCAATGACAAAGGGATTCATGTCGATCCTTCAAAAATCAAGGAAGTACAAGAATGGCAAACGCCACGTACCCATACCGAAGTTAGGTCATTTCTTGGCTTGGCTGGTTACTACCGACGCTTCATTGCCAATTTTTTCCGTATCGCTGTTCCGCTCACGGCCTTCATTTGGGGACCTAAGCAAGAGGAGGCCTTCAAACTTTAAAGCAAAGGCTTTGTGACGCACCTATCCTTACACTCCCTGAGGGTTGCGATGACTTTGTGGTTTATTGCGATGCATCAGGGCAAGGTCTAGGTTGTGTATTTATTCAAAGAGGAAAGGTGATAGACTACGCCTCTAGGCAACTCAAAGTTCATGAGAAAAATTACACCACCCACGACCTTGAACTTAGAGTCGTTGTGTTCGCTCTCAAGATATGGAGTCATTATCTTTATGGTAGCAAGTGTGAAATATACACTGACCACAAGAGTCTCCAGCATATCTTCGATTAAAAAGAGTTGAATATGAGGCAACGAAGATGGGTCGAACTGCTCAACGATTACGACTGCGGGATTTGGTATCATCCTGGCAAGGCAAACGTGGTGGCTGATGCGCTCAGTCGAAAGGGATATGCGAACTCTATTCGTCTTCTATGTTCGCAAATCATAACCGATATCAAGGATCGAATCCGGGCAGCTCAACATATCTCTGTAACGGAAAATGACGTACGCGATGAGCTGTCATGTGGAGCTGAACTCAAAATTGAAACCAAATCCGACGGTATTCTATATTATTTAAACCGCAAATGGATTCTCGATCGCGACAACCTTTGTGATTTCCTCATGAATGAGGCACACAAAACACGATACTCTGTAGACCTAGAAGCCGATAACATGTATCAAGACCTACGATACACCTACTGGTGGCCTGGGATGAAAAAGGATATCGCTGTTTTTGTTTCCAAGTGCCTTACATGTTCCAAAGGGTGAAAGCTGAACATCAAAGACCTTTAGGACTTCTAGTCCAACCCGAAATACCTGTATGGAAGTGGGAAAACATAACCATGGACTTCATTACCGGGTTACCTCGCACCTCTAGTGGGTATGACACCATATGGGTAATCATCGATCGTCTTACAAAATCAGCTCACTTCGTTCCGATTCGCGAGGACTTCAAGAACGAGAAGTTAGCTCGTATATACACCAACGAGATCGTAAGCCGTCATGGTGTACCGTTAAGCATCATTTCAGACCGTGATGGTCGTTTCACTTCACGAACATGGCAAGCCGTACAAACCGCTTTGGATACACGGTTAGACCTTAGCACCGCCTTTCACCCTCAAACTGATTGTCAATCTGAACGCACCATCCAAACCCTTGAAAAGAAGATGAAACTGGAATGCAAGGGATACATGGGCTTTTCTCGGATTTATGCGGAGAACCTCAATTCTTCCACCATTTCTAAAGGTAACCTCTCTTCAGCTAATTCTACGACTCCATTAACATGATTATTTAAGTACTTTCTTCAAACTATCGACTATAGAGAATTAGAGATCAATATTAAAATGATTATGTATCTGCAGTTATTCATAATCATTTATGCATTTGCAGTTATACTTGCTCGAGGTTTTGGATTGAAGATGATCACTTGGTACTTGGATTTTAAACTTTTGCCTTTTTTATTTAGCTTTTTGTTATTAAATATTTTGGGCTATGATCTTAAAAACTATATGCTTTTCTTTTCGTATTGGTATTTGACACACTAAAAAGATTAAAAAGTAGTATTTGAACATAAAATGTTTTTAGTCAAGCAAACCTGAACCAAAAGCTCCAGGTTTTGTAATCATATATGTACTTTTAAAGTATCAACAGCTTTAACAAGTTCACTTCTTTTTTTTATGCATTCAGGTACCATATGTGGGTCTCAACTTTGTGGTGTATGAATCCTTAAAGATTGCTTGGTTAAATCTAGATCATTTGGGCTAGCCGAGGACGCTAAGTTGAATTTGACAGCTAAGCGCCAACTAGGGATGAGATCGGTACCAACCGGTACCGGTACTGAAAATCCCAAAAAATGGGTACGTGTATGGACCAATATTTGAAGGTAAAAAACCGGTACCGAATACACTAAATGTCGGTACCGAAAATCGAAACCGGTTTGGGAAATTTGGTACCGGTACCATTTGCTCATCCCTACCGCCAACATAGTGGTTCACGACTTCCGTGGGTTTGGAGGAGGCCGAGTCCCAAGTCTTGCGCGTTGGTAAGACTAGATCTATTATTCTGTTAATGAGGTTTGTGATATGTACGCACATGCTATATCTCAATATACTGCTCAAAGTCTTTGCCACTCCTCTTGTGATATTGTTTAGGATCGAAAGAATATTATAACCTTCTCATATAGTTTTTGTAATGTGGCTATTAGAATTATTGTAATGTGGCTATTAAAATTATTAGCATAAATGATGAGGTTAATTGAAGTTTTTTTTAATCTGTTTTGGGTGTTCTGGTTAACCTTTGTATTGTGACATTACTTGCAGATAGTTCCATCATAACTACCAAAGTGAAACAAACCATGATGTTCTATTTTTTTTTAAATGGCGGATTATGGGCTAAGAATTATAACTAGCAAACTGAAACAAGCCATGATGTTCCTTTTAAAATGGTTGATCAAGGTGTTAAGAATCTCTGGTCTCATTAAAGCAAGCATTCTTTGTCTTAAATGTTTTACACGTAATAAGTAACAATGATATTTTGTCACTTTTTATATCATTTATATTGTTTAACACTGTTTGTTAATATAATTCACTTTAAATAACCCGTGTAACACACGGGTACTTAAACTAGTAAAGTATAATTCGTATAAATCCTAAATCTTTCTACTAAAATAAAATAAACCATTTAGTATTCTCCAGCTTTTGAGTATTGATAAGATTAGTTCCAACCATCACCCCCTAATCTTGTCAAGTTCCTCTTACATCTCGAATACCAAGTAAGTCCGAAGTTCTTTCACCATAATACCCGGTCTCTTGTGTCCGCTTTGCATCAACTCCTTTGCTGCAGTCGACACAACATCGCACCCCCTGTTTTCTGACTCCTTTGGGATCACAGTCAAAACTTGTGCAAATACTTGAACCATCAACCACAAACAAAACAACATCCTTTCTATTCCACCATGATCAAACCCGTTACTTCACCACCACTTTTGAAGTAGGCTGTTGATCTGATCTAACACTACTACACTTGGGTTTCCTCCTTTGATCAAGTCTGCAATCACTGCTTCTTGATTGCTATGATCTTACTGTTTTTTATCGCAACCTGGATCACTACAACCTGTTGTTCCGTTTGATCAACAAACCCTATTGCACCTGCAAACCTCCCAAATTGATAAGCCGCTCTACTACAAATTTGTTTAAAATTAGGTCTTCTTCAACATAATCAAACAATAAATTTAACAAGAAAAAACTCTTTGATTAAAATTGAAGGTATATAAACCCTAAACATCATTTCGCACATCAAATGTCCAAAACATCCAACTTCTATGTTATTCTTACCTTAAATTCATGAGTATTCAACCCGAGTCCGAATCCTTTAGATCTAGATGGATCGAGCTACTTCGACTTATAGAAAGGCAAAACCATCTTGGAAACGTGAATTTCTACTGCGAACCGTGAAACCCGTGGTCTTGCAGAATCATCTTAACGCTTGCTCTCTCTAGTTTCTCTCCCTAAAGCTTAAGAATGAACTGGAAGAATGGGGAGGGTACATGCACCTCATTTCCCTTTTAGTAATGCTCGCTTTCTTATTTAACTTTGGCTTTCATTCCATACATTAAATTAAAGTTAGCATCGTCATTACACATTGTTAAAATTTGGGGTCATACAAATAAGGCCTACCATATTAGTGATAATATCTTGTTAAGTTTAAGAAAACATTCACGAACTCTAAAACTTGATTATTATAAATTTTCAAACATATCAACTTTAAGTTGTACAAAAAAAAGATCTAAAAATCAATCATAAATGGATACGACCCAAAAAATTTTCACAACGGAATGTATGAATTCTTTGAGAAAACAAGAGGCCGTTTATAGCCATTTCTTTCACCCAATTGTTTTTCTCTAACGCGATGAGCAAAAATGCTAAAAATCCCAAGAGATTTGTGGATTTTAAGGGTTGTGAAGGCTTTAAAGGATTGTACCTAATGTTTTAATATGTGTAATTGCTTTGCTTCTTAAACTTATGTAAAATTTCTTTATCATTCTGACATGCATTATCACACACACAACGAGTGAGGTTGAAATGAGAAGTCATATATTTAGTGAGAACCACACGAATTTAGTCAAAAACCATTCAAATTAAAAAAAATACACTTATATATATTATTAAAATACAATATTCAAAGATAAATTTACATCTCTATGTAAATAAAAAAATTACACATGTGTAAATTTACTATTTTCGCTTCTTTAAAAAATTTATTAAGAGTAATTTTGAAAGGGAGGTGAAATTACTACTTTTTTAAGTTTTCACGATTATAGTAGTATTTAAATTTAATCACCTGTATATAAATATATTTACTATCATTCTCATATTAAATAGTGTTTTTAAGACTATGGGGTGTGGAGGGTCTTGGGTTAGGGGTATTGCTCGACACATGGTGAGGGTGGGATCCACAAGATAATACTAAAAAACTAGGGGTGTGGTGTGGCGTGGAGTGGCCAGCCATGTGGAATTTTTTTTGTTCAAACTATTTAAAATTTCACTCAGCCAACCAAAGCCAGCCATATCAACAAGCCCCCGCCCCACGCCAGGCTCAATCCCTACGCCAAAAAGGCAACGCTATGTCCAACGTCAACCCATGGTGCTAACACCCGGCTTTAAAGTTCCCCCAACGCCTAAATGCAACGCCCCATACCCACTTGTCTAATCTCAAGACCAGGATAAATCTGCATTGTATTTTGAAGTTCGTTGGCAATTTAATGCTCTTATTTTTTCTTTTAAAGTATGTTTGTGGGGGAATTTAGTTGAAAAATATGATTTTCATTAAATTTGGACACATATAAAGACCATATTTAATAAAAGTATGATCTTTTCCTTTTTGGATTCAAAGCAATGAAGCATGTCAGCTACATATTAAATTTTGCACACAACATATAGTATCAATTAACGTTTTATTTTCAAATTTTAAGATTAAGGCAATACATTAAATTTATATATACTTAACCTTAAAATTTGAAAATACAACCTTTTCTTTTTTATGGCAATACATTAAATTTATATATATATACTTAACCTTAAAATTTGAAAATACAACGTTTTCTTTTTAAATTTGAAAATAAAATGTTTTCTTTTTTTAACGACAAATTTGGATTATTGACGGACCACTGAGTATTATCGTTTCACAAGCGAAACCACCCGATCATATCCATCTCCACTACGCATAATACCTATACACCAATTCATGAAAAACCCAATAAGTATAGGAAAACCCCTCTTGTGAGAATCGAACCCAGGACCTATTAGTACTAAAGCTTTATCTCACCCTCAAAATGTCACTAGGCTATAAAACCACGGGCTTGAAAATACAACATTAATTGATACTCTATATATTGTCTGCAAAATTTATAATGAAGCTGACATGCTTCATTGCTTTGAATCTAAAAAGGAAAAGATCAGACTTTTAACCACCTGCTTGCCCTAAAGCTTAAATCTAGATGAGAATACAATCAATTAATTTAAATATACTATTCAGCCCTTGTGGTAGCATATTTAGCTGCCAAATGGCAGTCGGATGTATGGTTTTCCGGACTCTAAGCCAAACTCTGAAGCCAGCGTGAGCTCGGTTTAGACAACATAGTCTGACAGAAGTGGGGCAACGGGGCTCTCCAATTTGGAAAGTACGGTAGTCTAATAAAAGAAAGTCAACGTTCTAAAAAAATAAAATAAAACATATGCAAAAATCAAAACTTGCCTAACGGTTCCAACCAAAGCAGACACCTGCTAAGGTAATGATTTCCTTGATCACTACAGTTATTTTTATCTTTATAACGATCCAACTGTTACTATAAATTCTGTTGATAGAGGGTGTCCTACTTGATTAAAGATGTCTGTAGATTTTTCCAAACTTGAATCATTAAGCATATGGCATATTGTTGCTCTCTGATTTTCCTACAAAAATTAAGATCCTTGTTTATGATCTTAGACCGTTAGAAAATTTTCATTGGGATTCATCTCATTCAAAAGTCCATCGCAAACAAATCCTAAAAACGACTTGTAATATTTTAAAATCCATTTATAACTCTACTTTTTTTAAACGGCAAATTTAGATCACTGACAGATACTAGAGTATCGTCGTGCCACCAGCGGAACCATCCGATCATATCCATCTCCACTACACATAATGTCTATACACCAATTTTGAAGGAAACGCATTAAATGTGAGAAAAACCCCGCATGGAAATCAAACCCACAACCTAGTGATTTCAAAGTCTTATCTCATCTTTAAGATGTCATTAGGATATAAATTCATAGGCTAATTGTAACTCTACTAATAAAAAAGAATGGGAGTGTGATATGGGTAAATGTAAAAGATATAATAAATGTTACCCACTTTTGTGAAAGCTTAAAGAAATGACGACTTACTTGATATTACTAAATACATTATGTCATAAAAACTTATGCTTTAAATAAGAAATATGTTATTGTTAAAAGTTTAGCAGGGATTATAAGAAAATTTCTTTTTAAAAAGTTTAGCAGGGATTATAAGAAAATCTCTTTAATTTCCCTATCTATAATTTATAAAATAAAATTTAGTAGGGATTATAAGAAAATCTCTTTAATTTTCCTATCTATAATTTATCAAATAATCTTTGTGGAAGTTTCACCATTCCTTAAGTTTTTGATTGGTTTGTGATTTTTGTAAACCAATGGGTGTCGTGTGGCCATGTGGCATGCAATGTTTTTTTTCTTTATCTATATATAAAGTCTTAAAGCTACGGTATAAATTTCTATTGCATATAAATATTTATATTTTCTTCCTTTAGACTATTTGTAAAAGTAAAAGGTTTCCCTTAAAGTATTAGTTTAAGTTCCAAATAACCCTTATATTTTCTAAATTTATTTGACGATCGTTGTTGTTGTTGTTATCATTATTATTATTATTATTATTTACTATATTATATTAAGTTAAACTCGCTTAAGTTGTGAGTTAACACGCCACAATTTTTCGTTCAATTTAATGGTATTTTTTTCGGTTTAACGGTACCGCCGCAACACACTTCACCTTTCTACATAGGATTTCGGATACAATATCTTGAAGTAGATTAACGAAAAGGGTAAACGACGTCAAATTACAAAAAAAATGTGAGGTAGCTTTAGTAAATGTACGTTGGTATTTCATAAAAGTAGGCACGTTGCAACGGTAAAGTCGTAAATTAATTAAACGTCATGTCTTAAAAGTTACACGAGAAAAACAAAAACATACTTAGAATTAATTATAATAATAATAAATAATAATAGAGTTAATTATGTTTTTCATCCCACGTGGTTTGTCAAAAATCACAATTTTAGTCAATTAGTTTAAAAATATTCAAAACAGTCCTTATGATTTCACTATCGTAACTATTACAGTCCACCCTAACTAACGTCATCCAGTTATTTTGTTAGTTTATTTGATATGACCATAATGCCCTTTTAATAAAACTACAAAATAAATAAATAAAGAGTTAATTATGTTTTTCGTCCCTGTGGTTTGTTGAAAATAACTATTAAAGTCCATTAGTTTAAAAATTGCCAAAACAGTACCAATACTTTCACATCTTCCACCTTCAACTCACCAACTATGGCGGTTAATAGCTTCATCTATATACTATCCTTTACTCAACTCTTTACTCTATTTGTTTCCTCAAATCCAGCCGGAATATCACCTCCTCCGGCCCCACACCCTCTCCACTTCATTCATCTTCAACATCTACACCACCACACACACATATCTCAGCGATGACCACCTCCACCACCCATTATGCCCATTGTCATCATCAAACTACCACCTACCCTTACCCCCGCACCCCATGGCCATTCTCTTAAAAAATCATCGACTAACTCCTTTTCCACTGATGAATTTTACCAATTCCGACCACTACACAGAGCACCGCCCATAGTTCATCTCCACCCTTAAGTTTTTTTGGGTAGGCCTCAAGTTTTCCTACTAACGTCGATTGTGATGGGAAAACATCATGTGGCCGACTATTCGATTGTGATGGGTAAAATTAGGTGGTTGGCGATTTTGATTATGGTGTAACTGATTGATGGAGACATATTGACGTCAGGGGAGGTGACGGAGGAGATGCAGTTGACGGTGATACAGCGGAGCGGGGTGGTGGTGTGAAACTGAGTCGTCAGAACATAGTTTTGAAGCCGGAGCAGGTGATGTTCTGACAAGATCTGAAGAAATGGGGAGAGTGAAAAGTAAAGTAAAGGATACCGGTACTATTTTAGCAATTTTTAAACTAATGGACTGTAATGTTTATTTTCGAACGGTAATAGTTACAAAAGTGACATGGATTATTTTGGCAATTTTAAAAGTAATGAACTAAAATAGTGATTTTTATCCAATCATATAGACGAAAAAGGTAATTAACACATAATAATATAATGAATTTGTTATCATTTAGCTTACAGTTGTTATATAAGTCATTGCCTGATATAGTCTAAATATTAAATGACATGTGGATAGTCATATGTATGTATTCAATCTCATAAAATAAGGATAATAAAATAAGGGTAATGCATTAACAATTGACTCTAATTCAACTTTATTAAATATAAAGGGTGGATTAAAAGATATAATACAACTTTTTTATAAAATATGAAATTTTATTGAAATTGTACCATTTTTCTTAGAAGGTTGTAAATTTTATTAATATTTACAACTTTTATCAGAAATATTTATTGCTAAAACTAAAAAACAACTCGTATTTTAAATGGTGATGTTTAACATTTAAATAATATTTTTTATGAAAAAAATAGATGGTAGAACTAATATAGGAATACTTAAAGTGGAAAATAAGGGAGGGCAGATGAAATTAAAATATAGTACAAGGATGGGTAGACGATATTAAAAAATAGTAAAACAAGGATGGGCTGCGTAGATGAAATTAGACAATAGTAAAACAAGGGTGGGCTGCTGCTATTAAAAGAAACAGTACGATACAGCAAGGCTCAAACCCAGGTAGTAGTTGACGTTTATATAAATTTGAATTTGAATAAATGCCGACTTAGAATGACCTTTTATTAAAAAAAAGAAATATAAAAAAAACAATCACCAAGTTGTTGACTTTCTTTGACCAAATTACAAACAATGTGATATTGTCTATAACAAGCACTGCTATAAAATAAGTCTAATGCAACCTTTTAGAAGCAACGCTTGATTGCAAATTCCTTTTACGCTTAATTTACAATGACAAAAATGACGAGAGGTTACTATGAGATTAGATATAATATTTTTTGTTATTTCATGACGTTGGAAACTCTTATGTTTATGACAAGGCAAGCCTTAATTTAATTTTTATTGCTTTTGCAATATCATTTTGGGTGTTGCTTGATCATTCATCAATTTCATTTATTACATTAGTTATTTTTAAAAATATTCAAAGCATTGATGGTCCTAGGGATTTTGCACATGCACCTTCTAATTAGGTACAAGACATTATATAAACATCAAAGTTTGTACTATCCATTGGTTCATGTCAAGTCTTACTAATGAGATATAACATTATATTTATGCTCTTTTAGGATGAATTAACAATAAGGTAAAACACATTATATAAACATCAAAGTTTGTACTTTCCATTGGTTCATGTTATGTCTTACTAAGGGTGGAAGAGGTGTTTCCTACGTGGAGAGTGATAACCCCTTTACCTCAGCCAATCATCTCATGACACGTTAACTCTTTCTGTATTCTCTATGTTCCACTCAAACAATAGGGGTGCTCCTACGTGGGTACTCCATTTCTTTTTTTATTATTTAATTCTAGAAATTATGCATTAATAAATAAAGCATATTCTAAAAAAATAAAATTACATTTAATTAAAAAAGGACATTACATTAAATTAAAATAAATTGCATTAAAATAAAATAAGACAATACATTAAAATAAAATAAAAAAATGACATTAAAATAAAAAGAAAGACATTTTAAAACTAAAACGAATTTAACTATTTGTCGACGGAATCCGCCAACAGGTAGGGTAAATCTAGTTCTCCAATTGCTCCACGAGATCATATGTTAGTCCACAATGAGTATCATCATCAATGAGCTCATTAAAAACAGTATCATCAAAAACAGGCTCAATGTAGGATCCCAAATGTTTACCGGTGCTATCGCGTTTCGTCGTCTTTTAGAATCATGTTATGTATAATAATGCACATATATACAACATACCTAATCTTTTTGAACACTCATAGCACGCATTGGTCGATTAAGTATACCCCACTTTGACTTTAAAACACCAAAAGCATGTTTCAGTCTTTTCTTACCGCCTCGTGTTAACTCTTAAACTTTTTTCGTTCGGAATGTGAAGATATGGAAATGATTTCACACACACGGAACAAGTAGGGTAGATTCCATCGATAAGATAGTATCCACGTTTGTACAAGTGGTTGTTCACGCAAAATGGGCATTTTGATGCAGTTCCATTTTGTTGAGTAAGAAATAACGGAGATTGTTGGAGCACATTGATGTTGTTTTGTGAACCTGGTAGACCACAAAAAGCATGCCAAATCCATGAATCTTGTGATACCACCGCTTCGAGCATAACTGTCGGTTACCTATGATCCCCTCTCATATATTGCCCCGCAACTCTGTTGGACACATTCTCTAAATAAAATGTGTACAATCAAGGCTACCCAACATCATATGAAGGTGATGTTTCTCCTCATGAGCTTGGTACAAAAGCGCAATGTCGTGGCTTGTTGGTCTATGTAAGAACTCAGAAAAGTATAATTACATACGGCTTGGCAAAAATATTCTAGACATTCACGGGAAGTCCTTTCGCCATATTTAAATACTCTTCGTTCTCGTCTGGAAGGGTCATGGCCTAATACCCTTTTGCCTGGCCCAATAGCTAGCATTGCCTCACTCCACCTAGCCCAGTCGCACCACCTCCTGTTAACTCACCGCAGCCCGCAAATCAAACGATGGTCTAGTACCCGAGGTTGCTGAGCCAACTAAACCAATTTTGGACCAGATGTTTCTGCTCCATATGTTTTGGATGCAGTTGAAACTAGGTTCACTACAGAAACCCATGTTTCTCCAACTGTGATTGACACTTCTGCTTCTAATTCGCACCCGATGAAGACAAGATCAAAGGCAGGGATTTTTAAACCGAAGTACCAAGCTAACCTTGACCTCACATAATGTATGATCTTCATGTTGCCTTATCCTCAATTACCAAACCACGTGGTTTCAAATCTGCGGCTAAGGACCCTTTATGGATGGTAGCGATGGTCGATGAAATAAAGGCTTTGAAACCAAATTACACATGGATGTTAGTACATCGTCATCCTCTACAAATATCTTCGGCCCCAAATGGGTATTTCACATCAAATATCATTCGGATGGAAATATTGAGCGTTATAAGGCATGCTTGGTGGCGCAAGGTTTTACACAAGTACAAAGTTTGGATTACTCCATACCTTCAATCCTGTGGTTAAAGCTTCCACGATTAGAGTTGTGTTATCTCTTGTCGTTCTTAACAACTAGAAATTGCATCAACTCGATGTTAAGAATGCCTTCTTGAATGGAAACTTGAATGAAACAATCTTTATGGAGCAACCACCTGGATTTGTACATCCGCAATATCCAAATCATGTTTTTAGACTATCTAAGGTCACTTTATGGACTGAAGCAAGCTGCTGGTTTCAATGTCTAAGCTGACTCCTTCTTTCCTATGTGTTTACATGAGCCAATTAGATACATCTCTCTTTGTCCTTTGCAAAGACTTTGCATCATGTATTTTCTAGTCTATGTTGATGATCTCATACTTACAGGAAATGATAGAAAAGTCACCGCCCTTTTATTTCTATCTTCATTAAGAAATTGCTATCAAAGATCTTGGGGGCTTGAATTATTTCTTGGGACTTGAAGTTGTTTACACTAAATTCGGTCTTTTCCTCACACGGGAAAAGTATGCTAAAGATATTCTTCTATGTGCAAATCTCTATGATTCTAAACAAGTTAGCACTCCATTGGCTCCTCGTGAATCGTTTACAGCTGACGGTATACCTTACTTTGATCCTACACTTTACCGTTCTTTAGTTGGTGCCTTTCAGTGCTTGACAATCACCAGACCAGATCTATCATATGTTGTGAATCAACTGCCTCAGCTCGACTGTTGATCACTTTCGAGTTGTCAAATGCCTCCTACGGTACGTCAAAGGCACTCTTTCCTTTGGACTCACCTACAGTCGACCATACAAACCCTATTCCTTGGTTATTCCGACGCGGATTGGGCACGTTGTCTGAATACGCGACGCTCGATGTATGGTTATTCTATTTTTCTTGGAGCAACCTTGTTTCTTGGAGTGCTAAGAAGCAACCTACGGTATCTAGGTCAAATTGTGATTTGAATATCGGGCCATGCAAATACTGATGTTGAACTTGTCTGGATAACTCATTTGTTACAAGAATTGCATGCATTACCACCCGATCGACCTACTTTGTTGTACGATAATATAAGTGCTTTGTTCATGACTCGAAACCTAGTTTCACATAAACGTGCTAAGCACATCGAATTAAATTACCACTTTATTCGTGAACTGGTCCATTCTTGCAAACTTTACATAAAATTTGTCCCAACCAATCTTTAGGTTACTGGCATTTTTACAAAAAGTCTTATGCGCACTCAGTTTGAAATTTTCTGCAAAATGCTTCGTCTTGGACCGCCACCGGTTCGATTGAAGGGGGTATTAGATCAAAATATTTGTAGATATTTTTTGTTTGTTATAAATATATAATTTCCTTTTATTTGTGATTGACTCTCCATAATCAAAGGGGATGATTATGTAACTATTCATTAATTAATAGAGAAATTGATCCCTCAGTCATCATTAAGGTTGATTTTCAATACTTCCACAATTACCCTTAATCTCTTATTTTGATCAATGCCACATATATTCCTTCTTTTCCTTCTTAGGTAAAGGGTCCTTGGTACAGAAACCTTAATCTACAGTTTTATGCAAGTTTGACTTTGTGAATTTTGACTTCCGAACTCGGACAATATTTTCGTAATGTTTTTTAAACAATATTGCAGGAACAAATAAAGAACTACTAACCTATAGAGGATGGCAACCCTATCCTATGGTAGATCTTTCATTGGATCCTTTCTGGCTGTAGTGAACAAAAGAACTATGGATATCGTCAACTTTACGGTGGAGGCGATACAAATACATTGATAAAGAAAGTAGATTGAGCTTACACATTACATGATCCAGGAGGGGTTGATAGAATCATTCAAAGCAAACCTTTAAGTTGAGAAAAACCAATTGATGAAAATGCACAGAGAGATAGAAGAGGGCCATGAAAGAAAAGGCCAAGCTTAAATATGTGAAAAAAAATATTAACAACCAACGAAAAGCACTGGAAGTTATGATGCATTGCAAAATGTTATAGGACCACTACCAGTTGGAGATCGAGATGAGTTAGAATAGTTTTATTCATGGTTGCAAAAGTCGTTGGGCGCTCCCTAGTCAGTCGATCGGGGAGTTAAGAGTACTCGACCTAGGCGGAGAGTACTCGAGGAGTACTCGGACATGTTAAATTATAAGAAAATTAATTTTCGGAAAGTAAATATATGTCAAATAACATAAATTTACTAATATAAATAACAAATACGTGAAAATTATATTCATTCTTTAATATAATAGTCGTAAAAATTATGTTTTATTTATTTTTAAGTGAAACTCTACTCGAGTTGACCTACTAGATCCGATTCTGGTCGGGGTTGATCACGTTTGATCGATTTCGAGTTATTAGGCGAAGTTGAAGAAGTCGACTCGACAGCCTATCTTGTAGCGACTACTTGGCCTTGTCGACCTTGTTTTACAATCATGGTTTTATTACTCTTTATTATAGTAAATGACACTTTGTGTATGTTAAAGTACACCCTTTGACAATCAATGGCATCTATATTATTATTGTTTAGTGTAATTGCGATTGAATGTGTATTGATTAGATTTATATTACAAAGATGCATTTAGGTGTAAAAGTTGCATTTGGTGTAAATATAATTTGTATAAATGTTGCATTTGAAATAAAAAAAAAAAAAAAACCTTGCATTAGAACTATTAAAAAGGTAATAACGGTTGCATTAGTCATTAGGTCTCGAAAATGTTGCATTAGGTCTAATGCATCTGCTTTTAATGCAGGCCTCAATAAAGGTTGCATTACGCCTAATGCGGCCTTTTCAAAGTTCAGTCCAATCTTTTTAAGGCCTGATACAAATTTTATGCGAATCGTATTAACTTCATCTTGTTGTAGTGAAAACTAGAGATGGGCATAATCGGGTTTTACTTATTACCCGGAACCGGTTCCAACCCGGACCCGGTTCTGCTTGGATGTCATTGGAACCAGGTATGGTGTGGAACCGGGTCCAGTTCCTACCCGGGTTCACACCCAAGAATATGGAACCGTGTAGAACCGGGTACGGGTATTATGGAACCGGGTATGGTGTGGAACCGGGTATGGTGCGGAACCGGTTCCTGATAGTGTTTGGAACCGGTTCCTGGCAGTCAAACCTGTTCAGTCAAACCTGCCATTTTACTATTGGGAACCGGTTCCTGACAGTCAAACCTGCCATTCACTGTTCAGAACCGGTTCCTGATAAAATGTTACCGTTGGAACCGGTTCCTGATAAATGTTACGTTGAACGGTTCTGATAAATTTCCGTTGGAACCAGTTCCTGATTACAGAATCGGTTTTTCTATATAAACCCCTTTACACTTTACACTTTACAGAATCGGTTTTTCTATATAAACTTAACACTTTACACTTCAAATCTAATACTATCAAAGAGATAACGATGGCTTGCAACGATGAGGTCGTGGTTGTTTTGGAAACCAAAAGAAACCCCGCTATTTGAAGCACTTTGACTTGTGCTTGATGTCGGATAGCCATGAAATGGCTAGATGCAAGGGGTGCGGGAAGTTCATGAAGGCGTCGGCCAACTCGACGCTCAAGAAACACACCGACCGCCATTGTCCGGTGACAAAGGCGAAAAACAATGAAAAGGGTGAAGCATCCGGGACCGGGTCATCGAAAGTTTAGTTTGTTTTATGTATTGTAAACCCATTTGTGTTTTATGATTAGTATGTTTAGTGTTTTATATGTTTTGTTTAACGTTTCTTGTTTAGGTTGTTTGTGTAACCGGGTACTTGTTTCTAGCAAAGACTTATAAAAAAAACTCACATTAAAAATATATTGACGCCGGGTCTCGAAGGTTACCGTAGGAACCGGGTATGATAAGAACCGGTTACGGGTACAACCCGGGTACGGGTTGGAACCGGTTCCGGAACTTATTTTTTTCCAAAAATGTGAAACCGGGTAGGAACCATCGGGGTATTTTGAACCCGGAACCGGTTATATGTCGGGTAGAAACCGGAACCGGTCCCAGGTAGGTTCCACCGGGTCGGGTTTGAAACCGGTTATTATGTCCATCTCTAGTGAAAACATACATCAATAAGCCTATAACCCAAACCACCCTATATTTAATTTCTTTTAAAAAAATCACCAATTAATTAAATTAATTAAAAATACGTAGAATAGAAAATAGTTACTAGTAGATGTGCACCCTCACGTTGGCGGGGTGTTGACGTAACGGATAATTTGAAAGGCCCAAATTTAAATAAAATTTACTGAAAATATAGATAAATTTATATTAAAATGTTAAAAAAATCGCATTTAAAACGATTTTAAATAATCTTTACATTAAGGAAAAACCTTTAAATTTTGCACGTCTGTGATTTAATAACTTGTACAATATAACGCACAACTCTGTTTTAAAACGAAAACACATAAAAGTGATTCAGTACCACCGATAACAATGTTGTTCGGCCGATATCAATTCGGTTTCTTAAAAAACTATGTTCATTACAATATTAAAAAAAATACAATGCTTTACTTAAACAAAAGTTGGCTCATGTAACCCAAAAAGGTGAAGTCATGATATGCCTAAAAAATTAGTAACATATGTTTTACGATAATACTTAAAACCATAAAAACAAATAACAATATCAGCTCTGATAATGTCGATACTGGTATGGATGTTGTTTGATCAGTATCGATTCGATTCGATTCATTACAGTGCTAGTACTATTGATAAAATATGATAGAAAAATATATAGTGGTTTTATTAATTACACAAAAATTGTTCGATATAACTCAAAAATAAAGTGTTTTTTACCGAGATCGAAAACCATAAACACGAATGCTGATACCGGTTCAAATAATACTGATACCAGTTCCGATAATACATGTACATATATTTATACCTGAATGTTCAGATAAAAATATATAAACAGTTGCATATTAAGTTACAATAAGTTATCAAAGGACAATTAAAGTAAAAAAACCAAATAAGCTAAAGTATATATTATATATAGTATAACTAGATGATTCCAAGCGCATTGCGGCAGAGAAATAAAAAGAAATAAGTCGGTATCAGTTTGGTTTGTCACGTTATCAACACATTCTATAGAAAACGAAATAAAAACAAATTACAAAAGGTCATAACAAAACCAAAACAATATCTACATGTGTTCGATTTGGTTGAAAAGAAAAAAAGTAACTACTAAACGGTTTCGATATTAATATATTTTGTATTTATCTCATGTTATAACATTAACTTTCAATATTTATATAAAAATTATATGACATAACACCTATTAAGTGCAAAAAAAAAATCAATATTTACATAAATATTAGCAATATTCGATAATGTTTTCACGCTAATTCCTTCTATAAGTTAATATAATTTATCTAAAAAGATGAATAGGATTATAAATTTATAGTCGTTCAAGAACTCGTTTTCAAATAATTAATTTTTTTAGAGATTCATAACTTATTAACTTTATGTTTTGTTAAAACCCTAATAGGAAACATAATTATTTACAACCCAATCTAAATAACTATTAATATGACCTAACTTCACTATCATTATCTTAAAAGAAAATAAACATAGATTTTAATAGGGGTGTGCACGGTTCGGTTCGGTTTTTTGGGTAAAATCGAAACCGTATCCGAAAGTTCGGTTTTTGGTTTTTGAAAACCGTTCAATTTCGGTCTTTTCGGTTTCGGTTATTTCGGTTTTAGTAGCAGTTCGATTTGGTTTTTCTGTTTTTGAAACAAGTTACGTAAGATTCAAAAATAAAACGTATAATTCAAAGTTTAAGCATCTTTTCTTAATGTTTACATTTAAGTTAATATATTTAGTATTTTTAATTAATATTGTTTACATAAACCTAACCTTCTAATCTTTTTGATGTTTCTTCAAACTTTTTATTAAGACATTTTCTTTTATAATACTTTGAAAATCATTTAATTTTTCTGTTAAATTTTATTATTTTTTGTAAACAATGGATAAATCATTTCAATGATTAATAAACATGTTAATGTTCTTATTATAAATATTTAACAAGCAAGAATAAAATTAATAATTCTTAATAGCATGAATTAAACACTTAAACGTAAAAATATATGAATTTGGCCTATATTATAACTTATCGGTTTGGTTCGGTTATTGAAAATGGTTATCCGAAAACCGAACCAAAACTTTCGGTTATTAAAAATCCAAAAACCGAACCGTCGGTTTTTGTTTCGATTCGATTATTTCGGTTCGGTTTTGTCAGTTATTTCAGTTTTCGGTTATTTTGGTTTTCTACTCACCCTAGATTTTAAGCAAATATTTTATATATTTTGGTGTAACATGTAAAGATAATATCAAAATTTGTTGGCATTTAACCAAAACATGAAAAAAAAATCTTGAAAAATGTGATGCATATTAGCATTCAGCACGATTCACAATGGAGCATAGCATGGTAAATTTGAAACTTAAAAAAATATAAAGAACGTAAAACTATTGGTCTGCTCCACCGACATAGTTATTAATGTCTATATAACTAGTGTTAGCTAATCACTGTAGCAAACGAAAAAAACACAAAAATATAATCATAAAAAATGTTTGGTTGATCAGATTTTCTTTATTAAGTTTTAGTTACACAAAAACATAAGCGAATTAATTTTTTTTCAAACCAACCTTCCTTTTGTTTTTGTAATTAGTAAATTTAAAAAATAAGAAACCAATATACTTTGTATAAACACCATTTATTAAATAATAAAATTAAAAAACTGAATTAAAAGGAAGCCTATAATTATATACTTTTTATTAATAGGCCGGATTTGCTAAATAATAAAATGAGTAAATTAAAAAAGAAGTTAAAAAAACTGAGAAGAGGGAATAAAGAAAACCAAAATAGTAAATATATTTTCTGAAACTTTAATTTTTAACAGCTAAAATACTTAAAGTGAGAAGTTGGATTTAATTATAATAATAACAATAATGCTATGATGAAATGTGAATCGGAAATAAAGTCGTAAGGGTGTTGGGAGTAATTAAACAATTGAAAGTGATAAACTTCAAAATTAACCAATGAGAGTGTGCCATGTCATTCAACCTTAAGAGTTTAAACTAAATTGAAAAGTGTTGGCAATGGTTAGACACCCATGAATTGGTAAACTATTTTTTTAAAAGGAAAAATGTATGATTGGATGAGAAGGAATGGACCCCACCACACCCCACTCTCTCTTCCCTTCCCTCCCTCTCTCCTAATTCGGTGAACCTTCACCGATTTTGGCCACATTTCGGTATAAACAGTGATCGGCAAACTTGATGGCGGTGGATGGAAAATCGGTAAACAAGTTTACCGCTTGGTTTGCCGACCCACACCCATCACCCTAAGTTCTAACTAAAAATGAAAATGATTATGAAAAACTTAGAAGTGAGAGAAAGGGCTTCCAAAGCCTTAAGGAAGACGGTCACACCACCAGGGCACGTTGTTTTTAGCTATAAATGGTTGCGTGAAAGGTTATATACACATACTAGTTTAAGATACCGTGTGTTACACGGTTTGTATAAGAAAATACTTCTAATAAATTTATGGATTTAATAAATTACATATTAATGTAGATGCTACTATATTCACATTTAGTTCCTGTGTTATGATTATTAACATATTTTAATACCCTCTCTCTTAACATCGAAATTGCTTCTCAATAACAAAAAAATACAAAAAAATCACAGGATCGTTTTATATAATATATTTTACTTTGTATAATATATAATATAATTTATTTTATAATAAAACGAAATGATACATTAAATATGGGAAAAGGTTAAATTCAATTATATATTATATTTTAAAAGGTTATTGTATTTATTAAGTCTATTTATTAATATTTGCGATATGTAATCACATTCAAAAGGAAATGATATGCAAAAAAAAAAAAGTATAATCACTTGAAATTTTTTGAGAAAAGAAGAGCAACAAAAGGCTCGTGTTTTTCCTCTTAAAACAAAACAATCATGAGTATAATAATGACATGTGACAATTAATGGTTTAAGAGAAAGCCATGTGACATAAGATGGTTTTGATTTATTATAATTTATAGATTTATATATATATACTCTTAAAGAAGAAGGTTGGTAGCCGTTGAATCAATGAAATGAGAAGCCCATGCTTCCTTACTCCGACATGCCATGGAATAGAGGTTCCACCCAAGACATGAATTTCATTCCACTCCGGTGCAAACCTTGTCAATTGTTCTGCGCTCATAAAAATGGCTTGAACCGCCTTTCGCTAACCTATTGGGTAACCTCATGCTGGGAGTGCCCTTTCTTGCTTGTCGGTCGTTGTGCTACCACTCCTATGATTTTTGGTACACCGCCTTCTTTTATATATAATTTTTTTAGTGTTATACAAATGAAAAGTCTAATTTGTTCTGATGGTTGGTTGTGACAAATTTAAACCAAAGGTCGAGTTGGCTCTTTTAACCAAATGGTGTTGACGGTATAAGGCGGAGGAAAATAATTTGTGGCGTAAAATTGTGACGGCCATCCACAGTAGTATTCGGAACTGGGATTTTCTTCTGGCTAGGAATAACATGGGTGGCACCTAGAATAATATGGTGAAAATGATCGCTAGAACTAAGGTTGAAGATATTCCGCTGAGAAGCTATTTCAGAAGTATCAATGGGTAAGGGAGAAAGTATATCCTTTTGGTTGGATCCGTGGGCTACGAGTGAACCGCTTAAAGATATGTATCCTAGACTGTTCCAAGTTGAAGTCAACAGAAGATGCAAAATCAGCGACCGTATTCTAAATGGTATCGGCCAGTATAAGTTTGGCTGGCAATGGAGAAGATTGTTGTTACTTGGGTTTGAGACGGAGGAATTGAGCCAGACGATAAGTGAGTTTAGCTTGGAGAAGGATCGGGGGATAACGTTGGAGCCGTTAAAAGATTAATAGAGAAAGGCCGTGACACTGACAATAGTTCGAGATTTAAATGGTGCAAGGTGGATTCCCTCTAAGTGTAATATCTTCGCTTGGAGGGCAGGGTTGGGCAGAATACCGTCGGTGGAGACTCTTCGAAGACTAAACGTGAACTTTGAAGACACTAGTTGCGGCTTCTGTAATGAGGGTGAGGATACGGTCAATCTTCTGTTTACGGAATGCATCGATGCTGGTGTTGTTTGGCACTCTATTAGCAATTGGTGTCGTGTTCTGCACATTTATGCGTGTTCGTTCCAAGACCTTATGGAGGTGCACTTGTACAATGGTTTAAAAGAGGGCCGGAGAAGACTATCCTCCAAGGTTTAATAATTATTAGCTGCTGGAGTCTGTAGAAGGCTAGGAACGAAGCCAGGTTCAGAAACAAAGCATTCCGAATAGAAAAGGTCATTAGCGAGGTGAAGTCAATTGGGTTTCTTTGGGCTAGGAATAGAACCAAGTTTCAGAACTTGTCTTGGGAAAATTGGTGTAAATTTGTGATTATGTAGTTTCTGTTATTGTGTTTGGCCTCCCGGTTTTCAGGTTGGTGTTGTTTTATGAAGTTTACGTTTCAAAAAAAACCCCGTTTCACCCCTTTTCATCTGCAACGTTAATCATTGTCCTTTCTTTCTTTCTTTTTTTTACTATTGTTACAACTAACTTCTTAACTTACCTGAAATATAATTTTTTTTATTCTAATCCAAAACATTAACATAAGCTTCTTTACGTATGGATAGGCACCACAAGGGATCGCTAATGGGGTGGTGGGTTCCATTGGTAAAGGCAAAGCCTTTAAAAACACTTAGATGGGAAGGGGAAGGTCTTGGGTTCAAGTCCCACAGACGACAAGGGATTAAAGAAATTATCCGTTCAAATATAAGGCACCACAAGGGATAAGGATCATGACTTACATACATATAGGTCGGACCATATTTAATTATTGTTACAATTAATTACATTTTATTATTATTATTTAACTTGAAGTTTTATTTTACACGATGGTATTAGTATGCAAAAAAACACAATGGTATTAGTATGCAAAAAAATATAAACAAAAATCGTCTGGATGTTTTTAGAAACAACCTTGGAAGTTTTTTGTAACTGAAAAATTTGAAAATATGTGATATAGGGTTTCCTAAAAAATCTCATTTTTATTGTTTTATAATTATATCTTCCCAAAATTAACTTATTTAATGAATTACCATTGTGCTCTTTTGTTAAAATTGTCTAGATGACACTTGTCATCACATAGTTGCTTCCTACACTTTGTAGGAAAAAATGACTTTGTAGCCAACTCCCACTCAATATTTGAACTCACATTATTTTTGTAGTCAGTTGAATACCATACCACTAGACCACTAAGTTATGAGTGTTTTTTAATGAGTTAACTAAATAACTTTGTAATTGATGAATATAATGTTTCTTAATATAAAGAAACATCAAATTTTAAAAGCGAATGAACCGAACACGTGTTGATTCGTATGCTGTAGCGATTGGTGGTACCGTACCGGTACTTTACCAATCCCTTAACAAACCGAGTCAATATCGATTAAGTTCTAAATATGTTCTATGTCACAATGCGCGAATTAAATAACTGGTATAAAAAAAACCATTGTCGGTGAACCATGGTCTTAAGTTTTCTTTTTTGACCCTCAAGATTATAGACGTTACAAATTCAACCCAAATCTTTAGGTAAGTAACACATTGACCCATGATTTATTTCTACTTAATAACTTCGCACCTCATCTTCTCCAACACTTCAATTCTTTTCTTTAAATTACTCTTACAGCTTTACACCACAATGTGCGAGACATTATACTCTTTTTATCTATGTCTAACCACATTAATGTCACTAACGTAATGTGTGTAACAAAGTTAAAAACATGTCAAGTCACGTGTGGGAACCACACGTTAATGTCATCATCGTATCGGATGTAACGAAGTCACAAACGTGACACGAGTAAAAATCTAGTTGTATATTAAAAGCTTGGATGTGTGCGAACAGCAGGGGCGGTGATGAGGGTGTGCGGGGAGGACTACCGTACAACGCCCGTGATTTCGAGAGGCACATGTTTTTTTAAATCTGATATATATATATATATATATATATATATTATATATATATATATAAGGGATTGGTAAAGTGAGAACCACGTTTAGTTGTGAGAACCGTAGGAACAATATTAACCATTAATCAAATGTGTTTTGATGGATGAGATTAAAAGACAATAAAGCAGAGTAAATGATTGTGCTTTAATTAATGAGATTTTTGTTTTTAGTGAGGTAAGGGCTAATTGATCTTTTTAAACATGACCATTAATGATTGGTCTCATTAATGATTGTGCTTTAATTAATAAGATTGTTCTTTATTTAAATTTTTTTATAAATTAAGGTAATTTTTACATTGTAAATAAATCACTAGAAAATGAAAAAAAAATAAACTAAAATAAATAAAACGAAGTCGTTGTTAGTAAATAATAGTTTGCACCTCCATCGTCTAAGATCTGCACGGACACTACACAAAACATGTAAGAATCCCAAAGTTATCATTGGACAAACAAATTAAATAAATATCATTTACTTCAAAATATAGTGTTTACATTCCAAAATATAGTGTTTACATTCCACAAAAAAATATAGCACAAAGCACATAAAAATATAGTAAAAAAATTTCAGCATAAAAAAATTTAGGAAAAAAGAATTTAAGACAAAAAATTTCAATACAAAAAAATAGTACAAAATTGTAATACAAAAATCCAGCACAAAAAAATGTTATACAACATAGAAATACATCAAATTTTTGTGGGTTTTTTAGTCGTCATATTTTATATAGCAATATGGTAAACAAATTTAAGATAAAAAGACGCTCGATTTTATGGTGAAATTTTTATGAAAAATAAAGGCGTATAAAAAAGTTATGAACGTTTAAAAAATGAGGGTGGAATATGCATGTGTCTTGCATTTGGAGAGAGAGAAAATCAATAAATATGATTTTACCAAGATACCCTTATCTTCTTCTTTTCCTACATTTTCATCTTAATCATTGATTTAAAAGATAAATGGTTAAGATTCCTTCTCATCCTACATTAGCAAAATAAACTTTTTATTTGATCTTACCCCAAGTTTATATAAGTCAATGATTATATATGCTAAAAAATAATAATGTTACCTTAATAAACAATTCTTGAAAATGGTTTGGTAGATATGGTCTGATGATTTGATTACCCAAGTTTATTGCTCTTCCAAACCAAATTTTGTGCTCTGATCATGAAAAAATAAATATAAATGTTATAACTAACATTCAAAATAGATAATCAAACTAATGTTACCTGAAGAATTTGGTTTAGATCTCTTGACGGCTGCCTAACCACAGAAAACAAAATAAAACCTAATCAAATCATTGAAGTAAACAGGTATATATGGATTTAGAATTATATATTTAAAATATAAAATACATATAGCAAATAAATCGGTCAAATGGTTGAAACTGTTTTAAATAATAAGGATTACAACGGTATATATATACATATATATTAAAATAAACGAAACAAAACTCAAATAACATACTCAATAACATACTCAATAAACGGTTGAAACTCAAAAATAAATCAAATAAAACGGTTTATAAGAGTTTTTTATAGCATTGTTTAAACCGTGGTTTGTTTTTTATATCGTCTTTGTTAAACCGTTTTAATTGAGTATATTTCACCGTTGTTTTTAAAGACTCCATGTGTAATTTTAAAATAATACAAAATAAATCGGTGATATCTTATACCGTTTTATTTTGAGAATAATTTAGCAAAAATAGCGGTTCAATTTTTTTTCCTTTTAATCGTTTTATTTGTTCATAAAAAACAACGGTTTCAAATAAATGAATCGTTTATTAAATATTACACTTAATGTGATACTTAATATATCAAAAAACGGGTTTGTATAACTGATTTAAAAGGATTATTTTTATAAAATGGTGATTTGACTTTTAAAACGGGTTTCTTAAAACCATTTTAATCGCCTACAATTCATCGTTTTTAATGATGTTTTTTTAGTAGTGAGCAAGCTCAAACATGGTACATGAATTTTCATATACGCCTTTTGCGAACACCATTCACCAAGTTGTCTTTTATATGTAGACTAATGTGGATATATCATGCATGATACACCAATCCACAAGAAGTTAAGGTAGCCATTTATAGGTAAAAGGTACGAGTTAATCCAACAAATTCCAAGACACTTTGGTCTAAAACCAACAAATTTCAAGACGCTTTGGTCTAAAAGTAAGACAAATCATTCCATGAAAATAAATTATATGATACAATCTGCGATCAATAATATATATCATTTGTGTGAATTTATTATGTTAACTTCTAGAAACCCTAATTTAATATCTAAATTCTAAAGCACAGGGGCGGATCTACTATATTATAAGGGGCACGCCCGCTACCGCTTGGCGCTCTGGCGGTAGTGTAAAATTATTGTAAATTTTAGAAAAATTTGACGTTTTTTCGATTTCGCTACCGTTTTTTTATAAAACGTTACCGCTTGGCGGATTTTCTAGATCCGCCACTGCTAAAGCATGTTGAATAATATATATTTAGGATATGTGTGAATTTAATTGTTGATAAGTATGGTTATGTATATGTTCAAGTGTTTGTTGTTTGTTTTAATGGATTGATCATGAAAGAGGGTTGATGAGTAGGTGCATGCAAGTTCGTTTGATATGTATATTTTCTGAAGGGTACATATGAGGGCAGGGCCATCTCGAAAATTAATGTTCAATTTTTTTTGGGTCGTGTGCGAGATTAAAAAAACGGGCCCTACCCGCCCTAGTAAAACAAAAATTCACTTCCGTGTTGTCACATCACTCAACAATGCGATCAAACCCTGTTACGAGCACTATAACAAACCGTACAAATTTAGGTTTGTTCAAATAAATTGTAAAAGAATTATTTTAGAAGTTAAAGAGAAAAACAAAATATGTTTGTAATTAATAATTATATTATAACAATAAAAGAATTTGGTTATGAAAAAAAAACCTTAATGAATAGAAGAAGAAAATTCAAAAGAAGATAAAAGAAAACAATTAATGGGTCTGTGGATGAAAACAATGAAGCACCTTGGAGCATTTAAGAAAATGAGTAATAAAATTGTTGAAAAAGTTAACAGCAAATTTCGAACTTGCATCAAATGACTTTGAAGACAACTAGGATAACACTCGACTGCAGCTGATTTTTGTTACAAATGTAGAGTTTTAATTATATAGATATATATATATAATATAATCTGTGTATATATACACATTACGGGCCCTTTAACGTTTTTGGCCCTAAGCCGGCGCCCACCCGGCACATGCTTAGGGCCGGCCCTGTGTGAGGGTGAGTTGTTGTGAGCCAAAGGTAAGGATACAAACAATCTGATATACTATATGCTTTGGGACCTTGGGAGTTATTCTTGTCGGGTAAATGGGAAGCTGGTGAATTATTTTGAAGTTTGTAGGGTATGATCTACAACTACAAAAGTAAAACTTTAAAGCTTGTAGGGTCTGATCTATGTCTACAATATTAAAATTCTGAAGCTTGTAGGGTATGATCTAAATCTACTAAAAATAAATTTTGGAGCTTGCATGGTATGATCTATATCTACAAAGTTGAAATGGATACACTTGGCACATGGTATACTTAGTCTAATATATGAGGTTAGCATCTAATTTTTTCAATTAACTATGTTATTAACATATTGATATTATTTTCAAATTATTATTGAGTCACTAAGACTAATGCTATTGTCTAACATTGAGCACACACATTGTGCTAGGCAGCATGGTTTCCTAAAATGTGGTTTGGGACTTTATTCAAAACCAGTTTCGAAATGTTGCAAAAGCATCTTTGAAAGACTCATGCAAAGGTAAAAGAAAATTAAAGAATGTATTACAGGAAACCGATAACATTCACATACCAAGACATCGCCTACAAAAACAATTGATGTTAAGACTCTGTTGGTGATCCCATGGTGATTTATTGGTCAGTGATATTGACATGTGAAGTGCTAGTAAATTCATTCGTGTTTGCCTACACACCTTGTCTCATGTCTTAATTAAAGCATTAGACATTAATTAGGCAAGGTGCTGTTATGAAGAGGGTTATGACTTATTAGAGGCCAACATTACCAAACGATGACTAATTAGTTGTTACCAATTATAGCATGTTTTATTATATATATATATATATATGTAGGGATCCTAAGAGAAGAACATCCTATTTGAGAAACTTAGAAGAAATCTGGACGACATATTTTTCTAAACTTTTCGTAATATACACATATGTATAGTTTACATTTGACTATATACATATATGTATTAATTCAATACACATATATGTATATAGTCACTTTTAAATGTACATATGTGTATATTACGAATTACTTAGAAAAAAATGTGTGACAGATTTTTTTCAGTTTTTCAAATAGCTACCTCTTTTGATCTAAATTTTTTACTAAATACTATATAAATAATATATATTAATGATATAATATTTTATGTAAGTATATGAAGAAAACCTTGTATGAGAACTAGGAACTCAAGCTTCGCATTTTTATTGAAAAATCCATTAATTACATTTTAGGGGTTTTTGACCAAAAAAAAATGAAAAAGCGCGAGTGGATATTTTAATAAAAATAACAGTTTTCGCAATGATGTAAATATGTTACAAAAAACTTGTTTATTTTTTAATAAAAAATTGGTCGGCTTTTTTGATTTTTTACTCAAAACCTTAAACTGTTTTATATGTGTATTTTTTTCAAAATAAAAATGTCGGAGCTTTGAGTTTCCTAGGTTCTACCACGTGGTTTTCTATATATCTTTCCTAAAATTATTATTTTTGGGTTTTTTCTTTTTTTTTAAAGATGCATGTTACGGTACCTTCTGAACATTTCAAATGATCACTTGCAAACAACAACGGTCCTATCATTCCTTGTACTAATTTTACAATCAGTGATTAGTGATTTGTTGCCTTGCTGGAGTCTTACTTTTAGTTTCCTATTTGCGTGAGATTTTCATCAACCGACAATACATCTTATATTATATCATGTTCCATACAATGGGGCAGCTCAACGTTTTCACAGGCACAAAGCGAACTAAAATATTGTGTCCCTTACCAAAAACCCTTTGATATAAACCCTCCTTTACCCGGCTTCTGACCGACAACAGTAAACTAAAAAGTTTATGGTTGGCAAAGTTCAATTTTCTTTAGTATTGATCTTTTGTTGATTCAATTAAAGCATCTCGATTTAAGTTTTTTTTACCGTTTATGATGACCAGATTCATATTTTTTGTTTCGATCCAACATCGTTAGAATGTTTTTTTCCCAGAACCATTTGGTGAATTGAATGTGTTGATTAAGTTCATAAAACTCCACACTCATCTTGTTCTACAAAGCCTGACAACACTAAACCATAGAATTTCCAAGGATAGATTAAGAAAAATGTAGCCTTTTTTTTTTTTTTTGGGGGGGGGGGGGGGGGGGGGGGGGGGAGGGAGGCACATATATATTCCGATCGAAACCAAAGAACCCCGATCGCAAGCTTGTGCAAGTTTTGAGAAAAGAAAGATACTAGAATGTGAACAGGTTTCAATCTGTGTATAATAAATAAAAATGATTGTGCACATGATATCTTTTAAATCTTTTTATTTTACAAAATTAAGATGGGCTAACAATTGGATAAATGTCCTGCTATAGTTTAATTTTATTTACCTTAATTTAAGTCATTGTTATTTTAGTGATTTTATTTGCGGCTAAAATAAGTTTTAGCATTAATTCTTTTATAACAAAAACCGACCAAACCATTTCCTAAATAATCAAATTGCTAAAATGTGTATACGACTTTAAATACCAACTTATAGATTTTATTTCATTGATTGATTAAAATGAATACCAATTTTAATTTGTTTTTTCAAAAAGTTATAATTATTTGAAAGATTTAATCATCTTTAAAGAATATAACAGTTTAGTTTTTAGTAACCATAAGACTATTCAAAATTCATTTTTTACTTTATATGGTTAATTAATTTGTCAACAATATTTCGATATTTTTTTTCATTATTTACAAATATCCATTCCTTTCCATTTCTTATAGAAAAATTAATAAGAAATTCAATTCATTTCTAATCCCACTTTTTCCATCGTATAGAAAAAGCGTATCCTACAATATGCCTTAACGTACGACGCGTACACGACGGCAAAATCGCACGTTATGTTACCAAAAAATAAAAATCACATGTTCCAAAAAAATTAAAAATCGCATGTTCCCAATAAAAGCAAATCGCATGTACATATAAAAAATGAAATCGCATGTTAGTTACAGATTTCGCATGTTGATAATGCATCGCGTACGCGTCGTACATTAAGGCGTTTTGTACGTTAACCGGCCTATATATATATATATAGGGTAAGGTTCATGCGAGAACCACCTTTATTGTGAGAACCGCGAGAACCACATTTATTGCAAAATAAAATCTAAAAAAATCAAAAAAGCACTCAAAATTTTTTTTAATATTTATTTAATAAAAATCGTTATATTTCGGTACAAAAAAAAAACTTTTTTTTTTCGAGTAACAGTTATCCATGCACATGTGCATGTGTATCATAACTTCGACAAATTCAGTGATACGTTATCACTAGTAGACAATTGCACTTTACTTTACAATATCATCATAATACACTCAATTTTATATTAAATGCACATGTGCATCATTATGTATAACAATTATATACCGTGTTTTGGTACAAAAAGTTTGTGATTTGAATGATAAAGTAGGCTCATATATATGTTTTTTGGTTAGTTATATTCAGTGGTTGGTGGGTTCATTATAGTTGTCACTTTATGATGTAATATATTAATTGGATGGTATAAGCGGTGTTGATATACATGTAATAAAGTGAAAATATTGGTATTGGTATTGTATTATAAATGGTAGGAGGTAATGGTATTGTATTATGGACGGTAGAAGGTAATGGAAGTGTATTATGGATGGTATGATAGGTGAAAGAGAAAGTGTGTTCAAAGTAGTGTACCAAAACACCTTATTTCATGTTGATACATATAGATGCAAATGTGCATTTCTTATATTGGTAACGTAAAAAGTAGTGTATTACACATGGTAGTGTAAATGAAAGTACAATTGTCTAATATAGATACACATGTGCATTGCTAATATTGCTAATATAGATACACACATGGTAGTGTAATGTATTACGGAATTTGTCAAAGAAATGATGAAAATGCACATGTACATGGTAGTGTATTATGGATGGTATGATAGATGAAAGAGAAAATGTATTCAAATTAGTGTACCAAAACACCTTATTTCATGTTGATATATATAGATACACATGTGCATTGCTAATATTGGTAACGTAAAAAGTAGTGTGTTACACATGGTTGTGTAAATGAAAGTACAATTGTCTAATGTTTGTAATGTATTATGGAATTTGTCAAAGAAATGACGAAAATGCACATGTGCATGGATAGTTGGTACTCAAAATTTTTTTTTTTAAATTTCTTTTTATTGTTAAGTAAATATAGCGACTTTTTCAAAAAAAATATTAAAAAAACAAAAAAAAAATTGGTATTTTATTTTGGATTTTTTTAGGTATTACTATTTGTGTTCACACTGGTTCTCGTAGTTGTCGCAATAAAGGGTGGTTCCTAACGGATCCTTGTCCTATAATATATATATATATATATATATTATATATATATATATATATATATATATATATATAGAGAGAGAGAGAGAGAGAGAGAGAGGATTCTGTTCAATTAAGAACCAACACGAGTTATGAAAGCCATAAGAACTCCTACTTTCCGCGTGAGTTGGGCCACCATTTTTTCCACAAATGTAGATGAAAATATTACGAACATATCTGTAAAAAAATAACAAAAAAAGTTGTTGAGTCGATAGTTACGCCTGATGTAAAATTTGTTTGTGTCTGATGTAAATTTTGTTGATGGCGATCTAAAGTTTTTACATCTGACATAAATTTTTGCATACGGCATTTTTTTATTTTTGCTAGAAGAAGTGATTTTTTTTTAAAAAAAATTTAGATCATTTTTTTGAAATTTTTTTTGAAGGACCTAGTTTTTTTGGTTCTCACAACTCAATTTGATTCTTATTTTACCATTCCCTATATATATGTACCAAATTGATTCATTATATTTTTCATAATAATACTTACTGTTTCTTCCATCGCAATCATCCAAGCGCTTCTCCACTTTCATCAAAGTATTCAGTTTCGATCCAACATCCATTTAGGTATATTATCAAAATTCAAAATTTATTGTATTACAGTATGTTATTCATCTTTTTTTATTTATACACGCCATAATAATAATAATAATAATAATAATAATAATAATTTCTATTATTACTATTATTATTATTATTATTATTATTATTATTATTATTATTATTATTATTATATGCTTTTACATGGTTATTTACACATTTATGATAAACAGTATAAATTAATTGGATTGCTCACTACATGAACAGGCAAATGGATAGAGCAAAGCTAACTTTCTTGAATGACCTTTACATTTTGAAGGATAACTATACATTAAAGGTTCGAATAATCATAATCAGACTGTGGATGAGGAGGTGTCTTTAATTTATTCATCATTTATTAATACATTAGTCATGTTTGTATTTTTATTTGTCTAATTTGCAGGGTATCAAAGTTCAATGTAGTGTTTTTTATTAATCTTTATTAGCTATACAAAGAAATACCACAAATTTAAGAATTATTTATACATCGGTGAATGAAAGTGAATATAAAGTTGTTATGCATTCAAATTATATGCAAAACCTATTAAATGTACATAATTTTGTTAAAAAAAAACAACCAAGGTTTATTTCAACTCCCATTTTCTGCTTCATCAAATTCTTCTAGTCTCCTTTTATGTCTAGGATTCAGGAAAAAAAAAGTGTTGAAATTTATTTCTGTATTGTAATTCGAATTTATAAAAGTTTTTATTTATTTTATGCGAACGGATTTCTAAAAATATCCTAAGATTTATTTCAACCCTTTTTTGGTCTACTTCATTAGATTTTTCTCATCTCCTTTTATATCTGAGATCCAAATGCATGCTAACCACCAAATAAATCAAAATGAATTAATTGGTTTCCTTTCAACTTAAAAAATAAATAAATAAAATGAAGTGATTAGTAAAACTTGAGCATTATACTTATGCACTTTTTACTGAAAACATGAATTTATAGATTGCCGGGGTATATGGTGAAGAGAGAGCTGGCAAAATTCCGTCCCAATACTTTTGTTTATTAAAACTGGAGTTAGTCAGATCTATCTAAATTAGGAAGTGGATCTTGTGCTTCTTTTAATACCATTAATTCTTATGTATTGTAGACTTCTGATCCATTGTAATTTTTACCATGGATAGAGATTAAAATAGGATTTAAATTAATTTTAATCAGAACTAGATAGTTTTAATAGGTTTCACATATATCTTATATGTATAATAGTTTTATATTCACTTTCTTTTTTTACTTATATCATATTCACTTTCTCTTTCTAAATTTATATATTTTTGAATTTTAATTGTAATTATAATCATAATTTATTTTTATTTACTCAATGTTATAGGTAATTTTAATTATACTATTTATTTATAAATTTATTAGTTGTATATTCTATAATAATGCACAACCCGTGTATTAGATAGAGATGGTAGTATGACAATTAAAATAACAAATGTTGTATACAAAGAAATCTTTAGAGATTTATGGATTATTTTTATTTTTTCAGATTTAAAAGTAATAATTCTAATTACAATTTTATATTTTTTATTCAATATTCTATGTAGTTTCACTAAAACCTATATTCACAAAAGATATTAGCTCAGCATGTGTTTTACACGGGTAGCTAACCTAGTAGTGAAAATATATTAACATACGAATCAGACATAACATACATATTCAAACACGTGACATATCAAATGTTTTACAACGATCATATTTATAATGCATGAACTGAGATCATCTAAAACAACACAATCCTTCGTATGGAAGTAAAATAACTAACTTATTTGTTTGACTAGTTAGAACACAAAATACTTTGTATAATACTATTAATAACAGTTTAGAGTAACATTCTTCATAACATAACGAAATTCCAAATCCAATTAAACACAAAGAACCTCTTCCAATGGGGCTGCCACACACAACTACCAGAAATTCTAAAACTTGGTTTAGTTTCCTATTCATGTTTGATGATGATATTATTTATCTGATTCAATATTAGGGTGTTTCAGGCTACACGGTATGGTGATGACCCTCCAAAGGAGGATGAGCCTCCACGTAGGCGTCACGCGGGCTGGGCATGAGGATGGGGCAAAGAGGATGGAGGCAAGGAAATGGAAGACGGGCTTAATATATATATATATATATATATATATATATATATATATATATATATATATATATATATATATATATATGAGTTGTATGTATATGTGTGTGTGAGTATGATTATGTCATGTTGTGTGCGGCATCAACGGCTTGGGGAGGCCGGGCATGCCGCTGCCGCAGGGGGGCGAAATGGTGTTGGGGGCGGCGCCGAGCCAAGCCGGCCCTATGCCGACCCCCACACCGCCCAGCCTCATGGATTTACCTATTTGCACGGTCGCACTCGCACCCTTATCATTGTCATTGTGTCGTGTTTCAAATAGGACAAACAATTCACAAAGTTCTGGTTTTGTGTATGATGATTACTTTGCCATATACATTGATCGCCAAGTTCGGCTCACGGCCACTATTGACCACTATGAGGCCAATTCATAACTGGATTATTTCTCATTGGGCCAATAGCAAAGCTCCTTATCTCATTTGGACTATTCATCATTAGGCCATCTATGATGGTATGCTTGGGCCAGGCCCAAACTCTAATCAATAATGTGATTATGTAGAGATGCACAAATCCGGTTTTTTTTAGAAACAGAAACGGGTAGAAACCAGGTCCGGTTTTGGTCAACAACCGGTTCCCAGTAGGAACTGGTTTTAACCAGTTTGGCCATGGTTCTTCAAGGATTTGGCCGGTCCGGGTAGAGGTAGAGGTGGAACTGGTTCGGTGGTTCCGGTTCGGTTTGTCTGGAACTAGTCTGTACCTGCTGCTCGGGTTGGGTAAGAACCGGTTTTGGGTCGGTTCCGCAACTGGGATTTTTGTGCACCTCTAATTATGGATGTGTCATTGTGCCCTCTAGAGTTGATTTTGTGGATTCTAAACACCCCTTAAATCAAACTACCTGAACCGACTGGATCTTGAATTTACATCATCTTAGACTTGAGATTGGTATTCATTGATGCAAAGAACACTATTCAATTAAATCTAATCATGGGATGTGTTTATCTTAACATTTTTAGACAGTTCAGGCGTCGCACATATTATGTAAATCATGTTCCTAATCATGTTCCTAAAACATGTTTTGACCCGAACCTATTTTGCTGATAACCCATTCTGACCCGAACCAAATAGAACATCTTTTTTTCTTTCAATTCAGCCCGTTCTAGCCCAAACCTGTTATGAACCGTCACCCAAGCCGACCCAACCATTTTTCCAGAATTATTCTCAATTTACTGATTCTTTTTGTCGTTTCAAATTCTAACACAGAAAAAGAAAACTATCATATACCACCATCATACATTTACAATGTCATGATGCTCCTAATCTGACTCGGCATCAAATGAGTCAAAGGTAAAGTTATCGTATTTTTGTGCTTATGCTGTTCAATGGAAGATCGAACCTTATTATTTCATGCTTCGTTACCAAAGAAACTTCGGCATAATGTAGTCCAAAAGCACATACCTAGAAATGATTGTTAATAGCTGTTGTGTTTAATAAAAACTGATGTTTCTTCTTAACTTGTAAACAGGGATGCAAACCCATATTTAACCAAAATTGGCGCACTTGACAACGACATGAAGACCGCTACAAGAATCACCACAAAAGTACAATACAAATTGTACAGAGGCAAACCACATTCCCGGTGTTGAGTACGTTGTAGTGCTAGACGGCACCCGTTCCAGATGATGGGTCCCACCCAGGAGGTTTGATGTTGGGCCAATCACCTCGGCATCCTAGCCGTATATAAAGCCCCTTCTTACCTTCAAGATTTTAAATATGTTTAAATTAAACTCAAGCTTCAACGGTTCAGCCCATATATGAACAGAAATAGGAATCGAATCATCGATACACACCTGGAAGCTTTTTGTCCGACAAAATTAACTGTTTAAGAGCACTTAACGCAGACTGTGCTACAGCTTTCGAGTAGTCGTTGTCCCAATCACCGCCAAGCTTGACCACCACATCCGCGTTGGTGAAACCCTGACCACCGCTCGCAATGTTCATCCTCGCCTCCTCTTTTGCTGCCGCTTCGTCTAAAAACGAATCAAACAACATATCGTTTATTTGTGCTCCTTAATCTAGTTTGTAAATGCAGAAAGTGAAGTATGGAAAACAGAAATTATTAAAAAAAATCAAAAGATAACAACACCTTTAGCTTCAGATTGCGACAGCCAGACTGTAAATCCAGAGTAAAGATGCCGCCAGCTATCACCTCTAGCAGCCGCCCCGTGCCGCCCCCCTATGGTGGCTACTACCGAGCGGATATGACTACAAATACCAATGATATACTTTGATATACGTGTTCATATCTTTAGACTTCCGTTAAGCAGAGAACGAAATACGCTTTTTCCGGAATAAATCCATACCTGCTTAGGCTCTCCAGTATGGCACTTTCGGTTTCTGCTACAGCATTTGACCCTTCTGCAGTCACCACTAGAATTTATTACTTGTTAATACACGGAAGTATTAGGATCTTCGCAAAATGCGAGAAAAATGTCACTTGTAGTATTTTTATTTATTTTAATACTAGGTTAGAAAACATAGATTGAATAAAATATAATGTCATTAGTAACACATATAGTCGTCATGATTTGTCTTTAAAAAAATGAACTTTGACGTGACATTTATATATTCTGTAAGTTCATTTTTAAATCATTTTTTTCAACTGGGTATTAACTTTTTTTATGTAATTGAAATATGTTAATTCAACAAAAGTGTACTTACTCCTTTAAATATTATTTTAACACAATTAAGTTAACTTAAATTACAATTATAAATATATAGAAATATTAACACATAAAAAATTAAGGAATAAAATTTATTTTTTTTGTTACCACCTATTTTTTTTATTTGACATATTTTTTCTATAAAAAGAAAAACAATTATCTTCGTTATTCTTCTTTTTTGTAATATTTTTATGAAAAAAAAATTAAATTTGGTGATATTTGGAGACTAAAATTAAGTTTATTTACAAAATTCATAAGTAACTTGATATTTCATATTAAATTCACTTGTAAATGACTATAATAACTATCAATAATAAAACAATATTATCCATAATTAAATATGAGACACAGGTGGGAAACCAAAAAGTTAATGGCCTAGAATAATGACAAGTGTCCCCCAACATTTTCTTTTATTATATTGTATGTATAGATAGATATAGATACAGATAATCATATTATTATCAACGAAATCACTCACATGAATCAACCGTTTGCTTCGTAAATGTTTCAAGAAGCTCTTTTGTGTCGAGTGGCGTATACCTGAGAATCATACAAAGAGTGGAAAACGGTAAATGCAATAATTAGCTTCCCGAACAAGAAACACTAGCAATCCTCACAGCAAATCCTAACAGGGGTAAAACCGTAAAACATACCCGAGGCCAACAGCCAGCTCCCGAGAAACTCTATAGTTGATTTCCGATGATTCACCAACCAAATAAACCGATGTTCCTTTCAGAAGTTGTGCAACTCCAACCGTAAGAGACTCCCATGTTTCCATGATGTCGGGCCATTTCACATCCGGATCTTGTTTCTTTAAATTAACAATTAGTTGGTCCTCATCTAACAACCTACGCATATACGTACTTTGCAGTTAATCATGATGCTTAATTCAGCAATTAGTTTTAAATCAAATAGTGTTCTCTTAAAAAACGGATTTTCAGAGGATCGGTCCATACCATATTGTTTCAGAAGGCTTTATCTTCTCATACAAGCTAATTTCCATGGCGGTTTTAAACGATCCCTCATGCTTAGTTTTGATTGTTAAGAATTTCTCATCAGCATCAACAAACACATCCTTAGAGCTCTGAATGCTTTCATCTCCGATAAACAATCTCAATTCCACCTCATCTGAACCATCGGAAAACTGTCAAATCTATCAGAGTGTGACCAACGCTAGCAACGATTGGTTATAACTAAACCCTAATAGCAGAAAAACTTGACAAATTTCGGTACTCGCTTGAAATTTCTAGTGATAAAACCGAAACTGAAATCAAAGTTGTAAATAGTGTGAATTACCCTAACTGACAGAAAATCCCTTTTTGGCATGTTAAATTGTTGTTATTTTGGTTTAAGTAATCCTTTTCCGAATCGCCTTGTTCTGACCCGAACCCGTCTTGACCCAAACCAAGATATTCGACCTGAACCTGCTTTGACCCAAACCAACATAACACTTTTTTTAAATCGACCCATTCTGACCCGAACCTGTATTGACCCAAACCAAATAACCTTTTTCTAATCAACCCATTCTGACCCGAACCTGTCTTGACCCAAACCAAAATAACCACTTTCACCCGAACCAATATAACCCATTTTTGAATCGACTCGTTCACTTCTGACCCGATCCCGGACCCAAACCTGTTCTAACTCATATCTGAACCAAACCCGTCTTGACCCAAACCAAAATAACCCATTTCGACCAGAACCCGTTCTGACCCGATTCTGACACGAACCAACGTGACCGTTTTTTGAATCAACCTGTTCTGAGCAGAACCAAAATAACCCGTTTTGACCCAAAGCTATTGTGACCTGAACCAGTTCTGTCCCAAACAGATATTACCCTTTCCAAATTAACCCATTCTGACCGCCCATTTTGCTCGCTCTAGCCACAAACACAATTACTTATAACTAAACTCAAATAGCACAAAATCTAAACGAATTTCTGAACATACGTAGAGTGATAAAAACAGAAACTAAAGGTTTGTTTGGCAAAACTTCTGAATGGGTAAGTGCTAAACCATTAAGAGCGAGTAAAATACACCATTTAGAGGCAGATGTCTAACAAATTCTGATAACAGGTATTTTTTAGACTATGGGCCCACGGGCTCAGTTAGTTTTCTAGGGTTACTCATAGTCTAATAGTCCAGAATCGGTATAATTCTTAACCATTCAGAGGCAAATGTCTGAATCTTCAGACATCTGCTCGCGAAACAAACATCAATAAGAGCTAAACAAACAGCCCCTAAGATTGAAGTTGTAAACCGTGTATTGGTACTTAATTACCTCGTAATTGGTGGTGTTTGTTGATACGGTGGAGGAACTGCTGCAGATGAAGCTGTTGGACGTTGTTGAGGGGCGGAGATTGAATGAAATTGAGCGGTTATACGATGCAGATTGATGTGTGAAAGAGGGGAAATAGGGTTTTGAAACGTTAATGGTGGATTTGGGGTAAGTAAAACGAGTGGGGGTTAGGGATGATGAAGAGATACAGGAAGGAGATACAGGTGCGGATAGAGACATGGTTGTTAATGTGGTTGGGAGATAAGGAGGGAACTTATAAGGGTATGAAGTCTTTGAGTTTAACTACGGTCGAACTGTTCTTATTCGTTCGTTAAAAAAACAGGTGCGTTTACGAACGGTTCATGAACACTTACTAAATAAGATTTTATATATGTGTTTGTTCACTAAGGAATGAACATGTTCACAAACACAAATAAATTTGGCGAACGCGCCGAAGGCTAAAGGTGGATGACAAAGAGAGCAACGCTGGAACTTGAAGCCCTAATCGTGAAACGAAGTTCGATGGTATTCGTCGATGTGAATCACGAGAAAGGAAAGGGAACATGATGTGTATTAAATATTAGTAAATATATGTTACTTAACATATATTTAATTTCCGAAAACTAATTACTTTATAATTTAACACGTATATTGTTATATATATATTAGTAAATATATGTTATTTGACATATATTTAATTTCCGAAAACTAATTTCTTTATAATTTAACATGTACGAGTATTCTCCGAGTACTCTCCGTCTAGGTCGAGTACTCTCAACTCCCCAGTCAACCGACTAAGGAGCACCTAGCGACTTTTACGACCATACTATAAATAAACTTCTAAGTTGTAATGCTTGATAAATAAATTATAGTCTGCTAACGCATATAGTCTGATAAGATTAATGGTTTAACGAAGGTTCCATACAGTTATTTAAAAAGTATTCACAGTTAAGTTAAATTATGATATTTTCATTTTGTCTATCAAATAGTTAAATTTAGTTTTTTCTATATTTACATCTTTATTTTCAACTTTATATTGTTACTACAAATTTGCAATTTGTTTTTGCTAAGTTTTAATTCAAATATATCATTATTTTTATTATTATAAATTAAGATACTTATGCCCTTTTTATATCTTTTAAAGGGTGTTTATGTATTATTTATCTTTTAAGGGTGTTTATACTTTACAGGACAAGTTTATTTAATTCAAATTTGAAAATTTTAAAACTAAATTTTTATTTGAGCAAATTTCGAATTAAAATCAGAAAAATGAGTGGAAATTTAAAGTTCGAATTCGGTTTATTCGAATTTCGCCGACCTCTTTAAAAATTTGAAAATTCAAAAATATGTTATGAATTTTCTTACTCAAGAATTTATGACTTAAACCGTCATAAAAAAATACAACTTTTTTGAATCAACCTTCGTTATCGACCATCCTTCGATCTCCATATTCTTCTTGTGTACATATAATGAAACCCTCGTTCTCCTTTTCATCATCAAACCCCCAAAACCCTCATTAAACCCATCCCATAACAAACCATTCTTCACAGAATCCGACCCACCACAAAACCCAAACCCAAACCCAAATCACCTGCATCATCCCCCCACTCGCCAACGTATTATGGACACCTCAGAACAACAACACGAACCAAACCGATCCACCCGACAAACCCGAAGCAGACCAAAACATCTCATACGATTTGAACCTTCGCGCCAAAAAAGGTTCTGCCGGTTCTAGCCATACACGTAATGTAGATAGATTTAAGTCGGATTCTTGGATAGAGAGAATACTGTTGAAGAAGTTGAAGAGGGATTTGGATAGTTTACCGGAAGATGGAGGGATGGATGAGTTTGAGGATATGCCGGTTGAGAGTTTCGCACACGCGTTGTTGAAAGGGTATGGGTGGTATGAAGGGAGAGGGGTGGGGAAGAATCCTAAAGAGGATGTTAAGGTGTTTGAGATAAGAGAAAGAGGGGGAGGGGAGGGATAGGATTTGTTAATATTATGCCTCCGGTTTTTGCGGGTAAAGATAGGAAGCAACGAGCTGTGAATTTGGAAATGGGGACGGTTAGTAACGAGGAAAGAAAGGAAACAAATGATTCAATGGTTAGTCGGGATCATAAGCGTGATCATGACAAGAAAACGAGTAGTAAAAGGGGACGGGAAAGGGAAAGGGAAAGATATGAGACGAGTGGTGGTTCGTCGAATTCAAAGTCTTGGTTAAAAAGTCATATTCGGGATCATAAGCGTGATGCAGGCTATGATAAGGAAACAAGTAGTAAAAGGGGGCGCAAACGACATGAAACTAGTGGTACTTTTTCAAAGTCTTGGTTAAGGAGCTTATACACGGGGTTGATGAAGAGTTTCTTCAGACTGCGCTTCCTCGTCGTGGTGGGCCGGTTCTTGTTTTGTGTGGTAGGTATAAGGGTATTTTTGGGAGTTTACGGGAGAAGGATATGGATAAGGAAACTGCGGTTGTTCGTGATGTGGGTACGCAGGCGCTGGTAAATGTTAAATTTGAGCAAATTGCTGAGTATGTTGGAGATTTTTAATGATATTGGGTACCACTGATGACTGATTGTTGTCATGTTTCAGGTATTATGGAACTGATAATCAAGATTGAACCTATGCTTGAAGTAGATTATCGTATAGGTAAGTTCGTCGTGACTAACTGTTGAATTAATAACTAAACTGCTGGACCATTTTAATTTCGTTTTATTCAGTTTTTTGTACAGAATTTAGTTTTTTTTTTCTTCAGATTACTCTTTTTTTGTTCTATTTTTCATATTTTGGTCGGGATGTGATGATCGGGAATTGTCAACAGAAGATGCAAATGCAGTGACAATTCGATAAGGGGAAATGATTCCCGACTGCTGGAGCACAGTTGGTTTATGTTTCTAACGCTTATATCTGTGTCGATTTTACACCTTTTATTAAGTCTTGCATTAAATGTAATATTTGTGAATTCATGGAGTTGATGGTGGTAAAAATGCTGCAAAAGCAGGCTGCAAGTTGGAGAGCAAATTTGGGTTCACCAAAACCATCATTCTGCCCAAACCAAAGGGGCCAATTTTTAAGACAAGCTTGTTTTGACCAGAAACTGTCCTGAGTCCTGTCGCCCCGCCCGAACCCGACCCATAACTTGGAGGACTCAGCTTATGCTTTATTACACTTTCGCATCAAACAGCTAATGAGGGAACAAGTTCATTTGGTGTCTACTATGTGGAGTTTCTTTTTGCTGCCTTATTTATTTGGAAGAGTGCATTTTCTTTTGTTGTATTTATCTTCCTCTATAGGACTTCTAAATTTCATACTTTGATGCTATTATACCATTATTTATTCTTGGTTTGTTGTGTTTGATTATATAATTTGGAGGATGCTATGTCAATGTGATATATATCATTATATATTTGTTTTGTGGAGCTGGTGGACTCACTCAGAGTAACCTTTCTATCTCATGGATTAGATGAAATGTCTTCATCAGGGTCGGGTGGGGCGACGGCCCAAGGCCAGCTATCCTAAGGCCTAGGTTTTTTTTATTCTATACTTTTAATTATGTATATGCTTAGACTATCTCCAATGCTACGTGCGCCCTTAGGCGTCCTTAGCTGCCACGTCAACCGTCACATCATATCCTTACAAATCCTTAAAACCCCTTATTTCATCTCCAACCCTATAAATATCCTTACCCTTCTTAATTTCCACCTCATCACCTACCCACTACACACAATATTTAAACAAAACCTTTATTTTTTTACTTCGAATCGAATATCGAATTTTGGAATTATTCGAATCGAATTATTCGAATAACTTTTATTTTTCCTTGAATTCGTATTCGATTCGAATTCGATTAAAACTATCAAAATTCGATTCGTATTCGATTAAAACTATCAAAATTCGAATTCGTATTCGATTAAAAATTCGAATTCAAATCGAATTCGAATAAATTCGATTTAATTCAGATTCTTTAAAAACATGTAAAAAACTATCAAAATGAAACATAAATTTTAAAGCAGCCATGAAGCATGATATCACATTAATAAGTTCCAAATAAAGTACCATAAGTCTAAAATTCAAAACGAGAAGTCAGGAATAACCACTTCACATTACAAGTTAATATTTTTTGGGCTAGAAATCTATTAGATTGTTACTTAGGTTTTAGTTATGGGTTTGGTAACGGAAAATTTTAATACTTGGAAAAAAAATTTGAAAATAATATATAGTATAGCTTAATAAAAGTTATATATGTATTATATATAAAAACAATAAACAAAAATGTATAATTTTTATTCGAATTTGAAATTAGAAATTCGTATTCGATTCGTATTCGATTTACTTGACTCGAATTGAATCGAATTCGAATTTGAATTTTTTTAATCGAAACGAATTCTTTCTAATCGAATCGAATAAAAAAGAATTCCGAATTTTTTGAATTCGAAACGAATTCTGAACACCCCTAGGGCCCACCTTAAATGCAATAACCAAGAAAATTTATGCCCTTGTAGAAGGGCTTGGCTGCTACAAACTCCTATGGACAAAGTTTTACAACGCAAAGGGCATGTAAGGATTTTGAAGGGCATGCCTCCAATAGGCGCATTGGAGGTAGTCTTAGTAATTAAAGAAAGTCACAAAAATTGATGTAACCTAACGGTTAAAGCGTGTTTTTTCAAACTTACTTCCTATATTATATAATAATAATAATAATAATCAAGTATTGCTCACATTCCATACATGTCTACTTTTTGTCCCATTATTTTTCTAGTGCGGGATAAGACCAATGAAAAAGATTTGCTCTATTTTATTATTAAATTAAATTAAACTTTTATGCACACTCAATTCCAACCTTTTATTTTCTTGCTTGCCAAAGGCCTTCGGATTCTCAAAAGTTTTCAAGAGGCCCTGGCCTTTATATCATCTCCTGTAAGCTCTATGAGTGGCTATGCTATGAGTAGGGTTATAAACGAATCAAACAAACACAAACGAGACCTTGTTCGTGTTCATTCATTAAGGAATGAGCCTGTTCATTAACTGTTCATGAACGTTTATCGAACAGGATTCCTTGTTCTTGTTCATTCATTAAGAAAATGAATGTGTTCATGAACTATCCACGAACACTTATCAACCGCAAATGAACTCAAACGAATGTTCATGAGCATAATCGAACACAAACAACGCTATCGAAGACAAATGAATATACACGGGCCTATATTCATTTTAGAATAAAATATGCATTTTTTATCACAAAGATTACGAAGAATCCACCAAAAACACCTAACACAATTATCTGAACACATGTGACATAGTTAACAGAAACATATTTAACACAAAATTTAGAAGTTATCAAGCTTTAACATAAACTGAAATTGAAATGGTCAAATGAGGGATGCTAGGGTAGGCATAAATTATTACTAATGTTTCAAAGTTTTAAAAACTTAGCGAACATATATGAACACATTACCGAACGTTTTCACGAACATAAACGAACAAACGCAATCTCTATTCATGTTCGTTCGTTTAACTTGTTCATTTAATAAACGAATGAACATAAACGAACTTCCTGCTGAACGGTTCACGAACTGTTCGTTGAACGTTAAGTTCATTTAGAGCCCAGCTATGAGTAATTAGTCCAAACTTTATGTCATGCGCTAACCATATGAAAACGCACGTCTCGATGTACTTTGTTCAACTCAATGTAACCTATATAAGCATTGCGATTGATTCAATAAAGTAAATCGAATATATATCGTACAGTTATCGTGTAACAGGCAAAAAAATCATTAAGCATGTATAAAGAAATATATGCCATGTGTAATCGGGCTTATTATAGCTTAATAGAAACCACAAAAGGAAAAAAACACATTCACATCAAGGAGCTATCATGAGTGTTTTGCTAAGTAAAAAGATTAAGGGTGGGAAGTGTGAACATCAACGACTATGGTTTTACCCGTCTTACGTTACTAGGGATTGAACGCAGAGTAACTCGAATTTGTACCATCGAATAAAAATGTATTTTATTTAACCACGCTTGGTTTGGTGCATAATGAAAACATATTACGTTTGCGCTAACTCGTTTCCCAAAAAAAGTTTATATCTAAACGTAAACCAACTCGAATTCATCCATACACATACATAAAAACAACAAATACAAAGTTATTTTGTTTTTTTGAAATTAAAGGAACGAAAGAGGTAAAGTCGAAACTTAAGAAATTCAAGGAGGTTAACGACAAATTAGTTCTTTAAAAAAATACTAGCGAATGAAAATCATTAAAGAAAATATTAGGTTAACATGGAACATTGGAAACTTGAAGAATTAAACCTTGACGGTTGCAAAGCCAAGAGACTAAAATTGCAATGTGGTGAAACTTTGGGTTACAAACGTACAAGGGAAAGCCAAGGGACTAAAACTTCAAGTTGATGGAACTTTGGGGGAAGCCAATGACTTTCCCTTATAAGATATACATTGATATAATTATATTATAGCCGAATTAATTGCTTTAACACGAGTTTTTAATAAGCCGAATTTATTAGGATCGACGATGAACAATACACAACCAAATAAATAGGATAAACATTACAATAATATAGCAAGATACAAGTAATCAATATAACGAAATAAATAAACATTCACAATGACGTACATCAAAACACAACAAAAGGAAAATACAATACTCACCGCTATTGCGACGGCGAACGTGGTGGAGGTGGCGATTGTGGGCCACCCGGTCATGCAAGGAGGAGCACATTAATAATAGTCTTATGCGCGAAATCACGTCTGATATCCACTAAAGTTGAGTCACTACCTGGGTCATCTAATAAACTAATTGCCCCACTTGAGCCTTGACTCGTACCAACCTCACCTTATACCTTGCTAGCCAGTTGTGGTCTCACGCTGCGTCGCTCATATGGTCAATAACCCATATGAGCCTCTGCCTCCGCCTACGCCCCTCCCCCTCGCCACCCGTCCCCATCCCTGCCCTTGATCCGCCGGCGGTGGCTGCCAAACGACCTGTCCATAATCATACGACTATACAAGATCAGTAACTTGATTGGCGGCGATCGACGTCTGAATGGCCGTCACATTGCCTACGGGATCCACCTGATGGGATACCGACATATCCTGAGCCATGTCTGAGCCCCGCTCGTGATGCAAACTCATGAAAGCTTGCGGAATGCAAACTCATGAAAGTACACGGTGAACTTGTATGCCAAATTCACCCCCACTTGTCAACATATCATGCAAAAAGAATAAGAAAGAATAGGTACTGCTGAGTGAACCACTCCCTACTATCCCCTGCCCAATTATCATCACCACGCTACAGCGATGTAAAATATCGGTGCAACAATTTAAGTAAAAGGCTGAGGCATTGCTTTAGGGATGATTGGCGTTCGTCCCCAAACTCCCTGTCCCTAATGGTGAGCCAATACGGCCACAACACATTAGTCCTCGTTGAAACCGACCACCGCTATCGTATGGTGGAAGTGGTAAATCCGCTTGGCCCGTTTACGCACGAAGTGGAACGTTGCCAAAAACTACAATGTAATCTCCTGATGAGCACGATGTCGTCCTGCATCAAATAAATGGGCAATGGGGAGCTATGACGAGACATGAACGTAGAGATTGCAAAAAAATCCCAAGCCCGATAGGAATACCCGAAAGCTGAAACATCCGGGACGGGTATCTAACAACTCTCCAAAACACCCCAAACCGAGCCCAAAAACGAAGAACCAGACATGCGAATCGAGACTCTGCACGTAAAACGAGGAAACGGCACCCGGGTAGCCCAGGCGCCACGTGCCAGGACCCCCTATGTCTTGCGCAACGCGCGGGAGGGGACCTGATGACGTGGCTCTGTTTCGCGACGTCTGGCGGGGCTATAAGAAGAGCAGCGTGGGACTGAAATCGTCGCTCGCTTATGATCCTCTGAATCTATCGTAAAACTCTCTCGAATCTCTGTTTCTCTGAACAACACCCCCTTAAACTCCTAAACCCGTGAAACGCTGCCCGTTGTAAGTATTTTAAACCCCGATCACTAATTCGTTATCCTACCCGATTGATTTAGGAGCCACCAATGCATGTCAAGGCTCTGCCCACTAAGTTCGTTGGGGTTCTGTCTCGTGTTGTATGGCTAAAGTGATTTGGGTTATTTTACTAACACTCGTGCATTGTATGTTTTAATAGACACCCAAGAAGTAATCAAGAATTGTCATCAGGAAGTCCGTAGAAATACCTAAGTTTTCAATGTGAGTCATTCTCTTTTCTCAACTGCTTTTACAAAACCTTAAATATTTTTCAGTTATACTTACAGTGGTTAAGTCTTTGTATTCTACGATTACTGGCGGTATGTGGGGTTTTGTATACATTACTTGATAAGTTTCACCATTGGACAACGAGTTAGCCAATGAGTGATATGACCATAGTCACAGATCCGGTCGAGTGACAAATACTGAATGAGTAATTGGGTAGATATAAACATTGTAATCGCTCTTAGTACTATAAAGTATAATGTTGTGTCATTTTATAAAATGGAATGAACTCGCCAGTATTTCTTGCTGATAAAAATATTTTCAAAACGCGTTTCAGGTAAGTTAATGTGAAGCTATAAGAAGCCAGCTATGGAGCACTGAAGACTTAAAGAAAGTGGCTATAAAGTTACCTAAATAAAAGTTTATATTTTCCGCAACTAGGGTTTATTATATGTTATGAATAAAACATGGGTTTCATCCCATTTGTGTAATATAAAAGTATGGTGTTTTGAAAACTCTGAAATTTTTCCTAACTACGATCGTGATGTTTTAATAACGCTGCCAAATTAATGAACACCGGTACCACGTGACTGATGTTCTCGCAACTCCCGCTCCCGGGGTAGGGGTCGGGGGTTGCGACAGAAGGTGGTATCAGAGCACTGGTTTAAGCCATTTAGGTGTTCTTTTAAAATACCTAAATTTTTACCAATTGTGTTAGGAAATATTCGCGACTTCTATGCTATTCTGTGTAAATATGTATATTACTATTTTGTGTTATTTTGACAATTTCTTTAGTTTACAGTATGAGTGATCAGGGTACTTCTGACGCTTATCATCATCTACCTCATTCTCTAATGGATGAAGGAACATACAAGCCAATCCCGACTACACCACCGATTCCGAAGATACCTTTGTTTTCAAAGCCAAATCCGCAGAACATTTTCCCCCTAAAAAGAGAGGTTGGTTTAGTAGAGCCAAAGGAGAAAGAAGGAAAAGAATGAGACACCCCCAACAGCGAGCCATAGCAGTTAGAAACACCCAAAACCCAGAAGCTAGACCTTTATGGGAAGAAGAGTTGGATAGGCAATTTGCTAATTTTCATATGTTTGAAAATATATGAGGAGAACCTAATTTCAACCAAGTAGCAAATCCAGAATCACCATTACTTCCTTTATTCCCTGACCAACCCATAAACCTAGATCAGAATCAGGGAAACCAATTTCCAATCCCAGCCTTTGATCCCAATGAGATACCTAGGATTCCAGCTCCAAACCCTTTAGATCAGTGGTGGGCTAACATTGGGCAATTTGAACCTACTAGAAAATACATTCCCCTACGAAGAACCAGTTCCACCTTACCCTGAACCAGTGCCAGCCCAATGCTACCGATGAATCATGTGGAGGAACTCCGCCAGTATGGTGAAGAGTTGGTTGAGGAAGGAAATCGAATTCGCCAAATCGAGGAGAAGCTCGTATGGAAATATGACGAGCTGGAGATGCAGTTTTAAGAAAACAATCACCTAATATATATATATATATGTGTGTGTGGTGTGTGTGTGTGTGTGTGTGTAATTTGTTACTTTGATAAAAAAAACTAAAATAGATATAAATAATACTATATATATATATATCGATGCATAGTTACTAATGTTTGAATCCAGCTATGTTTGTAATAGATGCATATATATATATGGAAGAGTAAAAGTCGCAATGCTCGACGATTTTGGTTCATTGTGTTTGAGTAGTTATTATTTAATTTATTCTATGATATTAATACCTGATAAATGTTTACAATTCAGATGTCAGACGAAGTAAATCAGGAAATCCAGAATAACGATAATAACGAGAATCAAATGAATAAAAGTGCAATCGAACACATAGTAGCCAAGGGAATCATAGATGCTATGCACTATATTATTGATACTATTAAAAAGGCAGAAAATTCTGATTCCAGAAACGGGAATAAACGTGTACCCACTGAATCAAATCACAGCGTGAATGGAAATCACGGATTGTTGATCCAAACTCTAATTCCAAAAAGAAGAATAACCATCTCGTATGGTTGTTCTTAAAAAGAATTTTATCATGCAAACCGATAGAATTCTCAGGCAATGAAGGAGCTATTTCAGCCTTGCCTTGGATAGAAAAGACTGAAGCAGTCTTAAAGATAAGTAAATGTGCAAATGAAGATAAGATAATGTGTGCTTCTAATCTTTTTAAAGATGCAGCTTTAGAATGGTGGAGTACCATTCTTCAGTCCAAAGGAAGTGACAAGGTTTACAGTATGGAATGGAACAACTTTAAGGAAATAGTTGAAAGGAAATTCTGTCCTCCTAATGAAAAGGAGCAGATTGCAAATAAATTCTTAAATCATAGAATGATCGGGGTAGATTGCAGAGAATATACTACCACATTCTTTGAATATGCAAGGACTGTACCAACCCTGGCTTCACCAGAACAAGTATTAATCTCCCGTTACATCTGAGGATTAATCAGTGAAATCAGACATGTAGTTAAGGCAGCTAGACCACAAACCATAGAAGAAGCAGTAGAACTAGCAAACACCTTGACAGATGTATTGGTACGTACACCAGAAGAAAACCAGAAAAGGAACCTAGCTCAAAAGATCACCCACGAACTACGTTATGGTAATTCCTATTGCAGAAAAGGGGCAAGTTCTTCTTCACCCCCATGTAAGTACTTCAAAAGGAAACATTCAGGAAAATGCTCTATATACTGCAACTTCTGCAAAATATCAGGGCGTAAGGAAGAAGACTGCAAAAATAAAGCTAACCTTAGTAGAACATGCTATAACTATGGAGAAGCGGTCATATTAACTGTCCGAAACTAGCTCTAGCGGCAAACAACAAAGAAAAGACGACGGAAGGACCCAAGAGAAATGCCAGAGCATTCGGGCTGACCGCCGAGGAAGCCAAGATGATCCCGGATGTAATTCCCGGTACGTTTTTAGTTAATGATGTTTATGCTAAAGTATTATTTGACTCTGGTGCAAACCAAAGTTTCATAAATACTTTTTTCTGTAAAATTCTCAATCAACCACTAACTAAACTTCACCAAGATTGTCTGGTGGAAATGGCAAATGGAACTTTTATCAAAATAAGCAAAATCCTGCAAGGAGCAAAGATAGAAATTTTAAGTCATAATTTTACTGCTAACCTTTTTCCAATGGATCTAGCCGGATTCGATATCGTGCTAGGAATGGATTGGTTGGTAGCCAATCAAGCAAGAATATTATGTGATCAAAAATCTGTAAAAGTAAATGCACCAACGGGTGAAAAGATCACAATTAAAGGAGATTAGTGGACAAGGCCAACAAAGTTCATCTCTGTAATGAAAGCTGCAAGTTATATACGGAAAGGAGGAATGGTGTATGTGATTTCCATAATTATTAACACTAAAGGAAAAGAATTAAAAGATATTCCCGTAATATCTGAATTCTCTTATGTTTTCCCAAAAGAACTGCCTGGATTATCGCCAGATCGAGAGGTTGAATTTAGAATTCACCTAATACCAGGAACGGCACCGATTGCCAAAGCACCCTATCGCCTAGCACCGGCGGAGATGCAGGAATTGAAGAAACAACTGGACGAATTACTAGAGAAATGTTTCATACAACCTAGCTCATCGCCATGGGGAGCACCGGTGTTATTTGTCAAGAAGAAAGACAGATCAATGCGTATGTGCATTGATTACCGATAATTGAATAAAGTGACAATAAAAAATCGGTACCTGTTACCGAGAATTGATGATTTGTTTGATCAACTTCAGGGAGCCCGATTCTTCTCTAAGATTGACTTACGCTCCGGATATCATCAATCAGGAAGAGGACATTGCTAAAACTGCTTTCAGTACGAGGTACGGTCATTATGAATTTACAGTCATGCCATTTGGTTTAACCAATGCCCCAGGTGTATTTATGGACATGATGAACTGTGTAAACCATACCTGGATAAATTCATAACTGTCTTTATAGACGATATTATAATTTACTCTAAGAGTAAGGAAGATAATGCAGAGCATTGCATATACTCCTGACATTGCTGAGAAAGGAAAAGTTTTATGCGAAATTCTCAAAATATGAATTCTGGTTATAAGAAGTACAATTCCTTGGAAATCTGGTAAACCACGAAGGAATTCATGTGTATCCCACAAAGATCGAAGCAATTACCAAATGGAAGGTCCTAGAATCACCAACGGAAATAAGAAGTTTTCTTGGATTGGCAGGATATTGTAGACTTTTATTCAAGATTTTTCCAGAATAGCCATCCCGTTAACCAAGCTAACTTGCAAATCAGTTAAGTTTGAATGGGGGCCAAAGCAAGAAGAAGCATTCAAGATTTTGAAGCAAAAGTTAACCAATGCACCAATACTCACTTTGCCCGAAGGAACTGAAGACTTCATAGTTTATTGTGATGCGTCTAAGTTAGGATATGGATGTGTGCTGATGTAACGTCAAAATGTAATTGCTTATGCCTCTAGACAACTTAAGAACCATGAAGAAAATTATACAACCCATGATCTAAAGTTAGGAGTAATAATTTTTGCCCTTAACATTTAGACACTATCTTTATGGTAGTAAGTTCGTTATATTCACAGATCATAAGAGTTTAAGATATGTCTTTGGACAAAAGGAATTAAACATGAGACAGAGGCAATGGATGGAAATCCTTAGTGATTATGATTGTGATATCCAGTATCATGCAGGAAAAGCTAGCGTAGTAGCTGATGCTTTAAGTCGAAAGTATCATGAGAAGCCGAAAAGAGTACGCTCTCTTAGACTAAACCTGCAGATAGATTTAAATGAGCAAATTAAACAAATACAGGAAACAACAATCAAGGACAATGTTGAAGGGTTAAAAGGAATGATTAAGGAATTAGAAGAAGGAACATATGGAATTTGGAGATTTCATAAGAAAAGGATTTGGATTCCTATCCAAGGAGACCTACGAAATCGAATTTTAGAGGAAGCCCATAAGACTAAGTATACAATGCATCCTGGAAGTGATAAATGTATAAAGATTTAAGAAAAAAATTTCTGGTGAATAGGAATGAAAAAGGATGTAGCAAATTACGTTGCCAAATGTCTAACCTGTTCATAGGTTAAAGCTGAACATCATAAACCTTCAGGATTATTGCAACAATTGGAAATGGGAATTAATAACGATGGATTTTGTTACAAACTACCCAAGACACGAAAAGGTAATGATATAATCTGGGTGATTGTAAACAGATTAACCAAATCTGCTCATTTCTTACCAATGAAGGAAACTTTCAGTATGGAACAGTTAGCCAAGTTATATGTAAATGAAATAGTTTCATTACATGGAATTCCTTTATCTATTATGTCTGACATAGACAGCCGTTTTACTTCTCATTTTTTGACAAGTTTCCAAAAAGCAATGAGAACTAGACTAAATCAAAGTACAACATATCATCCTCAAATAGACGGTCAAAGTGAAAGGAGAATCCAAACAATGGAAGATATGCTTAGAGCCTGCGTAATTGATTTTGGGGAAATTGGGATGAACATCTACCTTTGATAGAGTTTTCCTACAACAACAGTTATCATACCAGCATCAATACTGCACCCTTTGAAGCACTCTACGGACGAAAATGTTCCCCAGTATGTTGGGCGGAAATTGGAGAAAGAAACTATCATGTCCTGAAAATGTGCAAGAAACAACTGACAAAATTATTCAAGTCAAGGAAAGACTGAAAGTAGCACGAGATCGTCAAAAGAGCTATGCAGATAACATACGTAAACCCTTGGAATTTCAAGTTGGAGATAAAAGTGCTATTAAAAGTCTCACCATGGAAAGGAGTTGTAAGATTCGGTAAGAAAGGAAATCTAAGCCCAAGGTATGTTGGACCTTTTAAGATTATCAAAAGAACAGGGCCAGTAACTTATCAACTACAATGGCCAGAGAAAATGGCAGGAATACATGATGTATTTCATGTATGTAATCTCAAGAAATGTTTAGCAGATGAATCATTGGTGATACCTCTTCAAGATATAGAGGTAAATGAGAAACTTAAGTTTGTAGAGAAACCCATTCAGATTAAAGATAGAAAGATCAAGAATCTCAAACGCAAGAGATTAGTTCTGGTCAAAGTAAAATGAGATTCAAAGAGAGGACCAGAATACGCATGAGAGTTAGAATCAGAAATGCAAAAGAAGTATCCACACCTATTTCAGTAAATCTCGAGGACGAGAATTAAAACAAGGTGAGGAGGATGTAACAACTCTCCAAAACACCCCAAACCGAGCCCAAAAATAAAGAACCGGACACGCGAATCGAGACTCAGCACGCAAAACGAGGAAACGACACCCGGGTAGCCTAGGCACCATGCGCCAGGACTCCCTATGTCTGGCGCGACGTGCGGGAGGGGACCTAATGACGTGGCTCTGTTTTGCGACATCTGGCAGGGCAATGCATGCACGTAACCTACCTAGCCCTAGAGGGTTGCTGCCGCGCCACACGCGGGAATCCCTGGAAGCTGGCGTGACACGCTGGAGGAGCAAAATCGGACTATAAGAAGAGCAACGTGGGACTGAAATCGTCGCTCACTTTCGATCCTCTGAATCGATCATATACTCTCTCGAATCTTTGTTTCTCTGAACAACACTCCCTAAACCCCTAAACCCGCGAAACGCTGCCCGCTGTAAGTATTTTAACCCCGGTCACTAATTCGTTACCCTACCCGATTGATTTAGGACCCACCAACGCATGTCAAGGCTCTGCCCGACTAAGTTCGTTGGGGTTCTATCCCGTGTTGTATGGCTAAAGTGATTTGGGTTATTTTACTAACACACGTGCATTGTATGTTTTAATAGACACCTAAGAAAGTAATCAAGAATTGTCACCAGGAAATCCACAGAAATACCTAAGTTTTCAATGTGAGTCATTCTCTTTTTCTCAACTGCTTTTACAAAACCCCAAATGTTTTCAGTTATATTTACAGTGATTAAGTCTTTGTATTCTACGATTACTGGAGGTATGTGAGGTTTTGTATACATTACTTGATAAGCTTCACTATTGGACAACGGGTTAGCCAATGGGTGATATGACCATAGTCACATATCTGGTCAAGTGACAATACTGAATGAGTAATTGGGTAGATATAAACATTGTAATCGCTCTTAGTACTGTAAAGTATAATGTTGTGTCATTTTACAAAATGGAATGAACTCGCCAGTATTCTTGCTGATAAAAATATTTTCAAAACGCGTTTCAGGTAAGTTAATATAGAGCTATAAGAAGCCAGCTATGCAACACTGAAGGCTTAAAGAAAGTGTCTATAAAGTTACCTAAATAAAAGTTTATATTTTCCGCAACTAGGGTTTATCCCTATAAAGATGTTATGAATAAAACATGGATTTCATCCATTTGTGTAATATAAAAGTTTGGTGTTTTGAAAACTCTGAAATTTTTCCTAACTACGACCCTGATGTTTTAATTCCGCTGCCAAATTAATGAACACCAGTACCACGTGACTGCTGTTCTCGCGGCTCCCGCTCCCGGGGTAGGGGTCGGGGGTTGTGACAGGGTATACCCCAATACCCGATAGGTATGGAACTGGGTATGAGACACGTATGAGATTAGGTGATACCCGACCCGATCACTTGAAACTATATATACCTTTACCCGAACCATACACCCAAAACATATTTCCAAAAAAAAAGAATTTTTTTGGGTTTTTATTTTCCGTTAACCCTTGTTTAAAAATGCTTCATTGTAATAGTTTTATTACTTGGAAAATAAAATTTTCTTTTGAGAGATATATACTTTTTTTAAGATGTTAATTATATTTGTATGTTAGGAATATGAAATTATTAATTGAAAATTATATTACCAAGATAGTTTTGGATTTTGGACATGTCAAGTCATATGGTAATAGTTGTATGTTTGTAGTCTATTTAAAAACATATAATTATAAAAGAAAGATAAAAAAATACTTTTGAAAATCTCAACACTTATTTTTTAAAATACTAATGGGTAATCACCCAATAAATATCAGGCGGGTTTTGGATATGCCCATCCTATACCCGGACCATTGTCAATCCTTGTATAAACACCTCCGTATGATCTCGGGCGCCAACCGCCTCTATAAAATCCCAGTCGATCGTACGGAGGGATAATACATCAAACGAAGTCGTCCTGTGGAACACCCCTGTACGTAGGTTCTCAAGTAAACCATAGTTTATAAACATTTTCTTTTTAAATTTAAAAAAAGATAAATAATCATACATTAACAATTAACAAACTATAAATAAATAACATTTGTATGCATATTTCCAATATATAAATTAGCGACATTTGTTGCCTTAGGTAGTTGTAAAGTATGCATAGGAAGTTTTTCAAAAAACAATAATAATTTTTAGTTTTATCACAAAGGTTTTTATCTTTCACATTATAACCCTTTTGACTTTTTAGTTTTAACCCAAAGCTTTACAAATTTTTGTAATTTAACCCCAACACTTTTTTTATATTTTAACTTTGGTCCCCTCATACTTTCATCTTTCTCAAGTTTGTCGTTCTACATTTCGTTTTAATTTTGCGAGTAAACACGCCGCAATGTTTTTCGACTGGTTTTTCCCGTTTGACATGCCAGTCGCAACGCGTCTATTTTTCTTCGTTTGACAAGTTCGTCCCAGCGGCCGGATCCTAGATCGACTTAGTTATTCTTTTCTACGCTTTAAGTTTATGTCTAATTTTTCGCATTAACACGTCGCAACGGGCATGCGTGGTTCAACGATTTTGCGTATGTTTTTTGTTCGGTATTGTTTTTTCTTTTTAATTTATTTTATTTGTACAAGCTTTATGATGTTGGTAGTCGTTGGCGGTGGTTTGGCATTAGTGCTGTCACACCCCGACCCGCAGCGGAAAAGGTGATCGGGGCATGATTGGGTTTTCATCAAAGCTCATGACATTTATTATAATGTTTCATATTTATTATTACAATTTAAAGGAGATCATACAATCAAATCATACAAATCACAACATGTTCTATACATCTTTCTAAACTTCATTATTTTTCTTCTAAGGCACTTTCCTATGTGTTCCTTGCTTCATCCTGTCCACCTGTATCATGTGTAAAAATGGTTTTTGGATCAACAAAAGTTGGCGAGTGAACCTTGTTAGAAACATTTATTATTTATTTCTTGTTGTATTTAATATGGAAAAATTGTGCAATAATCATATATGAACAAACGTAAATAAACATACAATAACAAACCACCTTGCATGTAACATGAATGATAATGTAAATGTTGGCAACGTCTCGTTCACGCTCATAGGTAATGGGGAACGACTCACGCTCATAGGTAATGGGGAGCAGACGGCCTATGATGAAATGTATGTGCGATCAAGGCTCAATCAAACGGAGTCGATCGTATGTTGGCAACGCCTCGTTCACGCTCATAGGTAATGGGGAACAGCTCAACGCTCATAGGTAATGGGGAGCGGCGGCCTATGATAATGTATGTACTGAAAATGATAAATTTAATCTAAACAATAATCACACAAACAGATGATACATGTTGGATATACATTTGATCATGGATATGATGGATGCACAAGCGTTTAAATGTAATAAATAATAAGACACATGATACACCCCAAAAACATGATTAAAACGGGGAATTTATAGAGATTCACTCACATTGGGTGCGTTCGGTTGATGATGTTGAATGCGCACGAGTTTAGAGGATTGATCGACGAGGAAAAGCTAACCTAATTAATAACGAAAAGGTACGGTAAATAAGTGGATTTTGTTAACAATTTTAATAGGATTTTTGGATATATTTTTGTGAGTTTAAGGCTATTTTCTAACTTTAAAAACGTTTATTTTTAAGTATTTTTAATTGATTTTTAAATTAAATAAATAAATAAAAATATAAAAAAAATGTTGACTTTGACCGTTGACCATGACTGTTGACCGTTGACCGGTTCGGTCGGTTATATTGTTGCACTGAGTGAGATTCGAACCGGTGACCTCTCGTACGCGTGCACGCAGCTCTACCAATGAGCTACGTGTATAACCCGAAATATTTCTGTTTTTAATTATATTTATACACTATGTAAGTTAATCCGAAAATCATTTATTTAAAAAGGATATAATTGTATCGAACCGGTGATCTCAACAGGTCTCGAACCCGGGACCTGTGGTTTAGTTTGGCACACAGTCCATCGCTGGACTGTGTGTCTAACCTGGTTAATATTCTGATTTTTATTATACTTAACATCTTACAGTGAGTTAACCCGGTTCGGTTTTAAAAAAGACATTTTTATTTCCGAGGATAGGGTCGTGATAGGGATCGAACTCGAGACGGTGTTTCATGTTTGCACACAGTCCACCGCTGGACTGTGTGTCTAACCCGTTTATTATTCTGATTTTAATTAATCTTATAACCATAATCAACTTCGTCTTCTTCGCTCAAAAACACAGACGGCGATCATTCAACTGTTACTTGTTAAATTAAATTAACGAACTTTATAAGCGATTGTAATGTGATGAACAGAGAGGGTTTGGGGAAAGAAAGTACCGGAACAGGTTGTCTTTTTCAGAACTCCGGCAAAGATCGTCGGCTCTGTTTTGTGAACTCCCTCTGTTCGGATCAATTAACAGTTTTGATTGATTAGATATGAAATTGAATTACTGAGTAACGATTATCAGGAGGTTTAGATGATCATACCGATTAACAGCGTGATTTCGGAAATTCCAGTGATTTTCCGGCGAGTACAGAATATCCAGCAACGTCGTCTGGGATTGATTCTGGGTGATGGATTGATGTTAGTAATGGTCTAACAATGGATTGAAACAGAAAGAGTCGAGGTATTTACCGTGTTGAAGTGGGACTCGGTTTTCCGGCGAAAGTCCGGTGATGGCAGAAAAGTTCCGGCGAGTGAAATTAATTCGATAATCGGTGCGATTTTGAGCGAAAAGATTACCAGAGGCTAGGGTGTGCATTTATAGGGAAGAATCAAGTTGAATTGGATCTGTTTCTAGCCTCGATTCATTGGTCAGCCTTTCTCCGGCGGTTATGACTGATGTCGCGGAACTGGACATCGGTTATAACCGATGGCGACGTTAATACGTACGGTAAGTCAAAAGTAACCGTCGATAATTGGCGAAATCGTCGGATTTTCCGCCGACTGCGAAATGGGCGCGCTGTTGACTGGGTTTGATTCCGAGTTTTGTTATATGTATTAATTGTTTCGATATATTATCAAATAACACAAGTAGCGGAGTGGTTGGATGTGTGTGAGTTAAGTCTTTGAGGTTCCCGGCTGACCCGGGTTCGAAACCCGGCATCAGCATATTATTTTTATTTCATTATTTTTAATAAATTTTCAATTATAAATTTTATATTCTAATATATTTATTAATTATGTATCGTATAAAATTAATTTAAGCATTAAATACGCAACGAAATTTTTAACTGGATGTTCGGTTAATAAACGAAGCGGGTTTGGTTAACCCGGTTTTTTACGGATGTTACAAGTGCTACTGGGCACAAATTTACAAACATATTTAACTTATTAAGTTTTTTACTAATAATTTGTTTCGAGTTTAGCGCTATACCTCCTTTACTTAAAAAAAACTATTTTTTTCACGTGCATATTTTTATGAACGTCACGGTATAAACTCGATTTGCTCTACATGTCAACGTAAACTTTTTATGGAAACGAGTGAGGTCAAATATAATACGTTTTCGTTTAAAAAGCCATTTTTACGTGCATATTTTTATGTATGTTTCGGTATAAATTTGAGTTGGTGTATGTTTCGACGTACACTTTTTTGGGAAACGAGTCAGGTGATGTTTTGTAAATTTTGTTTTGAACCGAGTGAAGTCAAGTTTTTGTTTCTTTCCCCCTCTTTTGATTATACGTGTCAGCTTTTGCGTTATACCCGTTACGTTTTCTGTGTATGACTCAGGTCACGTATAATGCGTTATGATTGTATGGTATAAAATTGATTTATTTTAAGTTTTGATCCAATCACAATGCTTATATAGGTTACATTGAGTTCAATCAGATACGTTGAAACACATGTTTCACATGGTTAACGCATCACATAACGTTTGGACTAATTCATTTGATATTTGCGATGTATCGAGCCGCAACGCGCGCGGGTGTTATTGCTAGTTAACAATTAACAAATTAACAAACTATAAATAAACAACATTTGTATGCATAGACGTTTGTACCTTATGCTTAGGTGGTTTTCAAAAAAAATTAATTTTTTTACTTTTAACCCAAAGTTATTTGTTTTTCTACTTATAACACTAAAAGTGCAATTCAACCTTACAACTTTTGTACTTTCAACTTTGGTCTCCACACTTTTCATATTTCGCGGATTTTTCGTTTTAAATTTCGCGGGTTAACATGGTGTAACGTGTGTGTGGTTCAACGTTTTAACATTTCGTTTTACGCTTTGTACTAGATTTTGCGAGTTGACACGACTCAACGTGCGTGTGTGGTTCAACGTTTTTATGTGTCTATCTTTACCCCATTTGACAGGTTCGTTACAACGCGCGGGGTCCTAAATTGACTTAATACACCATAACTTTAGTATTAATTGTGGTTGGCGATAGTATGACATTGGTGTTATTCTGCACGGTTTTATGCCTTCGCCGCACTGAGGTGGTAAATCTAGTTTCAATTATTTTCTAATATTTCTGAACTGAAAATATTAATCATATTGTATAAAACAGCTACAGAAGATCATACCCCACGATCCCGGTCCTGTTAGGGTTCCAAAACCTTCGTTCTTTCCCCTTGAACCCTGCAACAACACAGATCTGTATCATCCATCATCAACAATGAAGCTATCATTCTCTTTATCATCATCAAAACCCCCAAAACCCTCAATAAACCCACCCCAAAACCACCACCCAACACCACCCACCACAACCAAAGAATTCGTCACAGAATTCGACCCATCACAAACCCTAACCTCAACCAAAACCTCCGATTCAATCGCCCCAATCGCCAACGAATGGAAACCCCATAAAAAAGTCAAACTCCTCAATCTCCCAGATAAATCCGAAGACCCAAATCTCGAATTCGAAACCGTAAACTCTACTGTCGAAGAAATCGACCCTAACATCTCCTACGGTTTGAATATTCGCGCCAAAAAGGGTTCAGAGAGTGGTTTGGAACAGAAAGGCGAGAGATTGGAATCGGGTTCTTCTTCGATTGATCGATTGATGTTGGATAAGTTGAGGAGGGATTTGGATAGTTTGCCGGAGCATAGAGGGATGGAGGAGTATGAGGATATGCCGGTTGAGAGTTTTGGGCACGCGTTGTTGAAAGGGTATGGGTGGGAAGAAGGGAAGGGGGTGGGGAAGAATGCTAAAGAGGATGTTAAGGTGTTCGAGATTAAGAAACGGACCGGAAAAGAAGGGATCGGGTTTGTTAACGATGTGCCCGGGCCACCGAGTAAAGATAGCAAGATACGAGCTGCGAGTTTGGAAAAGAAAACGGTTATTAACGAGGAAAGAAAAGAGAGGATTCATAGTGGTGATAGGCGTAAAGATTCATCGGGTAGTCTGGATCATAAGCGTGATCATGATAAGAAAACGAGTGGTAAAAGGGGACGCGAAAGGGAAAGATACGAAACAAGTGGTGGTTTGTCGAATTCAAAGTCTTGGTTAAGTAGTCATATTCGGGTTAGGATTATTAGCAAAGAGTTAAAAGGGGGGAGGTTGTATTTGAAAAAGGGTGAGATTGTGGATGTTGTAGGGCCGACTACGTGTGATATACGTATGGATGATGGTAGGGAGCTTATACAAGGGATTGACGAAGAGTTTCTCGAGACTGCGCTTCCTCGGCGTGGTGGGCCGGTTCTTGTGTTGTACGGTAGGTATAAGGGTGTGTATGGGAGTTTGCAGGAGAAGGATATGGATAATGAGACTGCGGTTGTTCGTGATGCGGATACACACGGGTTGCTAAATGTTAAGTTAGAGCAGATTGCGGAGTATGTTGGAGATCCTGATGATATTGGGTACTGATTGTTTTCATGTTCCAGGTACTTGAGTTATAGTTTCTGAAAACCGTATGAGATTGTGGACGTTTGTGACGTTGTATTGATATCATGTTAACCTGATCGTTGAAGTTATTAATTTGATATAGTTATTGGTATTTAAAGAATATAGTTTATCGTTTAGCGAGTTAATGTTTTTTGTGTTGGTGTTAAACTTTGTTTCTTGCACTTGTGTGAATGTGACCCGACTCATGCTAGTATTGTTGAAGTTATTTATTTGATTAAGTGGACGGTGTTCAAAGAATACTGTTCCCTATTCGTTCAACCGAGTTTTCGTTTATTCTGTTGTTGCCAAGCTTTATTTCGTGCACTTGGATTAGTAATGGAAAACTGAAAATCAAGATTGAACCTATGCTCGAAGTAGAGTAACTTATAGCTAAGTCCTTTCTTGAAACTGTAGTTAGGGTTGAACAATTTGTATTCACCGGACCGAGCCGGTATGAACCCGGCCGGCTTGAGATTTGGTGACGCATAATAATAGGAACGAAGGACTGGACCAAAGTTTGCTATCGGTTTTTAGTTAACTTTAGTGCCGGTTGGTTCGAATTCCACATTAGTCATTTCTCATTCAGAAAACAATTACAAATCTGATACTTTTAGCTATCTGTTTGTATGTAGTTCTTTACTTCTATTACTTCTATTTTAACTCATTTTAAATTACTAGAACTCTCTAGCATTTATTTCAAGACGAGTTCACATAGTTCTATCTTATTTCATTTTAAATTACTTGATTTTCTAGCATTTTAAATGAATGGATTCATTATAGAAAATCTTTATGATATAGCAACCAATTGGTTTGTAACAAAGATTGTTAAATTATACACTAAACTTAGGTTTATTTAACTTATGGATTGAACAAATTAGATTGGATATAATTATGTGCAAAACTGGTCACAAGGCAGAGACCCAAAGTCAAACTTGGCAAAAGTCTAACGGCCACTATCAACGGTTATTGACAGGTCCTGTTACACCAAACGACATGGTGTAATCTCCTTGTTCGCACTGGTTCACAGACTATAAATAGGCTCAAAATTGTAAAGATTTGTGGGTTGGTTTCATAATTATAAACGGTCGGCTTTGACTTTCGCTGGCAGACCAGATTCACCGAAATTGATTGCCTTGTTCTTGATTATTCTTAGGCCTGTAAACTAACCGAACGTTCATGAACTGTTCGTGAACTTGTTCGGCGGGAAGTTCGTTTATGTTCGTTTGTTTAATAAACGGACGGACACGAACAAAAAATTTTGTTCGTTTAATTAAATGAACGAACATGAACACACCCTGTGTTCGTTCATTTATGTTCGTGAACGTTGTTTATGTTTGTTCATTTATGCTCGTGAATGTTCGTTTATGTCCGTTTATATTTTAGTAAATACATAACTAGTTATATCCATATAAATATTAGGTTTTCTAACAACTTATATAAATATAACTAATTAGTAATTAAATTTTCTAGTAATAAAAAATGAAATTTTAAAATTTTCTTAGATCGTAACTGATCAGATACTTAATATTTATGTAAAAACTACTTAAAATTTAGTATCTATGAACCCTAATTTAGATGTGTTTTCGGATGAACTATAATATATTAGATTTCTCTGTTTGTGTTCACTAATGTTAAATTGCGGTTTTTTATATTTGTTCAATCATGTTAATTTATGTTTGTTCAAATATATTGAGTTATTTTTTGTTTATGTTCTTTTGTGTTCGTGAACTGTTCGTTTAGGTTTTAAACGAAACGAACACGAACACGTCCGTTTTCTTAATGAACGAACACGGACAAAAAAACGTGTTCCATTATATGTTCGAGTTCGTGTTCGGTTAAAGTTAAATGAACGAACACGAACATGCCTATGTTCGTGGTCGTTCGGTTCATTTACAGGCCTAATTATTATCTAGCATATTTGGATGATTAATTCGTTATTGATTGTTCTTGATATCCAACAAAGATGATGTAGATAACTAGATATCACAACTGATTTTATGTAGTAAAAAACTCAGTTGCTGCTTTAAGTGAAGGAAATTATTAAGCTGGTGACCAAGGTTTCCACTAATGTTTTGCTTGTCAAGTTTACTGTAAGTTAAGTGAAGTAAGGTAAGTTCGGGTAGGTTCAGGCTGCCTCGGTCTTTTTTGGTCCAAGACCCAACCAGCAAATTTGCTGAATTAGGAACCGAGTACGGATTGATGTATATAGGTTCGGTTAAGTTTTGGTATCTGTTCGTGTTGGGTTTCATTTTTTCTTGGGTTGGGCCGAGATTTGCTCACCACTAGTTGGACTCTAAGGAGCTTTTGTCTAAACTTGTAGTGGGAGAAAAGTAAACTGTCCGTGTGTTGGATCATCTTAAGTTATGGTATTAACAGAAAGAGAGTCTCGAGCTCGGCTCGTTTAGAGCTCTATATCTAAAGCTTAAGCTTGATTTTTACACCATATATAATTGTTTTATCTATATATTTTTTATATAGATTTTAAAATACAAAAGGCTCTTAACGTGCGACCGGTACGCGACCAAAAAATAACATGCGTAAAAATTAGGGTTGAAACAACCCATGCGGGTTTTTATTTTTTGTAACGTGTGTAATTATGTATATAATATGCGTAATTCCGAATCTGGTGGTCGCGTACCGGTCGCACGTTAAGGGGCTATTGTGCGATAACCCACCCCTATTTTTATAATTATTTACTTATATATTTATAATTATAATTTTTAATATAGTATACTATATATTATCTAAATATATATTTATATATTAATAGTCATTATATAAATATATTAAGTTTATTAAATGATTATTTTCAACTTCTGAGTTCTGATCATGTATCACCATACTTGTTAGTTTTATGAGCTTGAATTTTATTAGGTTGTCTGGTGCACTACAGTTTCTCGCAACTGGAAATACATAGCAAACTTGCCCGTATATTTTACGCATAAAACAAATCCCATGTTTAGACATGTTCAAGACTTGACTTTTTTGGTACGGGGATAGAAAAGCTCGAGGCGGTTTCAGCATATGTTTATCATTATCGTAGTTTGATCGGTTATTGGGTTGCAAGTCTTCAGGTTGCCAGATATGATATAACACATTTGCTCGCACCATTTTGTAGAGTTTGATCGGTTAATATAGTATACTATATATTATCTAAATATATATTTATATATTAATAGTCATTATATAAATATATTAAGTTTATTAAATGATTATTTTCAACTTCTGAGTTCTGATCATGTATCACCATACTTGTTAGTTTTATGAGCTTGAATTTTATTAGGTTGTCTGGTGCACTACAGTTTCTCGCAACTGGAAATACATAGCAAACTTGCCCGTATATTTTACGCATAAAACAAATCCCATGTTTAGACATGTTCAAGACTTGACTTTTTTGGTACGGGGATAGAAAAGCTCGAGGCGGTTTCAGCATATGTTTATCATTATCGTAGTTTGATCGGTTATTGGGTTGCAAGTCTTCAGGTTGCCAGATATGATATAACACATTTGCTCGCACCATTTTTGTAGAGTTTTTAACGACATTTCAAGCTCTTAAGAATTTGGAGGATCTTGATTTTAGGAACAATAGGAAACACAAGGCTCTTAATGGTAGAAACGAAGGCATATATATGAATAGGTTAAAGATTTGTTTTGCCTTCATGCAGGTGTTTCCAGACACTTAAATGCATCCATTAGAACATAATTTAGGGAGATCGGAAAAGTGGTTTTGATTAGTAACGAGTGATCAGGCCTTTCCTATTTTTGAAATCTTTGTAAAGATAATCTGCAGGATACAAATAAGGTGGAAAAAAAGCATCATGATTCTTGTACATATTGAATATTTCGGTCGAACTAAAAGATAACTTTGGTGGGAAGATGATACAGTCTGATATATCAACATTCTGTTATGAAAAAAGAACAACTTGACAGCACTAGAATCATTACTCTCTATAACCCAAAATAACTCTTCTCCTTCTTGGTACTCGATTTGATGTTGTAGTTTGCCAGATCGTCTAACTCACACACCTTTACATCACATCTTGGTACTGCTAGGCTACAAGACAACCTTTGTTATGTCCCACCTGATACGCTAGACAAAAGTAATACATTTGAAACTACGAATGATCTCCGCTTTACTTTATTATACTCGACTAAATCCTCAAATTAACAAAGAAATAAGAGAGGTCGTTGTAGCTTGTGCATACTCAACTCTAATATAGGTTTGGGGAATTGGCCTGTAATAATCTCACCTAGACGTTATTGTCCATTAATAATCCCACCTCAGAATATCCCCCCACCAGTCCCACCTTTCACCTATTTTTCCTACAATGGTCCCCCGTTAAAAAAACTTAACGGAGTTAAGCTTTTTTCCAAATTACAAACAGATATTTTACGGCTTTTGATTAGAACGATGATACGAGTTCATTGATATAAAACTTACTTCGAAATGGTGTTCCAAGTGACTTGATTTTGGTTAATTGGAAATTTAAACACCCGAATTGAAGCGTTGTTTTCATCGTTTGGAGCATCGTTTCGAGGCAAGTTTTACATCAATGGACTCGTATCTTCGTTCTAATCAAAAGCCCTAAAAACTTGTTTGTAATTTGGAAAAAAGTTTAACTCTGTTAAGTTTTTTTAACGGGGGACCATTGTAGGAAAAATAGGTGAAAGGTGGGACTGGTGGGGGGAATATTCTGAGGTGGGATTATTAATGGCCAATAAGGTCTAGATGGGATTATTACAGGCCAATTTCCCTATATGTTTTTGCTACTTTATCGAGCTTGAATATGCTGTCCTATTTTGTACCTCATTTATCTGTCTCACCGGCAGTGCTTCGTATGATTGAACTGTACGATATAGTGTGTAGCATTCTAGATGAGACAAAAGTATGATACATAAAATGGGACTTGAACAGATCTTAGTTTTACCTTATTGTACTTGAGAAATTCCTTTAGTTGACTTAAAATAAGAGGTAGTTGCAGCTTTGTGTATATTATACACTAATATGTGTTTGTTAGTTTATCTGGCTGGATATGAATGGTAAGATAGAACTGTATAATATAGTGTGTAGTGTTATATTATAACAAGTGAGACATACGTATGACGGTGTAGCGTTATATAGGCGACACAAAGGTATGACATTAAAATAGGAGGTAGTTGTAGCTTGTGCATATTCTATATAAAAAAAACCACCGTGTTATTTCAAACCGTGATAAAAACAATATCAACTAAGCAAACGTTTGGGATCGAACAAACACTACCCATGACTCAACCACTGCATTATATCATCACGAATCACTCCCTTCGCAACACCATTATCACCGGACACCAACTGTGGATATTGCATATTACTCATCCCAGGCACTTGACGCCTCAACAGCCTTGACACAGTCGGGTATGCCAAGAGCAAATGGTTCCTAGACGAGGTAGCCAAACGCTTGCTTGGTATCCTCATTGTATTACTGGAATATTGCATCGGACCGCCTGCTTGAATCTTGTTAAGCCGTTGGAGAATCCAGTTTAATAATTTCCGGGCAACTTCAATGTCTCTCTGTTGAACCTCACGGTGAACTTTCAGTGTTATATCGAATACGGTTCTTGCCATGAGGGGGAGAAGGGCTTTCCATGGGATCATATATAGCATGTGAAGAAGGGCATTCCATTTTATCTCAGTTGATAAAAGTAGACGCCATGAGGGGGTGAAGAAAAAAACTTATGGGAATTGTGATTCCACTGTATGGGTTTTATTCTATTGAAAACAACAATAAATATGGAAAATAAATCAAGCTAATAAAGAGAGATATACAAAAAAATAAAATAAAGTTGTAGGGAGATTTTGAATATCATCCCATATCTCGAATATACTGTTGTACAATCAGTCAAAAAATAAAAAAATAAATATAGATGAATATGTTCTTGCAAAATGCAAAAATTCAGTGTATCCAAATCAAGGTGAGCCTTAGCCCTCAAAGTTGAAACACTTGTCCGTCTAGATCATCCCCCAATGAACGCTACATCGCGATCGTTGGTTCTTCAAACTAGTTTTCGACTAATGACAATGGTGCTAGTCTTCTAGAGTGTGTGTCGAAAGGATTCAGATTTTGTGCTTTTAACTAGATTCCAGTTCGGGTCCTCCAGTGCAGCGCAGTCGTTGTTCCCATCTCGGTGAAGGCTTGTCCCGGGGTTTTACCCAGGTTCGAGTCCGCGGGAGGGGGGGGGGGGCACAGTTTTACCTATTCCATGGGGTTTCTGCGCATCAGGGGTATGCTACGCTTTCTAGCGGTGGTCGAGTAGTCGGCGTTTGGACATAGCTCCGAAAGGGTGGGTTTACACGTAGAAAGCAGTTAGCCGTTAAAAAAAAAAAAACTAGATTCCAGTTCCATGGCATGCCTACACGAGTAACAAAATATCTATACCTATGTTGAATTAAGTTTTCATCATTGGCTAAAGCTTGTTTCTAAACCAGTTAAACTCACAAACCCCTGTGACACGTTGTGACAAAGTATTTGGTCAACTTCACCAAACGAATGACGGAGGATCTCTATAAATAATAGATATTTAGAATAATTATTATAAATCTCGTCTAATACCCCATTTCAAAAAAATGGAATGCATATATTTAGAATAATTATTATAAATCTCGTCTAATACCCCATTTCAATCGGAGCAGCAGCGGACCAAGCCGGAGCATTGCACGGAAAGTTTCAAACTGAGCATACAGAATACTTTTGTGTAAAAATATCTGCAATCTGAAGATTGGTTGGAACAAACTTAGTGTAAAGTTTGTCGTCATGAACGAGCTCTCGAACAAAGTAATAGTCTAAATTAATATGCTTAGCACGTTTATGGTGTTGGATATTTAGGTGTGTGAATGAAAGTCTCAAATTGGTAAATACTTTGTCCCACATTGGTGTGGGAACAAAGTGAGTGGTTATTTATAAGGTAAAACCTTTATCACTCCATTGAAGTCTTATGACATGTTTTATACCACAAGTCCTACTCATGCGTAAGGGGTGCAAAAAATTGAGTTTCTGAATTGAACTCGTTGCAAAAGATGTTCTTTTATCTGACTACATTGAACCTATCAAGGTTCTTGACTGAAAATGTTCCCCATGTTGAGGAATGGGATATGGATGCTCAATCAGTGAGCACGGTTCATGCTTGGAATCATCCGGATTTCTTGTGCCGAAATTATGTTTTCAATGGTATGGTGGACACACTATACAATGTGTATTGCAAAGCCAAGAATGCCAAAGAATTATGTGCGGCTTTGGATTGCAAATACATAACAGAAAATGCGGGCTTTTTTGCACTCGGTTATGAGACTGTAACTGTTATTCGTTTGTACACACATTAACTTTGTTATGAACCTTAATTTCAATTATGCGGTCATGGCTTCTGCTTAAGGATGAGCTCGGTACCGAAAATCCCCAAAAGTGGGTACCGGTACCGAAAATGTCAGAAATCAGTACCAGTACTGGGTACCATTTGCTCATCCCTACTTTTGCTATTAATGTGTCGCATTTTTTGCACTCGGTTATGAGACTGTAACTGTTATTCGTTTTAATGTACACACATTAACTTTGTTATCAACCTTACAATTTCAATTCTACAGTCATGACTTCTGCTGTTAATGTGTCGCATGCTGAGAAATTCAGCGGTGTGAGTTGCAAAAGATGTTCTTTTATCTGACTACGTTGAACCTAGCAAGGTTCTTGACTGAAATTGTTCCCTATGTTGAGGAAGGGGATATGGATGCTCAATCAGTGAGCGTGGTTCATGCTTGGAATCATTCGGATTTCTTGTGTCGAAATTATGTTTTAATGGTGGACACATTATACAATGTGTATTGCAAAGCCAAGACTGCCAAAGAATTATGAGAGTCTTTGGATTGCAAATACAAAACATAAGATGGGGGCACTAAGAAGTTCGTGGTGGCTAAGTTCTTGGACTTTAAAATGATAGACTAAGACTGTCATTAGCCAAGTCCAAGAGTTGCAAGTTATTCTTCATGAGATTCATGCGGAAGGAATGGTGCTCAACAAGACATTCCAAGTTGCTGCTATGATTGAAAAGCTACCACTAAGCTGGGTTGATTTTAAGAACTATCTCAAGCATGAAGTTCCAAGGAACTTGTTACAATTGTGGAAAGCAAGGCCATAGGGCCAAGGAATGCAAGCTTCCAAAGAAAGAAAATGCTCAACAAGTGAACATCGTTGGTGAGGTTGATAACCTCGTTGCCATGGTCACGTACCTCTCGATTTTGGTCACTGAAGTTAACTTGGTTGGGCAAAATCACAAGAATTGGTGGGTTGATACGGGGGCTACATGTCATGTGTGCTCCGTCAAAAGTCTTTTCAGCACCTTCAAGGAGGTGACTAATGGAGAAAAGGTCTTTATGGGAAACTCCGCCACGACAGAAATTAAAGGCGAGGGGAATGTGGGTTTGAAGATGACTTCTGGAAAGGAACTCACTTTGTCCAACTTGTTGTATGTTCCAGAAATTCGTAAGAACCTTGTGTCGGGGTAGCAATTGAACAAGTTTGGTTTCAAAATGGTGATTGAGTCGGACAAGGTCTTCTTAACCAAAAATGGTGTGTATGTTGGTAAGGGCTATGCCCTCAACGGTATGTTTAAATTGAATGTAACCGATGTGAATGCTTACTTGCATGAGTCTTCTAATGTTTGGCATGGTAGACTAGGTTATGTTAATTTTAATTCCATTCGTCGTTTGATTAAACTTAGTTACATACCAACATTCTATATCGACTCAAATAATAAATGTGAAACAACTTGCGTAGAAGAAAAAAAATGAGATCGTCATTCAAAAAGGTTGAAGGAATCACCGAACCTCTCGAGATGATCCACACTGATGTGTGTGATCTAAAAGCAATTCCTACTCGTGGTGGAAACAAGTACTTCATCACGTTCATTGATGATAGTACAAGGTGATGCTATGTGTACTTACTTAAGAGTAAGGATGAGGCTATTGATAAGTTTATCTTCTTGAAAGCCGAATTTGAGAATCAACTAAATCGAAAAATCAAAATCGTAAGGAGCAACCAAGGAGGTGAATATGTTTCACCTTTTATTGATGTGTGTGCAAAAAATGGAATCATACATGAACTCACGGCTCTTTACTCCCCTCAATCAAATGGCATAGCGGAACGCAAAAATCGCACTTTGAACGAAATGATGAATGCCATGATGATAAATTCTGGGATAGGCCCAAACATGTGGGGGAAGCAATCTTATCGGCGAATTATGTCTTGAACATGATACCCAATAAGAAGAAAGATGTAATGCCATACGAACTATGGACGAGAATTAAACCATCATATAAATACATGCGAGTGTGGGGGTGTCTAGCCAAGGTGGTGGTGACACCCCCGAAGCGCCTACTACTAAGACCCAAAACAGTGGATTGTTTATTTATAGGATACACCCGCCCTAGTGGTCCACATCAGTTTCTTGTGCATAATTCTAAGAACCCTGGAATATGCAACGACACCATAATAGAATCTAAAGATGCATCATGGTTTGAGGAAATTGTTCCAGATGATGAGGTAGGCCCATATACATGTTTTTTGGTATAACCATGATATAACGTGTTTTGGTACAAAAAGTTTGTGATCTGATTGATGAACTAGGCCCATATACATGGTTTTTAGTTAGTTATATCTAGTGGTTGATGGTTTGGTTATATTTGTCACTTTATGATGTAATATGTTGTTTGGATGGTATGAAGGGTGTTGATGTACATGTGCATAAAGTGAAAATATTATACATATTGGTAATGGTATTGTATTGTATTATGAATGGTATGAGGTAATGGTATTGTATTATGGATGATAGGAGGTAATGGTAGTGTATTATGGATGGTATGATAGATGAAAGGAAAAGTGTATTTAAAATAGTGTATCAAAACACGTTATATCATGTTCATACATATAGATACACATGTGCCTTTATAATATTGGTAATGTAAAAAGTAGTGTATTACGAATGGTAGTGTAAATGAAAGTGGAATTGTCTAATAATGGTAATGTATTACGGTATTTGTCAATGAAATGATACGATAATTGTTACTCGATTTTTTTTGTTTTTTAGTGACAAAATATAGCGATTTTTTAAAAAAAATATTAAAAAAACTTGTGTGCTTTCTATATTTTTTTAGGTATTTTTTTGGTTATGTTCACATTAGTTTTCGCGGTTCTCGCAATAAAGGGTGGTTCCTCACGGATCCTTATCTTATATATATATATATATATGGCAATGATCCCTTAGGAATTATTCTTTATTGCGAGAACCACGAGAATCAATGTAAACACAACCATAACTACTTAAAAAACATACAGTTTTTTTTTTTTTTTTCGTTAAAACTCGCAGCTTTTTATTTATAATATTTTTTATGCTAAAGTCGCGATTTAATGAAAATGCACTAAAAAATTAGCATTTAGTCATGGGGTTTAGCTTTGGGGTTTAGTTTTTAGCATTTCGTTAAAAAATTAGCTTGGATGAGGTGGGGTAGGGGTTTAGTTTTTTTAGGTTGTGTGTGTGTGTGTGTGGTGGTGGGGGGTGGGTTAGTTTTTTTTTCCTGTGGGGGGAGGGGTGTTTAGATTTTTGAGTTGTGGTGGGGTAGGGGTGAGTGTTTACGTTTTTTGGGTGGTGGTGGGGTAGGTATATTTTGTTGTATTCACATTCGTTTTGGTGGTTCTCGCAATAAAGGTGGTTCTTACATTAATCCTACGGTATATATATATATATATATAGGGTAAGGTTCATTTGAGAACCACTCTTATTGCGAGAACCAAAAGAACCAATGTGAACTAGGGGTGTTCGTCGAATCGAATAACGAATTTTTGAATTATTCGAATCAAATTTTTCGAATATTTATTTTTTACCTGAATTCGTATTCGGTTAATATTTGAAACTCGAATTCGAACCGAATTCGAATAAATTCGATTTAATTCAAATTCACCCTAAAAATAATTTATTTTACTTTCACTTCTTAAAAGTAGTACAGACTAATTATATTCAACATAAAATATAATAATCTTTAAAATTAATTAACTATTAATATGTCAAAATACCAAAAATTAGGAGATAGGTTGGTTAGTCTTAACGATTTAAAATAGGTAAAAATTTAGAAATAAGTAGCATGGGCTATTTGTCAGTATGTTATGAATAATAAACTTATTACTTGTGGTGGTAGTTCATACTTTGGCCAAGTTTATAAGTTATATTTGTGTGTATATATGTTTGTATGTGTATAACATATATTAAAAAAATATATAAATTGAATTCGAATCGAATTCAAAATCATAAATTTTAATTCGATATGAATAAACTTGAATTCGAACAAATTTTTCGAATTCGAATCAAATTTTGAACACCCATTGTGAACACAACAAAATATACCCACCCAACACCACCCAAAACCAAAACACCCACCCCTCACCCCACCACAACCTAAAAACCTAATCCCCACCCCCTAATAACCTAAAACAACTTAACCCCTCCCCCAAACCTCCCACCCACCAAAAACCTAACCCAACACCTCACCCAAGCTAAATGCTAAAAACTAAACCATAAAGTTAAACCCAACAATTAAATGCTAAAAAGTTTTTTTAATTATTTTTATTAAAAATTGCTAAATTTCGCCAGTAAAAAAAACTAGTGACGAAAATTTAGCTTTTTTATAAAAGAATATTTTTGTATGTTTTTTAATTTTTTAGGTATTTTTGGTTGTGTTCAAATTGGTTCTCGCGGTTCTCGCAATAAAGGGTGGTTCCTAAGGGATCTTTATCACAAACACACACACACACACACACACACACACACACACACACACATATATATAGGCTTCGGTTCAATTAAGAACCACCATGAGTTGTGAGAACCATGAGAACTCCTACTTCCTGTGTCAGTTGGGCCATAATTTTTTTGCACAAACGTAGATGAACATATTATAAAGAGATCTTTAAAAGAAAAAACAAAAACAACTCGTCGAGTCGGTAGTTACTAGTTACGCCTGATGTACGCTTTGTTTACGCCTGATGTAAATTTTGTTACGACAATGAATTTTTTTTTAAACCTGATGTAAATTTTGCATGCAACATTATTTTTAATTTTTTTCTTTTTTTGCTGAAAGTAGTATTTTTTTAAAGATTTTTAAGAAAAAAACTTTTGGAAGGCATAGTTTTTATGGTTCCCATAACTCAAGATGGTTCTTATTTACCATTCCCCTATATATATAGGATCGGTTTAAGGGAAAACCAAGTCCAGTTGTGAGAACCATAAGAATTTTTTTAAACCAATTAGAATATGCCACGTCACTAATAAGGGATGACAACTTTGAAGGGTAATTTCGACATTTCCTCCCTACTTTTTGTCTTTTCACTGATTTTTTTCTCTCTCCTTCTGCTTTAAATCATACGAGTCGTTCTCTTTTATCCAAATAAAACTCATATCAGTGCCTCTCTCCTCCATAAAAAAAACCAGATCTAGTATCTCTCTCTCTATAACCAAAACCAAAGTTGATCCAAACCTAAATCCCTCATCCCACCTTCTTCCTTCCACCACAACAGCGACAACACCACCACCACCCACTGTTGTGTTTGAGAGAGAGAGAGAGAGTCATGTTTAGAGAGAGAAAACGAGTATCAGAAACTTGTTTAGTGAGAGAAACGATGGAACCGCCTCATATCTGACACGAGTGTCTTCCGACGAGTCAAAGGGATGACGACGGGCATGTAGTGTAGGGTTTGGATAGAGAGAGAGAGAGAGAGTGGAGATGGAGCAGATGGTGATTGGTAGATGAGGGTTTTCCGGTGATGGTTACACTGGGAGAGTGGGTTTGGACAGAGGGAGTATATATGGAGCAAATGGTGGTTGGCAGATGAGCGTTTATCGGCGGTGTTTGCAAAAAGGGTTTTCCGGCGATGGATACATGGAGAGAGTGAGATGGTTACAAGTGAATTGGTTTCTGTTTATCTCATCATTCAAAACTGCAAAGTGATTTTTTTTATTTTTGAATTGCGATTGAAAAATTGTAAGAATATTATGTAAATCTTAAATCTAAAACGTAACTTTCAAACTTTTTTTGGATATAGTTTAATTTGATGTTAATGTTATATAAAATTAAGGAAATAAGTTATTAATAATGTTTATTTTTTAGTTGATGTTTTCGTGACTGAGTTTTGTATTTTGAGTTTTTTTAATAGTAATTTTGATTGTTTTTTTTTATAGTAATTTTGATTGAAAATCAATACATATATAATGTTTTCATATTTTGATATTAATGTTTAAGTATAACTGAGATAGAACAAAATTGTGATTTTTTTAATAAACCCCACCTTCCATATTTATCTATTTATCTCATCGTTATTTGTTTTAAGTGTTTTGACTTGAAGTCTTTATGAAGATCTATTGCCGGCTGTTAATAGAGCATGGCGGTTTTTGGATTCTTTTATGCTATGTTATTCCAGAATATTGGTTTTTACGTGGTATCCTTTTCAACATTTTATCAAAGATGGTATCTTTTTATGTTTTTTGAGGTTGGATTTTGTGTTAGATGCTATGTTGTTCAAGAATCTTGGGTTTTACATATACTTAAAACTAAATAGTATTTCTTGCCATTTTTTATATCTAATTTACATTTGTGTAAACATAATAGATATGCAATGAAATGGACAAAAAGGTAGCTCGTATGGGTTTAGGACTTGTATTTTGCTCAATTGATGCTTCTTTTGCTGATGAGGCACCACTTTTGGCTTCCGGTTTCCACATCATTCCTCTTAAAAACGACATTTAATCGGTTGAGGCTTTAGAAGAACTTGTTCATGCGAAAGAAGCGCTCCAAGACATTTAATCTGGAGCAAGCGAGTGCGATACTTAATGAGAAAACGGCGTCAATCATGCCTACAAAAGAACTTCGTCGAGGTAATATAGTATTTTATATATGTATGCATCTAATCGTCAATCGTCCCTGCAAAAGAACTTCTTCCGGTTGATATAGTGGTGTATATATATATATATATATATATATATATATATATATATGATATAGTGTTTTATATATACGTAGATATATAAGCACTTAAACGGTAGATTGAAGAGGTATTAAAATATTTATATTTCGTATTAAAAAAGTTTTTGGCGTTACATTTTGTGAGATATGTTATGTGATGGTATTCCTGTATTCAATCTTTTTTAGCGATAATCTTTTGTGAATTTTCCATAAGTTAAGATGAATTTTTATACTTTAGATGTATTAAAGGCGGTTTTGGATGTTGGTTGTGTTCAGTGGAGCTTTTAGGTTGTAACAGGATGAGTTGGAATCAAGTGTAGGAGCCGGTCATGCCGGATCAATTGCGATCAACAACAGTCAAAGATGGTCAAGTGGAGCTTTTAGGTTGTAACCGGATGAGTTGGAATTAAGTGCAGTAGCGGGTCATGTCGAATCATTTGCGATCAACAACAGTCAAAGATGGTCAAGTCGAGTCAAGAAATCAGTCTAACCATACACACCGTTTGCGAGAAGGTATAAACGTAAACCCAAACCAATGGAATATGTTAATTAATCAATATTAATAATTTTCGAATGTAAAAAAATGTTTTTACGTGCATTGTCAAATGTAAAAAAATGTTTTTTTCCGCCCTTGATTGTCGGCCCGAGGCCCTCTAAACGTCACACGTTAATCTATTTTTACACACGTTTGTAAAAAAAATATTATTTTACATTTACGTGTGTTGTTTTTAGAGAAGCTCGGGCTGACGAAGACAAGCATAAAAACATTTACATCCGTCTGTAAATAAAACATTTTCGTGTGACGTTTTAGAGAGCTACAACGTATTTTATAAATTGAGTGCTTTTACAATCTAAACGTATTTTTAAGAAATAAACATCTGAAAAACATATGTATATGGTATACAAAAATTTTTTAAAAAAATGTATGTAAATCGTACGTAAAAAAGTTAAATATATGTAAAAAATAATGGTTTAAAAGCGCGGGCAAGTTTTACGTATGGTGTCGATTGTCAAACATTTTTTCGCACAACGTAAATGTTTTTTTTAATTGTCAAATGTAAACTCGTACGTAAAATGTTTTTTTTACGTATGATGACGAATGTAATTTTTTTCGCGGATGGTGTCGAATGTCAGAAATGGTTTGGTGCATTGTGTCGAACGTGTGTAAAACAAAGCGATTACATTCTCCACTGTGTGTGAGAAAACAATTTTATATTCGACGTTTAAAAAAAGTGTGACGCTCGACAAAGTGTGCAATTTTTTTTTGACATTCGACACCGTATGTATTTTTTTTAAATTCTATGTAAAAAGTAATGGTTTAAAAGTGCGGGCTATTTTTACGTACGGTGTCGATTATCAAACATTTTTTACGCACGTGTTGAATGTAAATATTTTTTTAACTATCGAATGTAAACTCACACGTAAAATGTTTTTTTACGTACGATGACGAATGTCATTTTTTTCGCGGACGGTGTCGAATGTCAGAAATTTTTTTGTGCATTGTGTCGAATGTGTGTAAAACAAAGCGCTTACATTCTCCACCGTACGTAAAAAACAATTTTACCATCGACATTTAAAAAAAAGTGATGTTCGACAAAGTGCGCAAATTTTTTTGACATTCTATGTAAAAAAACAATGGTTAAAAAGCGTGGCAATTTTTACTTACGGTTGTCAAACATTTTTTACGCACGTGTCGAATGTAATTTTTTTGACTTGTCGAATATAATCTCACGCGTAAAATGCTTTTTTACGTACGATAACATTCGACATTTAAAAAAAAGTTTACTTTCGCTATATTGTAGAATTTTTATTTGACATTCGACACCGTATGTAACTTTTTTTGAAATTCGACACCACACGTAAAAAAAAATTTACGTGTGAATTAATATTTTACGGGCAGGGGTTTTGTCCAATTTTCCCCTTTTATTAAGTTTGTGTAAGAGTTTATTATATATATTTAAAATTTCTGATTAAGTTGTTTTTTTGCAGGTTTGGATTTTGCAGTTAAAGATATATAAGAAATGGACAACTAGTTGATTTAGATTTATTTATTAATCGTTTTTGTTTTTTTTTTCTTTTTGGAATTAAATTTGTATCAAAAATTGATATATTTAAAATTTCTTTCATACATTAATGATACAAAAGAATTGATTTTTAGTTATTTTAAATTTTGACCTAAATTGATGGGGACACATCCATGGATCAAAACTCATTTGTGAAAAAAGTTGCTATAGAAAATGACCAAACCACCCTTCACACATTAAAATATCTATTTTCAAATAAGACAAAACAATAAATGCATTCTTATAGTTCTCTCAACTAGTGTTGATTCTCATTTTACCCAATCCCCCCTCTCTCTCTCTCTCTTCTCTCTATATATATACATACATATATGAGTAAATTGCACAAAACATTCTTTATGTTTCTTTAAACTTGCAGGTTCCAGCCTTAATGTTTAAAAGTTGATAAAAACAGCCTTAAGGTTTATTTTTGTTGCGGGTTCAATCCTTTACAGCTAACCACGTTATTTTCTTCAGTTAAGTTCCCTCACATGCATAACATGTGAATGTATATTCGTCATTTTGGTTGATCTTCCACCCACGTCAATTATAAGAAAAAAGAATATTTAAGGTTTAACCTATTTTAAAAAAATTCTAACCGCAGGGACTAATGTGCAATAAAACCAAACTTTTAAAAACCAAACACCCTCTTTTCCGGTCTTCTTCTCCGGCGACTTCGTCGGATTCCGGCGAACCCGGAATTAAGATAGGAATCTTGTTAAGCTAACCCACTAAGCTGTAAAGATTAACACAGATTTTGATCATGCCAATTAAACTCTTCAGGATTATCATCAGTTGGAAGAATCGGCGCCTTATTCGCATCAGACGGAAACGACAAATGACTCTTCAACCCTAGATACCTCTCACGGAACTCCGATGCCGTCAAATCAGAGAACTTCGTAACGCCGTGTTCAGTAGTCGGATCCAGCAACTGGTGACGCTTTAAGTTAGACTTAAACACTATCAAACGGTAATCGTGCTCCTCTGTAATCGCGTACGTTTTACCAAACTTTGTTTAAACTAGGTTAAAACTTAAATATTCTTTTTTTTTATAATTGAAGTGGATGGAAGATCAACCAAAATGACGAATATACCCTCACATGTTATGCATGTTAGGGAACTTAACTGAAGAAAATAACGTGGTTAAGGATTGAACCCGCAACAAAAATAAACTTAAAGGCTGTTTTTAGCAACTTTTAAACATTAAGGCTGGAACCTGCAAGTTTGAGGAAACATAAAGGATGTTTTGTGCAATTTACTCTACATATATATATATGAGACCGCTAAAATGAAAACCACCTCTAGTTAAGAGAACCACTTCATAACCATTAATCTTGGAAATGAATGTATGAGATTAAAAGTAATAAAAACAATATTAAATTCTTTTTGTTTTATTATTTTTAATATTTTAATGTCAAATGTGTAGTTTAGTAAATTTGCTTGTTTTGTCTTTATTGTATTTATTTTTTTTTATTATTTTTTGTCTTATTAAATTAATTTTTTATTAAAAATAGGATTTTTTAATAAAAAACAATTTTTAAAATCTGATTTTTTAGAAAAAAAAACTAATTTTTTTCAGGATTTAAAAAAAAGCGTTTTTACGAGCCGTTTTTTTCGTCCAGTTTTTTATGCCCTTTTTTTACGGCCTGTTTTACGCCCGGTTTTTTGCGCGCCGTTTTTACGCCCCGTTTTTACGTGTAGTTTTATCAACCCTTTTTTTACGCGCCGTTTCTTACGGCCCGTTTTTTTTACGCACCATTTTTTCACGCGCCGTTTTTTTACGTGCCGTTTAAACTTTTATACGTTTTTGACGAAAACTTTTTTTACGGTTTTAAACTTTTTTTTTACAAAAAAACAAAAATTTATACGCAAAAACATTTTTACGGTTTTAACCTTTTTTACAAAAACTTTTTTTTACGAAAACCTTTTTTACGGTTTTAACCTTTTTTTTTACAATTTTTTTAAAGAGAACTAAAATTTATACGAAATTTTTTTTACGGTTTTAACCTTTTTTTTACGAAAACTTTTTTATAACACACACGTTTTTAAACTTTTTTACGTTTTTTACTGAAACTTTTTTTTACAAAAACTTTTGTACTAATTTTTTTTACAAAAACTTTTTTACAAAGAACCAAAATTTATACGAAAACTTTTTTACGGTTATAAACTTTTTTTTTTACAAAAACTTTTTTTTTTCAATTTTTTTACGAAAACTTTTTTACGGTTTTAAATTATTTTTTACAAAAACATTTTTTTCAATTTTTTTACGAAAACTTTTTTACGGTTTTAAATGTACCAAAACGAACGCACCCAAAAATCACGACTCAATTGGTGTATCAGATAAGTTGAACTTATCATCATCAACTGGAAAAAAATGGGGGTTTGTCTCAAACTTCTCCAATAATCAAAGGCAGCAAAGTGGGGTTGCAGGTTCAAAAACCTACCCTCCACCATCCTCGCCGCGCCATCGTCAACAATTGTTGGAAAATTTGTTTTCGAACCATCACTGCCAATCACTTAAAGCGAAATCAAAGAACACAAATCAAAAGATTCAAAGACCAATCCAAGCTCCAAGTAGAAAAACAGAATCAAGATGGTTCAATATTCAAAAACACAAATCAATCTACCACCCAAAATCACCGGCACTGACAGCACGCCGGCATCGACGGCACCACTGGCATCACCCACCCCCTGCATCCTCTCTCTCTACTTTCTCTCTCTGCAAAAAAACAGGGTACAACATCAAAGACCACCGCACCCCCCACCACCACAAAAAGCCCTTCACCCCCACCGTTCACTACCACGCGGCATCAAAAACAAAGACCCAAATTGATCTGATGAGAGAGAGAGAGAGAACATATCTGATGAGAGATGAGGGAGAGAGAACATCACCCGAAAAACGGCCGTAGTAAGAACATCACCGGGGCCGCCGCCCGGCGTCGACGCCTATCTCTTTTCCCTTTCTGAAACTTTCTCTCTCCGCCGGTATCTGGAACCGGTGTGGGGGTTTGCCGGCAACGTTGCCGGAGCCGTTGCTAGCTCCGCCGGTCTTGTCGCCGGAGAAGGAGGGGGTAGGGGGAGGGAGATCGGGCAACAAGAAATCTCTTTATTCTTGAAACTAAATATCCAAACAAATGTTTAAATTCATAGATTCAAATTTAAATTCTGATTTTTAAGATCTAGTTTGTTTAATTGTTGTCTCAGATATGGATAGCATTTGCGAAGAATGGTCGAGTTACACGACACCTATTATTTTTATATGACAAATTGTATTTTAAGTGTTGTCGAATGTATCGACGAGCAATACTTTTGCTAATGTTAAAATATCTGTAGTATAATTTACAAATGATTATGCAATGGGTTTTTTGGTATCTCTATAGGTATTTTATTAATAAATGAATTTACTGATTTGGTTAGCGTATATGTATTCAAGGTAAATTAATAATTCTATATAAAAATATATATTTTTAAACAATTAAAAGCATGACACGCAAAAGAAATGTCATAAATGTGTGTAAAAAAATGTCATAAACGCGTGTCATTAAAGAGTGTCACAAAAGCATGTCATTAACGTGTGACATAAAAATATGACACACAAATGCATGTCATGTTAATTTTATGATGTGTCCATCAACGACACACTTTTGCGTGTCATAATTACCCTTTTATGACTCGCAATTCGCGTCAAGAAAGTTGTTTTTTATTCTAGTAGTGTTATCAGTTTGTTTATTTAATTGGGTTATTAGTGTTGTAAACTAGTCAAGCTTTATAACCTAAGTATTAGTTTAATCATTGTTCATCCCAATTATTATTATTATTATTATTATTATTATTATTATTATTATTATTATTATTATTATCGTTGTTTAAACTATAGTTTAGGCAATTAACTAACTTAACCGACATACCTTCTCTGTAACCGTCACAACCCTCCGGTCCTGTAAATACTTCATTCGTATTGAAGAATGTTCAATCAATAAAAGATCATATTTTGCATTATGTACTCTCTCTCCCCGCGGTCATATCCATAATTAGTATTCGTATTAGATTAGGTATATTTAAGGGTTTAGTATAAGTATAGGTTTATGTAACCAATTTATTTCGTCAAGTTTTGCTAACAAAAAGAGTCCGAGACACACGATGTTTCCAAAAATAATGTGTTCGTGTTCTCTTTGATACAACTGCAGGCATCATAGTAATGGTAGATGGGAAGCTAGGATTGGAAACGTCCGTGGCAAAAAATCTCACTACATTGGCACTTTCGGTGAGTTTCTGTTTTTACTAAAAAGAAATCAATAAACAATCAGATTTATACGTTTTTCTTTTCAGGTACCGAAGAGGAGGCTGCACATGCTTATGATGTTGCAGCAATAGAAAAGAAAGGAACTAATGCAGCAACAAATTTTGACAAAAGCACATATACAAGAAGTCAAGAAGGATGCCATCTCATGCCGAAGATCAGCCGCTGCCACCCACCACCTCGAGCCATCACATCAATTAATCCGCTTGTTGAGCAGCCTCAATTACCTTTGGATTCCAGTTAAGTCACTATGCAATAATTTAGTAAAGACTTATTACTTTTGCTCAAAACTTTCAGGTTTGCATGCATCTTGTATTGACATTATAAAAACTATTATTACTTTTCGTTTGGAATAATTGTCTAACTTCGATTTTTATTTCTGGTCCCTATTGAATCGTCAATGCCAACATGTTGTCATTGATTTCTCATGTTCGTCTTTGTGAATGTTGTCATAAAGAGAACCCAAATGGTTAGAGGTTGAAATTCTAGGGGAAATGCGTAACAAATAATTAATTTATTATTTATTTTTATAGTGCAATCTTCGGAAACAAATATAATTACATTTAATGAAATCTTCGGAAACACCTAGGAAAATGAAATAGAAAATATGTTTACCGTCAAAATTGCCTATTGAGTCGTCAATGCCAACTTGTCCGGTAAATGCGTAGGAAAATAAAATAGAAAATATGCTTTCTGTCGGAAATGCATAGTGAGTCGTCAATGCCAACTTGTCTTGTTGTTGATTTGTTGTGCCTATCATCTTTGCATTTATATTGCTTATGAAATTTTAGAATGTTTCCTAATGTAATTGTTGCATTTAATATTACTATACTCTGGTAACTATTGATTTAACTAAAGAGGTGTTTTTGTCAATAGTGTATACATGGTTTAGGGTTTCGCGCTGAGGTTACAAATTAATAACTCCGAAGTTAGAAATTAGATCAGAATCAATAGTATCGAAGTGAGAAGAAGAATCACGTGTTGGCTAAAGTCATTGGTTATACAAGTTATCTTGTGAGACTTGTTGCATATGACCGACTAACCTAATAATCATATAAGGGTTTTTTATGATGTTCCTTTCATAGAACTTACCAAAGAAAGTGGTAGGTGTCTCTCAATCTCTTTGCTCGTGAAATGGAACAAAACGTGGAAGTTCTCTCTCTTTCTCGTCAACTTCAAAGCTTAGTACATTTTTAGGTTCTCGTAGTTATCCAACAAGCTAAGCTTGTGTTTTCTACGTGTTTTCCTTCACATAGAAACAAACCAACAATCTCATATTATACCCAACAAGTGACGATAATCAACCTTAATTTAAAAAGTTCTTAATTGTATTAAACGTTTTTAATATGTCATTAAACTACGAGTAGTTGTAGTCAAACAAACTAATTTGTATAGTTACCAAACATTTTCACCTCTCCCGCACATAGGTATAAAGGTAAAACCTAACGAAGGTGTTTTCCAAACATCTTTACTTCCATAGGTAAATGAGGGCATCAATGATCCACCAGTTACTTTTGTCGGGGTAATATGTTGCAAATGAGATTATCCATAGAAAACTTCCAAAGGATGGTTGTCAGTAACAACCTTTATTGAATAGATATTGTCATCGGTAATATTGTTTTATCATGTAGTGTTTAAAAAAGAAATAAAAGGTCCGTTTCCACGATTTCATCTGTATTTAATCTCTTAAGAATAGCTTATATAGTCATGATTCAATACAGATCCACTTACTTTTGATTTCTTTCTCATTTTTTGGTGTGAGGATTTAAAAAAAGAAGTGCCATATTATAAGAATCCAAGTTAGTCACATTGGAATGGTTCATTAATAATGGTAATGAGAAGCGGGTAGCTTGATAATGGGAAATAATGCAGTAAACACCCAAACTTTAAACGAGTGTTACTTGGCCAATTTTCGTGTTCGAATTCCTTGATTTAAGGCTCCATTTTCGTCATTCAAGATCTTTTCCCACTTCTGTGAATCTTTTTTACTTTATTAGCCAACAATGCGTACGTCATATATTAGCAAAATTTACATCTTTAAGTTTTGGATTTATATCGATCAGTTTGGAATTTTAAAAATTTGGCAAGGTCTGCCAAATTTAAAAAATCCCATAAAAGGCTTGCTCTTGTAATGCTTAACCCTAAACCCTTAAATCATTAGGGAATTCATCACTTTTCCTTACAGAATATTATCCTTGTTTTCTTTGCTTTCGCTCCGCGTCAAATGTGATGTGTGTGTATACAAATTACGAGATTTAGTGAAGCTACATGTAGAATGTAGGATTGTTAAACGCGTTTATTAAGCACTTTGAGGTGTGTGTTTATACTTTAGGCGCTCGCTAGTCGGATTTAAGAGTACACGGGAAGTACTCTGCCCAGGCGTAGAGTACCCGAGGTGTATTCGGCCTATACAAAGAGTAGTCAAACCTTGACAGGCTACCTTGTAGCAAGTACTCGACTTTCGAGACCTTATTTTATAACCATGCTTTAAACTATACATATCATGACTCAATGCATAATAATATTAACTCAAATAATAAAACTAAAATCAAATAGGACATATTGGATTGAAACTTTTGTAAATCCTCTAAATAAATAAGGGGTTGCTAAACATGCCTTCTTTCTTTTTATTTCACCCCTCCTTTAAGTTTTAAATTAATACAATCTAAACCTTTATGTTTCTTTTTTGTATTTTTTTGTCATGTTTTAACGTTTACTACTATTATTTTTTAAAAACATTTTTCTCTTTATCTTTATAACGTTTTACTTTAGTTTTTCTAAATATAATTTTTTTCTTATTAAAAAATCACATTTTCCGTATCATTTGTTACTAAATAAAACTAGTTAAATAATGTATTCATGTTTATTAATTTTTTAAACGGACTAACGTGTTTATGTTCTTTCGTTAAAACCCAAAATATATCCCTTGTGGAATAATCGGTTCATAATTGTGTTATCGTTCACAAGAATAGTTTTCCATTGAGTTAATTACACTAATAATCCTTATGCTCTATTGAAAGTAACACCTTTAGTATTAATTTTTTCTGTAACATGGCTAAGTTATATAGTTTCGATTTTGTAACACCTTTGACTTTTCTGTTAAATCAATGTAAAGTGACTAAAATACTCTAATATAATTAGAGTGAATATGAACCTGTTACAACAAAAATAATAATAATAAAAATTAGTACTCAGGTGTTACTTTCAATAAATTACAAGCACTATATGTATAATTAACTCTAAAAAATATAAAAACTCATTATCTTTATATAAAATATTATAAAATATGCTACATAAAAATATTTAATAATAATATGTAGTGTATATTCTATTACACTAAGGTAATGTATATTCTATAACACTAGCGTAATGTAAGAGAATTTAATGTAATGTATTATAATATAATATCACATCACATTATGTAACATAATTTAATATAAACTAAACTAAACAAAGAATCAAAGAATCGTAATTAAAATTTAGATCCGAATATAATAAAAGATAACAAAAACGTGTGTATTATATTTAAGATAGTATGCATGATTTTTATATTTATTATATTTCTTTTTGAAATTAGTTATATAAAAAATTTACTAAAAAAACTAAACATTGTCTTTACTCCTACGTTTTCCCTCATATTAGATGTTTATTAATTGTATGTATATTATGTAGCATATTTTATAATAATTTTTTTACAAAAATAATATGTTTATATTTATTAGAATCAATTAAACAGATAGTCCTTCTATTTATTTAAAGTAACACCTTAAGTTCTAACGTTTTCTTTTTTTTTATAACAGGTTGAAGTTCTCTCTAATTATATAACGGTATTTTGGTCATTTTACACTAATTATACCCTTATACAATTAGCAATTTGGGTTGCCTCTCTAAAATGAAAAGTTGTGACTTTAAAAAAACCACTCATACATGCCTTTTGCTTAATTATTGTATTATATATAAACTCAAAAAAGTAACTAAAGGTACCGGCAATCGTTGTGTCCTTACAAAACATACCCGTATAAATAATAACGAACATGGTCTTCACAAAACAATACCCACAACATTTACACCAACATTATTTTAAAATATTACAACCAACACATCCAATCAAAAAAACTACCACACTACTCTTAATATAATTTTTCCCACATTCACACAACAAATTACTTAATATTTTATCTTATTCCCACTTTACACTGCATATATAATTATATATAATAATCAAATTACCCATCCTATTTACATGATTCTCGAGATTCTTCATCCCTCTTCTTCTGCTTCCCACATCCCAACCGCCCAGATTTACACTCTCCCTGTTCCTCTAGACTTTATCCACAGAGAAACAATTAAAAAACAACTACGGTCACAACACTTAACTTTTTGTCACTGATTCTCCCTCGCCTCAATTTTCCGCTGTTACCAATCTTCGCTTTTCTCATCCGAAGTTTTGATTCCAGTATGCTTTCACTGTTTATCAATCGTTTTATGTATTCCATTTTGATTACTGTGATTCAGATTTTTGAATCCTGATTTATCAATTGTTTTATTTTTTTTTGCTGTTGATTATTTTGGTTCTTTCTTATTACTTCTGTTCTTTGTATGACACGAAAGGATGTGAAATTTTGTTTGTAGAGTCTAAAAGAAAAATAGAGACTAAACTCACAATCATAAAACTTTAATCAAATTCACTCAGACCTTTAAAGAAAGGTTCGGCAATACCATGTTCCCGGTTCCGATGAACATTTAGTCTGAAGTTTAATAAAATTCTTGAATTTGATTAAACTTTGAAAACATTTGTTGTTTGCAACGATTTTGTATCACATAATTGGTTAGATTTTTCCGCATGTTTATTGATACGCATGCCTGCTTCATATACGCTTATGTTATTTTATTTTAATCGATGGAATCGGATACGCTTAAGTTATTTTATTTTAATCGATGGAATTCCGATTGAAACCTTACATTTTCTACAAAATCATGTAAAATTTTGAGGTAATCATTAGGATGATCTTATGACATTTATACTTTGATCGATCGGTTTTCAATATTTTTAATAAATTATTATCAAAATCCATTTTTTATTAAAAATTTTAATCCAGTTATTTCTACCAAGACAGAAAGTTTTGGCGCGAACCATGATCTCGGTTTTAATCACGTAAGTGTTGTTTAGTATTTTAAAAATAAATTTAATCAAAATTATTGGTGAAGAAGAGGGTTAGAGTTGATCAAATTGAGTTCAAATCGTTCCTCAACAGGAAGATATTAAAACCAGTTTGACTTTTGCAAAGGCAAAAATGCTTTGTTTCTTTGTTTGTGTTTCGTTCAATTTTCGATCAGTGATAATCAAATACTACTTTGATTATGGATGATTTAATTCGTGAAATTTAAGAATCGGTTTTACGCGCCCGTGATTGTTATATTTCAATCTTCACATCCCGTTACAACAATCAAATATCTTTACGCGCATGTAAGTTCAAAACCCACTTGGTGCAAAAATAGAGTGAGGCACTGGTGGGAAATGATAGGAGACCCAGGGAAACCTGGGTTCCATCCTTGAGCCAAACGGGTTTTACCAGTAATTTCACCGTCGTGCCTACGGGCGGGTGGGTTACCGGGTTTTTTCTGGAAGTGGTGGTGGACGACTCGGGTCACCCTCGGAGTACTCCGTTTGTCCAGTGGGTGCCCCGAGAGTACTCAGGATTGATTTGTTAACCGTTCAAAAAAAAAAGCATGTATGTGATTTCTGTGTGTGTTTAAGAGGGCCTTTGTTTGGCTGGTGTGAGTGTATGTGATGATTAATGGTCGTGTGTGTTTTTAATCATAGGAAATTTAAACAAAATCTTTGAAATATTCATATAGATGGAATTTCATTGAGAAAATTTGAATTTTGTTTCAATTGTACGAATTGTGAATCATGAAGTTTGTTTCAATGATTTTGTATCACATAGTTGGTTATATCCCGCTGTATCTTCGCTTTCATATAACAAATTACATTCATAATAAATATCCCGCCGCAACGCGCGGGTAAGCGTCAACTCGTTTAACAGAAAAATTAACGACAGTTAGCTTTAATACTCAAAGGTTTTACAAAATCGAGATCATAGAACATGAACCTATTACAAAAAAAAAGTTAATACTCAAAGATGTTCAGTAACAGAATCCAGAAGTTTTCAACTGAGATGCCAGAACATAATTCTTTTTTACATCCATACATGGCTGTGGTAAAAAATATATAGGATAACTACATATATTAAAAAATAAAAATATTATAATTTAATTTAATTGAGTTTTAGGTCGGATAACATAACCTTTTAGTAATCAGATTATCTGAACACAACTCATTTAATAAATGAGTTAAACACAACGTATTTAATAAATTGGCTTACATTTTAATCTGCTAAAGTAAAAGTTCATATAAGCTGTTAAAGGGATAACTTTCGAAGCGTAAACTTTTTGAATTTCTTTTTCTCCGATGTACATATTTTATAAATGAAATTAATTTTACTTTTTGAAATATTTATAATCATCTTTATAACTTCCAGCTAAATATATATAAAACCAATTATAGATTGAAAATGAGGCGATCTTAAACATGACAGATTAACTGTAACCAACACAACACGACACGACACAAATAAATATGTGGGTCGTACTTGGATTGAACAGTTCAACCCTCTAACACAACATGTTTTACATCCCTAGTTTGTAACATATGTAGTTAAACGGGTTTGTCCGAAAGAGCTTCAAAACTCATCCATAACTAAAAGTATAAAAACTAGTTATCTTTACTACTTTTTCAAAAATACAGATTTTCTTTATAATATCTCTTTGATGCAAGTTTTTTTTAGCAGTAGTCAGATCCATATATTTTTTCCAATAAAACATAATTAAGCAAATTTGCACAGACACCTTTAATCCAATGTCATTGGTGATTTTTTTTTTCGAACAAATGGTGAAGGTTCAAACTACATTATGTGTTTTTAGATGGATATTAGGTGGTGAAAAATTAAAGAGTATGTGTTCCCATTACTTTTTACTAAATGTTATTATTTTTTCTACTAAAAGTTATTATTTTTTCTATAGTTCTATAATTAGTGTAAATATAAGTAGGTAAATGAACCATATCTCTCATAGATTAAATGCGATGCATCTTTTAAGGTGATTGTTCTCAAGTGATACTATTTTTATTCTACCATTGAGTTGAAAATATTCTTCATTCATGTCTTTTTGTAAGTTATGGTTATGTCACAATTCTATATTTAAAACCTTCATTTTGCATCTTTCTTTTCACTCTCTCTCATACATCAATCTCTAGATTGAACTTTGAAGTCCAAACAAGGTTCTCTTATGGATTTGAACACTAGTCCAAAATCTGAAGCAAGTCCAAAAAGGCTTAACTCATTTAGCATGGTGGGTGATGTGTCAAGTTCAAATGTGAAAAGACAACACAAGGTTGATGGTGATGAAATTAACATTCAGACAACAAAAAGGCCACTTGTTAATCAGTCAAGTAATGTTGTCATGACCCACACTCACCCGACCACAGCAACTACCAAACGAACCTCAATGTTCCGAGGAGTCAGCAGGTGATGGAGATTTACGAATTTGTTTAAAAACTTATGCTATAGGGCTGATTGTTAAGTTTCTATGTCAAGGTTGATATTGTTTTTAGGTTATGTGTTGTGGTGGGGTTAAAGGTAGGCACACTTTTTTTCACTGTTTACACCACTAACGGGGGGTTGTGGGGGTGATAAATGTGGTGTGGTGGATAATAAAAAATTGAAAAACAAATGGTGAGATAGAGCTAAATGATTAGATTATATATTATTTAATATTTTAAAAAAATAAAAATAAATAAATTATGCTCCCACAACCATGATTTTGGTCACACCCTAAGGGGCAACACCCAAAGACGTCACTGTTGTAACGGTGTAGGGGTGGTGGTGTTGACGATGACGTTGAGCACCTTTTGTGCCAACAACACATACTCTTTTTTTTATACGAACAATGAATATTTATAAATTTCTTGAAAGACATTAGAGTTTAAGAAAACTTTTCTTCTTAGTTTTTAATATGTGGATAACAGATAGTTTTGATTTTCAGACATCGACGGACAGGACGATATGAGGCTAACTTGTGGGACAAAGAGGCATCGAACACAACACAAAAGAAGGGAAAACAAGGTTAGAAAATAAAGTGGAGTACTGGATTTTCTTAATCCTAACCAGAGGCGCAACATTTAAGGGGCGGGGCGCCTGCCCCACCCCCCCCCCCCCCGAACTTTTCGCTCAGTAGTGTTATATACGTTTTCGACCCCCCGGTCAAAAACGTCAAAGCTTCACCACTAATCCCAACTATTCGTCATTGCCGTCAACAGTCTCAACCACAGACAATCCCAACTATTAATACATTGGCCTCCAATGGACCCTAACTAACGGAACTCTAACGCCGGTCGCCGGAAAAAATAAGTTTTTCGTCGGAAAACACATTTTTTGTCGGAAAACACGACATTTTCGTCCCAAACCTCTTTGTAACCTTAGATCGGACCTTATGAATCTTTTTTCTAGTAAAACCCCAATTATTGAGTTCGCCGGAAAACTCAACATTTTCGATCCAAAGATCCTTTTAATCTTAGATCGGACCTTTAGGAACCATTTCCTAGTAAAAGCCCCAATTATTGAGGGCACCGGAAAACTCAACATTTTCCTTTCAAACCTTTTTGTAATCTTAAATCGGACCTTTAGGAACCTTTTTCCGGCAACCAACGACTAACGATGTTAGATTTCCGTTAGTCAGGGTCCATTGGAGGCAAATATGTTAATAATTGGGACTACCAATGATTATTTTTTAAGTTGAGATTATTGACAACCAACAGTGAATAGTTAAGATTAATAAAATCAAATATTCTAAATAAAATTATGTAATATCAACAGTTGTCACTAGTTAGTAGCCATATAAAAATAATAGAATAAGATGCATCAGAAATTTTAAAAATATGTGTGGCGACTAAACCTGTTTTGGGGATAAAATAATTATGTTCAGGGAATCAGGTTGATCTTGTCATAATAAAAGAAAATTTTGCGTTCAGGTTCTGGTGATAATGAAAGAAAATTTTGCGTGTGATTAAAAAAATATATTAGCTTTAAAGAATTAAAAAAAATAAAATACAAATATGACCACTTTGAAGAACTTGTTCTTTAATTTTATGCCAATTATCTATTAGATCTTCTAACTTGATTTATATGTTTATTGTATCACGTGTCGGATGCAAATAACTATTGGATGAAGCAGTTTATATCGGTAAGATACAAATCGATCTTCTAAGCGTGGTTGTTGTTTACTATATTATAATCAACATTGAAATGTAACTAAAGCATGACCCGTAATGATTTGCAATTAGGGGCATATAATGAAGAAGAATCTGCCGCAAGAGCATACGATAAAGCAGCACTCAAGTGTTTCGGAACGTCTACGCAAACTAATTTCCCGGTATTATAAACATCAAGTGTATATAACTAACTTTGGGGGTTGGGATAAGGCATTTGGACCATAAGGTCCTGGGCTCAATCCCAACAATGGGGTTTTTTCATATTTATTTGGTTTTCTTTTGAATTGGCGTATAGAAATTATAGCCTGTGGAGATTGGTGATACTCCAGTGGTGCTTTAGTGATCCAAATTGCCATTCAAAAAAAACTTGTTTTTTTTCTTATTCATTACTAACTTTTTAAAAGATACAAGTTACTTGACACTAATAAGTTAACCGTAGGTGACTGAGTATGAGAAAGATTTGGAAATGATGGAGAAGAAAACCAAGAAGGACTATCTCGATATTTTAAGAAGGTAATAACTTAATAGTAAGAATATATAGTCATATATATACACAAATTGTATATATGCATATTACATGTTTAATATACAACTAAAAATTTGAGTATAAAACCGTGGTTCTCGAATTTCTCTGCTGAACTATGAAATGACTAGACTGCTCTTCATTCTCAGGGAAAGCGACTGTTTCTCAAGAGGCGCATCGAAATACAGAGGGGTTGCAAGGTCATATCTTTTTTCCTATTTTCAAATTCATTTGATTTTATTGTTAGCATAGAAATTTTTTAAATATAGGAGCCTATAATTAAGAGATGCATATCAAGATATAGTTTGTCTAAGTTTGAATTTATGATGCAGATCAAGATATAGTTGGTCTAAGTTTGAATATATATATTTTGTATTTATCAGTTGGTTTATTTAATTGGGTTATTAGTGTTGGAAACTAGTCAAGCTTTATAACCTAAGTATTAGTTTCATTATTGTTCATCCCATTATTATTATTATTATTATCGCTGTATAACCTATAGTTTAGGCAGTTAACTAACTTAACCGACATACCTTCTCTGTAACCGTCACAACCCTCCGGTCCAGTAAATACTTCATTTGTATTGAAGAATGTTCAATCAATAAAAGATCATATTTTGCATTCTGTGCTCTCTCTCCCCACGATCCTATCCATAATTAGTATTCGTATTAGATTAGGCATATTTAAGGGTTTAGTATAAGTATAGGTTTATGTAATCAATTTATTTCGTCGAGTTTTGCTAACAAAAAGAGTCCGAGAGACACGATGTTTCCAAAAATAATGTGCTCGTGTTCTCTTTGATACAACTGCAGGCATCATAGTAATGGTAGATGGGAAGCTAGGATTGGAAACGCCCGTGGCAAAAAATCTCACTACATTGGCACTTTCAGTGAGTTTCTATTTTTACTAAAAACGAAATCAATAAACAGTTAGATTTATCTCGATATAAATACATAACACGATAATTCATATATAATAAAAACTTTATACGTTTTTCTTTTCAGGTACTGAAGAGGAGGCTGCACATGCTTATGATGTTGCGGTAATAGAAAAAAAAGGAACTAATGCAGCAACAAATTTTGACAAAAGCACATATACAAGAAGCATGACACCTGGGTCCAATTCTGCTTGTGACGTACCATCTCATGTCGAAGATCAGCCGCTGCCACCCACAACCACCTCGAGCCATCACATCAATTAATCTGCTTGTTGAGCAGCCTCAGTTACCTTTCGATTTCAGTTAAGTCACTATGCAATAATTTAGTAAAGACTTATTACTTTTGTTCAAAACTTTCAGGTTTGCATGCATCTTGTTTTGACATTATAAAAACTGTTATTACTTTTCGTTTGGAATAATTGTCTAACTTTGATTTTTATTTCATTTTCCCTATTCAGTCGTCTATGCCAACATGTTGTCATTGATTTGCCATGTTCTTCATCTTTGTTTTTATATGGATAATGAGAACCCATATGGTTAGAGGTTGAAATTCTAGGGTTTATTAAACTTTTAGATTGCTTAGATTAATTGCTTTTAGTTGTTGCATTTAGTTTTTTTTTGGTTGTTGCATTTAGTATTTACTACTTCTTTGTGGATGTTAATTTAGTAGAAGGAATCTTTCTAAATCAAAGTTAAATATAATAGTAAGCATGGTTTCGTCGGAAATGCGTAACAAATAATTAATTAATTTTTTATTTTTATAGTAAAAGACCGTAAAAATGAAGTCGTTAACAAAAAGCAAATATAATTACATTTAATGAAATCTTCGGAAACACCTAGGAAAATGAAATAGAAAATATTTTTACCGTCAAACATGCCTATTGAGTCGTCAATGCCAACTTGTCTGGTAAATAAGTAGGAAAATAAAATAGAAAATATGCTTTATGTTGGAAATGCATCGGAGTCGTCAATGCCAACTTGTCTAGTCGTTGATTTGTTGCGCCTATCATCTTTGCATTTATATGGATGCAATTTTTGCATTTAATATTTAGGTTAATATTATACTGCTTATGATATTTAGAATGTTTCATAATGTAATTTTTGCATTTAATGTTTTACTCTACTTTGGTAACTATTGATGTAGTAGAAAGAATAACTTTTCTAAAGTGAAAAGGTGTTTTGTCAATAGTGTATGCATGGTTTAGCGTTTAGCGCTGATGTTACATAATTGATAACTCGGAAGTTAGAAATTAGACCGGAATCAATAGTAACGATATTCAGTGAGAAGAAGAATCAACATGTTGGCTAAAATCATGCTTTATACAAGTTACCTTAAATAGATGTGAGGACGTGTCACGTGTGACCGACTAACCTAAGAATCACATTAGGGTTTTTTATGATGTTCCTTTCATAGAACTTACCAAAGAAAGCAGTAGGTGCATCTCAATCTCTTTGCACGTGAAATGGAACAAAACGTGAGGATTCTCTCTCTTTCTCGTCAAATGCAAAGCATAGTACCTTTTTGAGTTCTCTTAGTTACCGAACCAGCTAAGCTTGTGTTTTCTACGTGTTTTTCTTCACTTAGAAATGAACCAACAAGCTCATATTATAGCCAACAAATGAAAATGATTTGCAATTGACATTAATTTAAATAAGTTTTTTCTTGCAATAAAAGATTTTAATACGTCATTAAATTGCGAGTAGTTGTAGTCAAACAAACTAATTCATATGGTTACTAAACGTTTTCACCTCTCACGCACATAGGTATAAAGGTAAAACCCAATGAAGGTGTTTTCCAAACATCTTTACTCTTTCCTTTCAACTTCCATAAGTAAATGAGGGCATCAATGATCCACCAATAATTTTTGTCGGTAATATGTCACAAATGAGATTATCCATAGAAAACTTCCTAAGTACGGTTGTCAGTAACATCTTTTATTGATAGATATTGTCATTGTTCATACTCTTTTATTTTGTAGTGTTGTGTGAGGATTAAAAAAAATGAAGTGCCATTGTATATGAATCCAAGTTAGTCACTATGGAATGGTTCATTAATAATGTCAATGAGAAACGAGTAGCTTGATATAGGGAACCGGGTAGAAAACGTTCAAACTTAAACGAGCGTAACTTGGCCCAATTTTCAGGTTCGAATTCCTTGATTTAAGGCTCTAATTTGTCACACAAGATTTTGTCTCGATTTTGTCAATCTTCTTTACTTTATTAGCTAACAAAGCGACATCATATATTAGCATGATTTACATCTTTCTTTACCGTTTTGGATTTATATCGGGGAGTCTGTAATTTCAAAATTTTGACAAGGTATATGCTTATACTTTAAACTATAAATAGAACATTACTTCTTTTATTAGGATTCGGTGCATAAAAATATTATGTGTAACTCAAATATAAAAAAAGACAAATTAAATAAAATAGGATATACAGACTCAAATATAAAAAAAGACAAATTAAATAAAATAGGATATACAGGATGGAAACTTTTGTAAATCTTCTAAATAATAAGGTTGCTAAACATACCTCCTTTCTCTTTATTTTTATCCCTTCTTTAATTTTTACATTAATAGAATAAACTTTTATGTTTCTTTTTTGGGGTTTTTTGTCATTTTTTTATCTTTTACTACTGTTATTTTTAAAAACATTTTTCTTTTTTTTTATAATGGTTTTTTTTTAATTTTTCTCTAAATAAAGTTTTTTCTTATTAAAAAACACATTTTCCGGTCATTTGTTACTAAATAAAACAAGTTAGATAATGGATTCATGTTTATTTGTTTTGAAAATGAACTTTGGTCGCTTAAAAAAATAACGTATTTATATTCTTTCTTTAAAACCCAAAATATATCACTTGTGGAATAATCAATGCATAATTGTATGAATGCCTTTGATTGCGTTACCTTTCCACCGGAATAGGTTTCCATTGAGTTAATTACAGTGATAGTCCTTACGATTTATTAAAAGTAATACTTTTGAGTACTAACTCTTTATAACATGATTAGGTTCTATGGTTTTAATTTTATAATACCTATGAGTATTAAGGTTAATTGTCGTTAAGTTTTCTGTTATATCAGTGTAAAATCACTAAAATACTCTTATATAATTAGAGTGAATCTAAATCTATTAAAAAAGTTAGCACTCAGATGTTACTTTCAATAAACCACAAGCAATATATGTATAGTTACTCTAAAAAATTTATAAAAACTCATTATATTTATAACAAAATACTATAAAATATGCTACATAAAATATCTAATAATAATATATAATGTATATTCTATTACTCTAGTGTAATGTATATAATATAATATGATATGATATGATATATAAATAATATAATGTAATATTACCTAAACTAAGCAAATAATATAATATAATATAACATAACATATAACATAATATTTATATAATATAATATTAACTAAAATAAACCAAACAAAGAATCGAAATAAAAATTTGTAGGTCTAGATATAATAAAAGATAAAAAATGTGTTTGTTTTTTAAATTACTTATATAAAAATTAATAAAAAAAACTAAACAGTGTCCCTATAGCGTTTTCCCTCATAATAGATGTTTGTTAATTGTATGTATACTAATTTAGGAATATAATTATTAAATATTTTCAAGTAGCATATTTTATAATAATTTTTTTTACAAATATAATGAGTTTTTAAATTAATTGGAATTAATTAAATAGATAGTCCTTGTGGTTTATTGAAAATAACAACTTAAGTACTAACATTTTTTTGTAACAGGTCGAGGTTCCTCTAATTATATAAGGGTATTTTAGAAATTTTATAATAATTTAATAGAAAAATTAATGGCACTGAGCTTTAATACTCAAAAGGTGTTCCAAAATCTAGACCATAAAATATGAACCTATTAAAAATAGTACTCAAAAGTGTTATTTAAAAAAAATAGTACTCAAAAGTTGGAAGATTGTAAAAGAAAATTCAATTTATTTGTTTGTTTTTGAATGGACATGTGTTGGATTTAGATTGGTTCAATTGATTACAGATCAAATGCCTTACTATCCATTTCATTTTATTATTAATACAGGGTATAGATCCATGTATTATTACATGGATTTGATAATAGAAAATGAAAGGCCTTTAGATGATTATGGAGTTGATTTGAAAAAATAGTGATTTCTATCTATATAAACCTGAATTTTTTTAATAAATATGTTATTGTTGAGATCGGTTGTATTCGAGGAACAGAGTTGTTATAAATTTTGAATTATTTTTTTTGTATTTCATAATGTTTCTTGTATCACACATAATAAATAAAATTTTTGATGAATACATATAACTCTAATATGAACTATACATACAAAATTAAAGAAAATATAACATTGTTCATTTTTAATAATTAATGCTTTTAAGAATTTTATTTCAAATTTAATGTTTTTTATTTTAGAAAATGTTATCAAAGTAGATAGATAGATGAAATGAATTTTGTTTACCATCTAAGGAAATATATATATATTATTATATATATATAATATATATAAATGTAATATATGGAGAAAACCCATATAATTGAGAAAACTTAGTAAACTTGGATTGTGTGGTCCAGGTTAATCCATCTAATATAATAAATCCACATGTTAAAAGGGTATATATGTCTTTTTACACACAATTGTACTAGATTACTTTACAACACATCACTTCTCACTAACCTTTCCCCCTTCCCCATGCACATCGGATACCACCCACCAACCTCACTTCTTCAAGATCTTTATAGTACACGTCATATCTTCTTATTCTTATCCCACCAACTTTCTTATCCGCTCATCACTTTCTCACATCTTCAAACCTGCAACCTGAAGATAAGAATCGGAAAAGACGACATCAGACTTCCGTTTTCTCCTTGTTTCATGGGCGACCCACATGTTTCGTGGATGATCTTGTTGATTACTCCCTAGTCGTGTATTCCGGAACAACTTTACCAACGATGAATCACCGGCGGTTCATTTTCACAACGGTTCATCTTCCTCAGGTACTTTATGTTATGTTTTTCATGGTTTTCTAGCCGTTCATTTGTTTTAACGGGGTGTTTTATGTCCATGAATACACCCCCATGTCCATGTTCAGTGGTGTTTGTTTGAAGCATAGAGTTGAAACTTTTTCTTAGCAGACAAACATGTTTTTTCTGTGGTTTCTTTTTGAAGTATTTTTAATTGGGTTTTCTTTTTTCTGTTGTGGGTTAGATGATTTTGTTTTGTTGGTCTTTGAAACCCATGAATATATAAGTTTATGATTTATGGTATCATCAGGATTTGGTTACGTTAGAGATGACAACATGCAGTCAGAGGTAGATCATCAACAGTCTCACTTTCAGATGTTTTCACCAAATGAAGAAGGTCTTAACATTTAGATTTAAAATCGTTTTTTTTTTTCGGAAAAACACTTTAGTTTTGTCTTATTATTGTTTTTCTAATTATCAGTTTGAACTCGATTTTCAGATATGTGGAGTGACGAGTATGATGAGGAATCGCCGCTACGCGCACGGGCTAATCATAGAGGGAAATCTCCGTTAATCGGACCTGATGTTCATGAAGGTTCTCTTTAACCTTTTTGGCAGCCTTAAACCATAAATGTTTTTTTTAAATATTCATTCATAACTGGGGCGACATGCAATGTCAATATATGTGTTGCAAGTGTTAGCACGGTAATCTACAAGTTTTGCATCATTTAAAAAAAAGATCCATTGTTTACACGTCTTATATGCATTGTTCAACAAGATCACGTATATTTACACATGTAACTGTATTACAAGCTTAGACAAAGCCCCCCGTACAACCGTTAATTGTATTTTACGTGTCACATTTAACGAAGAAGTAAAAAAAACACCCATGATGGTGTTACAAATAATTTTTACCAGGCTACTCGTGGTTTTTATCTAATATTTTTTGTGATGGTGTTAACATATAGCCTTTATGACAAGGTTTTGCAGAAAAGATACATTTTTTGTTTCTTTTAAAAAATATTCATTTGTAACATGTGTTTAAACGTGTAGCCCTTATGTTAAGGTTTTTGGAAAAAGATTCATTTTTTGTTTAATTATCCTATTTTATTGCAACTGATCAACAAGGAACCCCTGCTACTTTGTAACTCAGACCCCACAAGGAACCAAATACTGGACTCCTATTGTGGACAAGGAGTTTCATATGTCCTTGGAAAATCATATGAGACATTCGAAGAGCTTATTGCAATGTATAAGGCATACGGATACCAAGCTGCTTCATGTTAAAAGGCGCAAACCAAGGTTTGGAATGGGTATGCGACGCACAAATACCTCAGGTGCTCGAAGGCTGCTAAACGAAAATGACGTTCGACACTCTTTGTGAGTCTTCGGTCATGACCAACAGGAAAAGTACATTCACACTCACTGATTGCAAGGCGCAGATTCTTGTCTCATCACCCAAAACCCTCTTCGTTTTTTTTGTACACAACTGGATTGATGTCATAATCACCCCCTATTGATCCATTCAACCGCGACCTTTCAAATATATCAAGAAAACTCCCATTTGCAACCCAACAATTTATCCACCGAATGAGCATTAATCGTATTGGTCCGGTCAAGAGCCACCGAGCACTTGTAAGTATCAAAGGTGGTCATCACAACGTGCATGGTACTCCCGACGACTTTAAAAACTCCAGCCAGCAGTTGAGGATTTTTATAGGTGACCGAGATGCGCAACTTTTTGTGGATCGCCTTCGTGATCGAAGCGAAAATCTGCCGAACTTTTATGTGACTTTGTTGTGTCTGATGGGAAATTGAAGGCTGTGTTTTAGGCTGATGAGATCTCCAAGCTAAATTACAGGAGTTTTGGCGATGTACTAGCGTTCGATGCTACTTACCAGACAAACAAGTTAGTAAGCGCACTTACCTGTTATATGTAACATGTTATATGTGTTACACATGTACCTTTATGTTACAATCTTAACGAACAAACGTAAGGCGTATTACATGTGTTACACATTTACCCATTACCATAAAATGGTTTTTAACAAAAATACCTTTACTGTTAGTTCAAAGACCAACAAGCATTTGTAACATGTGTTACAAGTTTTATAGATCTGCAATTTTTTAACTCATGAAACATGTACATGTGTTACACATGTAGTAGTGGGTGAAAAAGATAATTTCATTGTTACTTCAAAACGACGAGCAATTGTAACATGTGTTACACATGTTGCTATAATATCAAGGGTTGGGATAACAGAAAAATGCAGATCTTATGTTACAATCTTACCTAACAAACGTTAGGCGCATTACATGTGTTACACATTACGAGCAATGGTTGTGAAAAATAATCCCCTTTTCCGTTACTTCATAACAATAAGCAATTAATGTGTTAGATCTGTATTTTTTAACTGCTAACACCTGTACATGTGTTACTCATGTAGCCCTTATGCTAAGGGGTTGGGAAAAAAGATAAATTCATTGTTAAGGTCTTCGGAAAAAAGATAAATTCATTGTTACTTCAAAACGATAGGCCATTGTAACATGTGTTACACATGTTTATATATTAATAAGGGTTGGGATAAGAATCTGTATTTATTTTAGTTCTGTCATGTGTACATGTGTAGCCCTTATTCTAAGTGGTTGGTTGAAAGATATATTTACTATTAATTCCAAAAAAAAAATAACTTTAACATGTGTTACAGATCTGTGTTTTTTTAACTCTTTGACACATGTACTTGTGTTACACGTGTAGTAACCCTTTATGATAAGGTCTTGGGAAAAAAATATATGGGGAAAAAGATAAGCGGTTGGTTGAAAGATATATTCCCTGTTAATTCCCAAAAAAATTAGCTTTTAACATGTCTTACATGTGTTACAGATCTGTATTCTTTTAACTCTTGACACATGTACATGTATTACATATGCAGTAGCCCTTATCATAAGGTCTTGGGAAAAAAATATATACGGGAAAAAGATAACAGGTTGGTTGAAAGATATATTCATTGTTAATGTCACACCCCGACCCGCAGCGGAATAAGAGTCGGGGCATAATTGGGTTATCACCAAAGCTCATGATGTTTACTAAAATGTTTCATATTTATTAAATTCAAATTACAACTTAAATATCAAAATCAAAATTCATACAATTACAAGGAAATGAAACTATGTAAATAATCCAAAGCTTAAACTGGTTTATTCTTCTAGGCCTTCCTATGTGTTTCTTGCCTCAGCTGGATCACCTGTATCATGTGTAAAACGGGGGATATTTTGGGTCAACAAAAGTTGGCGAGTGAACCTTGATAAAACATTGTTATTAATTTCTTGTTTTATTTAATATGGAAAATTTGTGCAATAATCACATGTGAGCAAACATATATAAGTAAACAAACACAAACCACTTTGAATGAGTATATGATATGAATGATGATGAATGTGAGATCAAGGCTCAATCAAACGGAGCCGATCTTATGAGGCACCTGATGCTCAACCCGTCTCCCACGGGGAACTGATGGGACTAATGAAATGCGTGCACTGAAAATGATAAACCCAAACTACATATAATCCACACAACAATTGATACATATTTGATACACATTTGATCACGGATATGATGTATGCACAAGTGTTTAAATATAATAAAAAATTAAACGACACATGATACACCCCAAAACATGATTAAAACGGAGAATTGATAAAGATTCACTCACAATGGGTGCGTTCTTTGATGATGATGAAGGCGCACGAATTTATGATTCGATTGACGAGGGAAGAACTAACCTAGATAATAACAAAATGATTTGACAAATAAATAAATTTTGGTTGAGATTAATATTTTTAATTAGTGTTCTTAAATGGGATTTTTAGAATTATTTTTGTGAGTTTAAGGAAGTTTTCTAACCTTAATAATCTTATTTTTAAGTATTTTTAAATAATTTTCTAATTAAATAAATAACTAAAAAGAAATAAATAAAATAAAAAAAATTGACTTTTGACCGTTGACCGGGTCTGACCGGTCAGACTGTGTTTTCTATGCGCTGAGTGAGGTTCGAACTCGGGACCTCTCGTATGCGTGCACGCAGCTCTTCCAACTGAGCTACGTGTCTAACCCGAAATAAACTCAGATTTAATTATATTTATATACTAACTAGAATATTTCAGAAATTAGTTATTTTAAAAAGGTTTTAAAATTTGCAGAACCGGTGCGTATAACCCGCGTCGAACCCGTGACCATTGCTTTGACTTGCACCCAGCCCAACCAACTGGGCTGGGTGTCTAACCCAATTAAATTAGGATTTATATTAACCTTAAGTACTATCTGAGGGGTGTTCTGTTACACTTAAAAGAAAAATGTTTTGTTATTGCGGGAACCGGATACGTACACGAATCGAACTCGGGACTTGAATGTTATAATTGCACACAGTCCACCACTGGACTGTGTGTCTAACCCGATGAAATATCCGTTTTTAATTACTCATATGTACTGACAATAACTTCATCTTCTTCGCATAAATTACCCAAAACCCGATTCCCCAACTGCTAACCAAGTTATGCCATTTTGGTTAATTGTGTTAGAATATTAACATAGTAACAGCATAACAAAGAAAGATTTAAGGTAGTTTTACCGATTTGAAGAAAAATTCCTATCTCCGATCGAACTTCCGACGGTGAACGGACTTTCCGGCGGTATGAACTATTTTAACAGTTTTGATTATTGATTTGAACGATTAAAGTATAAATTAAGAGATAGCAGAGAAGTTTAGACAGTTATACCGACTGATGAATGAATACGGTTTTCAGACGATTGATTCCGGCGAAGTTCCGGCGAAATTGAAATTCTCCGACGACGAGCTAAAGCTTCGAAAAAGTGCACGGTTCTGAGCGAAAGGATTTTCAGAAGATTGAGTGGGTATTTATAGTGAAGAACTGGATGAATTGTGTCCGCTTTTGAGTCTTGATTCGCGATTGAAGATTTTCCGGCGGTTATGGCCGAATTTGACGGTTAAGCATCGGTTATAATTGATGCCGTAGTCGGTTATCGCGTTTTTGTCAAAAGGAAAGGCCACATTTGCGGAGTTTTGGTCTTACTCCGGCGATTCCGTGTTCTGAGCGCGCTTATTACCGGATTTGACTTTCGGGTTTTATTATAAGTTTTATTTGTTTCCGTGTTTAACACAAAAACAGTGTGTGGCGGAGCGGTGTGTTGTGTTTGGGTTTGTGGGTGACCCGGGTTCGAAACCTGGCGTCTCCATTTTATTTTTTTCTCACTTTTTATTATTATTATTTTATCAATTATGGTTTTTAAATTCTAATATATTTATTAATTATGTATTGTTTAAAATTAATTTGAGCAATAAATACGCAACGAAAAATTATAACTGGATATTTGATTAATAAACGAAGCGGGTTTGGAAACCCGTTTTTCGACGAATGTTACAGTATCCCCTACTTTTAGAAATTTCGTCCCGAAATTTAAGTAGTGGTAACAGGAAAAAGATGCGGGTATTTTTCGCGCATTGAGTCTTCACGTTCCCAAGTAAACTCAGGTCCTCGTTTTGACTCCCAACGTACCCTGACAATTGGAATACGATTTCGTCTTAAACGCTTCTCTCCGAAGTCCATGATTTCTACGGTCTTTCAACGAAGTGCATCGATTCATCGACTTGAATGTCTTCTAGAGGAATATGGAGATTTTCATCGGCAAGGCACTTTTTCAAGTTTGATACGTGAAATGTGGGATGAATTCTGTTGAGTTCTTCTGGTAGGTCAAGCTTGTATGCTACAGGACCTACTCTTTTGAGTATCTTGAAAGGTCCTACGTAGCGTGGTGCTAGCTTGCCTTTCTGGCCAAAACAAATCACTCCCTTCCACGGTGATACTTTTAAAAGTACTTGATCACCAATGCCAAACTCCAAGGGCTTTCGTCGTTTGTCTGCATAACTCTTTTGACGACTTTGAGCCGCTAGAAGATTGTTTCGAATTTGAATGACCTTGTCGGTTGTTTCTTGAATTAACTCTGGACCGGTGATTTGTGATTCCCCAATTTCGTGCCAACATACTGGAGATCGGCACTTACGACCATATAAAGCTTCGAAAGGAGCCATGCCGATACTTGAATGATAGCTATTGTTGTACGAAAATTCAACTAATGGTAGATGAGCGTCCCAATTCCCTTTGAAGTCTATGACACATGCTCGAAGCATGTCTTCAAGAGTTTGGATGGTGCGTTCAGATTGTCCATCAGTTTGACGATGAAAAGCGGTACTGAGGTCTAATCGTGTACCCAAGGCGGTTTGTACGGCTCGCCATGTTCGTGAAGTGAAACGACCATCACGGTCTGAAATGATGCTTAAAGGTACACCATGACGGCTTACGATCTCGCTGATGTAGATACGAGCTAACTTCTCGTTTTTGAAGTCCTCGCGAATCGGTATGAAGTGAGCTGATTTTGTAAGACGATCAATGATTACCCATATGGTGTCATACCCACTGGAGGTGCGAGGTAACCTGGTAATGAAGTCCATGGTTATGTTTTCCCACTTCCATACAGGTATTTCAGGTTGGACTAGAAGTCCTGAAGGTCTTTGATGTTCAGCTTTTACTTTGGAACAGGTAAGGCACTTGGAAACAAAAACAGCGATATCCTTTTTCATGCCAGGCCACCAGTAGGTGTATCGTAGGTCTTGATACATCTTGTCGGCCCCTGGGTGTACAGAGTACCGTGTTTTGTGCGCCTCATTCATGAGGAAATCATGAAGGTTATCGCGATCAGGAATCCATATGCGATTTAAATAGTATAGAATACCGTTGGATTTGGCTTCGATTTTGAGTTCAGCTCCACATGACAGCTCATCGCGTACGTCATTTTCTGTTACAGAAACATGTTGAGCTGCTCGGATTCGATCTTTGATGTCGGTTATGATTTGCGAACATAGAAGACGAATGGAGTTCGCATAACCTTTTCGACTGAGTGCATCAGCCACCACGTTTGCCTTGCCAGGATGATACCGAATTTCACAGTCGTAGTCGTTAAGAAGTTCGACCCATCTTCGTTGCCTCATATTCAACTCCTTTTGGTTGAAGATATGTTGGAGACTTTTGTGGTCAGTGTATATTTCACACTTGGTACCATAGAGGTAATGTCTCCATATCTTGAGAGCGAACACAACGGCTCCAAGTTCCAGGTCGTGGGTGGTGTAATTCTTCTCATGAACTTTGAGTTGCCTAGAAGCATAGGCTATCACTTTTCCTCTTTGCATTAATACACAGCCTAGCCCTTGCCCTGATGCGTCGCAATATACTACAAAGTCATCGCAACCTTCAGGGAGTGTAAGGATAGGTGCGTCACAAAGTTTTTGCTTTAAAGTTTGGAAGGCTTCTTCTTGTTTAGGTCCCCATATGAAGGGTTTTCCTTTATGAGTCAAAGCCGTGAGTGGTACAGCAATACGGGAAAAATTGGCAATGAAGCGGCGATAGTAACCAGCCAAACCAAGAAATGACCTTACTTCGGTAGGGGTACGTGGCGCTTGCCATTCTTGCACTGCCTTGATTTTTGAAGGATCGACATGTATTCCCTTGTCATTGACGACATGTCCAAGGAATTGTACTTCTCCTAACCAGAATTCGCATTTTGAGAACTTAGCGTAGAGCTTTTCAGTCCTTAAGAGTGTAAGGATGAGTCGAAGGTGTCGTTCGTGATCGGATTTAGACTTGGAGTAGATAAGGATATCGTCGATGAAGACTATGACGAAACGGTCGAGGTAGGGTTTGCATACCCTATTCATTAGATCCATGAATACAGCGGGGGCGTTGGTTAAACCGAATGGCATGACCATGAATTCGTAATGACCATAACGAGTTCGGAAAGCGGTCTTTGGGATATCTTCTTCATGTACTCTGAGTTGATGATAACCAGAACGAAGGTCGATTTTTGAAAAGCAGGTGGCGCCTTGAAGTTGGTCTAGGAGGTCATCGATGCGAGGTAGTGGATAGCGATTTTTAACCGTTAGCTTGTTGAGTTCTCTATAATCAATGCACATGCGAAACGTTCCATCTTTCTTCTTCACAAAAAAGAACAGGTGCACCCCAAGGCGAGGAGCTAGGACGTATGAATCCTTTGTCAGTCAGCTCTTGCAGTTGACTGGCCAGCTCTTGCATTTCGGATGGGGCTAACCTATAAGGAGATTTTGCGACTGGTGTAGCGCCAGGTACAAGATCGATGCGGAACTCGACTTCTCTCACAGGAGGGAGTCCTGAGATGTCGTCGGGAAAGACTTGTGGGAATTTTTTCACAACTGGTATATCTTCGAGTTTCTTCTCCTTGTTTCCCTTTTTGACGACGTGAGTTAGGAATGCGACATAGTTCTTGCGGAGATATGTTCGGGCTTGAAGGCAGGACATTAATTTGAGTCCTTTCGAAGGGGTCTCTCCAAAAATACGTAGGGTCTGACCGTCTGTAAGAGGAATGCGAATGAACTTTTCGCGGCATACTACTTCAGCGTGATGCTGGCTGAGCCAGTCCATACCGATTATAACATCGAAACTTCCCAACTTCATAGGAATGAGGTCAACTGGAAAATCGTGATCGTTTAAAGTGAGGGTACAATCGTGTATAATAGAATTTAATGAAACGGGCTTTCCGTCAGCAACTTCCACCGTTAGAGATTCCATGAGATTATCACGAGTTTAGTTGAGGATAGGTTCGAATTCTAAGGACACAAAACTCTTATCCGTGCCAGTATCGAATAACATGGAAGCATAACTACCATTGATGAGAAACGTACCGTTAACCACGTTGTTGTCAGCCCTAGCTTGGTTGGCATTGATGTTGAAAGCTCTTCCTCTGGCAGGTGGAGGAGCTTGGTTAGCTTGGTTTACTGGGTTCGCTTGAGCTTGGGCATGGATGATGTTCACCAAGCGTGGACAAGTGTTCCTGAAGTGGTTTGGGTCTCCACAGTTGTAACAAGCTCGCATGGGTTGCATCATGGGGTAGTTGGGTTGGTAGTAGGATTGGGCTATGTGTTGTGCAGATGGTAGAAGTGAGGGTTGTTGGGCTTGACCCACTATCTGATGGTGGGTTTGGGTTGGGGGTTGATTGCGGTTCATTCGTTGCAGAGTGCGACAAGTTTGAATGGTGTGACCCGCACGGCCACAGCTGGTGCAATGTTGGCAAAGAGTTTCGGGAGGGTGATGGTATTGACAACGGTTGCATTTTGGGTGTGGGCCGGTGTATGGCTTTTTAAATGGTGCAGTCGAAGGAGCAATTTGGGTGATTGGTGCAGCAGTGATAGGAGGGTTGGTTTGTGTGATAGCAAAATTCTTGCTGTTTCGTTTCCTCTTACCAGCAAACTTTGAGGAGGAGACTGAGTGGTTGTAGTTGAGGTCTCTATGGGTGTTTTCTTCTTATCATCTTTAAATTTGCCGTTTCGGATGCGATTCTCAGTGAGTTCGGTAGCTAGTTCCATTGCGGCTTCAAGTGTTGCAGGCGAAGTGCTTAGAACCGAGTCTTGAATTTTCGAGGGAAGACCTCGAATGTAGTGTTCAACCAAGCGGTACACGGGGGTGAACAAATTAGGGATCATCTGGTTTAGTTCGAGAAATCTCTTGTTATAGGAAGTGTGATCTCCTTCCTTTTGTTTTAGCGCGTGGAATTCATCTTCCAACTTTTTGATTTCGCTTCTTGGACAGAAGCGTCTTGTCATGAGTTCCCTTAACTCTTCCCATGTTAAGGCCATGGCATCTTCAACTCCTCGTTTACCCTTTTCCGTGTTCCACCAGGTAAGGGCTACCCCAAACAGTCTTCCAGTTGCATATCGTACCTTGCGATCCTCGGGACAATCACAATTGAGGAAAGTGTTCTCCATTTCTTCAAACCAGTGAAGGAGAGCAGTAACACCTTCGGTCCCTTCATACTTTGGGGGATCGCAAGATTTGAAGTGTTTGTAGGAGCACTTTTTGGAGGGAGGGTTGGCGACGCTCTGGTCTTCTTGATTGGGAGGGTTGATGGGATTTGCGGTGAGAGCTTGTTGAACTTGAATTACGATGTCAGGAAGCACTGCAGCCATTTGTTTAGCAATTTGTGTGGCCAAGCGTTCATTGGATCTTCCTGACTTTCTACCTCCACGTAGTTGCCTAGCCGACATCTACAGGAACATACATAGGAAGATTGTGAGTTTAAGAAGTTTCTAGGTGTCATGTGTCGTTAAAAGAATAAAAATAACATAACTAACAATAATGCAACTACATCCATAGGATGTCTTGGGTTTGCTCATGTTTGGGCCTCCAATGTCCCCCATACCATCGCCTGTGTAGTCATGTGGGCCCCCATGACTATTGGGCTTGGTAGGATTCATATTGGTGTTGGCGGATTAACACTCGCATCACCCCAATGAAAACCGAAAATATGATTGCGAGATGTATGGTAGGAGGGTGTCCAGGTGTAGACACAATGACAACTCAAAGTGGGGTTAGCTCACACGACGTTTGGTATAGCATGCTTTGGCCTAATAGGTCCTTCGTACTCTCATCATTAGTCCCCAGGTAGGCAAACTGGTCCTTTATTTTGGATTTATACGAATGCCAAGCCTAGACAGGACGTTCCGACTACCGGTACTCGTACCCTTCCAGTTACTATATGCCCGTCATGAGAACTCACTTTGATGTGATTTGAAAATACAAAAATCATTGCAAAAATCATGGGAATTGTGAGGTGTGTGCTCTCATGGATATGATATGTTATGAGGATATAATTTTTGATGAGCATTGTATAATAACATGTATTTGTGAGCATGCTTGCATAACATTGAGTGTAAAAATAAACATAAAGCATATAAACATCATGAATTTTGTATGTAACGCATAAACAATTTAAAATTTTAATCAACTATAGTATAGGCTATAAGGGTCTAATAACCTATCCTATATCCCTATAGTCATGGCTCTGATACCAATCTGTCACACCCCGACCCGCAGCGGAATAAGAGTAGGGGCATAATAGGGTTATCACCAAAGCTCATGATGTTTACTAAAATGTTTCATATTTATTAAATTCAAATTACAACTTAAATATCCAAATCAAAATTCATACAATTACAAGGAAATGACACTATGTAATAATCCAAAGCTTAAACTGATTTATTCTTCTAGGCCTTCCTATGTGTTTCTTGCCTCAGCTGGATCACCTGTATCATGTGTAAAACGGGGGATATTTTGGGTCAACAAAAGTTGGCGAGTGAACCTTGATAAAACATTGTTATTAATTTCTTCTTTTATTTAATATGGAAAATTTGTGCAATAATCACATGTGAGCAAACATATATAAGTAAACAAACACAAACCACTTTGAATGAGTATATGATATGAATGATGATGAATGTGAGATCAAGGCTCAATCAAACGGAGCCGATCTTATGAGGCATCTGATGCTCAACCCGTCTCCCACGGGGAACTGATGGGACTAATGAAATGCGTGCACTGAAAATGATAAACCCAAACTACATATAATCCACACAACAATTGATACATATTTGATACACATTTATCACGGATATGATGTATGCACAAGTGTTTAAATATAATAAAGAATTAAACGACACATGATACACCCCAAAACATGATTAAAACGGGGAATTGATAGAGATACACTCACAATGGGTGCGTTCTTTGATGATGATGAAGGCGCACGAATTTATGATTCGATTGACGAGGGAAGAACTAACCTAGATAATAACAAAATGATTTGATAAATAAATAAATTTTGGTTGAGATTAATATTTTTAATTAGTGTTCTTAAATGGGATTTTTAGAATTATTTTTGTGAGTTTAAGGAAGTTTTCTAACCTTAATAATCTTATTTTTAAGTATTTTTAAATAATTTTCTAATTAAATAAATAACTAAAAAGAAATAAATAAAATAAAAAAAAATTGACTTTTGACCGTTGACCGGGTCTGACCGGTCAGACTGTGTTTTCTATGCGCTGAGTGAGGTTCGAACTCGGGACCTCTCGTATGCGTGCACGCAGCTCTTCCAACTGAGCTACGTGTCTAACCCGAAATAAACTCAGATTTAATTATATTTATATACTAACTAGAATATTTCAGAAATTAGTTATTTTAAAAAGGTTTTAAAATTTGCAGAACCGGTGCGTATAACCCGCGTCGAACCCGTGACCATTGCTTTGACTTGCACCCAGCCCAACCAACTGGGCTGGGTGTCTAACCCAATTAAATTAGGATTTATATTAACCTTAAGTACTATCTGAGGGGTGTTCTGTTACACTTAAAAGAAAAATGTTTTGTTATTGCGGGAACCGGATACGTACACGAATCGAACTCGGGACTTGAATGTTATAATTGCACACAGTCCACCACTGGACTGTGTGTCTAACCCGATGAAATATCCGTTTTTAATTACTCATATGTACTGACAATAACTTCATCTTCTTCGCATAAATTACCCAAAACCCGATCCCCAACTGCTAACCAAGTTATGCCATTTTGGTTAACTGTGTTAGAATATTAACATAGTAACAGCATAACAAAGAAAGATTTAAGGTAGTTTTACCGATTTGAAGAAAGATTCCTATCTCCGATCGAACTTCCGACGGTGAACGGACTTTCCGGCGGTATGAACTGTTTTAACAGTTTTGATTATTGATTTGAACGATTAAAGTATAAATTAAGAGATAGCAGAGAAGTTTAGACAGTTATACCGACTGATGAATGAATACGGTTTTCTGACGATTGATTCCGGCGAAGTTCCGGCGAAATTGAAATTCTCCGGCGACGAGCTAAAGCTTCGAAAAAGTGCACGGTTCTGAGCGTAAGGATTTCCAGAAGATTGAGTGGGTATTTATAGTGAAGAACTGGATGAATTGTGTCCGCTTTTGAGTCTTGATTCGCGATTGAAGATTTTCCGGCGGTTATGGCCGAATTTGACGGTTAAGCATCGGTTATAATTGATGCCGTAGTCGGTTATCGCGTTTTTGTCAAAAGGAAAGGCCACATTTGCGGTCTTTGGGATATCTTCTTCATGTACTCTGAGTTGATGATAACCAGAACGAAGGTCGATTTTTGAAAAGCAGGTGGCGCCTTGAAGTTGGTCTAGGTCGTCATCGATGCGAGGTAGTGGATAGCGATTTTTAACCGTTAGCTTGTTGAGTTCTCTATAATCAATGCACATGCGAAACGTTCCATCTTTCTTCTTCACAAAAAAGAACAGGTGCACCCCAAGGCGAGGAGCTAGGACGTATGAATCCTTTGTCAGTCAGCTCTTGCAGTTGACTGGCCAGCTCTTGCATTTCGGATGGGGCTAACCTATAAGGAGATTCTGTGACTGGTGTAGCTCCAGGTACAAGATCGATGCGGAATTCGACTTCTCTCACAGGAGGGAGTCCTGAGATGTCGTCGGGAAAGACTTGTGGGAATTCTTTCACAACTGGTATATCTTCGAGTTTCTTCTCCTTGTTTCCCTTTTTGACGACGTGAGTTAGGAATGCGACATAGTTCTTGCGGAGATATGTTCGGGCTTGAAGGCAGGACATTAATTTGAGTCCTTTCGAAGGGGTCTCTCCAAAAATACGTAGGGTCTGACCGTCTGTAAGAGGAATGCGAATGAACTTTTCGCGGCATACTACTTCAGCGTGATGCTGGCTGAGCCAGTCCATACCGATTATAACATCGAAACTTCCCAACTTCATAGGAATGAGGTCAACTGGAAAATCGTGATCGTTTAGAGTGAGGGTACAATCGCGTATAATAGAATTTAATGAAACGGGCTTTCCGTCAGCAACTTCCACCGTTAGAGATTCCATGAGATTATCACGAGTTTAGTTGAGGATAGGTTCGAATTCTAAGGACACAAAACTCTTATCCGCGCCAGTATCGAATAACATGGAAGCATAACTACCATTGATGAGAAACGTACCGTTAACCACGTTGTTGTCAGCCCTAGCTTGGTTGGCATTGATGTTGAAAGCTCTTCCTCTGGCAGGTGGAGGAGCTTGGTTAGCTTGGTTTACTGGGTTCGCTTGAGCTTGGGCATGGATGATGTTCACCAAGCGTGGACAAGTGTTCCTGAAGTGGTTTGGGTCTCCACAGTTGTAACAAGCTCGCATGGGTTGCATCATGGGGTAGTTGGGTTGGTAGTAGGATTGGGCTATGTGTTGTGCAGATGGTAGAAGTGAGGGTTGTTGGGCTTGACCCACTATCTGATGGTGGGTTTGGGTTGGGGGTTGATTGTGGTTCATTCGTTGTAGAGTGCGACAAGTTTGAATGGTGTGACCCGCACGGCCACAGCTGGTGCAATGTTGGCAAAGAGTTTCGGGAGGGTGATGGTATTGACAACGGTTGCATTTTGGGTGTGGGCCGGTGTATGGCTTTTTAAATATCTTTATTATTTTTTTGACTCCTGACACGTGTACATGTGTTACTAAGTTGTTAGGCTAAAAGATAAATTCCTTGTTACTTCAAAACGTTAGGCAATTGTAACATGTGTTACACATGTTTGCTTCCATGTGTCACACGTGTAACCCTTATGCTAAGGAGTTGGGTAACAGCATATGTTACATATCTGTATCTTTTTACTCTTCAAAATAAATAGGCATCTGTAACCTGTGTTACATGTGTCACAGATCTGCATCTTTTAACTCTTGACACATGTACACGTGTTACACATGGTACAACAATATTAATGCTGAAAGATAGCTTTAGTGTTACTTCAAACCAATAGATAGTTGTAACATGTGTTACACATGTTACATGTTACATTTGCCTTTTTAAGTTTACTGTCAACGTCCCACCCCTTTATTTTTTTTAGGTACAACATGATTTTTGTACCATTCACTGGTGTTGACAACCACATGCATTGTGTGACCTTTGGTGCTGGTTTGCTTTTAAATGAGACTGTTGAATCTTATAAATGGTTACTCCAAGCTTTCTTGAAAGCACATGGGACCGAACCCCGGTTGATCTTAAGCGATCAGGACCCGTCGATGAAACAAGCTATTCAACAAGTATTTACAAGATCTCGTCACAGGCTTTGCATGTGGCATATTATGAAGAAGCTACCAACCAAGGTCAAGGATAAGCAATTTGATATTATTCATAAGTTACTTTTTTTAGTACCAAATCTGGACTTGTCTTTTTATTTTTTTTCCTTTAACCTCGTTTTTAACAGATTGCAGGTGACCTGTTGCAAAACACTGATGTGAGGGCTAGCATTTATCGGCTGGTTTGGAATGTTTACATTAAGACATCTACCTTTGACTCCCGATGGGCAGCGTTGCTTGAAAAATTTTCATTACAAGACCACCAATGGCTCAATGAGATGTACGAAATAAGGGAACGTTGGGTACCTGCGTACTTTCGGGACATCCCTATGTGTTGTTTGATGAAGACAACTTCACGTTCCGAAAGTTCAAATGCAACTTTCAAAGTTAACTCAACCAGCGCTAATACAATGGTCAATGGATGCTATGCTATAAGGCACGAATTGACGCCCAACGTCACTACCAAAGAACTGCTGAATTCAAATCTTTGTCCATCGTTTTCAACGCCAAAAGCAATCTGCCCATAGAAGAACATGCATTCGCTATTTACACTCATTCTGTGTTCCATGTTGTTCGAAAGGAAATTCTCAAGGGCAAGTTTTTCTGCTACATATCAAACCAAGCGCTAGTGGACGACACAATGGTTTTTTCTGTCACACATGACAACAATGTTTTCACGGTTAGTTTTTACACAATAGGAAGTCTAATACATGTTACACATTTTTGTAACAACCTAGCGTAACAGTACCTAACACTGGGTTAACTTTAAAATATGCAGGTCAAGTTTAACAGCATTGATAGTTCAGAAGAGTGTTCATGTCGTGGTTTCACCTGCATAGGCTACCTATGCCGCCACGTCTTTTGTGTGTATCGCTTACAACATGTTGATGCCATCCCATCCCAATACATATCTGCGAGGTGGTGTCGTGATGTCTTTCCAAAGAGAGTGTTTTTAATCGAGAGTTTTTATGGTGTAGACACGCACCCGCTGTCTGTTATGCGCTCTGAGATAATCGACGTGGTCTCTGACTGCATGGATGTTGTTCGAAACGATACTGATTCACTTTCATCCTTCCTTGAACAGCTAAAACTCATCAAAATGAAGATCTTAACAAAGGGATCTATTCAGATGCCCGTCGAGGTTCCAACAGAGAACGTCTTAGAAGAACTGCTCGGGCAACCAATAGAGATCGAGGTGGTGGTGAATAACCCTGATGTGGCGCGCAACAAAGGATGTGGTAAACACCGTCACATTACTGGTAGCAGCCACCAGCCAGCAACAAAACCCCAAAAGGCCACCCGGCTATGCCGAACCTGCATGAAGTACGTCAATGGTCATGATTCCCGTAATTGAAAGAAATTCACCGACCGTGATAGCATCAACCAGCCTCCAAACCCCAACGACATGGGGTCTTCATCTCCCCGTTTGTCGTATTTGCTAGCTGACGACAATCTCTGAGCAGGTTACAAATTTTTGCCACGTGTTATATATGTGTAACAGTTTTTTGCATCATCGCACCTGCTTGTCGTTTGTAAAACTATTACGTGTGTAACACGCATTATCCAATACTTGTTTTTGTTTATCTAAGCTACTTTCTACAAGTTGATTTGGTGATGCCCAGTGTGTTGTTCGTTACTTAGTTTAATCTATGTACGTTTCATGTGAAACATAAACAATATCCCGCTCGTGTTTCAACATGTATTTTGGTTGTACCTTGACAATGGCATGGTTGCCCTTAACTTATTTCACTAGAGTGACTGTAGACTTAATCATGTGTTTTAAACTTTTGTTTGCTTTATCTTGTGCATTCTACCACTTTTACATGCTACATTTACCAGCATCCACTAAGTTGTCACTACGTAACACATGTTACAATCCGTCTAAGGAGTTAACCACCACTAGATAGTACATGTAGCATTTCATAGATAGTTTGCTTTTTCATAAAATGTTGTCCAAATTTACTTACCTTTCGCCTTTCAAAAGATTCCTTAAACATTGGTCTATATGGACAAGCACCAAAGAATTACCCTTTTTAAGCCGTGCACAGTACTCATGAAAACATGGCTGCCATACTTCAGCATACGTTGCTGGCATGTTAATTTTAAAAGAAGAGGACACTTACTTCACCCGTAAATTTTTTTCCTTTTGTTAATTTCTTCTTATTATTTGTGTTGTAGTGTAGTTTATCAGCAATGACTTAGTTGTGTTATTGGGAAGGGTGACAATAATAAAATAATATAAAATACATAAAGTAGATGGTGATAGAAAGTAAATAAAGTTGATGGGTGATTGACAAGTTACTTTATGTCTTATCTCATTTATTTATCCCCAACTACCCTCAATAAAGTAAAGGTCCACTTTTCCCATCTCCACTTATTGTTTCCTATATAATATAACTTCTTGAATCTACTAACAATAATAACACCCAAAAAATTGAGAGAATATGGAAAGTTGTAAACGGCAAAAAGTGACCAAAAGTGAAGAAGCTACCGTTGAAGGCAAATTGAAGGAGGTGGGAGAAGCAACAAAAGCAACCCATGTAAAATCTGAATTGGATGCTGGAAGTGACCTTCCGGTGGAGGTCGAAAAAAAGGACAGGAGTGACTAGAACAACCTGAATCAGATGTGGGAAAAGACACAACCAAAAGCAGCAACTGTCATGAAATGAAGAAACAAGAAGTCGCAACAGAAGCATTAGAAGACCACCAAGCAGGTGTTGTGCCTAACGAGCATGAGTACTATGGTTGTTCACTTAGTCCACACTCACCAAAAACACTTAGACACTGGGAATGGTTTAACCCATGGGAGAGTGAGCTAAGCCCGAGGTCAGAAAACAGTTATGATTCTGGTAACTGCTAGACCAGGAGGCTTGATGATTGTGTTCGACTTGGTTTGATATGTTCGTACTATGTAGTGATTGTTGTCTTCTTTGTGTTTTTGTGTTGCTTTTAAGGTAAGGTGGTTTTATGTTGTAGCAGAAAACTTTTGTTAGGCATGTAGATGGTGGTTTTAATATTAAGGACCTATCTTGTTTTTTCAAAAAATTCGCACAACCGTAACCAATTCGGTAACCAATGAAACCATCATGTATTACGTCGTGTCAAACACTGTTGTTTATGCGGTTAGTTGGATTATATAATATGCTTATGATACCTAATGTATTTATGCTTTGGCGACTGTTACATTTTGTACTAGATTCTTTGCATGTAAACACGTCACATATAAATCTGCTGGAACATGTGTTGCATATTATGTAACATGTGTAGCCTATATATGTACTAACTTACGTAAACATGTATCACGTTTTAATTACAACGTATGTAACACACGCTACACATGTTACGCACATGTACAAACATGTGTTGCATATACTTATGTAACATTTTTCTAGCTGTTGCATATGTAACACAAGGTACACATGTTTACACAAGTTACACAACTTACACATTTTTCTATGTAACACAAGTTACACATGTGTACACACGTAACTAACATGTGTTGATACGTATAACATGTGTTGCATACACTTACGTACTATAGGTCGCCTATATTTGTATTAACATACGTACAGATGTACCCTGTTTTTGCTACATCATAGTAACACAAGCTACACCTGTTACACACATGCTCAACGGTGTGATGCATATACTTATGTAACGTGTGAAGCATCTAAGTGTACTAAGATACTTATAGATGTACATTATTTTTTTACTTCATCCCATCTTAACACATGTTCCACTTGTTTACACACATATTTAGCGTCCCCCGTAACACGTGTTAAACCCACGAGGCTAATATATCAAACGGGGAAAATATGATAATTGATCTGTCACACCCTGACCCGCAGCGGAAATGGTAGTCGGGGCATGATTGGGTTTTCATCAAAGCTCATGACATTTACTATAAAGTTTCATATTTATTATTTCTTTTTAAAGAAGAAGTTACAATAAACATACAAGCATAACATGTTCAAATACGTTTTTCATGACTTCTTTATTTTTCTTCTAAGGCAATTTCCTATGTGTTCCTTGCTTCAACCTGTCCACCTGTATCATGTGTAAAAATAGGGTTTTGGGTCAACAAAAGTTGGCGAGTGAATCTTGTGAAAACATTTGTACGAATTATATTGGTTATAAAAAGGTGCATAACCACATATGAGTAAACGTAAATGTAAATTTAATCACAAAACACATAATATCAATTAATGCACACGCACACACCAAATGATGAACAATGAGATCAAGGCTCAATCAAACGGAGCCGGTATAATGAGGCACGGGATGTTCAACTCGTCTCCAACGAGGAACTGATGGGCCTAATGAATGATTTGCACGTAACTTGACAAAATGAAAACACACATCACAACAAACAACATTTACATCACAAGTTTAGATCATATAATGGTAATAGCACAAGTTTGAATAAACGAAATAATTAAAGCGACACATGATACACCCCAAAACATGAATAAAAAGGGGAATTTGTAAGAATTCACTCACAGTGGGTGCGTTCCTTGCTTGAAAATGAATGCGCACGAAATGAGGATTTGATCGACGAACGAATACTAACCGGCGACTGAGGTGTTCCGACGGCAATTCCGGTGAACAGAAAAATGAAAATCCGGTGACTGAACTAGTTTTCTCGATTGAGCAGTGTCTTTTCGAAATGCAATTGAAGGTATGTGAGAGCTTTGGAGTGGTTTGCATATGGTATTTATAGTTGGGTTTTCTAATCATGAGGTTTCGGTTACAACCCGAAATTATGGATTGATTGCTTCCAATCTTAACCGAATCTGGGTTGATTTGCTTATGATTGCGAAATTGTAACTGGGCATCAGTTACTTCCGTTTCAGAAATCAAAATTTAAACTTGATTGCATATGCGCGGTTACTAAAACTCTGATAAAGAAGTTGCAGGTTTCGGTTTCTATATAGATTATTTGATTCTGTTTTAACCACTAAAGTGCGTATAGAGCAGTTGGTGTTTGGTGTGTGTGATTGCGGTTGACCCGGGTTCGAAACCCGGCTTCCTCCATTTTTTTTGTTTTAATTTTTTTACATTGAATCTAAATTACTCTATTAATTATTATTATTATTATTATTATTATTATTATTATTATTATTATTATTATTATTATTATTATTATTATTATTTTCGTCTTAAATAATACAACTAAATAAATATGCGACGAACTTCGAATAAATATTTGATTTTTAAACGGAGCGGGTTTTGAAACCCGTTTTTTGACGGATGTTACAGTATCCCCTACTTTTAGAAATTTCGTCCCGAAATTTAAGTAGTGGTATATTTGACTTGAAGGGGGGGTGCTTTAATTTGACAATTACATATTCAGAAGAGGGTAAAAGTTTAAATTTTATTTGAGGCGGTAACGTTCCTAGTAAGGGTTGAATACCCTGCTACAGGAATCGCTTTTTGATGCCTAAAGTATAAAAATGCAGAACATGGATAAACAGAGTTGATTGACTATGTATGATATCATGCATAAGAGTTTTGAAAGAATTGATACGTGTGAAAAGATAAGGTTATATCACAAAAAAAAATAAAAACTTCAACCATGACAATATTAAAACCTACACGGAACCTCTCATAACCGCCTGACAATACTTCCGATCTTTTGACAAGAATACTTATATATAGGAAGTATCAGCGGTGTATCCACCATATTCTTGTCAAATTTTCATTGGCTTTGTTAGTAAGTTATGATTATTTCTATGTGACTCTAAAACATAAACAAACACAACAGCCAAAGCTTGAGTCTCAAATCTGAAAGAATACATGACTGAATGACGACAGTACCTCTCTCGTTTGTTATGATGAAGGGGTCAGTCTATGAAAAAGTGAGACACAACCCAACTTCTTTAAATGATGAGATCGAGTACGTCGTGATGTGTGATGATATGAAAGTTAAATCAATGAGTAAAGATATAAAACAAAACTGTAATTATCAATTCGCATTAAAATTCTTGGATACACAAATTCCCAATTTATAACTGGGATACGTAAAGATTGAGATAACATAAAGAAAACATTAAAACTAGACAGTTGGAGTTGAGTCTTGACTCATAGTGAGGAAGGCTAGTTGGGTTGTTCGTTTGGGCCGTTATTATCTTCAACAGGATTGGCGTTGATGTTGTAAGCTCTTCCTCTTGCTGGTGGTAGTGCTGGGTTTGCTTGATTTGCTTGGTTAACTGGGTTTGCTTGAGCTTGGGCATTTATGATGTTAACCAATCGAGGGCACGTGTTTCTAAAATGGGTAGGGTCGCCACAATTAAAACAAGCTCGAACATATGGAACTATGGGGTATTGAGGTTGTTGATATGATTGGATCATGTTTTGGGTAGGGGTGAAGCTTGGTTTTAAGGGGGATGACAAGTTCTGCTCAAATGACCATAACGCCCATAATTAGCACACAGTCGACAAGGTACGGTAGATGGATGGTGATAAAAACAGGTGTTGCATTGAGGGTGAGGTCCATTGTAAGGTTTCTTATTTGGGTAAGTAGAGTTGGGTGCTACTTGAGTGGTTGGGATAGCTTGGAGGTGTACGGCTTGTGGAGCTGGTTGATTGCCTTGGGTGACAGCGAAATTTTGCCCATCTCGTTTTCTCTTAGGAGTGGGTTGAGAAGAGGATTCGGTCTGGGTTGAGTTTGGGGTTTCGGTTGATACTTTATCCTTCTTCTTCTCCTCCTTGAAGTCTTTATTCCGTATGCGGTTTTCGGTGAGCTCTGTAGCTAACTCCATTGCTGCTTCCAAAGTTGCAGGTGTGGTACTTATTACAGGGTCTTGAATTTTTGAAGGAAGACCTCGAATGTAGTGCTCGATTAAACAGTAGAAGGGAGTAAACAAGTTTGGGACTATCTGATTCAACTCAAGGAAACTCTTGTTGTATGTGGTATGGTCGCCCTCCTTTTGTTTCAAAGAGTAGAACTCATCTTCTAATTTCTTGATTTCGCTTCTTGGACAGAAACGTCTCGTCATGATCTCTCTCAACTCTTCCCAAGTCAAAGTCATAGTATCCTCAGCACCTCGCTTGGCCTTCTCTGTATTCCACCATGTAAGTGCTACTCCAAACAAACGACCGGTAGCATATCGCACCTTGCGATCATCGGGGCAGTCGCAATTGAGAAAAGTGTTTTCCATCTCCTCAAACCAATGGAGGAGAGCGGTGACACCTTCACAAAACAAATGAAGAAAATAAATTTGCTACATCCATAGGATGTCTTGGGCTTTGCTCATGTTTGGGCTCCCATATGTCCCCTTACTTGGCCTTGGTAGTCATGTGGGCCCCCATGACTACTAGGCTCTGGTAGGGTTCATATTGGTGTTGGCCTGTTAACACTTGCGCCACCCGAATGAAAATCGTAAAACATGACAGCAAAGTATAAGGTCGGAGGGTGTCCTGGTATGGACACAATGACAACTCAAAGCAGGGTTAGTTCAAACGACGTTTGGTGTGGCATGCTTTGGCCTAATAGGTCCTTCGTACTCTCATTGTTAGTCCCCAGGTAGGCAAACTGGTCCGTTATATTGGATTTATACGAATGCCAACCTAGACAGGACGTTTCGACTACCGATACTTGTACCCTTCCAGTTACTACATGCCCGTCGTAGGACTCACTTTGATGAGATTGAAAAACGAAAAATGCCACAAAATCTCGAATAAAGGAAATATGAAGATGATTTGAATATGTGAACATTGAAATATGCGTGATGAATGTATATGTAAGCATATTATGTTTGACAACAAGTATAACTCATTAAGTATTACACAAAATGATTGTGGAATTGTTTCCATGCATTTGTGTGTGTAATAAATACGAAACAAATAAACATCATGAGTTTGCATGTAACCACATAAACAATTAAAATCTAATCAACTATAGTATAGGCTCTAAGGGTCTAATAACCTATCCTATATCCCTATAGTCAAAAGCTCTGATACCAATCTGTCACACCCTGACCCGCAGCGGAAATGGTAGTCGGGGCATGATTGGGTTTTCATCAAAGATCATGACATTTACTATAAAGTTTCATATCTATTATTTCTTTTTAAAGAAGAAGTTACAATAAACATACAAGCATAACATGTTCAAATACGTTTTTCATGACTTCTTTATTTTTCTTCTAAGGCAATTTCCTATGTGTTCCTTGCTTCAACCTGTCCACCTGTATCATGTGTAAAAATAGGGTTTTGGGTCAACAAAAGTTGGCGAGTGAATCTTGTGAAAACATTTGTACGAATTATATTGGTTATAAAAAGGTGCATAACCACATATGAGTAAACGTAAATGTAAATTTAATCACAAAACACATAATATCAATTAATGCACACGCACACACCAAATGATGAACAATGAGATCAAGGCTCAATCAAACGGAGCCGGTCTAATGAGGCACGCGATATTCAACTCGTCTCCAACGAGGAACTGATGGGCCTAATGAATGATTTGCACGTAACTTGACAAAATGTAAACACACATCACAACAAACAACATTTACATCACAAGTTTAGATCATATAATGGTAATAGCACAAGTTTGAATAAACGAGATAATTAAAGCGATACATGATACACCCCAAAACATGAATAAAAAGGGGAATTTGTAAGAATTCACTCACAGTGGGTGCGTTCCTTGCTTGAAAATGAATGCGCACAAAATGAGGATTTGATCGACGAACGAATACTAACCGGCGACTGAGGTGTTCCGACGGCAATTCCGGTGAACAGAAAAATGAAAATCCGGCGACTGAACTAGTTTTCTCAATTGAGCAGTCTTTTCGAAATGCAATTGAAGGTATGTGAGAGCTTTGGAGTGGTTTGCATATGGTATTTATAGTTGGGTTTTCTAATCATGAGGTTTCGGTTACAACCCGAAATTATGGATTGATTGCTTCCAATCTTAACCGAATCTGGGTTGATTTGCTTATGATTGCGAAATTGTATCTGGGCATCAGTTACTTCCGTTTCAGAAATCAAAATTTAAACTTCATTGCATATGGGCGGTTACTAAAACTCTGATAAAGAAGTTGCAGGTTTCGGTTTCTATACAAATTATTTGATTCTGTTTTAACCACTAAAGTGCGTATAGAGCAGTTGGTGTTTGGTGTGTGTGTGATTGCGGTTGACCCGGGTTCGAAACCCGGCTTCCTCCATTTTTTTTGTTTTAATTTTTTTACATTGAATCTAAATTACTCTATTAATTATTATTATTATTATTATTATTATCATTATTATTATTATTATTATTATTATTATTTTCGTCTTAAATAATACAACTAAATAAATATGCGAAGAACTTCGAATAAATATTTGATTTTTAAACGGAGCGGGTTTTGAAACCGGTTTTTTGACGGATGTTACATGATTAACCAAACCTTACATATCAGCATACATACATTTCTAGCCATAACTATTTACCATCTAGACACCAACATATTACAGACAAGAGCAGAATGGTCGTATTGTATTAGTTATCGGCATAAAAACTTATTCAGTTTCGAGTACCGGCAAACAGATTCATACACGCATACCTCTTTGTTTTCGAGTATGTACACCCGTGCTCTCTACAACAGCTGGTTGTTTGCCTAGTCGATTAATCAATGTAACACACATTAGTACAACTTTTTCGTTTTGGTGCCACGCCAAACACAAAGTCATACATGCATACTTCTTTGTTTTCGAGTTTGTACACCCGTGCTCTCTAATACAATTGGTTGTTTGCCTAGACAAATGAACAATCAAAAAAAGGAATAAACAATGTAACACACATTAGTTGAACTTTTTTTGTTTTTGTATCCCCATCCGATCAGTTCCATACATGCATACCTCTTTGCTTAGGAGTCTTTACGCTAGTGCTCCCCACTATAATTGCTTGCTTGACTACTCAAAGGAAAAGTCACAAACGTTACACACGTTACATTCACCCAGATTACCAAATACACAATACTTAACATATATATACCATCTTGCAAGCAGTTGCGGGAAACTAATATTTTGTGGGTAAGAGAGAACATGAAGAGGAGGGAAGAAATTGTTGATTTGCTTTTACAAATGCAAGAATGTAGCCTTCGAGAAATCGCTGTGATGTTCATGATTGACCTGAGGGAGAAGGATGAGAAGCAGTTGACAGAGCTTGCAAATGCAATTACTGTTTTAAGATGCTCCATGGAGACGGAAATGGAGTTTCTTTCCTCCTTCGCTTGAATTGACTCGATTTGATTTTGGCATATGGTAAAAAACAAAAGTCATGTTCATTTGTATCAATCAATCTTCATCTTCATCGGAAACCTCTTCCCATTCATCTTCATCGCTATCGTCATCAACATACGTCTCTCCATCATTCTCCGAACTATCATCTCCAACCTCATCAACATCTTCAACCTCATCAACATGGCAGGGGTCTTTGTCAATCTGTACTCCCTTCTTCTTTTTTGTTGTTTGCCTTTCAATTCCTCGCATGTGCGATTATCGTGACCTTTTTCTTTGCAAACACTACATGTTCTCGTTCTCTTACCTTTTCGACTTATCATTTGTTCCTTCTTTGATTTAATCCTTTTATGTGAACCACGCCCTTTGTTTCTTATACCAGTTGGAACACGGACGGTAGGAGGTGCATCAGTAGATGGTTGTTGAGAACCAATCAACTTTGAGAACCGGTCATACTTTGGATCAATCGGTTTAGTAATTCGACTCTCATCCAATTTATCTTTAATTCCCTTCAGTTGATCCCTGACTAATACAAGTTGATCAATGTCACTAATCAAACTGTTAACCAGATACTCACCAGTATTCATGATTTCTCGAGCAATCTGTTTTGCCTTAAATTGCTCGTCCTTTGCATCGACCTTTATGTCGAACGTGGAGTTTAATTCATTTGGAACAACATCTTTGGTCCATCTCTTCATGACGTACTTGGTTGGTATTTCTTTGACTACGAATATCTTAAAAACACAATATATATGGCGACACAACAACCCATACTGCTCAAAACGCAAACAACTGCAGTGTGCAATCACATCTCCTTATACTTTCTTGAAGCACACCTACAGGAAAACAAAAATAATAGATTGAATATACACAATGTCGCATGGATAGATAACCATTTCGCATGGACATGGCATTTAATTTTTATATTGATTCCACAGAATAAAATACGTTGTTCTGGTACCTCTAAACACCCATCTCCGTACGCTTTGAAATCTTTGATTGAAACCCTTAACAGGTCTCCCTCTATTTTTGTCTCCATGGGCAGACACTCATCAGTGGTTGAGTATATCTCTGTCTGCTGGTCAAAAAATATAGACCTAGTGTACACTTTTTTTGCATCAGTTTCAAGTGTAGATTTGGACCAATCGTCGGGCTTGACATATCTTGATATATGATCGTTCTTCCTATGGTTGAACCGTTAGACGTCCATAGCACCATCAAAATGATTCAGAAACTCTATTAGAGTTAGCTGTGAGTTCGCCACCTGGCAAAAAAAATGGTTCTCACTCTCGGATCTCGATGTTGTTCTCATGAAACCAGACATTGGCTCATGCCGATAAAAGGCAGGGATCCACATCGATCTCATCACAAACATGTCATCAATCCATTTATTTTGAGTAAGACCAAACTCGATCATTACCAACTTCCACTCCTTCTCAAATACTTCAGGTTCAACCGAATCAGTCCACACAATGTCGCACATTCTTCTTTTAAATTCATCGTTGTTGCACAACTCATGTCCAACCTACAAACAAATGAATGATTTACTATCAAATACCTAATTAAACCATGCAAAAAATAGAAAAGGTAAGCATCACGTGAAATAGCATACTGAACCCTGTCCCCCACTTTTTTCATTATGTGCCACATGCACAACCTATGTCGACTAACAGTAAAACCGCCTCAATAGCCTGTTTCATTGTCGGGTCCTGATTTGTCACTACGACCTTCGGCTGTCGTCCAAATGATTTAACAAATGAATTAAGGAGCCATTTGTAAGATTCAATACTCTCCGAAGCTAACAACCCAGCTCCGAGGGTTACATTCCGACAATGGTTGTCTATCCCAATAAACGGTACAAAAACCATCTTATACCTACACATCATGAAGAAATTATCTTACTTGTCAATAATACAATTCGCATGTAGACTCTAGTAAAACTGTTGTTACCAATCATGAAAAAATTATCTTACTTGTCAATAATACAGTTCGCATGGAGACTAGTAAATCTGTTTTTACCATGCGATTTCGCATTGCGAAATAAAATAAGATAAAAAAAACTCAGGCAACACTTACTTGTTTGTTTTGAAAGTAGCGTCAAAGGATATTACATCGCCGAACTCCATGAAGTTTCGCTTACATAACCCATCTGCCCAGAACAACCCCGTTAGCCTCTTGTTCTCATCTGTAGAATATTCAAATGAATAGTCAACCAAATATTCTTTTTTATCGTTGAGCCTATTGATCACCATGTCTGCATCATATTCTCCAATATAACTATTGATTCGGGCCCTAAAATTGTTGCATTCATCAACCGTGGCACCGACCTTCTCAAACCCACCGTAATGTTTTCTCATAATATGAAAAGCTTTAATCGGGCCAAGGTTTAGAGTACCAAGTTCCCAGATCATTTCTTCCTGGACTTCAGACAAATTCTTGTAAGCAGGTTGCAAATGCATATCTTTTGGACAAACAAACGAGTGATTATGCGCATCTACAAACTTCTTCACAACATACGAAATTCCATCCTCCGAACCAACCATGAGTTGTGCTTTGCACCCACATCTGACAGTTCCTCTTTTCCTAGTTTTGTATGGCTTTCGCACCTTCGAATAAACATCATCGATAAACAGCGGCTTATGACCCTCTCTTGTGCACACAAAATATTTTGCCTTTATTATATGCCCATTTCCTACGTGTTCACCACCCTTACGAACAGAAAACCCTGACAACTTCGCATATGTTTGGTAAAATACGTAAGCTTGTTCAACAGAAGTAAATTGCATACCAACCACTGGTATAGCTGATGCTGCCACCTCTGGAATATATAACCTTTCAATTGCAAAAATAAAACAATAATTTTTAACTAAACACAATGCCAATTATTATCCTATATTACCAAAAATGACCTATCATACAAAAACATAAGGTGCGATTATGTACACTAATCCATGCGAAATTACTCTATCATCTTACTTGACAATCAGGCTATAAAAACTACAAAAGAAAATCAGAACAATTAAAGCTTATGAAACTTACTATTAGAACTGTCAAATAAAACATTTGGATTAGATGAAGTAGGATTTCTAACTTCTTCGTTCCTAACTGTCTGTTGATCACTAGATTAAGCATGCTCACTATCGAATTCAGCATCTACGAATTCAACGTCTGTATTTCGCCCAGTACTGCTCTGTGGATCCATCGAAAGCCAAAAATCAATTAAACCGAAAACCTCGTAGAAATGAAAACCGCAATGTAAGGATTTAAAATTATGAATATTTGAAACTGATACTATACGTAATTAGCGGGATATTGGTTAACGACCTTCTCGCTGAGAACTTAAATCTCTATTATGCCCTCGATCGATGGATTAAAATGGCTGATTTACCCCTTAATTATCCTTAATTTTGAAACTCAATCCTGGACACGTGTACGATTAGTATTGTCACGTATGAATTGTATGATTAGGGGTTTTGCTAAATTTGAATACATGCGAAATCGTTAGAATGTTGTGCGAAATATGCATTTGGACTGTTCTAATTGATTATATGAAAACCCATTAAAATCTATACCTGCTTAATCTGTAATATTTTTAGTAGAACATGGATGAATCTATGACCTGCCTTTATTGAAATTGCATGTTGAATGTAAAAAATAATGAAACAAACTACGAGTATTTTGGCATATGGTAAAAAACAAAAGTCATGTTCATTTGTATCAATCAATCTTCATCTTCATCGGAAACCTCTTCCCATTCATCTTCATCGCTATCGTCATCAACATACGTCTCTCCATCATTCTCCGAACTATCATCTCCAGCCTCATCAACATCTTCAACCTCATCAACATGGCAGGGATCTTTGTCAATCTGTACTCCCTTCTTTTTTGTTGTTTGCCTTTCAATTCCTCGCATGTGCGATTATCGTGACCTTTTTCTTTGCAAACACTACATGTTCTCGTTCTCTTACCTTTTCGACTAATCATTTGTTCCTTCTTTGATTTAATCCTTTTATGTGTACCTCCTTCGCTCCATGGAATATTTACGATGCGACACATGGAGACATACAAAGGAAAAACACCGTGGACATGTGGGTTGGTCAAAGAAGCTGATGAAAGCATCGGACAATGGACGCAATTACTGTTTTAAGATGCTCCATGGAGATGAATGGGAAGAGGTTTCCGTAAATATTCCACAATCAACACCGTTATTAAGAGTTCTCCAATCCATTTTTTTCCGTACTATAGCTGATTTTTCAAGCTCGTTGATTGCTGCTGTAGCCCTTGACTTCTGCTTTAAGTATAGTATCAGGACCCTTTTCTGTAAGAAAGCAACATTTTGTATGTAGTTAAGTTTGCATTAACACATATATATTTGAAGAAATGTGTTATTACCAGCGTGTTTGGAAGCCCTTTGTATCTATCATCAAAGTCTTGCTCTGCTGTTGAGTTGTCTAGTATTTCAACTTGCCCGGTTTTCATGTGAAAACACATGCAATAGAAATGGTCACCCTGAAGTATGGGAATAAACAAAAGATCCACCAATTCTAGTTTTTTTAGGCCATATTTCTTTAACATGTCATCGAGATTTGAGCTAAAAACTTTTACCCGCTTTTGGTCGCTATAGCTATCGCCGTACATAGTGCTTGGCTGAAAATTGTTTAAAGTAGATGCAGGTACGGTCATTTTCTAATATGTTAAAATTGAAAGCCATGCGATATACTGTGTATACGTATTCTGGCTAAATTGAACATTCCATGCGAAATGGTTAATATACATGCGGATTATAAATCAAAAAAACTAAAAAAATTGACCCATTATCAAAAAACATACCAGCATTGTGCTATGCAGGAAGAGCCTAAGAGCCTGTAAGGAGACGATATTTTATCCCTCCTCTTCTCTTCTTGGTTGAGCACGTCAACAAATGTATCTATCCCGCTTGCAGCTACATACTTATTTGGAAAGAAGCTCTAAAAGACAACCTTGAATGCCTGAACCCTAGTCTTTGAACGGTAAAATACAGACCTGCCGGTGAAAAAATATTTAATTAAATTCCATACACAAGCTCATGCACACATGGTTGTACTTTTCCAAAAAGTATATACTTAATTTGATGAAATAGTATACTTACTCTATCCCCGCGAGTGTAGCAAATGTGTACCTAACAACACTTAACTCACAATCCAGGAGTGCCTCTTTCACGTTAACCACTCTGTTACAGTAGGGGGGAACAAAACGCCTCTCCGAGGTCTGAATATCTCTTCTCATTCCGAACTTTTGCACTTTCTATTGACTTAAAAACTATCTCATTCAATCCTTTGGGTACGAACTTTTTGTGTCCCCCGTGTACCTTTTTATCTGCTTTCCTTTTTTCAGGTGGATGTTTTTCAACTTGATTTGAGTCCTTTTTTCCAAACAAGTGGTGGGTTCTTCTCCTTGTGTACTCTAGTCGTTGTATCTACCATTTGGGGTTGTTCCTTATCTGGATGTGGTGTGAGACTCGAGTGTTTCAACATAGTACAATTCCTCAGCCGTCACATCGGGATATACCATAACGTCATTACTTGATTCATTTTCTTGTTGGTTTTGTGTACTTGCTGCTAGATCAACTGCCTCTGCCTCTGTTTCACAATTGTTATCATCTTCGAGTCCATGATCTGCATGCGGTTCTTGATCTTTTTGCGTAGATTCGGCTAAAGAAACTGTTTCCATCACGGCGTTACCACCTTCTGAAAGTAAGTTCGATTTAAGACAAAAAACTTTGTTGTTTATTTTCCGTTAGTCCTATGTTGTAACCTAAACGTTTACCTTGCACAGGCGACTGGTTGTAAACGTATACGCCGGGTTCCGCAGTTTGCAATCTTGCAATACAAGTATCTGAAATCACATCATCAGCTTCTTGCACACCTATACAACCATCAATTGTGCCAATTAACAAGATTATGTATCTTGAGCATACGAAACTGCCATTCTGACCCACAAACAATTCATTTCGCATAGGTATATGTCGAAATCGCACAGTCATGAGTCCAAGTATAATTATTTTTGTTACCTTCTGTTTGTTTGCCCCTCAAACTGTCCCTGTTGTTTTCTTCATTGTTGTGTTGGACTTCTTCAATATCTGCATTCTCTCTACAATATGTATCTTCCATGTGCTCGTTATCTGCTTTTTTAGCATTACAATCTGCAGAATCTGTTGATTGAACAGAATTTGACATAATATCAGATGCAGTCATACAAATTGATGATGCGAAATGACAAATTCGCAGTCACATTAGTATATGTATTATTAAATGTCTTACCTTCTGTCACTTTGTCCCCCATAATATCCCTGATGTTTTCTTCGTTGTGTTGGCTTTCTTGATAATCTGCATTCTCTCTAGAACCAGTATTTGGCATACTATCAGAAGCAGGCATACAACATGTGGATGTGCGAAGTGTGTTTTCCCATTGTTTGCAAGCTTGCAAAATCTCCGGATCCCAAAAACATTTTGTTTTCGCATCCGAAACCAACTTGTTCATCTCCAAAACAATTGAATTGTATTTCTTCATATTGCTTGTCATTCGCTTCAGGAGATTCTGCATTTCGCATGTTTAATAATCAGATTATAATATAGGAAAATTTGAATAATATAATACACACGAAGATAAGTTTTCTGTGACAGACCCGTTTATTGATGCGTGAATCCTCTCGCCTCTCCTGTTCAGAACTATAAAACACGGTGGGAGAGAGTTGAACAGGTGTGCTATAATTATCCAATATTTTCTACGTTTGTCTCCCAACTCCCATCACAAGGTTCAATTCTGATGTTTCCAGTTCAAGCATATCATCTGCCATGCTGTAGGGTTCATCTCTGTCTACTGTTGGAAACGTACTCCCTTTTATGTAGCAATTTGAGAGGTCCACTATTGGTATTGTATACTCTTCTGCTGAATGATCTTGCTCATGTTCACAATCATTCTCATTTTCATTATCCGTAAGAGGACCTTCTGCTGACTGATCTTGATCATGTTCACAATCGTTCTCATTTTCATTATCCGTAAGAGGACCTTTGGTGCTCACATGCTCTTTCAATTGATCAATCAGCGCATACGATATATAGTGAATAACTGGGATTTTTACCACAACTTCCTTGAAAATCCGATGTCTCTTGTTGAATTCATGTGCGTATAAAAGTTGTTTAATATATCAAAAAAAGGCATCTTAGTGACGACGTTACATATCAAAGTGCGAAGTAATAGAAAAACATACGTAAGAAAAGCGACGGGCCCAACGTATTGTATTTTTGTGTTTTTCCATCCGCTCCTCATCCGACGTAGACATTCCAAAACATACGAGCACCAATCCAAATTTGGTATATCGTCAACAGATGTTACACCCAACAAACAGTTATCATCCGCAGTTGTAGCTTTTGTTATCTCAACAAAAATTGTCATAAAATATACTAGAAAATTGAGTTTAAACAGGTTACCCACATCTCTTTGTTCAGACATGGCTGTTGCAACCGAGGCATGAGTAATCCTTGCATTTTCTGCCCATTGGTTCCTGAACAAATCTAGTATACTATCCCCACCTTCGGGTTCCTCATGTTTTTTAATTTTTTCAGCCTTTTTTAATTTTCTCTTATCAGCAACCGTAACAACCGGTTTAGAACCTTTTGGTATACCAAATACTTCGTATACCGATTCTGAAGTAATTTTAATCTTATGATTTCCAACGTTTACCTTATCAAACTGCTCATCAAAGTTTCTCACAAGCCAAAAACCCAAACGAGTTGAAATATGATTAAGTTCTATATCTAGAACGGATCCGAACCCCATACTTTTCACACCGGCGACTTGTGCGTCTGAAAATTTCTTAATAGTTTCCTTGTACGGGGTAGGTTGGCATCACAACAAAATGGATTCGTTGTTGTATTCGAAGAAGGCCCTTGCCTCTATCCTGCTTGGATCTGGTTCTTTTTGCCTTTTTTCGTTTGTGGGGTGTTTTGCTTGTGTTTTCCCTTTCTCACCCACTTTATGATATTTTTTACTTGGAACAGGTTCTACGAAGTCATCATCATCATTTTCTTCTTCTCTGATCCTTTTTCTACTTGTTGTTTTTTGTTTGAATGTGCTTATTGGTAATTAAAAATCATCATCACTGTCAAGATCTGCAAATGGCAAAAGAAAAATGAGGAATCTTTACCCCTCCTGCTCAATTCGTATATATTGAAACCCAAAAGCAAATGAATTCGCATAGGTAACTAATATTCCATTACAAAGAACAAAAATAAAAACGATTTCGCACTGTAAATTTGATTTCGCACAGGCAACAAATAAACATCAAAAGTCATGTATTATGCAAAGATAGCAAACTAAGGCCTTTTGGCACAGTTAAAACATATTCGTCGGTACAAAATCGCCCCCTAAATTTGACTATAACAACAAAAAGATTAAACCATAACAACTATCAATTTCAATTAAACCTGGTATTATCCTCTTCAACTGTGGTCTTTCATTGTTCTTCTTGCTCCGTTTCTTTGCAAAAGTCCTAAATCTCATCAACGATGCGTTCAGAAAACTAAACAAAAGGCAAAAATTCAAGTTTGGTTACCTTTGGAAGCTGCATTCGTCATTTTTCAGTGGTTTCGCACATGAATCAATGTCCGGCAATGGCGGTTGGAGAAGAAAGAGGAACTATTTTTGATTTTGGATTGTAGGGTTTAAAAGTGATTCAAATTTCAAAGGATCATCGCTGATTTACCGGGATTCTTTGTTTGGGAATTGTCAATTTTAACCTTAAACGAATCAAATTACGTATATTAATTGTTTTTTTTTAGTTTTGGTAATTATTGTCTCCGTGTTTGATGGTGCGAGATCGGACGGTGCAGGAGATCGCGTACATAATGTATGATAATATGTAATGTATGTTAAATGCCCTCTCTCTCTATATATATACTATTCTAAGTACCCGTGTGTTACACGGGTTACTCAAAGTAAATTATGTAACATTTAAAACTGTTGACATAAAATTTGAAACAAAGGATATGTTCCATTACTTATGTAAATATTAAATTACAATAAACCAAAAAATTTATTTCCGTATGTTTATCGTCTTTGTCTATATTAGTAATTAGTAATTTGATGAAGGTGTAACTGTAAGTGGAGGGGGTTTACATTTCTTTCCTCAATGATCGTAAGCAGCAAAACTCAAATATTATCACACACTGTAATGCAAATCTCACGTGTTAACTACCATAAAAGAATGAATTATCAAGAATCATGTATGAAATTGAAGTTCCCATAATAATTGCTTAGAAAAGAAACTCATTAATAATTGAAGTACCTGTGTGTTACACAGGTGGCCTCAAAGTAAATTATATTTATAATAGTATTCAGATGTCGCTTTGAAATGAAAAAAATGTTCCATTGCTTAAGTATGGATATAAGTTTTTAAACCAGTTATATGATTATTATACTACGGTTTATTTACAAACCTTAACTTGCTTACTTCCTACAACCTAACAATACCCCACAACCCCCCACCCCCACCACCCATAAGGTTAGCCGAAACACTTGTAAGTTATTTTTTTCCTAGATTTAAAAACCTAGTTGTACACACTTATAATTAGTAACCATATTTTTTCTTTAACAAACATTAAATTTTTCGATTCTAGGCCACAATCAATAACCATAAAAAAAGCTCAAGATAGGTTCCTAAACACTTTCATTAGCAGCACTTGCAATTTTAGGCCACAAAGATCTGCACATTGCTTTCCAATTGGTGCAAAAAAGAATGTATACAAACATTCAAACTTAGTACAATACTAATCTATCTATTAACAACTAAGGAGGCTGTAAAGCTTTATAACAACTTGAACACATTATAAGAGTGTTCACGAACTGTTGAAACTGAACGGTTTGAAATTTATACGGTTCGGTACACGATTTGGCGGCTCGGTCCGGTTTGAAACTTAAAACCAATCAACCCACCCATTTAAATCGTGTGGGTTGTAGTTTCTCAAAACAACAATTAGCAATTCAGCAAAAAAAGTTCATGAGTATCACCTAACCGGATCGTGAACACATTTGACGTGTTTCCTTCTTTATCTAAATTAGTTTATGAGAGAGTAAATCATAACAAAAATCAGCAGGCAAATACAACAGTTGATAGAAATTACCTTCCATTTCTCCCTTGAAATTTACAAAAACACTTGCATGCATTTTATAGGAGACCAGCCTGAGATCACAATACCAATGCTTGTTAATGAAGATCATTATGCAATATAAAACAAATAGATGGATCACTTAAGATGGTAAAAATTCATTCCTCGCATATCAAATACCTTAATGTTGCAAAATATGACTAATTTAAAAAAAAAGATTTCAAATCGGTTACCTTAATAGTTCTCCGTGGCTCAGATGGCACTAATCAACTCGATTCTGGTATATGAACTATCGCATGGTTATCAGGTGCAATCGCCAGAACCCTAGGTCACCAATCTTCACGAAAGAAGACCATGTAGGGTGAATCACCTGGGCAAAAAGTCACCAGGAACGTGCAATCTCAGCCAGTTACCACCGCTTCTCAGCCACCACCACTGCCGACATTTCTCTCACATCTCTTTGTTGCGCTCTCTCTCTCTCTCTCTCTCTCTGATACGTGCTTAATCCACACAAAGATGCCATGTCACCCATGTTTAGGCCAATTATGCATTTGTTTTCTATTACTGCATAATATTAGGAGTAGTTAAATTACCAAAACATTTTCTATTATTGCAATTTGTTGGTCACGTAGCCATGTTGAGGTTAATGTTGCATGCATGTCCCTTGAAAAAAGGGAGTAGTGGAGTAGTAAGTTAGGATAGTTTTGCATATTTATTTCGATGTACTGCATAATGGAAAAATAGAAGAAAAATTGCAGAAAAAACTCTTGTATTTCCTTTCTTGTGTTCTTGGAGCTTGACCCCCTCTAAGGGTTATCTATCTTTGAAGCTTGATCCACTCTACGGATCCCTATCTCTCTCTCTCTCTCTTTGTACGAATACATGTATCTCTCTTCATGTGATAAATGAGAAGAAATTTGGGGTTGTTGAAATACCGAAGATAGAGGCATCTTCTTGCGCTGTCGGGAACACCGGAAGCGGTGTTAGCTCCATCGCTATCTCTCTCTCTTCGTGAGTGCTTCTTCTCGCTCTAAACTGTGCTTCTACGTCTCCCTCTCTCTCCCCGGTATTATAAAACAGAGATGACATGAAGAAGTAGAGGTGTGGCTGTCGTTACACGCAGGAGAGATGTTGCCTAATACAGGATGCGATCGTCTACAAAAAAAAGTCTATCTTTAAAGTTATAACGACCCTGCCAAGTAAAGAAATCTATTAGAACAATCGCATTAGCACACATCTTATATAGCATTCTACAGCAAGGAAAACAAATCAATACTGAAGACCTTACCCTGGTAAAAACAGGTTCTTATGCGGAGGTGTACAATGTTGTTGACAGATCCCGAAAAACGGAAATGATGAGTCCGACGCAGATTTTGTTCATTCTACACCTGATACAACTCCAGCAGCTCTATAAAAAATAACACGCAACCACATAGTGTTTCATATATCTTTCTTTCTAAACACTAACAACCCGCTCTATATTCATAAGATAATAATAAAAAGAGAATCATCATACATATAAAACTTTGAATAATAACAATGAAAAGAAAACGACTAATCATAATAAAAAATACATGATCCTTTACTGCTGATTGATATTAGGCTCGTAATGAGTTTAATTTGCTTGAAACACTATCATTTAACATCCAACCACAAAACAACATACGAAACAAAGTTTGTCATTAAGGCATAATCAACAATTTTAAGTAATATTCTCTTATTTTATCGTTCAAGATTCAGGTAAATGCATCTTTTTCAACTTCTTGTTTGCTGTATTCGAACATAAAACAGCAAGCCTTCGATTCGATTCATCAATCAACCGGTTCGAAACAAAAAATCCAAATCAATTTTCTTGAATTTCTGACCCATAATCCCCATTCGACGCTTTTCTACTCAATTTTATCAAATATATGCTTAGAAAAATACATTGCCTAATCTGCAAATTGAACACCAACTTAGTCGAATCTCAATTAAAAAACTGTAATACAAATTGCACTAGATAACCTTTCTCAAGGGTAAGTTTTTGTCACTTTACAACTCTGGGTATAGCAAAAGCCTAGGTGGTTAAAAAAACGACGGTGGATGGACTATGGTGAAGCTACGACCATCGCCTCTCTCCTTCACGCTCTCTCTATCTCGTCTTCCATGTAGGTATATCTTGTTTTAATGTGCTTTTCATGTGATCAAGAAACACAAATGTATATTCTATTTATCTTCAACAGAGAATACAATAACAAAACTCATGACCATTACACGGCTAATAATCATAGCGATGATAAAAAACCATTTTTATCAACACATATCGAACTGATTTGAACACAAAAAACCTGACCCACCCATGTTAACCCAATATATTCATTTAATAAGGTAGAAAATGGTGAAAGCTGTTCAACTTCTCTATCATAACATAACATATGACTATTACACGCCTAATAATCATAGCGATAATAAAAACTATTTTTATCAACACTTGTCAAACTCATTTGAATACAAAAATAACACCCACCCATGTACCTGTTAACCCAAGATTCGTTTAATAAGTTAAAAATGGTCAAGCACCGGTCAACTTTAAACTCATTTTAATGGTACAGATTAGAATTTTTTACAAGAGTCATGTACTGATAAAATTTATAAAGGATAAATTAAAACATTTAAAAAAAGGGTTAATTCTGACTTGATCACCCACTTGGTTATTTTCTTCTTTGTGTTATCGCAAAACAAAAATAACAAAACAACTCACTGGCTTCCGTTGTGTCTTTAAAAGAAAAAAGCAATCAAAAGACTTCTGCTCAGATCAAAGTAGATCAAACTCAATATTGCTAATATCTTATAATTAAAAAAACATAAAAAAAGAAAAACAACTAACCTTTCTTTACAATTCTTTGGAGAATATTTGGATTCAATTCATTTCTTGAACAGATTAACACCTAAATTTCAAGATCTCACTTTCCGATCAACTTTTCCGGGAAGTCCTTTCCGATTGTATTCAGTTCTTTGCCACATATCTGTCTAAACTACGACTCAAACTTCAAGAAATATACAGAGAAAATTAGGCCAAGAATATACAACAAAAAAAACAAAATCCAAAAAAAACACGATTCTGCAAAACTTTTTCCAACCAAGTTATTTTGTTTGCATTACACCAACATACCCCTACCCATTGGGTAATAAAGGATAACAAAAGTTAACAACAACAGTCCATCCACGGATGCTACTATAAGATTCACAAAAGCCCCAAAAGTTATGAAATTCAAACACAAAGTATATATAAAACATTTACAAAAACTAATTTTGTTAGACCCATTTGAAATAACATACAACATTGATCGATAAAGTGAGGTAAACCACATATAATGATAAAGAAATTTTATGGGTTTCAAAATCGCTATTGATGGTTATTTATTCTCATAATTTAGAAAGTAATGTTTATATCTGTTTCCCTCATTCAATGTATTCTCATAATTCCCGGCACCAAACTCTTTCAATGGCTTGTATTGCTCTTCCATTGCATATAGAAAAGATTGATCTGAACATCAAAACCCAAAAATAACATAACCCTAATTGGCAATTAACCCAACGGAAACAGTGAAAACAATCAATATATGCAATGATAAGGTTGATTTAATTTCAAAAAGAATAAGAAAACCCCCATGAAACAACTACTCTGTTTTCATTTGAAACTGAACAACCCATACATGAAATCCTGAAACCAAAAAAGTTATAAAATCAGACAAAAATAATGCAAAAAATTTAGGGATGAAAGCATAACTTTGAAGAAGATTACCTGAGGTAGAGCAATTCTATTCTGATTAACAGAGTCTGAAAGAAGAATAATAAGAAATAAATAAGCGGATGTTGAGTGATATATATATATATATATATATATATGTGTGTGTGTGTGTGTGTGTGTGTGTGTATTCAAAGACTGAAAGACGCAAGATCGTCCACGCTTGAAGACGACGATTGTGATATTCTAAGGGTTTGTGAAAATAGAGGGTTATGATACATGGATAGAGATAATGCAGATGGATAAAAAGCTTACCTTTCACCCTAGAACCCTAACAACAACGCTGATGAAGATGTTCACAAGAAAACCTAACCAAAAAAAAATTAGGGTTTCTAGTTTCTCTTGTAAAGATTGAAGAATCCCTTTTTCTGATAGGGTTTGATTAGAGAAGAGTAGGAGAAGATAAAACAATTCTCTGGATAATCAAGAACCCTATGATTAGTTTAAATCAAAAGCAAATTACCAAGTTCATCAAATAACCCACAAAAATAAAGAAAAGCATAATAGTCCCTGGCCCAAGCAACAATTAAAATTAAGAACATAAAAATAATATGGATGCGAACATATCAAGACTTCCCCCTTAGCCACTTTTGTCCTCAAGAGTGAGCTCGCTGAAGTCCGGAAAACGCAACTTTAGCTCATCTAAAAACTCCCACGTAGCATCGTGAGTGGTTTGGTCCTTCCAGTGCACGAGTACTTTCATCACCGCCTTATTACCTCTTTTAACCAACTTCCTGTCCAACACAGCCAACGGGTGAAGATTAAACCGAGCTTCCACCGGTAAGGGAACAATCTTTTCTGGAGGTCCGCACGGTCCCTTGAGCAACGACACGTGAAAGACCGGATGGATGTGAGCTTCTTCCGGTAGATCGAGCCGATAAGCAACCGCTCCAACCTTTTCTATGATAAAAACGGCCCGAAATACTTGGGAGTGAGTTTTGAATGCTTGTGTACCCGTAACGAGTTCTGCATATACGGCTGGAGCTTGAGGTATACCCACTGACCCGGTTCAAACACTCTTTCTGACCTCTTTTTATCTCCTTGTTGTTTCATACGGTTTTGAGCCTTCAAAAGTGACTGTCTAAGTACCCCGATGGCTGCCTCCCGATCTCACATCACCTCATCAATTTCACTATCAGTCGCATCCCTTGGATGTAAGGTATATGCAGCGGGGGTCGATACCCGTACAAGGCTTCGAATGGGGTACGGCCTAGAGAGGAATGAAACGAGGTATTGTACCACCATTCAGCCGTCGCTACCCACTTGACCCATGTGTGAGGTCGCTCCATCACCATGCATCGAAATACCCCTCTAAACACCGGTTTACCACCTCTGTTTGGCCGTCAGTTTGAGGGTGGTACGCCGTTGACAACTTCGCCTCGATGCCCTGAAGATGCAAAAACTCCGTCCAAAAAGAACTCAAAAAGATCGGATCTCGGTCGGAGACGATAGAACTTGGCCCCATGCAGCTTGTAACATTGTCAAAAAAAACTTGGGCACATCCTTTGATGAATAAGGGTGACCCAATAACATAAAGTGCCCTATTTCGTGAGACGATGCACTACCACAAAGACAGTGTCTTTGCCTTAACCTTGGCAACCCACCGATAAAATCCATCGATATATCCGAAAAATCATCTCCGGCATCGGTAACGGCTGCATCAACCCCGGCGAAGCCACGTTTTGGTTTTAGCCCGCATGCAACACGTCACAATTACGTACTACTCGTCTCACTACCTTGTTTATTCCTTTCCAAAAAAATAGCCCTTTCACTCGTTGCACCGTAGCTCGCACCCCCGAATGCCCCCTACCGGTGATTCATGGCATAATTTTTACCATTTCCTCATGTAGGGCGACGTCATTACCAACTACCATACGATTCTCGCGACAACCACTTACCGTTCCACCTGTACTTCGCATGACCCTCTCCCGCTGTGACCTTACTTACCAATTGTTGAAGATCAATATCATTTTTTTGGCTTCCAATTATTCTGTCCAGCAAGAGTGGCTCTAGTTGTGATACGGCTGTGACAAATAACTCCGATCCTTGCACCCGTGACAGCGCATCGGCTACCACGTTTTCTCGCCCCTTTTTATACTCAATGGAGTAATCGTATCCCATAAGTTTTGCTAGCCATTTATGTTGTAGAGGGGTAGTCACCTTTTGAGTGAGTAGGTGTTTAAGAGATTTTTGATCCGTACGAATGACAAATGGGCTGGTAATAAGGTAATAGTGCCACTGTTTCACCGCCAACATGATGCCAATAACTCCTTCTCATAAACCGAAAGCGCGTTCTGCCTTGGCGACAAAGCCCGGGATAAAAAAGAGACCGGGTGTCGGTCTTGCATCAAGATCGCCCCTATCCCCCCTGCCGACGCATCGGTTTCGATTACAAACTGTTTGGTGGGATCGGGTAAGTTAAAACCGGGGCCGAAGTAAGTGCACTCTTGAGACGATCGAAAGCATCTTGTGCTTCCACTCCCCACTTAAACGTGTCTTTTTTCAACAAGTCGGTGAGTGGTCGTGCGATCATTCCGAATGAACGTATGAATCGCCGGTAGTACCGGCTAAGCCCAAAAACCCTCTAAGTTGTTTGACAGTTTTCGGAGTTGGCCATTGTTGCACTGTTTTCAATTTTTTTCGGATCTGTGCTCACCCCTTCTTTCGCTATAATGTGACCCAAGTATTCGATTGCTCGGCCCCCAAATACACACTTCGACTCTTTGGCAAACAGTTTGTTGGCTTGCATTATTGTGAGGACCTGTTCCAAGTGATGCCGGTTGATCCTCCTCACTTCGGCTATAGACGAGGATATCGTCAAAGAAAACCAACACTCTCTTCCGAAGCATGGGTTTAAATACGTGGTTCATAGGGCTTAAACGTTGCAGGAGCGTTAGTCAAGCCAAAGGGCATGACGAGGAATTCATATTTCCCCTCGTGTGTACGAAATGCCGTTTTCGGTACGTCCTCGACTGCCATTCTCACTTGATGGTACCCGGATCGGAGATCCAACTTCGAAAAAAAAGAGGCTCCCGCTAACTCATCTAACAGCTCATCGATAAGCGGAATCGGAAACTTATCTTTTACGATGCTTTGTTGAGACGCCTATAATCCATACACATTCGCCATTGGCCGTCTATTTTTCTTGACGAGGACTACCGGAGCCGCAAACAAACTTTGACTATTCTGAATGATTCCCGAGTCTAACAGTTCACGCGTGGTTTTTTTGATAACATCCTTTTAACCCATCCGCGGGTAAACCCTCTTTCAACACTATTTTGTGATCAAACGGGCGTCAGGGCGGTAAACCCGTGGGCACCTAGAAGACGCATGGGAATCGGGCCACCAACTCTTTCCACCGATTGGCCCCCTCTTGTTCACTCGGGACGTTTACCACACGGGACTGGTAGTTGTCTCCTTGTTTACCGTTGGTAAGTGTAGGCTGAACAATTATAGATCCCGGCCCTCGCATGTTTACCCATCTTCTCAAGGGAGCACACAGCGAACAAATTATTTTGCAGCCCCTTTAGTTCGTAATTCTTACCCCTAGTTCGAATCTCATCGTCATTTTCTGGAAATTCCACAGAATTCGCTCAACGGAAGCAACCATTGCACCCCTTAAATCATGTTATAATTTTCAAGAGGCAACAGTAGTACCTCGGTTGTGAACCAGTTCCCTTGCATGTTCCATTGGAATTCTCGGCACACTTAAATACTAGTTAACTTCTTTCCGTCCGCCACCCCTACGGTCACCGGCGCTATAGTCACGGCTTCACAACCCAATTTCTTGGCAACCTTTCCCTAAGGAAGTTATGTGTCGATCCGAGTCTATAAGTATATGGAGTTGACGGGTACCCATCGACCCACTGACCCGCATAGTCGAGTAAGACGGAATACTGTTAAAGCGGTATTGAAATCTGATGTTCGTTTCCTCTTCTTTTTCGGGTTCCTCTTCTTCCCCTGAATTCTCTCCTCCTCATCAACTTCGATGATATAAAGTTGCTTACGGGGTTTCGCACATATATGCCCGGTACAAACTTTTCGATGCACCAAAAACACTCCCCCTTCGCCCTTTTCTGTTCCAATTCTTTGCTGGTCAAACGTCGCTGATTGTGAACCGGGCGCGGTGTGGTGGTTGTTGCTCGGTTGGGGGTGGGTAGGAGAGGCATTTAGCGGCGTTAGTAGGTGGTGCAATTTTCGTGTTGGTGGTCTTTGAGGCTCCCCCGTTCCACCTTCCCCAGCAAATTTTTCCTCCAACGTTTCGTTATGAGGGCTTGGGTCTTAGCTAACTGTACGCCTCATGCAACGTACGTGGCTTAAACATTTTTACCGGTCCCCGGATGTCCGGTTTGAGAGCCTTGATGTATAAGCTCATGGCTTGGGTTTCGCTCAGGGTAACCTTGTTCAACAGTGAGTCGAAGGTTGTGTTCAGTTCTTGTAACGACCCGGTTTGTGTTAAGGATGCCATCTCTTCCAGTGGGTCTTCAAACAACGCATCGGAAAAACGCGCTGAAATAGACCGAACATAATCCGCCCATGGTACCTCGGCCACCGTAGCATTCCTTGTCTTCGTATATGCATGGTGCCATTGGAACGCATCACCCTCCAGATGAACCGCCGCACAACAAAGTTTGGATTCGTCTGGGGTGCCATCCATTGCGAAGAAGTGTTCGCAACGATAGACCCAACCCTCCACGTCGGCCCCCGAGAATTTAGGGAATTCAATCTTACCGATACGGAATGGTTTGGAACCTCGTGAATCAGCATCCGGATCAGAGAAAGAACTGAAAGAACTACCCGACGACTGCACGGCTTTATCACGCACCGTCTTCAAAATCTCTTCCTGCTGCTTCGAAGATTGTTCCTGTTGCTTCATCAGGGCCGCTAACGCAGCTTGGATGTCGTGGATTGTCTTATCATGGGACTTGGGGGTGTTGTCGATTTCATTATTGCGGGTATTAGTCATGGCTGCGGCAAGGAATTCCGATGAGGAATCGGAATGGCTCTAATACCCTGATAGGGTTTGATTAGAGAAAGACTAGGAGAAGGATAAAACTAATTCTCTGGATAATCTCCAGGAACCGTATGCATTAGTTTAAATCAAAAGCAAATTACCAAGTTCACCAAATAACCCACAAAAATAAAGAAAAGCCATAATAGTCCCTGGCCCAAGCAACAATTAAAATTAAGAACATAAAATACGGATGCGAACGTATCATTTTCGATCGTCAATTTCATAGCTGAAGAGAGCCGTATGCGGCGGTGGATGATTAGGATTCTGAAAATAAGGAAGAGTGATACAAGAGGAGAAAACATTTGAAGAAGGAAAGGATCTCCTTGATTTTCCAAACGCGTGTGAAAGAAAAAGCCTAAAAAAAATACCGCTCAAAAAACAATTCTCTTGCCTAAGAGCCATGCCACATCATTGGTCAAATGGTCACACTTGAATCATTTTAGTATAATAGATAGATATTTTAAGATTCTGAATTTTATAAATTACAATAATGACCCCTGTGATAAAATTGTTAAAAAAGAATAGATCCTCTAGTTATTAAAAGGCATTTAAGTCATTTTAGTAAGACTTAACAAAAAAAAATTAATAGGGGTTGGCTTTAGTACAAAATTAATAGGGTTGGCTTTAGTACTCAAAATTATGACAAATTAAAACGTTAATACTTGATTTTGCAACAAAAAACAATTAATACCTAACATTGAAACTTGGCACAAACCACAAGGACCAACGGTGTAATTTTTTCTATTAGAATTAGATTCCACTTTGAATTATAATACCGGTGATTATATATTTGCCTTGGAATAGGAGATAGTTAATCGTCCGATTTTAAATATATGTTTTTAATATTTCTATTTATATACATTGATTGGAGATGGAGAAAGGTAATTGTACAAGATGAAAAAAATGTACAAAGTGTAGGAGATGAGTTTGGTCCTTTGATGTACCAAAAGTAGTTTGATAATTATCAACTACATTACCCTAATCTAGACACTAAGTTAAACTCTGAACTCTTTAAAACTTGACTAAACTACTAACCGACAAGTGTACCGACCGACTCTAGTATAGCTAAGTAAGGCCGGAAATCGAACCCACAAGACTCTTTTGATTACGTTTACTAAACTCACTAGACCTAATGACTGACACGACTAACTTGGATTTTACTCAGATGATGATAAAGAGACTACCTAGGCTAGAATCACATATGCTATTAGCTATCTTTCTACCGAACATGAACCGTTATGGAATCGGGATCGTAAGATACTAAACTTACCGAGAAACCAAACAGGACCCCTCGACCCCTATCGAGAAGACGCCTATGGAACTCTAATAAGTTGTTTAAAAACTGTTTAAATAGACTCCCTCACGATCATCTAATGATTCTAATAAAGTACCCGTTGGCGAAATCTATCTCATGGCGTGAAAATCAAGGGTAACTTGGAAACCTGATTCGACTCGATAAGCAAGAATTGGGAAGACAACTAAGTCGGACTTCTCACAAAGAACCTAAACCTAGCAATTTACCAACCTAGAAATATTGAAAATCTCGCACGTCACGGTTATTAAGATTAGTAGAACATCTAGACCTACTCGATTCACGGATATCACTTCTATGGTGTATTGGCCAATTAACCATAAAAATCATAGCAAGGTCTATGAATGATATAACACGAAGCTATTATATGAAAGACATTCAACTAAGAACATTTGAAGCAATAAACATTCATCAAACAAGTAAAAGAATCCATATACATCGAATCAATATTACCAAGTCTTTACTTTTATAGAAAATTCCAAAACTAGTTCATAATCTGAATAAAAATCAAAATTTTAACACTTGTTCATCTTAACCTAGGTAGTTCATGCAAAATTAGCCTAAAATCATCGTTAAAATAGTCAAAACACAAAGTTTAAAAGAGGAATTCATGGTGATAAGATGAAACGTATAAAAACTGAAAAAAATGGGAAGATGAAACCCGGTATCCTTCGTTCTCGTCCCTTGGATTTTCAATCGTATGATTTCCTAACTTCAAAACCTTCGAATTCTGACTTTGTTGAGCTTCAATTTGTCCAAAGATGTCCAACTTTCGTAGGGTTATGAGTATCCTCTAATTGTGATAATAATCTACAACTTATGAGACAACCCTAACAAAAAGACGAAACATTGTGTGGAAACGCGGGGAGCATAAGGTGTTGTTGTCGCGTGACGCGGCAACTAAAAGTCAAACTAGGTCAATTCCCATCCTCGTGTCATGCGGGGAGGCTTCACTTCCTAGTCGTGTGACGCGGCCTGGTGATTTTCTCTCGAAACTTGTGTCATTTCAACTCTCAGTCCCGCGAACTCGTTTCGGTGCTCGGTTTTCTAAATAAATGATCCGTTTACACCCTTTTCAGCAATACTTAACAACCGAGACCTGGAAAACAAAAAGTAATCAATAAAATACATATTCTACCTAAAATCGACACAAATGGACTCGAAAATTGTACAAACTATACACGATAAATGGATGTATTTTACAATACATCAAATATCCCACACTTGCTCTTTTTTCTTCCATGAAAAAGAGTTATGCTAATTGAATCATAGTCAAGTTTAAATCCGGTTTCAAATATATAAATTATTCAATTAGAATTAACTCACATGTTAATCGCGATTGCAGGTATACGATCCATTTAAACCCAACATCAGTTTCTAAGCCCTTGTCATGTTTATTATTTCAAGTGCGGTCAGTCAACCTAGGGTCTCACACTAAAAGTCACAGTTTCACATAATCCTACCTCAAGCTTTTGAAACAAAAGGAACAATCAATTGACTATTTCCTAACCGTTTTATGCCAAAACCAAAAGAATTTAAAATAAAAAAAAATTCTCTCTTTTTTTCATGAGCACATAATTGTACCTAACCCAGAGGTTATCAAAACCAGAGTCACCATCCCTAGTAATGACCACATGAGCTTCGGTAATTCATTATTTCTTCCTAAGTTAACCTAGAGGAAATCTAGATCAGAGTCGTCATCCCCAAGGGAGATTCCATAAGCCTCGTTATTTTTCTAGCTCATTTATTCTAATTTAACGCATTTTTTCTTTGATAAAAAACTCTAATAGTTTTAACTTTTAACGGCATTTCTTATACTATTTTTAACGTTTTCGGTTTCCCTGTTTCTCCTAGATGAGAACCCACAAGTATCCGAATATTATTAATTATATTCAGCTCAAAGGAAAACCTATCATTGATTGGTACGGCCTACCCACATACCCCAAATTAGACATGTTTTCAATTGTTTATTTCCTCTTATTATTATTATTATTATTATTATTTGAAAACCAAATAAAACCAAACTGTACTATCATTTTCCGTATTCGAACTGCACACTTCTACATCAGAGACATCTTTTATTTTTTCGATTCTTGGGTTTTTAATTATTTTTTTTTCAAATTTTTGGTTTAGACGACTCTATATCTCATCCCCACACTTAAACTCTACATTACCCTCAATGTAGGAATAGAAACCGACTCAAAATAAAAATAAATAAGAATAAATCAACAGGGGCAAAATTGAAAAAGAATTAGTTGGTTAAATAATCACGTAAGCTCCAAAACTCTCGTCCAATCTAGCTCAATCGTATAGCATTCCATTCACAATCGGCTACTCTAAGAGACTGACATGCTCGGTAAAGGCTTTGAACTCTAATGAGTAGCTCCGAAATCACCCAGTAATATCGGAACCGTACTGATGTTTTACGGATTTTTATTGATGTAAACAAGACTCTATTTTTTGAGTTTTGTCTTTGAATGGCGACTGAGTACGGGCAGTACATTTTACACCTGAACAAACGTAAGTAAGAAAAAATCAAAGCAGTACCGACTCGACAAAAAAGACCGACTCAAAAACACTGAGTTAGACTTATGGTACAAAATAACAAACTCATAATACAGGAAAATACGTACCATACCATAATGAAACCGAACGCAAGAAACTAATCAAACCCGGAACAAAACTGAGTTGGCCAAGAATCCACCTTCCTCGCGTCACGTGGCCATGACTGTAAAGGTCCTTGTGTGGCGCGAGGACAACATAAACTCAGAAAACCCCAAAGATTCTCTTGTCGCGCTGGCATGATCCCATATCCTCCTCACTTGACGCGAGGAGGCCTTTTCCACATAAAGTTTTTAATAATTGTTGGTCTCATGCCTTAGATTTTTTTCTCAGTTCATCCAATTTCGTCCCAAACATTCTTCTGCTAGGAAACACCTTGGAACTCTAGTTCTTCGCATATTAAACTTCATAACGATATGATTACCTGCAATACAACTCAAAAAACAAAAAACACAAAACCGACAAAACTACAAAAACACTCGAACTAAGACCTACGACTGAAACTCTACAAACGCTACAAACTCTACAAAAACGGGTATTACCCCTATTCTCTAATCTTTGAAATACTTACGGGGAATCATGTAGATCCAACTCACCTCCGTATCCAACCTTATGGTCTCTAGCACTAGCATTCAAACTACTTCCTGTATCTTTCGTATATCTCCATCCTTTTCCACAAAACTAAAACCAAGTGTCGAAAATTTAAAATATGGATCATAAAAAAAAAACAAATCATCCACACACTTAGGCTTTTTCATACCGTTTAACCTATTCTCCAACCATTTAACTTCCCTCTCCAACTCATCCGCAAAGCTACCCCCACATTTGGGTGCATCTTCAATCTCAAAACTAGGACTATCTAAACTCAACTCCTCATCTTCAACTCTCATACCACTCTCATACTTACATTCAAGATCAATCACCATAGACGGTGTTGCTACTAGTAAAGCCTCTAAAATTGCAAGATCTCCCTCGAGATCAAACACTCTGGTCTTTTCATAGACTGGCAATCCTACTAATTCCTCTCCAAACTCCTCCTCTAGACTCAACTCATATTCTCTATCACCACCCTCTACTCGACTAACACCAACAGCGAAAACCGACTCTGAAGAAACCCTAGATCAACTAGACCAGAATCTCAGTAGATCTATGGAATGGAATCTGCATAAAAGGGTTAACCCTTCGTTTGGTTTCACGATGGATGACGAATAAAACAGTACTCTGGCTAAACCTGCAAAACGAACACCGTTAGCTCGCCACGGGGAGAAGGGGGTTCTCTCCGTGACCACCCTCTGGCGTGAGAATAAGTACAGGTAGTCGGAAGTAAGTATTGTAAGAGAGAGAGTAGTTGGGAGTGAATACCTTTCCTTGAACTCCAAGTTACTTAAATTTAAAGCCGGTGTTTGGCGCCAAAAGGAGAGATTGTTAACTTTAACTGAATCTTTTGCTATTCCGTTAGTGTTTGTTGGCAATCCCTTAGTGCACACGGATCGTGAGCTCATCAGCGGTTAAGGAGGTGCCACGTGTCAACATGAGATCACTACGTCTTATAAATGTGAGCATGCCATCACCGTGATCTTCCTCGGCCGTCCAGATGCTGCCATGTGCCAATTGGTTATAACCAAAAAGATGCTTGCACAATTGGGTGTTAATGGCTTCTAGAAGGTTTCACAGCTGATCCCATCGATTATTCGCCACGTGTACATTCTGTTACAACAGAAAGAATTCCCTTTGCTTCTGCGCTAAGTCAAGGATTTTGCTAAGGGAAAGTTTCTCAGGATTTACTGTTTCCTTGCCCGAGAAGCGCAAGTTAGTTAACTGATCTTCCATCTTCTCCTTGTTGCTTAGCGCAACGTTTGGTGGATACTTGCTTCGATATAAATATATGCGCAAGGTTTGTGCATGAAGCATTATCCAACGAGAATGTTCAAGGTTAACTTTGAACCTTGCGCAAGCCCGTGCAAGGTAGTTAAATGAAGCATTATCAAACGAGAATGTTCAAGGTTAACTTTGAACCTTGTGCGAGCCCGTGCAAGGTAGTTAAATGAAGCATTATCAAACGAGAGTGTTCAAGGTTAACTTTGAACCTTGCGCGAGCCCACGCAAGGTAGTTAAATGAAGCATTTATCCAAAGAGAATGTTTAAGCTTTTAACTTTGAACCTTGCACGATGCCCGCGCAAGTAGTTATATGACCTTTCCTCTCTTGGATATTTGGCGCAGAGTTCTAATAAATCTTATTTTGGCAAAGAAGTTTGCGCGCAGTTTTCTTAGAAGTTATTAATGGGTATGGTTTCCTTGATTGGTGCAAGGTTTTTGGACCATACCCCTTCAAGTCCCCCAGTCCAGTGATGCTCCTATGTAAGAATAAAAAGTAGGTGGAGCATTAGACTTAAGATAAATGTACTGCGCTAGGTAAGGACTAGCTTTTTGTTGCTTTATGCATCTTGGTGACGTGTCGTAAGTGAATTTTGAAAAAGTATTTGAATTTCAAATATACTTAGACACGTGTCACTTATCCGGATGGTGTAGTTGGTGACGACGCACGTTCTTGAGACGTGGTGGTTCTGTTGACAGGCTGTCAACAGTACATGTCTTACAGTATTTAATACTATTTGGCAACACTCGCACGCGTGGGGCGTTTACTGTTTCCCACTCACCCCTGCGGTTACTTGGGGATACGTGACCGTCGCAAAAGTCGCTGCAGTCAAATCGTGCATTAATTGCGATTAGTATATAAAGGGATCAACGATCCATTTGCTTCCTCACCAGATTACAAGGAGAAATTTGTGTTCAAATATTCCGGCGACCTTCAAAGTTTTCTAAGTATTCTTCAAAGTTTGAGTTATGGCCACCGGTGCAAGCTCTGCTGAGATACGTCGACGTCAAGTTTGCCACCACTAAAGTGGTCGAAGAAAGATTTCGATAATCTTGCCACCAACTTTCTTTTTGCTCCGTCCTGGAAAGCGTTTTTTTCTGGAGGCGAATGCCACTGCGGCTGATGCGCCGGCCAGCTACATCACGTTGTTTTATGATTATTATGCCGAAGGGAACTTCAGGCTTCCGGTGACCCATTTCCTGCCGGAAATTCTTGGTTTTTACAAGATTCATATTTCTCAGTTGAGCCCGATGGGAATGGTTAGGATCCGACATTTTGAGTTTGTTTGCCGGTCGATGCAGATCGTACCGACGGTTGAGAAATTTAGAGTCTTCTACTAGTGCACTGTTCGTTGGGTTTTTATTTGTTCCAACAACGTGTGCAAGCCAAACGATTATTGTTGGTGCCGCCCAAATCTTACCATGAATGGAAGCAGAAGTTTTCTTCGTAAAGGCGGCGGTGATCCCGATGAAGATGACATTCCGATCCGGTGATGAGATCGAGCTGGAGACCCTTCCCATACCTGCTGACGAGGTATGGTATCAAGATATTAAAGATGTGCCCAACATTGTGTTGCCGGAGAGGGCCCTCATCGCTGCCGGGATGAGTATTTTTTGGAAGAAAGAACGCCAGGAAAAACAGGTGTATACCGAAGATGGAACTGGTACATAACCCTTTAACTTCCTAGTAATATCTTTTAATAGATATGTACTGATGCAAAAATGTTTGTTATGTAGCTGCGCCGCTCTACTTGGTCTCTTTCAAGAAAGAGAAAGGGAAAATGGCCGTCGTGCCTATTGCTGAGGGTGAGGAAACTTGGTTCTCACAAATCTTGGGAAACTTTGAGCTACCCAAGAAAGAGGATCTGGAAGTGTAACCATCTTCGAAGACTGGTAATTAAATTCTTACAAAGCCTAAGTTGATATTGCAATATTACTCTTGAACCTTTTATTAAGTAATATTGCAATATAACTAATGGCGCAACCATTGCTCAATATGATTGATTATGTAGGTGATTTGCTAAACTTGGGCATAGGCCCTGATTCGAAGAAGAAGAAACCAACTGCTGCTACAGTGCTGCGCCTCCCCTTCCAACCCAGATCAAAAATCCAAGCCATCAGCTACTGCGAAAGCTGAGGGTAAGAAAGGTACGCGTCTCGTATCTGACTATTGGTGCAATTATGTGGTGGTGTCGGATCACTGGAGGGTCTTGCGCCTGTAGGTTTGAAGAAACCGAAGCCCGAACCCATTGACACCTCCTCTCTTCCAGCTGCGAACCCAGATGATCCCTTGGAAGTACCTTCTAGCCCGGAAGAGGCGTTGAAGCGCACTTCCAAGAAGAGGAAGGAGGTGGAAACTAAAACTGATGCGCCAACAAAAGTTCGCGCCCGCGCATTGGCAAGAGGGCAACTGGATGCCTTTGCAAAGAAATTCTCACCTGGTACGATTTAGTTTGTTGCGCATTCCTGTCAAAAAGGTTGGCAGAATCTTATACTTGGTATTTGTTGATATGCTTTGCAGAGAAAATGGTGAAGGCTGCGCCGACCACCTCATCTGCTATACCATCGCCGCGCTGGCCTGAGAACGTTGAGGAGGGAGATGTGGGGCAAGAAACTCCTGTTTTTTATGCTGACCCCATCGTCCTGGAAAATATTGAGAAGGCGGCTCCGGAAGAAGAGCCCAAAAATTTTGATGCTGAGAATCCTGCTGGCGAGCAGGTTAAAGATACAGCTACAGACGTTGGGGTGAGAGATACTGCTTCCGCAGAACAAGAAAAAATATCTTCACCTATGCCGGAACGTCAAAGTTGATATCCAAGGGAGCTGGACCTTCAACACAAAGCGAAGGCTTTGTATTTGTTGAGGATTCGGAGGAAGAGTCGCCCATTCCCCAGAGGAGATGACTGGGGACTATTGTTATCGTTCTTATTCTGAGAGGCGGGCATCTGCGATTCATCAGCCCATATGGAAAGTTAAATAGGGTGATGTTTTCACTAATTGGCACTCCTGCAGAGAGTGGTATAAGGGCATCTTCCCATCGGCGGAGGTGAAGCGCCAGGAAGAAAAAGACCACGAGGCTACCTACGAGTCATATCTGCAAGAGTCTGCCCTTGCCTCTTCCACAATGAATAGGATCGTGCGCGAATGGCGCAGCACAGGTTGAGCTTAAGAAGGCGAAGGCCAAACTTGAAAAGAGAAGACGATAAAGATGCTTGTCAATTTTGAGGCGGAAAAGGCCCAGTTTGAGGAGGAGAAGAAGACCGAAGAGTGGTCCGTGCTGTCTTGGAAGCGCAAGTTTGAGGCCTCTGTTATGCAATTTGCGGACGAGCGCAAGCGCTTTGTGGAGGCTTGTGATCGTGATAACAAATAAAAGATATCTCTGCGCAACGAAATTGAAAAACTCAAAAAGAGAAAGCTGATGCAGTTGCGGCAGCAGAAGAGGCGCGCTCACATAGAGAAAGGAGCGAGCAGAGTGAGGTATCAATCAAAATGACTCTCCTTCTTAAGAATAAAGAAATTGATGATCTAACTGCTATGCTATTTGACCAGGCGGCTGCAAGATGAGGTTGATAGTTTGAAAAAAGATATCAACCTTCACCGAACAGAGAAAGCCTAGTTGATCCCGTTTAACTGAAGGTGAACAAAAGCTTAAAGACACTAAGGTCGCTCGCGCTACAGCAGAAAGCCTGACCGAATCTCTCATGAACCAGCTTACCTGGTTGCGGGAGTACGGGATTGTGGATGTGATATTCCCTTTTCCTTATACATGTCTTGTTTGATTGTCGCAACATATACTGATTGTATTTGTATACAGATCGCAAATGCCATCCTTAACTCTACGGAGTTGGATGAGAGAGTGGCAGAATTGATGATGGCGGCGCAAATGACGGGCATGCTGAGTGCTATAGAGAGTGCACTTTGCACGTAGCACATGCGCTGAAGACCAAATGGGATACAAGTCGTGCTGCAACGCATGGGCTAAATACTGCCGCCATTTATTCTGCTGCTAAAGAAAAATATGATCAATTGCAGATTCCGATTATGGACCTTGTGGATGCGCTGCTGCCGCAAGATGACTTTGTTGAATAAACTAAAGGAGATCTTTTCTTCAACAGAGAGGCAGGCGGAACCAAATCCATAGAATAAGGAAATTTGTAATTTTTTACTTTGTGAAATCTTGTAATGTTGCGCTGTTGCGCAAGTACTATGGATGTGAATATAATATATTTCAGTTTTACAAGTTTGCATGGGACCAATTACTTGTGTAGGATAAACAAAGAACAAATTTGTTCTCATGTGTGACGTAAGTATTAAGTTAGCTTGTGGCTCATGAGTTTGTGTTTTTGTTTATCCAAAGGAATTGCATGCATTTGTAATGAACATATACAGACTGTAAGTAGTGGCAGAGTATTTTATTCATACTGATAAAGCGCAAAACTATGGCCGCCACTAAGATTACATAACAAAATAAATAAGCAGTCTCGTTACGCAACGCTTCAGAAGTTGCTTGAGGATTGAGATTACATATAACATCGGCGTAGTTGCTGGGCGTTCCAGTTCGAGGAACGCTGATCCGTCCATACGCTTCAGAGTGTACGCGCCTTTTCCCAATACTTCATTTATCACGTACGGACCTTCCCATCGCGGGCTAACTTCCCCGGTTTTTCGGCATTCGACGCTTCATTATCGCGAAGAACAAAGTCACCAGGAAAAAAGGAACAGATGCGCACCCTCTTGTTGTAATACCTTTCAAGCTAGACTTGTACTTAGCTTCGCGAATCGCTGTATTTTCTCGTCGTTCTTCCAATAAGTCTAGGTCGATGCGCCTTTGTTCTTCGTTATCTTGTTTTTCCAAGCTAGCATTCTTGGAGATGGTAACCCAATTTCGGCAGGAATCACAGCCTCCTGCCGTACACCAGGCAAAAAGGCGTTTCTCCAGTGCTAGTCTTGGGCATAGTTCGGTGTGCCCACAAGATGCTAGGCAATTCGTCAACCCACCCCCACTGTGCGTGCCAAGGCGGGCCTTGATACCGTCGACCAACTGTTTTTTATGCTTTCAACTTGACCATTTGCTTGTGGGTTGCGCAACAGAAGCGAAAACATGTTGGATTCCCATTTGGTCATCCATGTTTGCAACTCTTCAGCCATTAAATTTGGACCGTTGTCTGTAATGAGGCGCATGGGCAGACCAAAATCGGCAAAATAATGTATTCCCAGATGAATTTGCGAATTACCATCGCTGTAGTAGAAGCTAAAGGTTTGCTTAACCCATTTGGTGAAGTAATCGACCGCAACAATGATAAACTATTACTGCGCTCGGGCGCATCCGGAAAATGGTCCCACTAAGTCAATGGCCCATTGTTGAAATGGCCAAGCTGTTGTGACGGGTACCAAAGGATTCTTTGGGCGCAACGTTTTAGGGGCATGCCTTTGGCAGGACATACATTTGCGCAAAATCTCTACCGCGTCAACGTACATTCCGGGCCAATAATACCCTGCGCTTTTCACTTTGGCTACTACCATGCGCTGGCCCAGAATGTATACCGCATAGCCCCTCATGAACCTCCCTGACCAGGTATTGCGCATCATGTTTGTTAATGCAGCGGAGCGAAGGACCCATGTAAGAGCGTCGGTACAGAATACCGTCAATCATTTCGTAATTGAGGCTTTGCATCATAACTTACGTGCTTGCGCTTTATCTTCTGGTAAAGAACCATGTAACAAATACATTATTATTGGAGACATCCATGATGGATCTCCTACTTCGACCATTGTTACTTGTCTGAGGGGAACTGATGGATTACTTAAAACCCGAGGTGAACTTCCTTTGCCAATGTTTGAAACTAGTTGCTGCGAGTTTACTTAAAGCGTCAGCATGTTTGTTTTCGCTTCGTTTGACGTGTGTGACTTTAAATTGTTGAAACTGTGCTATAAGAGCCTTGGCTTGCGCCAAGTACAAAGCCATGATATCTCCCTTTGCATCGTACGTTCCAATTACTTGTCAGCAACTAGTAATGAATCAACATGGGCTTCTAAATTTGTTGCACCCATTTTGATAGCAAGGCGTAAGCCTGCTAGGAAAGCTTCATATTCCCGAATATGCATATGTGAATTCTGCTCCCTCTGGACTCATTAATCGAAGACCTGCTACCAGCCCCATCACTGCTGATGCGCCATCTGTAAACAATGTCAGGCTTTATTGTCTATGACTGGAACTGGGTTTTGAATTGCTTGGCATTCCTCAAGTTTATCAGCGGGAATTTAGTGAAGAAATCTGCCAAAACTTGGCCTTTGATAGCTGGTCTAGGTTTATAACAGATGTTATATCCTCCCAATTCTATTTGCCCATTTCGCAAGTCGTCCAGAAACATCTGGTTTGGCCAGGACTTGGCCAATGTGAAAATTTGTTAAAACTGTAATAACATGTCCTAAAAGTATCTTCGCAGCCTGCGCGAAGCGTGGACCAATGCTAAAACCAATTTCTCCATAATTGAATACCTTGTCTCTGGATCATTCAACATCTTGCTGATATAATAAATTGGAGACTGGACCCCTTCGCGTTCTACCAACAAGACAACACCTACTGCACCTAGATGCAGCAAGATATAGACCATGGGCTCTTTTTCACGAGGAGCAGTAATGTGTGGGAAGTTGAACTAAACAATCTTTCATCTGCTGGAAAACTTGATCAGCTTCAGGAGTCCAATGCGAACTCTTTGCTCTTCGTACAATTGCGCAAGGTCGAATAAATGGATAAGACTTTGCAGCATGATTGGCGAGGAAGCGGTTTAGCGCAGCTAACCTTCCAGCCAAACGTTGTATCTCTTTAATGGTAGTAGGAGAAGACATTTTTTGTATTGCCTCGCCTTCTCAGGATTAACTTTGAAACCGTCTTTGGTGACGATGAAACCCAAAAATTTGCCCTCCTCCATGCCGAAAGAGCATTTGCTGGGATTTAACTTTAGATTTACCTCTCGCAAAGAATCAAAAGTTCGTTGGATGTTGTCTAGCATAGTGTCTTCTGAATTACTCATAATGACCAAATTAGACTTCCACAGTTTTCCCGATATCATCTCCAAACACTGTATCCATCAATCTTTGATAAGTAGCTCCCGCATTGCGGAGACCAAAAGGCATCTTGGTATAACAAAAAATGCCCTTTCTCCGTGCGAAAAAGCGGTTTTATCTCCGTCTTCTTTTTTCATCAAGACTTGGTGATAACCTTTATAACAATCTAGAAAACATTTCCAGCGAAAGGAAGCTAATGAGTCAACCTTTTTGTCAATCTCAGGAAGAGAATAACAATCTTTTGGCACGCCTTGTTTAGATCTTTAAAATCTACGCACATCCGCCTTTCCGCCATTAATGTTTCTTTACCATAGACTGGGTTTGCCACCCCAGGCCCTTTTTCTGACCCGAGGCTGCCCTTTTTCTGCACAACTGGTTCTGCTGACGGAAATACATTCAGACAATGTTCCGCAACGTTGCGCGGGACACCGACCATGTCGCAGGTGTCCAGGCGAAAAATGTCTTTGTTGCGAAACAACAGTAGTTTAAGCTTTCGCGAATTTCAATACTGATTGCAGGCCCTAATAAGATTGTTTGCTCAGGATACTTATTCTTGAGTACCCACTTTTCTGGTTCATTACTTGGCAATGTCTTGACAGCCTTCGTAACTGGTTCTTCTATTGACATGATTTCTTTCCGCACGTAAAGTATAGCTATACCATTTGGTGTCAGAAAACCACAAGCAGCATGCGGAGCGGAAGTAATCATACTAAAATCACGTTGCGCGCGGCGTCCTAATAGTACATCATGATGGGAATTAGTTGGCATCACCATGAAGTTGAGTTACTCATTCGAGAACACTTCCCATCAGATAAAGTAACAGGAAAAAGGATTTGTCCTAGGGAAAGACAGCCTCATTGCAGAACCCAGTTAATGGAAAATCAACTGGTTCCAAGCGTGCCTTATCCTCAGGATCTAGCTGCTTGAAGCACTGCTCGTACATAATATCCATGGAACTACCCTGGATCTATAAACATATAGTTTGTTTGGTAGTGCCCAAAGATACCAGTGGTAACTACTGGCCGGTCTTTTTGAGGACCTCCTGGAACGATAGGAAAATGACTTGCTGTTCGCGCCAAGTGTTGTTTTGAAAATGTTGAAGGCTACGCTTGCGCGATGATCCACCTTGAATCATGGAAACGTGCTGTTTCATTTTCTTGTTGCTAGGCCCTTCGTTCTCGCGCGTAATCTGTTTAATCTCTTTGCCACATTCTGGAGTAGATGTGTAAGCTTCTCACTCTTTAATGCTTTTTCAATCTCCGTGCACAGACTGATGCAGCTATCTGTTGTGTGGCCTATGTCTCTATGATAGTCACAGAACAAATTTGGGTCTTGCCCTTTTTTGTTTTTCATTGGTTGCGGCTGTTTGAACTGATAATTCTAGGTGCTGAGAACCTTAGCCGGAGACTTTTGTTAAGGGAGTCCACTGACGTTCCCTATTCTCTTGCTTAATCGCTTTTTGAGCTGTTATCTTGTTGATTGTTGCTCGCGCATCAATTGGTAAATAAGAGAATACGAATTCTGACTTGACTTTTTCCAATTTCTCTTATACTTGCGACTACCTATACTCAGGTCTTACGGACGGTTCTGAGGTAGAGGTGGCCTGTTAGAACTTAAGTTGCGCTCAATCTGGGCGTAGACCTTGGCTGCCGCCATGAGTTTATCCCAGTTTTTTGGAAGGCCAGTTGTACCGACAACACTTTAATCATTTCGTCACACCTTACCAATACCGAGCGTATAAGGTCTTCTGGACACCTCCAATCTCCAACACCTCTTTATTGTAACGCATTATAAATCTTCGAGGCTTTCATCATCCCTCCGCCAGATGTTCATTACATATGAGGAATCGCGCACGTATCACCGTTGCTGACTAAAGTGTGTAAGAAAATTTTCTTTTAAGTCATTCCAAAAAGGAAAGTTTACCTGCCGGCAAATTATCAAAGCAAAGGCGCGCAGGCCAGTAAGGGTCTGTACAAATAGGTGACACCACATTAGCAATGTCCAGCACCCAAGTAACCCTGCACCGGTAAAGAGGCGCATGTGATCATCAGGATCGGTCAAACCGTTAAACTTTCCAACGTTAGATGGTAATTTCCTCGCTCCAACGAGCCAGTGCTATCTCTCTGGTAAACTTTGATTGTTCAGCTGCTTCAGTTGGGCGATACACCAAATTGTAATCATGCTCAGCTTCTGGATTGTATATTGCACGTACTTTTGTCCTGTAACTAGCATGATCTGCAGATATTCGATTGAAAATACTTGCACTATCCCCTTCCTAACAGGTTCTATCGAGCTCATCGTGTTGGGTGTCCCGCTTCTGCAAAGACCCGGGCCCAAACGAGAATGGACAGATGCGCGACGCTGAACGTTGTTTTTGCTTCTATTACCAGAATGAACAGGATCATTCCTGGTTTTAGAATACATTTCTATTCCATCTTCAGGCATGTGCGAAGGGGAACGAGCATGACTTTGAGTATTATAACTCAAAACCGAGGTGTCGGCGAAGCATGGACCTGAGGAGCGTTAACCGGAGCTTGAAAAGCTGGAGTTCCGGTTTGGGCACATAGCTGAGCATACATAGCGTTTAGAGTTTCTTGAGATTTGATTAACCACGATAATGGAGTCTCTCCGGTGGTAAAATCGGCTAACATCAACCCGAGGAGCCGTCGGCGTTACAGGAATACTGCATGATTAGGATCATACTGAGCATTAGCTTCGCCGGAAGAATCCTCAACTATTTGTCCGTCGACCTGAGGTCCGACAACAACGCGTCGAATCCCTGATCGAGGACCTTGAAAAGATGATCCGTCAGCCATAATGCTGTAGATCTAAGTGAAAGGAAACGAAAGATGAGAAAGAATTGAAATCGGTGGGCGCCAATGAAGAAACCCTAGATCAACTAGACCAGAATCTCAGTAGATATATGGAATGGGCTCTGCATAAAAGGGTTAACCCTTCGTTTGTTTCACGATAGATGATGAATAAAACAGTATTCCGGCTAAACCTGCAAAACAGAACACCGTTTGCTCGCCACGGGGAGAAGGGGGGTTCTCTCCGTGACCACCCTCCGGCGTGAGAATAAGTACAGGTAGTCGGAAGTAAGTATTGTAAGAGAGAGAGTAGTTAGGAGTGAATACCTTTCCTTGAACTCCAAGTTACTTATTTATAGCCGGTATTTGTCGTCAAAAGGAGAGATTGTTAACTTTAACGGAATCTTTTGCTATTCTGTTAGTTTTTTTGGCAATCCGTTAGTGCACACGGATCGTGAGCTCTTCAGCGGTTAGGGAGGTGTCACGTGTCAACATGAGATCACTACGTCTTATAAATGTGAGCATGCCATCACCGTAATCTTCCTCGGCCGTCCAGATGCTGCCATGTGGCAATTGGTTATAACCGAAAAGATGCTTGAACGATTGGGTGTTAATGACTTCTAGAAGGTTTCACAGCTGTTACCCATCTATTATTCTCCACGTGTACATTCTGTTACAACAGAAAAGATTCCATTTGCTTCTGCGCCAAGTCAAGGATTTTGCTAAGGGAAAGTTTCTCAGGATTTACTGTCTCCTTGCGCGAGAAGCACAAGTTAGTTAACTGATCTTCCTTCTTCTCCTTGTTGCTTAGCGCAACGTTTGGTGGATACTTGTTTTGATATAAATATCTGTGCAAGGTTTGTGCATGAAGCATTATCCAACGAGAATGTTCAAGGTTAACTTTGAACCTTGCGCGAGCCTGCGCAAGGTAGTTAAATGAAGCATTATCAAACGAGAATGTTCAAGGTTAACTTTGAACCTTGCGCGAGCCCGCGCAAGGTAGTTAAATGAAGCATTATCAAACGAGAGCGTTCAATGTTAACTTTGAACCTTGCGCGAGCCCTCGCAAGGTAGTTATATGATCCTTTCCTCTCTTGGATATTTGGCGCAGAGTTCTAATAAATCTTATTTTGGAAAAGAAGTCTGCGTGCAGTTTTCTTAGAAGTTATTAATGGGTATGGTTTCCTTGATTGGCGCAAGGTTTTTGGGACCATACCCCTTCAGACTCCCTCTTATCACTCACAACTTGCCTAGGTTTAGACACCTCAAGCATAACGGTTTCCTCTCCTACCCTAAGTGTAATAGTGGCCACGAAGACATCGATTAAGGCTTTGGCGTTGCAAAGGAAAGGTCTACCTAAGATCAACTGAACATTCTCATCAGCCTCCATGTCTAAAACTGCAAAGTCCATGGGGAACACAAATTTATCAACCTTAACAAGCAAGTTTACTATGCCTCGCGGAAACTTAGCAGATTTATCGGCTAACGAAAGAGTTATACGGGTTGGGGCAAGTTCACCCAGGCCTAACTTCTCATAAAGTGAATATGGCATTAAGTTAATACTAGCACCAAGATCCGCCAATGCATGGTTCTGAATGTCACTACCAAACAGACACGGGATCGTGAAGATGCCCAGATCTGTGAGCTTTTCTGGTAGTGTGCTCATTACCACAACGGAACAATCGGCCGCTAATGGGACATTCAAAAGCTCTCCTAATTTACTTTTCCCTTTCAAGATGTCTTTCCAAAACTTAGTATACTTGGGCATATGTTGAAGGGCTTCGATAGACGGTAGATTCATCTTAAGTTGTCTAAACATATCAGGGAAATGCCCGTACTCCTTAGCATATTTTTTATGCTTGAGGCGTGCGAAATACGGGACACTCGATCGATCTATCTCCAGACTCGGTCTCACAAACTCAACCGGTTTCCTAACAACGTTCTCTAAAGGAGCGGTCTCTAAGTCTAACTCATCATCCACCTGTTCCTCTTCTTCTACATGAACTGATAACTAATCACTCTCAAGCTCTCGACCCGACCTAGTAATTGTGGATTTTCTCACACCCCGACCCGCAGCGGAATAAGAATCGGGGCATAATTGGGTTATCACCAAAGCTCATGACATTTACTAATATGTTTCATATTTAATAAAGTCAAAGTTACATTTCCAAATATCCAAACATAACAATCCCAACTCTAAATCATTTTATTCTTCTAGTCCAGTCCTATGTGTTCCTAGCTGCTGCTGGCTCACCTGTATCACGTGTAAAAATGGGGGTTTTGGGGTCAACATAAGTTGGCGAGTGAACCTTATTAGATAAACATTTATTAATGAATTACTTGTTAGTTTATAAATGAAAAATTGTGCATAATCATAAATGAGCAAATGTAAATAATCAAGCAGTGGCAAATAGCAATCACAACTATAACATACAATAACATATGATAGCATACATGAACATACCAATATCATACGATAAATAACATAAATGAAACTGTGCGATCAAGGCTCAATCAAACGGAGCCGATCGTATTGCATGTACTGAAAATGAAAATGTCTGTGCGATCAAGGCTCAATCAAACGGAGCCGATCGTATGTGGGCACGCCAGGTTCAACCTCATAATGAAATGGGGAACATGCTCAACGCTCATAATGTAATGGGGAGCGGCGGCCTATGAAATTGCATGTACTGGAAATAATAAATTGCATCCAACAATAACTACACAACAGAAACAAACTGAATACACAAGTTCATGATATGATGTATGCACAATGGTTTAAGTATATTATATATCAAGACATATGATACACCCCAAAACGTGATTAAAACGGGGAATTTGAAAAGATTCACTCACATTGGGTGCGTTGGATTGGAGATGGTGAGATGCGCACGAATTAGATGAGCGGAACAACGAGAAATACTAACCTAAATAATAACGGAAAAATATATTAAATGAGTGGATTTTATTAAGGATTTTAATGAAATTTTTAGATATATTTTTGTGAGTTTAAGGCTATTTTCTATCTTTAAAAATGTTATTTTTAAGTATTTTTAATTGATTTTTAAATTAAATTAAATAAATAAAAATATAAAAAAATTTGTTTATTTTGCGTTGACCGTTGACCGTTGACCTGTTGACTTGTTGACCGGTTCGGTCAGTGACATAGTTTGCGCCGGGTGAGGCTCGAACCCGAGACCTCCCGTACGCGTGCACGCAGCTCTACCAACTGAGCTAGGTGTCTAACCCGAAATAATCTTGTTTTTAATTATATTTATATATTAATTCGGTTTAACCAAAATTCTTTTAATTTCAAAAAAACATTTTAATTCTACGAACCGGTGCCAGTGACGGGTTTCGAACTCGCGACGTGTGACTTAATGTTGCACACAGTCCACCGCTGGACTGTGTGTCTAACCTGGTTATTATCTCGGTTTTTATTATACTTAACAACTAACTGAGTTAACCCGGTTTAGTTTTTAAACAAAAAGGCATTTTATTACATAAGGAGTGCGTGTAGCAGGGATCGAACTCGGGACATGCGTATATGTTTTGCACACAGTCCACCGCTGGACTGTGTGTCTAACCCGTTCATTTTACTGGTTTTAAATAAACTTATAACTTAATTAACATCGTCTTCTTCATTCAATATTTCCGTCGACTGAATCACTGATTCATTTCTTGTTTTTACGATTATCAAACATTCTTAAGGTTAAAATAAAATGACAGAAACGGTGTTGGAAGGAACATACCGTAGGAATGAGATATCACAGAATTTCCGGCAATTGCGTCGGCTCTGTTTTTATGCTCTTCAACTGAACAAGACAATTAACTGTTTTGGTTAGTTAATCATGGAATTGAAGTGATAAACAAACGTTAACAGCGGGATTGAAGGTCCTTACCGTTTCACAGACGGAAATAAAGACTTTCAGGGAAGTTCCGGCGAACTGAAATTAGTTGAATACAGCGCCTGAATTCGATTTCAATTGAGAGGTTTAAGTTAGAAATAGTCTAACAATTGTTGAACTACAATGATATTGAAATATTTACCGTTTGAGGATGAATACGGTTTTCCGGCGACTTTTGCAGAAAATTCCGGCGAGTTAATTTAGACGTTCTGTTGGTCTGAAAATGTGACGAGAGTGAAATGGAGTATTGGTATGACGTTTCTGAGCCGCGAGAGAGGTCTAGAGTTGAAGTAATTGAGACCTTGATTCTTTTCGATTATAAAAACCGATAGTAATGAAAATTTATGTTCAATCACCTCTGAATTGATTAAAGACATCGGTTCATCGGTTATAAACGTGAATGCGCGAGTAATCAAACGATCTGACGATTGAATTGCCGATTTCCGTTTCTCAGTTGGCGCAACCGGTTTAACCGAGTTTGTGTATAAATCTCATTTGTTTCCTAGAGATAACAGAAAACACAAAGTGGCGGAGTGGTGATGCAAGTGTGTGTTAAGTCGTTGGAGTTGTTTCTGGCTGACCCGGGTTCGAGTCCCGGCAGCAACATTTTTTTTCTATTTATTTTGTTTTAACTTTTTATCAAATATAATTTTTATAGTTCAGTTTATTTATTAATTATGTATCATTTAAAATCAAAATAATCATAAATATTCAACGTGACTTTTATAACTTGATATTCGATTACAAAACGGAGCGGGTTTTGAAAACCCGTTTTTTTACAAATGTTACAGATTTAGCATGGGTATTCGAATTGGTTTGGGTGCTGCCCAAAAACTGACCCAGGGTTCTCTCATCTAACTTCTTCACTATATCTCCAATAGTTCTTTTTTGAAGATCTAGAAATGTCGAATGTTGGTTTTTCAAGAGGATGTAATGTTCGGCTAAAGTTTATTGTGTTTCCGATCCTTAAACACTAACCGAGAAAACAAACTCTCTATCTTTTCCAACCCACTACCCCCTACTTAACTATTACCCGAATTCTGACCATTAAAATGATCCTGCCCCTAGTTGTAATTTTGATTGTGTTGGAAACCAAGGGGGTTACTGGAAAACCGGAAGTTGAAATTTAGATTTCTCCAATCGGAGTTATATGAATTCCCAACTGATTCTGATCTCCTACAAACTCTACATCCTCTTGCTTCATCAACGGATACTCAAGAATACCGTGACCACCCTGACACATCTCACATTTATCTACTTTAGACTTAATAACTTTCATCTCTCGAGTTAGGTCTTCCAAAGCATCAACCATACTAATATCCAAGGTGACTTGGTGTATGCATCATGTGGACGAAGTTGTACTATGACAGGAATTGAATTCATGTTTGTGGGACTGCTGATAGTACTCAGAATGAGAAAAGCTCTCAAACATGTCATTGCATCCGGTCACGGTTTTCTTACCCATAAGGTGGGAGCATCGGGTCTCATAGGTGAGGCCGTTATAAAATTTCTCTACAAGTGCGCAGTCCGATAAACCGTGTTGGGAGCATCGGGCAAGTAACTTTTGGAATCTCTCCCATGCTAAGTTATATGGCTCATCAGTTCCATCCGGAATGAATGAATTTAATCCCTAAGTCTAGAAGCATTTAGCCGGATAAATCGTTAAAAATTCAGCATTTAGTGGATTACTTCGAATTCCGTCTTTCCGAAGGCCATCTAACATCGTTAAAATCGCCCAAGATGACCCACATACCTTCCGATGACGCCTTTAAGTGGATAATTTCTAACCAAATACCCCTTTGACACCCCGCGTCTTTCGGCACATGAATATTCACTATATTTACACATTCCCATGTTGTTGCCATATACCCGGTATCAATCAAGTAGTAGCGATTTTTAGTAGTACCTGATTGCTGGAAAACTGACAGGTCCCAAAGGCTCACCAAGCTCCAGATCTCCCTTATGTAGACACATGTTCTGATGCAAACGCCGATCTGCCCCAAAATTCACTTAACAAAAAACTTGAATTCACCTCTAATTTAGATTCTTGAATTTCCAAGAACTGAATTCCATGTGTGGTCTTCAACCCTCTGGCCCAGGGTGTCTTTCTAGCATCTCCGGAGAAACCTGCGTGGGTACTAAAATTCATCCACAAGCTCCTGCAATTTGTTACACCTCTCCTCTGTAACCTAAACTGACTATTGATTCCCTTCCCACTGAACCTCAATCTCCTCTTCAATTCGCTTTGTAATGAACATAATACACCACACATCCCATACGAATTATCCGACACCTCCCATGAGAATTTGACTTCCATACCACAATGCCAAAAATCCCCACACCTTATCTTCTCTTAACTGTATTGGGACCCCCATTAGGCGTAACCACAAACTCGGTCAACATTTACGTTCTGACCTTCCCATAGAGTAGCCGAAGCCAACACCCGATCCCATCTGTAATCTTTGTTACGAATAACTGGAACATTGTTCTTTTATCTTTGAACAATATCATGATCCGGAGACAGCCAACATTGCAAATCGAACAATCAACATGCCCACCACTCCTCAACATGCACTTCACATGTGCCAAAGCCTGAACACTTTTCACCTCCCCAATGGCTGAACGCATCATGCACTGATTCGGGTACAACCAGCTCTATCCTCAAGTCTTAGTACATTCCTGAACGGGGACGGTTTATCGGGCACTCCTCCAACTATATCCTTGTATAGGACATCTTTCTTGACCGGCTGATATTGACTGAGTGGACGCCACTTGAAGTTAACGTTCTAATAACCCAGACCGTTTTGTGGACCCTGGTGACGGTTTTGTGCTTTGGAATTTCTGGCAGAAATGGCTTCGAACATCTTCTTGTGCACCATATTGGTTGAAGCACTTGTGATTCTTATAGTATTTCGCCACGAAACATTAGTTTTGCCTCGAAAATCTTCACCGTATTCATTCCTTGAAGACTCTCCATAGCATCCCGTTTCTTAGCCACGTATGCATACTTTTAAGTAGAGAATCATGGGATATGATAAACAATTGTATGTATATCGGCGAGATAGAGTGGCGCATAGAAAGAAATGCAGTACATTTAATGCAAAATGATACAGTTCTGGCACTTTTGCACTTAAAATGACTTTCATGTTTTCATGTCTATTGAATGGGGTGCATAAATGCAAAATGACTAGATCATTCTTCGTTCTCAGAGAATCATCGGTTTCTCAAGGGATTCATCAAAATACATGGGGGTTTCGAGGTTATTCTAAGCCTTTGCATTTTTTTCTCTCTTTCGGAAGGGGTATGGTCCCAAACCATGCGCAAGACATTACAAAACATGTGCATAAGGACCATACCCAAACTTAACAAAACAATACTTAACTATCATCAGAGCATGCGCGCAAGCTCATATCAGCACATGCAGCACGGTGACAGCTAAGACAAGTACAAATAGTATAGATGGCAGGGGTTGCATCCAATCAGCGTGCACCAGGCTCTGCCCAGACAACTCCCATGATGATCAATCGTGTAGGAGACAAGAATTACAAAAGAACGGCGACGCTTAACCAATTAGGTTGCGCCATTCACTGCTCGATTATCTCCACTCACAACTGGTGACAGACTCAACAACAAGGACAACCGTCAGGCCACGTGTCTCCAATCATCGTGCGCTAACGTCTCAATCCTCTACAGACACTAACGAGTCATGTCAGATGAGACAATAGGATATTCTTTACTGGTCAAGTCCGGCCCAAGGCCCATCAGCTCACATCCTCTCCACACTTGGCTATAACTATTAGCCTTCAGCCACAGGTTTAAAAATCGGCTCTTCACTCTCTTACTCTTAACACACACTCGTTTACTTTTTTAAACGATACTTATCCTCATGTCGTAGGGTAGTTAAAAGGAACCCCCCCCCCCCCTCATCCTTGCCAGGTTTTGTTTTGTAGACTACACTCAGACCATCATCGAGGAATGTTTAAGGATTAATCCATCTTGACGAGACCATTCCCACAAGGATAAATCTGTTGGTTTAGATTTGGTGTTTTTTCATTGGCGCCCACTGATTTTTTCTACTACTAATCATCCTTTTCTTTCCTTTCTGATCGTCCACATGGCTGATCAGGGTATTCCGTTTCCAAACACCGGTTGAAGCTCTTAGCATGCGCCGGCGTGGACAACACGCACATCCAAACCCCCATGTTGACAAGTATGCTAAAGGAAACTTCACCGATTGTCATGTGTCAAGGTATGCTGAAGGAAACTTCACCGATGACTTGGTGTTTCTTCACTTCCAAAATTCATTTGCTTTTATATATGATGATCAAACCATGCTTAATTCAACTGCATGCATCAAGGAAAGGATAATGAGAAGCTAGATTAGGAAATGTGTCTGGAAAAAGTATTTCTATCTTGGCACTCACAGTAGCTTTCTTATATAACCCTTCAGTTTATGTGTCCCAAATTAAGATATTAACAAATAATCAGACTTGACCATTTTCATGTTAAGGTACTCAAGAGGAGACTGCCCATTCTTATCATATGGCAGCAATAGAAAACATAGGAATCAATGCAGAAACAAATTATGAGTTAAGTACACATATAAAATGGATGAGATCAGGTTCTAATTCCAGTTCCAACCTTGACTCGTCACCTCATCCTAGTACTCTAAGCCATCTCCGTGAAGCAACCAAGTTTCGCCCCTCGTGGAGAAGAAATTGAATGCGAGTAATAATGAAGAAAACATCACCAAAGAGGGAATGGAATTAGATGAGGAAGGAAATTAGAAAGATGAACAACCATTGTTTAGGAATTCAGAACTTCAGGTATGTATCTTGTTTAAACATTATCCTTTAAACATTGTGTCTTAACTTTGATAGTTATTTACTTTTTTGCGTATTCAATCATCAATGCCAACTTATCGGGTTGTTGATTTTTTGTGTTTGTCATCTTCGCGTTTATATAGATAACGATTACCAAAAAAGTTATATTGAGTTTGGTATTCTAGGGCTTATTAAGCTTTTAGATTGTTTCCTAATGTAATTGTTGCATCTAGTATTTACTGTTCTTTGTGACCATCAGTTTAGTAGAAAGAAACTTTTCTGAACTGGAGAGGTGTTTGGTCGATAGTATATACGTTGTTTAGGGTTTAGAGCTTCACTAGAGGTTATGGAATTGATGACTCGGAAGGTGTTAATCCGACATATGTGGTGAAGCTTCTTTATGTCAGCTGGATTTGTTGTAGGAAAAATCTGTAATTTTGTTTCCGGCGTAAGAAAAATTATTATCATATAAATATAAGATTGATACAACATAAGAGTAGAATTCAGATCGGAAACAATAGTAACGAGAATCATACTTATTCATACGGGGGAGTTCTCTCTCGTTCTCGTCCTAGTGGAACTGCAACTAGAGGTCAAGGATTTCGAGCAAGGCTGTAAAAATGATGACCGAGAATGGTCAATAATCGAGGTCGTTTGGTTGGGTGTCATCTGACTAAGACAAGTAAATCAAGAAGCATCATAACAATTTAGGGCTTTACTTCTTAATGGCACCCACTGCCAATAATGTAAGAAGTAACAAAAATTAAGCACAATGAACTTGAGTCATTAGTTAATGAAAAATATTATGAATGTGAGATCTAGTTAGTTACTTTAACTGGCCCAGAAGTTCATGCTCACTTAGGTAACTTCTTATTTCGTTTTGATCCCAAAATCTATTGAAAATACAAAATCACATTTGATTCGGCATTTCATCGAGCAAGTGGCATGCATATACTAATCACAATGTCGAAATGTCAATTTTTATTCAATTCAGCCCCATAGTGTGAGTTGAAACAACTGTTGGATTATCCTTTCAACTGGAGCAGTCAAAGAAGTAACTGGATACTTTTACTATATGATATCATTATCCTTACAGCAAGAGTCTTTCCCTAGCCACGTCCACTACCAAAATACGCTTCAAACGCTAATAAGTGATTCATTTACAAAACAACCATCGCGTTATTTCAATCCCCAAAAAACAAACCGTATCAACTACTCAAACATTTGGGGCTGAACAAACGTTACCCAGACTCAACCACTGCATTATATCATCGCGAATCACTCCCTTCGCAAAACCATTACCACTGGACACTAACTGTCGATACTGCATATTACTCGTAATAGGCACTTGACGCCTCAAAAGTCTTGACACAGTCGGGTAGGCCGTAAGCAAAAGGTTCCTTGACGAGGTAGCCAAACGCTTTCTAGAATTCTGATACCAAACCCCTGCTGGTGCAGTTATCTGGCGACGATAATCACTCAACCGCTTGTTTGGTATTCTCATTGTATTACTGGTGTATTGGATCGGACCGCCTGCTTGAATTTGAGCCGCTGGTTTCATCCTTTCAAGCCACCTGAGAATCCAGTTTCCCAAATTCCGGCCAACTTCAATGTCTCTCTTTTGAACCTCACGGTGAACTTTCAGAGTTACATCAAATACGGTTCGTGTTTTACTGTTATACAAAGAATCAATCAGTCAAAAACTAAACATACATCGAGTTAATTTTTTCTCGCAAAATGCAAAAAATAGAATAAGTTTACAGAAACTATCTACAGAAGATAATCACAGTATATTCAAAATTGTTAAAATCTGTCAAATTCTACAGAAGATGATCATAGTTTAACTTCAAAACAGTCAAATCTCAGCGTAGTTTATGCTAAAATTCGTCAAAAACAGTAGCGAAATGGTGAAATTTAATTTAAATCTTCAGAAGATAATCATAGTTTATGTTCAAAATTGTAAAAATCAGAGGCGAATTAGTGAAATTCGATCCAGATCTACAGAAGATAATCATAGTTTTACAGTCAAAATTGTCAAAATCAATGTCGAATTTGTGAAATTCGATCCAAATCCACAGAAGATAATCATAGTTTACATTCAAAACTGTCAAAATCAGTGGCTAACTTGTTAAATTTATCCACGTCTACATAAGATAATCATAGTTTTACACTCAAAATTGTCAAAATCAGTAACGAATTTATGAAACTTGATCCAAATCTACCGAAGATAATCATACTTTACATTCAAAAAGTCAAAATCAGTGGACAATTTATGAAATTTGATCCAAATCTACAGAAGATACTGATAGTTTTTAGTTTATATTCAATATTGTTACAAGTAGTGGCGAATTTGTAAAATTCGATCGAAATCTACAGAAGTTAATGGAAGAAATTGAAGTACCTGTGAAGAAATTGACGGACTCTGGGATAGTTAGGGCTAACAAGACGACGCTGAATACGAAGCGCATGCTTATACGTCCTCTTCAACCCTAAGAAATACGCTGTTGCTAATGTAATTTCCCATAGCACCATTGTTGATTCGTCAGGAACGATCTTCGATTGAAGATCTGCAATTTATATAGCATAGAATATATTTATTATATGCATATCATATTCATATCCAGTGCAATTTTTTTCTTTAGCTTTTTCTTCAAGACACCTGTTTTTCTTTTTCTTTATCCCCAAGGCACCAATAGAGACGTTTCAAATTTGGCTTTTAAAAACATAAACTCATCGTTAGTTTCAATGTCTTCTTTTGCCTTTTAGTAAATACATGGTTGGTTTGTATCATGGCCAGAGCCAAGAAATTTTCCAGACAGGTTCATAAAAAATATATTAACATCTTCTAAAAAAAAGTGTTATGTGGATTCAGTTGGACGAACCCCTTAGTGTAGTGTGGCTCTGCCACAAACTTGCAATAAAACTACAAACGGCCAATAAAACTCGATTTATTGAAACTAGCAAGGTACTAGGCACTAAATTTACAAGAAAAAACGACAACCAAACGGCCGAAGCCAACACCGAAATTACATAGTAATACTAGAATTCCTCCATTCATTCCACGACCAACGTATCTCCTTCGACCGATTCTTAATCCATAGATAGCTAAGAGACTTCGTTTCTTCCACCACCTTCGATATGTTCGGGGCCGCGTGATTGAAAATTACATCATTTCGCATCCTCCATATGCACCAAACCACCACTTGTACGATGGCGCTTATAGCTTTCTTTTTCTTTTTCGACCCGGTCACAGTAATGTGGGCATCCAACACATCCCTAAAGCAAATGCCACTAAAGGAGGCATTCTGCACCATTGTGCAGTCAACTGCCAAATCACTTGGGCAAAATGACAAGAAGCAAAGATGTGGTCGCTAGTCTCTTCATACTCGCCACAAAAAACGCAGGTTGTGACACCAACATTAATATTTCTCGCAGCCAATGCAGATTTTGTAGGTAACCTTTCTCTAATCGCCCTCCACGAAACAATGCCGACCTTTTTCAGGACCCAGTTATTCCACAAAAACATATAATCAGGGAGGGATCTATTAAAGGTCGCGGTGAAAATGAACTCTAACTTAAGTGGTACGAGGACTTTATTTCTTCTTTGAATACTCAAGTTCAATTCTTATTTGGTGTAAAAAAAGAAGTAAGCTATGATGGGCAGTGATAGGAGACCCAGGGAAATCTGGGTTCGATCCTTGAGCCAAACGAGTTTTACCGGTAATTTCGTTGTCATGCCTACGGGCGGGTGGGTTACCGGGTTTTTTTTCTAGAATTGGTGGTGGACAACTCGGGTTACTCTCGGAGTACTCCGTTTGTCTTGTGGGTTCCCCAAGAATGCTCGGGATTGATTTATTGGCCGTTAAAAATAAAAGTTTAATGTTTAGTGTTTTGTGTTTGGGTATGTGTTTTGATTTGGTTGGCTTTTAAAAAGTTTAGTGTTTACTGTTTTATGTTTGGGTATGTGTTTTGATTTGGAGTTTGTAAACTTTGGTCAGTTTTTGTGTGGTGGCTTACTTTATATGACCCGTATAGAGTTATATGAGTCGTATAATGATCAGGTGATTTTTTTTAGTTTAAAGTTTGGCATTTTTAGGTTTGGTTGTTGGTGATTATTGTTTGTTATTTTTGTTTTATGCGTTTTATATTTTTAACATGATATATTGTATCATATCATCACATATCGGATCGTATTTTGTGTTATATTTTATGTTGAGTTGTCGTGTCATATCGTATCGTATCGTGACGTATTGTATCGTATCGTGACGTGTCGTATTGCATCTGATGTATCGTATCGTGTCATATCGTATTATACGTAACAACCAACCAATCTAAATATTGTAAATAAACATCACATATATAAGTAAATTGAAACTGCAAATAACAATATAATAAGTTTGTTTATACATAACATAATCCAAAATACATAAAAAAAGTAACAATACAAAAAAGGACTACAAACTATACTAAACCGCCTGATCCGGATCCTAAGGATCCGAGTGGTGCCTGACGGTCCCGGATCGGGATAAGCGGTGCTAGATGAGTGTGGATCCTGTCCGGGGGTGTGGCGGCATCGATGGCGTCCGTACGAGCGTCGATCCCCGATCGAGAGCCGCCTAGATATCGCCCTGGATCACCCACATCAAAAGGGCCTCGTACGAGCGTGGTGGGCGTCCAGTCCACGCTTGTAGCCACCCTTCTATCCGCTTTAACGCAAGCGTGAGAGCTAGTTGAATTGGATCGTACAGGCTGTGCTAGGGTTACTGAGCCACCCTATGCGGTTGTGGATACGATAGCGGTGGTGTGAGCTTTCGGGTAAGTGGGTTGCCGTCAACCAATAACTCTTAGGCATAAGAAGGCTCACCAACGTCTTATCATTCGTACGAGGCCTCGCTAATGAAAAAGTTGTTGCCATAGTTTGGTGGTCCCTACGAGGCATCATACCTGACTTTGTAACCCGGACACCCATAATCGTATTCGCCACTAGGCACAACAAACTGAAAAAAAACAACTGATAAATGATGACGGTAAATCTAACGCCTAATTAGAATAAGTAAATAAATGCTTAGGCTATGGGGTATGGGACGGGGGTTTCCAGCGTGGGTTGGGGGGAAACGCCAAGGCACCACCCCGGGTGGGCTTGGGTTTCAGCGTGGCCCGTTGGGCGGGGCTTTCAGACCCGGCGTTGGGCGGGGCTACCAAGATGACATGGCGGAGGCTGATTGGTGGTTTAGCTAGGCTATCTGACACCTATTTAAATTTTAAAAATTAACCGTTTGGCTTGGCCAAACAGCTAACCCAATCGGTTATAAAACCCCATCTCCTCACCTTTCGCTAACCCAAACGCTAACCCCCACCGCCTGTTACCTTCGTTATCCACCGTCTGCCCCTTCAAACCGACACCCCACACCGCCTGCCCCTCCGCTGATCATGACCTCGTGGACAAACGAAGAAGAGCTTGCACTTGTAACGAGCGTCGTGGACGCTATGAAGGCTCGCCAACCGGCGAAACCCGTTACTGGTTCACGAGCTATCTGCATAACGTCAAGAACGACCGGCACAACGTAAATGCGTGCCAAGACAAGTGGCGCGAACTACGGCCGAAACTCGATCGGTTCAAAGCCTACTATGAAAGCGTCCCGGGCGGGGACATAAGCCACGACGACCGCGTGGCGGTGGCCAACATCGAGTACCGGTGCAAGGAGAGGAAGGCGTTCGACAAGCTCGCCCTCTTCGAGATCTATCTAACGCTTTAGGTTTTTTTATTTTTAAGTATGTTTTTTTTAGATTTATATATTTTTTTTCATAGAATTTTGTAATTCTTAGGAATTTTTAATAATATTTTTAGGCTTTTTTAATATTGTGTTTATTTATAAAAAAAATTGTAAAAATTTAAATTAACACGTGGCCTAGCAACACGGACTAGCCACGCCCCACCATACCCACCGCATGTGTGCATGACCGGCAGTGCCCCTCCAACTCCACGTGTAGGGCCATGCCCCAAACCCCCGCCCCACCATACCCCATAGCCTTACCTCGTTTGGGTCTGTCAGCAACGGTCCTTAGGCGCAGAAAATTGGGAAAAAAACGAGTAAAAGATGACGGTAAACCGAACGCCTAATTCAAATAAGTAAATAAATGCTTACCTCGTTAAGGTTTGGCAACAATGGTTTGTTGTGATAAGAAGGATAGCCGGACACGACCTCCTCCGCATCGTAAGAATCAGGGACGGCAAACCCCTCCTAAAACAACGGTGTGGTAAGTATTTCATAAACAAACAAACAAAAAAGTTACTAAATACTATACCACACTACTTTCCGGAATAAAGGTACTGATGTTGTTGCCGGACGATTCGCCGAAAACATAATGAGGTCGAACCAATACATGTTTGAATTGTTTGTCGAAAGAAAGAAACAAGAACGAGCAGAATGTGTGCTTTTCATCCATTTAAGAGGGAGAAAGAACGGCAAAACCAATCATTCACCAGAGAGCAATACAACTTGTATAGCCCTATACGAGTCGTATGTAACATCCGTCAAAAATCGGGTTAACCAAACCGCTTCGTTTATTAACCGAACATCCAGTTAAAAATTTTCGTTGCGTATTTAATGCTCAAATTAATTTTATACAATACATAATTAATAAATATATTAGAATTTAAAATCTATATAATTGAAAATTTATAATAAATAATGAAATAAAATAATATGCTGATGCCGGGTTTCGAACCCGGGTCAGCCGGGTGAATCTTCAAAGTCTTAACTCACACACATCCAACCACTCCGCCACTTGTGTTACTTGTTGATTTATTGAAACAATTAATACATATAACAAAAACTCGAAATCAAACCCAGTCAACAGCGCGCCCATTTCGCAGTCGCCGGAAAATCCGACGATTTCGCCAATTATCGACGGTTTCTTTTGACTTAACGTGCGTATTAACACCTACATCGGTTATAACCGATGTCTAGTTCCGCGACATCAGTCATAACCGCCGGAGAAAGGCTGACCAATGAATCGAGACAGAAATCGGACCCAATTCATCGATATTCTTTCCTATAAATACACACCCTAGCCTCTGGTAATCTTTTCGCTCAAAATCGCACCAATTCTCGAACATTTCACTCGCCGGAACTTTTCTGCCATCATCGGACTTTCGCCGGAAAACCGAGACTCACATCAAAACGGTAAATACCTCGACTCTTTCTGTTTCAATCCATTGTTAGAACCTTACTAACATGAATCCATCACCCAGAATCAATCCCAGACGACGTTGCCGGATATTCTGTACTCGCGGAAAATCGCTGGAATTTCCGAAATCACGCTGTTAATCGGTATGATCATCTAAACCTCCTGTTAATCATGGTTTAGTGAACTCAATTTCAAATCTAATCAATCAAAACAGTTAATTGATCCGAACAGACGGAGTTCACAAAACAGAGCCGACGAATCCTTGACGGAGTTCTGAGAAAGACATCTGATTCGGTACATTCTTTCCCCAAACCCTCTCTGTCCGTTACATTTCAATCGCTTATAATTTTCGTTAATCGAATTAAACAAGAAACAGTTGATTAATCTTTGTCTGTGTTCTTGAGCGAAGAAGACGAAGTCGATTATGATTATAAGATTAATTAAAATCGGTATAATAAACGGGTTAGACACACAGTCCAGCGGTGGACTGTGTGCAAACAATAAACACACGTCTCGAGTTCGATCCCTATCACGACCCTATCCTCGGAAATAAAAATGTTTTTTTTAAAACCGAACCGGGATAACTCACAGAATTATGCTAAGTATAATAAAAACCATAATATTAACCAGGTTAGACACACAGTCCAGCGGTGGACTGTGTGCAACACCAAACCACAGTCCCGGGTTCGAGACCTGTTGACGGCACCGGTTCGATACAATTAAATCCTTTTTAAATAAATGATTTTCGGATTAAATTAAATAGTGTATAAGTATAATTAAAAACAGAAATATTTCGGGTTAGACACGTAGCTCAGTTGGTAGAGCTGCGTGCACACGTACGGGAGGTCACAAGTTCGAACCTCACTCAGTGCAACAATATAACCGACCGAACCGGTCAACGGTCAAAGTCAAAAAGTCAACATGTTTTTATATTTTTATTTATTTATTTAATTTAAAAATCAATTAAAAATACTTAAAAACAATGTTTTTAAAGTTAGAAAATAGCCTTAAACTCACAAAAATATATCCAAAAAAATCCTATTAAAATTGTTAATAAAATCCACTTATTTACCTTACCTTTTCGTTATTAATTAGGTTAGTTATTCCTCGTCGATCAATCCTCTAAACTCGTGCGCATTCAACATCATCAACCGAACGCACCCAATGTGAGTGAATTCTTACAAACTCCCCTTTTTTATTCATGTTTTGGGGTGTATCATGTGTCGCTTAAACTAATTCGCTTATTCAAACTCTTGCTATACCATATTATGATCTAAACTTAGAATGTAAATATTGTTTGTTGTTATGTATTACATATTGTCAAGTTGTATGCAAATTATTTGTTAGGCCCATCAGTTCCTCGTGGGAGACGAGTTGAACAACGCGTGCCTTAAAACTCATTCATTAGGCCCATCAGTTCGTAGAACAACGCGTGCCTCAAAACTCATTCATTAGGCCCATCAGTTCCTCGTGGGAGACGTCTTGAACAACGCGTGCCTCAAAACAATCAATTGTTGTATGTGTGTGCAATATTTAATATTATGTGTATTGTGAATAAATTTACATCTACATTTACTCATATGTGGTTATGCACTTTATTTTATAATCAATACAATAAACTTGTTTAAATGTTTTTCATAGGATTCATTCGCCAACTTTATGTTGACCCAAAAAACCATTTTTACACATGATACAGGTGGACAGGATGAAGCAAGGAAAACATAGGAAAAGTGCCTTAGAAGAAACAAATAATGAAGCCTAGAAAGATGTATAGAACATGTTGAACTTGTTTGATATGACTGTATGATTTCCTTTAAATTGTAATAATAAATATGAAACATTATATTAAATGTCATGAGCTTTGATGAAAACCCAATCATGCCCCGATCACCTTTTCCGCTGCGGGTCGGGGTGTGACATCGTATATGGCTTAGGTAATATCATATCCATCACTGTTGAGTGACATCGTACTATATCGTACTTAATATGATTTGTATAGCCTTATATGACCCGTATAGGGTTCGTATGTGACAAGAGTATTTAATAATCAATACATAACAACGAAAATAAAACTAATTAACCGATTATTTTAAATTTATTAATGGGAAATAAATACCAACCTTATTTTACGGATATTAATCAACTTTTGAAATAAAAATATTATAAACCTTTTGATAATTTGGCTTTAGATTTATATTTAACAATAATTTCATCATTACCTTTTACTAGCCACTTTTAAAAACAATAAGCATAATCAAGGAAAACTTTAAGGATAATGTATAAATGTATAATAAAACCTAAAATAAAATATATAGCCCTAGCCATCAACAACCTTAATTTAGTTTCTTAACACAAGCATTTGATTTGTACTCAACTTATTTACTGGCTTTGTTATGTACTCATCACTCTCTTTTTTCTATTGAGTTTACCTCTGACTAACTTTAACTAAAGAAAAGTAATAAGCACAATTATACGTATGCTTATACCTATTATTTTAAACACAAATATGTTGTGTATAATACGTTTATCATCAGTGGCGAAGCTTGACGTTTTCGACGGGGGTCGAAAACGTATATACCAAAAAATTTCTATACGAAAACTACATATATAATACTACTAAGCGAAACGTTCGGGAGGTCGGACACCCCCGGACCCCTCTTAAGCTACGCCCGTGTTTGTCATAACCACGTTTTCTATATCTTTTACAACATATGATTATTATGTACTACGTAAATATTGTTTACTTAATAAAATTTCTACATTAAACATGTAGAAAAATAATATAGCTAAAAGCGCAAATAAGATAACTTCCAACCAGTTTAGTTGGTCTCCTAACGTCATATTATTTATGGGTTATTGGATTCCAATAATCCTATGTTTGACCTTTTGACCGATAATAACTTCAACTTAATAAATTTCTTCCAACAATCTCAATTTGTAAGAATTTGGCTCTCATCGATCCTTTTCTAACTCGGTTATAACCCAATTAGGTTTTTCTAACGATGACGTGGACGTTGATGTGGATATATGATGACATGGATGATGATGTGGATGTGTCCCTCTCTCACCATTTTCTCCCTCTATCTTCACCACCACTAAACCACCACCAACCCATTCCCTCTTTACTTTCTCTCTCTACAACCCCCACACAACAACCACCATCCATCTCCTACCATATAACCACCACCACCACTACCTCATCTTCACCTCACCTCCATCTACACCGCCCACCACCACCACCGCCATCTAGCTGATTGCTGCCATGGCCACAACCCCTACCGAAAATAGCACTAACATCAACATCCACGCCATCAACGTTCACCACCATCGCAACCCACCAATACCAACATCATCACCCTCACACTACGCCACCGCCATCATCACCGAAACACACCCAAACTCAACCTAATCGGCTTTCACTGTGACAACCCACACCATTACCCACCAACAATGAATACATGGTTTGAGCATGTATAAAAACCTTTCTTTCGTGGATCTGATGCAAGTCGTACCGGGTGGCCATGAGGTGAGCAAGAACCCACGAACCAAATCTTCATACTATCGTAGTCGAGTTTCTAAAGGAGGTTAAAAGTGATTAGATGATCCTAGGGTTGTGACAGTGGTGGTGGGCGATGTAAATGGCGGTGATGGTGGTGGGCGGTATAGATGGAGGTGAGGTGGTGGTGGTGGTTATGCGGTGGTAGATGGGTGGTTGTGGTGGGGGTTGTAGAGAGAGAAAGTAGAGAGTGGTTGGTGGTGGTGGAGGAGGTAGAGGGAGAAAAGGGTGAAAGAGAGCCACATCCACGTCAGCCAAAATTAGCTAACCCAGTTAGAAAAAGGATCGATGGGGCCAAATTCTCACAAGTTGGGATTTTTGGAGCAAATTTTTTAAGTTGAGATTATTATCGGCCAACATGTCAACCTTAGGATTATTATAATCCAATAACCCAATTATTATCAATCGGTTCTAAATTATAACATACGAAACAATTATTATTAAAACGGGTTTTTAAAATAAGTTATTTTAAAAAACTCTACATATGCTGTTATGACGTTCTTACTTTTATACACGATAAAAAAATATTAGAAACCGAGTTATGAATAGTAGTATACAATGGATCAAAACACACACGTACATGTCATCATAGCTGACTCACGGTTTAGCTGACACGAAATGTTTTATAAATTCTGAATATTTTAATAATACAATATAGTCATTTTTTTAGCAGAACGAACTAACCAGATCGATTGTGTCCGAATAACATCAGTACCAGTATGGCCACATCTCTTTCGGTTACTATATCGAATACCGAAATCATAGCGTATTGTAACGGACCACACCGAAATTAACCGAATAGATAACAACAATAACAAAACTAATTAATCAGTTATTTTTGTATTTATTAATGGAAAATTAACCTAAACTTGATCTATGGTTAATAATCAACTTTTGAAATATAAAATATAAAGAAACCTTTTGATCATTTGGCTTTAGATTTATAGCTAACAATTTTTTTTGTCATTACCTTTTACTATTTATAAAAACATATACTATAATTAATTAGAACCACTTTTGGATAAGAACCATAATCAAGGCAAACTTTAAGGACAATACATAATTTATAGTACTAGCTAAAATAAAATATTTAGTCCAAGCCATCAACAACCTTAACAGCTTACTTAGTTCCTTAACACACGCATGTGATTTGTAATCACTTATTTTACTAGCTTTATTATTTGTTATATACTCATCACTTCCTTTTTTTATTGAATACTAGTTTAAGATCTTGTGTGTTACACGTACTGTATAAAAAGAATATCTTTTATAAATCTACTGATTTGATAAATTACATATAAATGTAGATCTTATTATACTCACAATTGATTCCCGCGTTACAATTTTTAACATATTAAAACATCCCCTACTCTTTAACACGAAGTTATTTCTTATTAATAAATAAATACGAAAAAATCATAGTTCGTTTAATATAATATATTTTACTTTACATAATATATAATATAATTCATTTTATAATAAATGAAATGATGCATTAAATATAGAAAAAGTTAAATTACAAATTCAAAAGTTCTTTTTGTTCTCTATTATTTCTGTTATATGTGGGGCTTAAAATATTATATCTAAGACCTTCAAATCTAAATGTACCTAAAGGCTTATGCCTTTGTCAATGGGTCACTAACATCATTGGTAAGTAACAAACAAGGGCGGCTTGGAGGGGTGCGGGGTGGGCGACGGCACGAGGCCCAAACCCTTAGATGGCCCAAATTTTTTTAATTTTTTGTATAGAATTTACGTTGTATAAGCGATAATATGTATATATGAATCAAAAGATTACACAAACAAGCTCTTGTCAGGGTGGTTATTGCTTTGCTTAAACAAGGAGACGCGGGTTCTAATCCTGGTGTCTCCAATTTCTTTATTTTAGCTTCACATTTGGTTTTTTTAGCTGTATATGACATTTAATGTCTAATTTTGTCAACTACATCTTTCCATTTAATTAATAAATTACTAACTAAACTTAGCTAAAAATAACTATTTAAATTACTTTCACATAAATCTTAGTGATTAAATAATTGATGAGTTCATAAGACATGAAAATTTACGAATAGTGCCCATAATTTTTATCTCGCACAGGACAAATTTTTTTTTTGTGATTTTCGGAGACGGCCCTAGTAACAAACATACAAGCAATCTATAAATCTATAATATTTCTTTTCACATTTGTCGTCTCATTTGTAATATTTTTTTCTAATATTAGTAACTTAACTTTGTGTCGTCTTTTTATTTTTGATAGTGTCACATAGAATTGTCATGAGCAAAAACCAATTCTTTTAAGTACCATCCAACCTTTGATAGTGATTGTGTTTGACTTTTATTAATGATCATTTGCTAAACATCAAATTGTTGTTTATTAATAAGATATGCAAACATTTTGAATATGGAAAAGATGTTTAGTTATCATTCAAGATTTTATTAAAAAACAATAATAACAATACACAGAAGTTAATAATTATTTTATTATTTTTTAAACAAAAAAGGCAATTTAAACTATATTGATTACGTAAATATATATTATAATTTTTACAAGTCTGTTTATATTAGTTACAGTGATAGATTATATTTCAAAATGTCATTGAATTTATCAAGTGTATTTGTTAAGATTTGTGATTCGCAAACATATTCAAAAGGAAACGATCTGCACAAAAAGGAAAGTCTAATTACTTCAAAATTTGTGATAAAGAAGAACAGCAAAAGTTTTGTGTTTTCGCTCCTAAAACAAAACAATAAGTAGTATAACAATGACACGTGACAATTAATGGCTTTAAAGAAAGCCATATGGCATAAGATGATTTTGATTTATTATAATTTATAGATTATAGATACCTCTAACCAACCTATAGCCAAATACGATATGCAAAATACCTTTATTTAATCCCGTTTTCTTATCTCTAGTACAACATATAACAGGGGCGAAACCAATGTAGCATGGGCTACCGCCTAACCCCGTATTTGCAGTGTATTTTTGGGTTTTATACATAAGATACCCTAGGGATGGCAAAAATACCCGAGCCCGACGGGTATACCCGAAATCCGACACAAATGGACGGGTATACCCGATACCCGATGGATATTGGGCCGGGTATGAGTTCAGTTTTAAAAATTTTCACGGGTATGGGTCGGGTATGGGATTAGGTGATCCCGACCCGATTACCCGAAACCACATACCCGTTTACCCGAACTATATACCAGAATATTTTAATTTATATTTTTATTATAGTATGCTCATAATGTGAAAAAATAAATTTTCTTTTAGTATATGTATTTGATAATAATATTTATATTTTGTATGTTGTGAATTATATACATATAGGTGTATAAGTATTATAAAGTTATTATAAATTTGTGATGAAACTTATATATATGTAATGTACATTTTAAATTTATAATAGTTATTGCATAAATAAAGTTATATAGTTGTTGTATAAATAAATAATATAGTAATTATAATTGTAAAATATGTATTTGGAAATCCCAACATATATCTTTTTACAAACTAATGGGTATACCCGATACCCGCGGGTATACCCGGTACCCGATGGGTAATTACCTGATAAATACCTGACGGGTATTGGGTTGGGTATGAGACACGATTTTACAACCGGATATGAGTATGGGATTACCAGTACCCGACCCGAACCCGACCCATTGTCATCCCTAAGATACGCCTATATATACGAGGATGTCTCTAAGGGAAAATTATAAAACTTGACATTATTCATTAAGCACAAAGCATGTTAGTAACGAAGCCCAAATAATTAGTTTTATGATAATTAAGTCCAAATTATACTAACTAATAAAACCCAAATAATAAAATGATCCATTTGAATAATGCAACGGTTTGTGCGGTCGAAAAATATTTTTTTGATAAAGTAAAAGACGAATGTGATGGAACGATTTCAAGCTATGATAAAAAGAAGAGGACAAATCTATTAGTTATTTATTTAATTTTATTTATTTTCTTTTTTAATATTATATGATTGCACGGTAAAAAAAATTAGGATACCTCTGAACTAATTGACCAGTTTCACCACTGACATATAATTGTCTCTTATCTACTACGTAAATTTTGTTTTTACAATTCTTTACTTAATACAGGTTCTACACTAAACGCGTCAAATAAAAATGAAAATTACTAAAATTGCAAATAAAATAACCACCAACCAGTTTAGTTAATAGCCTACATCATATTATTACCAACCAATATTATAACCCTTAAAAATTGTAGTCAATAAAACCGTTAAATTTAAAAGCAAATTTAAAATCAGCTTTTGTAAAAAGATTTGATTCTTGAGGGTACCTTATGCAAATTTATAAACCTCATACTGTCTATAAAAATAGTGAATCACAATCACTCACTACTTTCACATTCTCACTAAAACAACTGTAAACATGCACCGTCAATCACTCGGATCACCTGCTTCCAAGCTTCAATCCCACGGTGTCCAATTCTCCGGTACCGGAGCTATCAAATCTGACACCGTCAATAATTCAATCTCACAACAATCGTGTTCGGCCGACGCTGCGGCCAGCGAAGAACGCAAGTTACAGAAATCAGGAATCGAATCATCAACTTCTTCTTCAAAACTAATTCACCTAATTCCGATCCTCACGTTTTTCTGCTTCCTTATCCTCTACCTTTCCTCCCACGATCCTTCAGGTAAATTTTCAATTTAAACGTAAAAGATGAAAAACAGTGTCGGCTCAGTAATTTTTTTCTAGGTATATGGGTGAGGTATTTAACCATATTTTTTTAAGGTGCGATTAGGATTTTTGTCTAAAAAATATAATATATTTTTTTTTCAAAAAGTGCCCCACACACGTACCCTCAAAGATGTTTTACAGTAGAATGACTATATGTTTTTTTTATTATACCTATCATTCTGCTGTAAAACTTTCTTTGAAAAATTGATTAAAATTAAAAAATTCAATAATTAGATATATAAAACTATTAAAATTTAAAAGTACATTCAATAATTAGATATATAATTAGGTTACAATACAATAAGTTTTACAGTAAAATGACAGGTATATTTTTTATTATACTTGTCATTCTAGTGTAAAACTTCCTTTGAAAAATTGATTAAAACTAAAAAATACATTCAATAATTAGATATATGATCATGTTATTTCACTAGTGACTACGATGATACTCAACTAGTCTGTGTAATTCAAATTTTGCAGTTAGAAAAAAATGTAATTTAATTTCTTGGTGTTTGATCTTATGCGTTGCTTCAACACATTAGATTTAGGTCAGACTCAGTTCAGTGGATTCGCAACGCTTTCGTTGAAGAAGATCGGCGTAGATGAGAATGTCGGTGGTGGATCGATGACGATTCGAAGCGTGAGGAGGATGGAAGAACGAGAACGGCTTCGTTTTAACAGGAAATTCCGGTGATAAAATTAAGTAAATGGTTGTCCGGCGGTTTCTCTGTTGCCGGAGAGTTTCGCACGTGTGGCATTGCATTATGTTTCTACCGCATGTGTACAGTGTACTGTATGTATATGTTTATTTCATTTTCTGAAGGAAGTTATGAGTTTGTTGGTGTTAAATTGCGCATGTGTCATCAGCAAGTGTTTTGGAGAGGCTAGAATGCGCATGTTTGTTACGCGTATGTTAGCCAATGGCGCTGCTATGTGAAGCGTAAGTTAGAAAAAGAAGTGCAAAAGAAGGAGTAAAATGAGTACAGCTGGAAATAAAAAGTATATGAACGTTGCTGTAATAACATGTTCCTTGATGATTTGGTGTTTTTACTATGAATGTCGGTTTCTACTCACATTGTTGCCGTGAATCCTGTCACATCTAAAAAATATTTAAATTTTTAGTTTCACTCCTAATTTTTTTATGGCAAATATGATCACTAACAGATCACATCGTACCACTAGCGGAACCACTTCATCATATCCATCTCCACCAGGCATAATGTTATACACCAATTCAGGAGGAAACTCAATAAATATGAAACCCCACCCCCCTCCTTGTGCTTAATTTTTTTCTCAACATTTCGATATAAGTTTGGTTGAAGATCGAGCTATATATAATATTGAGTATTTTTATGATAGTAAGCCATAACGAGTATTACTACCGTGTCGGCAATGTAACGAATCAAACCATACCCATCGGAACAATTCGATATATGTAATGCGCATATTTTTTTACGCAACTGACACTGCCGAAACATCGGTACAAGTACCAGTCTTCGTTTTTGTGTTTTTTGGTTCCGATATGTGTCGAATTTGATATGTTTCACTACTTTGTAACCAGCAACTTTAAATTTGTAACCATTATCTGATATGGTCGATACTATTGTCGCAATCACTCTAAGAAATCCCACTAGAGTATAATATATATATATATATATATATTTATATAATATATATATATATATATATATATACACATATACTCATGAGTGTGTGATGTGTGACAAGATGTCGGTGGATTTGCAATATAATGGAAATACTAAATTGATTAAAGTTGCATCGTACGAAATGTTGTGACAAAAGAAGTTAAGATGTAGGTAACATACAGTGGCGAAGCTTCCCCTATGACCGGGGGGTCGAAAACGTTTGTACCAAAAAAATTTATAGAACCGTGGGGTCGAAAACGTATATACTCAAAATTTTATATACGAAAACTACATATATTACACTAACGAGCGAAAAGTTCGGAGGGGTCGGACGCCCCTCCCGGCGCCTTGTATGCTTCGCCTCTGGTAACATACACACTTACAGAGTTACAGACAAGAATGCCGGACCAAGTTGTGGTACTAATTTTCCAATAATGCAAAAACGTTTAATAAGCTTTAACTATTCATCATTTGAATTGCATATTGCGTTTGCAATAATTTTTAAATTTCCTTTAATAACTTAAATGACTTACCTTTTTAGTTTAAGAAAACACACACAACTGAGCTACACATGGAAAATTTTGTTTCCGGTTTGAAGATAAGCGAATGGAACTCTCATCTGTTGTACAACTAGTGCTTCGACTGTCGTAGGCTCGTAGCATGTTAGCCCACGTATAGACACAAAGATATGTTTTAAGATGTAGCCTTAACCATTTTTCACCATTGTAAAGCTCGTTTTTGATATCCGGTTTGGAGTGTAGCTCTTAGCAAAAACAAGTGTCAACAACTTAACTCCATCATTGTTTTGGAGTGTAGTTCTTAGCAAAAACAAGTGTCAACGACTTAACTCCATCATTGTTTGTCTATGATGGGTAATGTGTTGTAACCGTTACAAGCAAAGCTGAAAAGGTTGAAATAAAAAAAGAGTTAATTACTGTTTTCGTCTCTGTGGTTTGTCAAAAATCACTATTTCAGTCCATTAGTTTAAAAAATTTCGATTTCAATCCCTGTGGTTTCACTTTCGTAACCATTTCAGTCCCTGTGGTTTCACTTTCGTAACCACTTCAATCCATTTATTATGTAAGTACAAGGACTGAAATGGTTGCGAGGTGGACTGAAATGGTTATGAAAGTGAAACCCCAGGGACTGAAATCGCAATTTTTAAACTAATGGACTGAAATAGTGATTTTTGACAAGCCACGAGGACGAAAACAGTAATTCACTTTAAAAAAATCTTGCTACTAAATGTATGTTTTTCACTTTTTCTTGTGCAATTTGGTTTGGTTTATTTTTTCATAATTTATATAACTCTTTAATTTATATATTTATATTTGTCATTTGGATAAGTTAATGTTAGTGTTGTACATCGTTCACAGGACTTTAAATAGGATGTGAATAGGTGATTTAGGACTTTAAATAATAAAAATATATAAATTAAAATAAAACAAAACCGTCAAATTAAAAAGATCACCTCCCTTGATTAATCGGTAGGTAAGTTTCATGAAATCTGAACCGTAGAATTAATTATCGATTGAAAGTAAAACCAATCTGCATAATTCACGAGTGGAGCCTTTAGGGGACATGGGGTCATAGAGGTCTTATTCAAGTTTTGAAATCAAATGGTCAATAATTTGAACATTGTGTGTTTAATGTAACCTTAATTTCAGTCAAGAAGAGGTTATACCATTGCCTGATTTATGTAAAATTAGGTTCATATGAACACAATCAGGGGTGGAACTAAAGGGTTAGGAGCTGTAGCACAGGTTACGGCTCAACCCCGTATTCGTAGTGTTCTTTATTCAGTTTCATACAAATGATATTTCTAAAAAAATACGATGATACCCTAACCAAAAAATAAGATACTTGATTTCACTAAAATCCTATTTTTATAAGCCCAAACATTGTACATAACAAAAACTTGAAGAAATATTTAAGTCTGAATGATAAAATAAGTCCAAATTAACGATAATATAATTAAAAGAATACCCTAAAGATAATTGATAAAGTTAGTAAGACCCAAAACAATATTAAAATTGAAAGAGACCCATTATGATTTGTGATTATGGGCAGCAATGGAAACCAATAGTCGATTATACAGAACAGAAACAAGCGATCACTAAACAATGCTATGGTTTATGCCGTCCAAAAAAAACTTCTGATAAAGTAAAAGACGACGATGTGATGGAACTATTTCAAGCTATGAAAAAAGATGACAAATCTATTAGGTATTTGTTTTACTTTATTTATTATATATTTTTTGATTATTGTATGATTGCACGGCAAAAGAAAAAAATTGAGATACCCTAAATTAATAGGCTAGCTCCTCACTAAACACAATAAACTATCTGGCTCAATAGTCAAATCTCTTTGCACATTAATAATAATGAAAAATATTTAATATTTTATCAAACTACTTAAGTTTTAGTATTGTTCAACTGTTGTAAAAACTTTATCTCTCTATAGTAATAAATGAAAATCTTTTTATACATGTGTCATTCCCTAGTGTATCTCACTTTTAATAATGATATGATATAGTATAATATTGATTAATATAGTTAGAGATAAACGTATAAATTCAAATTTAATTAATAATTATCTATAACTAATATAATAATATAATACAGTATAATATTAATTAACATAGTTAGAGATAAACGTATAAATTCAAATTTAATTAATAATTATCCATAATTAATATTTATGTATCAAATAATATAATGTAATATAGTATATTAGGTAGAGGATCATGTACAAAGTGCCCAAAGTGTGAGAAATATTGTGGATATGACATGTGTTCTCAATTTAAATTAATTCAAAAGGGTAAATATGTATTTTTCTCATTAATTTAATTAATTGATAACCTTCTATAACCGTCACCCTTCAATAACTGCCACCAATTGATTCTTCGTGTGGTGTTTTAAACATGCAGTCCAGTATGTGTTCTTCGTATGATGTTTTAAACCTGCATTCGTGGTGTTTTAAACCTGCAGTCCAGTATGTGTTCTTCGTATGGTGTTTTAAACATGCATTCATGGTGTTTTAAACCAGCAGTGCAATATGTGTTCTTCGTAGGGTGTTTTAAACATGCATTCATGATGTTTTAAACCTGCAGTCCAGTATGTGTTATTCGTATTTTTTTTGTCTATATAATATAATAATACGGTACTCATATTGAAGATAAAAAAAGCTCGTTAATACGATGTAATTTATTTTTTAAAAAACATTGCGTATAAAAAGTTATTGACGTTAAAAAAATGGGTGGAAGTTACATGTGCATTAAAGTTGATGGCAGTTTCCTTATTTAAAAATACAATATAAAAAAACACTATTACCCTTAACATAATTTACATTTTAAGCCCTTCTTGATCTCAACCATTAACTACAAGATCTAAGGGCTTAAAACACTTTTTACACTTCTCACAAAACCACCATTTTTTGCACTAACCCTACCCTAGTATATTATACATTATGCTATTATATAAATTAATAATTTAAAAGAATGTAGGGAAATCAAGATAGTGTACATAAGTGAATTTAGATTAGGAAATTTATTTGTGTGATTTATTATTATTATTATTATTTATTATTATTAATTTTCATGTTTTTAATTTATTTATTTTTCCTTTTAGAACAATTTTTACAAAATTATGAGTACAACGTTGAAACATATTTATTTTAATCTATGTTCGATATAAGTTTTATTAAAAATTTTACTGTTGATTACACGAGTTATAACTTGTTTATTACACAGGGTTGAGGATTAAAATTATACAATTTAATAATGTATGCACAAATTTACATAACTAAATTATTTTCAACCATGCAACTTGAGGGCCAATGGAAGTAGCAAATCATGAAACTTTATTTCTGGTCGTGACTTCATCTAAATCTTAATAAATGGTCAATGCAATTTCCTAATTAACCACTTTGATGTTATGGTTTTTATATCTGAGAAAAAATAAAATATACTTTTAAAAAAGTTACAATAATATATAGAAGTTGTATATAACGAAAATATAAACATAATCAAATCAAATCGAATCATAACAAAGCCAAGCTGTGTAAAAAAATAGTAGTAGTAGCATAAAGCAAACGTGTATCTACATTACTTAGCAACTTTATAATAGATTTGAGAGTATGATGAGAACATAACTGCTATATCATGGACGACTTATTAAAAATGATTAGATATATTAATAAGAATGTTTTGTGAGCTAAAAAATTAGAAACGTGTAAAATAGTTTAGAAATGCCAATAAAATCACATAATTAAGGAAATGAAATGGTTAACATAGTAAAATGGTATGGTTACCATACATTTGCGATGTTTGATTAAAAAAAGTAAATATGGCACCTATCTCGGTCATGTATTATTAAGTTTTATAATTTTTATCTTCAAACCCTGTAATACACGGGTCTATAATCTAGAAATATTAAAACTAATTGATATGGATGAACATGGGTAAACCGATGAGGTTTTTTTTTTTTTTTTAATTTCATGGGGTCACAAATTTTTAGTATTCCGTTTTTACCGGACAAGTCATCGAAGTATATTTACCGGAATTGAGTTGGGTTATCAAAATATTTTAGGTTTTGAAGGTGATTTTTGTGTTTGATTTTGCAAATGACTTCACTAAAATATTTATGAGTTTTGAAGATAATTTTACAGATTGGCCTCTTGCCCTGGAGAGTTCGGTGATAACATGTCTTTAGGCTTTAGCTGGATTTTTCGGTTTTTTTACCCATATCAATATTTCCGCAAAAAGAATCTTAAATGGAAATATAGGTGAATACTAACTTGAAACGTGTATTTTCAAAACCTTATATATATATATATATAGGATACGGTTCAAGAGGGAATCACTATCAGTTGCGATGCCATTAGAATTCTTTAATCCAATAGAATTTTAACATATCATCTATAAACAATTTAATTTAAAAGGGCAGTTTATTCTTTTTCACTTAAGGTCACATCTCCTCTCTCTTATCAATCTCATCTCTCTTATCAATAATACTATCACATCATCATTAATATGTCTAACATAACAATATATCTCTTTCTTTTTATCTTTTTTTATACTTTTATATTTAAAATTATAAAAAATAACTTAAGTTTTAAATTTAAACACAAAAAATATTACGTAATTTACAAAATACATAAATATCGAATATGATATCTATTTTTGTAAAGTATTACGTATTACTAGTTTTTTGTAAAAAAAAGATTAAAATCGTAAAAAATTTGGCGTAACAAAATGTTTTAAAACCGGGTCGTAAAAAATGTTTTTATACCGGCGCATAAAAAAAATTTAAACCGCGTGTAAAAAAAGTTTTAAACCGGTGCGTAAAAAAACTTTTACACCGGCGCATAAATTTTTTTTAAAAACGCGCGTAAAAATAGTTCAAAACCGGCGCGCAAAAAAAGTTTAAAACCGGCCGCAAAATAAGTTTAAAACCGGGCGCGTAAAAAGAGTTTAAAACCGGGCGTAAAAAAAGTTCAAAACCGGCGCTCATAAAAAGTCTAAAATGTGCTAAAAAAACTTTAAAATCGCGCGTAAAATTGTTTTTATACCGATGCGTAAAACAAGTTCTAAATCGACACATAAAAGAAATTTAAAACCGCGGTAAAAAATTTTAAAATCGCGCGCAAAAAAAAGTTATTAAACCTGCGCGTTAAAAAAGTTTAAAACCGCGCGTAAAAAAGTTTAAAACCGGCGCGTAAAAAAATAACTGTAATTAAATAAAAAATATATCATAATTAAAAGAAAATCAATAATGCATGTTTAAATTAAAAAAAACAATATTATTAATTAAAACAAAATCAATAATCATAACAATCATTAAATCTATAGTAAAAGATCAATATGCCCATTTTGTCACTAAAAAACAAAATGTCATTAATAAAAACACAATCATTACATTGCTTTATTGTCTTTTAATCTCATCCATCAAAACCAACTTGATCAATGGCTAATATTGGTTCCTACGGTTCTCACAACTCAATGTGGTTCTCATTTTACCCATCCCCTATATATATATATATATGGCGGGGTTCGGCTACAAAGTCAATTTTTCCTACAAAGTGTACAAAGTCATAAAACACCACAATTTTTGCCATAAAACCCACAAATAACAGAGTGAATGTCACTAAAACACAATATCCAAACCCTAACAGTCCATAAAAACTTCAAACACACCATCGTAGAACCATGAATATAAAACACAACATGATAATCAACATAAAACACACTAATGTTAGTCATTCGATAATCAAAGCCTTATCATTCAAAACAAAACACAAAAGCCACATATATGGCGTTTTAATAATTTCCACTTTGTTATTTGTGGTTTAAGTGTGTTTTATAGTTGACATTTTGGTGTTTTATGACTTTTTACACTTTGTAGGAAAAATAGACTTTGTAACCCAAACTAACCATCCTATATATATATTATATATTATATAAACTAATTAGGTTTGAGACGCATGTCGCGTTGTGGTGCAACCTAATTGGGCGGAAAAATGAATGGATCATTGTAATTTTTGTACGGATCCCGTGTGCTGCTCCAAACCCGGAGTTTTGACCCGGCTATATAAAACTTCTAGAACCTAAATCCCTTATTCGTCTTCCCAACCTATATGCGGCGTCCTCTTTCATTCCCTGGATCCAAAACCCTAAATCAATCCATGCCACCACCACAATCGTTCGATTCTAATAAACCTCCAGTGATTTAACCTTCAAGCATTTAACCTTCAAGCTTTATGTGTTGGAACTTTCAAGCTTTTTGGATTTAATCAAAGCTATTTTGATTTATCATCCATGTGCGCTCAGAGAATGAGTATAAAGTTGATTTGATGAGAATGGAAACCCTAATTGCGAAATATGTTCTGGTTAGGTTAATTAACCTGTTCATGTTTTTCGTGATTAAAATTATTTCTAGATTCATCAGTGTTTCGCTTCAATCTGAATACAGGTTGTTGTTGTTTTGTTTAAATCATCTTGTTTTATCATTTTGTTATATTCATTCAGTTTTTAAGAGGTTTTCATGTTTGGTAATATTCTAGGGTTCTGAAGAGTTATTTTTTGAGTTGGATATTAATCAGCGACATACGTTCTTGATACACAACCTACATCCCCAAATACAATCCCAAACCCTAGCACTCATTATTGTCACCATTAGATTCGGTTTGGATTAAAAATTGATAACATGCAACAGGTTAGGCTTCTATATAGCATGTTTCTTTAGAAAAATATATACCTATTGGTTTAGCCATTTAACTTTTAACATTCATGAGTACTTTTATTCCTTTAAGATCAATGGTCAAACTTAAACTGAGATAGATTTCCTGATATTATGTATATCTCAGCTTATGGTTTTACAGCGTGGGTTTTGTTCAAGGATGGTAATGAAGCAAATAGTCTTGATGTTTCATCAACTAATACAAGGATCCAACATATTGGAAATGGAAACAAACAAGGAGCTACTGAAGAAAAAACCATCATTTACAAGTTGCAGTAACACAGGTGTTTTTATCCTACTAGAATCCGTTTATATATTTATTCCCGAGTTGTATCATGTAGAAGCTAATAAAATGTTTGCACGTTCTTTTTAGCTCGATGGGCTATTTGGAGAAGTGTTTGTCCATGCCCAATGACCAATGGGCCAACACCTTCAATACTGGGCCTAGATGTTTTGTTTATAAGCAACTTTTTAGTTTTATGTTTACTAACCGAAAATATTTTTTTCATTATATATTTGCTTAGATTATCGTCACCTATTGTTTTCAGCTTGATTTTTCTATTCCTATAGACATTTCACTTTTGTTTTCAAGCTGCAAGCCATTACTCCAGGTTGTGATAAGGTGAACTAGCTTGCATCTATCTTTGTTGTTTAATTATTTCTTTATTAAGATACAATTAAATAGTTTAGGATATCACAATTTCATGTTGGATATATTGATTGATATTCAGGTGCTCAATCAAGATCAAACCCCTTTGTTGTACAGTCTCGTGTTTGGGGAAAGAGTTTTGAATGATGCCACATCAGTTATCTTCAATGCAGTTCAAAACTTTGATTTATTGCAGATCACAACAGATTTTGCTTTCCAGTTGATTGGAAACTTTTTTTAACAAGCACAATTCTAGGAGCAAGAGTGAGTCTTTTACACCAGGCCTCCCTAAAAACAGAATATTGTTTTCTATGCTAAGATGTAACCATGTGATGTATAATCTTGACTCCTGCAGACTGGGTTACTTGGTGCATATGTTATAGAGAAGCTATGGTTTGGAAGGTACATAAGAGTTTTCCTATAAGCTTTCTATATGTTCATGACAAAATAGAATAAGATGGGTTAGATTTAATATTTGTCAGAGTGTGTAGAGGTGTCAAGTTCATTCCATTTATATGGGAAATGGTCAATATGGGTTGTCTTTCTTTGATAATGGATCTAACGGGAAATTAGACATTTTTCCTAAAAAAACGGGTAAAATGGGCTAAGGGTTAAACATGAAATTCTTACAACATCCTAAACATTTTGTTTAATAGAAATTATATAATAGTAATACAGGTTTGTAATCATATTTAATACTTAATTATTTGCTAAAACAAAAAAAATTACAGTTACGTAAGAAGTGTTGGTAGGATTCTGCACTTAAAGTTACCCGTTTTAACCTTTTACCTAAGATTACGAACCCACCCTTATTGCCACCTTTAGTTTTGTACTTTATGTTTCTGTATCGAGTACATTTTTTTTGTTTGACAGGGCTTTTCATAGTTTTGGAGGCCATGTGCAAAGATCATCTAACTGTTAAAAATATGGTTAAATCATTTAAGATTTGTCATCCTTAATGTCGTAGTGTTTCTCTAAGTTTCTTTCTAGCTTTACTTTGATTCAACTAAAACCTAGGGCCTGTAACGGGGCTAATTTTATGAAGTATACATTTACGTACAATATAATGACATAATACTTCTTTGTTCTATTCTAGGCATTCAACAGATAGAGAAATTGCTATTGTGATACCTATGGCGTATCTTTCTTACATGCTTAGCTGATCGAGGTATATTTGTCACAAATACTTACCTTGCATGCTTCATTTTCCTATAACATGCATGGAGGTGGTAATTACAATGTTTATCCTAGCACGTCAACAAAAACTAGCCAAAAGGAAATGGTCGTACATATTGAAAATCATCCAAAGTATTTTTTGTAAGGCTTACAACAAAGAACTAGATTGTTATCCCTTAACTATTTATAAAAATGGATTAAAATTTATGGGAAACCCATCCCGATCCATGTGCTCAATATGCTATGTAGGAAATTCAAGTTGGAATGCGTCCAGCCGGAGTGCTTCGATACCCATCTTACCTTGAGCAGAATATGGAGATTCCCAGGAATTGGTGCCTTCCAGTGTTATGATAAGGTTCGTTATTCACACCTCTGCTTCTTGTGTTTGCTTGTATTTTATAGAATTAATGCTGACACCATAGATGTTGACATGTTGTATTGTAGTATATGCTTGGCGGTTTGAAAGTTGCAGCTGAGGACCATGGTAAACCAGAATGGGGCTGCACTGGCCCCACAGATGCAAGCGAGTACAACTGGCTCGAAGACACCAACTTTTCCAAGAGAGAATATGGTGGCTGGAACAGTGAGTATGGCGAATTCTTTCTCTCGTGGTACTCACAAATTCTATTGGATCATGGAGATCGAATACTTTCGTCTATCTCAATCTTTGAAAACCAAGGGGTCAAAATCTCGGTTAAAGTTGCTGGCATCCACTGGCAGTATAGAACCCGGTCCCATGCACCTGAGCTCACTGCTGGCTACTACAACACACGTTACTGAGATGGGTACCTCCCAATAGCCCGTATGCAGTTGGTTTTGTGATTAAATTAGATTGGTAATACAGGTTGCAGGTCCCGATTATAGAAGGCGACTTATCTTTTCTAGGGATCAGTGCTGGTGTGGTGGTAATAACATGCACATATGTTAGTGCTTCATATAAATACTTAAACTGGATTTGGAAGATCTTGATACGAGTGAGGGCATTATTGTAATTATATTACACTCAAATCATTTTTTTCACCTAGACTGATAGAAAACCGCTGAAGATAACCCTAGAATTGGTTGAAATTTGAAAGTGTTTTTTTTTTTGAGTTTCATTCCAACTATTTTGTTATTTTTGCTTCAGGCTACACGAATGCTGAAAATCTTAATTTTGAGATTGCCTGTAGCATCAAATAAATGCAATGCTCTCCATAGCCAAACGTATTGGTACGTTTTGAGTTTTGACCTGATCAACCCATATTGAAACTTAAGAGATAAAACATAAGTGAAAGGGTTGGATTTGCCACATATACGTGAAAGGGTCAAATTTTATCTCTATTATAAAAGATAATTTTGGTTTGTATCTCGAGGTCTTGATTTTGGCAGGATTGTAGGATGGTAGATCTTCATTTGCTTTCAATCTGTTTCATATCTGTATAAACTGTGAGTTAGTAAGGAAACAAACTATAAACATTTAGTTCCCTATTATTTTGCGATTTGAGCGTTTGATTTCCAATTGTTTCTCTTTACAGGTACAACATCGCTAATAACGGGAGCATCAACGTCATCAAATTGGTACAACATCCATGTCGAGAACTACCAGTTCTTGATTATGATTTAGCGTTCCTATTTCAGCCTATGCTCATGCTTGGAATCACTCTTGGGGTGGCTTTTAGTGTTGTTTTTTGTTGTTTCTTGATCTTAGCACAAGAAGTATAGTACTGGTGGCTTGATCTTAGCACAAGAAGTATAGTACCAGTGGCATTTCAAAACGGTACTACTTTTATTCTCTAAAGCCAAAATGGTCAAAATATTTGAGTTTCTTTAAACGCAAAATTTTTTAATGTGATAAATGGAGCAAAAGGTTGACACCTCAGAGCCTACTGAAAATAATGGAAATACATCATGAAGAACATCACGTATATGAACCTGCAAAGCCACATACAAAATCCACACGCTTTTCTTCACAGAATGTACTCCCTGTTTTGATTGGCCAACGTCTCATGCACAGTTTCAACCTAAGTGGACAACCATTAACATGAGCTTGGTACATACCGTTGTAACACACCTTATTTGTCACCGCTTTTTAAGTAGACTGTGATATGTTGTTTATGTGTGCATGGCAATTTCAGGTATCCGGCTATAAATAAACCTGCTGTCGTGCTTCTCTGGCTTATTCACGTACAAACTGTTGCAGAATATATTGTAATTCTTGATGCTGATATGATTATGAGAGGACCGATTTCACCATGGGAGTTCAAAGCAACACGTGTCAGACTGTTTTCGAACCCTATGAGTAAGAAACCTTATATTATAGTTGGCAAAATGGTACATTGGTGCGATTACAAGTGTTGGGTGACAAGTCAAATCGGGTTTTGGTTTGACATGAGTCAGTCTGGCCTAACACGAAAACACTTCTTTTTGTCCATTTTTAAGATCTTTTTTAAAATAATTGATGCATTGACTACGGTTGCATAAATGATATTTTCACAAAAAGTATATAAAAATATTTAGGAGTTGGGTTCTTGGTTTTAAATTGCGTGATACGCTCCGATGTGTTTGGTCCATAAATCTGATGCACGATGCGTGATTCGCAATGCGAGCGCATCACGTCTTTATAAAAAAAGGTTAAAACAATTTTTATACATAAAAGCTTATGAAACGTACTTAAGGTAAAACAAATGATGTAATAAGAAGATAAAAACATTCTTTGTTCAGCTGAAGTTGCACCATGTTATAAGCGACAAGATATTAACATACCCTAGGTATGTTCCCGAACCTGGTGTTTTTCCATTACAGTTTAGAGTTCGGGAACTGGAGCTTTGACAAAGCGAAGTGGAGAACCATTGACATGGTCAACAAATGCACAAGTTGTTTTCTTAAACGGATATACATGCTACTACATTTTAAGGTTCTTTATAGTCTCTTTTTTTTGTTTAAGACCCTTTATGAGCATGGCATTTGTCATCTTTTTTATCTTTTTTGTTTTGTTTTGTTTTTGGGCAAGCTTATTTTCTTTAATTTTGGCTCTAATTTCAGGAGGACGCATTCTTTTGTTATATGGAATAGGAATCATATGGTTTTGGTGTCAGACACATTTTGGAAAAAGTCCCATCTTAATAACTTTTCTATTGTTTGGGAAGTAGTTGGAAACTTTATTAGAATGGAAAACATGAGATGCTATAAAAGAGTTGGTGGAACTCACACCTTAAACAGGTTGTTTGCTTATCCAAGAAATATGTACACAAACTGTTGTAATTCTATCAAAAAGCTATTAACCTTTTTTTTGTGATTTGGAATCAAGGAGAAAGAGATGATGTATAAAAGATATCGAGACGAAGCTAATATGCCAAAATGGTATAAATTTAAGTTTTCATTGCTTAAAAAAATAAGTAATTCTCGTAATTTAATTGAATTTAACTTGGTGCTGAATTTGGTGCTGAATTTTATTGACTAGATGGAGGGAGTGAACGCTTTAAAACAACTAAGAAGGACTTTGGTGTCTCATGCAAGGTCGGTGCCTATTTACAACAAGTTGTTTTTGCCTCAAAGTAAGAATGCTTTATCTTTTATGTTTTGAATGCTTATTTGAATATCAGAACTAGACCAAAATCACCAAGATTGGAGATCTCTGAAAGAACCAGAATAAGAAAGATGGTGGTTGCAGCAAATTCAAGTGCAAGGTGGCATCTCTCTGTGGCAAAACAGAGGGTCAAAACGAGGTTAGGGTTCTGGTTAAAATGGACTCTTTGGTCAAAATGTGTCAATACACGTTTTACTTGAAATGGGTCAAACTGAGTTTAGGATTTTATTAAAATGGACTCTTTGGTAAAATGGATTTGGATTCTGATTAGAGTGGACTCTTTGGTCAAATCGGGTCAAAAGAGGTTTAGTAATTTGGTTAAAGTCGACAGAATGGAAGTCGAAAGTTTCTTTGTGGTGCAAAGCGGGTTGGGTTGTGTGTTTCAAAGAGAATCTATATATGTGTGCAGTCATTTGTTTGGTGATCATTGAGATATACATGTTAGTGATGATTGAAATGGATGACATACACTTATATTTGCTAAATTAGAAACTTGCTAAATTTTATAATATTCCTTAAGAAAGTTAAAGAATACCTTTAAACCTAACAATAGGGGACCACCCAGCAAACCAACAATTATGCATGAATGATGAACCCGTCGACAGTGTAACGACACTAAATACGAAGGAAGTGTTATAAACGAGTGATCGTTATGTATCTAACTTTACAAGGGTCGATGGAAATATTTAATCATCTCTATAATGATTATAGTTACTACATGTGAATTTTAGATGTTCCATCAAGTGCAGCCTACCAATGATACGTGTAACACTTAGGAGGCAACATTCTATCTACAGATCGTGCAAAGACCGCGATGCATGAATACTTGCTTGATTCATTTGCTTGGGAATATGGACACTGAATTGTAGAGAGGTAAAGTCTTCACTTCTAATTTAGTGGTGGCAAAAAGGATAGATTTGATGGGTCAAAATTGATAAGTTTTGTACGGTTTGGGATACCCCAAAGTTGTTTCTATAATTTTTTAATACATTATTTGTGTGCCAAATATGATTTAAGCTAAACTTCATCATTGATAATCTAAGTTAACATAATTCAGTAGTTTATGCAATAATGTTACACTTTTGGCGACCTTTTTAGACCCATTTACTTTCAAACTCTTTTTCTTCCTAAATTATCTGTTTGTCCCGTTTTATGGCATGAGGTTGCAACTTGCACAACTAGGAATTTGATGGAACTTGCCAGGAATTAGATGTTTAGGCCATTGGTGATCCTCTCGCAGCTGAATTTCCTATTCTGTTCAACCTAGAAAAGATAACTTTGCTATAACTTCTGACCGTGTGGGTACTAGAGGTTTTGGGCTGAAATGGAAAAGAGGTTTAATGGAAAATATGGAAAGTGAAGAGCTGCAAAGTTTGGTACAAAGGGGGGGGGGGGGTCTCGATCCTGTCAAGTATAAAAGATAGCTAGCAAGTATAAAAGCTAGCTAGCATCGTGAACTTTTTGGAATAAAATTTAGAGTAAACTTCCGTTTTGCTTCCTGTGGTTTGGTCACTTTAATGGTTTTGCCCGAATCCTTTAAAAATAGTCATTTTACTCCCTGATTTATGAAGCTTATCTTTATTTAACTCCCCGCCCCTAACACCATCCAATTTAACTGTTAAATCCTAGTCACATGCATCTCACATGAGGGCATTTTAGTTTCTTCCATCCTCTTTATGTTTTTATTAATTATTAATTGTATGTATATATTTACATATTACCCTTATCCTTGTTATATGTATATATTATATTTACATAAATTTAACAATAGAAAACATTTACTTCAATACCTGCATCTATCTCTTTATACCATAACCACCACCCAAACCATCAAAACCACCCCCAACCAATCGAACAACAACCTTGGTTTTAAAAAGCGCGCCTAGGCGCGAGCGACCCAAGGCGCAAGTCATATCGCTTTGCGCTTCAAAGCGGGGTGGGTGTACAAGAAGCGCAGATGAGGCGCACTTTTTAGGGGAAAATCGACCTAAGGCGCAGGCTGAGGCGCGCTTTTTGTACATGGGGTGTTTCTATGCAGCTGAGTGTTGTACAACGGGCTTTTTATGTTGTACATATATGTTTTTTTTTTCATTTTAAAACATATATAAAGCTTAATTATAGCTAAATCATAGGTATTGGATGCTAAACAATTATGGGATGTATAAAATAAATTATATAATCACTTTGCGCTTTGCGTACGAAAAGCTCACCGCTTTTGCGCTTCGCTTTAAAAAAATCGGTTTTAGACCTCATCGCTTTTGTGCGCTTCTCGCTTTTTTAAACCAAGACAACAACCACTACCCCCTTCCACCACCCGACAACTACCACCACCCTCCACCGACCACCACTCGACAACTACCACCACCCTCCACCGACCACCACTACCATCACGCTGTACCAGCCCCACCCGACAACCACCTCGCAATAGCCCCACCCAACCACCACCTCCACCTTTCTGCCACCATCTCTAACAACTTCCACTGCCATCAAGTGCAGCTCAGCAGATCTGAGCGGATCTAAGCAGATCTATGAAGAACTGAACCGATTGTGAAGGGTTTCAATTTCCAGCGGCGATGGTGGAGGATTTCTCCGGCGACAGGGATAGAGAGGTGGTAGATCTAGGGTTTTGTGGTTGCTCAAAAGACGGTGAGGGAAGGGGTGATACAGAGGTGGTGGTGGAGGTGAGAGAGATGTGACAAAGAGTTAGAGCTTGGTGGTGGCGGTGACTGACGGCGACTGGTTCAAGGTGGTGGTCGGGTAGGGTTGGTGGTGGTGGTCCGATGGATGGTGGGTATTCCTATTTTGGCACATAGGCTTGTACAGATCTAGTCGGTAATCATATCAAAATATTTGCCAGACGTTGTCAAGATTAATAGTGTTTGAGTTGCCTATTAACTTTGTACAGATCCACTCGGTAATCATATCAAAGCTGGTTCAAGGTGGCGGTCGGGTGGTGGCCGTGCACGGTGGCGGTGAGGTGGTGACGGTTGGTGATGGTGGTTGTTGGTAGTGGAACATGTGTACTTTGCATAACCAAATGTTGGCTGGGTGGGGTTGAGAGAGATGAATGAGTGCAGAGAGGGTAGAGAGAGAAGAGAGGGAAGAGATATTGTTTTGTTATATTTTATTATTATAAAGAATATTAACTTTTATTTGTTGTTTTACTAAAATATTCTTAGTTTTTATTTGAAGTTACCAAAATACCCTTCCGGTTAATAAACAATTTGGATGGAGTTAGAGGCGGGGAGTAAAATCAAGAAGGGCTTCATAGATCAGGGAGCAAACTGACTATTTTTAAAGGATTGGGGCAAAACCATTAAAGCGACCAAACCACAGGGAACAAAATAGAAGTTTACTCTAAAATTTATATTGGTTGGCTATTAAAAAATTCTTAGTCAATTATAAGTGAAATTCATATAGATGATTTATTAGCATTTTGGTAGGTGTACAAAATTAACATAATCGTGTTTTTAAGGAGGCTCCAATTTTGTATAAATTGAGCAAGTTGTATCGAATCAATTTTTTTTATCAATGTGGCTCCAGTTGACTAACAAATACTCATATGTTAATATTTAGTTTTTCTTTTTGACTTTGCACATCTAGCCAATATAAGTACGTTGGTGGTTGTTAAAATTTATTTACAAATGATAGTTGGCCATTAACTCATTCACATTCTTTTGCTAATTAACATGTTAATTTTAAATCATCTTATGAAATAAGTCAAGTGTTCAAAAACTTAGTGTCCAAAACTTTATTACCACAACTGAAATTATCATACGAGATAAAAAAGTGACCCTTATTTTGTAAAGACCGAGGAAGAATTCAAGATTCTATAAGTAATGGGTCACTTTGCTTTTTTAACCGGTGAGTGGACGTTTAATTGTAAAGACCGAGGAAGAATTCAAGATTCTATAAGTGATGGGTCAACTTTGCTTTTTTAACCGGTGAGTGGACGTTTAATTGTAAAGACCGAGGAAGAATTCAAGATTCTATAAGTAATGGGTCACTTTGCTTTTTTAACCGGTGAGTGGACGTTTAATTGTAAAGACCGAGGAAGAATTCAAGATTCTATAAGTGATGGGTCAACTTTGCTTTTTTAACCGGTGAGTGGACGTTTAATTGTAAAGACCGAGGAAGAATTCAAGATTCTATAAGTGATGGGTCAACTTTGCTTTTTTAACCGGTGAGTGGACGTTTAATTGTAAAGACCGAGGAAGAATTCAAGATTCTATAAGTAATGGGTCACTTTGCTTTTTTAACCGGTGAGTGGACGTTTAATTGTAAAGACCGAGGAAGAATTCAAGATTCTATAAGTGATGGGTCAACTTTGCTTTTTTAACCGGTGAGTGGACGTTTAATTGTAAAGACCGAGGAAGAATTCAAGATTCTATAAGTAATGGGTCACTTTGCTTTTTTAACCGGTGAGTGGATGTTTAATTGTAAAGACCGAGGAAGAATTCAAGATTCTATAAGTGATGGGTCAACTTTGATTTTTTAACTGGTGAGTGGACGTTTAATTGTAAAGACCGAGGAAGAATTCAAGATTCTATAAGTGATGGGTCAACTTTGCTTTTTTAACCGGTGAGTGGACGTTTAATTGTAAAGACCGAGGAAGAATTCAAGATTCTATAAGTAATGGGTCACTTTGCTTTTTTAACCGGTGAGTGGACGTTTAATTGTAAAGACCGAGGAAGAATTCAAGATTCTATAAGTGATGGGTCAACTTTGCTTTTTTAACCGGTGAATGGACGTTTAATTGTAAAGACCGAGGAAGAATTCAAGATTCTATAAGTGATGGGTCAACTTTGCTTTTTTAACCGGTGAGTGGATGTTTAATAAGGGTCAATTTTGACGTCTTATATAAAATGTTTAAAAGGGACAATTTCATGTCTTGGACCCTAATATTTTCTTTTTAGTGTTCAGTAAGATCATATAATGATAAACAATCTATTGATGAAAGTAATAGTTTGATATTATCTTTGAGGTTTAATTAGATTAGATAACGAGGAACAAGAGAGTCGGGTGGGTAGAATTGATTTTTAAAATCGTAGATTCAACCGATTCAATCAGCAAACAGTTCACCAACTTTTCCAACATCCAACCAAGTGGGCGATTGGCGATACCAGTTCGCAATTGCGTGTTTCAAACAATTATAAAACAAAATAACATTTCAAAACATGTCTTTTTTATTTTATTTTATTTAATGCTATAATTCAATTAAGATAAAGTGATTTTTCTTGCTCGGGAGGTTCCCAGTTTAGAGCAAACACAGATTAAAAAAACGTTGGAAAAGTGTTATTTTTTATATGGATCCCGCATCTGATATCCATACCCGGTTTTTGACCCGGGTATATAATGAATTAAGAGAAAAATGCCCGGATAGTCCCTGTGGTTTGCCTATTTTTCACCTTTAGTCCCAAACTTTATAAAATTACAGCTATAGTCCTCAACTTTTGTAATTTCGTTCCCGGATAGTCCCTGGCATGGATAAAGGTTAGATTTTTGTGTTAGATGGGTGTGAAATGACTAAAATACCCTTACTAATAAAATTTTTATTAATTATCTATTTAAGTATCTAATTAAAAGAAAGTAAGACCCATCTTATGATGTATTTATATATCTAATTAAAATAAAACACATCTCCTTCTTCTCTTTTCTCTCTTTCAACCCACCACCCGACTCCCCCACCTGCAACTTCTCCACCACCATCACCACTCACATCCAATTGAAAGAGATCAAAGTACCGTTCAAGTTTCAACTAATTCCAATCCATTATCTTCTATCGACTTTTCATATCTAACACACAGATAAGATCTAGCAAGAACACTCGTGAACGACAATATGAAATTCACTTCAAAAGCAAACAAAATCCAGATTATTATTGGTGAACAATTACTCACTAAGCATCGCCTGAACGAAACATAATTATATTAACATACGAATAGATCTAATAACAATTGCACAAAATCCAGATTATTATATCAACATCTGAATAGATCTAATAATATAATTACACAGTAAGCAAAGAATTAACATACCTAATTATCTTAAGCATGGACATGCAACTGAAAAGGAGAAAAACACATTATTACACCAAGTGAAGAACTAACAGATCCTATCATCTCTCGAGATCGACATCAAAATTAACAGATCTGATCATCTCTAAAACCGCAAGAACGAGATAGGAAATCGTTGTGAAAACTTGGGTTGTAAGTAAAGCCTATTCTGTTTTTGAAGATGTATCTCATTGTTTTATGAAGATCCCCTTTGAGCTTTTAAACAGTCAAATTGAAGAGAACTCTATATGCCATGTAGGGTATTGGAAAGCAAAATATGTTTGTATATCTAATTAATGGTTTTATCTCTTCTCCGTAACAGGGATCTCATATGGAGAAGAAACTGTAAATGCCAAACAACATCCAGTATTAGAGCTATTGTTAGGCAACAATTGGTAATTCAGGAATACGATGAAAATTAGAACAAAAAGGGTATTTTCCAAAACATTTGAGATTAAAAGGTGGTGGAGAAGTTGCAGGTGGGGATGCTGTGGTTCAGGTGGTGGGTGGAAGAGAAAAGGGGGAAGAAGAAGAGAGTGTATTATTTTAATTATATATTTAAATAGATTATAACATGAGACCCACTTTCTTTTAATTAAATATTTAAATAGATGATTATTAACATTTTTTATTAGGAAGGGTATTTAGGTCATTTTGCACCCATCTAACATCAAAAACTAACCTTCATCCGCGCCAGGGACTATCCGGGAACGAAATTGCAAAAGTTGGGGACTATAGATGTAATTTTAGAAAGTTATGGACTAAAGGTGAAAAATGGGTAAACCACAGGGACTATCCGAACATTTTCTCATGAATTAATTGTAACGTTAAATTCATATACTTTTGTTACTGCAACATGTATTCTGAAAGAGACATTTAGAATAAACTTTTCGGTCAAGTGAGTGCACTCCACATCAAGCATGGTAGATGTAGCTTTAAGCAAGTCTTCTAACTTACACATCATCATGCACATATCATCTTCTATGTGTGTTGGAAGTTGAAACCAGTGGGTAAGTATGACCCTACAATATAGCCTTTTGTTCAAGATGTAAAAGTAAAATGATCTTGCTGTTATTATATCTTATGATAATTGAAAATTGCAATTTAGGTCTTACCATTCATCTAAAAATGTTGAATTTTGATACATTTCAATTAAAAAGTAGTAGAATTATTGTTTGTAAAGCTTCATAACAACAGTGACAATATTTTTAATTAGCCAAAATTGATACTAAGTTGACGCGAAGAAATTACCAAACTACCAAACGTATTTAAAAAAATTCACGAAGACGAATCACATAGTGCCTAAAGTTTACAATATCAGAAAAAGAATCAGTTAATCTGGTTCGGGTCCTTTTGATAATTTTATGTCGCAGTCTCCCTTTTTATGCATCATGGAGATATAGATTGGTAAGTAATATCATATAGCCCCTTTACGATTTAATTGGCCTTTTCCAAGATCTTGTATGAGAAAGTATAACTAATTGCCAAATTTCAATGATACTTAAGCTTTTGTGCATGTATATATAAGTTTCAACATATTTTAATATAATTTAAGAAAAACATAAATCAATATAATATTTTGTATGGGTTTAGAAAACATTCTTAAATTGAGATCTCATTATCAATTAAAAAGAAATTAGCTTTACATGGAAACTTTGAATACATATGGAGACAAAGTTGGGATACTTATGAAACCTAACTAAAAATTTATGGTTCAATGTGTTATTTATTTAAGGGGTTCAAAGTGTTGTTTATTAACTTTTTTATTGTAAATTAAATTTTCCTAGCCCGGGAAGTTCCCGGGTGATAGCCTAGTATTATATATATATATATATATATATATATAGGTTAAGGATCCTGTAAAAAAGACAAGTTTGTAAGAAGTGTAAGAAGTGTTTTACACCCTTAGATCTAATTTTTAATGGCTAAGATCACAATGGCAAAAATGTAAATTGTATTTAATTTTTTATGACTTATTGACTTGATAGGGGTATAAGCGTCATTAAATATAATTTAAATTAAGAAACTATATCAGTTACATTCTAATTCCATGATTTTTATGCAAAAAAATAGGAATTCTCTCATTCCCTACCATACTCCATCGTAGATTTGGTCATCCAGACACCAAAAATACCCTAGACGTCCATCTAACAACATCCATGGCTTCTTTCTCGATGATTTTCTCATCTCCTATTTGTTCGTTTCTGTCAAATGTTACAGTTTCTTTATTGTGCTTAGGTACAAAACACCATGTGTTCACACAAGTGTTCTTATTTAATATCTGGAAGAATTTTTTTAAGATTCAAGGCATGGTGTTTAACATCTGGAAACATTGTATGGTGATTAAGTCATGGTGTTTTAACATCTAGAAATATTGTATTGTGATTCAAGCCATGGTGTTTTAACATTTGGAATAATTGTATTGCTATTCAAGTTATGGTGTTTTAACATATGAAAGAACTGTAATAAGATTCAAGCGTGGTTTTTTAAACAATAGAAAACATTGTATTTGTGATTCAAGACATGGTGTTTTAACATCTGGAACGCAGGATGTAAAAACACCATGGATTGAACTATGGATTAATTTAAAACACCATGTTATGAATATGTTCTAATGTTTGTGAATGATGAAAAACACCATCGTGGTTAAAACACCATGAATTGAATTATGAATTTATTTAAAACACCATGTTATGAACATGATCTGATATTTGTAAATGATGCAAAAAATCTTGAATTAAAGTAGGAATGCTGTTACGAATGGTTAACCACCCTTAAATAAAGGATTTTCTCTCTCCAAATTCATAACTAGAGATTCATTACCATATTTGAATTGTTGATGCATTTACAATTATACCCTTAAGTCTTAATTTTAATTAGTGTCACATGTCCTTACTATATTCTATCTTACACTTCTCACAAAAACAACATTTTTTACAATAACCATACCCTATAAATTATTTTCTGGATATGTGGTATATCTTATGAGAGCTTTGCAATGAACCAAACCGTATACAAAACGAAGCTAAGATGACCCTTAAGGCCTATAAATTATTTTTTAATTAATATTTTATTTATACTGATAAAGGAACGTATGTAGTTTGAAGCATAACAAATTACAAGCTAAGCGTTGTGGAACACGCACAGTTGACCAACCAAACCATATTCCCCAAGTAAAACGACCTTCAACAATCCAAACTCTTTAATTTTTCTATAAAATTGCGAACGCAAATCTGCACCTAAGATCATCAGCTCTCACGAGCACCGTACCAATGAAGAGAGCGGGTCGTCAACACGGTGTTGTTTGGAGCTACCCAATCCTCCCCACTCCCTTGTCTCCTCAAAGGCGATACATAAAAAAGTGGATTTAGCCTCAATTGCGGGTTTACTCACCAAAGTTTCAAGCAAGTCCACAAATCAGTCCAAAATGTGGTAATGCGCTATGCCTTGGGTGTCGTATCATATCCATCCGGTTTGTAAGTCTAAAGACAAGGCCAAAGGAACCATGAAGGCTGAAGCTGAGATCAATCGAACTGATGGATTGACTTGCTGGTAGTTCGGCCATTGACACCATAGCTTACTTGGCTAGCCATGAAAATTATGATGGCAAAGACGATACAATCGAGGATTATGGATTCAGTGATGATACTAAGGAGTTGATCATTGGGGTTGAAGATGACGGGCGATATTTAGTTGACCCTGAGGTGTTGCCTAGTAGGCAACGTTTTTCATTCACATTTATATCACATGACTACAACGGATGGTCTAAGGGTCATTACTATTTATAACATGAGACGCATAAGAATGTTGGAACCAGGCCCCTCTTTCACTCACTCAAACTCACGAACAAAAGATTTATAACTAACTCACGAACAAAAGATTTGTGTGTGATAATTTACAGAGAATGGAAATGAACGAGATGTATATTTGCAAAAGAAATATGGTACTTTATTCAACAAAATAAAAATAAAAGCTATAAATAGCCTACAATCACAAGCACTTCATCCTAAAAAATAGACCCACTACTCCTAGTCTAAGCCACTCTTCCAACGTTCTTTTTCTTCCATTAGGTCAAAGCTTTACCAATTCCAATTGACTAAACTATTAAAATAATAAAACCTTAGACACTTTATTCAAGCATTCCAATACCCACGTGAAAGACTTGAACTTGTGTTTATTCATGCACCATAATAACTAAATTCATAACCAAATAAAATAACAAACTTGCTAAATAATAAAACTAAGTCAAGATTAAAAAACCTAACAAAGAAGCATATGTAGTAAAGACACCAAGTAATCAAAACCAAAGAATCTACATCTACAAAACACAATTTATCACAACAAAAAGATATATTAATATCAAGAGTGCTTAACCCGAGTTCAAATAAAAAGAGTCGAGTCTTACCAAATGATTTGAAGACCAAAACACAACATTTGGAGCGTAGAATCCAAAAATTAAACAAGAATATACACAGAGAAAGGTGATCGGTCTAAAGGATCAAACCTTGAACCACTGCAGGCTTCGGCTCGGTTGAACCCGAGCCTTTGGGTGACTCAGTTGGACCCGTTCCTTTGGGTGACTCGGTTAAGTAAGCTTGAGCAAAGTCATCAACCATTTTTTGTTTATTTTCATATTCAGTCTTACCCACTTTCTCCTTCGTCTGTTGACCAACTTCCGAGGCTGTTTTGACTAGCTTATCAACAGCGATCGTTACCCATGAAACACTAGTGTTAACATAACTGTTTTTCATGATAGCAGAACCGGCATTACCAACTGTTTGCTCTGCGGCTGCGAATGCTGATTTGGCTTTCTCTGAGACCTGAAGTTTCTGGTCAACTTCTTTGACTTTTTCAGTTACCATGGAAGTGCCCGTGCTGACTTTTTGAGTAATTCCATGTTGCTGGTCAAAGGACTTGGCCTTTGCAAACAAGCTGCTCACCACATCCTCGGCCTTACTCAAGACGGATTCCGGTTCACCTTTAGCAGGAGTGTAAACGTTCCCGCCACGTGGCTGTAAAGATTTTTTGATGATTGATTATATGTAATGGTGGCAATTTACAACACGACACGAAAAATGTGAGATTTTGGGTTGTCATATCTAGGGGTGCAAACAAGCTGAACAACTCGCTAGCTGCTCAAGATCGGCTCGAAAAAAGCTCAAAACGAGTTGAGCCTTATAGAGCCCGAGCCTAAAATAAAGCTTGTTTGTTTATGGAGCCAGAGCTCGAGCCTGACATGTGAAGCTCGTCAGGCTCGTTGAGCATTAAGGTAATGTTACTTTTTATTAATATTTAATAACATTTGCCCCTTATTTATAGTTGTCTAGTAAACAAGCCGAGCCGAGCTTATTTAAACTTGTTTACGAGCCGAGCCCGAACCTAAAAATAAGCTTGTTTAGTAAATGAGCCCGAGCCTGAACCTAAAAATAAGCTTGTTTAGTAAACGAGCCCGAGCCCGAGTCTAACGAGTCTTTTATGTATATTATTTTTATTTAATATATTAATTAATAAATGAGCCAAACTCAGGCTTGAGAAACTACCAACGAGCCGGCTCGACTCGTTTGCACCCCTAGTCATATCTCACCCTTTAATAAATGGGTCATGTTCATGTTGAACTGTTTAACCCTTTTAATTAAACAGGTGGACCCGCTAACCCGCTTAATCCATTTGCTACATGATTACCACCAACCCGATTAAAACGTTTGCAACATGATTACCACCAGCCACCCTGTCAAGCCGTTTGAAGTCTTAAGATAAATGGGTTAAACGGTTGGTGTTTAAGTTACTTGATTTTAAGTGTGTACGGGTTAGCGTTTGATGTTTTTGACACAAATAAATATATGGGTCGTGTATCTATGCAGTTAATGCAGTAAAGAATTGGATATCGGTCAAGGACTGATATTTGAGATATCAGTTATTGTGGTGGGATATCGGTAATTTTTATATCATACAAAATTATATATATAGCAATTTAATGTTAACAACTCGGTATACTCTCCTACCATTAACAAATTAACCATTTAATTGTAGCAAGTAAGAACTATTAAGACTTAAAAGACTAACATTTAACACTAAAAATTAACAACTTAGACTTAAGACACTAATAGCAACAATAAGAAGAAAGACGAATGGTAGAACTAAGAAGAAAGGTACTGGTATCAGAAAAATCGGTTATATATCGGTCAATATCGCAGATAATATAAGTACGGAGATTTGACACCGATATTTTACGTGGGGACCAATAACCGATATATCACCGATATTAACTACATAGCACCATTTATATGGAAACAATCACATGAAAATGAAAATTGTGAACATTTTGAAAGGTTTTTTCTTACAGGAAGAGCTGCTACAGCTTCTGGTGGAAGGTGATACTCCGGTGCTAGGGTTACAGTCACAGTTGTATCAATTATCGTTGCTCCCTGAATAACACATTGGAATGTAAAGTCAATATCATAGCCGTTGTGGTATTGTATTCATGTAGATGAAAATATTATCTTCCCAGCTAGAAGTTACTTACCGAAAGAAGAACAGCAGTGTCTGCTCCTTGCGAGTCTGCAAAGGTGACAAATGCGTTTTGGGAACTGTTGTCGTCGTTACTGCAAATAATGTGTGTATCTAATGTTAGTAGTAAATAAAGAAAAAAAAAACAGAATGTGGAAATTACTACACTATGTTACTAACCTTTGGACCTCAACGTAAACAAGATCGCCTGAAAATGAAAAGAACTCCTTTACATCTCGTTGAGAAGCCTTTAAGGAAAGATTGCTAACTTTAACGGTTTTTGCCTGCACATATGACACATACAGTTAGCATCAAGGTTAAAAGAACCGAAATGAGTTTCGAGGCGTTTTCCCTTCGCCTCACGAGGCGTAAGCCTCGAGGCGAAACGAGGCGGTATTAATAAATAAATATAAAAATTATATATATTATAAAAATGATAATACTAACTAATTTCATCATGACTCATGAGATTCATCAAAATCATAAAAAACACATGAAATGCTTGAAACTGACACAAAAAGTCAAAAATATAAAAAACAACTATCAAAATCCCCTGAGGCGCATATACAATAAGAACCCCATGAGGCGTGCCTCAGACTCATTTTTTGGCCGTTTCGCCTCGAGGCGCGCCTTGTGGCGCACGCCTCAAGCGTTTTTTAAAACCATGGTTAGCATAGCATCATCTAACACAAAAAGGGTAATCAACCAAAGCAGCCACATACACAAACACATGTTGTCCACTTGTCCTTAATTCTCACCTCATCGGTCCATCCTTTTCTCATTGTATACATGCTCACATTTTTTATGAGAATGACGAAAACTTAAAAGTAAGTTACATTTTCGTGCATTTTATCCTGATGAATATTACCACCCTAATAAGATAGCCATCAAATTTCTATGTTTATCAACCATTTTCCCGATTTCTGGCCTCATATTCATCAATTTCTCTTGTTGTGCACAAACGTCCTAAAATACATTCAATCAAAAATCTTAAAATCGCAACAATCCTCCAATAAATTATATCTTTTAACCGCTAACACACACACCCTTTAATTCTTACTCCTAAATCTACACCTTTGTCCACCACCTGACTAAAATCCTCAACCTCATCGGGACACCTTTCCAACACACCTCGATACCGCTAATAAGCTACAAGCACTTTAGTCTCTAATCAAATATTATTTAGAGGAGCACTAAATAACCGGTTATTAACCGAAACCGGTCAATAACCGATTTAGGAATAACCGGTAAGTGGTTATTTTTAACCATAGGTTAGTAACCAGTTACATGTATTTAGTACAGGAACCGGTTTTTAAACCGATAGACCAGTTAACCGGAAAAAAAACTGAAAAAATTCAGAAAAAAGGCAAAATAAATGGTTAATAACCAAAGATAACCGGTTAATTAACCAAACCAGTTAAAGTAATTAACCGAACCAGTTAAAAAAAACTGGTTATTAGCATTAACCGGTTAAAGTCAAAAAGTCAAATTAACCGGTATAACCGGTTAACCGGTTTGTGCACCTCTTATCAATCCTAATGCTTGTTAAATAAAGTGAGCACCTGGATTTCAAACGAAATAGACGAGTAATGAGCTTAATTGCACCAAATTTCAAATGTTTTAACATGCATCCGTTAAGTTTATTTTAGGTTAAACAGATCTATACAAATTCAACAAAACTACTGTACATAAATAAGGATTCAGCAGCACAGATCGTAACAACAGCAAAAAAGGTAACAATACAGTCGATTATGACTCACCGACATTGCGGATGTAAAGTATGAAATTCCGATAGTGTAGAACGCCGTCGAAGACAGAACGGTAACGATAAAGATGAGCAGCTGATATGTGAGAGTGAGGGTTTTGAAAACGTATCGAATTTTTGAAACGGAAACAAGGCGCACAGGGATACTGGGTTTTTTCTTTCTCCGACATATATATTTGTATACGGTTTTAGTCCTTTGACTATTGACTAAAATAACCCTTTAGTCCATTAGTTTTTTTTCTCTTACCTATAGATTTTGTTTAAAACAACGGCTATCAAGATTCATTTGTTGGACGGTTAGGACTGCGCAACTGCAGGCACGGCTGTGATGCCAGCCCCGGGGGTTCTCCACAAAGGGGCAATAACGACTTACGAGACATGTATGTGTCCCTACGGGAAACCATATCGCTGACTGCCACTTAACTGACGTTGCGCCGCCACAAAAGCAGAGACTCATGGCGTAATGTATGGTGGGAAGAAAACCTGTATTGGCTTGGATTCGAACTGGTGACCTCAAAAGTAGGCCTGGTCGTTATCTTCATTGCCTTTGTCACTCCACCAAATGATGAGAGCTTTTCTTACATGTAGGTTTGGTTTCTTTTTAACTAAAGTCAGATGTTTTAGAAAATCCACACTTTTTATAGATATCTTTATAATCCAACTAAGACCATGTTTACCTTATCAATTTAAAGCTTATAGATATCTTTATAATCCAACTAACCATGTTAACCTTATCAATTTAAAGATTTTTAAAAAACCATCCACATATAATTCTTTATATTTATCTCTATTCAATTAAATAATATATTTAGTTGTTTTAACTATTTTTTCTTTCTATTATACTCACAAATTAATTATAAGGGATGAATAGTGAGTTGTAGATATAAGAAATCACTATTCAATATATATATATATATATATGGATCGGTTCAATTGAAAATCATCCTGAGTTGCAAGAACCGCGAGAACTACTCTCCACCAATCAGATCATGTCACCCATACACTATTATTTTAAATCTTAAAGATATTTTTGATAATTTACTCAAAATATCATATCTACTCTCTCTCTCTTTCTCTTTAAAGTCTTATCAGACTTTTCCATCCATCATCCCTCTCAAATGTCATATCTACTCTCTCTCTCTTTAAACTCATATTTTCACCTAAATCAAAAATGAGTTTTTTCCAAAAAAAAACAAATAATAATAAATAAATAAAAGCATTTTGTAATCAGATTTTTTCTTTTCAAAATTTGTAATAAAACTAAATACATACTTAAGTAAATTATAATAAATTAATATATTAATATATACTTAAGTCAATTGGATAAATAGCCTTCATACGATAGTATTTAACCAATGTAATTATAATAAATTAATATAATAATATATACATAAGTCAATTGGAAAAATAGCCTCCATATAATAGTATTTAACCAATGTCACATTCTATAGTATGATTAATTTGGTCAATAATTTATATTATTAAAAGTTAAATAAATCCTGAAAAAAGACCCCATTGTATATATAGTACTAAACATTTTTTTCCGACAATGGATGACGATGGTGTGGCAAGTATAAAAACTGGCGTGTAATAAAAGTTTAAAACCGGCGCGTATAAAAAGTTTAAAACAGCGTAAAAAAAGTTTAAAACCGCGCGTAAAAAGATTTTAAAATCGCGCGTAAAAAAGTTCTAAACCGGCACGTAAAAAAAGTTGCAAACCGGCGCGTAAAAAAAGTTTTAAACGCGCGCAAAAAATGTTTAAAACCGGCGCACAAAAAAAGACCAATATGCCCTCTTCTCACTAAAAAACAATCTTATTAATTAAAACAAAATCAATAATTATACCAATCATTAAAGCTATAGCAAAAAGACCAATATGCCCTATTCTCACTAAAAAACAATCTATAATTAAAACACAATCATTGTATTGCTTTATTGTCTTTTTTAATATTATCCATCCAAACACCTTTGATCAATGGTTAGTAGTGGTTCCTACGGTTCTCACAACTCAAGGTGGTTTTCATTTTAACCCATCTCTTATATACACATACACACACACACACACACACACAATATATATATATATACATACATATATAGGGATTTTGTAAAATGAGAACCACATTGAGTTGTGAGAACCGTAAGAACCTATATTAACCATTGATCAAATGTGTTTTGATGAATGAGATTAAAAAACAATAAAACAGACTAATGATTATGCTTAAATTAATGAGATTTTTGTTTTTAGTGAGACAAGGGCTAATTGGTATTTTACACTTTTGCAAAAAACAAAAACATTAAATCAAAAAAATTCTATAATCTTATTTTATGCAACTTTTACCTAAAATAACATCATCAAAATTTTCATTTTTACAAAGTTATAATATTTACATGACCATAAAAAAATAGAAAAACCCAACAGGTCTTGCGTCCCCTTAAACTTCGTCGTCTTCGATCCTTAAGTCCAATTACTCGCCACCCTCCATTTCTTCTTGATCTTCCCTCCGGGTCTCTTCGTTGACCTTGTCTCAAGTACGGTCTCGTTCTCTACCCTCCAACAACTATGAACACAACAAAAACATTTTTTAATGTAAAAAACAATAAACTACGCCGATGTATTTTACGCTGCTGACGACCAAAGGCGTAAAAACATTTTTTACGTCTAGTGTAAAAATGTCAAAAACAACAAAGTATGGTTAAAATATCATCTTCGACAAAAAGGGCCAAAAATTATCAACATAAAGAAAAACGAGAGTGTTAGGATATTGATATTTTACGTTTAGTGTAAAAATGTCAAAAACAATAAAGTACAGTTAAAAGCGCGAGCACAAAAAAAGTTTACATTCGAAAGGTTCCTTCGTTTTTATTTTTACATCCCTACTAACCGACCCCCCCCCCAAACGAAAATAACCCTTCAAAGGTTTACAGAAGTCAAGTTTTATGTAAATAAACTTTACAACCGGAGCGTAAAAAAGTTCACAAGGGGGGGCGTAAAGTTTAAAATCTTTTAACAGGGGCGTAATTTACGCCCCCTGTTAAAAGATTCTACAAACAATTTAAAAATCATTTACTCAAAAATATGGCGTTTACATTCCACAAAAGTGACGTTAGAGGAGCTCGAGCGGGCATTCAGGACGTAAAAAACATTTTTCTGCCGCATGTAATTTTTTTTTACTTTCGACACCGTGCTCAAATTTTTTTTACATTCGGCAACGAATGTAAAAACATTTTTTAAACGTGTGTAAAAACTACAAATTTACAAACGTGAATTTACAAAACGTTTTATATAATTGTTTTTTATGCCGCCGACACGTAAATTTACAACGGGTATGGTAAAGTTTTTATGTAGAAATTTGCGCATGCGGTTGGGTATAAAAAAGTTTTAACGCATAGTTTTTACGGGGTGCATAAAAGTTTGCAACAAATTTACGCATGCGGTTGAGTATAAAAAGTTTTAACGTGAAATTTTTTTGGGTTTATTTTAACTTCGAATACACAGTTTTTACGTACGTCAAAAACCATCCAAAATTTTTTTATGCATGGTGTCGCGTGTGAACTTTTTACGGATGTAAACTTTTTACATCCCGGTTGTAATTTTTTTACGCACGTGTTAAAAAAATTAAACCTTTTTTACGTCCCCGGTTGTAAACTTTTTTTAAGTTGCGGTTGTAAACTTTTTTTAAGTTGCGGTTGTAAACTTTTTTTACATCCCGGTTGTAAATTTTTTTACGCCCTTGTTAAAAATAATAAATCTTTTTTTTTTCGCTCCCTAGTTGTAAATTTTACACCAAACATAGAAAATAACATTTGGTTCAAAATAAACAAAAAAAAGTTATACCTGATGCAATATATCCATGTTAAAGCAATATAGCCGCCACGCCAGACAAACCCATCACCATCTGAACCACCACGCCACCGCCGGAACCCTAGCCGCCACCGTTTGAGATGTGGTGGTCCGATTTAGGGTTCGACGTTTGATATGTGAACCCTAAAATGGTACAAAGCACAAAATTATTACATGTAAGTACTAATAATAAATAACTTCAACATAAACATATCCTTTTTAGGTTAATTTTGGAAAAACCAAAGAATATATTCATATGAAGTAATAATGTACAATTGTGGTGCTTGAAATCATCCTTATTACCCTCTAAAAATAATGTATTCAAAACATTTAACAATTTTGTTAAAAAAATCATCCTTATTACCCCCTAAAAATAATTGAAAACCCTTAAACTAAACCCCATTTTTCAATAAATACAAACCCCCTATACAACCCCATTTCATCAAACTTCGGCTTCAATATTCACAAGGCTTACGAAGCAACAAACAACCATGGGTCTTCAAGTAGAACTAGTATATCTTCTTGTTTCGCATTTGTAAGCTCCAATTTGACCAAGCATATCCCCATCAAGAAACTTTTCTACACCCGCTTGCATCACATCAACTCAAAATCAGATTTTCCAACCATAAAAACATCCCAAAATCAATAACACACAAAAAAAAAGGAAAACCACAAAAATACATCGGCTAAAAATTTCTCAGATCTACAACATTCTACAAGATCCCCCCAGTCCCTTATTGATATTGTGTTCTTTTTCAATAAGAAGAAGTTAAAAAAATTAGCTAGTTGGAATCCACATTTTGCAAGATGTATACACATTTGAAAATAAATCATGATTCTCAAATTAACTATGTGAACCCTAATAACCTAAATCCTCAAAATAGTGAAATTTGAGCTACTGAAATCAGAAATTGATATTGGGCTATTGTTTAACACATGAAAACAATAAGAAAGCTTTGTATAATTTACCGAAAAAATAAGGGATGAACGACTGAAGTGTTTGGCCGGAGTTCATGGTTCTGGCGACTTTGATTCTTGAACCTCGATCTGAACCCAGGTTTTAACCACAGGGACCTCTCATTGTAACCCACATCTGCGCCGCCGTTGTTAACGATGTCGCCGTCCTTGTTGAACCCAGATCTGAACCAGCGCCTAGGCGACCCCACCACCATCTTCAAACCCAGACAAAACTTGGTGTCGGCTTCAAATCCATCTTCAAACCCAGACAAAACTTGGTGTCGGCTTCAAATCCATCTTCAAACCTTAGAATCGCCGTATAAACAAGATTATGTTATCTCTCTATATGGTCGCGAAAATGCTTAAATTGAGAACCCTAGCCGCTACTCTTTCTGGTTGTCAGAAATGGATCTTGAACAACTGGCGAGGTATTACCAGACAACCACCGTCTTCAACAACCACGTCAGCCACCCTCTTCAACCACTATTTTCATCAACCACCTCCCTTTAACACAACCTCCATCATCCACCGTCTTCAGCCGCCATTACACATCGCTCCACCGGACAACCACTACTAGCCTACACCATGAGAAAGAGATATGAGAGAAGGAGAGAAATTGTTCTGATGTTGGAGAAAGAAAGAGGGGGAAGATTGAAGAAACATGGGATTGGATTTTAAATAAAACGAGAGAAAAGATGTGATATTTTGAATTTTAAATAGAAAGAGAGAAACGATGTGACATGAGAAGTAAAAGACTAAAATATCCTTTTGATTTAATTTTGTTATGGGTAATGTGAGAAAGAAAGACGGGGAAGAAAGAAGAAACAAGGGATTGAATTTTAAATAGAAGAGAGAGAAAAGATGTGACATTTGAATTTTAAATAGAAGAGAGAGAAAGGATGTGACATGGGAAGTAAAAGACTAAAATATCCTTTTGATTTAATTTTGTTATGGGTGATGTGTAAACATCCACCGTCTTCAGCCGCCTCGCACCACCAGACAACCACCACCAGCCTACACCATGAGAAAGAGATATGAGAGAAGGAGAGAGATTGTTCTGATGTTGGAGAAAGAAAGAGGGGGGAAGAAAGAAAGAAACATGGGATTAAATTTTAAATAGAAGAGAGAGAAAAGATTTGATAATTTGAATTTTAAATAGAAGAGAGAGAAAATATGTGACAAGGGAAGTAAAAAACTAAATATCCTTTTGATTTAATTTGGTTATGGGTGATGTGTAAATATGCTATTGGATGAGAGGATATAGGGTAGGGTTCATGCGAGAACCACATTTATTGCGAGAACCACGAGAACCAACGTGAAAACAACAAAATAAACCCACTACACCACTGATGTATAAGAATTTATACATCTTTAAAACGTCAAATAGACCCCGTTTACGCGAGAACTTGTCATATTTTCATTGATTTTGGTGCTCATTTGAATTGTTTGTGAAAATACAGGTTCGGGTTCGGGCTTCGGGCCGGTGTTGAAATGGAGGCTTTTGGAGAAAAAAAGGAGCAAAAACGGAGTTTTCCAGCAAACTGCCAGATATGGCACGACCGTGCCAGGCCAACCCTGATCGGCACTCTCATTTTCTGCGCAAACCAGGAAGATTTGAAGACTGGCATGACCTTGCCAAGCCAAACCAGTCCTAGATCTGCTTGTTCCGAGATCATTTCAGACATTTTCAAATATTTCATCAGGGAGCACGACCGTGCCAAAGGTTGGCACAACCGTACCACCTTAGAAAAGTTCTCGGGATCATTTCGGGCGAACTTGTCACAGCTTGTGAAAATCAGCTACTTAACAAGTTCGGGCGAACTTGTATTGAGATTTATGAAAATATCACCCTGAGAACAAGTTCGAGCGAATTTATGTGAAAATTCAAGAGAAACAACAAGTTCGGGTGAACTTGTAAAGAATTTCAACAAATTTTGATCAAGTTCGGGCGAACTTGATTAAATTTGATGAAAAACAACTAAGTTCGAGCGGACTTGAGTGAAAATATTTGAAAAATCAATCAAGTTCGGGCGAACTTGATGAAAAATCACTCAAAAAGTGAATTTTTCAGTCAAATTCGAGCGAACTTGATGATAAGTTCGAGCGAACATGTATTTTCAAACATGGTTTTTTCAAATTTTCGACATGAATTCGTTTTTTTTGAGATCTGATCTTTTCAAGGGTTTCACTATTATGGATTTTACGTATTATACTTGAAAATCAGTCCATTTTGTCTGTGTAATGTCCAAGAAAAGTTAAAAATGAAAGAAATGAGTAGAAGATGTGAAGTTCTATGTCCAATGTCTTCAAATTAGGCCAATTCTGCTCTGATACCAATTGAGGGTCCGTTATATGGATCATTCGGGTTCTAATTTAGCAAACCTAAGGTAAACGTGCGAAATCCGTTTGCATAGGCGACATTGGATACTAGTTTTTTACTGTTTAATCACTGTTTCATTGATAGTAAACGTTACATATCCTGGAAACACTTGGACAGAGCTTCACCGTCCAGTACACAAAATCTCTGATTCTTACAAATGAGATAACAAGTTACCTATTTATAAGACAACAAGTTCGCTTGAAATGTGGTATGGACAAGTTCGGGCGAACTTGTCCTTCACAGGACAAGTTCGGGTGAACTTGTTCATGCATAATACAAGTTCGGGCGAACTTGTATCCCAACATACATAAACTTAACATTTCGCTCTTAAACACAGACTCAACGTAATACGATGACGTAGGCAACAGACATATGCATCAACATGAGGCGAGGGATATTTTGCGCCACTGTCACGAGGGACCTACGGGAGGCCACCATGGAGCGAATAACACTGCGAAGAAAGTATTCGACTCTGGATTCTTTTGGCCGACTATCTTCCATGATGCCCATGAGTAGGTAAGGTCTTGTGACGCTTGCAAGAGAGCAAGCAACATTTCAGCACGCCATAAGATGCCACAAACGACATCCAAGCCTGTGAGATCTTTGATGTTTGGGGGCTAGACTTCAGGGTCCCTTCCCGACTTCTTTTGGTAACCGTTACATCCTAGTTGTTGTTGATTACGTCTCCAAGTGGGCCGAAGCACAGGCTTTGCCCACTAATGATGCTAGGGTAGTGGTTAGGTTTTTGAAGAAGTTGTTTGCTCGCTTTGGTGCCCCAAAGGCATTGATTAGTGACCGTGGGACGCATTCTGCAATGCACAACTTGAGAAAGCATTATCCCGATATGGTGTGCAACATCGGTTTTCTACACCATACCACCCACAGACGAGTGGGCAAGTCGATGTTACTAATCGGGCTATCAAGCGGATTTTGGAGAAAATGGTTAATTCTAGCCGTAAGGATTGGTCCGAGAAGTTGGATGATGCACTGTGGGCTTTCCGGACAGCCTATAAGTGTAACATCCGCCGAAAAACGGGTTTCCAAAACCCGCTTCGTTTATTAATCGCATATTTCAGTTATAATTTTCGTTGCGTAGTTAATGTTCATATTAATTTTAAACGATACATAACCAATAAACATTGTTAGAATTTTAAAACATAATTAATAAAAACAAAAAAATAGTGAATAAAAAAATAAATACCGCTGCCGGGTTTCGAACCCGGGTCAGCCGGTTCACTCAACAAACAACCATTTCACCGCTCCACCACTTGCCTCTTTTGTGAATAATACTGAAACAAATAATACTTAACTTAAAACTCGAATTCAAAAATCGGACTTCAGCGCGGCAGAACTCGCGATCGCCGGAAAATCCGGCAATCTGCGAGTTTAGCCAATTTCCTTTATGACTATAACGCTATAACCGACGACCAACAGTAAATTGCGGTCGTAACCGCCGGAGAAACCTTGACCACGAATCAAGACCAAATTCAGACTAAATTCATCCTGATTCTTCTTTATAAATACCTACCAAAACCTCTGGTAACCTTTTCGCTCAAAATCGCACAGTCTCTCGAAGCTTTAGCACTCGCCGGAGACATTCTGCTTTCGCCGGACTTTCACCGAAAAACCGAGACTTACACCAAATCGGTAAATTTCTCGACTCTTTCGTTTTCAATCCATTGTTAGACATATATTAACTTCAATCCTTCAACCAGAATCGGTCCTAGACGACGATGCCGGAAATTCTGCACTCGCCGGAAAATCACTGGAAATTCCGAAATCACGCTGTGAATCGGTACAATCATCTAAACCCCCTGATATCTCTTGTTTAGTAACTTAATTTCACAACTCATCGATCAAAACTGTCAAACATTTCACTCAGCCGAGAGTCACGAATCAGAGCCGACGACTCCTGCCGGTCATCTGAAGTAAACGCACTATTTGGTACAATTCTGTTCTTTAATCTCATTACCTAATACTTTCCAACCAATTATAAGTTTTGATAATCGAATTAAACAAAAACAGTCGGGCATCTGGTTCTGTGTCTTTATAAATGAAGAAGACGAAGGCGATACGTGTATAAGTTTAATTAAAACTGAATATTATACCGGGTTAGACACACAGTCCAGTGGTAGACTGTGTGCAAATTTAATATCATGGTCCCGAGTTCGAGTCCTAACACGCTGCCCGGTTCTTACAAATTTCCAACCATTTTTAATACTGATATATATTAAGACGCAGATAGTATATAAATGTAATTAAAATCGCATATCATTCGGGTTAGTCACACAACCCAGTTGGTCGGGTTGTGTGCAATACAAGGCTATGGACGCGGGTTCGAGTCCAGGCCCTCACACCGGTTCAATGATTTAAAAACCTTTTTAAAATTAAATAGAATTCTGAATAATCTAAATAGTATATAAGTATAATTAAAATCAGAAATATTTCGGGTTAGACACGTAGCTCAGTTGGTAGAGCTGCGTGCACGCGTACGAGAGGTCCCGGGTTCGAACCTCACTCAGCGCACAACATTTCCACAGTCCAACCGGTCAACGGCCGGTCAACGGTCAAAAAGTCAAAACTTTTATTTTCTTTTTATTTATTTATTTAATTTAAAAACCAATTAAAAATACTTAAAAATAATATTTTAAAGTTAGGAAATGGCCTTAAACTCACAAAAATAAATCTAAAAATCCTATTAAGTTTGTTAATTAAAAGTATTAGTCTCAAATAAACTCCATTTATTTACCGAACCATTTCGTTATTATTTTAGGTTAGTTTTCCTCGTCAATCAAATCCCAAAACTCGTGCGCATCCAACGTCATCAAGAGAACGCACCCAATGTGAGTGAATCTCTACCAATTCCCCGTTTTAATCACATTTTTGGGGTGTATCATGTGTCGCTTAATTATTTATTATATTTAAACACTTGTGCATCTATCATATCCGTGATCAAATGTGTATTCAATATGTAACAATTGTTGTGTGGATTATGTTTAGATTAAAGTTATCACTTTCAGTACATGCATTTCATTAGGCCCATCAGCTCCCCGTGGGAGACGGGTTGAGTACAGGTGCCTCATTCGATCGGCTCCGTTTGATTGAGCCTTGATCTCACATACATCATCATACATTTCATACGATCGGCTCCGTTTGATTGAGCCTTGATCTCACAATACATTATCATTCATGTCATATACTCATTTAAGGTGGTTTGTGATTGTTTGTTTATATATGTTTGCTCACATATGAGTATTGCACAACTTTTCAATATTAAATACAACAAGAAATCAATAACAATGTTTTTAAACAAGGTTCACTCGCCAACTTTTGTTGACCCAAAATTTCCCCCATTTTACACATGATACAGGTGATCCAGTTGAGGCAAGAAACACATAAGAGGCTTAGAAGAATAAATCAGTTTAAGCTTTGGATTGTATTACTTAGTTTCATTTTCCTTGTAATTGTATGGATTTGATTTGACTATTTAAGTTGTAATTTGAATTTAATAAATATGAAATATTTTAGTAAACATCATGAGCTTTGGTGATAACCCAATTATGCCCCGACTCTTATTCCGCTGCGGGTCGGGGTGTGACAGTAAGACTCCTATAGGCACCACACCGTTTAAATTGGTCTAAATGGAAAGTCTTGTCATCTTCCTGTGGAGCTCGAGCACAAAGCCTATTGGGCTTTGAAGACAGTTAATCTTGATATAGCTGCTGCGGGTGAGAACATGTTTGTGCAGATCCATGAGATTGAGGAGCTTAGGAATGATGCGTATGAAAGCTCCAAGCTATACAAGGAACACACTAAGACGCTCCACAATAGCCGCTTGAAGGACAAGAAAGAATTCCGGGTGGGTGATCGTGTGTTGTTATGCAACTCACGTCTGAAGTTGTTTCCTGGTAAGCTGAAGTCTCGGTGGTCAGGTCCCTACAATGTACAGTCAGTGTTTCCTTACGGGACAATGGAGATAGGTCACGAGGATGGCCGGTTGTTTAAAGTCAACGGGCATAGGTTAAAGGCTTATGTTGGAGGGCCCGTTGATTAGAGTGAGGAGGTTGTTACCCTCCACCCCAGGCCAAACCAGTCTCAAATCAGCTTGTTCCAGGGATCATTTCAGACATTTTCAAATATTTTATCAGGGAGCACGACCGTGCCACCTCAGAAAAGTTTGAGCGGGATTTTTCCCAAAATGGCTAGCAAACAAGTCAACACTCGAAAAAGGCACCCTGACACTTACCAAGCACGACCGTGCCAAAAGGTGGCATGGTCGTGCAAAACTCCCAGTAGTATAAATACGTGGTTTAAGCTCATTTGGAGGGGAGTTGGAGCATTTTGGTGAAGTTTTCTCTCAAGAATCTGGTCTTGAAAGCTTGTTGGAGCCAAGAGGGAGCCTTGAAGAGGATTTAATCACTTGAAGATCTACTCAAACACCATTTAATCTTGTCTTTAAGTTGGTTAGCTTACTAGTTTCATTATGAAAAAATTATGCTTTCTTACACTTGATTTGGTCACTATGAGCCTTATGGGCTAAGCATTTGTGTTGCTTAAACTTTGTTGAAGCTTATGAACATGTGATAATTATGGAAGTAGATGTGGTGATTGTTTTTGTTAATCTTAATAGTAATGCTTGAATCTTGTTCTTGGAGTTCTTATGTTTGTTTAAAGTCTTTATTCTTGAAGGTTTGGTCATAAGTATTTACATGTTGTGTTGGAAAGCCCATGTAGAGAGTATGATTGTTGAATCTTGTTAACTTGTTAGTATGATTCATGCATGATACTAGGAATGGTGATTGCTAACATGATTAGAATGGAGATTTGAACATGTGTAGGAATTCTTGCATTTAGATTTGGAAAAATCATAATAATGTTTACATGGATTCTATGTTTGTGTTAGATTGATGATTTTTGGCCAAGATTGTTATCTAGCATGACCATGCTTGTGGTTTTTGTCAAGAACATGATGATAGTGCTACTTACTTGAAAGCAAGTTAGGGTGATTTTTATGTTGTTCATAGTAATTTTTCCAAACTTGTAGAGTTAGGAGTTTTAGCAAACAAATAACTCTTGTTTAAAGATTAACATTAACTTAGCAAGTGAGCTCAAATATAATAATTTTTAGGTGATTAGAATGTTATTCATTTTAGTTTTCCTAAGGATTATAAACTAGGAAGCCTTGATTGGGGACTTAATTAAATTTGGATCTTGCATCACCATTAGTCTCTTCCATTAGTTATCACATATTTGTTAGTGGATACTTAGTTTAGGCAACCACTTTTAGATATTGTTATTCCTTAGTTTAGTTGGTAGCTTGTTATTTTTTCATGATAATTTAGGAACAAAAATCAACTCATCAATTGAAAAGGCTTTAAAGTAACAAAAGTTTAGTATTGAGACACCGCATCCACGGATTGATATTCGGTTCTTACCGACAAATTATATTATCTCCCGATGGGTACACTTGCCCTTTGTGTGTGTAGTTAGTTTTTAGGTGAAAACCCCTTTTAAAACTAAATCAGTGTGAAGAAAAACCAAATTAAAAATATATATAATTCACGCACATCAACCACCACCCAAAACCTAAAAAATCTTAAAAAAACCATAACCCCCCCCCTCCCCCCCCCCCCAAAAAAAAAAACCTAAAAAAATCTAAAAAACATACAATTTTTTTTATTTTTTAAATATATTTATAAAAAATACTAATTTTTTTTTGGGTAACGAAATATAGCGATTTTTTTACAAAAAAATATTAAAAAAAGTTTTGTATGTTTTTTAATTTTTTAGGTATTTTTGGTTGTGTTCACATTGGTTCTCGCAATATAGGGTGGTTCCTAACGGATCCTTCTCCTTATAGATTATAATAAGATAAACCATGATTTACCAATATGGGTGTGAATGCCCTCCCTTCAAGTGTGAGTATTCTTTCGAGGAGTTTATATGACCAATACGATTTTAAAACCTTGCAGAAAGCCGACAGCAAGGTAGTGTTGGCCGACTTGACTTTGAAACTTCTCCAGGGAAATGTGTGTGATGCCATAGTCTAAGTTGAGGACTTTTACTACCTAGTGGACTTTGGTTTTAGACTATGTCTAAGTTGTAGGTCCGTTGTACGGATCGTTCGGGCACTAGTCTGACAAACCTAAGGTAAACGTGCGGAATCCGTTTGCTTAGGCGACCTTGGATACACTCATTTGTTTCTATTTAATCACCGTTTTATTAATATTCGACGTTACATATCCTGGAAACACTTGGACAGAGCTTCGCCTCTGTCATGACAAAATCTCTGAATGTTACAAATGAAATGACAACACACATATTTACACTTGAACAAGTTCGCTCCAAATGTGGTTAGGTCAAGTTCGGCCGAACTTGTCCTTCCTACTACAAGTTCGAGCGAACTTGTCTCATAACATACTAATTTTGACATTTCGCTCCTAAATACAGACTCGATATTATACGATGACTTAGTCAACAGACGTATGCATCAACAGACTCCCCCTTGGATGTTGCCGTAGTCATCATTCTTCAATTAAATTCCTAAGTCTTTAATGTTCTCTTGATCTTTATATCTTGAATAACTTTAATATCCATGCTCCCCCTGCTTTGAGCTTTCTGGTATCTTTAATCAATGTGTTTATCTAGCTCCCCCTCAAATGATGCTTCGAATCTCTAAGATTTGACGATTAAAAACAATCACACATATCCACACACAAACAGTTTCTTAACAGTCTCGTTGGTCCGGCTCACATTCGACATTATTAGGTTTCCATGGAAGATATGAGAAAAAAAATCTTTTTGGATTTTTAATATTGAATGCTGAAATGTAAACATACTAAAATGTAATATTTATAGTTTGTATTTTTGTGAGAAAACGTGCTAGAGGATCATATCAGTTTTTGAGACATACCACCAGTACCGTTGACCTTTTAACGACTTTAAGTTTTAGACTTGTTTACCTAGATTGTTGATATGTTTATCCACCTAAACTTTAATACATTTCTTAGTTGTTCCAAGATATGTTAGGGTAAGAATTATGAAACTTGACTTATCTGTGGTTCCCACTTCTTGAATATACTCCCGTATCAAAATTCCTAGATTTCATCTTACAGGTGAATATAGCGTAATTGATATCTGTATCAGGGTAATGCGATGCCTTGAGAGCTCAGGTTAATACAGACAAAGAGATGAAGGCTCGACTTTAAGGTGTGTTCCATTCAAGGAATCTTTTCAGCACTGTAAATGATTAGATCTTTCGATACTTTTCAAGATTGCATGCAGTTTAGGGGTTTATTGCAAAAGTATTATAGAAGTTCTAGGCTATTGCTTCTGCAAATCAGAAGAACTTGTATAATACCCCAGAAATCAACTATCTATAAAGACCTCGTATCTCAGAATCAGGCAATCTCTCAAACGAAATTTCGGAGTACTAAGTCCATAGATCCAAGATATGTTAAACCACAAGTTTAAGCAGTTGTAAAATTTAGTTTATATCCCTGAAACAATTTACTAAACGTGTAAAGCCTATCGACATCCACAGTAAGACTTGTTTATAACTTTTTAAACTTTACAAATATTTAGCGTACTGTGATAGTCCACTGATGTACTATCATTTTCCTTTTTGCGCAAAGTAATCTCATTTTTCATTTTTCATGTTTTTTTATACTTTAAGATTTTCTATTGTTTTTGGAAATGATTTCGAAACGATGTTTTTCAATTTTACAAGATTTTTTTACAATTTTTAAAATTTTTTCTCCCCCTAAAATTGAAAACATCTTATTAAAATCGAAAATAAGAATCTTCTATTTTAACCATTTAACGACTTTTTACGAATGTGAAGCGAGACTACCATTTTGTTTGTGTGGAATATCACTCCTGTCTCTTGTCTCTCTGCATGAACAACCACTGATTCTCAAATGACGTTTGGCTTGAAGCTTGGTTATCCTGCACATTCAAACAAACTTCAATCAATTTTGAATAGGAACCCAATCCATTCTGGATTTAGGTTTACCAAAATCATTAACATCTGAAGTAAACAAACATTCACACTCTTTTTGATATTCAAACAGTTTGATAGAAACTTTATTTGAAAATTTTACTTTCTTTGATTTTTTAACTGTTTGAATTATCAAATTTTTCTCCACTGCTCTCTCTTTTGTCCTCAGATTTGTATCTGATGAATTCGTTTTACTTGACTGTGAGTAAAATGATTCATTAGAACTTTTATCTGATTTTAGACGTATCTGAGGATAAAATCTTTTCCAAGTACTCTCTAACTTTTTTCCTTTTTTTCTCAATCTGTCTTTTTGCCCTTGTGATAACTTGACTTTTTGTTCTTTGGGCTTCTCTACAGTTTTCTCATTTTTCTTCTCTGTTTCTTCTCCTCTGGTCTTTTCTCCCCCTGAGATTTAACCGATCTTCTTTTCAGATTAGTCGGACAATCCCTAGAAATATGACCTTTGATTTGACATTTATAGCATCTTCTCATAGCAAATCTCTTTTTCAGGCAGTTAACAACAATGTGTCCACCAAATCCACAATTGTAACACACTCTGTTATCGTACCAATCTCTCCATTCAGACCAAACACCCAAATCAGCACATTGATTTGACATGTAGTAGTCATCTTTCCTGCTTCTTCTGTAAAATTGATTTGAATTTGAAGCACTGTGGTCCGACCTGCACCACTTGTTCTCAAATTTTTGTGAGTTTTGATAATGATTGGATGATCGTACCAATGAGCTTTTATTTTTCTTTTGCAAATTTTCAGAATTCTTAAAACTTTGTTTTTTTTTTGTTTTCGTTCTTCATTCTGCTTAGAAGGTTTTTGCGTTGAGCATTCACCTTTCTCAGAAGATTGTAGAACAGTATCTTGGAATTCTCTTTTAGTTTTAAAAATATTTCATGTTTATCATTTTTAGCTCTTTCATCATCGGTATCATCATCACAATCTTCAATTATGACATCGTCATAATTTGTGATATTATCACTTATTGGAATTTCCTTTTTATTATCATTGATCGGTTTTGGACATATATGATCTAACTTTAATGAGGAGGTCACAAAACCTTTCAATAATTTTTCTGAATTAACAGTTTTATTTTTATTATGTTATTACATGATATATTCAAAATTCAAAAGATTTTGACCATGAATTCTTCATTTTGTGATCAAAAGTTAAGAAAAAAGAAGAATGGAGTAGAAATAGAAGTGTTCTTGTCTTGATACTATCAAATCAGGCTGTTCTAGCTCTGATACCACTTGTAGGACCTAAATTTGATATCAACGTCCATAATAGCGGAAATATTACGTCGTGTTACCAATAGACAAGAATTAATCAGTTAAACGTCATTTTTATAGATCAAACGTTCTGGTTACAGACTGACAGAGCTTCGCCTCTAAATCCCAAAGTTTCTGAATGTTACAAATGAAATGACAACACACATATTTATACTTGAACAAGTTGCTCCAAATGTGGTTAAGTCAAGTTCGGCCGAACTTGTCATAGCCATGACAAGTTCGAGCGAACTTGTCCTTCCCACTACAAGTTCGAGCGAATTTGTCTCATAACATACTTAATTTGAATTTTGCTCCTAAATACAGACTTGATATTATACGATGACTTAGGTAACAGACATATGCATCAACATAAGTTGATAAACTAAACAACCTAATGTGATACTTGGTACACATTTTTAGTAACCACTAATGCTTTAATTGATTGTAGGAATGGGATAGTTGACATGACATTTGGTAATCAAAAATTCTGTTTAAATGTTTTTCCCTGTGCATCTAGTTCTCTTGTTACTGATGAACGCTTTATGGCAGACATCATTGACGAGTGTCATTCTCATGAAAATGGGGAAAACACAATAGAGGCGTGTGTTATTATGATAGGGAACATGCTGAGCTATCAGAAGAGTTGGCCAGAGTTGAGAAGGAATTGGAGGTGATGGTTTTTAATGACGGGAGACCCACTTGGACTCACCAAGTGGAAAGTTTACCTGAGCACATTGATACAAATTTAAAGTAATATTTACAATCACCTCCACATGTAAAGGTGAAGGAATTGCTAAAACACCTCAAGTATGCTTTTGTAGGAGATAATGACACCCCCGGTGATCATTGCATCGAATTTGACAGAAGCTCAGGAAAGGGCATTGATGGATGTGTTGGTGGAATATAAAGCGGCAATTGGATGGACCATTGCATATCTGAAAAAGGAATTAGTCCATCCATAGTGATGCACATAATCACCACAGAAGAAGGTGCAAAGCCTGTTAGGGATGCTCATAGCTTATTGGACCCGAACATGTGGGAGGTAGTGAAGAAAGGAGGAGCTGAAGTGCCTGGATGCTGGTAATATTTATCCCATCTCTGATAGCATTGGGTGAGCCCAACTCAAAAGGTACCAAAGAAAGCAGTCTACAAGTTGTGAAGGGTGAGGATGTTGAACAGATAGCCACTCGGCCGGTAACCGGGTGGCGTATTTGCATTATTTATTCCATCTCTGATAGCATTGGGTGAGCCCAACTCAAAAGGCACCAAAGAAAGCAGGTATACAGGTTGTGAAGGGTGAAGATGGTGAACAGATAGCCACTCGGCCGGTAACCGGGTGGCGTATTTGCATTAACTACTGAAAGTTAAATGCCACAACTTCCAAAGACCTTTTTTCCTTGCCTTTCATAGATCAAATTGTAGAGAAACTCGCAGGTTAGAAGTTCTATTGCTTTTTTGATGGATACTCAGGTTATAACCAGATTGCAATACATCCAGAATATCAATAAAAAACCACATTTACGTGTCCCTATGGTACTTTCGCATTTACCCGAATGCCATTTGGATTATGTAATGTCCCCACCACCTTCCAAAGGTTTATGATGAGTATCTTTTCAGATATGGTCGGGGATTCTCTTGAAATCTTCATGGATAACTTCTCAATTTTCGGTACATAATTTGAAATGTGTTTAGACCGGTTACCAAAAGTTTTAAAAAGATGCGTTGAGTCTAGTTTAGTTTTAAGCTGGAAAAAGAGCCATTTTATGGTGCAAGAGTGCAAGAGGGTATCGTGTTGGGACACGTGATTTCATGTACGGGGATTGAGGTAGACCACACAAAAATTCAGGTTATTTCAACTTCACCCCCACCCACTAATGTCAAGGGTGTTCGTTCCTTTTGAGGACACGCTGGGTTTTATAAACGGTTCATTAAAAGATTTTCTGTTATCACCAAACCGTAGCAAGCAAGACTATTTCGGATGCTCAGTTGAATTATACTACCACTGAGAAAAAGTTGCTTGCAGTTGTGTATGCTTTGGATAAGTTTACGTCCTATCTTTGGGGTAGTAAAGTCATTATTTATTCTGATCATAGCGCTATCAGGTACCTCATGGAGAAGAAGGATGCTAAACCAAGGTTAATTAGATGGATTTTGTTGTTGCAGGAGCGTTTCCGCGAATCCACTTTGAATTTGATAAATGCATTGCTTGTGAAGTATGTGTTCGTGTATGTCCTATAGATCTACCCATTGTTGATTGGAAATTGGAAACTGATATTAGAAAGAAACGATTGCTTAATTACAGTATTGATTTTGGAATATGTATATTTTGTGGTAATTGCGTTGAGTATTGTCCAACAAATTGCTTATCAATGACTGAAGAATATGAACTTTCTACTTATGATCGTCACGAATTGAATTATAATCAAATTGCTTTGGGTCGGTTACCAATGTCAATAATTGACGATTACAAATCTTGAAATCCGAGACAGAAAGGTAGTGAGAATGTAGTGGTAGACCATCTATCACGGGTGGTTCATGAGATAGAGGCACCAGATGTTTAAATTAATGAAACATTCCTTGATGAACATTTATTATCTGTTTAAACCAAACGTTGGTTTTCTAATTTCGCTAATTTTTGATGCTTCAGGCGTTATTCTAGAGTTTTGGCTAAAGAAAAAGAAGCAGCAATTCGTGGCCCAATCTAAAAATTACATTGGGATGAGCCAATCTCTTTAAAGTGGAGCTGGCTAGATAATCCGACGTTGTATTCTGGATGAGGAGATCTAGTGTGTTTTGGAGCATCTACACGCATCTACGTGTGTTGGACATTTTAGCGGGCAGAAAACAAGGCATAGAGTGCTTGCGTGTGGGCTATATTGGCGTACAATTTTCAAGGATGCATATGAGTTTGCTAGGAATTGTGTTAGATGTCAACAATTAGGGAGTATCTTAAAGCGGAATGAGATGTCCATGCAGTCGATTCTAGTAGTTGATGTCTTTGACGTATGGGGAATCGACTTCATTGGCCCATTCCCTAGTTCTTTTGGTAATATTTATATTTTGGTGGCGGTGGATTATGTGTCCAAATGGATAGAGTAATTGCCACCAAGACAAATGACCATAAAGATGTATGCAAATTTTTCCAAACAAATATATTTTCACAATTTGGAGTTCCATGTGATCATAAGTGATTGGGGCTCACATTTCAAAAACTTTCAGTTTGGAAAATTTCTTAAATGTTATGGCATAGACCACTGAATCACTACACCGTATCACCCACAAACGAGTGGACAAGTTAAGGTTTCCAATAGAAAGATAAAAAGATATTATACAAAAAAACCATGCAACCCGACCGCAAGGATTGGTTTGCTAAATTGGCTGATGCTTTGTGGGCGTATCGTACGGCTTATAAAACGCCTATTGGAATGACACCGTATCGGTTGGTCTTTGGAAAGGGATGTCATTTACCTGCTGAACTTGCTCATCGTGCTTTATGGGCTGTGAAAGAAGTTAACATGGATTATGAAAATGCAGGTTAAGAAAGGAAGTTGTCTTAGGAGAACTAGAAAAATTAAGAGATAAAGCTTGTGAGTGTGCATCAGCATATAAATATAAGACCAAGAAGGTGCACGATGCAAAGCAGAGATTACAAAAGTTTGAGGTAGGTCAGAAGGTCTAGTTATTCAACTCAAGACTAAAGTTGTTTCATGGAAAGCTGAAAAGTAAATGGACGAGACGTATCTTATTACGTGATTTAGTAGTTATGGAGACATAGAGATTGAAGACTTTGATGACCACATGAGGCAAGTGGTGAATGGACATCGGTTGAAACAATATTGGAAGCGAATGACATCAATGGGCCAGATAAACAGTCGGAGAGCTTCACGTTAAGCACATTTGTCCATGATGAGGAATAACCATATCCAGGTATGAAGTCCGGCTAAAAACTAATAATCTTAACGCTCTCGGGAGGTAGCCCGAGGATGTAGAGTAGTGTATCTATGTTTATTTGTTTGCTTGTGTTGCATATGGTTTTTGCAGGTTATAACTTAATAATCACCTCCATGATGCATTTACCCAAGTGTGGGGATGTTCGGTGAAATTCCAGATATGTCTAGGCGCAATTGAGGATAATGCACGGGTAAGTGGAGGTATACACGACTAAGAACACACATATTTGAGTTAATATATTTTTATATATAAAGATAATAATTATAATAATAATAATAATGATAAAAATATTTTTTTTTGATTTTTGAAAAAAGATGCGGAATGATGTCGAGATATTGAAAACACAAATTTAAACAAGACTTTTCATCAGTTTTTGTCATTTTTTGGAAAACAGAAAACGACGAACGTAGCCTAAGTTAGGGACTTAAGCTACGCCGGGGGATCGCCTTGGAACAAACAACAGGTTCCATCGTAGCCTAAGCTACGCCGAGTGAAACACATTGAACTAGCCATCTCCGCAATTTAAGCTACGTTTGAGTCGTAGCTTACGCTCACTTCAGCAGTGGCACAAAACAGAAAACAATCATCGTAGCTTATAATGACTGCATAGGTTACGCTTGAGTTGGACATCACAACGGGTCTTCCGGTCGGGTCTTATACTCGGGTAAAAAACTTTTGTTCGACTATTAAAACCCGATCCAGAATAAAAAATCATACATCAAACCTGGTTTTCCCTCTATTCTAAATCACATACTATGATTATATCATCTCTCTCATCATCTTCTTCAGCTTAAAACTAAACTAAACCTTTGTAGCCACTAAAACCTCCATCTTCTTCAAAGCTCCACCAAATCAAACACTTTACCACCACTTGACGGGAGCGTTAGATACCCGAAACCAGAGGGCCATCCTTCATGTTGGATTGACCCAAATACGGGAGAAACTCAGAGACAGGGAAGTTCGAGAGATGCTTTAGGTGATTCTGGATGATTAAGCATTCTCTGATCCCGGATCATGTCCAAGTGCTTTTTCCTTGTGTTTTATTATTTGGTTATATTAAGCATGGGCTTGGGTGGTGGGTGGTGTGTTGAACAATATGTTATTTTTTATTCTTTTTTTTGGTGTGCTTTGGTTTTCTAGTAACTTTGGTGGTGTAAAACATTATATTATGTGTTGGGTATGGTATTTGTGAGTCTTTTGTTTGATTGGATGGGTTGGTGGTTGAGATCAGTCGCTTGAATGGGACTAATTGCATGTTGGTAAATCACACATTTGACCTGAAAACCTATACATTGGGGACAATGTATCCCAAGTGTGGGGATGAAGGAAGTTTTGAAAAATTGAAAAAAAACAAACAAAATTTTGCTTAAAAGCGGTTCAACCGGGCGTGAAAGTGGCTTTTTCAATACATCTAATATGTCTCCGCTTGTGGTGCGTGGGTCCTTATTCATGGTCTAATTCTCTGGGAAAGTAATATGGCAGCAGGTGTTTTTATAGAAAATGTTTAGAAATTTCCTAACTGGGGGAGATCTTGAGCTTACTAGAATCATAATCCTATTTTCCCCACTTCGGGGAGATCTTGAGCCTATTAGAATCGTAACCCTAAAATGTCTAGTAGGCTCAAGATCTCCCCAAAGTCAGTGATATATTCATGCACACATCAGTAACCCTATTACCCCACTCTGGGGAGATCTTGAGCCTACTAGAATCGCTAGTTGTTTTGAAATACACATACATTTGATTTGTTGAGGGTAGATTGTATGTTGCTCTGTTTTAGAACTTGTGTGATTTGATACATGCTGAGACTGGGGACATGATATATGCACATAGATAATAAAGGCAAATTAGGATTCCTTTTTCTTTTACACCTTTGTTAACTAATTACCCAGAACTTACCCATAGTAGCCAACTTTGAGCCTTATACCTATTCATTTGTTAAACCCAAATCATTACCAAAGATGTAGCGTGTGTGAAACGATAATGAAGAATTGATCATGCTGATTTTGTGAATACCCATGGTACCTTCTCCAAACCCCCAAATCAAGGTTGTTCCAACCTTTTTAGAGGCGCAAGGCGAAATAAAATTTTGTGGCCCGTTTCCTTCTTTGGTTATTATAAACCATACTCTTTTATCTATGTTTGGAGCCAAAAAAAATATAACACAATTATAACACAAAGTGGTTTGTTTGTATAAGGAATCAAACAAATTTAAAATAAAAAGTTTTGCTATTTTTTATAGTTAGCATAACTAATTTTCTTTTAATGGAGGCCTTATTTTTCTAAGGCCCTAGGCCAAAGCCTAGATTACTTTTACTACAGGTCCAGCCCTGCCATTATCACACCCAACCGATGGCGGGAATATCAGGATAAGACGAAAACTAGATTGTAAGAGACTTCATAACACTAATCACGACAAGTATTTAATAATTTCTTTTTACATTGCTTGAACTAGAACCACCACAAGTTTAAAACAAATAAAATATAACAAGTATCCAAGTAAATAAATTTCATTTCATTGATAATAATTTGATACAAGTATTGGAAACAAAATACAATAGGAATGGAGATAAATTACAATACAATAAGTATTAAAGTTTGAATGCGTTTCTAGGCAATCCTACTAGATTCACCTGTCATAATCCTGCAACATGTAATAAAAGCATGGATCAGTTCATAAACACTGGCGAGCATACAAGTTTGAATATAAGTTTAAGTATGAATGTTTGTCTCAAACCCACATGGCATTTTATATTTAAATTGAAACGGGCATACATGAACAATCTTAAGCAAGACAAATAGTATGAAATTACAATTTTTAAACTAGCATGCATACAACCTAAGCATAATGATATCATGGGAATACAAGTTGGAACTAACAAGCATAAACAACCTAAGCATAACAATGAACGTGTTCGATGGTTTGAGTGTTTGATTATATTCGGTTGCGTAAAGCGGATTTTGTATACATGTTGCACCCAAAAATGCGCTAAAGCGTAAAAAGGGTCGAGTATGCTCACAGTTTTGCAAAGCTTCCTTTGTTATCGCGTGAAAGTTTGATAGCTTGGAGGATGGATCACGAGGTTACCCTACTCGGGGTAAACAAAGGTGTATGAGTATTTGGATTTTAACGAAGGATTCGAATTCGGAATTTAGAGTATGCAAAGTATGTATACAAGAAAATAATTGTCTAGTCTTATACACCTGCTTTTGACATTATGACAACCCGTATGGGTGAATGTGGTTTCATGGGTTAGATACCCATTAGAATCGTAACGGCGTGTTTAAGACTTAAATAATATATCCTACTAAAATGATAAACAACCACACGATTATCATCAAGGGTTCGGCTATGCATAAATTTATATATAGTATATAGTATGTCCATTACATTTATGCCATATAATCCATAGAATTCATATAATTCCAGCATGGAGGTAGGATGATAAACATCCATTTAACCTCATTGTATGATTCACCAATACACAAATCACCACAAGGATGATTTAGATGGTCATGAATGAAAGGTACAAGAAAGGAACTTACTTCACTAAAACTATGTATCAACCAAGTAAGCAAGCTAGGTGCATGCATCCTGAAACATGGCAACGTTGGGGACGGTCGTAGCCTTGTTACTCAAATGAAGGTTGAACATGTTTTAGTGGTATAGAAATCATCAAGTGAGGTGGTGGAATGAAGGTAGGATAGCCAAGGCTTCCAAGTTGTTCACACCTTACCAAGCACAAATCTCGTTATAAACAAGATTGCATGGTTCTAACACTTGTGGGTTTAAAACTCTTATAAAACAGAAAGTTTGGAGGACACCTCCGATTTGTATGTAACAACCTTGTTTAAACTCACTAATCATAGACTTGATTTAGGAGCATAGGAACATAGGTTTGTTTGAAGAAAACTCAGTATTAAAGAAAGTTTTATATGTTCTTCCTCCAAAACAGAAAGTTTGGCCCTCAAATAGTATTGTTCAACCTTGGTTTTCCATGAAAAACCTGTGGAAACATCCCTAGAGGCATTCCAACTTTGTAGAGGAAGAAGGAGTGAAGAAACATGAAGAAGATGAAGTAAAGTGCTTACTTTAGCACTTAGAACAATCTGCCAATTCTGATGTTTGCAACAAATTTGAGAGTGTTTAGAGTAGGAATGAGTTTGGAAAAAATGAAAATGGTTGAGTGGAGGCTTGGTTTTATAGTGGAGGATTTGGGTTTTGTGTTAAATGAAGGTTTGAAGGTGATTGGGTTAGAGTGGAGGTGGAGAAGATGGCCAATCTGCAGCTCTTAAACAACTTTCTGCGGATTCAGGGGCTAGACGTAGTGCGTAGCCCTAAGGGGTTAGGGGTACGCGTAGCGCCACGCCCTATTTAGGGCAGACTTTCACTTTAGTTCATGAACTTTGGTTTTTCACCCATTTTAAGCTAAAACTTGGTATTTTAAGGTTTTTTGGCATGTTTTAAGTATATAACACATATGTAAGTATAATTTAAGTATCGAGAGTATATGCATGAGGATTTGCACGTATAAAAATTATCAGTTGTGTGTAAACATGTATTTAATAACCGAAACGCATGTAAGATAAATATGTATAAAGTACGAATTTTATTACGATCAAAGTCTTGGATTATACAGTTGAAATTAATATGAGTATAACACGACTCCAAGTTTCCAAAAATACAAATATGAATATGCTTTCTATATGGGGAAAGTATGAAAATGCGAAGCATTACAGCCATGCCCCAAATTCAACCCAAAAGGAGAAAATCGCGGTGAAAAATGATTATTGCCAAAATTTATGAATGACCATCTGAATTACATCTCAAGAACATAAATAAGAACCGAAATTTGAAACGGGCCATAAAAAGGCCATGGGCCAAACACAAGCCCAAAAACAAAACGCATAAAACATGAAAAAAATAAATAATAAGGCACCTAACTCCCACACAATGTGCTCCTCATTTCAAGCTTTGATTTGACTGGTCGAACACCTAAAATGGAGACCCGTAGCCAAAGTTATGCTCGTATCGTAAATGGACCTCTAGAAATGCCATGACTTGATCTTCTACATTTGGGCCTGCACCACCCAATTTGACACGTTCCAGTACCAACCGTAAATGATAGTCGTTGTGTTTAGATATATAAAAAATAATGAATAAAAAAAGAAAAAAATCAGAAAATTCAGCCAAGTTAATAGGCCAAATGACCGAAACAGGTGGCTGAGAAAAAAAATATATGTTAGTATCGTTTAGTTATTAGTTATGGGATAAAAGTGACCCGAAGTTGTTAGTTATTAAGTCAGTGTGAAAAAAGATTGTCGCGGGTTGGTTTTTCCCTTTTCTTTTTAGCCACTTTAAAAAGCCAAAAATTCCCCACCATTAGCCTAATCCCAAAACCCCTAAGACCTTTAGACATGTGCATTGTATATATGTTATAGTAGAGGTGTGATTGTCATACAACATGTGAGTACAAAGTTTCATATTGGTTAATGAGTGATTAATACTAGCGCATTACATGCTAGTTCAATATTAAACCGAGGGGAGTGACAAATTGTGAGGGGTGTGTTGTATGAAAACAAAAGGACGAACATGCTAGGCTTAGTTGGGAGTATTGCACCATGTTTGCTTGCTGAATTTCCACATCTAATGCTAATTGGTGAATGGGGTATGACCTTGGACCCTAGCTAATGCATAGTGGGGGCGTTTAGGGTATTTGTTATTTGTGTATGATAACGTTTCGAACGGATTTGCTTGAGGGCAAGAAAAAATCAAGTGTTCGGATGTGATGGACGGGTTTTGGAATGTGAATTATGTGTCTTAACTATGGTGTTTTATGAGGTTTGAATGTTTAAAAATGTGGAATAGAGTAACTATGGGAAAGTGATGTTTTGAAAGTTAAATGTGAAGATTGGACGTGTTTACGGGAGCAATAAGGATTAAAGATGAAATGAATGGAAGATAATAGATTGGAAGGCTAAACATAAAGTTTGGAAGCTATTGGGAAGGTGAGAGGTTTGGAATGGAAGAAAGGCCGAAAAATCAAGTTTAACATAAAGCTGCCAGCCTAACTTAAGCCCCAGACTTAAGCTATGCCAACACTGAAGGAAAATGGTAGAAAGAAACTCTCCAGCGTAAGCTACGCATGAGGCTACATCAGCCATGAAAATGTATAAAAGGTCGGAAATTAGGTTTTAGCTATCATCTTCTCTTCCAGACGGCAAATGGCGATTCCAAGAGACTATTGGGGCAGTTTTGGGCATTCTTCCATCATTCCACACCATAATCAGATCATCATCAAACAGAATTTCCCCATCAAGATTGAAGATCAAATTAAGAACATGAGCGACTAATTCATTCGTGATCATCTCTGGAGCTAGGGTTTGTGTTAGGAACCAGGTCAACTTGTGTTTACATACTCTTGAATTGGGATTTTTCTAATCATTCGGTTTGTTTCTCTTGATGTTTGTTTGTTTTGATTAACCAACGTTTAGATTATATCATACCTATGTCATAATTACTTGGTTTTGTCATCAACAATTGGGATTAAATTATAAGTTGTCATTGTTCTTTAACCTTTAACCATTGAATTTGTTTATGTTTGGGAAATCAAGGATTGGTAATTAACTAGGTTACTATTCAATTGCATGAATCTTTCGGTTTCGATTGTGGATCATTGCAATCATATATATTATCTGTTAGTTATTTGTCAAACAAATAGCTTAACAAGTCATGTCAATGTGATTTCAACTAATAGTAATTAGGTTACCCGATTTTCTACACAACCTGTAAACCCGGAGATTGGTCATTTTCTCACAATTGTATACAACCACAATACTCAATTCGTTTTTTCAAACAACTCAAACATCAAAAAGCAAATAGTTTAGAATTAGATAACTACTAAAGCAATGAACTTTAACACTTTCCACCAGTTCCCCGTGGATTCGACACCTTACTTACTCTTTACTAGTTAAGGTGATTAGGACAATATACCTTTGACCGACCTTATGACATCGATCATCTACGTTATCACCGCACCCCCAAATTTATGTATTTTTAGTTATTATGAAGTCATTATTTGTCTTTTTTAACGAAAAAATTTACTCCTACTCTACTTTATATCAATTATTTTAAACTACTCCATCTGCTCATGTTTAAAACTAGAATCACCCCTTTAAGAGGCATGGGCCTCTAAAAAGTGCGTTAGCATTTGGCTTATTGGACCAATTACCGAATAAATGGTCATGTTTACAAAACATCAATAAAAAGTTGACTTCTTTGTTGCTTTCAAACATTGTGGTTTACTCTCATCAATGTCCACTATGAGATTAGAACCTCCAACCACTCAAGCATCCTTTACTACACATGCTAGGTTACGACCTATGAGCTATTTGGTGAAGAATGGCTTGTATGGTGTTGGCATGTGGAATACGTCGTCAGGTCATTGCCATCATTGGAGACCTGTTGTTTGTTGTGGACACTCCATCGATTTAACCACCAAAAAAGTAGTGTTACCTCTCGGTTTGACTTACATACATGATATAACAATGCACCCCCTTTACTATTACCTTATTGTTTTCTAATTTATCATTTTGGCATCAATTCCCTCTAAATAATTTCGCTAAAAGATTACTCATTTAACGTATGTAACACCCCAAATCGCGTAAAACAACACGCGGCGGAAACACTTGGGGAGTCACGTTAACAGATTGTTTCAAGAACACATGCCATTTGAAGTTTCGTTTTATTGAATATTAAACATTCATTATACTATTATATTGTCTTAGAACTTTAAACAAACTAAACAAGCATTTCAATTGTCTTTCTTGTTTTTAAGGCACTAGGTCCAAGTCCATTCCTATGTGAGCACGCATCAGTATTATCTAGCATCGTTCCCTGAAAATTTGTGAAAACGAGCTAGCAAAAATATGCCGGCGAGTACATAGGTTTTGTAAACATGTCAAGTCCATGGCTTTGTATATATTGCAATATAAATAACCCGACTACTAGAGTCGTAAGTGAAACCTTGTTTTCAAAGCATTTGATATTGCAATAGTTATTCAACTAAAACAAATTGTTAAAAGTTATAAAATCTAGTAGCCATAATCCTTGACTCGAAAACATTTGTTTGTAAATCCAACTTGTAAATCGTCTTGAATAACTTGTATGGTTTATATCTTTAATCGAAAATCGTTGTGTGACATTGTTTGAAATCATTTGTTCGTCTTCATCGTTCCTCGTAATAAACCATTTGTTCATCGTTCTTTGTTTCTTGTTATAAACCAATCGTTCATTGTTATAATTGTGAAAACTTTTGGTCGTTCTTTAATGAGTACATTCAAACCTTTGTTGACTCGACTATACCCTAAGGGTATCTTTAATAGATCCTAAAAGATCTCTTTAACAAGACTAGCAAATCAACGAATGATTTGTTAGTCATAAATAGTTTCTGTCGTTCCCTAAACTACCCACCAAATCTAGTGAATAGCCTAGTAACGGGATTGTCAATCCTATGGTACCATAACTTACTACTGGGCGGCATAACAATGTTAATGAATGTCATTGGTATTTTGGATAACGCACCAACAAGTTGTATCACATTATTGAAACCATATTGTTATATAAACCATAGTATTTGTACTTTGAAAACTTGAAAACAATTAGTACATATGAATCACCCCAAAACATTTGTAAACATAAAGGAGGGGAGCGATGTACTCGCCTGGGATTTGCGGATAAGCCTTGTACAAGTGTATGATCAACGTCCGAAGATCAAGCAATCAAGTGTGTGTCCAAAAAATGAATAATAATGTAAATATCGAGACTTGAAATCAGAGGATTGGATAGAATGAGACCTTATAAACCAAATGAGTATTGAACTCATATGAAATGGTTTAATAAGTCAACATTCTGAGTTGGAAAGATTTTTATGTGCTTTTGACCCGTTATGACCCGTTAAGGTAGTTTAAGCCACTTTAACGCGTCATCTGCGTAACAACGCATTCGGATGGTTAGATATGTTTTATGATAAGTCTTAAATGCTTAAACATGTTTGAAATGTTATTTGATCAAAATACATATCAAAATTTATGTTACATATGTGTTTAATTGGTTTCCTTGCGAAAAGGGCATTTTGGTCATTTTTTAAGGGATATTACCATTGATTAACATAACACTATCCGAAAGACATGACCATAAGGTATAACCTCAGAGGGTTATTCCCTATATATTTATGGTCATAATTATGTATTTGGTCGGGTCTAAAAGTTGACCAAAGGGGTCAGATTCAAAAGTCAAAGTGGTTCAAACCGCTAGACTTTTGAACCCAAATGAGCACATTTAACAAAGGTGGTGAATTTGACAAGTCTTGACATGTTTAGGAAGTTTATAAAAGCAATTTAGCATCAAAACAACCTGTTTTGATACCCGAAAACAGATCCATTGCAAAATGCACAAAAACGCATTTTGACCGAAACTTTGACTTGTCAAAATAACTAGAAATGGAGGGAATCAGTAGGCATGATTTTTAGGGATCATAACCACCTTGATTACCATCATATTGCAAATTTATTGAGCTTTTCTTGATCAATTCATGATCAAAACTAAAAGTCAAACAAAGTCAAATTGTTTGATTTTTAGTCAAAATAAGCTATAATAATTGAACATGTCAAGAGTAGAACACTTACAAACACAAGGAATGATCAAGAACACCAGAGAAAAGCCCCAAGGAAGTTGCAAATTCGGATTTGTAGCAGATGAGAGCAAGGAGGTTAAAAAGCTTCAAATGGTGAAATACCCTTGCTATTTATAGCAAATTTTGATGTCATGAGAGCTTAAAAAGTGTCCATGATTCATCACTACACTTGATTAGTGTCATACACATGTTAAAAGCAGGAAAAAGGGTGGCAAATTGCAAGCTAGGTGTCAAAATTCGCGTCTTGGTGGCCAAGGAATGAGCTGGGAGGTTGCCAGCTTATTTTTCTGTATCTGATGGCTTCTCGTGGGCCCCAGTTGTTTAGGCTTAGGGACTCGCGCCCCGCCAGAAGCCCAAACTTTCAAATTGGCATAAATGGTCCCTGCAGCCTCTAAACTTGTTTTTCGATGCGTTTTGGCACTTTTAACACCCGTGAACCCCATTTTTAAGCTTTATAAGGACAATAAAGTATAGGGAAATTGAAATATGTCCAAAAATGTCCAGAGGTCGGTTTTTTTGTCGTACGGTTGCGGTTTTCGGTTAATTATGACGAAAAGCGTAACGAACGCGTGTATGACCGTAAATGCGTAACGAATGACATTTTTGCATCCCAATCACTAAAATATGATATTTTAATGATTACAATTTTTTTTATGTTCGAATATGTTCCGGGTGGTGAAATACGCGAAAAGACATAGTTTCGCGAAATTTGCAAAATAGTCCCTGACGTTACAAATGTGTGATTTTGCCATACTGAAGCCCTCAAAACCTATTCTAAGTTATGTAAAGGGTATTTAAGGTATTTTAAGCTTGTGACCTTGTTCCGAGCGTACGTTGCTGCGAGAATCGGCAGACTTTCGCAGTTTGTCGTAAATAGTCCCTGTGATCGAATAAACTGTTTTTGACATACCAAACCCTTCAAAACTTATTTCTAAGTTATGCAAAGGTATTTAAGGTATGTTTAGCTTACGTAACTATTCGGAACATACGTTTCATTAAATTGGTTTTGTTTTGCGTAATAGCTTATGTATAACCTCTAGAAAAGCCTAGAGGAGTTGAAATTGCACATAGACTAAAGTGTATGATTGTCACATGTATTTAAACAATTCTTGGGAATGAAACACAAGATTTCATTAGATTCTGAATTGTTCGGTATTGTTTGATGCTTGACGAGGCTCAGATGTCACAACGTAAGCTCATATTCTCATAACAGTCTCTTAAAAATTGTATTCGTGTATAGAGGGCAAACTAGACGCCTCATATAGTAGAAGGTACAAACTGCTCTTGAAATTCTACTACTTAGATTCTCCTTGTGATCACCGTTCAAAGAAAGCATTGTATTTGTTGAAACGACAAAAGACATATGCTCATCAATAAACACTTACAAATGTACAAACACATATATTAAATCCATGAACACTTTAAAAATGCATTTCCAAGTAAATCTAACCATCTTTTAAATATACCATTAATCAAGTATATCACATGCATGTGATAATCCATCCAAAATCAAGCATTCTACAAAACACCAAACATCAATTTAACATGGAGAACAGAGGAATAGTGCAGTTAACATCTTTATTGGAATAGCTTATGTACACCTTTTTATGCAAAATCTTCGAATTTTTTTTTGGATTTTTTAGCATTTTAAATTGAATTTCTATGATATATTTAACTGTTAAATGTACTGTTCCCTGGTTCCCACTTTTTAGTGTTCTCCATTGAGCCTACACATATATAATATATATATATATATATATATAGGATCAGGTTGATGTGAGAATTCCTTCGAGTTGCGAAAACTTGAGAGCTCCGATGGAAATCCTATTCTCGTGCAAGTTTTGCAACCAAATTTTATACTAACGTAGATAAACATGTAACTAAGACTCTGAAAAAAAAAAGAATTGTTGAGCCGACATATATTCTTCATTTACACTAAGTATAGTTGATAATTGGGTTTGTTATACCAAGACTAGAAACAAGTATTGTTAGGTGTTCATTGTTTAAAAAGAGGAGTTGAGCTTTTTGCTTGGTCGCCAAGAGTTAAAGGTAAAGTTTTCACATAAAGCTTGTGTATTTAGAAACAATTATGGAGGAGATCATGTTAGACAGGATTTAGAAGTGTTTCGTTACATGAAGTTTGTATAGTGTGGTTATAGATCAACGTCGTGAGAGCCACCGCACCAACCTTTTAGGATTTTAGAGAAGAAGAACACATGTGAGATCCAACATGATGAATTTCCGCATAGGCGTTTCACATGATAGTTCTTGTATAGTACTTTTCGCATGCTAGCATTTGCAAATAGTTTTCATGTAGAAGGTTCCCGCACGATAGATTTTTCATAGTAGTTTCACATAACTATCAATGCGAAAAGTTATGTGTATGCGAGAACTATGTCATGTCTAAGATCTCGCATGAAGGACTTGTGCGAGAGTTGGCATGTTTACCTCTTATGTCATGTCAAAAGTAGACCATGTCACATGTGAACCTTTGAAAAGATTTGATTCGGTTGAAAGGTCGTTTTGGAATGGGTTAATAGTATTCAATTCATAGAATTCATAGATAGCTATTACAGTTGAGTTTACCCATACCCTTTTTGATAGATTGTTTAAGGTCATGTGTATGCTTAATATAGTGTTTTTAAGAAATGTGCATTCTACACAAGAGAATATTCTTTATGAAGGGAATAATTTTGGCTTCTAGCCTTATAGGTGTGAGGAATGTTTTCAAGAAATATGTCTAAAGTTAACATTTTGCTAAAATACAAATCTGACGCGTGTAAAATCCTATAAAGGTATAATATAATGGTAAAAGAGTAAAGTATAAAGTTTTTCAAAGTATGTTTGTAAAGATGGTCTATACAAACGGAGGCTCAAGTCATCTAGAGTCGTAAGCGTACATTATAGGCTCAAATGAGTCTAAAGTTAATGCAAATGTCTAAGTTAACGCGAAATGGTTATAGCGTCTAAACATAACGCTATAAATATGAATGAGGCAGTGCCTTTATAGCTTTCCTATACGTAAAGGAATGTATGTTATAATACGTTACATTATGTATGTAATGCTATGCTATGATATGATATGATATGACATGCCATGTATCCTATGATATGCTATAATATAACACATGTTAAAGTTTTGTAGATGCTTTTATGAAACTAGAACTCACTCAACGTAGCTGACTTTTAGTATGCACACTAGGTTAAAGTATAGGTCCGCTCAAGTGCTTTTTATAGACGCCATGGGCATCAAATTGAAGATTATCCTATCCTATGAACCGGCTCCATAGTTATCTGATATCCTGTTATTGAAATTCAAACACTTATGTTTTGGCTTTTGGCATGTACTCTTTGAGATGTTAAGAATTGTTTGTCTTGAATGATTTTGTTACGTATGTATGAATTTCTAGTTTAAGAACTATGTGCCAAACGTTAAAATCTAACTATGAGACCCTAGGTCTAGGGCATTTTAACATGACACAATATGACTCTTCACAACATAAAATAATCCCATTAAAACATAACATCACTTATTAAGCTCATCATGTCACCATTATGAGTTAGAATGACTCTTAAGATCTAATACAACTTGTTATGACATATATAGACTAGTATAATTCTTTACAACGAAAGATAAACCATTAGGATCTAATATGACCAACTGTAACCTAATTTAACAACCAATTCTTTACAACGAAAGATAAACCATTAGGATTTAATATGACCAAGTGTAACCCAATTTAACAACCAATATAACTAGTTACAACTCCACACCACTAATTATAAGCCAATTTGATAATAATCAATGCCCGATATGACCTATTGATGCCCACCATTCCCATTACAATCCATTATGACCGGTAATAATTATTTTCCAACATAGTACAAGTTACATATGTAGTTATAATATGTGCTCTAGAAACATGTGTTCGTAAATGAATGCAAATATCGTCGTCCATAGACCCCCACGTATACATGTGTTGCCTCCTCATTGCTTCTATGCTATATGGTTGCCAAAAATTACAGGATACATCCTTTATGTTTAAAAGTTACCGAATTCATTCCTACGTTTAGTTTTTATTGCATAAATGATCCTATATAACTAATCCAATTTGTTTTAATGGTTAAGTTCCGATTTCATTACTGTGGGTCAAAGGTGCTTACTTAGCTATGCTAGCTTAAAATGTGTGTATACATGTGCATCTAAGCTAGATTGAAGTAAAGAATGCTTTGAAAGTCTCAGGTTGGGTTTTCTAAAATATATGTTAAGCAAAATAAGGAATACTATAAATAAAACTTTTGTAGATTCAAGTAGACTTTGTAAAAACCCTAATATTTAAATATATGGTTAATAGTTTAAAGGCATTGTCAATGATATATGTTTTACTAAGTGTTATAAAAATATTTTTAAAAGTAAAACTTAGTCCACTTTTCCGCAAAATGTAATAAAATAAGTTATTTTTTTTCTTACGTGTTACAGTTTCAGAGTCTTCTTTTTTATTTTGATATTACATTGAAGGCACTAGGTGAAACTAGTGTAGCACACCACATTGAAGTCATTGTAGTACGCTAATGAAATCGTTAGGTGAAAGTTAGCATTATAGATGAGAAGACTACATGAGGTGTCTTGCTGCCATCAACAACACAACCAACTGAAGAGCTCTGACAAGGCTGAGCTAGATCTCTAAGGAATTCGTATTTATTTGACACGTGATGTTCCATCATCATATTCTCCAACATGTTTTAGGTTACGATGAGATACTTTTGATCATTTTCATTTCTTGTTTTTATGTGATGAGAATGAAATTGATAATTATATGAAGTTGAATAAATTGTTGGTTTAGTTTATGTTATTATATATTTATGTAACATATTATAGATTTGTAAATACAAAACAAGCATACCTGCTAAAATCCTACTTGTAGTAAAAACTACCCGTAGAGTAGAGTCTGAATTATGATTTGTAATCAGCAAAAGCCAATTATTTGCTCTTAGCACTATTTGTTTACCGCATACGAAGTTTTCAAGGTATCCAAATAATCAAATCATAATCGACGGAAAAAAAAAATTGAACTGAAATAAGCGGATCAGTATAGACAGTTGAATGTTTATATGTATATTATAAGTTATTTAAACAAACCAGACCCAGACTAAACCAACCTTTGCTATAAAGAATATGTTATATGCTGAAAGGATTGTTAAACCAACCTTTAATTTGATCTATGATATAACTGGATGCATTAATTGAATTAATTAGTTTGAATGCTGGGTCCAAAACCAACCTTACTAACGGTCTAATTATTTTTGGAATCATCTTTTTCATAAATAGAATCAACCGAACCATTCATAACTAAATGGACTCCTATGATTCATAAGTATAACCGTACTCCTATGAAAATCTAAAAGTTGAAATATTGGTTGTAGGTTCGGTTTCAGCGTCCAAATCGGACCGACCCAAGTAACCGTAGTTCTACAGCACATCCGGACGCCTAGGTGGGCAAATGGATTCATGGAAAAACCCCTTTAGTTTCAAGCGTTTGTGTGGTCGTTTGAAATTCCAAATTCAAAAGGTGAGTGACTGGTCGCCTATCACACACAAACAATATTTGACTTATATTATTTATTTTTTTGAAAGGTGTTTGAAAGTTGACGTAACAATGAAGAGAAAATGATGTGAGCGTTTGAAACCGAATGCATTTAAGATGCAACGCAGAGGATTGAACTAAAGCTATAAAAGAATGAATGCACAAGAGTAGTCCTCACCACATTCCAGATTTTAACTTTCTGTAAACAAAATGTTGAGCAAGCTTCTAAGACTTGGTAAAGACAACTTCACACAATTGTCTCAAGAGAGATCATCAAACCCTCTTCTCCAACCCATTCTCACTCCAAAACATATAACCTCTCATTGTTCGATCAAATCTCATTAAATTCACACACACCGATTGTTGCATTCTACCCAAATATTGAACAAAGCTCTCATCATATAACACTCAGTTGAAAAACTCCTTATCGTAAACCCTAACTCAGTATTATCCATTTGCTGGTCGGGTGAAGAAATCTGGCCTGAGTTTTGTTGATTGCAATGACGAGGGGGCTGAGTATATTGAAGCAAGCAATGAGAGCTCATTATCGGATTTCCTACAACAATCCGAGCACAAAGATCTTGATCCACTCTTTCCAAATGATCTGATATGGTTCGACCCGCGAATTAGAGGTGATACCGAAGGTGTTACTTGCCCGTTAGCGGTTCAAGTCACCCCGTTTGCATGTGGAGGGGTAGCAGTGGCATCAACTTTGTTTCACAAGGTTGGTGACGCACGAACTATGCTAAACTTCATCAATCATTGGGCCACAGTGACTGCCAAAAAAGATGTATCACTTGTTAATCCAGAAATTATTCATTAGTAAAAACATTAACTTGCCAGACCTCTTAAGTGACTGGTCACGTGTTGGTTGTGTTACAAAGAGTTTTATGTTCCCTAACAAAAAGTTAAATGGTCTCAAAGCCAATGTGACAGCCATGACTATTGAATCCGGACAACCAATCCTGAACCCTACTCGGGTTGAAGTTGTGTCATGGCTGCTCCACACACATGTAATGACTGCGCGTGCCAAGAATAATTCGGGAACTTTCACGCCAAGTGGCATGGCCTTTCCGACTGATATGAGAGGCAATTTGGTAGAGAAAGTGGCAGGAACAAGGGTAGGAAATCTTGTGTTCTCAATAGATGTTCCCACAAGGAATCAAAGCGAACTGCACCACATGTATCGATTAGTGAAATGAGGAAAGGAAAGGCGGTTTTTCGAAGTATTCGGAATTTGGAAACTGCAATGGAAATGGTTGCTAAGATGTCACCTGAAGTTGCCTTGGAGAGGTTAAAAATAGTTGATGAGTATTACATATATTCAAGCTTGTGTATGTTTCCAATGTACGATATTGATTTTGGGTGGGGGAAACCCATGAAAGTAAGCATTGGTGGAACGATAAAGAACACAACAATTTTGATGGCGACTCCTGATGGCTATGGGATCGAAGCATCCGTGTGTTTGGAAAAAAAGACATGAAGATATTGCAAAATGACCCTGAGTTACAAGCATTTTGCTAGTTTCTTATGTTATACTGTTTTGGTTTTGGTATGAGTCAGTTTAATATGCATTATAGTTATTATTTTTCTTATTTAATATTTAATATATTATTTATCTTTAATTTTTTTTGTTAGCTATTAATGCATTTATAATTTGAATATCAGGGTAAGTATTAAGGTTTTATGATTACTATTAGTTGGTTAATTGTTATAATCACTATTCATTTTACGTGTTAGGATGTTTTCAATAAATATGTCTAATTTAACTTTTTGCTAAAATACAAATCTAACATGTGTAAAGTTTTACAAAGGCAATGTTAAAGGGAAAAGGGTAAAGTGTAATGTTTTCTAAAGTATGTACGTAAAGATAGTCTATACTAAAGGAGACTTTAAGGCATGTAAAGTTAACTTTATAGTCTCAAATGGTCTAAAGTTAATGCAAGCGTCTAAAGTTAACGCTAAAGGCTTAAAGCGTCTAAATTTAACGCTATAAGCATGAAAGGGGCGTGCCTTAATGCCTTGTTAGTGGTTGTACGACCACATAATGTAATGGAATGTATGTTATAATATGCTACGTTATGTGTGTGATGCTATATGATATGATGTGCCTTGTATGTTATGATTTGCTTCAATATAACAGATGTTAAAGGATTGTAGATGTTTTAATGAAACTATAACTTGCTTAGTATAGCTTACTATTAATATACATATCATAACGTTCGCTCGAGAGCTTTTATGGACGTCACATGATACATCGAATTGAAGACTATACTATACTGTGAATTAACATCCTAGTTATCCTTGTTTTGAAATCCAGACATTATGTTTTGGTTTTTGGCATATGCTCTTATGGATGTTAAGATTTGTTTGTCTTGAAGGTTATAGGTCTTATGTATGAAATTCTAGTTTAAGAACCATGTGTGTTGAAGAGTAATTCCAACATTGTGACATATATAAACTAGTTCTTTTCATCGAAAGCTAAACCATTCGGATCGATCTACAACTAGTATAACTCGTTACAACTATTGATGCCCACCATTCCATTACAATCCATTATGACCGGTGTCATTCCAACTTAATACGGGTTAATATGTAATTATAACATTTGCGCTAGAAACCTCTATTCGTAAATGGACACAAATACACTCACTCATAAACCTATGTTCATATAATATATATGTGTGTGTGTGAGAGAGAGAGGGGGGGGGGTTAGAATAAAAAAAGGGTAAAAACGGATCTTAACCATTAACCAAAGATAGATGAAAGGTTGAGATGATTTGGCGTGTCATATCATTATAAATTTACCTTTCAAAAGTGAGGATATCTAAAATAGCAGCGGGCAAATCACGGTTCAGTTCGATTTTTACACTTAACTATAACCGTAACCTCTAGCTTCAGCTATGGGAGTTCATTAACTATAACCGAACTTCTTTTTTTGGTTATCTGTTATTGTCTGGTTTAGCTAAATTTTTGTTAATTAACCAAACCAGCTTTGAATTAAATGTTGAGTGAAAAAAAATCACTTGGGCCTAGTTCAAAGTTTTTACCGGCTAACGTGAAGTACTTGACATGAAAATAGACTTAATAGATTTCTTTTTTTAATAGACAAGTCATGCAATAATATATAGATTTCTTTCGACAATCTGGTTTAAATGTTCCTAAAATTTTCATACGTTAGTAATATTTTAAAACGTACACAATAAACATATACTTTTTTTTATCTTAAGCATTAGTGTAGTATTGCTATATTTAAAAAATCGGATTTTTTTACAAATGGTGTTTTAGACTTGGACGTCAATTTACACATGGTGTTTTAGACCTGGGCGCCAATTTAAACATGGTGTTTTACACCTGGGCATCAATTTACACATGGTGTTTTACACCGGCGTAACATAGGGTATGCTTAAGCCTTGTGAGGAGGTGTCTTGCAAATCCAAGTAAAGTCCATTGGGATACTGTTAAACGGATACTAATGAGACAATAGAAATTGATTTATTTTTGGAAAAGGAGATAGTATTAACTAGATTTTGGGGTTTGCATATTCAGGCTTTGTAAAAGATCTCATGTTGTTGTAGCCCCTTTCACAACTTAGTAAGAATATGTATGTGGCATTAATTGAAGCTGTGAAAGAGGCAATTTAGCTCAAGGGTTTTATCTCAGATCTTGGTATTGAATTAGTAAGACTGCAGTGTGTTGTGATAATCAAGGTCCAGTTCAGATATCCAAAAATAGGGTATACCATGAAAGAACTAAACATATAAATGTTAGACTTGATTTCATAAGAGACATAACAAGTTCTAAGAATTTGAGGTTGTTGGTACATTAGATAATGCAGCAGGTGTACTTACTAAGGTTTTGCCATGTCCAAAGTTTGTATATTTCTTGCAGAAGGTAAATTCTAGCACAATGATGGAGATGGTATTGATGTTATGTTAGAAGTTTAAGGGGTTATGTAATATGTTTAAAGTTTGAGGGCTGGTCTTGCTAGTTGAAGTCAGAGTTTGTTAATAGTTAGTTAACTCTCTGATTTGTGGGTAATCGAGTAAAAGAACAGCTTGTAGATAGTTTCTAGATACAATCAGTTTTCCTTGAACTTCATGTAATCATTTGAGAGTTAATAAAGATTGTGAATCGTTGGCGTTTGATTGTTTTTCGTTCATCTTAATTTCGCTGGTGTTATTCAACAACAGATGAGAAAGAGTCTCAGTTTTGTCTGATCCTCGACGAAAAACCAGGTTTAACCAACACGGAACTACTCGATCAAGTTGTCAATGCCTCGTTACCTGATCACTCCTAGATCAGATCCCAAAGAAAAAAAAACAAACCTTCTTGTTGTTCGATAAGACCTGCTACACTACTATTGGTCTTTTTTTTCTTCCCTATTGCTACTAGTTAGCCTTTCCACAGTTACTAAACCATTGTATCTTCACCAAGTGAAGATTCAAAAGGATAGATTCATAAAAAAAAACAAGAACACACACACAGGGCGCAGGATAGAAGGGGCCAGGGGCGCCCGACCCCCGAACTTTTCGCTCAGCAGTGTCCGGTATGTAGTTTTCGTATAGAATTTTTTAGGTATATACGTTTTCGACCCCCTGGTTTTATAATATTTTTAGGTATATAAGTTTTCGACCCCCGGTCGGAAATCTCAAGCTTCGGCACTGCACACACGTTTTTTTTTTTTTTCTGGTTCGTCACCAAGGCACAATCACCAGCCCTTTGCTGCCTCAAAAAAGCCAACCCCATTTGCAGCAAGCTAATGCTCCCTCTCTAGACAGTTAACTCTTAAAACTGCTTCTTTCTCGGATACCAGCTGTTGGTAAATGAAGCCCCTTAAAAGTGTTTTGATTGAAAATGGGGTAGAAGAAAGATGAGCTAGAAAACTGTATTAAACTCTAAAACAAGCTAAACAAGGAAACATAATATCCTTTGCAGAAGCTCAAACTTGACACAAAACTCTAAAACAAATGACTTCTTATTTAAAGCTCCTAAAATAAGATAAACCAAATTAACTAAATAAACCCAACTAAAATACTCTTATACCCCTACCCCTGGCCGTTCGATTTTAGGTGAACAATATGATTAAGTCCAATAGGCATGATGTGAAGGTATTAGAACGAATAATGAACTCACAGAAACACTAATATAGATCAATTGCACAGATAACTCAACTTGTTTATTGCTTTGTAAGTGAAAAATAATAAACAAGACTCAACAATTAAGTTTTAGTATGATGATTTGAAAGATGAACACAAGATCTGGAAACCTAAAGAAACAAAACAAGTAAAAGATTAGTAACTTAGGGTCGACTGAAAACAGACAGAACTAATTGGATTGAAAGACAAACACAACTAAAATATGTAAAACAAAAACAACAAAACAAGTAATTAAGAAATTTCAATATAACATAAAGATCTAGCAATAAGCTAATAACTCAGGATCATTTTGCAGTATCCTCATGTCTTCTTTTTCCAAACAGATGGATGCCTCGATGCCATTTCCATCAGGAGTCGCCATTAAAACCATTAAGATCTTCATCGTTCCACCAATCGTTACCTTTATGGGCTTCCCCCAACCAAAATCAATATCATACATTGGAAACCTACACAAGCTAGTATAGATGTAATACTTTTCAACTCTTTTTAACATCTCCAAGGCAACTTCAGGTGATATCTCCATTGCAGTTTCCAGATTTGGAATACTTTGAAAAGCTGCCTTACTTTTCCTCATCTCGCCAATGCAGATATGTGGAGCAAGATCACTTTGATTCTGTGTGGGAACATCTATGGGGAACACAAGATTTCCTAACCTTGTGGCTAATTTCTCTCCCCAAAAGCCTAACATGCCGATTGGAAAGACCATGCCAATTGCCTTGAAAGCTCCTGAATTATTCTTGGTCGTAGCAGCCATTGTGCGCGTGTGGATTAGCCATGACACAACCTCAACCCGAGTAGGGTTCGTGATCGGTTGTCCAGATTCCATGGTCATGTCTGTCACCTTGGCTTTGAGATCATTTAACCTTTGGTTAGGGAACATAAAACTCCTTGTAACACAACCAACACGTGATCTTACAAAGGCTGGAAAATTAATGTCTCTAGTTTTGTAACGAACAATTTGGGGATTGATGACTGATGTATCTTTTTTGGCATTCATTGTGGCCCAATGATTGATGAAGTTTAACAAAGTTCGTGCGTCACCAACCTTGTGATGCAAAGTTGATGCCACTGCTACCTCTCCACATGAAAACCGGGTGACTTGAACCGCTAACGGGCAAGTAACACCTTCGGTATCACCTCTAATGTGCGCTTCAAACCATATTAAACCATTTGGAAAGAGGGGATCAAGATCTTCGTGCTCGGATTGCTGTAGGAAATTCAGTAATGAACTGTCATTGCTTGCTTCAATATACTCAACCCCTTCGTCATTGCAATCGACAAAAGTAGGACCAGTTTTTTTCACCCGACCAGCAAACGGATAGTATTGAGTTAGTGTTTTCGATAGGGAGTTCTTTAACTCTAGCGTTTTATCATGGGAGCTCTCATTTAGATTTTGGTAGAAGGTCACAATAGGGGAGTATGAATTTAATGAGATCTGATCGAACAATGAGAGATTATATGTTTTGGAGTGAGAAGGGGTTGGAGAAGAGGGTTTGATGATGTCTATAGAGACAATGTCTTCTACCAAGTCTTAGAAGCTTGCTCCACATCTTGTCCACAGAAGGTATAATCTGGATATCAATAGGGTGAGGATTACTCTGGTACATTTCTTCTTTTATAGCCAAGTTTGACTCCAAAGTGGAACTTCCCAAGAGGTCCGGTCCATTCGTTATTTGTAGCCAAATTAAGGTTACTAGGTGTTGGTTAGAAAAGATGGATAAAAACTAACCAATAACTGATATTTAATTGTTAGATATCATAGGCAATCGTGGTATCGGTCATCAATGATTCGATTTGTTTGATTTTGGAAAGATGGTCGGGTTAATTCGATTGTCCATCGGTAAAGTCAATTTTGGGCTCTGGTGCATCCAAGCTGATTTAAATTAACTAGGAATAAGACCCGCCAGCGTTGCGGCGCGGATACATCGTAAACGTAAACATTGAATGGATTAGTCCAGAAGTTATATGATGCATTAACCATATGAAAACACACATTTTGACGTATCCAGTTGAACTCAATGTAACCTGTATAAGCATTGTGGTTAATCAAACGTAAAGTAAATCAATTTATATTGAACAATCATAACGTATTATATATGACCCAACTCATTCATAGAAAACTTAACGGGTATGAAGAAAAATCTGACACATGTAATCGAAAGGAATTAATTAGAGCTTTCAAAAAAAGGGAAAAAAGAAACCATAATTTGACTCCACTCGGTTCGAACAAACTTTACGAAACATACATAAAATAAACACGAAAACATATTATATTTGACCTGAATCATTTCCCAAAAAAGTTTACGTCGAAACGTAGAACAACTTGAATTTTTACTGAAACATACATAAAAACATGTACGTAAAAATGGTTTCTTTAAACGAAAACATGTTATATTTGACCTGAGCCGTTTATAAAAAACGTTTACGTCGAAATGTAGAACAAATCATATTTATACCTACCAGTACATAAAATATGCATGTAAAAAAGAGTTTTTATGTAAATGAAGTATAGGGGTAAACTGAAACAAAAAGTTAGTAAAAAATTTAATAGGTTAAAAACGTTCGTGAAACTATGTCAACTAGCACTGACGCCACACCGGCATCGACTCTCAACATGGGAAAAACTTGTAAAAATAAAATAGATAAAATGGAAAAAAAATACACCGAACGTAAGCAGGCACACCCGTTACAGTGTGTTAATGGGAAGAAATTAAACAGAATCGTAAAACGTAGAAAACAATAACTTAGTCGATCTAGGACCCGCCAGTTGCAGTGAACTTGTTAAAAGGGGAAAAATGGATACGTTGCGACAGACCTCTTTAATGTGAAAAAATAGAGCAAAAAACGTTGAATCTTACATACACGCTACGATGAGTTAACTCGTAAAATTTGAACGAAACGTAAAACGAAAAACTTCGAAAGATAAAAAGTATGGTGGACCAAAGTTGTAAATAATAAAGTGTTGGTTTAAATTATAAAAGATGAAAAAGTTTGGGTTAAAAATAAAAAAATTAAAAAGGGGTAAAATACAAATTATAAAAATGATTGGGTTAAAAATAAAAAGTCAAAGTTTTTTTTTTGAAAAACACACCATACATATGGTACAAATTTATAGCATACAAAAGTTACTAATTTATAGGATGGAAATATATCCATTTCATATGTATCTTCGTTTATTCGAAGAATAATTGACAATTATTTTGTTGTTTATAAAAGTATAATAAAACTTCTGACATATATATCATATTGTTAATTAGTTAATTAGAATATAATGTTGGTTTTAAAGATTGTTAATTTAAATTAAAATTATTAATATACAAATATAACAATAAAATTTAAATCTATGGATTATGCTAAAAGAATTCACCGGCCAATATCAAGAGAATTAAGGTTTGGGCGGCAATTCAATTTTCTCTATTGTTATCTTCACACACACACTTCTCTCTCCAATTAGAAACCGTAATCTCCTCCTTTCCCTTCAATAATTGCTCCTTTTCTCTTCACAAACCCTACTATTCTCTATTGATTAATGGTGATTTTCAGAAAATCACAGTTCTCAAATCTTATAGCATCACATTTATTCCAATTTTAGGGTTCTTCCATTCCATTATTGTTGATAGCATCTATGGCGATTTTCAGAAAACCTAAATCTCTCACTTTCCCTTGAGAAAACCCTAATCCCGTCTCTACTGTCGACATATAGTAGGTCTTGATTCGTGGTGGTTGTTTATTGTTGGTTTAGAAGAGAAAAGAAAAAGATTAATATTGAGAAGGCCCTACTGTATTCAGTGGCCGAAGTAGGCGGAGCGGTGGCAGGGCTGGTGATGGTGGCCGAAGAAATTACCAATTTATCCGTTCACAATTCACACTTCAGTTGAGTCGTTGAATTGGTAAGTTCTTATGATGTCATTCGTTTTTGGCTCTTCTAGGTTTCATTCATTAGTAAGTTTTAGTATTAATTTCTTAACATCCGTCAATTTTTAGTGTTTGGATTGTTTCACACGCGCTCTCTGCCCCTCTCTCTCTTCAAACCCTAATTGAAACATCAATGGAGGCAGGAAACCAGGCAGTGGTCTGTTATCCATTGACAACGGTAACCTGGGGTGGCGACTGCTGAGGTCACAACTGCCATACCGATGAGACAACAAATATGTCTCTAATTACTCGCCCAGAACCACAAATCTGTAAGTAAATTTAGATTTTCAAATTCTGAAGAAATTAATATCAGATTTGTTGTGGGTTTGTTGATATTTTTTTGATTTTATGTTTATATACATATACGCTGGAAATTTGGAACCACAAGTTTCGGGACGAGAGCTTGAAGATTAATTTCGCGGCTATGGGTTTTTAAAGAAGTGAGTTTTATATCGATTAATGCTTAATCCTTGCTAATATTGTAATTGCATCCAACCGAATCAACTATCGTAAGAACGTAGAAATGTTGTTGCTACTTTTATGTTCAATGTCTTATTATGAAGTGTTTTCTCTGTAAGGTTGCTTCTCTTTATTGATATTTATTGGTTTCCATGTCAGCGAGACTACGACCATGGATTCTTTCAAAAAACGGTATCGATGATGTCACAGGTTAGGGTTTTTATTGATGATGTTTAATATTTTGTTATTTGTTTCCTCCGCGCAATGCTCAAAGTTAGGGTTTCTATTGATGATGTCACACGTAGTCATAAGGACCCATGAGCGAATAGGTTGGCTGACTAAGCAGGTTTGATTTCTCATGTTTCACTGCCCAGTTTCATTATATTTACAAGATAGAGTTGTTGGTGCATACATTTGACTTTTGAAGGAAAGTACCAATTAGTTATATCATGAAAATTGTTAGTTTTGAGAGAATTATGCTGCTTGGACAGGGTTACCTGCTTGAAAGAGGCATGTGACTTTCTTTCCTATTAGCTATTTTCGATTTGTCAAGCGGTTGTTTGTTAAATCGGTTGGCGTCGTCGGTACAAGGTAAAGGATCTGAAAGTAGGTTTGGCGACGAGGAAGGTAGAGGAATATATGAACATTATGGCTGAGAAAATGGCTGAATTTAGAGACACTTCGCCGTATGAGCTTCAAAACACTCCCTCGATAATTTTGCGCAGAGATCTGTCACTTCGAACCGGATTGATAACAATCACAAACCTTCTTGCACTAATCCTAATCCAAGTACTTTTTCGTTTTATAGTTACCAACTTTTATCTGGTTGTTTATTAGTATGTCAATGTGTTATCCTCTTCACTTTTCCTTAGGTCAGTATTGTTATAATGTATCGTTAGGAACTCCTGTTTTTCGGTATTGTTTTCGACTTCCCTTCTTCATTATATCTCGATCTGGTCTGGTTCACAAATCCATTATTTTCATTTGGGTTTGGGAGTCACAACTCTTCAATATTATTTGCATCCCTTCACTAGATCTTACAAAAACGAACAAATAAATCATTGTACTTTATGATCAGTTTTGCCATCATACTTAATTAAACCATCTGATAAAAATGATGATTCATATAGATGATAATAAAACATGGTTGACATGGTTATGCATGATCAAGACATGGATGAGATAAAGAGCTTTACTGGTGACTTTAACACATTTGTAGTCTCCTGTTTGATATCAGACGGAACCTGACGTTCAATCTCTTTGAACTAGGGATGAGCAAATCATACCCGGAACCGGTACCGAATTTACTGAACGGGTACATTTTCAGTACTGATACGGTACCGACTTTTGACATTTTCGGTACCGGTTCGGTACCGGTATTTACCGGATTTTACCCTCAAATACCGGTACCGTACCGGTACCTCGAACCGGGATATTCGGTACTGGTAGCAACTTTTAGGGATTTTTGGTACCGGTTCTTTCGGTACCGGTACTGGTTTGGTACCAGTCGGTACCAAGCTCATCCCTACTTTGAACCCATCTAGACACGTCTTCATTAGTTAATGATGCACTGACCCATGTCTTGGCATTGTTCATTTGCCACCTGAACATGCCTCTTTTGAGCTCCTTGAGTTCACTCAAAGTCTTCCTGAGGTCATGCGCAGAGGCTGCTATATGGCTAGCACAATCCTTCAAGGCCCCTTTCTCGCGCCTATCCATAGTTATTGATAGCGAATAGCGGACGATAGCGACAAGCTACCTATACACTAGGTAGCCATAGCGATGAAATAATGGACACTATTTTATGTATAGCAACACACTAGGAGAAAATTTTAGAAATATTTCATATGTATATTATATCCAAATAAGCTGCTTTATACGCTATATTATATGTATGCTACTATGCTTAACAAAAAACCTAAAATGCTGCTATTTATACCTATAAAATCCCGTATATATATTAGCAGAAAAAAAACCTATATTCCCGCTATGTAGGCGCAAAATCAAATAGCGACACATGAGTGCTATGCTGCGCTATTTGCTATAACGCTCGCTATGAGCGCTATTAATAACTATGCGCCTATCCGATCCGTTTGCAGACTGGAAAGATATTCAGACGCTTTGATGGCTCGAGAAAATGCTGACTTTGATTGCAGCTTGTGCGAGTTCACGTGGGATTGTGGTTGGGCCTTTGTTAATGGAGAGTGTGTGGATGCAGACTTTAGGGAAGGTGGACGAGATCCGATGACGGGGTGACGGTGGCGGGGGAGGATAGAGTGGTGCTGGTGAGGATGGAGATGGTAAAGAAGATGCAAGCAGCCATGAGGATTTGAAGGTGAAGTTAAATTTGCAAAGTGTAAGGTTGTAGTAGGTGGAAGCAACTAATTATTGAAACATAACAGAAGGATGATATTAATGAGATAGAAAGTGTAATGGGCATGGGCTGAACATATATGTAAATTTTTTAGTGTTGTGCCAATTAACAGTGAACGAAATATAGATAAGATATGTAGGGTCAGGTCAAGATACGGGGGATGTGTAGTTTTTCCAAGAGCTAGCGGACTAATACTTGCATCCACTAAGGAAAATGTGCTGAAAAGGCATAACTTGGTTTACATTTGATATTAAGGGGACATAAGAAATGAACGGAAACGTGTCAATGGGCCCGATCATGTGGTAAACGGTCATAGGTGGGGATAGTTATTGGAATCTTTTGGATTGTAATTGATGCAATTATTGTTTTTGTTTCCTATATAACCACCTCTTGAATTAAGGGAAGATATCTAGAAGGTAAGCTTTGTTCATTATTTTTTTTATATTAAAAGCTAATACATTCATGTTGCTTTTAATGCTCTGTTCCTTACTCCAGATATGGGACTCTATTCCCAAACAAGAAGCTCACCCATAGACTCCACTGAGTGCTTTTTTTTAATGTAACATGCAGTAAAATTTCATTTTTTTTCTTTTGGATATTTAATGTTTCTTAAGATTGGGAAATATGCCTATGTTGTGTTTTATAATTTCTTACTTATTGGGTGACCAGGTAGAAGTTGTGGCCCTTTCTAGCTTTGAAGAGAAAGAAGAACAATTTAAGGAGCAAGTACACTAGAGATTAGCAACTGCCATATCCTACGAGACGCATATTTAAATATTTTGAACGTTGATTTTGCTCTAACCTGATCCTTAGCATACACTATTTCCGTATTATGGTTTCTTATAGATCTATATAATAACATCACTTCAGAGCATGCCATGGGATTTTGAATTGTAGCTAAAATCTGTATAGTTTGTCCAAAAATGGCTTCATTGGTCACAGGTCCAGAGTAATCATGGGCAATGAAGAGGGTAAAGTGTCATTTTGCAGAAGAGATCAACTAGACTGATTTGAATCCTTGAAAATGTGGTAATGAGGTTTGAACTTTTAGTCATTGATAACTTATTTGGTTTTTAAGTTGATTTGTTTGATTAATTTTGTAGTTCATTTAGGTTTAATTATTTGTTAAAATGATTACTGTTGAATGTTAGATGGATTATTTGATATGATAATTCTGTGCTGCCATCAACTCCTTAGATGACGACGTGGCCATGAGGTTTGTTCGTTTTGTATACAATCTCTTGCTTGGATTAGTTTTTAAAAGGGGATAGTGTTTGCGGATTGACCAACCAACCTGTTTTGCCGAACTACCTGCAATATTGTTAAAATACTTTTTCGAGAGCGGAAGAATAAAAAGCATAGTCTATAAACTCATATAAATATTAAATAAAATGATATATTAGGTGATGAAAAACCTGCCCAAGAGTGAAGAAGCTAAACCAGCTGAACAAGAGGTAACAATATATCAGGGGGGGACCCAACGTTTTAGTAGCCGTAGCACGGGCTACGGCTCACATCGGCAGAAGACCCTCCGGTCGACGAAGTTTGGTGTTTATCAGTGGTACTGAAAAGAGAAAGTTCTTTACATTTTGACCCTTCTAGCTGTCTCTGAAATGTGGGAAAAATGAAAGTGAAAAATGAAGCGTTTAATTTTAACGATTCCGGCGAGCTCTGGTTCTTGTGGAGCAAGGCTGAGGAAGAAAGAACATTAAAATTAAAAATTAATAAAATTTGATAATACATTGGAAAGAGAAGTATTATTGTCTTGAAAGAATCACCCAAATGTACATGTAATATTTTTTCGGTTTTTTGGGATGCCTCTGATTTAATGGGCTAGTTCCGCCACTGCAATATATCATCTGAGTTTTAGCTAATATGAGATAAAGTGCATGCTTTAAGAATTCTAACACAACCAAATTAATCATTTCTTACAGGTAAGTGAAAAAGAATAGCAAAAAAAAGTAGGATATTATTGTTTACTAGCTGGATCACCTGTTGATGCCTGCTCTATGATGCATCGTTTTTGGGGGACATGAAATTCAATTTGGTACATTTCAAATTTATCATATTCATGTAAGGTACACTTTGTTTTCTTTATTGAGAGGCAGAGATGTACAGTAATGATTTTTTATATATGTACATGAGCAGCATGGAAATATAAGACACCTTCATTGTTGGTTTAGCAATGTACAGTAATGATTTTTTATATATGTACATGTTGTACTTGGAGGACTTGGAAATCGTTCAAAAGCTTATGTAAACCTTTCATATAATTTAGATGTGATAAATTTCAACCCAGATAGGTTGTGCTTATCTCAAATGGGTTGAACAGTTGAAAATTCATACAGAAATATGTCTTAAACCGTTCTATGAAATAAACAGGCGATTGTCATTGTGATTTAAAGTGATTATGATTATGTGGTGTGGTTATGAGTGTCAGATAAGCATTTGTAGCTAAACAAGCTATAGAAAATAGTATTTACATGTAACTAACTTAGTATAGTTGCAGCTCTAATAAATTAAGGAGTTAATTATGTTTTTCGTCCATGTTTGTTAAAAATAACCATTACAGTTCATTAGTTCAAAATTGCCAAAACAGTCCCTATACTTGAAATAACTCGTCTTCTCTCATGGTCAATTGTATGTTACTTTATTAAGGGTAAAAAACACGAGATGGAGTCAAACTACTAATACTCGACAACAACGGCAAACCTACAGATAAAACAACTAATGTGGTTCATAAAGAGATTTTCAACGAAGTTGCATATTCATGTATTTCAATTTGTCGTTGTACTCTAATATATTTATTTGTGTATTAACGTGTATAAAATCATAATATTTATGTCAACAATGATAATGAAGATATTTTCTTTTAGCGACCCGTGAAATTCGCGGGTTCTTAAACTAGTTATTTATATACAAGTATAACAATAACCAAATTGCAAGATTCCGTTATCGAAACAATTACTACCGAGTCTTTAAATCAATTTGGTTATTTCAATATTATTTACTTCAATTAAACACATATACGTATATTAATTTAATTATTTACTTCAATTAAACACATATACGACCCCTAGTGTATACTACAAATTAATCATATACATATACGACCCTTGGTGTATAGATACTACAAGATTAAGGCGTTTTCCTCCTTGCAATAAACGAAGCAAGTGCCGCATGAGTCGTTTTCATTGAATACCATGCATGGCACGTGATCAGATCTCACTTTGATCATCAACATTCAAATGTATAAATGTAATGCTATGACCCATTCCTCTTGAAAACTAAAAACATGAGAAAAGTGTTCGGAGAGTCCATGTGGTTTACTCTGATTTCACCTTTAGTCCTTACATTTTCAAAATTACATCTATAGTCCCCAACTTTGGCAAATTCATTTCGGATAGTCTTAAACGGATGAAGAGTGTTAGTGATGAAATGTGATATTGCTCTTACTTCAATAAAAAAGTAAAAATAAACTAATTATAATATTTAAAATAAAATCCCCCCCCCCCCCCACACACACACATTTTTCCTACCAACCCTACCCCCTCTTCCCATTCTCTCTCCCGGTTCTCTTTCTTTCTCTACTGCAACAAAAATACTCCCACCACAACCATAAATATCCACCTCATAGTTTCAAGATTACATCTGTAGTCACATTTGTCAACAAAATTGGACAGCAATCACTAAACAAATCAACATAAACAAGAAGATCTGGAGTTTCAAATCACGTTAGGTCACGCTGGTACTACGATGAAGATGATAATGATGTCATAACGAACGAACAGATCGAGAATCGACACGTAGAACAGATCGAAAATCAGATTGAAGAACATATTGATTAATGAACACGATGAACTTAACGAAAACGGAGATGATGACGTCAGAAGAGAACGGCGTGGCTACTCCGTTTACGGCACCTAAACGATGAGCATAACCAACACGATGATGACGTCAGAAGAGAACAGCGTGACCTACTCCGATTACGGCTCCGGCAGTGGCGAGCCGAGGCGCAAGCCGGCATAATCGGATTCTCGATTGGGCGGAGATGCTAATGGGACTAGAAGATCAATGTCTGCTAATGATCCTGAATATGTGGAAGATAGAATGAGGAGATTGATAACAATGTCTGCTGCAGTAGGGGATCATGGTGGTTGTTCTTCGAGTTCGGGTGGTGTTGGGTAAGAACTGGTTTGTGTTTTTATTATTAATCTAAAGTGGTGTAGTGAAATCTGGGTGTTATGGCAGTGGTGTGATGGTTGTGGGGGGCTGAGTGGTGATGGCGACGGTGGAGGTGGTTGTGGTGGTGGTTTTATAAAGGAAAGAGAGTAGAGAGAGATGTGTTTTGGGAGGAGAGTGACAGTAGAGTAAATTGTTTTATTTTTTATTGTTTTTGTAGTTAGTGGGTCCCATATATATAAGATATATGTATTTAATTATTTATTTTATTTTACATTAAGGGTAAATTGGTATTTCACACCCACTTAACTGAGAAAACTAACCTCTACTCGCATCAGGGACTATCTGAGAAACGAATTTGCCAAAGTTGGGGACTACAGATGTAATTTTGAAAATGTAGGGACCAAAGGTGAAACTGAAGGAAACCATAGAGACTATCCGGCACTTTTCTCTAAAAACATTTATATAAACAAATTCGTTTGATCATTCATCTAATCTAATTCCCCCTTTTTTTTTTTGAAAGATTCATATATTCACACAGCCAAACAGCACCCCAAAAACACAGAACAAAAGAAAAAAAAAATAAACACAAACCAAAAAAAAAAAAAAAAAAAAGGTAAATGTACGGTACCCCTGACCGCGGGAGGGTTCTCCCTCCCAAGCTAGCTTAGCCCCATAGCTGCCTGACGGTTACTACCCAGCAGGATTATTCGGGCCGAGCTGGACTCGAACACGCGTCCTCCCGTTTGGATGGGTGAGGCTGGCCACTGGGCTGACACCCCGTGGTTCACAAACCAACCCAACCAAACCAACCTATTACAGAAACTAAAATTCCGCCATTGATCCCATTCCATATCCAAGTTGGATCTATTCTTGAACCACAGAAAACCCATGATGCGAATATCATCCAAGATATTACCACTGTCACCCTGCCGATTTGAACACAACATTATTCATGTGTTTCTATATTAGCCAACAAAACCACACGTTGCACCAGCTTGCGTTTCAACTGAGCATTTCTTTGTTCCTTTTTGCATATTCCAGACACCTTCAACCGAGAAAAGAAGAGGGGGAGGGGGATACCGCACCAGGCAGATATATTCTGCCATTTAACAGTAGCCACGAAACAAGCCGAAAACAAGGCGGATTCCCTGGCTTCACAACACATAGGACAAAAGGGAGTGGAGATGCCAATGCCGCGCCTCACGGGCGCCATCCGAGTTGGAAGTCTGTCCAGCGCCAATCTCCAACAGAAAATCTTTACTGTTTTCGGAACCCATGAAACCCAACCAGCTTTCATCCATATTTTGTTGAAGCCGATTTCGCCATTAACTCCCTTGGAGATTTAACCGAGAACCCTTCGTCGGCATTAGGAACCCATTTCCACAATCTCATTAATGATCATAAGCCCATCTAAGATGTTTCTATCGACAAGGAAAGCTGATTGTTCCTCCGAAACTACCGATTTCATCACACTTTCTACACGGTTTGCTAATACCTTCGATATAACCTTACTTATCTATGTAGCACGGGGGCTCCATTTATGTGGCCGTACCCGTCTCGGGTACTTGTCGGGGACAAAAACGCCATGGGTACTCGTTGGGGACGTTTGCTAAACGTTTCCAATGTCGGGGACGTATCTGGTAGAAGTATCCAGCCCGTTTCCATTTATTTTTAGGGTTTTAACTCTTTCAAATTCCACAACCGGCCATTTAAAAGAATTGACCTATTATATTCGCCTTCTATAATCTCTAAACTCTCAAGTCTCATCATCTCTAATTCTCTATCAACTGCCGATCTCTCACTAGATGAACCGGAATTTAAAATGATTTGATTATTGATAATCAATTACCTTTGGAAGATGTAATATTTTTGGAATTTGTTTAATATGTTTTTATTTTTTTTATATTTTTTATTGTCGTACCCGTATCTTAGAATTTTGAGTTTTGCCGTTCCTTGTTTCCGTATCGTCCCCGTACCCGTCCCAGTGCTACTTAGTTACTAATGCATCTGATGAGGTTAATCGGCCGGAATTCAATAACGTTTGTAGCACAAGAGGATTTCGGGATGAGAGTGATAAACGATGAAGAGCAACCATGACTTATCGCACATGTTCCAATGAAAATGATGCAACACCCTAACAAAATCTTCACCCAGCTCGTCCCAAAAACGCTTAATAAAGTTGAAATTGAACCTGTCAGGTCCCAGGGACTTATCATCGCCACAATCCCAAACGGCTTTACGAACTTCGGCTTGTTTAGATACTTTCGGCGAACATGCGGTCCATTGTAAGGAGTTACCTGGTTTTAAATACCGACATAATTTAATAAGGGATATTCTCTATGATGTTCTAAAGCGGGCATGGATTTCGGAGAAAAAGGAGGCTCCGGTGAACTTTCTGACGGATCCGCTCGATGGGAGGTCTACTCTTCGGCCAGCTGATATTCTTGTGTTTGGGTGGGCTAGGGGAAAACACGCTTGTGTGGACCTTACAGGAGTGTCCCCTCTTGTTGGACTCAGGGATAATGGGTTTGTTGCTGACCAGGCTGCGTTAAAGGCGGAATCAGGCAAGGTCGCTAAACACGAGAAGACTTGTTTAGAGAATCAACACGTGTTTATCCCATTCGCTTTTGATACATTTGGGTCCCTAGCCCCAGAGGCTTGAAATTTCTAAACAGGTCCAAAGGTTGTAATAGTAATCTTTCAACCTTTAAGGGCCGTTTCGTCTTTAGTAGGATTGGTTTTGCAATTCAAAAGGGAGTTGCGGCGCAGCTTGTTCCCTTTACCTGCCACTTTTTTGTAATTTGTTACTTTGGTATATAATATAAATGCACTCAAGAACTCTCTTTCTACGTTTGATAATTTTTTAAGATGATGACAAGTAAAGGAGGGCTGAATACGAACCGGTTCTTTGAACCAAGAAGCGAAAAAAATTCCTGAATAGCCCCTTTGACAGGTGTCGGATCCGTACACCATTCTCCATCGATCCATAACCCATTAATTCTACTACGCCCAATCCGATTATTAATGCATCTATGATAATAAGATGAGTTTTCATCACCCGTGGATGCCCAACGAACTCTGGATTTTTGTCTCAGATCCAACTTTTTTGCCACATTGATCTCGGCAATTATTTTCTTAGATTCCAGGCCTTCTTGAATTTCGACTTCTATTAAATTTCTTCCTTCCACCAAAGCGTCTAGTTCAGTCAGTTTGTCTTCAGCCTGTTTAAGGGATGTCCCTTCGTGTTCTTTGTATTTTTTTACCCAATCTTTTATGACATTTTTTTATCTTCCTTAATTTATTTGCCACAATTATATCCGGAATCCCTCATATTGACCTATCCTTGCAGCCCGAACAATTTCTTCGCATAGATTCGAATGAGATAACCAAGAATTGTAAAATTTAAAGGGGATTTTACCGAAGTTTTTATCACTTGACATGAGGATGACAGGGCTGTCATCAGAATAATCTTGTGCTTCAGAGTAAGATGTGCATCACATACAAGTATACGGTCAATGAGTGTGCGTATATATACATAATTTTACAATGAACTTTACACACGAACTCAGTTTTAATATTTATAAAAATGATGTATACTTTAACATTAAAACACACACAAAAAGGACAAGTGTACCCTATCATATATGTAGTAAAGTATAGGTAAGAACCAGATGTGGATCCATTGACGCGGGCGGACGCATAAGTACTAAATCGTTGTCATTGGTTTACCAGTAAAAAGATAAGTGAATGAGTTTTTTAACTAAAATTATCTAAAAATATACTTTAAAACATAAAGACTCTAAATACAAAAATACATATTATCTTATTTTATAAACAACCTAAGCATGTTAACTAAATCGGACATCTCACAGAGGCACTTGATTAATCTTCCAATTATGTAGACAATTAGTATCCCTTGCGGGAATCCTAACATGATAATCCTTCGGAAAGTTAACGCGATAAACACACTTTAACCACCTAAAATCATTCATTAGTGAGCTATTGATATATTTTCATACGAATCTTTTAAAAATAGGTTAGTCATCCGTTAAGTGTTTTCTAACCTCACTTATCAAGGAAAGCAATACCGACTCACAATACGACCACGAGACAAGCATAAAGTAGATCATATCACAAACTATTCCATCTTGCAAATCTTGAACACAAATCTACTAAGATAGCAATTTCGACCAAAACTACTAACAAAGATTATGAACCATGTCAAGAACTCGCAATAACACCATCTAACCCGTTAAAGTCCTTACGTGTAAGAAAGTATTCTTGATTAAAATTAGATTTATCTTTTATTAAACCAATACCCATTTCTAGTTTCATGGTGTAAACATATTAACAAGTAAATAGCCTACTAACAAGTGCTTAATCAAGGGTTTTTTCAACATATCTAACTAAACATTCATTAATCATCCAAGGTAACCAACTAAAATCAAGAATCCAACATCAATGAAACATGTTTGCCATATGATCATCAAGATTCAAACATGAAAAACTACCATAGTTTCATACAAACAAGACTAACATACTAAGGATTGTTCATACAACAAGTAAACTAGTGTTTTTGCCCAAAGGCTACAATAATACATATAACATCAGCTCAATGCTTGAAATGTGCTCAAAGTTATGAAAAGAACAAATATTCAAATCATAAACAAGCAAGGATTTGATGGATTAGATGATAGATAGGCTTCTTGCAACTTAGAGGCTTGAGATCGACCAAAACAGACTGCTTTCAGACCCAAGAAATCGCCAGAAGATGGAAAAAATCTCCAATAATTGACCAGTTGCATCTGTTCTGTTTTATAGGGGTTTTCAAATCTGTGCGGCCGTGCACATAAAGTGCACGCCCGTGCAAGGACAAGTGTCATCATGACGTCAGTGAAGGGTATCGGTCAGAGAAGTGGATGATTGGGCGGCAAAGTTGAACCATGCGCACGGCCGTGCACATGAAGTGCACGTCATGCATCTCTTTCAAATCAATCTCATTCTTCAACGATCAGGTTGTGCCCGGGGGTGCACATGGATGTGCAGTCGTGCGTGACCGAGAAGTCAGTTGCACTGCCATGCGCACTAGCAGAGCTTCCGGTGTGCGCGTCGTGCATGGTCATGCAGATGGAGTGCACATTTGTGCATGATCTGTAACTTCAACAGAATGTGCAGATTTCATCTGAAATGCCCAGAAAACCTATTTTTTCTCCAACTTTGTCTTTGGTATAAGACCTGAAAATCCAAAAGCACCCGACTAAGTACCTAAACGTTGAAGTTTTAGCAAAAAAAAAAACCCGTAAAACGGGAGTAAAATGGGGGACTAAAAATGTATAATTTAACGTATATCAAACCTCCCCACACTTGAACTTTGCTTGTCCTGAAGCAAACTTAAATAAAACAAATGAACGAAGACTCCCGAAGGACCCAAACATCTAACAATTTACAAAGATAAAAACTAGTCGATGGTTAATTGGTTTTCTAAAAGACATCATCAATGAATTCAAGCCAAACAAGTACATGCGGATATAAGTGAAGGTAACCAAAAAGCAATGATTTCACTTCCGATTGACTTAGCATGCAAATCTTCACACTACTCACAATGTTCACACACACTCGGCTATATATATGAATCATACATGTAATGTGTATGTGTAAAGCACTCGACACCAAGGAATGAATCATGCAATGTCATAAGCTTGTCAAAAGATCTAGTCTCAACCAACTAACATGCGAAAAAGCACAAATCAAGAGGTCTTTGACGGTTGTAATGATAGGCAATGGTTAAGGGTTGGAATGGACATTTAAAAGTGGCTAAATGGTTAAAACTCGCATTATGTCTAACAAGCGTAAATGAACAAAAGCTATACATAAATAATGCGTACAAGTACGTTTTCCACCATTTCAAGCTAAACAACGAGATTATACTATTCAGCACTTAAAATTGCTCCATTTTGGTCGTCTTTACTCTATTTTCGAGTGTGCTTTTTTCTGATTTTCTGTTTTTTTTACATCATCAATACAAACTACGCATGAAGTCTAATGTTTCTTAGTGAAAGGAACTAAGTATAAAGAACGAAGTTAAACGATAACTTTAACCGAGTTTTAACACAAAGGTTCTAAAAATAAAAAGGCTAAATTTGGCTGTGTGGGCTAAGTGGGTGAAATCGGAAAAACACGGGAAATAGGCTCAACAGGGCTAACTAATGGAATAATGGTGGGAACAGGAAACAAACACAAGAGAGAGGGCTAACACAAAAAGGTATCCTAACTGCCCCTATCACATTTATGCAATTTTCACATATTTATGATCTCGAAAAGTATGCTAATGACAAGTTCTAAATAGCACGAGACATCTGGCTCACTCATATTCCAAACAACAATAAGCATGTCAAGAATGAAAGGCTCAAAAATATGCCCACGTAATTGGAAGGAATGGGTGCAAATGTAAAAATTAGCATGCGAGTCGTTCTTTTGTTTGTCACGCTTTTAGTTATCTTTTTCAAAATTAATTTGACTTGCCGGTTTTGATCGTATCTGATGCTTTCTAAAACAACAACTAACCGTTATTAAATTTTAATAAATTTTTTTACATACACGAAGACAAACAAAGTTACGCAAGTTAAACCCATCCCCACACTTGAACTTCACTTGTCCCAATGTGAAACAAAAATTCGTTAATCAACTATCAATAGCTAAACTAAAATGTGAAAAAGGAGAATAATACTCTCCTAGAGTTGAAGAAGACTTGGAGAAATGAACTTGAATGTTTTTCTTCCCAACTTGGTGTGCGTCCCCAATATAACTGCAAAGCACGTACTACTAACCAAAACACAGAATAATGCAATCGATCAAAAGATTAGATAATCAGAAGCCCTATCCAATAGTTAAAACTAAATAAAACAGGAAGTAATAAAGAGTTTTGAAAACAATACATAGCCGAGGGTAAACTACGGAAATAAACAAAGACACCAGCTAAATCGAACGGCACGCTCCCGCCTCCTCCTAATCCATGTCGTCCTCGTGGCGAGTTCCAGATGAACCTAGTGCATCATATCTGCGTGGTCCCTCACTGCCAATCGGGTTCCCAAACGGGAATTGTGGAGGGTCGCCAAACTAGTTCGGGAAGGCGTTGTGGAGGTCGCCGAAGATGTACGAGAACCCAGCATGCATCTCCTCTTGCATCGTGTTTTGGTTCACCTACATTTGCTGAAACTACTGGTAGAACTCTTGGTATGAAGGGATGCAAAGGTGGCCAGTCCTGGTGTGCCTGATACTCGTGCTAGTGCTCATACTAGTGCTGATGATCCGGTGGTGGTCCTATAAATGCTCCCTAGACGTGCTCCTAGTCGTGGTCCATCTTTACATTCTCCTCTTCCTCATCCTCTGATAATGGCGGAAGTGGGTCCTAAATCTCTCCATCCAGGCCCTTAGTCTCGGGCCATTTAGGGTTTCCACTGTTAACCCCATAGCCTTTAAAGAACGTAAGTCCACTTCACCACCCGAGTGGACCAAGGTAAGACCATTGACCACGTCGTCTGCATGAGCCCGGTGGCATATGCAAGTTGGGTCACATACTCCCCACCATGAATCTCATTACTCACCGTCCTTCTTGCGCTATTTATAAAGAATTCTGCCATGCGCGTAGCAAGGTTAACATGTACTCCATTAACAATAGAAAACAAAAGAGTACATCAGGTGTGGGACAGTTCCCAGAACTGTCCATGCGACCGGTGATAGTGTGGCTCATCACTTGGTGGATCACCCTAAGAAGCGGGTCTCTTAAACGTGATGCCTTAGCTTTCCTCGCTTCATAAGGTGGCCCAATTGCCACTGTGTCCAAAAGTCTGCTCTTTGCTGCTCACTTTTGAAATTATGCATTGACGTGAAAAGGTGGAGTTTAGTTCTTCTTTGGTGTAAATACCTAACTTCCTACCTAGCTTTTGCGACTCACCATTTGTGCCAATGACCCCCAAGTCTAAAACTCACTCTTTTTGCATTGAGGAAATCGAGATTTGATCCGCCTCTTGGTTTATCGTAGAGTATGATGCGAGAAATTCTAAAGTTAGCTCCAAGTATACGGGTCTCGCAATGTTTAGCAATCTTGCCAAAGGGTAGGAAATCATATTTTCAAGCCTTTCAGATTGATTTAATGCCTCCATAACTGCCCTGCTCAGCCTTCTAGGCTCACCGTTTTGTTCCTTCGATTCCAAAGAGATTGTATTTTATTGATATATGGACGATCTTTGGACTTCTCGGGCTCAAAGTGGAGGAAAACATGATCCATTTGCACGTATGAACATAATAATACCAGACCAGATTTGAAAATTCAAAGTCCTGGCATCAGAACAGTAAGTTTCAAACATTTTGTTCGTTTTTTCAGGTCACGCACAGCTGTGGGGGCCATGTGCATGACCGTGCGCATCGAGATCACAAGCCAGTTCAGCGACTGCACTGCCGTGAGGACAGATTGCATGACCGTGCATCGTCTACAGATTGGTAAAAAACTCCTCCATTCACCGATTTCAACCATTTTGTTTCAAATCACAGCATTTTCTCAGTGAATGGAACAAGAGTTCGTAGGTAAGGCTTGCAAGTTGTACCAAAGTGTCAAGAACTAGGGTTAAGTTTGCATTTATAAAGAAAACCCCAAAATTTCTTGAACAAGAACCCTAATCTAACCTAGAAACAAGATTAAAAGTAGAAACATGAAAGAATCCATACATGTACCGAATATTTGAAGAGATTTCTTGCTAAAATTGGTGAGTAGTTGGGGGAGAGAGGAATAGGAACTGTGCAACTTAGGGTTTCAGTTTTTGAAAATGGTTTTTTACATAAAAGTTCTTTTTATAACCTTCCTTTTTACTGTGCAAACACGTGCGCACGGCCGTGCAGATATGCGCACGGTCGTGCAAGCTACCAGGTGCACCGGTGTGCACAAGTGTTCTTGGTGTGCACGGGTGTGCGGTTGGGACGCACGGTCGTGCATGACCGAGGAGTTGCCTGGTTGCATGGTCGTTCTAGGACAGATGCAATTATGAAGTGCACGGCTGTGCAGGCCATGTGCACGGCCGTGCGGTATCTTTGTACCTGCAGACAAAACTTGCAGAATCCTCCCAACTCAATTTTTTCAACAGAATTCACCATCTTTGCAAGGTTTTGCCTGTTTGTGCAATAATATAACTTCGGAACTTCGCAATGAATGAATCAAAATTGTACAAACCTACAAAATACTGAAAAAGTTAGCAAAACACGAAATAAATATGAATAAATAAATATTTATAAATTTACCCCTAGCGTGCTAAACACGGTCGCTAAATTTTTTTTCAACGAGTAGATAGCTAGACTCCCTTCCCCACACTTGTTACGCGTGCGGGGTGTGGAGTTCGATTACCTCCACCACCGAGTCAACCGTTCCATTGATGTAGAGTTTTAACCTATGACCGTTGAGTTCGAAAGTCACTTCAATCTGAATTTTCGGTAACACGGTTCCATACGAAAATCCTCTTTAACCATGTACGATCCTGTCCATCGGGATTGTAACTTTCCAGGGAACAAACGCAGCCGCGAGTTGTACAACAAGAAAGATCTCCCGCTCGGAATTCTTTATGGTCTCTCAAACACTTGTCATGCAACTTCTTCATGCGTTCCTTGTACAAGCTGGAACTCTCATAGGCATGATTCCTTAACTCTTCAAGCTCGTGGATTTGTAAGAAGTGGGGCCACCGCTCTTTAGATCCAAATTCGTCGTGTTCAAAGCCCATAATGCCTTGTGTTCTAGCTCCACCGGTAGATGACATGCCTTTCCGTAAACTAACCTAAATGGAGTAGTCCCTATAGGTGTCTTATATGCAGTCCGAAAAGCCCATAACGCGTCATCCAACTTTTCGACCAAGCCTTGCGGTTTTGACTTACTGACAGCTCAAGGATTCTTTTCAACCCCCGGTTTGTGACCTCCACATGCCCGCTTGTCTCAGGATGGTATGGTGTGGATAACTTATGATGAACACCATAGCGAGACAGGGCTTTCTCAAGCTGCGCATTGCAAAAATGCGTTCCCTCGATCACCAATAAGTGCCTTCGGGGCACCAAACCGGGCAAACAAACTCTTAAGAAACCTCACCACCACCCTGGCATCATTAGTGGTTAAGGCTTGCGACTCGGCTCACTTCGATACATAGTCAACCGCCACAAGGATGTATTTATTGCCGCGTGAGGATGGAAACAGGCCCATGAAGTCGATACCCCATATATCAAACACTTCACACAACTGAATCAAATTTTGAGGCATCTCATCGCGCGCGGATATATATTTGTTGCCCTCTGGCAAGCATCACACGCTCTCACCACATTTCTGTGCATCACGAACGATTGTGGGCCAAAAACCGGAGTCTACCACTTTTAGTGGGGTAGTTTGCTCCATGATGACCTCCGGTGGGCCCCTCGTGACATTGGCGCAAAATGCCAGCTGCTTCCTCTCCGAACACACACCTACAAATCACCTGATCCGCTCCAACTCGAAACAAGAATGGGTCATTCCAAATATAATGCTTAAGATATGCGAAGAACTTCCCATTTTGCTGATGCTCAATCCTTTGATAAGTATCCTGAGGCAAGGTAGTTCGCCAAGTCAGCAAACCAAGCCGACTCATCACTCACTTCCACACTCATGAGGAACTCGTGAGGGAAATTGTCATTTATTGGCTCCTCCCGCACACCCTTGGAATCTCCATGCTCAAGTCTCGAAAGATGATCAGCCGATACATTCAACCACCCTTCTTGTCTTGAATCTCGATATCAAACTCTTGTAGCAACAAGATCCACCTAATTAGACGTGGTTTTGCGTCTTGCTTGCTAAAGAGGTTTCTAATGGTCACGTGATCCGTATACACAATCGTCTTGGAAAACACAAGATATGATCTGAACTTTTCGAACGCAAAAACTACAGCCAAAAGCTCTTTTCCGTGGTAGTGTAATTCTCCTGAGCATCATGCAAGGTCTTGCTAGCGTAGTAGATCAGGTGGAAGTGCTTGTCCTTCTGCTGGTCCCAAGACTGCCCCTATTGCGAAATCACTCGTGTCGCACATAATCTCAAATGGTAACGCCCTATCTGAGGCTACCAAAATAGGGGCTTCAACAAGCCTTTGCTTCAAAAGGCTGACGCCTCCAAGCACTCATCCGAAAACACAAACAGAGCATCCTTCTCAACAAACGGGTCATGGGTCTGGCGATTTTTGAAAAATTTATAATGAATCGCCTGTAGAACCCGGCATGACAAAGGAAACTCCGGATTGCTCTAACTGAGATCGGGGTGGAATTTTAGATCCACTTTGGCTGGATCAACCTCCAACCCGGCTTGCAAGATTTTGTGCCCGATAACTACCCCTTCTTTCACCATGAAGTGGCATTTCTCCCAGTTGAGCACAAGATTGGTCTCCTCACACCTCATTAACATTTTTTTTTCAAATTTCTAAGACAATGAGCGAAGAAACTCCCAAAAACAGAAAAATCATCCATGACCATGGAGTCCTCAATCATCTCATGAAAAATGGCTACCATGCAGCGCTGAAAGGTAGCCGGTGCATTACACAACCCAAAAGGCATACGCCGGTAGGCGAATGTGCCAAAGGGGCAAGTAAAAGTAGTCTTCTCCTGATCCTCATGAGCTATGGGAATCTGAAAGTAACCCGAGAACCATCCAAAAAACAATAAAACAACTTCCCTGACAGACGTTCCAACATCTGATCAATGAATGGAAGGGGAAGTGGTCCTTGCGGGTGTCATCGTTGAGTTTGTGGTAGTCAATGCAAACTAGCCATCCGGTGACGGTACGGGTCGGAATAAGCTCATTCTTATCATTTGAGACTACAGTCATGCCTCCTTTCTTGGGCACCACGTGCATAGGGCTCACCCAAACCGAATAAAAAATAGGATAAATCAACCCTGCATCCAGCTTAATCACCTCCTTGTTCACAGACGTCCTGCATATTCGGGTTCAACTGCCACTGAGGTTGCGCATACGGCTTGTAGTCATCTTCCATCAAATTTTGTGAGTGCAAAAGGAAGGATTGATGCCTTTGATATCCATAATCTTCCACGCCATGACTTTCTTATGAAGCTTAGAACCTCGAGAAGTTTTGTTTTTTCCTCTTTCGCCAAAGATAATGAAATGAGGACGGCAGGCGACACTCCTTGTCTAGAAATGCGTACTCGAGATGCGGTGGGAGTTCTTTCAACCCAATGATGGTGGATCCTCAACTGAAGGCTTCGACTTCTCTTCAACCTCACGATCAATCTCCCCAAATCGATCCGAACTCTAGGAACCATCATCACTGATTTGATAAACCGGCTGCTCAACTCCTGGCCATCATGCGTAATGCCATCTAGGTCCCCAAACAACAGATGTGTGTCCGAATCGATCTCCTCATCATGCCCTAGAAATGAGAGCTCACAAAAGTATCGACAATGTGGACATAGTAGAGCGTGTCATCCTGATTCTATGGATGCTGCATTGACCTTTTAATGTCAAAGGTCACATGCTCGTCATTAAATCGGTGCGTGATCTGGCCAGCGACCATATCAACAATCCTTCTCGTGGTTTTGAGGAACGGGCGTCCGAGTATCAACGACACTTTCGAGTCTTCATCCATATCTAGAATAACAAAATCCACGGGAAATACGAATTTGTCAATCTTAACTAGCAGATTTTCAACGCACCTGCGCGGACACTTGATTGAACAGTTAGTAAGTCAAATGCTCATCCTCGTGGGTGACGGCTCACCCAGGTCCAGTTTAGCAAAAACCTTATACGACATATGGTTAATGCTCACTCCCAAATCAGCTAATGCATGACTGACAAACATGCTGCCAATAAGGCAAGGAAGGGTAAAGCTGCCGGGATCTCCTATCTTCTCAGGCAAACAGTTCTGGAGAGGCTGAACAATTCTCCTTCATTACAATCACAAGACATGTCCTCAAGTTTTTGCTTGTTTGTGAGGATGTCCTTCAAACTTCGTGTACTTGGGCATATGAGCCCACGCCTCAACAAATGGTATGTTTATATGCAATTTCTTAAACATCTCAAGAAACTTACCATACTCATTCTTTTGCTTCCTCAGCTTGCCTGGCTACGGAACTAGAGGAGTATAATACTGTAACTGGCTTCTGGACTGTGCTGTACTTGCTGGGACTCGCTTAGCGTGCACCTCATCCAAAGCATCAGTATGGACCGTCTCAGTGGTCGGTGGTGAGGCCGATATGTCAGGTCTCGTGGCTTTACCACTCCTCATCATCATGGCATTAACATGCCCTCTCGGATTTGGCTCGGTATTGTCTGGAAGACCACCCTGAGGCCTTTCAGACAACATCTTAGCCAACTGGCCAACCTGATTCTCAATGGCCTGGATGGAGGCTTTCTGGCTTCTCATCCCCCCTTCTTAGGCCATGAAGCGCTCCTCGTGTTGCTGATAGCGTTTTTCAGCTATTTGATTAGCATTATTAGAGTTGTTTAGAAGTTGTGCCATCATCTCCTCCAGCTTAGAGTTACTTTGAGGGGCGTGCTGCTGGGAACTGCTCCCGGCGCCCTGATTATGGTACATATTTGAATGTGGCTGGTAAGATTGACCATGAGACTGGAAAGACTGACCATGAGATTGAAAAGATTGACCTTGAGGCTGTTGTGGTGCGGAGGCACGCTGAACGTATCCAAGTGGGTTTTGGTTACTAGAACTAGCCTTCCACCTAAAGTTTGGGTGATTCCTCCACCCCGGATTGTACGTGTTGCTGTAGGGGTTATTTTGGGGTCTGATTTGATTTCCCAAGTAGTCCACCTCCTCGTGGCCAGTAAACATAACACCATGCTCACACACACCTAGCTCGTGTGAAATCCCACACTGATTACACGAAGATTTAACTTATGAACCATTTTGAGCCTGATCAAATTTCGTCGCCAAGGCTCCAATTTGCGCAATAAGAGTCCGTATATGTATCAACAGCATGCACTCCCTCGGAACAAGATGATTTCCTAGCTCTATACCCACCTTGACAAGAACTCGACTTCAAAGCAGCTTTCTCGATAATCGCGTAAGCTTCATTCGGTGTCTTCATTCCAAGATCACCCGCGGCGTACACGTCCAAACGCTCCTGCAAGTTGTAGTTGAGTCCATGGTAGAAAGTCAGTACCAGCTGTCTTTTGGATAACCCATGGTGTGGAACATCAATTAGAAGATCTCCGAACCTCTCCCACGCCGTGTGTAGGGATGCTCCATCATCCTGTTGGAATGTCATGATACAGTTCTTCAACTTTGTGGTTTTTCGGGAGGAAAGTACTCCTACCTGAATAGCTCCGCCATCTCATTCCAAGTCGTGATGTAACCTGAGGGAGCAACAAAAGACAAGATCTGGCTTTGTCTCGCAATGAAAACGAAAAGAGTCACAACCGGACGCGTCATCAGAAACGTCTCGTATCTTGAAAGTAAACAATGTGTCGACCAGGATCCTCGTGATCCTTTCCATCGAACTGCACCGAGTTTTGTAGCATGTTGATGATGTTGGATTTGATCTCGAAATTCGGTGCCACAACCGTAGGTGGGCAATGTAAGGCTGCAAGCCTTCACCTCCTGGACGGCTAGTCTCATTCAACAGCCGGTCATAGTCCGCCATGATGTTCCCCTCCTTGACCTCTGAGCTCTCACTCTCAGAAGGTATCTCCGGCTCGTCAATTGCAGCTAAGATTTGTTGTGCAACAACGTGGGTCCTTTCTGAAGTCTCCTACTCCTCCTCAGGTCACGCTCTGGTTTGTCAGACGGCTCAAGAGCAGCGGGCGCGGGCGTTGAGGACATCAACCTGCAAGAGAAGCATAAGCAGTCCCGAAACAAATAAATTAATATATAATATATTCATTTCTAAAAAATGAGATTTTTTTTCAATGGCGTGGAAATTAATAAATAACTAATCAATTAGTTCGAATTCGAACAAATAAATAAATAAACAATAAAGCAAATATATTAACAAATAAAGGAATAAATAAACAAGTATGAACAAGTATTCACAAGCATGTACACCGGTAAAAGAATGACTCGGATTGTTCCAAAAGCTCGCCACGTCTCCAGCAACGGCGCCAAAAACTTGACGTGTGCGTATATATACATAATTTTACAATGAATTTTACACACGAACTCGGTTTTAATATTTATAAAAATGATTTATACCTTAATATTAAACACACGCAAATAGGACAAGTGTACCCTATCATATATGTAGTAAAGCATAGGTAAGAACAAGATGTCGATCCATGGACGCGGGCGGACGCATAAGTACTAAATCGTTGTCATTGGTTTACCAGTAAAAAGATAGGTGAATGAGTTTTTAACTAAAATTATCTAAAAATATACTTCAAAATATAAAAGACTCCAAATACAAAAATATATATTATCTTATTTATAAAAAAACAACCTAAGCATGTTAACTAAATCGGACATGTCACGGAGGCACTTGATCAATCTTCCAATTTTGTAGACAACTAGTATCTCTTTGAGGAATCCTAACATGATAATCCTTCGGAAAGTTAAGGCGATAAACACACTTTAACCACCTAAAATCATTCATTAGCGAGCTATTGATATATTTTCATGCGAATCTTTTAAAAATACGTTAGTCATCCGTTAAGAGTTTTCTAACATGATTTATCAAGGAAAACGATACCGACTCACAATACAACCAACGAGACAAGTATAAAGTAGATCATATCACAAACTATTCCATCTTGCAAATCTTGAACACATATCTACTAAGATAGAAATTTCGACCAAAATTACTAACAAAGATTATGAACCATGTCAAGAACTCGCAATAACACCATCTAAACCGTTAAAGTCCTTACGTGTAAGAAAGTATTTTTGATTAAAATCAGATTTATCTTTTATTAAACCGATACCCATTTCTAGTTTCATGGTGTAAACATATTAACAAGTTAATAGCCTACTAACAAGTGCTTAATCAAGGATTTTTCAACATATCTCAACTAAACATTCATTAATCATCCAAGATAACCAACTAAATTCAAGAATCCGACAACAATGAAACATGTTTGCCATATGATCATCAAGATTCAAACATGAAAAAGTACCATAGTTTCATACAAACAAGATTAACATACTAAGGATTGTTCATACAACAAGTAAACTAGTGTTTTTACCCAAAGGCTACAATAATACATATAACAGCAGCTCAGTGCTTGAAATTTTGCTTAAAACTTATGAAAAGAACAATGATTCAAACCATAAACAAGGAAGGATTTGATGGATTGGATGATAGATAGGCTTCTTGCAACTTAGAGGCTTGAAATCGACCAAAACAGGATGCATTCAGACCCCAGAAATCGTCTAGGAGATGGAAAAATCTCCAATAATTGGCCAGTTGCGTTTGTTCTGTTTTATAAGGGTTTTCAAATCTGCACGTCCGTACACATAAAGTGCATGCCCGTGGAAGGACAAGTGCTATTATGACGTTAGCTGCAGGGTGTGGGCCAGACAAGTGGATGATTGGGCGGCAAAGTCGAACCATGCGCATGGCCGTGCACATGAGGTGCACAGTCGTGCATCTCTTTGAAATCAGTCTTATTCTTCAACGATAAGGTAGTGTACGGTGGTGCACCTTGACACACGGTCGTGCGTGACCGAAAAGTCAATTTCACTACCATGCGCATTGGCAGTGCTTCTGGTGTCGCACATCGTGCAAAGTCGTGCAGATGGAGTGCTCGGTCGTGTATGATTTGTAACTTCAACATAATGTGCAGTTTTCATCCGAAATGCCCGGAAATTCCTCTTTTTTCTCCAACTTTGTCTTTGGTACGCCATTTAAGACCTGAAAATCTAAAAGCACCCGATTAATTTTAGCCAAAAACGCGTAAAACAGGAGTAAAATGGGGGACTAAAACATGTAATTTAACGTATATCAGTGAATCCTGCTGAGCTTTTTCCGATCTCATGTTTGAAGGTGAATTTCTTACCACTGAGGATGTACTTGTATAAAACACAGTTGTATATGAATTCATTAAAGTGAACTGCCTCCGTAGCATCAAATATAGAATTCTTTCTATCTTCGGGAACCCGTACCGAGTTGAAATCACCAAAGATAACCCACATCCCATTCCTGGCTGACATTTGCGCTTCAAGTTTGCCCCATAATTCACATTTTCCAAAAGAAGTTTGCGAAGCATAAACATTTATAATATTCATTGGAGTATTATCTCCAACTAAACGACCACTGATTAAAAGAAAATTTTGATCATGGACCGAATCTTCCTTCGAAAAAATGGTGGATCCCATAAACTGACTAAACCACGAGAACGTCCATTGGAATTGACCCATTCCATCTCTAAACCCCCATGACCCAAAGCCAGCAAAATTGTCTCTGTTTCTTCCCGAGGCTAATGTTTCCTGAACTCTAGTGAAATTAATTCCATTTTTTTTTTGTTTTAGACTTCTAATCCAACCAACTTTGGTCGAATTACCCACCACCTTAATTTTGATACGTAAAAAATTCATTGTAACACACTGTTCAATCCTTCCTCCTGGATTTCTATTATGACCGCTCGACAAATTGATTCCCAGTCCTTCCCCAATTACAATCGTATCTTTCACCTCGTTGTTTATGTCCTTCACCGATTCACATTTCATTATTGATTCCTGTAGGTTTGTGTCTATGGGAGGTATGGCTAGGTTGATTAACATCATTGTCTTCATCCTGTATTTGGTTCATATTAACCTGAGCAGTGTTGCATAATTTTCGTTAAGGTTAATAATGGGTTTAAGGAACTGGAATTGAAAAGGAACCACTGTGTTATCCCAGTCTTTATAACCCGAAGGAGTCTCCTGAGCCCACATCGCTAACCCCTAGCCCATGTATGTTGTTTGTAGTGGGCCTAGGTTTTTTAGAACCCACCCGTCCAAAATAATGCCTGCGGTTATTATCCTTATTACCAAAATTAAACATGTTATTATTTCTGACATGTTCTTAAAAGAAATTTTGCTTTCTTCTTCTTCTTCTAAGTTATTGGGGCGTGAAGCATTAATACATGAACCGCTATTGTTAATGCCTTGCTTCGAATTTCCCACCCCAATAAACGGAGACGTTTCATTTTCCACATGCATGCCAGACCGATCAGGTTCCTCCATCGCCGACGTATTCTCCGGTTGGAAGAGTTTATCTGAATCTTCATCTCTATCGCCGGCCGCTTGATCAGAATCATCATCACTAAGATCTTCCATTGCCTGGGAGTCATCAACCTTATCCAGACAATCCGGGATCCATTCCTCCGATTCCTCACCAGTCCAAAGTTTAAACGATTTACCCTTCCATTTAAGTGTTATCTCCTCAGCAATACGTTTTCCGGAATCGGCCAATACGATCAAAAGACAGATTAGCCTCGTTTTCGCCGGCATAATGACTTTCCCATATAGCTAGCTAGCTTTCCATTGGTGTTGAAGGTTGATTTCAGCATGAGGTTTAAAGGAACGCCATATATTTTTAACCATGTTATTCGATCATAAGGGAAGGATTGGCCTTTCCAAATATCCAACCTTTGAAACCACCCAGCAGCTAACAGAAAATTCTCGGCATCTACATGAGTCTCGAAAGCCAACAGAAGGTTGCATCCACCCAAGTATTGTATGCTAAGATCCCTATAGCCCACTTCTTTGGCTAGGATGTGAAAAGTTCTGAGAATCGTGAAATTGATAGTTGTACCGATGAGAGCATTACCATGCCAAAGATTAAAAGCCTCCATCAAACGGTCGATCGTAATCACTTTCTCTCCCCTGCTTGCCGATGTATCACCAAAGGTGTTCCGGTTACCGACGTTCATGGGTTTGGAGAGTTTCGGCCAAGGTCATAATTTATTTTAACATGCCCCTTTAATTCATGTAGCAAACATGTCATACATGCCCAATTTTTCACAAAGAGAATGATGTTGAGCTGCACTCAATCCCTTTGTAAAAACTACTGTATCTGCTCATCTGAATGAACCTTTTCAGGTTTAGTTATACCACTTACAATTTTTCTCTAAGAAAATGCAAATCTATTTCAAAATATTTAGTTCTTTCATGAAATTCAGGATTTAGGGAAATAGAAATAGCAGATTTGCTATCACAATATAACTTAATAGACAAAGTATATTTGACTTTTAACTCAATTAATACATTTAAGATCCAGTTATTTCGTAGGTGGCTAAGCACATTGCTCTATACTCAGTCTCTGCTGTTGATTGGAAATAATACTATGTTTCTTACTTTTCCAAGAAATAAGTGTATTTCCTGTGAATACACAAAATTTGGTAACTGATCTTCTAGTCTTAACACACTTAGCCCTATTAGAGTCCACAAACCCTGACAGGACCATATCCTCAGACTTCTGGAACCTAATACCATTTCCAGGTGACTGTTTCAAGTATCTTAATAATCTCAATGCAATATTGAGATGAGACTGACAAGGACGGTGCATGTATTGACTCAAAAGTTGAACTGTATAACTTATATCTGGTCTAGTTAAAGACAGAAATATTAATTTCCCAATTAATCTTTGAAAACCATTTATATATTGTAAAACTTGTTGTTCTTTAACAGTTTACTGGTTACCAAATAACTCTGCTCTATTGAAGTTGTAACATGTTTACAACACAAGTAACCAAATTCATTTAACGTTCAGACAATATTTCCTTTGTGACAAACAAATACATCATCAGAATATAATACCTCAATTCCAACAAAGTACCTAAGCAACCCTAAATCTTTTATTTGAAAATTTTCACTTAAATAAATACATGCATCAAAATATACATCCTAAAAATAAATTTCTTTTTCTTTTACGATGACAACATGAAATAAAAGTATGAGATGTGGTTGGGGTGGTTAACCCCTTTAAGTTTTAATTGGTGGACTTAGTTTAAATCCTTTTTAGCTTTGGTGACAACATGAAAAAAAGTGTGAGATGGGTTTGTTTTCATTGTATGGCTTGGCATTCTTTCCCTTGTGCAATGCAGATATATGTAACTGCTAACCCTGCTGATAAAAAGGAAAGACGAAAAGGGGTGCGGCCAATGGAGAATTGAACAAAAACTCGACAGGGGCAGACTTGTGACAAACGGCAAATAACCGGTAATTCCGTACAATCCAATCACTATTTTTATTACATATCTCATGCATTTAATGTAATTTAATTACGTAAAGGAGTCGTACAAAATATAATCGTGTTAGGACAAGCTAAACATACTATAACATATACTGGCTTTCGTCGTGTCGCGAAACCAACCAAACTATGTCCAAAAAGTGTTGGTAGAGTGTTGGGCGCACTATTCACGGTTACACTATTCATGTCAGCAAAGTTGCTGAAACAAAACAGAACTATAAAAAAGGACATACGAAAGACATATCTGAGTCCACATATATATAAAAACCCTAGTGTGAGACCCCACTTGCAATAATATATAACTTTTCGGTATAATGCGTAAATCACGAAATTGTCCGATTCGGCTATAAAAATAAATTGTCCGCAACACTAAAAGTCAGCATTTTACTTCTTGTAAGACTTGTATATAAGATTATACATCATAAATAAGCTTAGGGATATCAATGGGATACCCGAAACATAAACTCCCGGTGATACGCCGCGACTTTCATACATTACCCAAATTCAAGCCAATGGGCAAATAAATTATATTCCTACCATCCAATTGCCTAAACTAAGAGACTAGTGAACTAGTTAACCATATTTTGGTGTCGTAAACGTCTTAGATAAACGCCATAGCGTCGATGGTAAATTAAAACCATCGCTCCTGGTACTATATTACACCTTTCATATATTTCCGGTATCGAACCGACGAGCGAACTGTGGCATTTTTACCATCCAAAGTCAATATCCATTAAACTAACAAACTAGTTGGACTTTATATAAACCCTAACTACCATTAATCACCCTAATTACCTAATTAAATTAATGGCTAAAATATCTACAAAGTAAACATTTATGTCACATGTGTTAAAATAAAAAAAAAAAAATAAAGCAATACTTGAACACCCCAATCGGCCATACCTCTTGAATCCTTCTATATTTGGTGATGCAAAAGTATGGCAAGTGAATATTTTGTTTGACAAAGATTCAAATGTTTAAGATTCATATGATACAAACATTCAAACACATGAACTCGCCAACATTATGTTGATTCTTCAAATTACATGTATTTCAGGAAAGAAACGCATAAATGCAGGAAGATCAAGGAAAGTGGAAAGTAATGAACGATGGCCATCCTTTTGAAGGGTTTGCCTTTTATTATATATCGCCCTCGTGTGGAAATATAGAAGTCACTTGCTTTGTATTTATGAATCAAACTCTGATGTGTTTAAGTTATTTGGAACTTGTAATGTCTTTTGGGAAATGTTGTGAACTAGTCCTAAACCTTTTGTACTTATGTTTTAAACTATTATGAATGGCATCATTGATATTACTGTTTACATAGTCGGATGCAATGATTACCTTTCATAGTCACACGCAATACGTTTCCGCTACTAGCAGGGTGTGACAAGACTCTCAAGGGGCGGTTGGTTCGCGAAATGTTTTGGAATTAGAATCTGTAAGAAATTAGAATTTGAAGGAATTAGATTTGGAATTTCATTCCAATTGGAATTGGAAATTGTTGGAATTGGAATCTCAATTCCCTTTTTGTTAGTGTTTGGTTGTCAAATGAATTGGAATCCATCACCCCGCACCCACAACCCTGGTTCGGGTCGAAACGGTAAGGTTGGAAACAGTATGGATCGAAACGGTTCGGGTCGAAACAGTATGCGTCAAAACGGTACGAGTCGAACCGGTTCCCGGTCGAAACGGTTCGCGTTGAAACGGTTCGTTCAAAACGGTCAAAGATTCCATGAATTTACTTTAATTCCTTCACATATAGGAAGGATTTTAAATTCCTTTAGTTAAAAAAAGAGTAAATGACATTTTCAGTCCCTGTGGTTTACACCGTTTGCAATTTCAGTCCTTATTTTGAAAAACTCAACACTTTAGCCAGGTATCCAATTGTTCACAATTAAGGGCCTTGACCAAATTTCTGTTAGTTGACCGTTACTTTACTTAACTCCATGGAGGGTAAGATCGTCATTTCACAAAACTATCATATATCACCTACTATTTCAATCCTTGAACTTCTTTAGTAAGCTACAGATCAATCCCTCTTCTCCCCCAAACACCCCCTTCACTTCCGGCGAGCTCAAACGCCAGCGATTCAGCTCCATTGTAGTCCGATCAGCGAATATGTGGCAATACGCAGTGATACTCATCACCTTCCACGTCGTGGGTACGAAATTTTACTTGTTTTTTCACATACAAACCTTGTTTGAGTTAATTAAAATCTGAAATGTAGGTTATCTTTTTGTTCAAATGTAGTCAGATTTTCGGGTCCAGTTGACCCGTCGGTTCGTTCGGATCCAATACCGGGTCCTTTTGAGGACAGGGAGGGGTTTCTAGGTTGAGCTATGTTTTGCCTGGCGGTATAGAGGAAGTCGGTCTAGCCTTGATGTAAATTATAGTAGTGTAAAAGGGTAATGTTGATCAAATTCTTGGGTATTGGAAGTTAATGATCAACATTATCCTTTTTTGGGTTATCTATCAATAGATTTCATGTTTGGTTGTCTGTAAAACTTAATGTTAGTTTTAATCTTGGTTAGTATTATGTTTGGTAAACCTTAATGTTCTGTACCTGTAAATCTTAGTTCATGTTATTAGCACATTCAGTTGGGTGCAGGTGACATTCAGTTACATTAGGCATTTAGTTGCAGTTGACCTTAACATTAGGACATTAGGCCACTTCAGTTGCAGTTGAACATTAGGGCACTCAGTTACATTTGCAGTTGATCTTGTGTTCATATAATGCTTTGCTGAACATGAACATTAGACCACTTCATTTGTTGAACATCAACATGAACATGAACATGAACATTAGGCCACTGCATTTGCAGTTGAACATAACTCACAGTTCATCTTTAAGCTGCATAATTACATCACAGTTCATCTGTAAGCTGCAGAATGACATCACATTTGCAGGTCAAACTCAGTTCATCTTTGCAATCTACAGTTGAACTTTTTGGAGTTGATCCTTGTTTGCAGTTGCAGATTTTAGTTGAACATTTTGCAGATGAACATTTGCAGTACAACACAGTTCTAGTTGCTCCCTTGTTTGCAGTTAAAGATAATTCTACTTAAACTTGTTTATCCTTGTTTTAGTTGTGTTATTACGTTGGTCACAATCTTTAACTTTATGCTTAAATTGGCTTTGTTTGAAGATTAAGAATTAGATTTGAAAATGGAGGGAAACCATTTGCAGGGACTGTAAATGGTAGCTAAAAACTTGGGGGCATTCTGGTCTTTTGACATAAAACATGACGATTACTTTGCCCCGGGCCCTTAATTGTGAGCAATTGGATAATGGGGGACTGAAGTGTTGAGTTTTTCAAAATAGGGACTGGAATTGCGAACGGGTGTAAACCACAGGGACTGAAAGTGTACTTTACTCTTAAAAGAATTTAAAGGAATTCCAATTTCAATGCCAACCAAACACATGAAGATTGGAATTGAGATTCTAATTCTATCAAATTCTATGAACCAAACATCTTAAGAGATAGAATTCAGATTCCATTTCCCTTAAAAAGTCCATTGAATCCTGCGAACCAAACGTCCCCTTAAAATCCAAAAATCGATAAGGGCCGAACTCTTAAAATCCAATATATTACACTACAAAAATATCTTTTTTCGGAAATTTTCGGTAAAATTTAACACTACGAGAGAAAAACCGGCGGGGCCGGGGCACCCCTGGCTCCAAAGAAGCTCTGCCAGTGGGTGCGGCCGTAATTTATCACAGATTAGGTACGCTGAGTGTTACTTTGTTATTTTATTACTTAGTTTTCAAGTGTTAACTTGATATATGACTATATCAATGACCAGACAATAAATCCCTTTAAATAGACATACAAAAACTCAAAACTTTTGACGCTTTTGCATGATATTCTTATTTGTTTAAGTGAGTAGAGTTAACCCATATAAAAAAGAATGTACTACCACTAATGATATCCAGATTATACCTTTCTGTGAACAAGATGTTGAGCAAGCTTCTAAGATTTGAAAAACGAACTGAGTTAAACTTAATCAATCATTGGGCCACAACGATTGCGAAAAAAGATACACCACTCATCAATCGCCACATTATTCGTTGCAAAACTAGGAATATTAAGTTTCCAGACATTTTAGCGCGTGCTGGTTGTGTCAAAAGGAGATTGTGTTCCCAAACCGAAATTAAGTTAAACGAACATGAACATGGAATCTGGATAACCGATCTTGAAACCTACTTGGGTTCGAGATCCTATCATGGCTACTTTCATAACCGTGATCCTGCTACCAAGAGAAATTCAGGAACTTTCGCGCCAATTTAAGCTAAATAATTGGGGGGACAATCCTATATAATTTTAAAATTTTCGGACGAAAAATCGGAAATTTTACACTCTACCCAGAACTGAAAGCGTTTTACTGGCTAGATTTTTATGTTATGCTGTCTTTGTTGTCTTTGTTTTATTTACAGATGTTGTGTTCTATCATAAAATCGAATTTATTCGTTGTTGCCCTTAATTAATAACTTCCACGATTTGGCGAATTATTACAATCATATTATAGATAAATCAAAATCACAAAAAAACTTGAGAAAATCCGTCAAAGTTAAAATCAGGGCTGAGAGGATCTGGGTCTGAGAGTCGGGCAAACCATGAACGGAGATTTTACAAACGTACGGCCTCCAAATGGATTATAAGCTATGCTCGTTTAAGTTGGGTCCTTTTCTAGATCAGTGAATCAGATCATTAGGGCATTCACCCAACCAACATAAGCATGTAAAGAGCAAAAGAACACTCAATAACGAGAATGAGATTACTAACGCAGGATGCTTAAGTACACTTCAATGCCGATCAGTAGTTATCTCAAGAACCTGAGACACCCTATGAACTGTAGGCAGTTTCTGATCATCCATAGAAAACACGAAGTTTGTAGATAACAATCAGACAATATATCGTGCCATCACCTGTGAAGTTCTCTTTACACAATAATCTGAAATAAGTATGTCTGGCATACTGAAAGTTGAAACACTGCATATATAATGTAGCTATGAAGACACGATGTGTAGTGCGTAGTATGAGAACAAAGCAACAACGCATTCATCCAGCTTACAAGGACACAACTTATTCGTGTGAAGACACGTGTCAGCTTAAGTCTGTCAAAACGAGCCTACGGTTGCAAAGGGATCGATCCGTGATTAAAGAGTAAAGTTTACACTGTCAACCCACCCGAGGGTAGTACACAGGTGCAAAGACACACGATGGCTCACTCGTAACAAAGACATGACTTTTTAGTGTGTCGGCTTTCGTTTTAAAAGAAAGAAGGTAAACCATCTCACCTATGAAAACAGTGACATGTATATATGTCTTCAAATTCTTCGTTAACAAAATCACACATCCAAACAGTGAACGGTCCCTAATAAAGTAAGTTCTTCCTTAACGAACTTCGTATGGTATGCATCTGTAGACAGAAATCGAATGCCTGACACAGTGGAAAAACAGGGGATTTCAAGATTGAAGAACTTCACGATACGTGTATAGATGTATTCGTTGTATGTTTGACATAGTTAAAACTTAAATTGGTGGTTGAGGTCAGTCAAATACCATCTACAAAAAATGCATGATAAACGCGAAACTGAAGCAACATGGAGAGATCCGATCAAAGAATACGCACATTTGGAATACAAATCTACGTGGACGCGAATGAAATTGTTGGTCAAAACAACCAGGTATCATCATCATCATACTCAGTAAATCCCACCAATAGCAACGCTAAGGTAGAGTCTGAAGAGGGTAAGATGTAGACAGCCTTACCTCTACCCCATAGGAACATAGAGGCTGCTTCTAGCGAGACCCCCGGAACGATAAAAACAAAAAGGTATGGTAACATCAATTCCTTGACTCAAAACTGTAATTCAACAAGCATTAGTCTAAAATTTGTACCAAAATCCATGCTTTCAAACATTTTTCAATCACAAGAGCAATGACTTCATGTAAAAAAAGATTAAAAATAAATAAATAAATAAAAACAGTAACACATTATCAATTTAATTGCAATGAGCAAACTGTCATTTTCGTCACTTTGGCCACTTTTATCCAAAAAGTTATTTCTTGCATCTTGGACCCCAAAGTTTCCAAATCTTGCTGTTAACGACAACCCAAAAAAACAGTAACACATTATCAACAGGGTTGCAAACGAACCAAACGAACACGAACAAGGCCTTGTTCGTGTTTGTTTGTGAAGAAAATACATGTGTTCACAAACAGTTCATTAACACTTACAGACGAAGTCTGTATGTTCGTGTTCGTTCATTAAAGCAATGAACTTGTTCGTGTTCGTTCGTTAATTTTAGGTACCGAACACAAACGAACGTTCATGAACGCACACGAACACAAACGAACGTTCATGAACGCACACGAACACAAACGAGAGTTCATGAACACAAATAAACGTTAATGAACATGAACGAACACAAATAAACGTTAATGAACATTCGAACAAAATCGGCATCACAGATATTAAATGGATCCACCTACAAATAAACATATATAAATAAAAAGTATAAACCCCACACACAAACGAACACGTTAACGTTACCAAACTGTTCATGTTCACTCATTTAACTAAACGAAGGAAATTTCTTGTTCGTGTTCGTTCATTTATTATTCCCGCCAAACGGTTCATGAACAATTCGCTGAACGTTCGGTTCGTTTACAACCCTATTATCAATTTAATCGCAGTGAAACGTAAAAAACCCTAGTTTCAAAAAAACAATAAAACCCAGAATCAATCAGATTCAATACACGTCAAAATTAATCAAAAATATAATCAACATTCGTTTAAATTTCATCTTCACATTGTATTCATATAATCAAAATAAAAAGTGAACAAAACCAACATTCAAATTCGTTCAACAAACATTATAAAACCCAAAATCAGCTACATCACCATTGTTAACAATTAGAGATTATGTTCAAACAAAAACCTGTAAATCGACACAAATGGATCGAAAAATCTTCAGCCAGAATCTAATTACGCTTACGATAACGTTCTTCGAGTTGTTTGGCAGTGGTTAGGGCTTGATTAGCAAGAATTTTGACATCTGGGACATCATAATTTTGGGCGACATAGATTCCGAGGAGGGTTCCCGCCATGAATGAGAAGTTTCTGAGAATTAAACCCATTTGATTTGAAGATGGCTTGATTAGGTCGTTTGGAAGTCAATATTATTATTTGGAACTTGGAGATGAAGCAATAAAATAAATTTAGAAATTGTTGATTTTGACTTTTTTTCTTGGTCAACAATCTAGATTGTGGTGGAAGAAATTTTGAAGTGGATCAATACAAAATCTTAAAAAGGTTATTTGACTTTAAAAAAAATTAAGATTTAACTTTTTATCCCTTGATTTTATAAATTATGGATAGCGGAGTAGGATTAAATACAAACCATATTTTGTGTACAAATAGTAAGAACTATTTAAAAAATATCATGTGCCATTCAATCAATTATAAAGAAATGGTAAAATAATAACCTAAATAATATCAATTACATTGAATTCTCTATAATTAAATTAATAAGCAATTAATTCTTTATTTGGATATGTCTTTTGTTTTCAATGTGCTGATAAAGAAAAGTGCTGAATTAAGAGTTAAATGCCCGGATAGTCCCTGTGGTTTGGCCTTTTTTCACCTTTAGTCCCTAACTTTCTAAAGTTACCTATATAGTCCCAACTTTTCAATTTCCGTTCCCGGATAGTCCCTGGCACAGATGGGGTTAGTTTTTGGTGTTAAATGAGTGTGAAATTACCTAAATGCCCTTATCATTAAAAAATAACTTAAATATAAAAAGAATTGTATTTAAATCAAGTGGGCCCCACCACCTAACCCAACCCACCCACTTCATCTTCCCCTTTCACCACCCATCATCCACCATTTTCACACACACCCATGCACAGGAGAGAAGGGAGGCCAACTACGGTTCCGGTGACTCCCACCGGCGTCGATCGATGATGGCTTTTGAGCAGAGAGAGAGGGGGGAATCGGATGGTGGTTTGATGATGATGGGGAATCTGATGGTGATTTTCGATAGTGGTTTGATGAGAGAGAGAGAGGGAATCAGACGGTGGTTTGATGATAATTGACCACCACCTAACCCAACCCACCCACTTCATCTTCCCCCTTTCGCCACACCACCATTCACCTTTCTCCACCATACTTCCACAGTTCACGAGATTGCTGGCCACCCAAAACCACCGTGAAACCACCCACCTGCCGACATCAGAAAACGGGTTCACGAATGTTCTGAAATTTTGCGGTAGTTCTTTGTTTCTGTCGATGATTTTGGGTTGGAAGTGGGTAATGTTTGGTGGTGTGGAGGTGTTGTGTGGTGGTGGTGAAAGGTGGAGATCATGGTGGAGCCGGAGGGGTGGAGGCGTTGGAGGGTGGTGGCAGTGGTTGGAGGTTGGGAGGGTGTAGCCAGTGGCTGAGGGTAGTGGTGGGGTATTGAGTTCACCGACCTTTTTAGGTTTTTAATAAAAAGTGGGCCCCACTTGCATTATTTATATTAACTCTTTTGCTTTAATTGTTATTCTTTTAATAATTAGGGTATTTAGGTAATTTCACACTCACTTAACACCAAAAACTAACCCCCATCCGTGTCAGGGACTATCCGGGAACGAAAATTGAAAAGTTGGGGACTATAGAGGTAATTTTAGAAAGTTATGGACTAAAAGTGAAAAAAGGCCAAACCACAGGGACTATCCGGGCATTTAACTCTTAATTCACATATGTGCTAAAATCAATCATCTTGATTAATTTTCACGTGCTAATATAATTCAAAAGTGCTGCTTTTATGTGCGTTATGTTTTATTATGTGCTAATTTAACTTTTTATGTGGTAGGATCTGTCCTTACGATTTGTAGGATAAATATGGTTTGTACCGTAACCAACCCCGATAGATACCGTCTATATTGTTTACTTGATACGGAAAAAGGTTTATATTGTTTACTTGATATGGAATAAGGATGAGATTTCACTTTTGATCCCTAGCTTTATAAATTGGATACCGTCTATATTGTTTACTTGATACGGAAAAAGGATGAGATTTCACTTTTTATCCCTAGCTTTATAAATTATGGATATTGTCTATATTGTTTACTCGATACGGATATCGTGTTTATGGGTGAGGTTTGGCTACAAAGTCCATTTTTCCTACAAAGTGTACAGAGTCACAAAACTCCACAATTTCGGCCATAAAACACACTCAAAACTCACAAATACTAGAGTGAAGATCATTAAAACACAATATCCAAACCCAACAGTCCATAAAAACTTCAAACATACCATCGTATAACTATGAATATAAAACACAACATGATAGCAAACATAAAACACACTAATGTTAGTCATTCAATAATCAAAGCCTTATCATACAAAACACAACAAAGAACCCACAAATATGACGTTTTAGTAATATTCACTTTGTTATTTGTGGGTTTTGAGTGTGTTTTCATGGTTTATATTATAGTGTTTTATGACTTTTTACACTTTGTAGAAAAAATAGACTTTGTAGCCAACTTCCACCTTCGTGTTTATATTGTTTACTTGAGCGTATCTATATTGTTTACTAGATACGGAATCATGTTTATATTTTTACTTGAGCGCATTGATGCACCCAAAAATTATTATGGGGTGAATTTTTTATAGAGTTGATTGTCTATAGCTACAAATTAGAAAAGATAAAACCAAATTACATTTAAAAAAATTAAAAATAAAATAATAATAAAATAATAATAATAATAATGATGATGATGATGATGATAAAGTAAAAAAAATATATTGTACAATTTAACGTATTACTTGTAACCCGAGTCATACATAGAAAATGTACATGTATAACGGAAAACTGATACACATAATCAAAAGAGATTAATTTAATGCTTTTTAAAAAGGAAAAAAAAAAACCGCAATTTGAATCCACTCGGATCGAAAAAATGTATTCATAAAATAATCACAAAATATATTATATCTGACCTGACTTGTTCCGCAAAAAAGTTTACGTCAAAACTTACACCAACTCGAATGTATACCGAAACCGTATATAAAAATATGCACGAAAAAATATTTTTTAAACGAAAACGTATTATATTTAACCTGAATCATTTCCAGGAAAAGTTTATGTTGAAATGTAGGGCAAATAGAATTTATACCGACACGTACATAAAAATATGCACGTAAAAAATTAGTTTTTCTTAAGTAAAAGAGGTATAGTAGTAAAATCGAAACAAATTATTAGTAAAAACTGATAGGTTAAATACGTTCTTAAAATTGTGCCAAGTAGAACTAGTGTCACACCAGTGTCAGCGACCAACAATAGAAGAGCTCTTAAAAATAAAAAAGTAAAAAATAACACCGAACGAAGAACATACGTAAAATCGTTGAACCACGTACGTACGCCCGTTGCGACGTGTTAATACGAAGAAATTAGACATAAAGTTAAATGTATAAAATAATAATAACTAAGTCGATCTAGGACTCGCGCTTTCGACGAACTTGTCAAACGGAGAAAAATAGACGCGTTGTGACGAACTTGTCAAACAGAGAAAAGTAGACGCGTTGCGATTGGCCTATCAAACAGGGAACAACAGACGAAAAACGATTGAACCCCACACGCATGTTGCGTCATGTTGACTCGCAAAATTTAAAACGAAACGTAAAACGATAAAATTGCGAAAGATGAAAATTATGATGGTGCGAAAGTTGAAAAAAAAAAGTGTTGAGATTAAATTGTAAAACATGAAAAGTTTTAAGTTAAAACCAAAAAATTCAAAGTCGTTAAAATGCAAAAGATAAAAACCTTCGGGTTAAAAGTAAAAATACAAAAAATAAAAATTGAAAACTCCTAACACATATATTACAATAATATTTACTACATATACATTTACTACATATACATTTAGAAGGTTAAGGAACATTGCCAGACAGCTTGCTAACACTTTCTTATTGGAACAATCAGTTTATAAATTTTATACTCATTTTACAATTACGCTTTCGCACTCAGTTTAAAATTACGTTTTTGCTATAGTTCAAAATAAAATTGTGCTTTACCCCAGTTAAAATTACGATTTTGTCCTCGATTCAAAATTACGATTTTATCCCCAGTTTAAAATTATAGTTTTGCACCTAGTTCAAAACAAAATAATACTTTTGCCCCTAGTTAAAAATTACTAATTTGCCCTTGGTTCACAGTTATAATTTTGCCCCCAGTTCAAATAAATTTATGGTTTTGCCCCATATTAAAATTACGATTTTGCTTAAGTACAAAAATTTGATTTTGCCCCCGTTTCAAAAAGTATGATGTCGCCCTCAGTTCAAAGTTATGTTTTTGCCCCAGCTCAAAATAAAATATGCTTTTGCCCCCAAGTGAAAATTACGATTATGCTCTCAGTTGAAAATTTTGATTTTACCCCAGTTCAAAATAAAATTATAGTTTTGCCCCCCAACTTAAATTTACGATTTTCCCCTTAGTTCAAATTTATATTACGATCTTACCCCAAGTTCAAAATTACGAGTTTGCCCCTGCCAAAACTACGATTTTGCCCATTGTTCAAATTTACAGTACTGCCATCACTTTAACTTTTAGGAAATTACGATTTTACCTCAATCAAAAAATACAACTTCGCTCTCAATTCAAAATTACAGTATTGCCTCGTTTTAGTTTTTTCTTTTTTTGCAAAACTATAAAAGTGTTTTGTTTTAATTGAATGACTTAATTTAATATTTTTTTCGTGTTAAGGCGCTGCCTAACACTCGCTCATTAGTCTTGAGAAATTACAGTTTTGCCCTGCGCTTAAAATTACGGTCTTGTCATGTTTTAGTTTTTTTTTTGAGGAAAACTATAGTAATTTTTTTTAATTGATTGAGAATTATTCAGTTATCGCTTTATGGACGGGGCATCAACTATAGAGCATTAAAATGTTGCTAATTATTAATACTTGTAATTAAACTTTGTAAATATCGACTTTTTATTTCAATTTTCAGAACGAAAAGAAAGGGTAAGTGGTCTTTTCGCAAGATAGTGTGGCCAAAACAATCCGAGAACCCATTCTTTATTTTTCCATGACCCATGAGGAAGCATACGTATTATATTATATTATATTATTATTATATTATATTATATTATATTATTACTAGGTTAGAACCCACGGGTTGAATAAATATAACTTTATATACAAAATAAGGTTATAATATAATAGGAAGTTTGTATGGTAAGAAGGCTAGGAACTAATCTTGACCATCTATTTATGAATCAAGGGCTAAGATTAAATGAGTGAAATTGAAGAAGAAAAAGAGGCGTGTGAGTTTGTTGAGTGGTATTGTAGTCAATCCAAGATAATAGTTTCTCTCTCCTCCAATTCCCCCTCAGTTTTTAAACGTTAATAACTTTTCGTACGATATTATTTTTTTTAAAAATTCACCAAAAAAACGAGCATTTTTTATCTTTAAAACGAGTATACTATTGCTATATTTCAAAAAATAATTTTGAAAACTCAGTTGCGTAAAACGCAATGAAAAATAACTACAGTCAGCAACAGCGAACCAACAGTCCCAATTGCAGTTAAAAAACGCAGCGACACAATACAACGCAACAGCAGTGAACCTGAACCAAGCCAACCACATGCAGTAAAAAACGCAACAGCAGGCTGCAGCAGCGAACCAACAATCCCAAAATGCAGCTACAGCAGCAAACCTGCAGTTAAAAAACACAACTTCCGGAGGCAAAAACAAGCCACAAGCGGGCCCGGTTTTTCAGAAGTGCATTCGTGTCCGCAGGACGTGCGTGTGCACACGAGTTCGACTAATTCCGGTTCCAATTTGCACCCCCCTGCGCACCCGCGCGTAGGACTTATTGTAAAACATGTTATAAAGTTATGTTGGTTATGCAAATGTTTCACCTTATAAATAACCTTATACTTTGTCTCCACACCAATGTAGGACAAGCGGTTTACCATTTTGGGACTTAAAGTTCAACAAACCATCATAAAATATAAAAGAAATTGTACTTTCCAAAACGCAATGGACTAAAAACACAAAAGAAACGTGTCTTTTGTAAAACGCAATGGACAAAAAATTGTGTTTTTTCATTATTTTGTAAAACGCAATGGATAAAAAACACACAAAAATGTGTTTTTTCATTCCTTTGTAAAACGCAATGGATAAAAAACAGTTTTTTTCATTATTTTGTAAAACGCAATAGACAAAAAACACAAAAAATGTGGTTTTTCATTCTTTTGTAAAACGCAATGGACAAAAAACACTCAAAAAATGTGTTTTTTCATTCTTTTGTAAAACTTTATGGATAAAACACTATGTATTTTCATTATTTTGTAAAACGCAATGGACTAAAAAACACTCAAAATGTGTTTTTTCATTCTTTGAGACATTTTGTTAAACACCAAGTGTGCAATTTTTTATTAATGATTTTTCAATGAAACAGGAACTAATGATGTTGCCCAAATGCATGAATACATCAAGAGAAAGAGTAGAATCAGAGATATCTTCACTTTGAATACAAAATGTTCGAGAAATTTAAGAAGAGGAGTACTGTTTTAACAGAAATCTCATGTTCCATCGAATCATGTTTAATTGAAAAAAGCGAGAAATTATAGAAACATAAACTTGGTTTTCTTCAAGGAAATTGAAGAACACGTTGATTGAGTGTTCGAACCATTCATTGATGAAGAAAATCGCACCGTGATGCAGTAATTCTAGAGAGAGAAAGGGAATGAAATGTTGAATATGGTGGGTTTTGAACATCTGGGTTTTGAAGATACAAAGAAGGGAAATAGAAATAATAGATAAAAGGAGATTGCCTAAAATAACTTTTGTGTTGCAGAATTCCTTCATTTTGTTATTCTTAAACTCTGTGCCGTTGTCACTTCTAATGCGTCTGATCGGCAGATGATAAAGGTTCTCGAGTTTCTTGAATAGAATAACCAAGTTCTCGAACGTTTCGTCTTTTGATTCCTGAAAGAATACCCACGAATATCTCGAATAGTCATCTGTTGCGACCAAGCAATATAAGTCTCCTGAGATGCTTCGAACATTTACAGAACCAAATAAATCCATGTGGAGACGTTCTAATGGCAACTTTTAGAATTTTCTTCGGATAAGATTTCTTAATCTGCTTTCCCTTTTTGCATTCTAAGCAATGATCAGACATCTAAAAACTCCAAAGATTTACACCATCTACAAGATCATTATGAACCAAGTAATTCATGTTTCTTAAATGAATATGCCCCATCTTACGATGCCAAAGAATAGAATCCTTTTCAGTAGCCTTTGTCACAAAACATTGTGTTGATTTTGATGAAGTGGTAGCGACGCCCATATCAAGAACATATAGATCATTTTTTTATAAAAATTGCACCAAAAAACGAGCATTTTTTATCTTTAAAACGAGTATGCTATTTCTATATTTCAGAAAAATAATTTTGAAAACTCAGTTGCGTAAAACGCAATGAAAATATAGAACATATAGATCATTTTTTTATAAAAATTGCACCAAAAAAACGAGCATTTTTTATCTTTAAAACGAGTATGCTATTGCTATATTTCAGAAAAATAATTTTTGAAAACTCAGTTGCGTAAAATGCAATGAAAAATAACTACAGTCAGCAACAACGAACCAACAGTCCCAATTGCAGTTAAAAAACGCAGCGACACAATACAACGCAACAGCAGTGAACCTGAACCAAGCCAACCACCTGCAGTAAAAAACGCAACAGCAGGCTGCAGCAGCGAACCAACAATCCCAAAATGCAGCTACAGCAACGAACCTGCAGTTAAAAAACACAACTTTCGGAGGCAAAAACAAGCCACAGGCGGGCCGGTTTTTCGGAAGTGCATTCGTGTCCGCAGGACGTGCTTGTGCACACGAGTTCGACTAAATTCCGGTTCCAATTTGCACCCCCCCTGCGCACCCGCGCGTAGGACTTATTGTAAAACATGTTATAAAGTTATGTTGGTTAGGCAATATTTCACCTTATAAATAACCTTATACTTTGTCTCCACACCAATGTAGGACAAGCGGTTTACCATTTTGGGACTTAAAGTTCAACAAACCATCATAAAAATATAAAAGAAATTGTACTTTCCAAAACGCAATGGACTAAAATCACAAAAGAAACGTGTCTTTTGTAAAACGCAATGGACAAAAAATTGTGTTTTTTCATTATTTTGTAAAACGTAATGGATAAAAAAACACACAAAAATGTGTTTTTTCATTCCTTTGTAAAACGCAATGGATAAAAAACATCTTTTTTTCATTATTTTGTAAAACGCAATAGACAAAAAACACAAAAAAATGTGGTTTTTCATTCTTTTGTAAAACGCAATGGACAAAAAACACCCAAAAATGTGTTTTTCATTCTTTTGTAAAACGCAATGGATAAAACACTGTGTATTTTCATTATTTTGTAAAACGCAATGGACTAAAAACACTCAAAAAATGTGTTTTTCATTCTTTGAGACATTTTGTTAAACACCAAGTGTGCAATTTTTTATTAATGATTTTTCAATGAAACAGGAACTAATGATGTTGCCCAAACGCATGGATACATCAAGAGAAAGAGTAGAATTAGAGATATCTTCACTTTGAATACAAAATGTTCGAGAAATTTAAGAAGAGGAGTACCTGTTTTAACAGAAATCTCATGCTCCATCGAATCATGTTTAATTGAAAAAAGCGAGAAATTATAGAAACATAAACTTGGTTTTCTTCAAAGAAATCGAAGAACACGTTGATTGAGTGTTCGAACCATTCATTGATGAAGAAAATCGCACTGTGATGCAGTAATTCTAGAGAGAGAAAGGGAATGAAATGTTGAATATGGTGGGTTTTGAACATCTGGGTTTTGAAGATACAGAGAAGGGAAATAGAAAGAATAGATAAAAGGAGATTACCTAAAATACCCCTCCCACTTGTATTTCTACTTTTCCAGATGGACAGCTAAGATTACTTCCTATCCTTCCTACCCAAAACATACTTCCTATTTGATCATCTCCCTACAAAATAATAAAACAATATCTTTAAAACCTCATTTATTACACGGATTGAATAAATGTAATTTTATATATTAAATAATAAAAAACCATATCATTAAGAACTCTGTGTATTGTACATGTTAAGCAAATATAATTTATATACCATATAATAAAAAAAGATATATCTTTAAAAACCATGTATATTACAAAGGTTGAATAAATGTAATTTTGTATACTAAATGATAAAAAAAATTTATTTCTTTAAGAACCCCGTGATATATTTTTAAAAACCATTTATATATATGGTTTGAATAAATGTAATTTTGTATACTAAATGATAAAAATAAGTTATATATTTAAGAACCCCATGTATTGCACGGATTGAGAAAATATAATTTTATATACCGAATAATAAAAATATATATCTTTAAAAACCATGTAGATTACACGTGTTTAATAAATATAATTCTATATACCAAAATAATATATATATATATATATATATATATATATATATATATATATATATATATCTTAAAAAACCACGTGTATCGTAAGAGATCCATTAAATTAATATGAATGCTCTTATATGATCAAAACTCTAGTAAATGATTCTAATTAATGTCACGTGACACTTTTTCTTTTAATATCTATTATTATTATTATAATAATTATTATTATTATTATAATTTTTATTATTATTATTATTATTATTATTATTATTATTATTATTATTATTTAGTTTGGCTAAAAGCAAATAAATTAAAGATTCGATTTGTTTACTATATCATATAACTAACTTATGTTTTCCAAAATATATGATAATCCTTTAAAAATTTAAACACACATATATCTTGTTTCTTATATTTAATTAATTAATATATAAAATCTAATATTAATTACTATCTATTCTATTTAATTAATAGATAAGTATAAAAAGTGACGGGAAAACAAAAAATAGATGCTTTCAATGAATGACACGTGTTATAAATCGATTTACGCTATTATATAATAATAATAATAATATACATTTATAGATATATTTTCTATTACCTTCTCATGACCCACGAGGGACCATACGTATTATATTATTTATTTATTTATTATACGTATATGAATGAATTATCTAGAGTGTACAAGAATAAAGTTCATGACTTTGGAAACACGTCATTCATCTAGATGTTTGCTTCATAGTAAGTGTGCGCATCCTAATGTTGAAAATTAGCCAACATATGCAGACAAACCCACTTTATATATAAGTTCTCATTGCTTAATGCTCACATACAATTTTCTTGCATCGTTCATTACAAGCCACAACAATCTAAGTTCAAATATGGCATTGGATAACAGTTATAACTCATGGGCCGATCAGTGGGACACGAAAGCTGAATACGTCTATCCGCAAAACAAGAAGAGCAACACCGTCAAGAACAAGGTTGGGGATGGTTTTGGTAAGACAAAAGCGGTCGCTTTGACCGGGATGAAGAAGGTTAAGCAGGGAACAAGCGTCGGGATCCACTGGATTAAACAAAAGTATAGTAAATCCGCTCAAAAACATTAATGTTTATTCGACTTGTGTGTTGATAATGCGTGTGTTTTGGAACTTTTTGTATAGAATTAATGTTGCGTTAGTATGGTGTGGTTATTTACATTTTAATTTATTTACTTTATTGGTTTAATGTATAAAGTTATGTGAAAAAAGTATTATATGATTACAAAAATATTAGATCATAAAATATATACAGTAGCCTTCTCACGCTTTTTCTAAACTACGATAACAAATCGAAGAACAAAGTGTATGTTGGCAATTCGCTCGCATAAGAATGTTGCACACGTCGTACCAATGTTATCCCGTTAATTTGCTCTCACCTCAAGAAGGCCGAGTTTTAGCGGCGACAATATCGTCGCTAAAGGTGCCAAAAGTCGTCGCTAAAACCTTTAGCCGCGACTTGTCGCTGCTAGTGCTCCGTCGCTATTGGCAATATCGTCGCTAAAAGCTCAAGAATTTGTTTTTGTTACCATGATTGAGGCTTCTAGACGCTTAGATAACCTATATTAACCTATTCACGCCCAAAATGTGTTGATGACATTTACCCCAAACGACTCTAATCTTTAAGATCTTGGCAGCTTAGTGTCGATTCACCCAGTGGGGAAGCTTGAGATTTTCAACCAGGGGGTCGAAAGTCACCGAACCTAAAATTATACCTACAAAATTATAAAATCGATGGGTCAAAAACGTATATACTTAAAAAATTCTATACGAAAACTATATACCGGACACTATTGAGCGAAAAGTTCGGGGGTCGGGCGCCCCCCGGCTCCCAACTAAGCTACGCCCTTGGATTCACCACATCGGCCTGCGATTCTAATCAAGATGGATAAGGATTAGTAGTTGAATTCTAATTAGTTTGTGATTACCTATAAGGTGGGTTAGGTAACTAAAGATAATTGGATAAAGCTTCTAGATGTACCCAATACTTTGACCAGACAGAGAGAAACTTCCATCCATCATCAATGACGTAAATACCCACCCCTTAAAATACACATACACACGGAAAGGAAAAATAAGAGGAAAGGGCATCATCGTCTTTTCCTAGCTTTATTTTAAGCGTCACGTTGGCATGGTTATAAATACATTCATCGCCTGCTTTATATGACCGAAAACGTATTCTTATAAACATTCGCCAAAAAAACACATTAGCTGCAAGTTAAGGAATTAATTAAGGTCAAGGATGTCAGGAAACGATTCATATGGGAATTCATGGGCCGATCAGTGGGATCACAATCCAGATCCGATGCCGGTGTCGTCTACTAAGAAAACAGGCGGAGGGATCGGGAAGAAGGTTGGAGATGGGTTCGGGAAGACAAAACAAGTGGCTGCCACCGGCGCTAAGAAGGTCAAACAAGGCACTTCTGTTGGTCTTCGTTGGATTAAAGACAAGTATCATAAAACCACACAAAAACATTGATTCCTTTTTTTTATATGTTTTTTTTGCTTTTCTTTTCCTATGTTATGTCCACCATTTTTATTTCTTTATTTTATGTATCATATTCTGATTGACTGTTTCATGTGTAAACCAAAGGGATAGTTGTTTTTTTGGTATGATATTTGATTTTTTCCTGTTTTCTAATAGAATTAATGTTTTAATTTTTTTATGTTTAATCATGCTTACGTGTTGGTATGTTAATCTGAAACGATTTTATGAAAATTAGGTCAAATTTATGAACCAGAAACACGTGATGGTTGAGAACAAAATAACATTAGTTACACTAATCTAACTCACATTATTAAAAAAGTTAAAACCCTATTATTATTATTATTATTATTATTATTATTATACATGTTAATTCTAACTCGCGATTAGTAGTAAAATTATACATATTTATTATTATAATTAGGTTTATCACCGTAAAAACACCATAATTTCAGCTATAAAACACATTCAAAATCAACAAATAACAGAGTGAAGACCACTAAAACACAATATCCAAACCCTAACGGCCCATAAAAACTTCAAACACGCAATCGTATAGAACTATAAATATAAAACACAATATGATAATCAAACATAAAACACACTATGTTAGTCGTTCGATAATTAAAGACTTATCATCCAGAACACAACACAAAACCCGCACATATGGTGTTTTAGTAATCTTCACTTTGTTATTTGTGGATTTTGAGTGCGTTTTATAGTTGAAATTGTGATGTTTTATGACTTTTTACATTTTGTAGGAAAAATGGATTTTGTAGCCAACTCTCACCCTACATGTAGGGTTAGGTTCATTTTTGAACAATACTCTTGATTGTGAACATTAGTGAACTAATCCTAGCCCTTGATTATCAATACAAAGGTATAAAGACTAGTGTATTTTACGATTTGATTATGTAAATCAATGGTCAGGATTTGTTCACTCAGTTCACAAATACACTAATGTTCACTCTAGAAATCCACCTTATATATCAGAGGCGGGACTAACGAGTAATTAGCCGTAGCACGGGCTACGACTCAACCCCGTATTTACAGTGTATTTTTTCGGTTTTATGCATTGCATACCCCTAAACATATACGAGGATACCTCTAGTAGAAAAATATGAAACTTGATATTATTCATTTAGCCCAATACTTGTTTAATAATTAAGCCCAAATAATTAGATTCATGACAATTAAGCCAAAATTATAATAAAACCCAAATAAATAAAATAATCCACTGATTATGGGCATGGGCAGAAAATTGCAATTGGAAGTTCCGGTGATCTTGCTCGTCTTCTGTGGAAACTGGAACACATAGTTCTTGCCCTTTGGTTTATCGGGTAGTGAAGCTAGCTTTGGGTTTATCGGTTGCGACCGCAACCGTTGAAAGATGGTTTTTTTCTAAATTTAAGCTTATCAAGACGGATTTACGCAATCCAATGGGCCCAAAATATTTGAACAATGCTATGTTTTGTGTTGTCGAATAAGAAACATTTGATAAAGTAAAAGACGACCATATGATGGAACAATTTCAAGCTATAGAAAAATGGCAAATCTATTAGGTATTTGTTTTACTAAAATTTATTATGGTTTTCTTTTTTATTGTATTTATTATCGTTTTTTTATTATTGTATGATTGTACGGTAAAAAAAGAGTAAATTGCCATTTTCGTCCCTGAGGTTTGGGCACGTTTGCCATTTTTCGTCCAAAATGACATTTTTCTACCATTTTGCCCCCCCCCCCCACGTTTGACATTTTCGTCCAAATGCCTAACCTAATTATATTATGCCGACTGATATAGTTGTTTTTGAAATTCTCAATTATAAGGGAGGGGGTAAGTTGTAAAACAAAACCAAAAAACAATTTACACATGAACATCATCATCTCCTCTGAACATCATCATCATCTTCAAACCCAAATCAATCTTCACATGAACATCATCATCTATCACAAAATATTCAAAATAATAATTCAAGATAAGAATCCACGATATTCAAACACCTATGAACATCATCATCTGCAAATTTCGAAACACCAAATTCAAGACCTCTACCAAACTATTTAATTCCTTTCAAATCACTATGAGCAAACTACATCATCATCATCTTCATAATCTGCAAATCCAGTTTAGATAGATGTAAGAGAGAGAGAGACGTTGTCGCCGTCGCTTGCTCCACCTCCTCCTCTGCACCATCTCCAGCAACGACAGCACAACCTCACTCTAGATTTGAGCACCACCGTCGCCGGTTGTATCGTGAAGCAACCGAAACCACAGAGCCTTCGATAGGTCTTGCGTTTTTCTTTATTTGGTGAATCAAGGTTAGATCCACAGCTCCGATCTGGTGAATCGGTCTTCCGTTTTTCCAGATCTTGTGAGACCCAAAGCTCCGATCGATCTTGTCTAGTAGTTGTTATAGATGGTGACTAGTGATGTTGAAGGTGACAGGAGTTCTAGTGGAGGATTACGGTGGTGGCGGTGGTTGAAGGCGATGGTGGCAGGAGGTGATGGCGGTGTTGTGTGTGTACATATATTTATATAAATGTGTGTATGTACCCTAATATAAATATAAATATGATCGATTAGATTAGATTTTTATTTTTTAATAATAATAATAATAAGAACAAAATAAAATATAAAATTTAGAAATTAACAGAAAAAATAAACTCAGTTAGTGGTTTGGACGAAAATGGCAAAAATGACCAAACGTGGGGGGCAAAATGGTAGAAAAATGTCATTTTGGACGAAAATGACAAACGTACCCAAACCTCAGGGACGAAAATGACAATTTACTCAAAAAAAATTTGAGATACCCTTGAATTAAAGGGCTAGCTCCGTTACTATTATATATATATATATATATATATATTATTATTTTGTTTATTTTTATAAAAAGTAAATTAATATGTTCTTTGATTTGTGTCTGTATGTGTGTATATATACACTAGATTATAGACCCGTGCATTGCACGGGTTAATTAAAGAATACCTCATAGGGTTGATTAACGAATACCTCATGTAAGTAAAAGATGATAAACATCATATAAAATTGCTTAACACCATCCAAAATTAGAAAAAAATCAATTTCATTCTTTCAAATTTAATGAAAACAAAATAAATTTGGAATAAATTTACACAATTTAATAAGCCAATATCATATAGATAATTATTGCTAATTATCATTAGATACATAAGTTAAAATTAATTTACATAACTTGAATTAAAAATAATTTAAAATAGGAAACTACACATGAACATGAAGAATCTGTAAGTAATGAAAATTACCATAGATTTAGCATATATTTCATTAATAGTTTTCACTGTGATTTTTTTTGTACTCTGAAGTCAAACAACTTCATTCCTTTTATTTTTTTTAAATGACTATACAATGTTTGTACAAAGTTAAACAATTTCTTTTCTTTTTTTTCTTATTTCGATTGCTATACTGAGTGCCGATACTGTAACTAACCAAATTGATTTCGACCAAAACTGAATTTTCGCTTCATCATGTGAGGAATTCCAGTACCTATTACTCTAAATTATATATTTGTTACTGTTAATAACTAAAACAGATCAAAATCATCTCATTAGTTTATTGCATTAGTTAAAAACTCAAGAACCTATGTAAATGTCTATAACAATGAGAAATATTTTACTCATTATTGATAAAAAATTACAACCATAAACTAAAATATCGTTTTATAAATTAATTTAAATTCAAAAGTTTATATTTATATATTATACGGCATTTAGTAACTATATTCACCATTGATTTATATTTTTATTTTTTATATTGTGTAAGATATCTATTAAAACCTTAATCACGTGTAAGATATCTATTAAAACCTTAATCACCAATTTTTGTAATAATGGAGATTTTTAAAAATACTAAATGATAAAGATAAAATAGTGACTGTTGAACATAATAGTGATTGTTGAACATATTAATATTAATTAATTGAATTAATCAGAAACATTATTTACCTACTATAGTTTCCTCGTTTTATCATTATTGATCATTTAAGTTATTTAACATTTAAGATAATAACTATGAAAACTAAGTTATCCCATATGGTATTTTATTTTCACATACCCATCTTTTCTTCCATCTATACCTGTAACCGAACCCGACCTTACCCGTAGGGTATCGATAGTGTATACATTTTGAGCTCAATACCCGTAACCGACATCATACCCGATTTATACCCGAAAATACCCGGAACCGGTCATACCATATACCCGAACCCGGTTATACCCTATACCTGATATCGGTTTTTTTTAATACCTGATAGAACACCCGAATTTCTAAGTATGTTTTTATGTTTACTTTGCAACTTTTATATTTAAGTCTTTTAAAAATGCATATTAGAAAACAAATAATTTGTATTTGAGTGAATTTATGTTATTATAATTTCTATTTAATTACTTTTACAAATTCCAAACCAAATTTAATTTCCAAATGCATTTATTTTTATGTAAAATAAAAAAAATTATCTTTAAAATCGAGTATTAATACCCTGATCCATACTTGGTTTCAATACCCGATTATACCCTACCTGAGTACATGGGGTATGAGTTTTCTCTTCAATACCCGTACCCGATTTTCCAATACTCGATCTATTAATACCCGATTTTCCAATACTCGATCATACTCGTGATCGTTTCCATACCCATAACCGAATATTAACAAAAACCCGATTTGTGCACCTCTAACTAGAAGAACTTCTTTAATGTCTCATTTTCTTAATTTTTTTTCTTGTTTCTTGGGATTTGTGTCACAAATAATCTGTTGGAAATTTTAGTGAAAATGTGTTTTTCCCTAAATATTTTGGACATCAATAATAATATTTATATATGTGTTGTATAAATAATATTTATGGGGTTGTGTTCTTTGTGAAACTTCATAACGAACTAAACTATGTCCAAAATGGAGCTAAGATGAATGAGATATCGAAGCTTGAAGTTGTATGTTTGAAACAAATAAAAAATAAGAAAAATGGATTAAGCTTTGTCAACTTGTCCCACATAGGTGGGATGACAAAACTTGAAGTGATTTATAAGGAGCAGCACTCCTTGTATATGGCAAACACTAGTGCGACCCTAAAGAGTGCGCGACGGGCAAAACTTGAAGTGGTTTATAGGGCATGGGCGATGGGCACAACGCCGCGAGCCGCTTGAGAGCCGCAATTGTATTTTTTGTCCACAAGCGCATGGTCAAGTACATGGCGGATGACGGGCCCGCTTATGGCGCACCCTTGGGTGGCGTAGGCGGATGCCATGGCATGGCGCATGTCGATGTGGCGCGAGCTCCTTAGGCACATGGCACACGCCATTGGCTAGGCGGAGAGTGAAGGTGGCGCACGAGTATGGATGGCGCATGACCAGGTGGCGTCCTGGTATGCGAAGTGGCATCCGTGTGGCGCGCGGTTTCATATGGCGTGGTGTGAGATCCTTGAAGCGTGGACTGGCGGACCAGTTCAGGCGCGCACACAGGTTTGCAGCAGTAACAGGAGAGCTGGTTGGACCTGGTCAAACCATCTGTTACAACTTGTTTAATTCATGTCATGATGAATATGACCGTTTTTTGACTAAACCATTTAAAATCCACTTATTTGAGATTAAAACTCAATTAATTATCTTGTTTATAACAAGATTAATTGTGATGTTTATTACAAATTAAATGCCTTGTTTATTACAATATTAATCTCTATGTGTATATATATGAACATGGTAGTTCATATTCTAAGAGACTAGAAGAGAAATAGACATACAATTCTCATTTATATTCCTTGGAAATTTAGAGAAGATCATTCTCTAAATTGTTGTTTTGTATACAACTTAATATTTTCCTGTGTGAAGAATACCATTATACTCGGTGTAATCTCGGGCATGAGAGCCATCTCCGGCAGTACACATACTGTTCCGGTTGTTGTACCCTGGGAGACAGAACCGTTTGAGAAGAGGCGTGAAATCTGTTTTAAGGGCCCCGTGTCAAACAGGATCCTCAACCAAAACCACCAACGATATTTTACGTGTCTTGCAGCGGAGTTTCGAACATGAAGGTGTTGCTAAAGCTTTGCAAAGACGTCGACTTGAATCAAGATTAGTATAATTAAGTTGTATTTTATATTTATTTAATCAGTTTATGTAACCGGTATTGTACAAGTAGAATTTACCACGAATAACGAGAGTTTCGTTATTATTTATTATATATTTTGTAATATATTTTATTAAAAAGTGAACCTATTTCCTACAATCTTAAAACAGACTTTCGTGAAGATTGTTACGACGATCTTAAATCCTTTCTCTACGAGTATTTAGGTTCACGAAAGTTAAAATTTTATTGAGATTTTGCTAAAATCTAATAATTTTTTTGGGAAATATTCATTTAGTACAACGAGTCGGATTAATTTATGATTGGAGTACAATATTTAATCTGAATATCATGTTGCAAAACGAACGTTGTGATTCAAGTTTTCGTGTTCGTGTTAGATAAACTGAACCATATACAAAGAATATGCATTTCAATATGTTTGAAATACTATATTTTCTAATGAGCGTATTGGAAAATTTATTTTGTAAACCCATCTTAAATGTTTGTAACATTTAATTTTTTATTAATGTTGATGTTAAAAGAATAACAAGTTTAAAACTTTTATATTTCTAACGAACGTGTTGGAAATAAATATTTTATAAAATAACAAGTTTTAATATTTTCTAACGAGCGTGTTAGAAACGTTGATGTTGAAAGAATGACAAGATTTAAACTTTTTATATCTCTAACAAGCATATTAGAATATTTTGTAGAAATAAGTTTTAATATCCTCTATTATATCTAATGAGCGTGTTGGATATTATGATTGTGGAAAACTAACTAGTTAAAAGAGGATTACATTTTCTAACGAGCGTGTTAGAAAAGATCATTATTCTAAATAATTACTAACGAGCGTGTTCAAAACAATTATTTTGGATAATAATTAACTTTGTAACGGTTTCGTCTAAAACTATTAATGTCTAACAAGGGAGTTAGAAACGGTTATTCTACATAAATGTTAGTAACAGTTTATTCTACATAAATGTTAAAACGGTTTTGTATTTGCTTATTTCTAATGAGCGTGTTAGAAATGATTTACAGAATTTGCCAATTTTATTTCTAAAGGAGCATTTTAGAAAAGTTTTATTTTTATTTCTAACGAGCATGTTAGAAAACATTTATTTAAATAAACCAACATGGCTTATGAGAATGTGTGTATTCGGTTAATTTCTAACTAGCGCGTTATAAACAGTTTAATATATATATATAGAACCAAATATTTTGAATGTCTGTTAAATGTTCAAGTTCTAATGAGCACATTAGAATCGGTTCTCTTAGAAACTACTCATTTTAACGATTTGTAATCATTACTTTCTAACGAGCGGGTTAGAAACGGTTTGAATGTGATAAACCATTTATTAAAACGATGTTTTGTTTTATTTTCAAACGAGAGGGTTTGAAACTGTTTTATTTAATAAACTATTATAACGTTTATTGTCTTGATTTGTAATTAAAACATAAATATATATAGTTTAATTTTATAAAACACTTGCAAAAACGAAAAATGTTTTGAATGAATAAAACATGTCTTTGCGATTTATAAGTTATTCGATGCTCCCATGAAAAGTATTTCGTCTTGAACCATATAATAGTCTCGGAAAGACTATTTGGTGAAAAACAACTTAATGTTGTTATAGATATAATAAGTTGCTCAACTACTTGCGAGTAGTTAATTTTTATTTTGGACAACTAGTAACTATTCAATTTTAGAGTTTTAATATGAAACAAGTTATATGTGTTTCAGTGAGGGGTACCTCAAAACATGACACATAACAATATAATTGGGTTTATTTCGGACAAAAGTGTTGAAGATAATAACACTTGGGAATTTGATGTTTAGATATCTTGGTGTATCCGTTTTATTTATGTTCGCTTTTATTTTATTTAAAATGGTGGACTACCGTTTGGGTTTATTTACATAAATGAATGGATTAAAATATAATAGAAGCTAAATATTTATTTTGAAATGGTAATAATTTGTCAAAAGGATACACATTTTGATACAAATTGTAAAATGTAATTTACATGAACACAACGAGCGGGTTGTGATCGTGACTTCTGTAATAAGTCACAAAATCAAACATCAAACATATAGACTTCGTGAGAAACGTGGTGAATGGTTTGAGATGAAATACACGAAAACAAGATATGTGATCTATGTTGAGAACATCAACATGGAAATGCCCATGTAAGTTTTTAAAGAATATAACATATGAAATAAATATATGTTATTATTGTAAATGACTTTAATAAATTTAGCAAATTTATTAAGAAAAATTTACAATGGTGATGAACATGTAGACGTTTTCTACATTTGTCAACGTTGTTTGAACTATGTGGATGATTGGTCCCTCACTTTGGGAGAGTATTCTAATACATGGTATTAATGAAACAACAACGTAAATAAATAAATAAATAAATATAAAATATATATATTATATATATATCACTATAGGCATATGGGAATGCTTTGTTGTTGAGAGTCAATCTAATTGACTATATATCAACTCGAGTGATTTTATACAAAGATCGTTCATCAAAGTGACTTGGATTAAGACTTATTAAGTCCTTAGGAAGTCAATGTGAGGCCTTGGATATAAAAGGTAAACGAGTTATGATCCTAATGGATGGAGTTAACTATGGTTTTGAGACCTTCCTAAAACCGAGGGTTTTGGAATGGTGAAATAAAATTTCATTATTGTGTCTAAACAAAGAAACGAATGTTCGGAAGAGATTGTACGTTATCTTTTTAAGGCTGTGAAGAATCAGAATGATGCATCTTCTGTTCCCATGCTAGAGTATTATGGTCTAAAGCATGCTAGACTAATACGTGTTAATTTATATGCTCGACGGAGATTAAATTAACTTTAAACATTCAAAATATGTGGTGACATAAGAACGAATTTTGTGCTAAAACAAAACTATAAATATAACTTCATTTTGTCCAAAGGGATAACTTGGGAGGACCGGCTAAATAGATCATTTGTAATGATTCTATGCGGTTTCATATGTGAAGAACTCGTATAGCTCAGAAGCTTTTATGAGCAATATTAATCTGAGTAGAGTAATATAATTGGATGACTACATTGACAAAAAGATATGGATAATTTTATCCAATCACACGGGTCTAAAAAGTCATCAAGAGTGATATTACTCAATCTTAATTAAAATGCAAGCAATGTGGGGGAGGAGTCATTTAAGAAACAAACCCTTTAGGGTATGTAGAAATGGTAGTTGAGAAGTTTTCTCAAACTCGAAATGAAAGGGACAACCTTTCATCACCCAATTTGGATGTTATCCAATTACATTTAAATGTGGGGGGTGACTTGCATTTGAATGTGGAAGGTTTGGCAATAAGGATTTAAGCAATCCTAATACATATTGCAAACACATGACCAAGTGGAGTACACAATGGTGATATGGAGCCAATCGAGTAAATTGGACTCGAATGCCAATTGGTTGGATTCAAAATCTAGTAAGATGTCAGTCATGACATACCAAGGCATGATGAAAACGTGTTTAGCCATGAATTGGGTTTCATGTAATTCTAAAGACAAGGTACATAACTAGATCCAAGTTGAGATCACAAGTTATTAGTCTTACGAATCAACTAAAAGGCATAACTGACTAGCGAGTCAAGAACACGTTAGGACAACTGATCTCAATTGTTGTTGACTTAACGAAGTCAACAAATAATTTTGGATCCAACAACCAGTGGGTTGATAAGAGATCAAGTAGTGGAATGAGACTAAAGCCTATAAAAAAAGGGACATGAGGGAAACCTAACCTAGTTGACTGGAGATAGCAAGATCTAGGTTCAATAGGCAAACTTAATCATGAACCGAAGAGTAGTCACTATGGGAAAAGCTAATATATATGTTTATATATGTGCTAGTATATATATATGTTTATATATCCCCCTAAAACTATAAAAGGGTGTTTAAATACGTCCTAGTCCATTCCTATAATATTCAGTGACATTGCTGTGAGGCTAAGCATAATATATGGTTAATTGATTTGTGAAAATCATAGTAAGCCATAATGCTTTTAATGATTCATGAGAATCACCTATGTGAGAGAGAAGTAGGGTCGCTTCGAATGGCTTTGTGGGGTGCGCAATCCTAGAGCTCTTGCAGAACCAGGCTAGTGTTCCAGGACCATAATAGGACACGCTAATGAGGGGATGGCCCGGCTAGAGAAAGTATTGTGTGAAGCATATTGTCGTTTACACAAACAGGGGTATGTTCAAAGACATCGCGTCTACATATCGCTAGTAAGCTAAGTATGAGTCACAAAGGAAGGTTCAAAGGCTACACCTACCTATCCTGCAATACTCGACTGTTGAGTTTTCATCGGGGAATTTTTTGTGTTTTAACCGATCTCCATTCATGTGGGGATTGTTGGAAATTTTAGTGAAAATGTGTTTTCCCTAAATATTTTGGACATCAATAATAATATTTATATATGTGTTGTATAAATAATATTTATGGGTTTGTGTTCTACGTTGTGAAACTTCATAACGAACTAAACTATGTCCAAAATGGAGCTAAGATGAATGAGATATTGAAGCTTGAAGTTGTATGTTTGGAACAAATAAAAAATGAGAAAAATGGATTAAGCTTTGTCAACTTGTCCCACATAGGTGGGATGACAAAACTTGAAGTGGTTTATAAGGAGCAGCACTCCTTGTATATGGCAAACACTAGTGGGGCCCTAAAGGGTACGCGACACCCTAACTTGCGCACACGCAAGGCATGGGCAATGCGCACAACGCCGCGAGCCGCATGAGAACCGCAATTGTATTTTTTGTCCACGAGCGCATGGTCAAGTACATGGCGGATGGCGGGCCCGCTTATGGCGCACCCTTGGGTGGCGTAGGCGGATGCCATGGCATGGCGCATGTCGATGTGGCTCGAGCTCCTTAGGCACATGGCACACGCCATTGGCTAGGGCGGAGAGTGAAGGTGGCGCACGAGTATGGATGGCGCATGACCAGGTGGCGTCCTGGTATGCGAAGTGGATCCTTGTAGCGTGGTGGCGGGCGCGGATTGGCAGAGCAGTTCAGGCGCGCACACAAGTTTGCAGCAGTAACAGGAGAGCTGGTTGGACCTGATCAAACCATCGGTTACAACTCGTTTAATTCGTGTCATGATGAATATGACCGTTTTTTGACTAAACCATTTAAAATCCACTTATTTGAGATTAAAACTCAATTAATTATCTTGTTTATTACAAGATTAATCTCTATGTGTATATATATGAACATGGTAGTTCATATTCTAAGAGACTAGAAAAGAAATACACATACAATTCTCATTTATATTCCTTGGAAATTTAGAGAAGATCATTCTCTAAATTGTTGTTTTGTATACAACTTAATATTTTCCTATGTGAAGAATACCTTTAAACCCGGTGTAATCTCGGACATGAGAGCCATCTCCGGCAGTACACATACTGTTCCGGTTGTTGTACCCTGGGAGACAGAACCGTCTGCGAGGAGGCGCGGAATCTGTTTTAAGGGCCCCGTGTCAAACACGATCCTCAACCAAAACCACCAACGATATTTTACGTGTCTTGCAGCGGAGTTTCGAACATGAAGGTGTTGCTAAAGCTTTGCAAAGACGTCGACTTGAATCAAGATTGGTACAAGTTCAATTGTATTTTATATTTATTTATTCAGTTTATGTAACCGGTATTATACAAGTAGAATTTCCCACGAATAATGAGAGTCTCGTTATTATTTATTATATATTTTGTAATATATATTATATTAAAAAGTGAACCTATTTCCTACGTAATCTTGGTTACAAAATACTTTTAAAGATAGTAATAATAGAACACTTCACACTTAAAATTTTGAATTGAATCAATAATAGAACACTTCACACTTAAAATTTTGAATTGAATCTCAATATCATAATCTAAGTAAATACTTATACAAGTGACATAACTAGATATTGCCATATTGGTCCGACCAAACTATTGTATTAATCAACACACAAAAAAATGTACCAACTTTGTTCAAAGTTAACAACTAAATGACTAAATATTTCTATAAAATGTATAAATACATAAATGATAAGTTTTTATAATAATATAATAAGATCAATGAAATTTCAGCAATGATCTTATTTATTTCTTTAAATATGCTTTATGAATTCGTTAATTTTTATTAATTTTCCTTTTTTTTTGAACGGCTATGAATTCGTTAATTACTTTTCAAACAGTAAATTAAAGGAGAGATTATCAAATTGACCCACTTGACCAGTTTTTTTCTTTTTAGTTTTGCCATCAAAATGATTGAAATATCAAGAGAGTGGATTGAGTAGTTGATTTGCATAGTGATGAAGGTAATATGTTTAACTTTTTGTTAATAATTCATGTATCATTAAATCATTTTAGTTAAGACTTATCTGAAAGGAAAAAAAGCACCTAATGGATTATCAAATTGAGATTTCAAGTAATTCACTGAAATAGTTAAATCTAATAGTGAGACCATGATTTTAAAATGATCACCCTTTAAACAATAACCCGTAGTTCAAAAGTAGTGCATAAAGTTAATAAGCAATTCAAAATCCAGTTCCCATTGTTGATCGAGCAGATGCACCCCTGTTTTCCGGAGGGTACTATTTTTAGGCCCTTCGATTCTTCAATGAAGAGCGACTGCATATCATCCACATGGGTGTGTTTTCCTGCTACCCCTTTTCAAATAGGTTTTACTTACCCTTTTCCAGCCTTTACCCAGAGCTTTTTCACCTTTACCGGCCTGTGCTACATCCAGGGCATGCCTATGCTCTGGATGGTTCTTTATACCCTTGATCAGATCATCGTTAGAGAGGGCATAAAGCTTCGTCTTGCTGAACTCAACCACCTGTACAATCTGGTTAGCCACGGGTCTCACCGATTCCTCTTCAAAGCCAAGCCTCAACAGCCCACCCTATACTCAAAATTACCAAAAATGATTCCTATGGAGAAGCCAATTCTTCTTCGTCAGGAGGGATTCCATTCCCAACGGGAATCATCTTCCCAAAAAGTGGAACATAGAGGGTAGGATGTAGCATTCATAAGATCGCTCCATAGAAAATTTGATATTTTAATCTAAGGATATCTGATCCTTCATTTTTGTGCAGTTACCAATATCAACACTTCGAAGGACTTTGCTACCACCGCTGAGAGAGTTGCTGCTTTTTGGGCTCTAGATTCAACTTTTAGAACATTCCATCCCAAGATCAAGGATTTAGAAGAAACAACATCAGCCTCCTACACCTTGTCAAGTAAGTGTGCATGTACATATGTATTTAACTATTTAGTATGAAATAAAAATGAATACTTATCTGAGTTTTGTGTTTGTAGGTGCTACTAAATCCTCATCAAAATCAGCCACTGATGATTGTCGTTAGTGTCATGCAAAAACTGATATAAACTAGTAGCTAGAGTAAGTCGGGTATCGAACCAGAGGAGCATTGTGGAAAGTGTTATAATGCAAAGTATGAATTAACTATTACTGAAATGGAAAATCTGTTTGTTTGATTGTGGAAATTATCTAAATTAACAAATTAAAACGAGATTGTAATCAAATGGAGGAGGAATGGTTCCTCCGGAATTCATGTTTATAAACGAGTTACAGTTATGTGTTGATCAAAACATTCACATAGACATAAATGTTTAACCTAACCGATCAGTTGTGATAATCAAAGACTAAGTACTCCGATTGATAAATAACGGGAGGTTATCATATGATCATCAACTACAATTACCAACCCTAATCCCATGTTAAATATATCCTGATTACTAGAACTCTCAGGAATTGAATGCTTAAGAATTAAGGATAAATAAATGTAATCAGTTACAATCAATCAATTAAATTCATGATGAAAAGCATCGAATGCTTAGATCACCAAGTTACAATGATCAAAAACACATAAAAGTACCAAGTTATGCAAAACCCTCCAACCGGAGGAAACCATAGAAGTTTAGCCACTCATCTTGCTCGAGAGATCAACAAAAGCTTGGAATGATGAATTCATGATCTCAATCTTCGGACTTGTGGATGATGATGATGATGATGATGATGATGATGATATGGTGAAAAAACCTTCAACTTTATGCTCTTGGATCCTTATTTTTCGTCCTTGGAGTTGAAAGATGTGATAAGATGCTTCCTAAAACCCTAATATACCTCCAAAGGCCCTAATTTGCGTTTTTCCGGAAATACGACCGTCACCGACGGTCTGGACTTTCTGGTCACGCGGCTAATTTGATCAAAAACTGTTTTTATTATAACTTCTTCATTATAGCTCCATTTTACACACCGTTTTCACCTACGCGTGCCATTCTTAAGATCTTCAATTCCACTCCATTTGTTTTCCTCAAAACACGTCCAATCTTCATGTTTAACTTCTCCAAATTACGTGCTTTACCTGCAAAACAACTATTTCTCGTAGTTAACTCATTCACGGCAAGTAAACACCTCAAACACACATAAAATACAATATTTAAACATTCTAAGGCTCGAGTTTACCCTCTCCATCACATTCCCACACTTATCTTTGATTGTCCTCAAGCAAACCAGCTAGAACTAATCACCACAGTAGTCAACACCTCTAGACCCTTGACCAATTCAACCTGTTCAGTTCCCAAGTCATACCCGTCCCATAGACTGACACACTCAAGATTTACGGCCTGACAAACAATTTATGCAATTTAAAAACATAAGACTTCTCTATCTAAAACCAACATGTTTAAAATACTATACATGCTACACACCTCTCACAATATTCTCTCCTCTCTGGTAAATATCTGGACTAGCGTGTAATGTGCTAGTATATATAATCACTCCAATCAAGCACAATGAAATCCGCAATCATAAGCTTGTATGACAATCACACCTCCACTGTATCATCTAACATGACACATATCAAAAGGACTTTTCAGTTTTGGCTTAGGCTAAGGTAGGGAAAATTTTTATTTTTATTTTCTAATTGGCTCACAAACAATAACCAGACCGTAACAACTTATTCAAATTCACATTTGGGTTGGTATCTAACCCACAACAAATAACAATCAACTTTCTTTTTGTTATTTTCTCTTCATTTTCTATATTTTTGTAATTTTTCTGATTTTCTCTTTTTTTTCACTATCATCACGGTCGGTCTTCACAAAACTGCGAGTGAACAAACGAAAGGTAATTAGGCTCAACAGGGCTACTAAAGGAATTTGGTGAACACACGCAACAAACACAAACACGAATGCTAATGCCTTTATCACCTATGTGTACATGTCAAACCCCACAATCTCAGCATGCATCAAATCACACAAGTTCTAACACAGAATAACACATAGCCTGCACTCAACAAACGAATTCATCATAAAATGCATCTATCCATCTACAGGCTCAAGATCTCACCAAGAAAAGGTAATAAGGGTTAACGACATGTAGCATATGCGATAAGAAACATGTTACCCCTAGGTAGACATCTTTTTTCTATAAAAACACTTGCCAAGCCTACTCTCATGAAACTTAAAGGGACAACCATGACAAAGGAACTAATCTAGTCTACTACTGGTAAGGAATCTGTTAGTGATTGAAACTTTAGGTTTTCGTATCCAATTAGCACACTTAAGATGATGAAAAAATTAGGAAAATTTTAAAAATAATCAATTTTTTTTTCCAGTTTTCATCGATTTCCAATCACTAAATCTCTTCAAACTTTATTCACCAATCCCTTCCCGGGCTTCCCATCCCCACACTTGGGATACATTATCCCCAATGTACGATGCTTTTAAAATCTTTACCCGGGAATTCAACCAAACCTACCCGACTGAGCGGCTAACTCCTAAACAAATAATTAACATTCATTCCCATAACACATAAATAGTTTAGAACACCACCAAAACACATAAACAAATAAAACACAAGATAGATAAACACATGCACCTGATCATAAACATGTGTCTGTAGTTGAAGAAACCCTAGATCAACCAGATCGGAACCTAAGTAGATCTATGAAAAGGGTTATGCATAAAAGGGTTAATCCTTCGTTTTAGTTTTGCGATGATAACGGATGTAACAGTACTCCGGCTGATCCTTCAAAACAGAACACCGTTAGCTCGCCACGGGAGAAGGGGGGTTCTCTCCGTGACCACCCTCCGGCGTGAGAATAAGTACAGGTAGTCGGAAGTAAAGTTAAGTAAGAGAGAGAGAGTAGTTGAGAGTGAATACCTTCTACTTGAAGTCCAAGTTACTTATTTATAGCCGGAGTTTTGGCGCCAAAATGAGATATGGTAACTTTAATGGAATCTTTTGCTATTCCGTCAAGTTTGTGGCAATCCGTTAGTGCACACGGATCGTAAACTCATCAACGGCTAGGGAGATGCCACGTGTCATCGTGAGGTCACTACATCTTATAAAAATGAGCATGCCGTCACCATGATCTTTCTCAGTCGTCCAGATGTTGCCATGTGGCGATTGGTTGTAACCGAAAAGATGCTTCGCACGATTGGGTAATAGTGGCTTCTAGAAGGTTTCACAGCTGTTACCCATTCGTTGCTCGCCACGTGTCCATTCTGTTACAACAGAAAAGGTTCCCTTTGCTTCTGCACCAATTCAAGATCTTGCTAAGAGAAAGTTTCTCTGGATTAACTGTTTCCTTACGCGAGAGGCGCAGGTTAGTTATCTGATCTTTCCTTTCCTTGCTGCTTGGCGCAGCGTTTTTGGTGAGTACTTGCTTTGATATAAATATCGGCGCAAGGTTTTTACATACGGTGTTATCCAAGAGGTTTGATCAAGGTTAACTTTGAACCTTGTGCGAGCCCGCGCAAGGTGGTTAAGTGATCCTTTTCTTCTTTGGATACTAGACGCAGGGTTTTAGTGACTTTCCTTGATAGAAAAGTTCGCGCAAGGCTTTCTTAGAAGTTAATAGTGGGTATGGTTCCCTTGATTGGCGCAAGGTATTTGGGATCATACCCCTTCAAGTCCCCCTAGACCAGTGTTGCTCCTATGTGAAAGTAAAGAGTAGGTGGAGCAATGGACTTAAAAAATATGCTGCATTACACTGGTGTTGGTGTTTTGTTGCTTTATGCTTTCTTGGTGACGTGTCACAAGTGATCTTTTTGGAAAATATTTGAATTTCAAATATATCTGGACACGTGTCACTCATCCAGATACTGTAGTTGGTAAACACGCAAGTTCTTAAGACGTGGTGGTACTGTTGACAGGCTGTCAACAGTACGTGTCTTACTGCATTTAATGATAATTTAGCCACACTTGCGCGCGTGGGGCGATTACTGTTCCCCACTCGCCCTTGCAGTTACCTGGGGATGTGCAACTGTCGCAAAAGTCGTTGCAGTCATGTATGGCATTTATTGCGATTAGTATATAAAGGGAATGTCGATCCATTTGCGTCTTCATCAGATCATATTTTAGAGAGAGAAACACTCTTGTGTTCATATTTTCCGGCAAGTGCAAAAATTCCGATCATCTTCCTTTTTTCTTCGAAACCTTTTCTTCAAGATTTCTTCTGCAAAGTTTCTATGGCGACCGGATCTAGTTCTGGGAAAGTCGAGGTGCCGGCGACGTCTTTACTTCCACCATTAAAGTGGAAAAGAGAAGAGTTTGAAGCTCTTGTTAATAATTTCTTATTGCCCAGTCATGGGGTTCATTCTACCCCTGGGAGGGTTCGACGGCGGCGGATGCTCTGACCGGCTACATCACGCTATTCTACGATTACTTTGCCGAGGGCAATTTTCGGCTTCCGGTGACCCACTTCATGCTGGAGATCCTTGATCACTGTAAATTCCATATTTCTCAGTTGCACCCGATGGGAATGGTGCGGATCAGGCATTTCGAGTTTGTTTGCCGGTCAATGCAGATCATTCCGACGGTTGAGAAGTTCCGGGTTTTCTGTCAGCTACATTGTTCCTTAGGCTTCTACTCTTTCCAACAACGTTTGCAAGCCAAACGATTGTTGATGACGCCGCCCAAATCCTATCATGACTGGAAGCAGAAATTTTATATGTTAAAGAGGCGGTGATCCCAACTGTGATGATGTTCAGGGCTGCCGAGGATATAGAGTTGGAAACCTTGGCCATCCCGACCAACGAGGTGTGGTATAAAATATAAAGGATATCCCCAATATCATATTGCCGGAGAGGGCACTAATTGCTGCGGGCATGAGCATCCTCTGGAATAAGGAACGACAAGAGAAGCCGGTGTACACCAAGGATGGAGTTGGTAAGTAACTCCCCACTTTTTAGAATTGTTTCCACAGTTGTTGCATGTTGGTGAAACTTTATTGTTTGTGCTCTGCGAAATAGTTGCGCCTTTGCACTTGGTGGCTTACAAGAGGGATAATGGGAAGATGGCTGCTGTACCACTTGAGGAGAATGAAGAACCTTGGTTTACTCAGATCTTAGGAAATTTTGAAATCCCTAAGAAAGAAGATCTGAACGCGCAGCCCACTGCTACTATTGGTAAGTCATGTACTGCTTCCTTGCTCACTTGGTATGTCTGAAAAAGGTTGCGCGTCCGCGCATAGGAAATAAAGGCAATCTAGAGGCCTTTGTGAAGAAATTCTCTCTTGGTATGTCTGCTTCCTTGTTCACTTGTTTGTTATGATAGTTGCGCGGTATCATATGCTTGATACTTATTATTTTTGCAGAGAAAATTTCACAGGCTGCGCCGGCCACATCATCTGCTATACCATCCACGCGCAGGCCTGATATTACTGAAAAGGCAGATGTGGAGCAAGAGGCGCTTACTTTTGACTCTGACCCCATCAGCCCGGAAAATATTGAGAAGGTGGCTCCGGAAGAAGAGCCTAAACAACTTGATGCTGAGAATCCTGCTGGCGAGCAGGTTAAAGATACTGCTTCAGATGTTGGGGTGAAGGGGACCGCAGCTGTGGAGCAAGAGAAAACGTCCACCCCTATTACCGAGCCTTCAAAGTTTATATCTAAGGGTGCTGGCCCTTCAACACAAGGCGAAGGCTTTATGCCCTCGTTTGATGATTCGGATGAGGAATCGCCCATTCGCCCCGAGGAGTCGCCGGGGGGAATTTTATTATCGATCTTATTCGGAGAAACGGGCAACTGAAATCCACCAGCCTGTGTGCAAAGTAAAGCAGGGTGATGTCTTCACCGACTGGCGTTCCTGCAGGGAATGGTATAAGGGTATTTTTCCTTTGGCGAAGGTGAAGCGCCAAGAGGGTAAAAATCATGAGGCTACATATTAAGCATACTTACAAGAGTCTGCCCTCGCCTCCTCCACAATTAACAGAATCGTGCGCGAATGGCGCAATATGAATAAGGAGTGTGACGATGTGGAAAGTGACAAGGCGAAAGCCAAGATTGAGAGGGAGAACACCTTAAAGATGGTTTTTGATTTCGAGGCTGAGAAAGCCAAATTTGAAGCGGGGAAGAAGACGGAGTAATGGCCTGCGCTTTCCTGGAAGCGTAAGCATGATGCTGCTACTGCGCAACATGCAGACGATTGCAAGCGCTTTGTAGAGGCTTGTGATCGAGATAATAAAAAAATCTCTTTGCGCAACGAGATCGAAAAACACAAGAAAGAGAAAGATGATGCAGTTGCTGCTGCAGCAGAGGCTCGTTCTCACCGTGAGAAAAGTGAACAGAATGAGGTAGCAACTAAAATGACCCTCCTCCTTAAGAATAAAGAGATTGATGAGCTAACCTCTATGTTATTTGACCAGGCGCGGCTGCAGGATGAGGTTGATATTTTGAAAAAGGATATTAACCTTCATCGAACAGAGAAACCCGAGTTGATCCGCCGTTTAACTAAAGGCGAACAGAAAATTAATGACACGGAGGTCGCTCGCGCTACAGCAGAAAGCCTGATAGAGTCCCTTATGAACCAGCTTACTTGGTTGCGAGAATATGGGATTGTGGAGGTACTATCTGTTTCTTGTTATATAAACGTCTTTGTTGAATTATTATATCTTATACTGATGCATTTGTTTACAGATTGCAAACTCTATCTTGAACTCGATGGAGTTAGATGAGAGAGTGGCGGAGCTCATGGTGGCGGCGCGGAATGACGGCCATGCTGAGGGTTATAAGGAATGCACACTTCATGTGGCCCAGCGCTGAAAACCCAATGGGATACAAGTCGTGCTGCTACACATGGAACCGACACTATTGCTCTCTATGCTGCTGCCAAAGAGAGTTATGATCATTTACATATTCCTGTCATGGATCTTGTTGATGCGGCGCTGCAGCATGATGATTTTGTGGCCAGATTAAAGGAAATCATCTCAGAGGCGGAGAAACAAGAAGGTGCGAAGGACGCAGGGAAATAGAGTTAGACTGTGTCCATTTCCATAGCTGTTTGTATATTACGTTTTGATGTATCGTTGCGCTCGATGCACAAGTACTTTTTAATGTGAATATAATATATTTAGGTTACATTTTTTGCATGTGACCAATTACTTGTTAAGGATAAACAAATGAACAATAAGTAACCTCATGTGTGAGCGTAAGCATTGTATTGTCTTGTGGCTCATGAGTATGTGTTTTTGTTTATCCAAAGGAATTGCATGCATTTGTAATAAATATAAAAGAGTGTAAGTAGCGACAGAAAGTATGTTATTTTATTGATAATGCATAAAGCTTATAATCTGCCACTATGATAACAAATGAGAACTGATGTAAGCAGGCTCATATAAGGCGCAAGGCTCATGAGCGCTGAGAGTACATGTAACACCTGCGCAACTGCTGGGCGTTCCAGGTCCGCGAGACGTTGGAACCGTCCAAGCGATTTAATGTGTAAGCTCCTTTGCCCAGGACTTCATGAATCACATAAGGTCCTTCCCATTTTGGTGCCAGCTTTCTTGGTTTTTCAACATTTGAAGCCTCATTGTCACGCAGAACAAAATTTCCGGGTAAGAAGGTGCATACGCGTACCCGTTTGTTGTAATATCTTTCCATTTGAGATTTGTACTTTGCTTCGCGTATCGCTGCATTCTCGCGCCTCTCTTGAACTAAGTCAAGATCAAGTCGGCGCTGCTCTTCATTATTCTGATTTTCAAGAGCTATCATTCTGGGTGACGGAAGGCCGATCTCCGCGGGTATTACAGCTTCCGTGCCGTAAACAAGACTAAATGGTGTTTCGCCAGTGCTTGTTTTTGGCATCGTTCTATGTGCCCATAGTATACTTGGTAATTCATCAACCCAGCCACGTCGCGCCGTACCTAAGCGTGCCTTAATGCCTTCCACCAATTGTTTGTTTATGCTTCTACTTGACCGTTTGCTTGTGGATGGGCAACAGAGGCAAAAACATGCTCGATTTTCATTTCCTGCATCCAGGTTTGCAGTTCTGTAGCTGTGAGATTGGGACCGTTATCGGTGATGATTCGTAGTGGCAGGCCAAACCGGCAGATAATATTTTCCCATATAAATTTATGAACTACCATTGCTGTAGTGGATGCCAATGGCTTCGCCTATACCCATTTGGTGAAGTAATCGACAGCGACAATAACGAAGAGCAGCGCCGACTTGATCTTGACCATAAAGTCTTCATTACACGTTATAACAAGGAAATTTTGGAGATCGATAATGTACACGAAGATCTTATCCGCGCACAGTTCAAGTACGCGGTAAGATGTGACGAAATGATTAAGGTACTTTCTGGTACTACTGGTTTACCGAAAAGTTGGGATAAGCTCCTGGCAGCAACCAAGGTCTATGCGCAGACCGAGCGCAACCTTAATTCAAACAGACCTCCTCTACCTCAACATCGTCTTGAAGATTTGAGCAAAGGAGGTCGGAAGTTTAAAGAGAGTTGGAAGGACTTGAACCGGAGTTCTTACTCACCATACTCTCCGATGGATGCCCGTGCAACGATAAACAAAATCGCAACTCAGAATGCTATTAAGAACGAGAACAGAGAGCGACAGTGGACTCCTCTCACCAATTCTCCTGCGGAAGTCTTAAGCACTGAAAATTACCAACTCAAACAACCTCAGCCCATGAAGAACAAAAAGGGCCAAGATCCAAATCTCTTCTGTGATTTCCACAAAGATACCGGGCATACAACCGACAACTGCATTAGCTTGCGCAGAAAAATTGACAAGGCTTTGAAAAGTGGTAAGCTAACACACTTGGTACAATCAGTTCGACAAGAAGTCAGGCAACTGACGCGTGGAGATGAGGGGCCGAGTAACAAGAAGATGACACAGGTTGACATGATTCAAGGAGGCTCGTCGCGCAAGCGCAGAATCTCCTGCGGAAGTCTTAAGCACTGAAAATTACCAACTCAAACAACCTCAGCCCATGAAGAACAAAAAGGGCCAAGATCCAAATCTCTTCTGTGATTTCCACAAAGATACCGGGCATACAACCGACAACTGCATTAGCTTGCGCACAAAAATTGACAAGGCTTTGAAAAGTGGTAAGCTAACACACTTGGTACAATCAGTTCGACAAGAAGTCAGGCAACTGACGCGTGGAGATGAGGGGCCGAGTAACAAGAAGATGACACTCGTCGCCCTAATAACACGTCATGACGAGAAGTTGCTGGCATGACCATAAAGTTCACTTGAATGGTTCGCGAGTGTTTGCCGTCTGAAAGAGTTACGGGGAAAACTATCTGTCTAAGGGGAAAGACAGCCTCGTTGCAGAATCCAGTCAGCGGGAAATCGACTGGTTCTAGGCGTGCCTTATCTTCCGGATCTAACTGCTTGAAACATTTCTCGTATATGATGTCCATAGAACTTCCCGGATCTATGAACATATAGTCAGTTTGATAATGGCCGAAAATACTGTAATCACAACAGGTCTTTCTTCCTGAGGTCCGCCGAGAACCACAGAAAATATCACTTGCTGTTCTCGCCATTTCTCTCCTCAGAACTTCTGAAAGCTGCGATTGCGCGACGAGCCTCCTTGAATCATGTCAACCTGTGTCATCTTCTTGTTACTCGGCCCCTCATCTCCACGCGTCAGTTGCCTGACTTCTTGTCGAACTGATTGTACCAAGTGTGTTAGCTTACCACTTTTCAAAGCCTTGTCAATTTTTGTGCGCAAGCTAATGCAGTTGTCGGTTGTATGCCCGGTATCTTTGTGGAAATCACAGAAGAGATTTGGATCTTGGCCCTTTTTGTTCTTCATGGGCTGAGGTTGTTTGAGTTGGTAATTTTCAGTGCTTAAGACTTCCGCAGGAGATTTGGTGAGAGGAGTCCACTGTCGCTCTCTGTTCTCGTTCTTAATAGCTTTCTGAGTTGCGATTTTGTTTATCGTTGCACGGGCATCCATCGGAGAGTATGGTGAGTAAGAACTCTGGTTCGAGTCCTTCCAACTCTCTTTAAACTTCCGACATCCTTTGCTCAAATCTTCAAGACGATGTTAAGGTAGAGGAGGTCTGTTTGAATTAAGGTTGCGCTCGGTCTGCGCATAGACCTTGGCTGCTGCCATGAGCTTATCCCAACTTTTCGGTAAACCAGTAGTACCAGAAAGTACCTTAATCATTTCGTCACATCTTACCGCGTACTTGAACTGTGCGCGGATAAGATCTTCGTGTACATTATCGATCTCCAAAATTTCCTTGTTATAACGCGTAATGAAGTCTTCCAGATTCTCGTTGTCTCTTCGCCAAATGTTCATTACATCAGACGAATCTCTAACATAACGACCCTGCTGACTGAAATGAGTAAGGAATTTTTCCTTAAGATCATTCCATGAAGAGAGCTTACCTGTTGGTAAGTTGTCGAACCAGAGTCGTGCAGCTCCAGTTAGAGTTTGAACAAATAGATGGCACCACATAGGCAGAGTCCATCCTCCAATAAGTCCTGCGGTGATCATCTGGATCTGACAATCCATTAAACTTGCCGATGTTTGATGGCAATTTTGCTCGTTCCAGCAGAGCCAGAGTTATTTCCTTTACAAATTTTGATTGTTCTGTAGCTTCAGCATCGGTAAATCAAGTTGTAATCATGTTCCGCCTCAGGGTTATATACGGCTCGAATTCTAGGTTTATAGCTGGTGATCTACCGATAAACGATTGAAAACACTTGCACTATCTCCTTCTTCATAGGTCTTATCATACTCATCATGTTGGGTGTCCCGCTTCTGTGAAGATCGCGGGCCCAAACGTGAGTGAACTGAAGGTCGTCGTTGGACATTCTCTTCCTGATGTCTGTTACCAGAATGAATAGAATCATTCTGGTTTTAGAATACATCTCAGTTTCATGCACAGATACATGCGACGGTGCACGATCTTGGTTCTGAGTTCCGTAACTCAATGCTCGGGGCGCCGGCGAAACACGGGCCTGCGGTGCACCTACCGGAGCTTGAAAAGCTGGAGTTCCGGTTTGAGCACATAACTGAGCATACCTGGCATTCAAAGCAGTTTGAGACTTAATCAACCATGATAATAGATTCTCCCGGTGGGAGGATTGATGCAACGTCAACGTGAGGAGCCGCCGGTGTTACTGGAATGCTCGCATGATCAGGATCATATGGCATATCAGCTTCTCCAGACGAATCCTCCACGATTTGTCCGTCGACCTGAGGAGCTCTCGACGCAACGGATCTCCGATCGAGGACCTGGAAATGACGATCCATCAGCCATGAAGCTGTAGATTTGGGTGAAACAAAACGAAAGATGAGAGAATAAAAGAAAAATCAGTGGGCGTCAAAGAAGAAAACCTAGATCAACCACATCGGAATCTAAGTAGATCTATAGAAAGGGTTCTGCATAAAAGGGTTAATCCTTCGTTTAGTTTCGCGATGATAACAGATGTAACAGTACTCCGGCTGATCCTGCAAAAGAACACCGTTAGCTCGCCACGAGGAGAAGAGAGGTTCTCTCCGTGACCACCCTCCGGCATGAGAATAAGTACAGGTAGTCGGAAGTAAAGTTAAGTAAGAGAGAGAGTAGTTGAGAGTGAATACCTTCTACTTGAAGTCCAAGTTACTTATTTATAGCCGGAGTTTTGGCGCCAAAATGAGAGATGGTAACTTTAACGGAATCTTTTGCTATTCCGTCAAGTTTGTGGCCATCCGTTAGTGCACACGGATCGTTAACTCATCAACGGCTAGGGAGATGCCACGTGTCATCGTGAGGTCACTACATCTTATAAAAAGAGCATGCCATCACCGTGATCTTTCTCAGTCGTCCAGATGTTGCCATGTGGCGATTGGTTGTAACCGAAAAGATGCTTTGCACATTGGGTAATAGTGGCTTCTAGAAGGTTTCACAGTTGTTACCCATTCGTTGCTCGCCACGTGTCCATTCTGTTACAACAGAAAAGATTCCCTTTGCTTCTGCACCAATTCAAGATCTTGCTAAGGGAAAGTTTCTCCGGATTAACTGTTTCCTTGCGCGAGAGGCGCAGGTTAGTTATCTGATCTTCTTTCCTTTCCTTGCTGCTTGGCGCAGCATTTTTGGTGAGTACTTGCTTTGATATAAATATCGGCGCAAGGTTTTTACATACGGTGTTATCCAAGAGGTTTGATCAAGGTTAACTTTGAACCTTGCGCGAGCCCGTACAAGGTGGTTAAGTGATCATTTTCTTCTTTGTATACTAGGCGCAGGGTTTTAGTGACTTTCCTTGATAGAGAAGTTCGCACAAGGCTCTCTTAGAAGTTAATAGTGGGTATGGTTCCCTTGATTGGCGCAAGGTTTTTGGGATCATACCCCTTCAGTAGTGATGCCATAGTTGTGCTCTACAAGAATAGATGCCTTCCATGGATTCTTTGATATCTCACCGGGGATGTTGCCAAACATTCCCACACTTGATCATTGCATCCGTGAAAATGAAATCATAGATACCTGTCACAACACAAACACACACCAAAACAGAGCAAGACAAAGTACAATACTATACATCCTCGCGCTGCCACCCGAGAGCGCTAAGTTTTAGGTCTTCAGCCAGATCGTATCTGACATGCTCAAGGTGGTTCAGATGAACGCTTACCCTGCCATTTCTCTCCGTACATCTCCATCCAGTTTTTAGGGAGGGTCATAGCTTCACTCCGGTTAGGGTCAAATTCAGCTTCATTGCCCCCTCTAAACCAACCATCTGGTGGTTTTCTCTCCTTGGCTCTTCCTATCGCAGTAACTCTCTTCACCTGACTGCCATTAATATCAACCCTAGATCTGTAAGGTTCAACGCCACTCGCATCTGTCGTATCCTTGCTCACACATGAAACAAATTCGTTAGTAGCAACTGTATGACTCAAATCAGCAAGAAGATCGTAAGAAATAGACTTTAAGTCCAGTGCTCCACCTACTCTTTACTTTCACATAGGAGCAACACTGGACTGGGGGAACTTGAAAGGGTATGATCCCAAAAACCTTGCGCCAATCAAGGGAACCATACCCACTATTAACTTCTAAGAAAGCCTTGTGCGAACTTCTCTATCAAGGAAAGTCACTAAAACCCTGCGCCTAGTATCCAAAGAAGAAAAGGATCACTTAACCACCTTGTGCGGGCTCGTGCAAGGTTCAAAGTTAACCTTGATAAAACCTCTTGGATAACACCGTATGTAAAAACCTTGCGCCGATATTTATATCATAGCAAGTACTCACCAAAAACGCTGCGCCAAGCAGCAAGGAAAGGAAAGAAGATCAGATAACTAACCTGCGCCTCTCGCGTAAGGAAACAGTTAATCCAGAGAAACTTTCTCTTAGCAAGATCTTGAATTGGTGCAGAAGCAAAGGGATTCTTTTCTGTTGTAACAGAATGGACACGTGGCGAGCAACAAGTGGGTAACAGCTGTGAAACCTTCTAGAAGCCACTATTACCCAATCGTGCAAAGCATCTTTTCGGTTACAACCAATCGCCACATGGCAACATCTGGACGACTGAGAAAGATCACGGTGATGGCATGCTCATTTTTATAAGATGTAGTGACCTCACTATGACACCTGGCATCTCCCTAACCGTTGATGAGTTCATTATCTGTGTGCACTAACGGATGGCCACAAACTTGACGGAATAGCAAAAGATTCCGTTAAAGTTACCATCTCTCATTTTGGCGCCAAAACTCCGGCTATAAATAAGTAACTTGGACTTCAAGTAGAAGGTATTCACTCTCAACTACTCTCTCTCGTACTTAACTTTACTTCCGACTACCTGTACTTATTCTCACGCCAGAGGGTGGTCACGGAGAGAACCTCCCTTCTCCCCGTGGCGAGCAAACGGTGTTCTGTTTTGCAGGATCAGCCGGAGTACTGTTACATCCGTTATCATTGCGAAACTAAACGAAGGATTAACCCTTTTATACCGAACCCTTTCCATAGATCTACTTAGATTCCAATCTGGTTGATCTAGGGTTCCTGATGCGCCGGGCGCAGTCGAGTTCGTTATTGTCGCTGTCGATTACTTCACCAAATGGGTAGAGGCGAAGCTATTGGCATCCACTACAGCAATGGTAGTTCGTAAATTTATATGGGAAAATATTATATGTCGGTTTGGCCTGCCACTACGAATAATCACCGATAACGGTCCCAATCTCACAGCTATAGAACTACAAACCTGGATGCAGGAAATGAAAATCGAGCATGTTTTTGCCTCTGTTGCCCATCCACAGGCAAACGGTCAAGTAGAAAGCATAAACAAACAATTGGTGGAAGGTATTAAGGCACGCTTAGGTACGGCGCGACGTGGCTGGGTTGATGAATTACCAAGTATACTATGGGCACATCGAACGACGCCAAAAACAAGCACTGGCGAAACACCATTTAGTCTTGTTTACGGCACGGAAGCTGTAATACCCGCGGAGATCGGCCTTCCGTTACCCAAAATGATAGCTCTTGAAAATCAGAATAATGAAGAGCAGCGCCGACTTGATCTTGACTTAGTTCAAGAGAGGCGCGAGAATGCAGCGATACGCGAAGCAAAGTACAAATCTCAAATGGAAAGATATTACAACAAACGGGTACGCGTATGCACCCTCTTACCCGGAGATTTTGTTCTGCGCGACAATGAGGCTTCAAATGTTGAAAAACCAGGAAAGCTGGCACCAAAATGGGAAGGACCTTATGTGATTCATGAAGTCCTGGGTAAAGGATCTTACACATTAAAGCGCTTGGACGGTTCCAGCGTCCCGCGGACTTGGAACGCCCTGCAGTTGCGCAAGTGTTACATGTAATCTCAACGCTCATGAGCCTTGCGCCTTATATGAGCCTGCTTACATCAGTTCTCATTTGTAATCTTAGTGACAGATTGTAAGCTTTATGCATTATCAATAAAATAACATACTTTCTGTCGCTACTTACACTCTTTTATATTTATTACAAATGCATGCAATTCCTTTGGATAAACAAAAACACATACTCATGAGCCACAAGACAATACAATGCGTACGCTCACACATGAGGTTACTTATTGTTCATTTGTCTATCCTTAACAAGTAATTGGTCACATGCAAAAATTGTAAACTAAATATATTATATTCACATTAAAAAGTACTTGCGCATCGAGCACAACGATACATCAAAACGTAATATACAAACATCTATGGAAATGGACACAGTCTAACTCTATTTCCCTGCGTCCTTCGCACCTTCTTGTTTCTCCGCCTCTGGGAAGATTTCCTTTAATCTGTCCACAAAATCATCATGTTGCAGTGCCGCATCAACAAGATCCATGACAGGAATATGTAAATGATCGTAACTCTCTTTGGCAGCAGTATAGAGAGCAACAGTGTCGGTTCCATGCGTAGCAGTACTTGTATCCCATTGGGTTTTCAGCGCATGGGCTACATGAAGTGTGCATCCTTATAACCCTCAGCATGGCCGTCATTCCGCGCCGCCACCATGAGTTCCGCCACTCTCTCATCTAACTCCGTCGAGTTCAAGATAGAGTTTGCAATCTGTAAACAAATGCATCAGTATAAGATATAATAATTCAAAAAATATGTTTATATAACAAGAAAGAGATAGTACCTCCACAATCCCATGTTCTCGCAACCAAGTAAGCTGGTTCATAAGGGACTCTGTCAGGCTTTCTGATGTAGCGCGAGCGACCTCCGTGTCATTAATTTTCTGTTCGCCTTCAGTTAAACGGCGGATCAACTCGGCTTTCTCTATTCGATGAAGGTTAATATCCTTTTTCAAAGTATCAACCTCATCCTGCAGCCGGGCCTGGTCAAATAACATAGAGGTTAGCTCATCAATCTCTTTATATTCCAAGGAGGAGGGTCATTTTAGTTGCTACTTCATTCTGTTCACTTCTCTCACAGTGAGAACGAGCCTCTGCTGTAGCAGCAACTGCATCATCTTTCTCTTTCTTCAGTTTTTCGATCTCGTTGCGCAAAGAGATTTTTTCTTTATTATCTCGATCACAAGCCTCGACAAAGCGCTTGCGATCGTCTGCATGTTGCGCAGCAGCAGCATCATGCTTACGCTTCCAGGAAAGCGCAGACCATTCCTCCGTCTTCTTCCCCGCTTCAAATTTGGCTTTCGCAGCCTCGAAATCAAAAACCATCTTTAAGGTGTTCTACCTCTCAATCTTGGCTTTCGCCTTGTCACTTTCCACATCGTCACACTCCTTATTCATATTGCGCCATTCGCGCACGATTATGTTAATTGTGGAGGAGGCGAGGGCAGACTCTTGTAAGTATGCTTCATATGTAGCCTCATGATTTTTGCCCTCTTGGCACTTCACCTTCGCCGGAGGAAAAATACCCTTATACCATTCCCTGCAGGAACGCCAGTCGGTGAAGACATCACCCTGGCTTACTTTGCACACAGGCTGGTGGATTTCAGTTGCCCGTTTCTCCGAATAAGATCGATAATAAAAATCCCCTCGGCGTCTCCTCAGGGCGAATGGGCGATTCCTCATCCGAATCATCAAAGGAGGGCATAAAGCCTTCGCCTTGTGTTGAAGGGCCAGCACCCTTATATATAAACTTTGAAGGCTCGGTAATAGGGGTGGACGTTTTCTCTTGCTCCACAGCTGCGGTCCCCTTCACCCCAACATCTGAAGCAGTATCTTTAACCTGCTCGCTAGCAGGATTCTCAGCATCAAGTTGTTTAGGCTCTTCTTCCGGAGCCACCTTCTCAATATTTTCCGGGCTGATGGGGTCAGAGTCAAAAGTAAGCGCCTCTTGCTCCACATCTGCCTTTTTAGTAATATCAGGCCTGCGCGGGGATGGTATAGCAGATGATGTGGTCGGCGCAGCCTGTGAAATTTTCTCTGCAAAAATAATAAGTGTCAAGCATATGATACCGCGCAACTATCATAACAAACAAGTGAGCAAGGAAGCAGACATACAATGAGAGAATTTCTTCACAAAGGCCTCTAGATTGCCTTTCTTTCCTATGCGCGGCCGCCCAACCTTTTTCAGCGGAGACGTTGGTAAAGTCTCTGACACTTTTCTCTTCTTGGAAGTGCGCTTCAACGCCTCTTCAGGGCTTGAAGGGATCTCCAAAGGATCATCTGGGTTCGAAGCAGGAAGAGAGGAGGTGTCGATTGTCACACCCCGACCCGCAGCGGAAATGGTAGTCGGGGCATGATTGGGTTTTCATCAAAGCTCATGACATTTATTATAAAGCTTCATATTTATTATTTCTTTTTAAAGGAGAACCATTACAATCAATAATACAAGTACAACATGTTCTATACATCTTTCAAGACTTCATTATTTTTCTTCTAAGGCAATTTCCTATGTGTCCCTTGCTTCAACCTGTCCACCTGTATCATGTGTAAAAATAGGGTTTTTGGGTCAACAAAAAGTTGGCGAGTGAATCCTATGAAAACATTTAAACGTGTCTGTTGTATTGATTATAAAATAAAGTGCATAACCACATATGAGTAAATGTAGATGTAAATTTAATCACAAAACACATAATATTACTTATTGCACACACATACACCAAATGATTGATTTTGAGGCACGCGATGTTCAACTCGTCTCCCACGAGGAACTGATGGGCCTAATGAATGATTTTGAGGCACGCGATGTTCAACTCGTCTCCCACGAGGAACTGATGGGCCTAATGAATGATTTGCACGTAACTTGACAATATGTAAACACACATCACAACAAACAATATTTACATTATAAGTTTAGATCATATAATGGTAATGGCACGAGTTTGAATAAGCGAATTAATTTAAGCGACACATGATACACCCCAAAACATGAATAAAAAGGGGAATTTGTAAGAATTCACTCACAGTGGGTGCGTTTCTTGGATTGATGATGAATGCGCACGAATTTGGATTTAATCGGCAAGGAAACTAACCTAAAATAATAACGAAATGGTTTGGTAAATAAATGGATTTTATTTGAGATTAATAATTTTAATTAGTGTTCTTAATGGGATTGTTAGATTTATTTTTGTGAGTTCAAGGAAATTTTCTAACTTCAAAAATATTATTTTTCAGTGTTTTTAATTGATTTTTAAATAAAATAAATAAATAAAAATAAAATAAAATTTTTGAATTTTTGACCGTTGACCGGTCGGACTGTGGTTAAGTGTGCGCTGAGTGAGGTTCGAACTCGTGACCTCCCGTATACGTGCACGCAGCTCTACCAACTGAGTTACGTGTCTAACCCGAAATAATCTTGTTTTTAATTATATATATATATACTGATTAGAATATTTCAGAAATTAATTTATTTAAAAAGGGTTTTAACTGATCGAACCGGTGCGCAGGATGTGTTTCGAACCCGTGACATGGGGTTTAACTTTGCACACAGTCCACCGCTGGACTGTGTGTCTAACCTGGTTAAAATACTGATTTTAATTATACTTATGTATTATATGTTTTGTTTTATATTAACGTTATAAAAATGCTCGGTTAATATAAAGGATTCAGTATTATGTATGGGACTCGAACTCAGTATCTTTGCGTTTCAAATGCACACAGTCCACCACTGGACTGTGTGTCTAACCGATACGAATCCCATTTTTAATTATACTTATAAAATTTTTGAACTTCATCCCTTTCCTTGAATCGAACATAGAATGAATCCGACTGTTATCTAAATTTTTGACAATTTTGATTACTGGTTTACCACTAACGGAATTAAACATGAACATAGGAAGGTTTTAAAGATTCATACCCACTGGAAGATAGAACCTTGATGATCCCGGTGACCAACTCCGGCGAGTTCCAATTTTTCCGGCGACAGCAGACAAATTCCGGCGAACAGGAAAGTTGATCAGAGAGTTTTTGAGTGCGTGTCGGTGACTTCTGTCTGAGCTCTAGAAGTCCTATTTTAGAGTAGGGCAATAAGGGAATGGATTCTTCTGTTTTCCGGCGAGTAACTGAGGATTCCGGCGACTTGCAGGTTGAACAGAGAGTTGAGCAGAAGGTTCGAGAGCAGTTTGGGTAATGTTTTGAGATAGAATGCGAGTGAAATTGAGGTGAGATGCATCGATATTTATAGTACCCAATATCAACACATGATTTCGGTTTCAAAATTTCGGTCAAGATGAAATTGTCTAACTGATTGCATAACCGATTGGGGATTGTTGACTCCTTGATTGAGTCTATCGGTTACATTCGAGATTTGACGAGGAAAATCCGGTTTCTTGATGATAGCCGGTGACTTAGCGCTGCTGTTTCTGGTTTGAATCCGGATCTCATCTTAAGTATTATTTGTTTTCGTAATATTCACAAAAAGGCAAGTGGCGGAGCGGTGAAGTGTTTGTTTGTTGAAGCGGGTGACCGGGGTTCGAAACCCGGCGTCTCCTTTTATTTTTTTTATTCCTTATTTATTATTAATTTTCAATTATAGATTTTAAATTCTCATTTATTTATTAATTATGTATCGTTTAAAATTAATTTGAGCATTAAATAAGCAACGAAAATTTTTAACTGGATATTCGATTAATAAACGAAGCGGGTTTTGGAAACCCGTTTTTTGACGGATGTTACAGTATCCCCTACTTTTAGAAATTTTATCCCGAAATTTTAAGTAGTGGTATGTTTGACTCGAAAGGAGGGTGGTTTTTGACAATGACATACTCCGAAGGGGGTAAGAGTTTAAATTTTATTTGAGGCGGTAACGTTCTAGTAAGGGTTGAATACCCTGCTACAGGAATCGCTTTTTGATGCCTAAGATAAGGAATATTGATAAACAGAGTTGATTGACTAGGTATGATCTCATGCACAAGAGTTTTGAGAGAATCGATACGTTTGAAAAGATAAGGTTATATCCTAAAACAAAACTTCTACCACTAAAACCTACATGGAACTTCTCATAACCCCCTGACAATGCCTCTAATCCTTTGGCAAGAATACTTATATATAGGAAGTACCAGCGGCGTATCCACCATATTCTTGTCAAATTTTCATTGGCTTTATCAGTAAATTATGATTAGTTCTATGTGACTCTAAAACATAAACAAACACAACAACCAAAACTTGAGTCTCAAATCTGAAAGTATACATGATTGAATGATGACAGTACCTCTCTCGTTTGTTATGATGAAGGGGTTAGTCTAGGTAAAAGTGAGACACAACCCAACTTCTTTGAATGATGAGATTGAGATACGTCGAGATGTATGATGATATGAATGTTAAATCAATGAGTATAAAACAAAACTTGAAATAGTAATTCGCATTAAGATTCTTGGATACATAAATTTCAAATTTAAAATTGAGATACGTAAAGATTGAGATAACATAGAGAAAACATAAAAACTAGACGGTTGGAGTTGAGTCCTGATTTTTGGTGAGGGAAGACTAGTTGGGTGGTTCGTTTGGGCCGTTATTATCTTCAACAGGGTTAGCGTTGATGTTGTAAGCTCTTCCTCTTGCTGGTGGTGGAGCTGGGCTTGCTTGATTTACTTGGTTAACTGGGTTTGCTTGAGCTTGGGCGTTTATGATGTTAACCAATCGAGGGCACGTGTTTCTAAAGTGGGTAGGGTCGCCACAATTAAAACAAGCTCGAACATATGGGAACATGGGTTATTGGGGTTGTTGATATGTTTGGATCATGTTTTGAGTAGGGGGTGAGGTTTGGTTTTGAGAGGCGCAACAAGCCTTGCTCAAATGACCATAGCGTCCATAATTCGCACATAGTCGACAAGGTAAGGTAGATGGATGGTGATAAAAACAGGTGTTGCATTGAGGGTGAGGTCCAATGTAAGGTTTCTTATTTGGGTAAGTTGAGTTGGGTGCTACTTGAGTGATTGGGATAGCTTGGAGGGGTACGGCTTGTGAAGCTGGTTGATTGTGTTGAGTGACCGCGAAAAATTTGCCCATCTCGTTTCTCTTAGAAGTGGGTTGAGAAGGGGATTCGATTTGGGTGGAGTTTGAGGTTTCAGTTGATGCTCTATCCTTCTTCTTCTCCTCCTTGAAATCCTTATTTCGTATGCGGTTTTCGGTGAGCTCTGTAGCTAACTCCATTGCTACTTCCAAAGTTGCAGGTGTGGTACTTATTACAGGGTCTTGAATTTTTGAAGGAAGACCTCGAATGTAGTGCTCGATCAAACGGTAGAGGGGAGTGAACAAGTTGGGGACCATCTGATTTAACTCAAGGAATCTCTTGTTGTACATGGTGTGGTCGCCTTCCTTTTGTTTCAAAGAATAGAACTCATTCTCTAATTTCTTGATTTCGCTTCTTGGACAGAAACGTCTTGTCATGATCTCTTTCAGCTCTTCCCAAGTCAAAGTCATAACATTCTCAGCACCTCGCTTGGCCTTCTCTGTATTCCACCATGTAAGTGCTACTCCAAACAAACGACCGGTAGCATATCGCACCTTGCGATCATCGGGACAGTCGCAATTGAGAAAAGTGTTTTCCATTTCCTCAAACCAATGGAGGAGAGCAGTGACACCTTCAGTCCCTTCGTATTTTGGAGGATCGCAGGATTTGAAATGCTTGAAGGTGCATTTAGTGGCTTTGGGGGGAGGATTGACAACGTTTTGATCTTCTTGATTGATTGGGTTGACGGGATTAGCGGTAAGGGCTTGTTGAACTTGAACTACGATGTTGGGTATTACGGCAGCCATTTGTTGAGCGATTTGGGCAGCATGCGCTCGCGGGATTTTCCTGATTTCATTTTTCTATGAGAGAAGTTAGAAGACATCCACAAGAAATACGTATCAAGAGTATGAGTTGGACGTTTTAGGGATCATGTGTCGTATTTAGGAATGAACATTCATAAAATAAATGATGAATAATAAGTTTACTACATCCATAGGATGTCTTGGGCTTTGCTCGTAATTGGGCCTTGCATGCCGCCATACTTCACCTTCGTAATCATGTGGGCCCCCATGATTACCGGGTCTTTCATATGGTTCGCATGTGTTAGCCTGGTAACGTACACTAAAACCCGGAGAAAATCGAGAAATATGAATGTAACGTATGAAATTCGGAGTGCATCCAGGTGTGGACACGGTGATACCTCAAAGTGGGGTTAGTTCGAACGACGTTTGGTGTGGCATGCTTTGGCCTAATAGGTCCTTCGTACTCTCATCGTTAGTCCCCAGGTAGGCAAACTGGTCCGTTATATTGGATTTATACCAATGCCAACCTAGACAGGACGTTCCGACTACCGGTACTTGTACCCTTACAGTTACTACATGCCCGTCGTAGAACTCACTTTGATGAGATTGAAAAACGAAAAGTGCGACAAAATCTTGAATAAAGGAATATGAGGATGACTTGAATATATGAACATTGAAATAGGCGTGATGAATGTATATGTAAGCTTGTTATGTTTGACAATAAGTATAACTCATTAAATATCACACAATATGATAGTGGAAGTGTTTGCATGCATTTGTGTGTGTAATAAATACGAAACAAATAACATCATGAATTTGCATGTAACCATATAAGCAATTAAAATTTAATCAACTATAGTATAGGCTCTAAGGGTCTAATAACCTATCCTATATCCCTATAGTCAAAAGCTCTGATACCAATCTGTCACACCCCGACCCGCAGCGGAAATGGTAGTCGGGGCATGATTGGGTTTTCATCAAAGCTCATGACATTTATTATAAAGCTTCATATTTATTACTTATTTTTAAAGGAGAATCATTACAATCAATAATACAAGTACAACATGTTCTATACATCTTTCAAGACTTCATTATTTTTCTTCTAAGGCAATTTCCTATGTGTCCCTTGCTTCAACCTGTCCACCTGTATCATGTGTAAAAATAGGGTTTTTGGGTCAACAAAAAGTTGGCGAGTGAATCCTATGAAAACATTTAGACGTGTCTGTTGTATTGATTATAAAATAAAGTGCATAACCACATATGAGTAAACGTAGATGTAAATTTAATCACAAAACACATAATATTACTTATTGCACACACATACACCAAATGATTGATTTTGAGGCACGCGATGTTCAACTCATCTCCCACGAGGAACTGATGGGCCTAATGAATGATTTTGAGGCACGCGATGTTCAACTCGTCTCCCACGAGGAACTGATGGGCCTAATGAATGATTTGCACGTAACTTGACAATATGTAAACACACATCACAACAAACAATATTTACATTATAAGTTTAGATCATATAATGGTAATGGCACGAGTTTGAATAAGCGAATTAATTTAAGCGACACATGATACACCCCAAAACATGAATAAAAAGGGGAATTTGTAAGAATTCACTCACAGTGGGTGCGTTTCTTGGATTGATGATGAATGCGCACGAATTTGGATTTAATCGGTAAGGAAACTAACCTAAAATAATAACGAAATGGTTTGTTAAATAAATGGATTTTATTTGAGATTAATAACTTTAATTAGTGTTCTTAATGGGATTGTTAGATTTATTTTTGTGAGTTCAAGGAAATTTTCTAACTTCAAAAATATTATTTTTCAGTGTTTTTAATTGATTTTTAAATAAAATAAATAAATAAAAATAAAGTTTTTGACTTTTTGACCGTTGACCGGTCGGACTGTGGTTAAGTGTGCGCTGAGTGAGGTTCGAACTCGTGACCTCCCGTATACGTGCACGCAGCTCTACCAACTGAGTTACGTGTCTAACCCGAAATAATCTTGTTTTTAATTATATATATATACTGATTAGAATATTTCAGAAATTAATTTATTTAAAAAGGGTTTTAACTGATCGAACCGGTGCGCAGGATGTGTTTCGAACCCGTGACATGGGGTTTAACTTTGCACACAGTCCACCGCTGGACTGTGTGTCTAAGCTGGTTAAAATACTGATTTTAATTATACTTATGTATTATATGTTTTGTTTTATATTAACGTTATAAAAATGCTCGGTTAATATAAAGGATTCAGTATTAGTATGGGACTCGAACTCGGTATCTTTGCGTTTCAAATGCACACAGTCCACCACTGGACTGTGTGTCTAATGTCACACCCCGACCCGCAGCGGATAAGGTGAACGGGGCATGATTGGGTTATCATCAAAGCTCATGACATTTATTAAACGTTTCATATTCATTAATACAAATTAAATGGAAATTTACAATGATTGCTACAACATGATCTAACTACAATCTAAACTTCTTTGTTCTCTTCTAAGGCATATCCTATGTTTTCCTTGCTTCAACCTGTTCACCTGTATCATGTGTAAAAAGGTTTTTGGATCAACATAATGTTGGCGAGTGAATCCTATGGAAAACATTTGAACAATTTATTTAAATTGATTATGAAATATGTGCACAACCAAACATGAATAAAATTAGATGTAACTTGATCAACAATCATAATATGTTAAATGAACACTCATGAATAATAATGGAACAATTAAAGGCACGCGATGCTCAACTCGTCTCTCACGAGGAACTGAGGGGCCTGATGAATGAATTGCATAAACATGATAATATGAATGACACAACTACAAACAATGTAAACTCAATGAAAACACACATGAACAATAATGAATTTGATTGAAGCACGCGATGTTCTACTCGTTTCCCACGAGGAACTGATGGGCTTAATGTATGAGTTTCATGTAATTTGACAAACGGAATATAAGTAAATCACAAAAATAAATCAATCTAAGTTTAAGTCATGATGTGGTATGGCACAAGTTTAAATAAACAAATTAATTATTTCATAACACATGACACACCCCAAAACGTGTAATTTAAAAGGGGGAATTGTAAGATTCACTCACAGTGGGTGCGTTCGGTTGATGACGTTGAATGCACGCGAAGTGGTTTTAACCACGAGTGAGATTTAACCTAGATAAATTGCATTATGGTTTGGTAAGTAAACGGATTTTATTAAACTATTTTAGTAGGATTGTTGGGTGTATTTTTGTGAGCTTGAGGCTGTTTTCTAACCTTAAAAATGTTATTTTTAAGTATTTTAATTAATTTTAAATAAAAATAATTAAATAAAAATAATTAAAAAATATTTTATTTTTGCTACAGTAACTTTGACCGTTGACTTTGACTATCGTTGACCGGTTCGGAAGGCGTATTATTGTGCGCTGAGTGAGGCTCGAACTCGAGACCTCCCGTACGCGTGCACGCAGCTCTACCAACTGAGCTACGTGTCTAACCCGTTATTTATCCGATTTTAATTACATATATACATTAATTAGAATTTAACAGAAATCCTTTTTATTTTAAAAACGGTTTAAACGAAAACAGCCTTGCACTCCACAGGTCTCGAACCCGGGACCTGTGGGTTAATCTAACACACAGTCCACCGCTGGACTGTGTGTTCAACATGTTATATAACTTGATTTTTATTATACTTAAGTACTAATTATTTATTTCCTTTTCTGCCTTAATTAAAAAGAAGAGATAATGGTCCGAGTCGGTGCTGAAGACCGGACTCGAACTCGTGACCAGCGATATAAACAAACACACAGTCCACCGCTGGACTGTGTGTCTAACTTGGTTATTATTCCGGTTAACAATATATTTAACATATATCTGTGGCGATCCGGTTCAGTAAACAAAAAAAATGGATTTTATTAAGGCAGCGTGTGTGAGACGGGATTCGAACTCGAGACCTTTGCATGTTTAACGTTTTATGGGCACACAGTCCACCGCTGGACTGTGTGTCTAACCCGATTAATTTCTTGATTTATATTATACTTATATGTTAACGAATACATCATCTTCTTCGTCAGGTGTTAACCAGATTTAAGGTCTGACTGGTTCGAGTTTGTATTCGAGTTTCATTAGTGTTTTACCGTCGATTAAGGTAAGATAAAAGTGAAAAGGAAAGGAAACTGAGCGGAGAAATATACCGACTGGATTCTCTGTTTTCCGGCAGAAACTCCGGCGACAGAATTTAACTCCGGCGACAGGTTCCTTGCAGCAGCAAGTCTCCGGAAATCTTGGAAAGAGTATGGGTAACTTCAGTAAAGGTTTAGGGGATTCAGTGAGGTTCAGAAATTAAAACTCGGTTTTCCGGCGAAAAACAGGAAAGTTCCGGCGAGTGGAATTATGCCGAGAAAATGTGTGATTTTTGAGCGAAAGTGTTTGTCGTCGGTTGTGGGTCAATTTATAGGGGAAAAACGAGATGTATTTGGTCTGATTTCGGACTGTATTCATCGGTTTAAGTTTTCCGGCGGTTATCATTTTTGGTCGCGGACATCAAACATCGGTTATAACCGATATGTGGTTAATGGTTTACGTTATAACGTAAATTGTAGTTAAGACTCGCGAGTTTACCGGGAATCCGACGACTGAATCGTTTGGGCGCCGATTTTGAATTCGTAACGTTATTATATCAATTAAATGATTGAAATATATAACAAACAGAACAAGCGGCGCAGTGGTTTGTGTGTTGAGAGATAAGTCACATCTGATTCGGTACAGACCCGGGTTCGAAACCCGGCAGAGACAATTCATTTTTATTTTGCGATTTTTGACTGTTTTTCAAAAACTAAATATATATTCCCATATAATAATTGATTACGGATCGTTTAAAAATATTTTGGGCATTTAATTCGCAACGAAAATTTTGACTGACTGTTCGGTTGATAAATGGAGCGGGTTTGGTAAATCCGTTTTTTTTACGGATGTTACATCTAACCCGATACGAATCTCATTTTTAATTATACTTATAAACTTTTTGAACTTCATCTCTTTCCTTGAATCGAACATAGAATGAATCCGACTGTTATCTAAATTTTTGACAATTTTGATTACTGGTTTACCACTAACGGAATTAAACATGAACATAGGAAGGTTTTCAAGATTCATACCCACTGGAGGATAGAACCTTGATGATCCCGGTGACCAACTCCGGCGAGTTCCAATTTTTCCGGCGACAGCAGACAAATTCCGGCGAACAGGAAAGTTGATCAGAGAGTTTTTGAGTGCGTGTGGGTGACTTCTATCTGAGCTCTAGAAGTCCTATTTTAGAGTAGGGCAATAAGGGAATGGATTCTTCTGTTTTCCGGCGAGTAACTGAGGATTCCGGCGACTTGCAGGTTGAAGAGAGAGTTGAGCAGAAGGTTCGAGAGTAGTTTGGGTAATGTTTTGAGATAGAATGCGAGCGAAATTGAGGTGAGATGCATCGATATTTATAGTGCCCAATATCAACACATGATTTCGGTTTCAAAATTTCGGTCAAGATGAAATTGTCTAACTGATTGCATAACCGATTGGGGATTGTTGACTCCTTGATTGAGTCTATCGGTTACATTCGAGATTTGATGAGGAAAATCCGGTTTCTTGATGATAGCCGGTGACTTAGCGCGACTGTTTCTGGTTTGAATCCGGATCTCATCTTAAGTATTATTTGTTTTCGTAATATTCACAAAAAGGCAAGTGGCGGAGCGGTGAAGTGTTTGTTTGTTGAAGCGGGTGACCCGGGTTCGAAACCCGGCGTCTCCTTTTATTTTTTTTATTCCTTATTTATTATTAATTTTCAATTATAGATTTTAAATTCTAATTTATTTATTAATTATGTATCGTTTAAAATTAATTTAAGCATTAAATAAGCAACGAAAATTTTTAACTGGATTTTCGATTAATCAACGAAGCGGGTTTTGGAAACCCGTTTTTTGACGGATGTTACATCGATGGGCTCTGGTTTTGGTTTCTTCAAACCTACAGGCACAAGACCCTCTAATGAGTCTGACACCACCACGTAATCACACCAAGAGTCAGATACGAGACGCGTACCTTTCTTGCCCTCAGCCTTAGTAGCAGCAGAAGGCTTACTTTTCCGGTCTGGTTTGGTGGAGGTTGGCGCAGTAGCAGCAGCAGCAGTTGGTTTTTTCTTCTTCTTCGATTTAGGGCCTACGCCCAAGTTTAGAAAATCACCTACATAATCATTAATGGAAAGAAAACGTTGCGCCATAAGTTACATTGCAATATTACTTAAGAGTTGATACCTACAAGTAATATTGCAATAAGTAACTAAGGTTTCGCAGTACATGCCTTACCAATAGTAGCAGTGGGCTGCCCGTTCAGATCTTCTTTCTTAGGGATTTCAAAATTTCCCAAGATCTGAGTAAACCAAGGTTCTTCATTCTCCTCAAGTGGCACAGCAGCCATCTTCCCATTATCCCTCTTGTAAGCCACCAAGTGCAAAGGCGCAACTATTTCGCAGAGCACAAACAATAAAGTTTCACCAACATGCAACAACTGTGGAAAACAATTCTAAAAAGTGAGGAGTTACTTACCAACTCCATCCTCGGTGTACACCGGCTTCTCTTGTCGTTCCTTATTCCAGAGGATGCTCATGCCAGCAGCAATCAGTGCCCTCTCCGGCAATATGATATTGGGGATATCCTTTATATTTTGATACCACACCTCGTTGGTCGGGATGGCCAAGGTTTCCAACTCTATATCCTCGGCAGCCCTGAACGTCATCACAGTTGGGATCACCGCCGCTTTAACATAGAAAAAATTCTGCTTCCAGTCATGATAGGATTTGGCGACGTCATCAACAACCGTTTGGCTTGCAAACGTTGTTGGAAAGAGTAGAAGCCTAAGGAACAATGGAGCTGATAGAAAACCCATAACTTCTCAACCGTCGGAATGATCTGCATCGACCGGCAAACAAACTCGAAATGCCTGATCCTCACCATTCCCATCGGATTCAACTGAGAAATATGGAATTTGTAGTGATCAAGGATCTCCAGCATGAAGTGCGTCACCGGAAGCCGAAAATTGCCCTCAGCAAAGTAATTGTAGAATAGCGAGATGTAGCCGGCCGGAGCATCCGCCGCCGTCGAACCCTCCCAAGGGGTAGAATGAACCCCATGACTGGGCAAATAAGAAATTATTAACAAGAGCTTCAAACTCTTCTCTTTTCCACTTTAATGGTGGAAGTAAAGACGTCGCCGGCACCTCGACTTTCCCAGAACTAGATCCGGTCGCCATAGAAACTTTGAAGAAAGAAATCTTGAAGAAAAGGTTTCGAAGAAAACAGGAAGATGATCGGAATATTCGCACTTGCCGGAAAATATGAACACAATATTGTTTCTCTCTCTAAAATGTGATCTGATGAAGACGCAAATGGATCGACATTCCCTTTATATACTAATCGCAATAAATGCCAGATATGACTGCAGCGACTTTTGCGATAGTCGCACATCCCCAGATAACTGCAAGGGCGAGTGGGGAACAGTAATCTCCCCACGCGTGCGAGTGTCGCCGAATTATCATTAAATGCAGTAAGACACGTACTGTTGACAGCCTGTCAACAGTACCACCCCGTCTCAAGAACGTGCGTGTTTACCAACTACAGTATCTGGATGAGTGACACGTGTCCTGATATATTTGAAATTCAAACATTTTCCAAAAAGATCACTTGTGACACGTCACCAAGAAAGCATAAAGCAACAAAACACCAACACCAGTGCAGTGCAGCATATTTTTTAAGTCCAGTGCTCCACCTACTCTTTACTTTCACATAGGAGCAACACTGGACTTGGGGGACTTGAAGGGGTATGATCCCAAAAACCTTGCGCCAATCAAGGGAACCATACCCACTATTAACTTCTAAGAAAGCCTTGCGTGAACTTCTCTATCAAGGAAAGTCACTAAAACCCTGCGCCTAGTATCCAAAAAAGAAAAAGATCACTTAACCACCTTGCGCGGGCTCGCGCAAGGTTCAAAGTTAACCTTGATCAAACCTCTTGGATAACACCGTATGTAAAAACCTTGCGCCGATATTTATATCAAAGCAAGTACTCACCAAAAACGCTGCGCCAAGCGCAAGGAAAGGAAAGATCAGATAACTAACCTACGCCTCTCGCACAAGGAAACAGTTAATCCGGAGAAACTTTCCCTTAGCAAAATCTTGAATTGGTGCAGAAGCAAAGGGAACCTTTTCTGTTGTAACAGAATGGACACGTGGCGAGCAACGAATGGGTAACAGCTGTGAAACCTTCTAGAAGCCACTATTACCCAATCGTGCAAAGCATCTTTTCGGTTACAACCAATCGCCACATGGCAACATCTGGACGACTGAGAAAGATCATGGTGACGGCATGCTCATTTTTATAAGATGTAGTGACCTCACGATGACACGTGGCATCTCCCTAGCCGTTGATGAGTTCACGATCCGTGTGCACTAACTGATTGCCACAAACTTGACGGAATAGCAAAAGATTCCGTTAAAGTTACCATTTCTCATTTTGGCGCCAAAACTCCGGCTATAAATAAGTAACTTGGACTTCAAGTAGAAGGTATTCACTCTCAACTACTCTCTCTCTTACTTAACTTTACTTCCGACTACCTGTACTTATTCTCACGTTGGGGGGTGGTCACGGAGAGAACCTCCCTTCTCCTCGTGGCGAGCTAACGGAGTTCTGTTTTGCAGGATCAGCCGTAGTACTGTTACATCCGTTATCATCGCGAAACTAAACGAAGGATTAACCCTTTTATGTAGAACCCTTTCCATAGATCTACTTAGATTCCGATCTGGTTGATCTATGGTTTCTTCACCAACAATGCGCGATGAATCTTGAGTTTTCCAACCCGGATTGGAACGACTGGTTCCCCTAAATCCACTTCATTTGGTTCTTCATTAGTATCTGTTACACCTGCAACCATATGATAAACAAACAAACTGTTATCAAAACAATTTATTTTTATGAACAGGATTTACCCCACTAATCGGAATGTTCTTCGCGTTCTTGGGGTTTATCTGCGTGTCACTGGGAAGCTTCCCACTCTATTGTTTCAGACTAGCCATTTCACTAGCTAACTGTCCCATCTGTGTAGTTAGCGACTGTATAGCTTTGTCCCGCATCTCATCTGCTTGACTACGTTTCTGCAAGTCTTGTTGAATTGTTTTCAACATCTCCATCACATCATTGCCCCCAATCGTGTTAGAGGGCCCAGCTGGTCCTCTTTGATTGTTTTGGTAGCCTCCTTGAAAGTTACCTTGGAACTGGTTCTGATTAAAATTCCGCTGACCACCAAGTTGATTGTTTCCTTGGAAACCGGGATTGCTCTGATTGTTAGAATTCCCATAACTAAAGTTCGGATGATTCCTAAGGCCCGGATGATATGTGTTAGATTGCAAGGTAAAATTCCTACCCCCACCTCCACCTTGAACAAAGTGGACATCATCACTTCCACCCAGAACCACTGTACACTGATCTACTATGTGCCCAAGATCTCCACAATGCCCACAATAAGGTAGTGGTCCACTAGCTTCGGGTGGATTTTCAACACTTGTACTACCGAATGCCGCGTGCTTCTCGAAGATTGTGCCTTGCGTTTCGAGTTTCTAGCAGTTCGCTCAAGAACTTCCCAATCTACCAATTCATCATTAGTGCTAAAAGTTCCATTAGAAGTAGAGCTAATTTCTCTCACGTCCTCTTCAGTTAACCCCTCATGGAATGCATTAAGAAGTTCCCACAGTTGAATACCATGATGTGGGCAGTTTTTAAGCATCATCTTAAACCTATTCAGTGCTTCATGAAAGAGCTCATCTTGTTGTTTTCGGAAGCCACGAATGTCCTTCCTTGCATTGTTTGTACGCAAGGCGATGTAAAATTCATCCAAGAATGATTGCTGCATCTCAGGCCATGTAAAGATTGATGCTGAAGGAAGAGAGTGAAACCGTTTCTGAGCTTTATCTTCAAGTGTGAATTGAGGAGTACCAATTTCACGTCATCAGCTGTAAATCCATGACTTGCTATTGTGTTGCACCGAGCGTCGTATGCTGCCAAATGGAAGTAAGGCTCCACGTGTGCATGGCCATGATACTTTGGTAAGCTGGCGATTGATTGTTCACGTACCTCAAATGACCTTCCTCCCCTTAACTGTTAAACCACTACTGGTGACAAATTATTTGCTATTGCTGGTTTAAAGTGGCTCTCCACCCTCCTAAGTGGTCCCCGGTTGTATCTTATAGGAATGCCTTCCGGTGGATTAACTTGGTGAGCTAAATTTGGAGGAAGAAGTCTTGCCTGACCTTGCATCTGAGGTACTGAAGCTAGCAGTGGAATATTTAATTTATAAGGATGCTGATTTAATGGTTCAGGCTGCTGCACTGGCGGTTGCTGCAGTGGCACTTGTGGATACTGTGGTACGGTGTTACCCGCTTGCTGATTTACTAGATGTGTTGCCTGAAACGACTGCTGTTGCCCTGCTGGTTGATACATTCTCCTATCATTTGGCTGAATCTCAATACCGTTCCCACTTTGAATTCCTAACCCCATCATTTGCCTATCAACCTGATTTCCTCCATACCCTTCATATTTGTCATACTCGTCCTCACGACCATACATACCCTCTTGCTGATTTAAAATTGTAGGCCCTGTTGAATAATGTTGTGGCATTTGTGAAGGCTGGAAGTATGTATATTAGGCTGGTTGAAGGTGGTTGGTAATGGAACTAGATGGTCCGGTTTGGTCTGGTAGAGCTGTAGTACCACCAGTTACAACTCGAACGTATGGTGAAGAGTGCTGGAACGTCGAAGTCTGTTCGTAGGTTTGGCTAGGATAAGATGGAAGGTCACTCAGGTTCAGAAACGGTGGTGGTGGCCTAGGTGGCATTTGAGTAACTGCAGGTTGTGTGGTTTACGTTTGTGATTGTGGTTCAGGTGGTATTGTTGTATTTGGAGCAGGTTGTGATGGTGTTGGTGTAAACTGGGTTTGTGGAGAGGGAGTGACTGGCGTAACTACTTGAGTTCTCCATTGTTTTAGAGGTGGTTGCTGGTGATTGCAAAACTCTGTTTTCCCGATGTACCACTCGAGTTTGTCGAACTGTTCTCTCGATTTCCGAATCAAAAACTAGCGGTGATGAGTTCCCGGAGTTCCGAGTATGATGCATACACAATTGTGATCACCTGCACACACAAACAAAAGAAAACCTCGCGTAATTCCGAACGAAATACAAATAAAAGAATTTTTCTGGATTTTTATTTAAATCTAACTAAACTTAACACTTAAACACTTTGCGCATGCCTCCCCGGCAACGGCGCCATTTTGATGACTGTCGTTAGTGTCATGCAAAAACCGATATAAACTAGTAGCTAGAGTAAGTCGGGTATCGAACAAGAGGAGGATTGTGGAAAGTGTTATAATGCAAAGTATGAATTAACTATTACTGAAATGGAAAATCTATTTATTTGATTGTGGAAATTATCTAAATTAACAAATTAAAACGAGATTGTAATCAAATGGAGGAGGAATGGTTCCTCCGGAATTCATGTTTATAAACGAGTTACAGTTATGTGTTGATCAAAACATTCACATAGACATAAATGTTTAACCTAACCGATCAGTTGTGATAATCAAAGACTAAGTACTCCGATTGATAAATAACGGGAGGTTATCATATGATCATCAACTACAATTACCAACCCTAATCCCATGTCAAATATATATAGATTACTAGAACTCTCAGGAATTGAATGCTTAAGAATTAAGGATAAATAAATGTAATCAGTTACAATCAATCAATTAAATTCATGGTGAAAAGCATCGAATGCTTAGATCACCAAGTTACAATGATCAACAACACATAAAAGTACCAAGTTATGCAAAACCCTCCAACCGGAGGAAACCATAGAAGTTTAGCCACTCATCTTGCTCGAGAGATCAACAAAAGCTTGGAATGATGAATTCATGATCTCAATCTTCGGACTTGTGGATGATGATGATGATGATGATATGGTGAAAAAACCTTCAACTTTATGCTCTTGGATCCTTATTTTCATCCTTGGAGTTGAAAGATGTGATAAGATGCTTCCTAAAACCCTAATATACCTCCAAAGGCCCTAATTTGTGTTTTTCCGGAAATACGACCGTCACCGACGGTTCCGAACCATCACTGACGGTCTGGACATTCTGGTCACGCGGCTGATTTGATCAAAAATTGTTTTTATCATAACTTCTTCATTATAGCTCCGTTTTACGCACCGTTTTCGCCTACGCGTTCGTAATTCAGCCCTCTATCATGCCATCTCTTAAGATCTTCAATTACACTCCATTTTTTTCCTCAAAACGCGTCCAATCTTCATGTTTAACCACCATAACTTCTCAAAATTACGTGCTTTACCTGCAAAACAACTATTTCTCGTAGTTAACTCATTCACGACAAGTAAACACCTCAAAGACGCATAAAATACAATATTTAAACACTCTAAGGTCGGGTTTTACCCTCTCTATCAGCCACCAGGTTCGGCATGGGAGATGTCGAAGGTATCATGTCTCCCCGATCCATCAAGAAAGAGCTGGCCGCAGGCCCAAGCCAAGTCGGAACCAGGAGCACCACCAGCAAAGCTAAGTCTGGAGCCAAGAGGAAGAAGCCAGATGCACCATCCAGTGACGTCCCGGGGATTGAACAGCAGATCCACGACTTCATCTCCGAGGTAAGGATCATGGATCCTTCTTTTAAAGATACTTGATCGTCATACATTCTAACAATTTGCTCTCAACAGAAACTTGTTGAGATCCAGACCATCCAGAGCAAGCGTCTCGCCGAGGCTGGGAAAACAGTGGCTAATCTCCGTGCCATCGGTGCTGCCATGGAGAAGAAAATCGCCCAGCTGGAGAAGGAGAATGGTCGCTTGGAGAAGCAGATTCTGGTGGATGAAATCCAGGCCAACAAGGATCGTTTGGAGGTCACGGAAGAGGCCAAGCTATCCGCTGCCATTGTGATTCTAAAGGCCAAACTCAAGATGGCAAAGGAGGCTACGGATCCATCCTTCGACAGGGCTGAATGGGACACTGCTAGCTGGAGGCAAAGGCTGAAGGAGCTTGGGGATGAGGATGACATGGAGGAGACACTCACGCTGGAGGCTATCCCAAGTGGAACTAAGGATCCTGAGGAGGCAGCGGCTGGTGGTAGCGGTGTAGGTGATGAAGCAGCAAAGGAGTAGGCTGCATCAATGGCCAATGATGGAAATTTCTAGACGTGGCCAGAGCCCATTTTTATGTTTTTTGGTTGTTGGTGTTTTTATTTGAACAATGATGGTCTGTACTTAAACAATAGCTTTTAGGATTAAGGATAACCGATCCTTCAGACAATAGGGGGTAACAAAGGTGGATGGGTCCTTCTGTTTGTGGAGGATGAAGCCTTTGATGCCCCTGCCTTTATTTTCCTGCACTTATTGACCCTTAGTATGAACACCCTTCGCTGACTCAAGTGGCTGGGCCACATTTTGCTGGTGGAAGCTTGGGTTAGCAATTTTGACAACCTTTAAAAAGGGTTTTTATAAATAAAACTTTAAGCTTTTGACTATCTCTGTTGTTACTTATCTTCAGTTTGAATATGTTTATAGTTGTATATGTCAATAAATTTCATAACATTTAGCTAAGAAATCTATAGGAGTTTGTCAAAATATATTCTTTAAAGATAGATATCATATGATCAAGAATCACATATCCTGTTGTCAAAGGATTAGGGAAATATAAATTAGCCAGAAACAAAGCAAATGCAAAAGAAAGATCATACCAGCGAATCCAAGTTAGGATTCTATATCCTTAACACTTACAGTTGTGTCAACCAAAGCATAACAATTGATAGAACTTTAGGATTTAGGATCCTTAACAGTTAAACTTCGTAAACCTGTAATGGTAATAACTTGGTACTAAGCCATACATCAGACGAAAGAATCATTAGTAACTGGGGACAAGCCCAAATAACTGGGGACAGCCAAATATGGACAAGCCAAATAACTGGGAGCTAAATATGTGTAAACTGGAGTATGGCCCAAACTGGCATCTATCCAATCGTGAGCGACATGAAAATGTCGAAACCTTAGCTAACGTGAAAACGTTAGAAACCTTAGGAACGGATGTATGGTACGTCTACCATTATACTTAGGATCCTACATATAGCTAACAACAATGAAATTGTCAGCCCCTAAAGCGGGTACTGGTCCCATTGCCTCGAACTATACTTGGATAACGTGCGCTGCTGGCGGGGTGTCAAAACCCAATTTGTGTGAAAGGTGAAAACCTTTAAACCGTAGAAGGTAATAGATACCTTAAACTGGGGACAAGCCCAAAGTCTTGGAAAGGTGGCCAACCTCTTGATCCTTTGTAAAAATTCTGCAAAACTTAAAGCTTGATAAAATTGGATGTGAAAAATCTAACACCCTTTTCTCATGATGAATAATAAGTATGATATGAAAGAATTAGTAAAATGTTACCGAATGAAGGATCATATATCCTTTGAGGATTCTTCGATCCGGACTAGATATCAGAATCTCTAAGGATCCATGATCCTTGCTACATAAAGTACCTTTTCAAGTGAATAGCATTCCAAGCTCTTGGCAGGAGATCACCATCCATGGTTAGTAAACGATATGCCCCTTTCCAACTTCAGCTTCAATAAGATAGGGGCCTTCCCATTTCGGTGCTAACTTGCCATCAGCAGGATTTGTGGTATTTTGGAATGCTTTCCTCAATACCATGTCACCAACTTGAAACCTTCTTACTCTGACATTTTTGTTGTAAGAACTAGCCATTATCTGTTGATAACTAGCCAACCTTATTCTTACCAAGTCTCTAAGTTTTTCCACAGTATCCAGGTCTTGAGTAAGAGTCTCAGCATTTGCTTCAAGATCACGGATGCTTGTTCTGGCTTTAGGGACTACCATCTCTGTAGGGATTACTGCCTCAGATCCAAAGACTAAAGAAAAAGGAGTTTGACCCGTAGCATTCTTGGGAGTTGTTCTATCTGCCCACAAGACATATGGTAGCTCTTCAGCCCATTTTCCTTTCTTTGATCCAAGCTTCTTCTTAAAATTGTTGATGATGATCTTGTTGGATGATTTTGCCTGGCCATTAGCTTGTGGGTGGACTGGTGTTGATGTTATCATCCTAATCCCCAAGCTATCACAAAAGTTAGTAGTTTGATTCCCAATAAACTGGGATCCATTGTCACAAACTATTTTTGAAGGAATACCAAATATGGTGATAATATTTCTTTTGATAAAGGATATAACTTCCTTTTCTCTGACTTGAGAAAAAGCTTCGGCTTCTATCCACTTGGAGAAGTAGTCTGTCAAGCCAACATGAACACTTTTCCTCCGGTGCTTGGGTAGCTTGCCTACTATATCCATTCCCCATCTCATAAATGGCCAAGAGGAGGATATAGGATGCAGAGGTTCCGCCGGTTGATGAAGGATATTACTGCGTCTCTGGCAAGCATCGCATTTCTTCGCGTATTCTACAGCATCCTTCTTCATAGTGGGCCAATAATATCCTGTTCTAAGGATTCTTGAAAATAGTGCTCTGCCCACAGTATGATTCCCACAGTCTCCTTCGTGAAAATCTTTCAAGACTTCTTGTATCTCAGGATCCTTAATGCACCTTAGTAGGGTCCTGCAAGAGATCTTTTATATAACATGTTATTTATAATGGTAAACTGGGATACCTTAATCCTGAATGCTCTTGGATTTTCCCCAGTAGAGATTTCTCCATTCTGAATGCATTTCAGAATTGGAAGGATCCAGGATCCTGAATTCGATTGCATATCATCATTGGGAACAACCACAACATCATCCACTATTTCCATTGCTTCATTCTCCTCAATTGCAAGAGTTAACACGTGGATAATAGGTATATTCACATCCTCAGACATCTTCAATGAGGATCCAAGGTTGGCTAGAGCATCAGCCTCTGCATTCTCTTCCCTAGGTACCTGTGTTAAACTGAAAAAAGCAAAAGAATCTGCCAGTTTCCTGACTATCTCCAAATATTTGATTAGTTTTTCGCCTTTAACATCATAGGATCCGTTATAATGATTGGTAATCAATAAAGAATCTACAAATACTTGAAGATACCTGATCCTCATATTTTTAGCTAGTTGCAAACCTGCTATCAAGGCTTCATATTCAGCCTCATTATTAGTGGTATGAAATTCACATGCTATAGATTGGGGTATAATGTCCCCCTGTGGCGATTTTAGTAGTAGGCCTAGTCCAGTTCCCTTGACATTTGAAGCTCCATCTATGAAGAGTGTCCAAGGATCCTTGATCTCCTCAAGTTGTTGCACTTCTAATTCAGCTTCCCTTTGTAAATCACTACTAAAATCAGCCACAAAGTCAGCCAAAACTTGAGATTTAATAGCAGTTCTGGGCTCATACTTAATGTCAAATGCACTAAGTTTAACAGCCCATTTTGCCATTCTTCGCGACATCTCTGGTTTCCTGAGAACATTCTTAATAGGAAAGTTAGTTTTAACAACAATAGTATGAGTTTCAAAATAATGTCTTAGTTTAGTAGAAGCCATGATTAGAGCGAGAATTAGTTTCTCTAAATGAGAATACCTGGCCTCAGCATCAAGTAGACTTTTACTTACATAGTATACCGGATGTTGTTGCCTTCGTGATCCTTAACTAGGACCGCACTTACCGCTTTACCTGAAACGGCTAAGTATAAGGACAAGGGCTCTCCATTTTCTAGTTTCATCAAAGCTGGTGCTGAGGATAGGTAATCCTTGAGAGCTTGTAGAGCAGCTTCATGCTTTTCAGTCCACTCAAATTTCTTATTCTTCCTCAGAATGTCATAGAAATCCTTGCATCTTTCTGAGGATTTTGAGATGAATCTATTCAAGGCGGCAATCATTCTTGTCAATCTTTGCACATCCTTGGCATTGGCAGGAGACTTGATATTCACCAAAGCCTTGATTTGTTCTGTACTTGCTTCAATTCCTCTTTTGGTCACCATATATCCTAAAAATTTTCCAGCTTTGACCCTGAAATGACATTTAGAAGGGTTCAACTTCATGTTGTATTGGTCAAGAATATTGAATGCTATTTCAAGATCCTTCAGGTGATCCTCGGCTCTTTTGGATTTGACCACCATGTCATCTATGTATACTTCCATTGTGTGTCCAAGTTGCTCCTTGAACATCATATTCACCAGTCTTTGGTATGTACCACCTGCATTTCTTAAACCAAAGGGCATAGCAATATAACAATATATGCCGGTGGGTGTCATGAATGCAGTATCCTCTTGATCAGATGGTTCCATCTGAATTTGCTGGAATCCAGATGAAGCATCCATAAAAGTTAACAATTCATGACCCGCCATAGCATCCACAATGGAGTCAATGTGGGGTAAAGGGAAAGGATCCTTGGGACATGCCTTATTTAAATCAGTAAAATCAACACATACCCTCCACTTTCCATTCTTCATTTGAACAACAACCACATTGGCTAACCATCTTGGATATTTGACTTCTCTAATCATACCTACCTTTAGTAGCTTGTCTACCTCTTCTTGGATAATTGCATTTCTTTCAGGTGTAAATTTTCTCCTCTTTTGGTGAATTGGCCTGAAAGACATGTCAATACCAAGCTTATGAGTAATGATATCCTTTGAAATACCTGTCATATCTTCGTGCTTCCAGACGAAGGTAGATTTTCTATGTTTCAGGAAGGATATTAGATCCTGCTCTATGTTCTTCTGGATCCCGGGAAACCTATATACACCTTGGATTCAGGATCCTCTGGAACTAAGAGTATATCCTTGTCGTCTTGTTCTCTTGCCTCCATGACGTCTTTTGGAGGATGCTTTAATTGTTATGCTTCCCTAGACTTGGAAGCAAGTTTCATCGAGGAAGTGTAGCAATTATTTGCCTCCTGCTGATCACTTTCTATCTTGACTATTCCCCATGGACTTGGAAGCTTGACACATTGGTGGTATGTTGATGGGACCACCTTCATGTCATGTATCCATGACCTGCCAAGGATAATATTACAGGAAGATAAGCAATCTATTACACAAAATTTCTGATAGAATTCACTCCCTCTATGTAAATTGGAAGTTTGATGTCCCCTAATGTATTCTTGGTTTCCCCACTGAATCCAACGAGCACCGATGATCTTGGTATGATTTCGGATTCAGGGATGTTCATCTTTTTCAGGACATCCAGCTGGATTATGTTCACTAAACTCCCTCCATGATAAGGATCCTGCAAACAAAATGGTTAGAAATAAAGAAAGTAATGACAAGACCATCATGATGAGGATCCTGAATGTCTACACGATTCTCCTCATAAAAGGATATCACTTTTTGCTGCGTTAGGGTAGATGTTCGAACTGGTCTCTCCCATTCTCCATCTTCGTCTCCTTAGCATGCCTTTCGGCTGCTGAAAATGAAGTTCCACATATATCAGAACCACCGGAAATAAAGTTAATGATCTGAGCATCTGCCGGCGGTGGAGGAGCTCTTTCAGGAACTTTCTCAGTATCCTGAATCCTTGAAGGTTTCCTTCCCAGCAATTCCTTCAAATACCCTTTGCTAAGAAGATGGCCAATTTCCTTCCTCAATGCTATACATTCATCAGTAAGGTGGTCAAAATCCTCATGATAAGCACACCATTTGGATTTATCCTTAGTAGCTCCAGGTTTATCAGTTTTCCTTGGCCATCTAGCCGTGTCACCTAAATTCTGCATAGCAAGTATTAGTTCATGATTATCCATAGAAAAACAATACTCAGATATTGGAGGGTAATCCTCATCGTCTTCGTCTTGTTTAACTGCATTCACATTATGATTGTCATGTTTAGAGTAAGACTTGGATCGATTATTCTTAAAGAATGATCCTTGCTTTTCCTGTTTCAAGGATCCTGAGAGTCTCTCCTGGATCCTTTTGTCATCCTCTAAACGAATGAACCTCAATGCCCTGTTCCTCACTTCATCTAAATTCCTGCAAGGTTTCAAAACAAGTCATCATAGAATGAGGAATCCCTAAGCAAGCCCATTTTGAATGCCTCCACAGCAGTGGCAATATCCATATTAGGAATTTCTAAGGATTCTCGACTAAACTTAGTGATGTAATTTCTTAATGATTCATCACGGCCTTGAGTTATTCTATACGAATCACTAGTTAATCGTTCAAAAGTTCTACTACATGAAAATTGGTTATTGAACAAATTAACTAGATGAGAAAATGAAGTAATTGAGTAAGGAGGAAGACTTAGCAGCCATTTGAGTGCTGATCCGGTGAGTGTGGATCCGAAGCCCTTGCAAAGGCAGGCTTCCTTCAATCTTTATGGAATGGGATTGATCTCCATCCTTTCCCGGTATTGTGCCACATGCTCCTCTGGATCAGTTGTACCGTCGTAGAGCTTCATGTTGGGGTTTGAAAGCGTTTTGGTATCTTAGCATTGCATATAGGGGGTGCAAAACCCGACACCCTGTGACTTCCATCCGGGATCTCAGGAATGGGCTTGACCACTCTTGGAACACTGGATATCATATCCTTAAGCTTCTGGAGCTCCCGTGCCATAGCTTGATTGATACCTGTGTCCTGCATGGAACCATAATTAGTACCAAAAGACGTATTGAAATTGTTACCTCCTGACTGGTTTGGAACCGGTATCGCAGAAGTGTATCCAAAAGTAGACACTTCAGGTGTAACAGTTGGACCAGATAAAGCAAGAGTCTACATAGGGATGAAGTCCCCTCTGTGAACTTCAGAATCCTTGAACATCTGACTCCCTAAAGTTCCTTGATCCTGAAAGACATTAGGTCCAAGATACATGGGTGCTGAAGGTCTCTGAAGATACTCCATGGAACCTTGAACCTGGGATGAGAATCCTTGATGCTGGAAGTAAGATACGTTAGGTGGAACCGACTCCAAGTATCCTCCCGAACTGAGGTAGGATCCTTGATGCTGATATGAGGATCCCTGAGGCTGGAATGGGGATCCATAATGTTGGAAATGAGATGCTTGTGGCTGCGTCATTGCCAATGATCCATGCTGTAATCTGAGGATCCTTGATACTGAACACCAGATGCCTTGGAATGCTGAATGGTTGTCGCTGGAGTGGCGAAATCCAATGACCTGGGCACCAATGGAGAATGATCATCCGTTGATCTCTTCTGTTTCTTGATTTCGTCAATTTCACGAAGGATCCTCTGGTTAGTTTTGTCCTGTTGTTCCAAATATCCTTTCATCTGCAAAATCAAATTAGACAGATCATTGTTAGTAGGTGTAGAGGATGAAACAGTAGAAGCCTTCGAGAAAATTGCTGTTGGCTTCTTCTGAGCATTATCAGCACTCCTCGCCGGTGCAGTGGGAATGGGAGGCAACGATGCACAAGTATGAGATGAGGTAACTGCCGGCATGGCACTTGAAGCAGATTTTCATGAGAAGCCATGTAGTTGAAAAGAATGGATGAAAATGAATGAAATAATCGGAATTTTTATAATTGAAGCACTGATTGCCCCACGTGGGCGAAACCAAACTTTGAATGTGAGGTTGAGTGCTTGGTTAAATGACTAAGTGTGTGATCAAATATTGAAAGCAAATGACAATGAAGACAATGATTTGTACGAAGAAAAAGCCCTTGATCAAGAGTTGATCTCCGGGCATAAAAACCTCGGGTGATGGAAACTACCGATCACCAACTATATTGAATACAAAGATTACAACTTTGGAAATACTGAGCTTGTTACAATAAGAATTCTAATGTGTGTTTGAGAGAGTAGCAGTAGTGTGTACGCGAATGTGTGTTCGGTCAGATTGTATATCTATCAAGCTCAATATCCCACTAAATATCTAGCTAATCTAATTAACTAACTCTCCGAAATCCATGCAAGCTCCCCACGTTCACATATAACGGTCATGGCTTCACTCGCACGTGCTATATTCAGCATATTCCTCCGCTATTCCCGTGTTGACTCGTTTATATTACCTGCATACGTAAACTAACACAAAGGAACAATTGTTAGCTAACATAGATATAAGTTAGGATCCTTGATCCTTAGACTCCCTGCAATTTCCGTTAAGGATCTGTGATCCAGGTCTAGTCTCAGGATAGATGATCCTCGGCATAAATTCCATGCCCTAACAATTCTTATTAGGACACACGACATGAAGATCAAATTTAACTCGGTGCTAAAGATACGCGGCATCTCGGTATCAACCACAACACCACCTCAGCTGTTGTGGTACCGAAACGTTTTGGGGACGAGGAGGATGAAATCACCAAAGATACCAAATGGCCTTATGTATGTTTATGGGATTCATGGGTCAAAACCAACCAATTGGAATTTGTTTAAAAGTATGGATACTCTTCATTTTGGAGAGAACAACATCACATCTCAAGTAAACTGTACCATAATAATGTTCGCTTTGTGACCAATGCATTGCCTATCCAAGAACTCACGTTTTATTTTTCATCCGATGAATTGTTTGTACAGGTTAAACATGTTTTGGTAGATAAGATTTCCACTTCCTTATCAAGGAAGGTTTTGTTCTCCCCCATAACCATTGTGGAACTTACATCTCCAACCCCCTTTAAGGAACCCAACATCCTCACTTGCATACTTGCCCGACCCCTAACTTTAATACCATTGGTAAGAGCCAAGTAAAATGTGTCAAGAAATTATCCGTTTTTCCCTTATGGGTCGCCCATCTAGGAACTCAAAGTTTTTTTTTTCACCTGGCGAATTTCTCACCCATGCAATGTCTTGTTAGAGAAAGCTCCCATTGTCTTTATAAGGAAGGTTTCGTTCTCTCCCTTGTCCGAGGGGAACTACTTTCGATCTTGGACTCGTTATGGCAAAGATAAATTGAAATATGGTGATATGACGCTAATATACAAAAGAGAGTTTTGTGTGATATATAAGAAAGAGTACCTATACCTTTTGGACTTATGGGCCTTCCTTAGGCCTTTTAGGTTGTCTTAACCCGATCTAACCCAAAAGGGGTAAGAATTGTCATGTTTAAGTTTCAAGGCAAGTATAATTATAATTTTATAAGAGAAAAATGCCCGAATAGTCCCTGTAGTTTACTCAGATTTCAACTATAGTCCCTACACTTCTAAAATTACAGCTATAGTCACCAGCTTTTACATATTCGTTCTCGGATAGTCCCTAGCTGTGGATGGAGGTTAGTGTTTGGTGTTAAGTGGGTGTGAAATGACCTAAATACCCTTAGTGTTAAATTAATAACTAAAATAAATATAATTAATATTTAAAGATTTATGTGGGACCTACCACCCACCCCACCACTTCATCTTCCCCACCTTTCACCACCACCACCACCACCGCCGTCTCCACCTTTCACCACCATACCACCAGCACCATAACACCTCCACAAATCCGGGTTTCTTCACAATTTCACAATATTTCATTTCTAAATACCAAATCCCCCTAAACCCTCACCACCCCCGGAATCCACCGTACTTGCCACCATCGAACCACTGGAATCCATTTTGCTTATCACCATCACCTCCCCCACCTCCATGCCGAAAAAAAACAAACCACTCTGCTGGCAATAACTTGTCCACCACCATAACCACCATCCCCAGGTAAACTCTAATCGATTTTTCCAATCGGTAAAACAACATGTCCACCAAAATAAGTTGCCGACAAAAAACCCACCACGACAAAAACAGATCTAGTGGAAGCGATTAAACTCCAATCGATATTTATGGTTACATACCTCAATCAATCTGATTCTCCTCTAAAAATACACACACAACTACATGTTCTTGGTGTTTCTTAATGAGATCGTCAATGGCGGTTGAAGATGAACTCATGAACATGAAAATCTGAAGCAATCGAATTTTAGAACCATTGATTTATGTTTTTTGATTTTCGATTTCTCTTTAAAACTATACAGGGTCTCATCAATGGCGGTCACAATGTTTTTTATTTCAGACTTGAGAGAAAAACAGGGAAAAAGGTGGGGTGGGGTAGGAAAAAGATGGGACCCACTTTTAATAAAAAAAGGTAATAACCGGTTTATTGTTTTAATTATTTTTATTGAAGTAAGGGCAATGTCGTCATTTCACATCCACTTAACACCAAAAACTAACCCACATCAGCTTCAATGACTATCCGAGAGCGAATGTACAAAAGTTGGGAACTATAAGTATAATTTTATAAGTGTAGTGACTATATGTGAAATCTTAGCAAACCAATGGACTATCCAGTCATTTCTCATTTTAAAATTATCTTTTTAAACATTTTCAAATAATAATTCTTTATACACTCAAATTTTTAAACATTTTCAAAATAATAATTCTTTATACACTAAAAAATATAATGATAACAGGTAACAAGTAATTAAATATAGAGTTAGTCCAAATCTGTAACAATTATCAAGGTTGTTTGGCAAGGATCTATATAAAAGTTTGATTTCAACGACCACGATGTCATCTTTTGTATTTTATTAACTTAAAAAAATACGTACATAAATTATCACCCCATGTTCCTATCATTTAATATTTTAATGTATTAAAATAATTAATTTATTAAAACACAAGTAAAATAAACTTTTATATTCATACAAATATATAATCATCTAATAAAGAAACCTTACTTTTGACATAAACTTATATTAAACACTCAGAATTTAATCAATCCAATTTAAAATACACATTATACGAAACATGAGCAATTGGGTATTTTATGAATGTTGTATAAAAAGACAAGACTATACTTGTTGATATCTTTGAATCATGAAATGTGTACTACAAGTTGATAATACACATTAATTGCCATGAACATGTTTAATCCGCTTAATAAAGTAACAAACACAGCGTGTCACTTTTAATTAAACATGTCAACCCGTAAAATGTTTAGCCCGCTTAAGAAAGTAATAAACACAGCGTGCCACATTTAATTAAACGTATCAATCCGTTTAAATTAAAAATATACATTTTTAAGGTGAGAACCTTTACGTCATGTTCAATCAATTATCACAGTATGTCAACCCGTTTACAACTTGATTACACAGCCTATTTACAACACGCTTGAATCGTTTAGATAAATTTACTACACATATCATCATTAACAAACAACTTTCATGTTAATAAACAGTCTAGACTAGATAGATGACATGATCAACTACAACAAAGAAAGTACACAAAATCAAACATCAACATTAGTTCAAGCACTTATTCAACAAGTTGATGATCAAGACTTCAAAGTTCATCAAACACCTCTCATTGATCATCTTCTTCATATTCAACACTTCCAAGCTGAAGCCGTCATCAACTCGCGATTCTGCCAGCAAAGCACAAGCGATGCCTGCCTCTTCTCGAGGTGAAATCCCTGAACTTGCATCCTCTTCAACACACATTCGGCTTGCGTTTCAGCAAAGTTACTAAACCCGACAGGCACGTACCCTCCGGCTGCAAATAGCGACTTCCAATGAGGCATTGGCTCGGGAAATTGAAGTTTGCCTGACACCATCCGTTCGATTTGAGACTGAAACAGGTACCATTCGATCTTGTTTGATGTGTCTGAAACAACATTAGCGCCATCAATGGAGTCCAGCAAAACTTCATAGTACAGGAGACCCTGAAGAAGGTAACGTGGGAAGGGTAAATCCGTCCTTTCACACCCACGGTCGAACGACACTACGATTTTCGGTGAGAGTTGCTTCACGAAATGGAGAATCGAAGGAATTGCAGATAAGGCGAGTGCAAGCCGACCAAATTGGGAAATTCACCGCAATTGTTTCGTTTTCAGAAACTGAAAACCATCGCGGATCAAATGAATCAAAGTTGACAACTTCAAGCTCGAAAGAAATCCCGATTTCTTGAGCGAGTTGTGACAAGTTTTCATGCATAAGTCCAAGTTCTAGTGGATGGTGTGTCGAAGGTGACGCAAATGCGGTAATCTTTAGCGAACATCCTCCACCGTCACTACCATTGTTTGTAATCGGAAGTTCTTGAATGAAAGACGCCCACTGCGCACCAAACCCGATATCAAAATCGATGATGTGAATGTTTTTCGCATCTCCAAGAGCCTCAAGAAGTGTCTGGTTCGAAGTGAAATTCATAAACTGAATAACCGGAGAAACTTCAGAAAACATTTTATAAGCTCCCATCTTGAACATACCATTAAAATGTGGAGTAATTCTGTTCGGATTCAGATTCGACTGTAACTGCATTTGCATAGCTTCTTTGAAATAAAAAGCCGCCCTTTGAAAAGGCTTACTTGGAGTCAGACCCGAAGCGAACTGGTGATTGAGCCGCGCCAATATCCCTTGCGCGTGTGAGCGGTTCCCAGAGAGCATTAGCTCCGCCGCAGCAAATAACTGGTCACAGATAACCTGGTACTGGTGGTGGTGGTGGGATGACGGTACCGAACTTTGTGGTGGTTCTTGTTTTACCACCGCCACCGGAGACGGTTTCTTGACCAGTAATTCATGACCCTGATTCAAAATCGAAACTTTTTGCAAACCCGGATTCAAATTCGAATCTTTTTCAAAACCCGGATTCAAAATCGAGTTTTTTTGAGAACCCGGATTCAAAATCGAGTCTTTTTGTAAACCCGGATTCAAAATCGAAGCTTTTACAAAACCCGGATTCAAAATCGAAACTTTTTGATGACCCAGATCAGAAACAGGGGATTTCTGAAGATTGTGGTGGTAGAACTGCTCTTGAGGTGGTAATGGTGGCAACAAATTAGGATTTTGTGAATTTTCAGACAGGGTGGCTGGAGGGGCATTTTGGTAAATTTGGTTACACTGCAACAGCTGTTGTAAGCTCAAAGATGAGTCATCAAAGTCACCGGAGATCCACCGGAGAGACTGGTCTTGTGCAGATTCAGATAACAAACTTTCAAAGTCTTCCAACCCAACACCAAATCTTTGTTGTATAAGTTCAAGTTCAGGTGGGATGGGGTGCAACTCCGGCCACTTTTGGTGAAGGTGGTTGCCGGAGACACCTAGCATTGGTGGAGTAGTGGTGGTGCAGCCACCACTGCCGCCGCCCACGGAGGAGGAGGGGGTGGAGGTTGAGGTTGAAGGGCTAGGACTCCTTGTGTCCAGAACTGATATGGGTTCATTGTTATTGTTGTTGCAACTAAAACTGACTTCTTTTAAGTTGTGTGAGTCTAAAGAAGATTGAAAAGTTGCAACTTCAAATGCTATACCTCTCATCTGTTGTCAAACAAACTGAAACCCTAAAAAGATTTAAAATGGTTAAGAAAATAGTTACACATTTTTTTTATTTTAAAAAATGAGCTTAATGTGACAAGCAAAAAATATCTTGGTTTTTTCATGTCAAAAAATGAAAAGGGTGGTGTGGGTATGCAAGATTTGGAGCTTTTAGATGGGTTCAAAATTCAAAATGAAGTTCATGAAACAATAGTGAAAAGGAAAAATCCTAAAGCCCACCAAATAATGCAAGAAATTATTAACTTTCAAGAAATCTTGATTACTTTTAGTCAAAATGTGATTTTTTTTTGTGAGTTTGTAAGGTTTGGAGGTTTGAGATATGTTCAAAATGAGCTTTGATGTAACAAAACTCAGTTTCTAAAAAAATAAAAAAATCCAACAAAATTGCAAGATTCTTGATTTTTTTTACTCGAAAAATGATATATTTTTTTATGGGTTTAACAGATTTGAAGCTTTGAGATTAGCTCAACTAATGAACAAGAAAGAAAACCCATCAAACCCCACAAAAAAAAACCAACATAAATAAATTAGCAAAAAAAAAAGAACAAATTTCAAGAAATCTTTGCCTTTTTAGCCAAAAGATGAGAGCTTTTTACTAGGTTTTGTTATTTGCTTCAGATTTGAATTCATGTAACTGATAATCAGAGACCCAATTGATGATGACACTAACCTTTTATCTTCATATCACTATTTGAGCTCCATCTTTCTGCTTCTGCTTCAAATTGTATCTTCTCTCTCTCTCTCTCTCTCTCTCTTCTGTGTGTGTTTTCTCTCTCTAGAATTTGATAGAAGTGTAGGTGTGGCTTTGGTCTGTGGTGCTATCCTGATGTAGGAGGCCTGTGGTGTCCCTTCTTGTTTTCTGACATAGATGGATGTGTACATCATTAAAATAAAAGGTACTAAATTAAAGTTCTTTTTCTTCTCCCTCTCAAGATTGAAAATGACATGGTAAAATTTCCTACCAACACCTACAAAAATTACTTTTACAATTTTACACCAATCTAATTGTTGACATCATAACTCGTTTCGGTTTATTACGTTATTGATACAATACCGACACTTAGAATGAAAATCGGAAGATAAGATTTAAAAAGTAAAGTCGTGACATACCAAAAGGTTATCAACACGTGTTTTAATCGAGCACAAACCATAAAAACAAATACTAATAATGGTTCCCGTAGTAGATACTGGTATTGATGTTCGGTCAGAATCAACATGGTAGCGTTTGTAACGCTCCGCGTTTCTATACTTTCTATATTTGGAAACCTTGTATCGTACTTCTATTTTTAGTAAGCGTTGTATCTTGTATTCGTCTTTCGTTGTACATGTTGTAAACCGAGACTTGGATTGTAATGAGAAACTCGTATTTTATCCATATTATGTTAATCATAGTCTTGTTACACTTATACTTGTTCATACTTTAAACATGTAAACATATTCGTGGTACTCTCAATCGTAAACGTGTCATAACTTGCAAACATGGTATGTATGCGATCGAGACTTAAACGTGAAACTTGTAATCGTTAAACTAAATTCGTTACAAAAATATAATTACCTATTCATTTATTAAGTTAATTAATTTAATTAATATTAATTAATTAAATTAATTAATTAAATTAGTTAATAAAATTAATTAATTTCTTTTTACAAAAAAATTTAAAATGCTAATTTATATATATAATATATATATATATATATATATATATATATATATTCATAACTTGCAAACATGGTATGTATGCGATCGAGACTTAAACGTGAAACTTGAATCGTTAAACTAAATTCGTTACGAAAATATAATTACCTATTCATTTATTAAGTTAATTAATTAAATTAATTAATTAAATTAGTTAATAAAATTAATTAATTTCTTTTTATAAAAAATTAAAATGCTAATTTATATATATATATATATATTATATAACATTTTGAATTTAAATGTTAATATATATCTTCTTTAATAAAGTCCAAGGTTTAAAGTGTAATTCTTGGATTCTCAAACTACAGGGGCCATTCTTGTCATACATATAAACTGATTCAACGAGTTTTTAAATAAAAATAATAATAATTCAACAAAACCGGATCCGCGGGACTCGAACCCGGGACCTCCGGTTCACTAAACAAAGCCTCAACCACTCCCACTCACACCACATATGAAGGAACCCGGAAACACAAAGCATTTAAGCTTAGTTTCCGGGTCGGATCCAGACGCAAAGGAGGGCGGCAGCAGCGGGTTTTGGGCGGGATTGGGTTGGTTTTTTTAGTTTTTTATCAACTTTTAACACTTAATAACCCACCTAAACTCACCTAACAACTAACCTAACTCATCCCTATAAAAACCACCTCTAATCCAAGCATTTTTACACTTTAATCTCTCTCAAATCACCTCAAGATCCTTGCAACATCAGATTTTCGAGCAGATTGTATACCTCTTACTAAAGTGAGTGTAACTCACTTATTTCTTAATGAAATCACTCCATTCTTTTTCCTACTTGCTTGGATAAACTTTGGGTTGAATTCCTAGGGTTCTCTATGGAGAATCCAGACCTGGAAATGCCCCAAAATGTCCACAAACTTTCTGTTTTGTCTAAACTTTTATCAAACTTGTGTTTTAACTTCAACAAACTTGTGTTCTTGTGCTTACAATCAAGCTTATGATTAGTAAAGCCTAACCAAGCTTGTTAACATGAACTAAGGGCTGTTTTAACACCCTAAACTTTCTGTTTTTGAAGAGCATTGAGCTCACAAGTGATGCAAGTTCTTAAACTTGTTCATGTATGTCCACAAGGAAGCTTGGGCTATCCTAACTTGAGACCACACATCACTTGATGATTTTTCATCAGGATCCCAAGATAGTTTGCTAGACTTAAAGTGTCACAACCCCACAAAGCCGTTGACGATTGTCCTCGTGTGCTCGTCGGGTTGTTGAATACTTGGCTACTTGGTATCTAGATGACACCTTATCATTCTTGTCTTTACATTCTTGTATAGTATATAGTTCTTGTACCCTCCTTGTTACCAATGGTAACTTGTGTAGTGGGGAACATAATCGAGGTTCAAAGTGGATGGTTTAACCTCCCACCTCATACTTCACATACATGACACTAGAGGTTACAAAGTGGATGGTTCATCCCCTCACCTCCTACATGATTATAATGATATATATATAACTATATTATAATTCTAAAACCGAAACCTTGATAATGAACTTATAGTCACCTATCAAGTTATTAAGTTTAACACTAAAGTATGTAATTCCTTGTCACGATTCTAATAGGCCCCGAACCTATGAAATCACATCCAACTTGTAAGAGTTACTATAGTGTCAAAGAACGAGTGTTACATCTTAGTGAATACTTTCGTATCATAATACTTTATCAAACTTATTTTTAATCATGCTCGAATACTCCTAATCTCCCGTTGAAACTCTATACTCATACGCCTTGTTTCCTCTTGTAGGATAATTCGGCGTCATCCTCGAACCAACGTCTTCACGGATTGTCAAGTGTAGAAAAGACTTAGCAAAACCGTGAGTACACTCGACCCACTTTTGTTTATAACACTTTTCGGGTGTAACATGTTTCATATACAAAATCACGAACACTTAAACTTTATGAAACACACAAACGATCCCATATACATGAAAACTTGAATCTTATACTTGATGCTTGTCTTGGATATTCGTTATGCCATGCTTTAGTCATTAACTATTTTTAGCCTTCGTTTGACATGCTTAGCGCTATAGGAATTCACGCATCCACCTCCATCGTGTTATTCGTGAGGTCATGTTAAAACATCGTGATTGTGTTAAGGGTTTGATTATTAGTATTGCATGCCTTGATATTGCTCTTGTATAGATTTGGTTGCCATGAGGATTGTTTAAACTTATTCGTATACGTATGCTATGCCTAAACTTGTGTACTCGCCTTTGCTTTCGCATTGACATTATTTTAAAACATGTTACAGGTTGAAGGAGATGATGCTATGAAAACAATATAGAAAGGACTAGATACACACAAATTAGACGTTAGGTTTAATGTCGATGTATCAATTTTGTTATGACTTTGCAAATGTTTTGTTGTTCTTTGTTTTGTTACATTGATGTATTTGACAATTCTTATGAAATGAAATACGGTTTAATTAATTATTGTCACTTAATAATGTTGTGAGCAATGAGCAATCTCGTTTTCGTCTCATCCCGATGTTTCTCGCCATCGGTTGGGGTGTGACAGCGTTATTGCGAAATTAACGCATTTTCAATGAATTAAAATCGGAACCTATAGAAACGAATATTGGTACCGCTACCCACTTGTTCGGGCGGTATTTGTTCAATTTATCACAGTATAGAACAAAAAAATCAATCATATGTGATATGTTTAATTTTAAACAAAACTTTGATAATGCGTGACAATGGTATATCTAGAGTTTTATAAACCAATACACTATATTATCAAATAAAGAAAAAGGTAAACGGCATCACTTTATAAAAAAAACAACACTCTAGTTGAGGTAACTTACATTTATGCTTCTCGAAATTTTACAAAGCATTACACTCTGTTATTAGAATAGTGAGAAGAGTAAGCGTAGTCACTTTATAAAAAGAATGTGAGGTACCAATGATACATGTACTGCCACACCCCAACTGATGGCGGAAACATCGGGGCGTGGCACTAGGCGAACCAGATTGTCTCATGAGAAATTCCATAACACTATTCAAGCGACAATATTTAAAAGTCAATATCCCATACTATCAACATATAATCCTCAAATAAGTTTCAAAATACCAAGTAATCTCATAAAACAATTCAAGTTCGATCTCCCTAGATTTTATTACAATGCGTTTCTAAAAGTAAGATCCTAATCCATTCTAGCAAGAAGTCATCAACCTGCCACATATGTTAAAATAAAACGTCAATGCAATTAAGTAAAATTGAGCATACAAGTTTGAGTACAATATAGCTATAAAAGCGTTTTAACATACACCACATGACACACGTAAGAGTTGTGAACTATGTATCTACTAGATTCATGTAAACCAACAAACCGCGATTGATCGAGGCATGCGAACAAGTGTCCACATCCTAAAGGGAAAATAAATGCGAAATAAAAATGTGAGCCTTAACAACCCCGGGCCTCCGGGTGGAGGGTCAACCTCTAGCTAGCTATCATGTTAAGGGTGGCGTACTAGCAATCAAGAACACATACAATTCAGCAGATTTCATGTATAGTCATGTATAGCGGATAGTGAATAAGCGTTTGTATTGTGTGATGTGATTTGATATAAGAACATATGTGACACCCAAAATTGCTAAGCGTAAAGGGGTTCAAGTATACTCACCGTCGGTGCTTAGAGAGAGATACGGGATCTGACGTGGGTTGAGGAGAGCGCCGGATCAGCCTGTAAGTGAACAAAAGTGCATCAGTCTTCCGAAATGTTGAAACGGTTAACGGTTGAAGGAAACAGAGTACATGTTCGGGCGAACTTGACTGTTTGGACTTACTGGAGGCACAAGTTCGGGTGAACTTGTCTTGTTTCCTGATAAACTGGACAAGTTCGGGCGAACTTGCCCTGTTTGTTGAGGTGTGATATAAGTTCGGGCGAACTTGTCCTGATCCCGAACGAACGAACGAGTGACAAGTTCGAACGAACTTGATGTTTTCCGAGCGAACTTGACTGTTTTGGCATCCAATTCGTGTCGTTTGCTGAGGAAATCGAGTGTCCATCCCTCCAACCTTATGCTACTGAGAAAAACCTAGACTGGAGAGGTCTTTTGGAGCGAGTTTTAGCCATTTTACAGAAACTCAGACTAATCCGGGCGAACTTGATGGTTCGTACGGGTTAGTCCAGTTTGTGCAAAGTGACGATTTCGTCCTTGTGCTTCCGGATCTGAGTATTTTGCTTGACAACATCTCGTTCCACTTCAAAGTGAACGAAACATACGTCATTTAGTCCCAATCTTGTGTAAAAATCGATGTTTAAAAGGTTTTACTTAGATCTAAGTATAGATCTAAATGAATAACAGAAGTTTTGTATAAAAAGATGAAGATTTTCGTAAACAGAAAAGTTTTGATGAAATCGAAAGTAAGACCTTTTGCAAAATCGTTGTAAAACGTTGTTGTTTGCATGAAAATGGGTTGATTCTTACTTGGAAATCAAGGGTTTTCGGTTTCGGGAGGTTTCGGGTGAACTTGCAGCAAGGAGTGCACGAATGAGGGTGTTGGGTATTTATAGGTGAGGTGAGAAAGAGCTAGAAATGATCAAGTTCGGTCGAACTTGTCACAAGTTCGGGCGAACTTGATGAATTTCCTTGATTTGGAAGCCAGTTAGGGCGAACTTGGCTGAAATACTGAGTTCTGATAGCCTGAGCAAGTTCGGCCGAACTTGGCCTATTGGCCAAGTTTTGTTTGTTATTATCGCGTTAAGCGTTCGTTTGGCGATTCGGTTCGTATTAGATAGTTATATTAAGCGTTTTAGCGAAGCGTTAAGCGTTATATTATCATTGAATTGAGATAGAGCGAGTTACGTGAGTGTGCGAGTGTTTTAGCGATAGTAATCCATAACACAAACAAACAAAACACATATAAAACATAATTCCACATGATTACTGCATTTTGCGATGCGATGGCACAAGTGGTTATTGTACAACAATACACTCGGTTATTAAAGTAACACAGTTACTTGTGATTGCGTTTGAATTAGCGTTTAATAAGCGATTAGATGCGATATTGATGTGACAAAATATATTATCTTAACATAAACTTTTCCATAATCAAATCCTAGAGTACGATGAACGAAATACACAGATGAAGGAATAAAATAAATAACAATGAAATTGCGAGTTGTTACAGTCTCCCCTACTTTAAGAAATTTCGTCCCGAAATTTAAGTAGTGGTCGTAACAAAAAGATGTGGATATTTAGCCTTCATGTCACTTTCAAATTCCCAAGTGAACTCGGCACCAACGTTTGCCTTCCCATCGGACTTTCACAATAGGAATGCGAGAGCATCATAGTTTCTTGGTCTCTCGGTCCATGATTTCTACTGGCTTTTCCACGAAGTGAAGAGTCTCGTTTATTTGCAAATCCTCGAGAGGAACATGGAGATTCTCTTCAGCTAGGCATTTCTTGAGGTTCGAGACGTGGAAAGTCGGATAGACGTTGTTAAGTTCTGCCGGTAGTTCGAGTCTAAAGGCCACTTTGCCAATTCTTTCCAGAATCTTAAAGGGACCCACGTATTGTGGCGCTAGCTTTCCCTTCTTTCCGAAACAGATCACTCCTTTCCAAGGTGCAACCTTTAAGAAAACGTGATCTCCTACTTCGAACTGTAGGGGCTTGCGGCGTTTATCGGCATAACTCTTTTGGCGACTCCGAGCTTTGAAGAGATTGTCTCTGATCTGGAGGATCTTGTCTGTCGTTTCTTGAATTAGCTCGGGACTGGTGATTTGTGCTTCTCCGAACTCGTACCATGCAATAGGCGATCGACATTTTCTTCCGTACAATGCCTCAAAATGAGTCGTTTGAATACTAGTATGATAACTATTATTGTACGAGAATTCTATTAAAGGTAAATGCGTATCCCAATTACCACTGAAATATATGATGCACGCACGAAGCATGCCTTCGAGGGTGCGGATCGTGCGCTCAGTCTGACTGTCGGTGTGAGGGTGGAAAGCGGTACTGAGGTTAAGCGTAGTACCTAGAGCGGATTGAAAAGTCTCCAAGAGACGTGAGGTAAAGCGACCATCGCGGTCAGAGAGGATGTCACGAGGCGTCCCGTGTCGACAAATGACTTCGTCGGTATAGATTCGTGCTAATCGTTCTACTTTAAAGTCTTCTCGCATGGCAATAAAGTGAGCTGATTTAGCAAGACGATCAACGATAACCCAAATGCTATCGTGGCCAGAGGAGGTGCGAGGGTGTTTCGTAACGAAGTCCATGGTTATGCTCTCCCACTTCCACATCGGGATTTCGGATTGTTCGAGCAAACCAGAGGGCCTTTGATGTTCGGCTTTAACTTTCGAACAAGTTAAGCACTTTGAGACGTAAACGGCGATATCCTTTTTCATTCCCGGCCACCAATACTTAGGACGAAGGTCCTAGTACATCTTGTCGGCTCCAGGATGAATGGAGTATCGAGATTTATGAGCTTCGGTCATTAGCAACTCTCGAAGATTATCACGGCTAGGAATCCAAATACGATCGAGGTAATAACAAATACCGTTGGGTTTAACTACGAGCTGAGTTTCGGCACCACGTTTCATTTCTTTTTAAGGGTATTCTCGTTAAAACAAGCAAACTGGGCGGAGCGAATCATAATTTCGAGGTTATTCAAAGCTTGAGAGTCACGAACACTATACACATAGCTTTGTCGACTGAGAGCATCGGCTACAACGTTTGCTTTGCCAGGATGGTAGCGTATCTCACAATCGTTATCGTTGAGAAGTTCAACCCACCTGCGTTGGCGCATATTCAGTTCCTTTTGATTGAAGATATGTTGTAAGCTCGTATGGTCGGTGAAGACCGTACACTTAGTACCGTAAAGGTAGTGTCACCATATCTTCAATATCAAAACAACTGCACCGAGTTCGAGATCGTGGGTTGTGTAGTTCTTTTTGTGGATCTTGAGTTGTCGAGATGCATACGCGATAACCTTGTCTCGTTGCATGAGAACACAACCAAGACCAAGATTAGAGGCATCACAATAAACAAGAAATCGTCGTTTCCGTCGGGTAGAGCGAGTACATGAGCGTTGCATAGCATACGCTTGAGAGTTTGAAAGGCTTCCTCTTGTTTGGAATCCCAAACGAAAGGTTTGTCCTTATGAGTTAAAGCGGTAAACGAAACGACGATTTTAGAAAACTCGGCGATGAATCGTCAGTAGTAACCCGCCAATCCAAGAAAGAAACGGATTTCGGATGCATTCTTTAGCGTAATCCAACTCTTTACAGCTTCAATCTTTGCAAGTCGACGTGAATTCCTTGACTCTTAACGATGTGGCCGAGAAATTGGATTTCTTCGAGCCAGAATTCACATTTAGAGAACTTAGCATAAAGACGATTACCTTGGAGAAGTTCAAGGACTAACCGAAGATGGCGTGCGTGTTCGTCTCTCGACTTCGAGTAGATAAGGATGTCATCGATAAACACAATGACAAAACGGTCTAAGAAAGCTTTACACACACGGTTCATCAAATCCATGAAGACCGCGGGTGCATTTGTGAGACCGAAAGGCATGACCACGAATTCAAAATAGCCATAACGAGTACGAAAGGCGGTTTTTGGAATATCTTCTTCCGACACGCGTAACTGATGATAACCGGAACGTAGATCGATCTTAGAAAAACAAGTAGCACCTTGAAGCTGATCAAACAAGTCGTCGATTCGAGGAAGAGGTAGCGGTTCTTTATCGTAAGCTTATTAAGTTCACAATAATTGATGCACATTCAGAACGTCCCATCTTTCTTTTTCACAAAAAGAACGGGTTCGCCCATGGTGAAGTGCTCGGGCGTATGAAACCTTTATCAAGAACTCTTGAAGTTGGCTTGATAGCTCGCGCATTTCGGATGGTGCAAGGCGAGGAGCTTTAGCAACGGGAGTAGCACCAGGAATTAAATCGATACGGAATTCAACATCACGAGTAGGGGGTAAACCGGGTAAATCGTCGGGAAAAAACTTTAGGAAATTCACAAATAACGGTACGTCTTTCCAGGTTTTCTTTTCTTTCTCCGGGTTCACGATGTGGGCTAGGAAGCAACGCAATGCTTTCGCAATGCTTGCTCGCTTGGGTACATGACATAAGCATCAACTTCTTTGAGGAGTCTCGCCATAGACATGTAACTGATCACTGTTAGGAGAGGAAAACGAATCATTTTATCGAAGCAGGCAACTTCAGCATGATTTTCACGAAGTAAATCCATGCCTACTATGATATCGAAGCTTCCTAACTGCATAGTATGAGATTGATCAGGAAGACGTGGTTGTTGAGATCGAGAGTACAACCACGTAGGACGGAGTTAACAGTAACGGTTCTTCCGGTGGCGACTTCAACATTGAAAGTCTTTGGGAGTTTAGTGCGTTTACATTTTAAAACCTTTTCGAATTCTAACAATACCAAACAATTATCGGCACCAGTATCAAATAAACATGAAGCATAAATACCATTAACGAGAAACGTACTGTTGGCAACATTGTTGTCGTTCTGAGCCTGGCAATGATTGAGATTAAAGGCTCTTCCACGCACAGCCTGTGGTTGTTGCTACTGCAGCTGCGGTGGTGGCTGCTGCTGAGGCTGAGGCTGTTGTTCCTGCTTCACGGCTCTGTTAGGGCAGACATTGCTGATGTGGTTTGGATCACCACAAGTTTTAGCAAGCACGTGCCTTTGGGGCTGGTGCTTGCGGCTGGTGCTTGCAGCTGGAACTGCTGCTGATTGGCCTGAGGAGTACGAGGTGGAGCTGGTGCTGCTGGTGCTTGAGGAGCTGGCTGGCGGGGACCTGAACGGAAACTGACAGTGAAATGGCCGTATATGTTGCAGTTGGTACAGAAACGGCAATTGCCTCCAACCGCATGGTGATAAGTGCACTTTGAGCACAATGGGTGAGGACCAGTATACGCACGCTTTGCTGGAGGTGCGTTTGGTGTAGCAGACTGAAGCGGCTGAAGGTTCGGTGGTCAAGAAATGCACAGTTCTTGTTCGGGCTCTCTCTCTTGCGACCTCGGCGACTGGACTTTGATTCTCGAGACTGATCGGTAGGACACTCGGCTTAGTGATAGCTTGGTTTGCGACTTTGTTGTGGCTTTTGAAGTAACCTGCCTGAACGCGCTTGTCATTGATCTCTGTGGCTAGCTGATAAGTTTCCTCAATGGTGGTGAGTCGCACTGCTTGAACAAAATCAGCGACGCAATCCGGTAGAGCACTGAGGTATTTTTTTGATTGCTTTCTCAGTAGTGTCCACCTGACCGGGACAGATAATACTCAACTGCTTGAAAAGAGCTGTTAGACCAGCGTTGTCGCGGTCGTCTTGTTTGATATCCCAAAATTCGTTCTCCAGCTTTTTAACCTCATGAGGAGGAAATAATTCTTTCACCATGATTTCCTTGAGTTCCTCCCAAGTGAGCCCGTAAGCTTCGCTGTTCTTCGTTTGTTACGCTCCGCGGTCCACCAATCAAGAGCCCTCGATTTGGAACATGCCGGTAGCGTTGATGGTGCGCAGAGCTTCGGGACATCCACTTTGGCGGAAGGTAACCTCGATGGAATCGAACCAATGGAACATAGCACTTGGTCCTTCCGTGCCGGCGAAAGTGAGAGGTCCACATGCCTTGAATTGCTTAAAGCTGAAAGAGGACTTGGGTGTGTCGGCCTTTGAGTCCACTGACGTATTGCTGCTGGCAGCCTGGATTTCGCTGACGATTTGGGGAATCACTTTAGCCATCTGCTTGGCTACAAGCGAGGCGATTCGCTTGTCAGCGTTGTTGCGCTGGATGTTCATCCTTGTGTGAGATCCCATGGAAGACATCTACATTGAAGGATTTGATTGGAATGAGATTCGATTATGATAGGTTCATGTTCAAAAGTTTACTATTATTATTATTATTATTATTATTATTATTATTATTATTATTATTATTATTATTATTATTATTATTATTTTTCAATTAAGGCACAAACACATAAGCACGTATACACGTAAGCACATAAGCACATTATCACGTAAGCACATAATCACATAGGCACATAAGCATGTAAGCACATATTTTGCACGTATTCATCTTCAAACTAGACCATGCGTAGTGCGTACGAGATGCGATATAATTGCGTAATAAGCGAGTAAAGCTGCGTATGAGGACATTCGCGTAGGAGAGTTGAGCGTTTTAGTTTGGTTGGTGAATTAATTAGCGTTTAGATTACGAGAGTTGTGCGAGTTGTGCATATATCGATGTAGCGTAAAAGCGATGAATCAAGAAATCGAATAAGCATAAAATCCATAAATTTGAACACATAAATAATAAATAACCTCGATGATGCGTAAAATCGACGATTGCAGGCTTAAATCATTTGGGAGTGTCCTGGACTTTGAGACAGCGACTACCCAAAGTGGTTCGAGAATTCTCTGAGTTCGTACACACAATTTGGCCTAATAGACAAATGCTCTCGCCGTACAACGGTTAAAGGCATTTATCCTTCCAATTACGTCGTGTTCCGAGTCATCGAAATAATCGAGACTTTGGTGAGATTGAAAATCGAGTAGTGGAACTAGCTTATTAAGCTGCGGGTTTCCCCCTAACTTAACAACTTCATTCCTAGTTGTGGTCATGCTCACCGATCAAATCGGAAGTTTCACTAGATAGAAATGGAGATTTTCGTCGAGGTTTTGATATCCCTCCTAACTCAACGAATGTATCTCATGCGAGAGAATGCGTGGAGTGAATGATCTTGTCGAGAGTTCTTGGTTTTCACACCTATTCTCGACTTGATCACTCGTTTTGTGTGATACGAGCGTTCTTCACGTGCATTGTGGTAGCTTTAGGAAAAGCATACGTAGTTTAGAAGTCCGTTTCGAAGATGTGTGATCAAGTTCGGACGAAGTTGACCAACTTCGGGTGAACTTGATCTTTCAAGCGAACTTGTTATGTATGAGAGGGGACTGACAACTTCGGGCGAACTTGGTCAAGTTTGGGCTAACTTGATCAAGTTCGGGCGAACTTGATTAATTTCGAGAGAACTTGCCCCAACTTTGGGCGAACTTGTCAGTGCGCATCAGTTTCGAGCGTTTAATCGATGCGTAAGGGTCTGATTTGGTATCCTAACTATATACTAGGTCAAACAAGGCAGTTCTACCTAATTTTCCCTATAGTTATGGCTCTGATACCAATCTATCACACCCCAACCGATGGCGGAAACATCGGGGCGTGGCACTAGGCGAACCTGATTATCTCATGAGAAATTCCATAACACTATTCAAGCGACAATATTTAAAAGTCAATATCCCATACTATAAACATATAATCCTTGGAATCAGTACAAGTTCGGGGAACTTGTGTGCTTTCTGTCAAGAGTGGATCAAGTTCGGGCGAACTTGGTCACCAATCTGGTGAAAAGTTCGAACGAACTTGATGTTTTCCGAGCGAACTTGACTGTTTTGGCATCCAATTCGTGCATTTTCATGTTGTTTGCTGAGGAAATCGAGTGTCCATCCCTCCAACCTTAGGCTACTAAGCAAAACCTAGACTAGAGAGGTCTTTTGGAGCGAGTTTTAGCCATTTTACAGAAACTCGGACTAATCCGGGCGAACTTGATGGTTCGTACGGGTTAGTCCAGTTTGTGCAAAGTGACGATTTCTTCCTTGTGCTTCTGGATCTGAGTATTTTGCTTGACAACGTCTTGTTCCTTTTCAAAGTGAACGAAACATACGTCATTTAGTCCAAATCTTGTGTAAAAATCGATGTTTAAAAGGTTTTACTTAGATCTAAGTATAGATCTAAGTGAAAAACAGAAGTTTTGTATAAAAAGATGAAGATTTTCGTAAACAGAAGAGTTTTGATGAAATCGAAGGTAAAACCTTGTGCAAAATCGTTGTCAAACGTTGTTGTTTGCATGAAAACGGGTTGATTCTTACTTGGAAATCAAGGGTTTTCGGTTTCGGGAGGTTTCGGGCGAACTTGCAGCAAGGAGTGCACGAATGGGGGTGTTGGGTATTTATAGGTGAGGTGAGAAAGAGCTGGAAATGATCAAGTTCAGGCGAACTTGTCACAAGTTCGGGTGAACTTGATGAATTTCCTTGATTTGGAAGCCAGTTCGGGCGAACTTGGCTGAAATGCTGAGTTCTGATAGCCTGAGCAAGTTCGGGCGAACTTGGTTTTACCAAGTTCGGCCGAACTTGGCCTATTGGCTAAGTTTTGTTCGTTATTTTCACGTTAAGGTTCGTTTGACGATTCGGTTCGTATTAGATAGTTATATTAAGAGTTTTAGCGAAGCGTTAAGCGTTATGTTATCATTGAATTGAGTGAGAGCGACTTACGTGAGCGTGCGAGCGTTTTAGCAATAGTAATCCATAACATAAACAAACATAACACATATAAAACATAATTCCACATGATTAACTGCGTTTTTCGATGCGATGAGATGAGCGATGCGATGACACAAGTGGTTATTGTACAACAACACAATCAACTATTAAAGTAACACAGTTACTTGTGATTGCGTCTGAATTAGCGTTTAATAAGCGATTAGATGCGATATTGATGTGACAAAATATAATTATCTTAACATAAAGTTTTCCATAATCAAATCCCGAAGTACGATAAACGAAATACACGGAAAAAGGAATAAAATAAATAACAACGAAATTGCGAGTTGTTACATGTACGTTTGTGAGTCGATTACTTGTGCGTTACTTCTCAAAACTCGGTTTTCGTAAAAGAAAGTATACTCACACGTAGATAAAAAAATAGACATGTCGCAACATAATGCTGGTATTTTTTTTTAAACAATGTACTTCAAAAGTTATATAAAAAAAATTAGGGGTGTAAACATGCCGAGCCACTCTTAAACTACTCGAAATTGGCTCGCTAAAAACTCGAATCAAGTCAAGCTCGAACTTTTATTTAACCTCATTTAATAAACAAGCCAAGCCTCACATGTTTATATAATAATTATTAAATATTTTAATAAGTATTTAAATTATATTAGTTGTTATACATAAGAATTATGATATAAACAATTATATAATGTACATCATATCATATATAAAAATTATACATATATATATTTGTAAAAATTATAGATATGTATATACAAATAATAAATAGGTGGAGTTTGAGTTTTAGAAATAAAATTATAAATAACTTGATCATGAGCCCTATAAGGCTATTAAAGTTAAACGAGCTCAGTTTGAGCCTATACAAGCTCTAGCTCTGCTTGTTTACACCTAATACAAAATATACTCAAAATTAGCTATAATTAGGACGCCACGTGTCGGATAATGTTCAAGGGTGGGGCTTGAAGTTCAAGCCCCGCTACATATGATTTAATAGTACCAATGTCGGTACTAGTGTTTTTCGATGGGTACCAGCTCAATCCTTTTTCAATAAGAATATTATACTGCGTATTTAGTTTTTGTAAAAAAAAAAAAGCCAATGAACGAAAGTTATAAGAGAAATAAAATTATTGGCTTGAAGACATATATTATTCATAGTGCAAGGTTATCACTAAGATATATTTATTTTGAGTTAAATGCCATTGTAGTCCTTGTGGTTTGGGTCATTTTGTCTGTTTAGTCCAAAGGTTTGAAATGTTATCATTTTAGTCCAAATAGTTTCAAACATTGCCATTTTAGTCCGCTGAGTTAACTCCATCCATTTTTTTATTAGCTAGAAGGGCAATTCGATCATTTTATATGGTCGGATTGCCCTTCTAGTTTACAGAATTACATATAAAATTATCGAAATGTCCTTCTAGTTAACAGAATAAATGGATAGAGTTAACCCAATAGACTAAAATGGCAACGTTTGAATCTATTTGGACTAAAAAGACAACATTTCAAACTTATGGACTAAACTGACAAAACGTCCTAACCACAATGACTAAAATGACATTTAACTCTATTATTTTTCATTGTAGAGTTATTGTATTTAGTTGTCATTAAAACTATTATAACATGTTGGAAAATAGGCTAAAACTAGTGGAACTGTAAGATTAAAAAAAAGTCATGATATATACATAACAATATTGACACATATTTATATTGATAAAAAATCTATGAAAATTGACTACAACAATATTTTCATAATTTTATAAAGAATTACACTAAATTATTAGAATAACAAAAAGGTATGTGACATTCATTTATAAAAAGACAACTAAATTTGAGGTAGCTTTGATAATACGTATGTTTGTACTTTGATTACTTGTATATTACCACTCACAACTACTACTACTACTACTACTAATAATAATAATAATAATAATAATAATAATAATAATAATAATATGTAAGTTCCATATCGGTTGAGGAAAAGAATGAAACATTCCTTATAAGTGAGGGGTATAAGTGGGTGTTTGGGATTCCTTATTTTACCAACTTATTGACTTATTGTTGGTAAAAAGGACTTTTTGAGTGTTTAGGATTCCTTGTGATGTGAGGGAAGAAGTCAATAAGTCAGGAAATCCTCACTTATTACTTCTCAAATAAGTTGAAAAGTTCTTTTCAAAAAGAAAGCCAAACATGCCCTAAATTTTCTCTATTAAGACGTGTTTTGCCTTGGCAAGTAACTTATCATGTAAAAACAAAACCATGAGTTTCTGGATGGGCAACTCATTGAGGGAAAGGTAGACAATATCTTGGCACGGTTTACTTTAACTATTACAAATGATATCAAAGCTTGGGCCCAAGCTAGGACGTTGGACTCGCTAAAAGGGTGAAGATGTAAGTTCTATATCGCTGAGAAAAGCCTTCCATTCAAAAGAGGTGGAAACGTTGACACATTTTGTCAAGGCTGAAAAAAGGGGAAAAACTGTGAGCAAAGCGCACTTGTCATATAATTGCACTAGTATCTTCATAAGGGATAAGTGCATGTCACAATGAAACAAACAGGACATTAACCAACCAAAATACAACATTCTTAAATAAGAATTCTAGTTATGTATGTATGTGAGGTTTATGATAAGCTAGATTTTAGATATTTGTGGTACGAAAAGATTTTCAACAACGACTAGTCTCTTAATTATATATGTTTGTGATTTTGTAGTTATAACCAAGTTGTATAATAAAATCAACATCAGTTTGTTATGTGAATATCATCTATTCAATCTCTTTTAGCTACTTCCTAGTGAAAACCTTTTTTTCTCACCACTTTTAATTATATGTTTGTCTTATGGAATATTATGTGTCAATTTCTGAAACGATTTTAAACACCGACATAATAATTAGGTTTCGGTCGGCTTAAACATGTCAAATTAAACACGGCCGGCTTAGCAAATGAGTTAACCAAAACATGACGTGTTTAATAAATGAGTTTTAAGTTAATATGTTAACCCATTTAAAGGATTTTTTTAAAAGTGGTATTTATATTATGGAGATTGTTACTTAAAAAGTGTTATTTTTTAAAATATAATATTTTGATTATTTTTATATTTTCATTAACTATTTAATTTTAAAGGAATAATGGATTTTAATAATTCACACTATCAGCCGTTTGTCGACAACGGTCCCAACTTCAAAAGTAACCAGTGGTGGTCTCACATTTTCACATATTGTAAGCTAATGGACTTTTACTAAAAAACCTTAATTTCTTTTTGTACACTTATCCTTTTCGGTTTAGTAAAGGTCCATTGGTTTACAACATATGAAAATGTGGGACCACCACTGGCTATTTTTGAAGGTGGGACTGTTGTCGGCCAATGACTAATAGTTAGGATTATTAAAATCCATTATTCCAATTTTAAAAATGAAATTAATTTTCTATTACTAAATCTTTCTCTCAGTTAGTTTCCAACTTTATTTATTAATTCTAACTACTCATTCTCCCTAATCCTCATTCCTTCCTCTAATCTCGAGTTATGTATAACTTTAGTTAAAAAAAAATTGAAATGAGAGATAAAGTAAACAAAAAAAACTAAAAGAAATACAAAAAGTTTCATATGAGTCGGATGAATTGGTTTTTTTTCGTTGTGATTAATGTATTAGGTATTACTCATATTCGCAAATGAACATTAAACAGGTTAATCTAGAATCTGACCCAAACAAAACGCAATTTATAAACATGTTGACGTAAAACACGAATGACGTGAATAATATGGGTCTTCAGGTTAAACAATTATACGCGATACAAATGACACAATATGGAATATGTAGTGAGTCTTTTTCATCTAAAACAAAGACCTTTGTATTATGTAACTAATAATATAGCACAATACCATTTACTAAAACAAGTTACACCAATTTTAAAATATAATTACATAAAGAGTAAAATGCCAAAACAGTCTCTAAGGTTTGGTCACTTTATCACTTTAGACAAAAAATGAATCATTTTGTAACTGAACTTCTGAGGTTTAATTTTTGTTGTTATTTCCAATCAGATTATTAACTCAGTTAAACTTTATCATTAACTCCCATGGATGATTTTGGTATTCTCAAACCGGAAGGACGATTTCGGAACTTTTCCATTTATTCTTTTTGTTTTTTAATTTTCAAAAAAATTATCTTTAATTAAAAAACAATAAAAATAATCATAAAAATATATGTATATATATACGCATATACACACAGTTATATATTTACACATTTGTTTTTTAATTTTCTTTTTTAACTTTAAATAAAATAATAATAATTATTAATGATGTTTAGTACGACGGGAGAGATTGGTGGTATTGATGTTTTGTATGACGGCCGATGAGGGGAGATGATACGAGTGTCGAGATAGACGGAGTGGTTGTGGCGGCGAGAATGGTGGTGGTGGTGGTGATGGAGGTGGGGGTAGAGAAGAGAGAATGAGAGAAGAAGAAAAAAATGTGTATGGTGTGTGTATACAATAGAAGAGCTTAACAAAAACTCAGTAGGGCCAAACTCTCGAAATCAAAATCGGTGGGGCTGGACTCTTTTAAAATCAAATATTTTACACTACAAAAAAATCAGAAATTTTCTACAAAATTATCACTACGAGTGAAAAATCGGTAGGGGTCAGTCTACCCCTGTCCCCAGCCAATGTGTGTGTGTATATATATATATAAATGTGTGTATATGTATATATATTATGGTTAATTTATTTTATTTTAAAGGTAAAAAAAGATAACTAAATAAAAGAATAAATAGGTAAATTGCCAAAATTGTCCCTGACATTTGCGAATTGCAAAAAACGTCCATGAGTTAACATTACATTTTAACTAAGATAGTGATTTGGATAAAAATGGCAACAAAAATGAAACCTCGAAGGTTCAATTACAAAAAAAGTTTCATTTTTTGGCTGAAGTGACAAAACCTGAGGGACGATTTTGTCATTTTACTCTTACAAAATGTAAAAATGATCTAAACCAGTGTTACCAATGTGTGTGTTGTGTATATATATATATATATATATATATATAAATGTGTGTATATGTATATATATTATGGTTAATTTTATTTTATTTTAAAGGTAAAAAAGAAATTTAAAAAATAAAAGAATAAATAGGTAAATTGCCAAAATCGTCACTGACGTTTGCGAATTGCAAAAAGCGTCCATGATTTAATAATATATTTTAACTAAGTTAGTGATTTGGATAAAAAATGGCAACAAAAATGAAAGCTCGAAGGGTTCAATTACAAAAAAGTTTCATTTTTTGGCTGAAGTGACAAAACCTGAGGGACGATTTTGGCATTTTACTCTTACATAAATGTAAAAATGATTTAAACCAGCGTTACCAATGACGTCTTCAAGTTAACGCTACGTTGTTCTTTTTTCTAATCAACGAAAGCCACTGACCATCGCTCCTCACAAAACCATCGAACAACTATGCCAAGTCACGATCTATATACACCTTAGTTTAGCAAGGTAACGATTCGAATCCTTATCTACTACACCTTAGTTTAGCAAGGTAACTATTCAAATCCTTATCTACAACTCTTAAATTTTGTATGTTCGCGTATTCGATAAATTTGGTTTGGGATACTCCTAACTTTTGGGAACTACATAGTAGAAGATGAACGACCCTTAAGCAAATTAACGAAATTCGGCTATTGTAGAATTTTACCAAAAATGATGAGGAGATCCAAAGTGTGTTAATAATGCTAAATATGGGAGATATGTCGTACTACAAGTTGTGTACTACCTAAAACCAATCTGTTTGGTGCAGTTAAATCAATCAAGATGTTTTTATGAAATGTTTTTCTTTATAAATCAAATATATAACGTTCACGATTTTTAAAGTAGATTATTGAGAAAAGTGTCCGGATAGTCGTGGTGGTATGCTCTGATTTCGCATTTAGTCCATACATTTTCAAAGTTACAGCTATAGTCCATAACTTTGGCAAATTAGTTCTCGGATAGTCCCTGGCGTGAATGGGGTTAGTTTTCTTAGTTAAGTGACTGTGAATTACAAAATTGCCCTTCATTAAAAAAAATAACATATGAAAAATGCCCTTAATTAAGTCTTTTAAGTGGTGCCCACCCCCTCCACCACCCAACCCATGCTTCTTCTCCACACCCCCACCCACTTCTTCCTCCTCTACTCAAACCACCGCCAGAATCCATTTCTTCATCTGCAAACATAATCCACTTCTTCCATCCTCAAATATTTTATACTGAAAACATATCATCTTTTTGACAATTGTTGGTATGGAAATTTAAACTTGATAAAGCCCAAATGGTTTCAATATGTCGGTCGGGTTTTGCTTGCGTTAATTAGAGAAAAAAGATGGAGGTGACGGTGGTGGTGGTTGTAGTTGGTGACGGTGGTGGTGGTGGTGTGGTGGTTGTGTAGGTAACAGTTGTGGTTGTGGTGGGTAAAAGGTGGTGGTTGTCGGTAGGCGACGATGGTGGTTGGTTGATAGGTGACGGTGGCGGGGTGTGTTGATGCGGTTGTGAGTGGTGGTTATTAGTAGGTGATGGTGGTGGTTGGTTGTGGGTGACGGTGGTGGTTGGTGGTGGGTTACCGTGGTGATTGTTGTGAGTGGCGGGTGAAGGGTGGTTGTGGTGGGTGGTAATGTAGGTGTTAAAATAAATTATTTATGTTAATTGTTGAAGGTATTTTGCAGGTGGATGATAGAGATGATGATGATCGATGTGAAGAAGAAAAGATAAGGATAGGGTGAGGGTAGGGGTGGGGTAGTGTGGAAGGGTTTTTATATTTAAATATATATAATGGTGGGGTCCACTTGCAACCAAATCTTTGGACATCTCTCGGGTCTTCCTTCCACCTTTTCGAGTGTCGGCACGTCCAGCGTTTCGTCTCCGGCACCCGTTGTGTGTTGCGTCTTTTCTGTTTAAGCCAATCGAACGTTGCTCTGATACCACTTGTCACAGAGTAACTTTCTGACCATCGTGCGCACTTAAGAATATTTCTAAGTTGAGCCTTTCGGTTGGGTTTGGTTAGGTTATCGCAGCGGAAAACTTTGTTTTGTGAGAATCACAAGTAAGATTTTGTAGTGCAATATACAATAATGGATTTTTGTATTACTAGAACAAGGTTACAAGTGAGAGAGTTTACAATAAGTTGGGTGCCTTCAAATGAGCCCACACTTGCGTATTTATACTAGTACATAAGGGTCTAAACCCTTCTACATCTAGCATCTTCTATACATTATTTTATGACATGGTTTCTAGATTGCTCTTGCTGAAATATCAGCATTTACGGTGTTAAAGGGCTGATCTAGAGGGTTCTTTTGACCAGCCCTTATGACGATCCTTCTAGGCAATTCTTTAGCTAATATCTTGATATTTCCATGATGGTTCAAGGTTGATCTAGAGCCTTCCTTGCTGAATCATTTTGGGCAAAATTTCCAGCCCATTCTAGAGAGTTCCGATGTCTTGTAAGTTGGTTTAATGGTCCCGAACGTTGTAACATTTTTCGGAGTGTTCCAGCAGCCCCTAACGGCTCTTGAATAGCCCGAAAGGTTCCTGTATCGCGATGAAAATATCAGATTTTTAAGCGGGATGTGACATTACAATGACATTAACCAACCAAAATACAACATTCTTAAATAAGAATTCTAGTTATGTATGTATGTATGTGAGATTTATGATAAGCTAGATTTTAGATATTTGTGGTACTAAAAGATTATCAAATATGTTTGTGATTTTTAGTTATAACCAAGTTGTATAATGAAATCAACATCACTTTATTATGTGAAATATCATCTATTAAATCTCATTTGGCTACTTCTGTTTATCCTATGGAATATTTTGGCGCCAACTTTTGAAACGATTTTAAACACTGACATAATAATTAGGTTTTTGGTTGATGTAAACATGTCAAATAAAACACGGCCGACTTAACAAATGAGTTAACCAAAACATGAATGTTTAATTAATGAGTTAAAAGTTAATCCTTAATCCATTTAAGGGAGTTTTTAAAGTGGTATTTATATTATCGAGATTGTTACTTAGAATTTTTTGATTTTTTTACAATTTCGTTAACTATTTAATTCTAAAAGTGAAATTAATTTTCTATTATTTAATCTTTCTCTCAATTAGTTTCGACTTTACTTATTAGTTCTAACTACTCATTCTCCTTAATTCTTTTAATTCCTTCCTCTAATCTCGAGTTATGTATATAACTTTAACTAATATTTCTTTTTTTAAAATGAGTGATAAGAAAGAAACAACAACTAAAAGAATTACAAAAAGTTTCATATGTGTCGGATGAAAACGGGTTTTTTTTTTCCTTTGTGATTAATGTATTAGGTATTACTCATATTCGAAAATAAACATTAAACAGGCTGACCTAGAACCCAACCTAGACAAAACACGATTTATTAATAGACTGACATAAAACAAGAATGAGGTGAATAATACATAGGTCTTTAGATTAAACAATTAAACTCGATACGATTGACACCCGCATATGGATGGGTCTTTTTCATCATAAACAAAATAAAGACTTTTGTAACAAATAATATAGCACAATACCATTTACTAAAACGAGTTACACCAAGTCTAAAATAAAATTACATAAAGAGTAAAATGTCAAAATCGTCCCTAAGTTTAGTCAGTTTGCCACTTAAGTATAAAATAAAACCTTTTCTAACTAGACCCTCGAGGTTTCATTTTTGTTGTCATATTCATCTAAACCACCAACTGAGTTAAAATATATCGTTAACTCCATTGTCGATTTTGGCAATTCTCAAACCTCACGGACGATTTTGGAACTTTCCCATTTATTCTTTTTTTCTTCATTTTATAAAGTTTTTTTATCTTTAAATAACAAACAATAAGAATAATTATACATAAAATATAAATACATATACACACATTTATATATTTACACACTTAATTTTTTTAATTTCCTTTTTACCTTTAAATAAAATAATAATAATCATAATAACAACAATAATAATAATAATTTAATGATGTTTGGTACGACGGGAGAGATTGCTGATACTGATGTTTGGTACAATAGTCAACGAAGGGATATGAGGCATGAGTGCCAAGATAGTCGGAGTGGTCGTGGCGACGACAGCGGTGGTGGTGAATGGTGATGGAGGTGGAGACGAGAGAATGATAGAAGAAAAAGAGCGTGTATGGTGTATGTATACAGTGACAGAGCTTGAACAAAAACTCAATGAGGGTCGGACTCTCAAAATTCAAAATGGTGGGGGCCGGACTCTTAGAAAATCCAATATTTTTCACTACATAAAAATCATAAATTTTCTATAAACTTATCACTATGAGCAAAAAATCGGTATGGGACAGGCCACCCCCGGCCCCGCTAATGTGTATGTTTATGTATATATATGTATATATATATTACGGTTAATTAATTATTTTTTATTTTAAAGGTAAAAAAGAAAATAAAAAAATAAAATGTATATATATATAATTATTTTTTTGTTTTTTTATTTAAAAATAAAAATAAAATAATAAAATGGATAAATTGCCAAAATCGTCCATGAGGTTTGGGAATTGACAAAAGCGTCATGAGTTAACAACATAGTTTAATTGAGTTAATGATTTGGATGGAAATTACAACAAAAATGAAACCTTGGGGTCCAGTTACAAAAAGTTTCATTTTTGAACTAAAGTGGCAAAAATAACAAAACCTTAGGAATAATTTTGACATTTTACCCTTTATATAAATGTAAAAATGATTTAAACCAGTGTTATCAATGATGTCTTCAAGTTAACACTACATTGTTCTTCTTTCTGATCAACGAAAGCCACTGGCTACCGCACTTTACAAAACCATCGAACAACCACGCCCAAGTCATGATCTATTGAACCTTAGTGTAGAAAGGTAATGATTCGAATCCTTATCTACTACTCCTTAGTTTAGCAAGGTAACGATTCGAATCCTTATCTACGACTCTTGAATTTTGTATGTTGGCTTATTCGATAAATTTGGTTTGGGATACTCCCAACTTTTGGGAACTACACAGTAGAAGATGAACACCCTTGAGCAAATCAACAAAATTCAGCTATTGTAAAATTTTACCAAAAATAATGGAGATCCAAAGTATGTTAAATATGGGAGATATGTCGTACTACAAGTTGTGTACTACCCAAAACCAATCTGTTTGGTTCAGTTAATCAATCAGGATATTTTTATGAAATGTTTTTCTTTATAAATCATATAAATAAACGTTCACAATTTCTAAAGTAGATTATTTATGTATTAGTCAAATTTTCGTACCATTCTTTATACACTACGGAGTGCTTGGGCATTTGTTATATGTCGCTCTACAAAATACATGCTATATGTCGCTCTACTGATTGCATGATCTGTGTTTGTTTTATATTTTTACATGTTTTGCTTTAAGGAGTATAAGTTTCAGTGACGGATCTAGCCCAAAGTTTAAGGAGTAACGTTTAATATCTTTTTTACCGTACTTTCATACAGGTCGGCCCTGAGCTTGGCCAGGTGGGCGACAACTTAGGACCAAAAACAGGCCCGCAAAATTGTTAAAAGAAATTATATTATATGTCCGCAAAATTGGTATAAATAATTTATTATTTTATATACAAACATATTTAAAAAACCCTGTATATATACTTTTTTTAACTGAGCTCAATTTGTTATAATACTTGAGTTACCATCATTTCATCATTTTAAAGAACCTAAAATTTAGATCCAAACTAAATAACTAATGGTAAAATGACTCACTTAGTATTAAAAAGCCAAATTGCATATACCATTGATCATTTTGCTACACTACTTTTGTTTAATTTATTTTATAACAAATATCGTTGTATTATAGTTTTTGTTTACTTTTTATATATTTGATTGATGAGTTTATATTATAGGGCTGGTGGGGTCCAGTTTTTTTATCTTGCCGAGAGCCTAATGTTGGACCTGCTTTTATATAAGTAAACGAAACAAAAATAAAAAGACGATAATAAATAAAGTTAAACACGTAGCTAATAGATATCACCTCTTTGTTTTTTTTAAGTTAAACACATACCTAGAATTTGTACATACCTTTTTTTACAATGGAGATTTAAGATTGAAAATTTAGAGGCGTTTGGCAATCGAAAGTGGGTCAGTGGTGGGAGGAGTGGCGGTGTTCGGCAATCGACAGTGCGAGGCAGAGTAGTGGAGGGCGGAGCAGTGTTCAAACCCAAATCATTTGGGTTTTTAAGTTTTAACGAACCGTGTGGATTTTTTGTGTTTTAAATTATGTTGGCTATTGAGTTTTAATCATAGTGGCCTTTTAACTTGTTATTGGGTTTTTAATCATAAAATTGTGGCTAGGCTTTCAATTTAAACCTAATATTTTTTAGACTTAGCCTAAAATAATTTCATTGGTAACGTAAACTTTTTTAGAGGTAACAAAATACTAAAAACGTAAAAAAAATATTAAAAAGTTGCACTACGCCGTAAAAGTTAAGGGGTAGCGGGCGCTACACCTCCTATTAGAGTATATCCCCCTTGACAAGTTTATAAGTTGTTATGATTATGTTATTGTTAATTTTGTTATCCGTCCACTAGGCGCTATGCGCATTTGTGCTTTTGTTTTGTTAGTTTTCATGCATGTTAGGTTACCAAAGCTATGCAAGAGGGTTGTGAATAGTGTTGGTTAAGCCTTTACATTTAGTAGAAACTAATTAAGATGATGTATTTAATTCATATGTTGTAAAGTTTCAATCATGTATGTAGTTTGGTCTATGATTATTGTATTGTTGACATGCCAGCCCTAATCAGGAAAGACTATTACGAGTTACGACTATGAGATACAAAAATAAAAGAATCAAAATACAAGAAAAACCAAATAATACAACAATGTCACATCTTCAAGCTACTTATCAAGCGCATTTAAACAAAGGCATGGAATGCATTCCGAAGTTAAGAGAAAAAACAAGTCGTGATAAATAGTTATGTATCAAAAGGTAATCTAAGAGAGGGTGAGGTGGCAGTGATGCGGATGAAGATGAAGGTTGAGAGAATCTCCATGCAAAATTGAAGAGACAACAAAGAAGAAGCGGTTGGAAGCGACACTTTGAGGAGGAGATGAAACATACCCCCACCCCCAGTCTCCACATATATTTCACAAATAATTCATGAGCTATCGTGACAAATGACAATTCATGAAATTTCAGAATAATATAGTAAGGTTTCCTAAATTTTAGTTCGAAATATATTATTTTTAGAAAAAAATTGGTTAAAACAAATGGATGAGTATTATAAATGAGATGGGAGAAAGAGGTTAATATGAGTGGTTCTTTTTAATTGAAAAGACAATAACATTTTAAGAGGGTTTAGTTTTTGAAGCATATTATGATCCAATCGAGTCGATTTAGCACAATGTAACAGAAAAATGATTTGTAGAAAACTGGTTAAATTGATTGGCAAGCCATAAGTCACGTAACGGGTTGAGTGGTTGTAAATTAGTTGTGATAAAACTATAAACAAGACGGGTTATAAACAAGTCGTGACAAAAGTGTAAACTTGTTAGTTTTAACTTATAAGTTATATATTTTTATTTGAGTCTTAAACGAGCTAGCAACTCGACATGTTTAATTATGATATAATAATCTGAACACTATTCATATATAAATGAGTTAGATATGTTAAGTTAAACATGAAGTGTTAATTATACGTACTAAAATCTAAAATATAATTGTTTTCATTTGTAGGGGAGTTAAAAGTGTATAATTTTCTCTGAGTACTGTTCCTTTTCTACTTTCCCCCTGCAAGTTTTCGAATCACGGAATGCCCCTTTACCTTTTCAACTCTTTCAAATGTCTCCTAAAGTTACTGCTCACTTTCGTTAAATTAAACCCTTTTTGTAACAATGAGATCTCCAATGTTGTGGATTATACTCTGGGTTTTTAAATAAAATCTGAAACTAAAAAAACTGATCTAAGAAACTGGATTATACTCTGGGTTTTTAAATAAAATCTGAAACTAAAAAACTGATCTAAGAAACTTTTGTTATTTTTTTATTCTATTTAAACCAAACTTTTTACTATTTATATCAACTGACGTGACATTAATAAATTTAAATTTACGTTTTTTCTTTTATAACTTCTGATATGTAATGTTTTATTAAAAATCGAATATGGTTTTGCGATATGCTTATTTTTATCTACGTTTTGACATAAATTTTATAAAAGACGGAATATAAAATTTTATAACGACTTATAAAACGTTATATTTGATACGGTTCCGTTTTTTTATAAAATTTATATCAAAACGTAGATAAAAATAAGCATATCGCAAAACCATATTCATTGTTTATAAAACATTATAGATCGAAAGTTATAAAAGAAAAACACAAAATTGAATTTATTAATGTCAAATCACTTGCCATAAATAGCAAAAAAATTGGGTGTAAATAGTAGAACCCTTTTTCTCCTATATAATTAACCACTTTAGTTAGTGTTCAGGAATTTGAAGAATAGTTAAATGAAAATCACGAATTTATTTCTCAGGATTTACTTAAATTATATCCATGTTTGCCTTGATTTATTAACTCACATTAGTTCATTCCGTGTTGTTACATGGATTTTCCATAGTGGTTCTTCATACCCGTGTAGTGGTGAAAGAGGTGGGATTCCATAGGTTCAGATTCGTCTAGACTGTTGCTTTTTGTCGAATCTCATCTACCCAAGTAAAAAATGTGAAGAGCCATTCATAATTTAATTTTTGTTTATTATTACATTACACATTTATCAAATGCTAATGAACGGTAGTACTTTTGATTTTTTCTTTTATTCTTTAGCTTACGTCTATAAACAAATTACACATTTATCAAATGCTAATGAACAGTAGTACTTTTGATTTTTTTTTCTTTTATTCTTTAGCTTACGTCTATAAACAAATTATAATAAGAATTATTAAACATAAAATAGTTTCATAGACTGATAGAGACTTATCATATGAGTTACAATTGAGTTAAACCGAATACGAAAAAGCGGTAGAGCCAAAATTGCCAAAGCCATTTGTTTGATACTCTCTTAAAAATAAGTTTCATGTCTCATATAAGAATATGTCTGTCTCACAAGGTACAATAGTAAGAAGTAATCTTGTTAACAGGATGACCACAAAGACTAAAATTCTCCCAACTAGTATGTGTTTTTACTATTATAGCCTAAAATTCTCCCAACTAGTATGTGTTTTACTATTATAGCCTAAAATTCTCCATGTATGTATTATGTCTCTCATTTGATGTAAAATGGCATGCATGTCACTACCATCTATGACAAGGTTGAATGTTGTAGATTAATTAAGCAGGTTGATGTCATTGCTAAACCCTACTAAGCGCATGAAAAATCTTAAGGTCTTGTGATGCAACTACCTCTAGTATAGTTGTTGGATATCCGTGGTTACCTCTTGTATAGTTGTTAGATATCCATGGTTACTTCTTGTATATTGATTATTGACCTTTCCATAAAACATGATTTTTTTTGCCAAGTTTAATGCATACAAACAATGCTTCCTAGCATTTTAGGAAACCCATGCTTGGTTGAGTGTCACTCTAGTATCTATTAAATATCACTAGAGTTTTGCTTTCTTAAATATTACTTAAAAATACTTAATAACACATCCACAAAGCTTTTGTCGATAGTCGTTTGCAGATGTTTCACTAATGCGTATGTATTCATCAAATTGGTCATTTCATGTGCTATATTGCAAGTGACGTATGACACCTATGCATTTTTGTAAACAGAAAAGACAATGTTTTCACATCACAATCATAATCTAGGAGCATCCGTCTCCATAAACGAGCTTTCCAAAAAAAAAACTAATAGGCATGGTCACGAAATACTACGTCCCTCCAGTACTCGTGGCTTTGTGAGAATCCAATACGACTGGTCTAACCGTGGTTATAATACATAAAATATTAAACAAATATAACTAATAATGGTTCTATAATAACTATGTCAACAAATATATCCTGGCATAATTTAATTATGTATAATGTATAATATAACGAATGAAACGGTAGACTTCACAATATACGTAATTATATTGTATATAAAAACAACTTGTCAAATTGGTCCTAATCATTGGTATTAGTCAAATCAACAATCTAGTAATGATATATTTATGTTCTTTTTAGTCGCCCATAATTTACTATTGTATATAATAATTTTCTTTAAAAAGTATGTTACTAAAAAGAAAACTAATGAAATATTTAAATAGCTTAAATCAATCGAAAATCTACTAAAAGATAACATATACTAGATTTACCAAGTTTTGGAATTTGTGCCTATCATAATGATTTTTTTAATTTTCATTTATAATTTTTATTATTTCAGTTATAATAATCTTTATTATTCTATTATAATAATCAATTTAACATTTATTTAGACCTTAATATTCATACACCTTTGTCTTATTTCCACATCCTCTATGTGCTGCTCTTTGGTCAAAGTAGCATATAGGTCTGACTGGTAGACAAAGACTGATAGACGTCAGTCTTTGTCTCGTTGACCTGGCATATATGCTGCACTTTGGCCAAAATGCAGCGCAAGGGTGTAGAATCCTATACGCTGCTCTTTGGCCACAGAGCAACATTTAGAGTTTTCACCCTAAAAAACAGAAGTGATCGTTGACAAACAACTAACAAGGCATAGTGTCACGAGGACCTATATGCAGTGTTTTGGGCTAAGAGCAACACATCGTGTACGAAGTTGTCTCTTAAAAACAGACAGACCAAGCATACGAGTTTTCTAAATTCTTCGCATTTAAGTTTTTCACATACGGGTCTTCAGATTACAGATGTCGTGGTTTAACAACTACCTTTTTGGTGAAGATTCTGACGAGTTCGTTGTTCCATATTCTTACGACGGGACCACTATTTCTGACTCGTACAAGAAACCAGTCCCGTCCAGCATGAGGGATGAGGTTATCTCTAGCATTCGTTATCGTGACAATGCGGTGCAGCTGTACTTGAATATCCATGTGGAAGACTCGTACGCACAACACGACTATTCGAATTACAGATACGAAGGTGAATCGTATCCTCAGGCTAAATATCCGTACGTTCTGCCAAACTATCCCGACCACGGTTATGGTGGTGAGCAATGCTTTGTACCGAAAGACTTCCCAGACCAGGGACATAGCGGTAAAAAGAGTTTTGTACAACAAGACTATCCAGACCAGGGACATGGTGGTGAGCATAACTTTGTACAGCAAGAGGATCCATATCAGGGAGACAGTGGTGAGCAAGAGGAGTTGCGTATGAACGAGGGTATTTGAAGGCAAGTATTCGGTCCTAAAAACTTAGGACGTTATGTTGAGTTGATTAACAAGATAGATTTTCATGGAGCGGGTAGATCAGAGAGCCAAAATTATATACAGATGCCTGAGACGGGATTTCTTATTTGTAACAACTCGAAATCTTCGTTGTTATTTTATTCCTTATTCCATGTATTTTTTCTGTCTCAATCATCTGTACTCCGAGATTTGAATTATGAAAAATTTATGTTAATGGAATTATATATTGTCACATGTATATCGCCTTTAATCGCTTATTTAATCGCTAATTCAACGCAATCACAAGTAATTATGCTACTATACGAGCCGAGTGTGTTACTGTTTAATAAACACTTGTGCCATCGCCTCGCTTATCTCATCGCATCGTAAAACGCAGTTAATTATGTGGAATTATGTTTTATGTGTGTTATATTTATTTATGTTATGGTTTAATATCGCTAAAACGCTCGCACACTCTCGTAACACGCTCTCTCTCAAATCAATGGTAATATAACGCTTAATGCTTTGCTAAAACGCTTAATACAACTATCTAATACGAACCGAATCGCCGAACAAACTCGTAACGCGAAATAATCAAACAAAACTTGGCCACTAGGTCAAGTTCGGCCGAACTTGTATATCACAAGTTCGCCCGAACTTGTCTAAGCCACAATAATCCCCGATAACTACAAGTCCGCCCGGACTTGTCTCTGAAACTCAAGAAACACATAAGTTCGCCCGAACTTGAAGTTCCAGGTCACCCTTTCTCACCTCACCTATAAATACCCAGCTCCTCTTCTCATTTGAACTTGTTGCAAGTTCGCCCGGAGCTCCCCAAAATCGAAACCTTTTGTGTTCTAAGTAAGATTCTACCCGTTTTCAAGCTACAACAACGTTTTACAACGATTTTGCACAAGGCTTTGCCTTCGTTTTCATCAAATCTCTTCTGTTTACGAAAATTTTCATCTTTTTATGCAAAACTTATGTTTTTCACTCAAATCTATGCTTAGATATGAGTAAAACCTTTTAGACATCGATTTTTACACAATATTCGGACTAAATGACTTATGTTTCGTTCACTTTGAAGTGGAACAACGCGTTGTCAAGCTAGATCTCAGATCCGGAAGCACAAGTACGAAAACGTCACTTTGCACAAACTGGACTAAACCGTTCGAACCTTCAACTTGGCCACTAGGTCAAGTTCGACCGAACTTGTCTAAGCCACAATAATCCCCGAGAACTACAAGTCCGCCCGGACTTGTCTCTGAAACTCAAGAAACACACAAGTTCGCCCGAACTTGATGTTCCAGGTCACCCTTTCTCACCTCACCTATAAATACCTAGCTCATCTTCTCATTTGAACTTGCTGCGAGTTCGTTCGGAGCTCCCTAAAACCGAAACCTTTTGTGTTCTAAGTAAGATTCCACCCGTTTTCAAGCTACAACAACGTTTTACAACGATTTTGCACAAGGCTTTGCCTTCGTTTTCATCAAATCTTTTCTGTTTACGAAAATCTTCATATTTTTATGCAAAACTTCTGTTTTTCACTCAGATCTATGCTTAGATCTGAGTTAAACCTTTTAGACATCGATTTTTACACAATATCCGGACTAAATGACGTATGTTTCGTTCACTTTGAAGTGGAACGAGGCGTTGTCAAGCTAGATCTCAGATCCGGAAGCACAAGGACAAAAACGTCACTTTGCACAAACTGGACTAAACCGTTCGAACCTTCAAGTTCGCCCGGATTAGTCCGAGTTTCTGTAAAATGGCTAAAACTCGCTCCAAAAAGATCTCTTCAGCCTTGGTTTTGCTTAGTAGCCTAAGGTTGGAGGGATGGACACTCGATTTCCTCAGTAAACGACGCGAAAACACACGATTTGGATGCTAAAACAGTCAAGTTCGCTCGGAAAGCATCAAGTTCGCCCGAACTTGTCACCAGATTGGTGACAAAGTTCGCCCGAACATGATCAATTCTTCAATAGGTTTACACAAGTTTGCCCGAACTTGTACTGATTCCAAAGAAATCAGACAAGTTCGCACAAACTTTTATCACCATTCACCAAAAGAGATAAGTTTGCCCGAACTTGTCCAGTTTCTCAGGAAACTTGACAAGTTCGCTCGAACTTGTACTCATAGTAAGTCCATGCATACAAGTTCGCCCGAACTTGTCTGCTGTTCTCTCAACCGTTAACCGTTTCAGCAATTCGGAAGACTGATGCACTTTTGTTCGCTTGCAGGCTGATCCGGCACTCTCCGCAACTCCTCTCAGATCCCGTCTCATCTCCCAATTTGCACCGACAACGAGTATACTTGAACCCTTTTTCGCTTAAATGCACTTTTGGGTGTCACATATGTTCGTATATCAAAACACATCACACAACTCAACTCTTATTCGCAATCCCGCTATTACATGACTAAACGTGAAATCTGCTGAATTGTATGTATTACTTGATTGCTTGTACGCCACCCTTAACATGATAGTGTATTAGAGGTTGACCTCCACCCGGAGACCCGTGGTTGTTAAGGCTCGCATTTTTATTTCGCATTTATTTTTCTCTTTTAGGATGTGAACACTTGTTTGCATGCCTCGATCAATCGCGGTTTGTTGGTTTACTTGAATTTGAGTAGTTACATAGTTCACAACCCTTACGTATGTCATGCGGTGTATGCTAAACGCTTTTATATCTATATTGAACGCAAAACTCGTATTCTCACCTTTACTTAATTGTACTGATGTTTATTTTAACATATTGGCAGGTTGAGGATTACGTTTGGATGCCAATGGACTTAGGTTTACTTTAGAAACGCATTGTAATAAATCTAGGGAAGATCGAACTTGAATTTGTGTTATGAGAATCTTGATATTTTGTAATGTTATTTGAGGATTATATGTTAATAGTATGGGATATTGACGTTTAGATATTGTCGCATAAATAGTGCTATGGAATTTCTCATGAGACAATCTGGTTCACCTAGTGCCGCGCCCCGATGTTTCCGCCATCGGTTGAGTGTGACAGATTGGTATCAGAGCCATAACTATAGGGAAATTAGGTAGAATTTCCATGTTTGCCTTAGACTATAGTTAGGATACCAAATCAGACCGTTACGCATCGATTAACACCGAAAACTAATACGAACAGACAAGTCCGCCCGAACTTGGGGGACAAGTTCGCTCGAAATTGATCAAGTTCGCCCGGACTTGACCAAGTTCGTTCGAACTTGTCTGTCCCCCCCCAACCTCAAACAAGTTCGCTTGATAATGAGCAAGTTTGCCCGAACTTGACAACAGACAGATGCCAAGTTCGCCCGAACTTGACCAGAATCCTTCGACACGAACTTTTAAACATTGCTTTTCCTAAAGCAACCACAACACATGTGAAGAACGCTCGTATCACACAAAACGAGTGATCAAGTCGAGAATAGGTGTGAAAACCAAGAACTCTCGATGAGATCATTCACTCCATGCATTCTCTCTCGCACGAGATACCTTCGTTGAGTTAGGAGTGATATCCAAACCTCGACGGAAATCTCCATATCTATCTAGTGGAACTCCCGGTTTGATCGGTGTGCATATCCACAACTAGGAATGATGTTGTTAAGTTAGGGGTGAAACCCGCATCTTAATAACTAATTCCACTTCTTAATTTTCAATCTCACCAAAGTCTCGATTGTCTCGATGACTTGGAACACGATGTAACTGGAAGGATAAATGCCGTTAACCGTTATACGACGAGAGCATTTGTCTATTAGGCCAAATCGTGTGTCCGAACTCAGAGAATTCTCGAATCACTTTGGGTAGTCGCTGTCTCAAAACCCATGATGCTCCCAGTTGATTTAAGCCTATAATAGTCAATTTACGCATCATCAAGTTTATTTATTATTATTGTGTTTAAATTTATGGATTTTCGATTTCTGCTTTATCGATTTCTCGATTTATCGCTTTTACGCTCCATCGATATATGCACAACTTGCAGAACCCTAGAAATCTAAAACGCTAATTAATTCACCAACCAAAACTAATCGCTCAACCCGCTTACGCTCATGAGGCCATTCGCGTCTCATACGCAGCTTTACTCGCTATTTACGCTATTATATCGCATCTTGTACGCGCTACGCATGATTTAGTTGAAGATGAATACGTGCAAGATATGTGGTTATGTGCCTATGCGATTATGTGCTTATGTGCTGACGTGCTTATGTGCTTACGTGTATACGTGTATTTGTTTCATGCCTTCAATGTAGATGTCTTCTATGGGATTGCACACCAGAAGGAACCATCAATGCAGCCAAACTGACAAGCGCATTGCATCACTAGTGGCCAAGGAAATGGCCAAAGTGATCCCTCAAATCGTCAGCGAGATCCAAGCTGCCAGCAGCAACTTCTCTGTGGACTCGAAAGTCGACCCGCCCAAGACTTCTTTCAGCTTTAAGTAGTTCAAAGCTTGTGGACCCCTTACTTTTTCCGGAACTGAAGGACCAAGTGCCATGTTCCACTGGTTTGATGCTATCGAGGTCACGTTTCGCCAGAGTGGGTATCCCGAAACCCTTCGCACTATTAACGCTACCGGCGTCTTCTAGTCCAGGGCTCTCGACTGATGGACCGCGGAGCGTAATAAGAGGGGAAACGATGAAGCCTACGGACTCACCTGGGAGGAACTTAAAGCAATCATGATCAAGGAATTCTGTCCCCCTATGAAATCCAGAAGTTGGAGAACGAGTTTTGGGGAATTAAGCAAGACGGACCCGACAATGCTGTCCAACGGCTCAATTCAAACAATTGAGCATTATCTGTCCCGGTCAAGTGGACACGACCAAGAAAGTAATCAAGAAATACCTCAACGCTCTGCCTGACTGCGTCGCTGACTTTGTTCAAGTAGCACGCCCTGCTACTATCGAGGAGACCTACCAGCTAGCCGCAGAGATCAATGACAAACGGGTTCCGTCTGGTTATTTCAAGAACAACAAGGTTGCAAACCAGGCTATCACCGAATCAACAGCTCCTACCGATCAGACTCGAGAGTCAAAGTCTTGCCGTCGAGGTCGCAAAAGGGAAAACCCAAGCAAGACCTTTGCCCTTACCGCACCGCAAAACCCTCAGCCGCTTCAGTCTGCAGCACCAAATGCACCGCCGACAAAGCGTTCGTATACTGGCCCTCATCCTCTATGCTCGAAGTGCACCTATCATCATGCAGTTGGAGGTAACTGTTGATTCTGCACCAACTGCAACATTTACGACCACTTTACTGTCAGTTTCCGTTCAGGCCCACGTCAATCAGCTCCTCAGGCCCCAGCAGCACCAGCTTTACCAGCCCCCCTCACACTCCTCAGGCTAATCAGCAGTAAGCGCCAACCCCAAAGGCGCGTGCTTGTTACACATGTGGGGACCCAAACCACTTCGGTAACGTCTGCCCCAACAGAGCTATCAAACAAGAGCCGCAGCAACAACAGCCTTAGCCTCAGCCTTAGCAGCAGCCACCACCACAGCCTCAGCAGCAACAACAGGCTGCGCGTGGACGAGCCTTCAATTTGAACTAACTCCAGGCTCAGAACGACAACAATGTTGTCAATGATATGTTCCTTGTCAATGGTATTTATGCTTCATGTTTATTGATACTGGTGCCGATAATTGTTTTGTATCGTTAGAATTCAAAAAGGTTTTAAAATGTAAACGCGCTAAACTCACAAAGACTTTCGATGTCGAAGTCGCCACCGAAAGAACCGTGACCGTTAACTCTGTCCTGTGTGGTTGTACTCTCGATCTCAACAACCATGTCTTCTCGATTAATCTCATACCTATGCAATTAGGTAGCTTCGATATCATAGTAGGCATGGATTTTCTCCGTGAGAATCATGCTGAAGTTGTATGCTTCGATAAAATGATTCGCTTCCCTCTCTCAAACGCTGATCAACTACATGTCTATGGCGAAACTCCCTCAAAGAAGTTGATGCTTATGTCATGTACTCAAGCGAGCAAGCATCTGCGAAAGCAATGCGTTGCCTTCCTAGCCCATATCATGAACCCGGAGAAAGAAAAGAAAACCTGGAAAGATGTACCCGTTGTTTGTGAATTTCCTAAGGTTTTTCCCGATGATCTACCCAGTTTACCCCCTACTTGAGATGTTGAATTCCGTATCGATTTGATTCCCGGTGCTACTCCCGTTGCTAAAGCTCCTTATCGCCTCGCACCATCCGAAATGCGCGAGCTATCAAGCAGACTTCAAGAGCTTCTTAATAAAGGCTTCATACGCCTGAGCACTTCACCTTGGGGCACACCCGTTCTTTTCGTGAAAAAGAAAGATGGGACGTTCCGAATGTGCATCGATTATCGTGAACTTAACAAACTCACGATAAAGAACCGTTACCCTCTTCCCCAAATCGATGACTTATTTGATCAGCTTCAAGGTGCTACTTGTTTTTCAAAGATCGACCTTCGTTCCGGTTATCATCAGTTACGCGTGTTGTAAGAAGATATTCAGAAAACTGCCTTTCGTACTCGTTATGACCATTTCGAATTCGTGGTCATGCCTTTTGGTCTTACCAATGCACCCGTGGTTTTCATGGATTTGATGAACTGTGTGTGTAAAGCTTTCCTAGATCGTTTCGTCATTGTGTTTATCGATGACATCCTTATCTATTCAAAGTCGAGAGACGAACACGCGCGCCATCTTTGTTTAGTCCTCGAACTTCTCCAAGGTAATCGTCTTTATGCTAAGTTCTCTAAATGTGAATTCTGGCTCGAATAAGTCCAATTTCTCGGCCACATCGTTAAAAGTCAAGGAATTCACGTCGACCCTGCCAAGATCGAAGCTGTCAAGAGTTGGATTACATCGAAGAATGCTTACGAAATCCGTTCATTTCTTGGATTGGCGGGTTACTACCGTCGATTCATCGACGACTTTTCGAAAATCACCGTTCCGCTTACCGCTTTAACCCATAAAGATAAACCTTTTGTTTGGGATTCCAAACAAGAGGAAGCCTTTCAAACTCTCAAGCGTTGCTATGCAACGCCCCCGTACTCGCCCTTCTTGACGGAAACGAATATTTCGTTGTTTACTGCGATGCCTCTAATCTTGGCCTTGGTTGTGTTCTCATGCAACGAGACAAGGTTATCGCGTATGCATCTCGACAACTCAAGATCCACGAGAAAAACTACACAACCCACGATCTCGAACTCGGTGCAGTTGTTTATGCATTGAAGATATGGCAACACTACCTCTACGGTACTAAGTGTACGATCTTCACCGACTATAAGAGCTTACAACATATCTTCAATCAAAAGGATCTGAACATGCGCCAACGTCGACGGGTTGAACTTCTCAACCACTACGATTGCAAGATACGCTTCCATCCCGGCAAAGCAAACGTCGTAGCCGATGCTCTCAGTCGACAAAGCTATGTGTATAGTGTTCGTGACTCTCAAGCTTTGAATGATCTCGAAATCATGATTCGCTTTGCTCAGTTCACTTGTTTTAACGAGAATAACCTGGAGGAAGAAATGAAATCTGGTGCCGAAACTCAGCTCGTTGTTAAACCTAACGGTATCTATTATTACACAATCGTATTTGGATTCCCAGCCGTGATAATCTCCGTGAGCTGCTAATGACCGAAGCTCATAAATCTCAATACTCCATTCATCCGAGAGCCGACAAAATGTACCAGGACCTTCGTCCTAAGTATTGGTGGCCGGGCATGAAAAAGGATATCGTCGTATACGTCTCAAAGTGCTTAACCTGCGCGAAGGTTAAAGTCGAGCATCAAAGGCCCTCTGGCTTACTCGAACAACCCGAAATCCCGATGTGGAAGTGGGAGAGTATAGCTATGGATTTCATTACAAAACTTCCTCGCACTTCCTCTGGTCACGATAGCATTTAGGTTATCGTTGATCATCTTACCAAATCTGCGTACTTCATTGCTATACGAGAAAACTTTAAGGTAGAACGATTAGCCCGAATCTATACCGACGAAGTCATTTGTCGACATGGGACGCCTCGAGAGATCATCTCTGACCGCGACGGTCGCTTTACCTCACGCTTCTTGGAGACTTTTCAATCCGCACTTGGTACTACTCTCAATCTCAGTACCGCGTTCCATCCTCAAACCGATGGTCAGACTGAGCGCATGATCCGCACCCTCGAAGACATGGTTCGTGTGTGCATCATAGATTTAAGTGGTAATTGGGATACGCATTTACCTTAATTGAATTCTCGAACAATAACAGTTAGCACACCAGCATTCAAATGGCTCCTTTTGAGGCGTTGTATGGAAGAAAATGTCGATCGCCTATTGCATGGCACAAGATCAGAGAAGCACAAATCACCGGTCCCGAGCTGATTCAAGAAACAACGGACAAGATCCTCCAGATCAGAGACAATCTCTTGAAAGCTCGGAGTCGTCAAAAGAGTTATGCCGATAAACGCCGCAAGCCCCTGCAGTTCGAAGTGGGAGATTACGTTCTCTTAAAGGTTGCACCTTGGAAGGAGTGATCCGCTTTGGGAAGAAAGGAAAGCTGCGCCACGATACGTAGGTCCCTTTAAGATTCTGGAAAGAATCGGCAAAGTAGCTTATCGACTCGAACTACCGGCGGAACTTAACAACGTCCATCCGACTTTCCACGTGTCGAACCTCAAGAAATGACTATTTGAAGAAAATCTCCATGTCCCCCTCGAGGACTTGCAAATAAAGGAGACTCTCCATTTTGTGGAAAATGTAACATCCGTCAAAAAACAGATTTACCAAACCCGCTCCGTTTATCAACCGAACAGTCAGTCAAAATTTTCGTTGCGAATTAAACGCCCAAAATAATTTTAAACGATACATAATCAATTATTATACGGGAATATATAATTAGTTTTTGAAAAACTGTTAAAAATCGCAAAATAAAAATGTTTTGGTTCTGCCGGGTTTCGAACCCGGGTCAGTACCGGTCAGCAACCAAAACTTAACACGCAACACTTGAACCACTGCGCCACGGATGCTATTTGTTAATTATTAAGATCATTTAATTCATATCTTGACTTTACGAAGTCAAAACCGGCGCCCAAAAGTTCAGTCGTCGGAAATCCCGGTAATCTCGCAAAAACTTAACGTTTCTTCCGTTATAACGTAAACATTTACTAAGACATCGGTTATAACCGACGTCTAGGTCCGCGACCAAAGTTATAACCGCCTGAGTTTTTATAACCGACGAATCCAGTCGGAATTCAGACCAAGTTCATCGATAATTTGCCCTATAAAAACCACCTCGAACCTCTGCAAACACTTTCGCTCAAAACCACACCCTTTCTCGGCGAAAACTCTCTCGCCGGAATTTTTCTGTTTGTCGCCGGAAAACCGGATTCTTCATTTCGGAACCTTACTGAACCCCCTGAGCTTATACCGGAGATACCCACACCCTTTTTAAGCTTTCCGGAGACTCGCTGCTGCAAGACACCCGACGCCGGAGCCTATTGCTGTCGCCGGAGTTCTGCCGGAAAACAGAGGAAAGCTAGTCGGTTTACCTCACGCTTAATTTCTTCATTCTTTTTATTTAATCTCACTTGTAATTAACCCCCTGTCACTAAAGATCATGTTTTAATCATCGAACCAGTCGATTTCCGATTCTGGTTAAAATCAGTGAAGAAGACGATGTTCGGTAACGTTTAAGTATAACTAAAATCAAGATATTACTCGGGTTAGACACACAGTCCAGCGGTGGACTGTGTGCACATTAAACATACAAACGTCTCGAGTTCGAATCCGGTTTCACACACGCTGCCTTAATAAAATACCTTTTTGTTTCGTTAACCGAACCGGAAGTCACACTGTTATATGTTAAGTATATTAATAACCGGAATAATAATCAAGTTAGACACACAGTCCAGTGGTGGACTGTGTGTATGTTTATATCACAGGTCACGAGTTCGAGTCCGGTCTTCTGCATCGACCGGACAATTAGTTACCTTTTTAAATAAGTCAGAAATGAAAATAACTAATTTGTGTTTAAGTATAACAAAAATCAGTTAATTTAACAAGTTGTACACACAGTCCAGCGGTGGACTGTATGTTATCATAACCCACAGGTCCCGGGTTCGAGACCTGTGGAGCGCACCATTTCTTTGATTTAAAATTGTTTTTAAAAATAAAGGATTTTCGGTTTAGCATAATTAATATATATATATAACTAAAAACAGATATATAACGGGTTAGACACGTAGCTCAGTTGGTAGAGCTGCGTGCACGCGTACGGGAGGTCTCGGGTTCGAGCCTCACCCAGCGCACTTATATACACGATTCGAACCGGTCAACGGTCAGTCAACGGTCAACGGTCAAGTCAACGGTCAGAAAAAGTCAAATTTTTTATTATTTTTATTTAATTATTTTAATTAAAAATCAATTTAAAATACTTAAAAATAACATTTTTAAGGTTAGAAAATAGCCTTAAACTCACAAAAATACACCCAACAATCCTACTTAAATAGATTAATAAAATCCGTTTACTTACCGAACCATAATGCAATTTATCTAGGTTAATCTCACTCGTGGTTAAAACCACTTCGCGTGCATTCAACATCATCAACCGAACGCACCCACTGTGAGTGAATCTTACAACTCCCCTTTTTAATTACACGTTTTGGGGTGTGTCATGTGTCTCAAATAATTAACTCGTTTATTTAAATTTGTGCCATACCATATCATGACCTAAACTTAGATTGTTTATATTGTTGTGATTACTTATTTCATTTTGTCAAATTATATGAAATTCATTCATTAAGCCCATCAGTTCCTCGCGGGAGACGAGTTGAACAACGCGTGCCTCAAATCAAATTCATTATTGTTCATGTGTGTATCATTGAGTTTATATTGTTTGTAGTTGTGTCATTCATATTATCATGTTTATGCAATTCATTCATTAGGCCCCTCAGTTCCTCGTGAGAGACGAGTTGAGCATCGCGTGCCTCTAAATGTTCCATTATTGTTCATGTGTGTTTTATTTAATATCTTATGATTGTTGAATAAGTTTACATCTATTTTTTTACTCATGTTTGGTTGTGCACATATTTCATAATCAATTTAAATAAACTTATTCAAATGTTTTCCATAGGATTCACTCGCCAACTTTATGTTGATCCAAAACCTTTTTACACATGATACAGGTGAACAGGTTGAAGCAAAGAAAACATAGGAAATGCCTTAGAAGAGAACAAAGATGCTTAGATTGATAGCTAGAACATGTTGTAACATTTATTGTAAATTTCCATTAAATTGTATTTAATAAATATGAAACGCATAATAAATGTCATGAGCTTTGATGATAACCCAATCATGCCCCGATCACCTTTTCCGCTGCGTGTTGGGGTGTGACAGATTGGTATCAGAGCCATGACTATAGGGATATAGGATAGGTTATTAGACCCTTAGAGCCTATACTATAGTCTGCCTAAATTTTAATTGATTAGGTGGTTACATACAAACTTGTGATATTTATTTGTTTCATATTTGTTTACATTTACAGTCAAACATACATGCTTATATACATACTCATTATACATATATCGATGTTCATGTATTCAATTTATTTTCATACTCTCATTATCCAAAGATTTTATGCAATTTTCAAATCTCATCAAAGTAAGTTCTGCGACGGGCATGTAGTAACTGGAAGGGTACAAGTACCGGTAGTCGGAACGTCCTGTCTAGGTTGGCATTCGTACAAATCCAATATAACGGACCAGTTTGCCTACCTGGGGACCAACGATGAGAGTACGAAGGACCTATTAGGCCAAAGCATGTCACACCAAACGTCGTTCGAACTAACCTACTTTGAGGTGTCACCGTGTCTACACCTGGACACATTCCGAATATCACACGTTGTATACATATTTCTCGATTTTCTCTCCGGGTTTTTGTGTACGCAACCTGGCAAACCCGTGCGAACCATATGAAAAACCGGTATTCATGGTGGCCCACATGATTACACAGGTAAAGTATGGCGGCATGTAGGGCCTAATGGCGAGCAAAACCCAAGACATCCTATGGATGTAGTAGTTTTTTTTTATAATTATTTTATGAATGTTCATTCCTAATGCGACCCATGAACCCAAAAACATCCAACTCATACTCTTGTCATGTATTCCTTGTAGATGTCTTCTAACCTCGCCCGTAGGAAGACGAGAGCAAGAAAAGCCCGCGAACGCATGGCTGCCTTAATCGCTCAACAAATGGCTGCCGTAATACCCAACATTGTAATCCAAGTTCAACAAGCACTTACCGCTAATCCTGTCAATCAAGCAAACCAAAACATTATCAACTCTTCCCCAAATACCACTAAATGCACCTACAAGCATTTCAAATCATGCGACCCTCCGAAATACAAAGGGACTGAAGGCGTCACCGCTCTCCTCCATTGGTTTGAAGAGATGGAGAACACTTTTCTAAATTGCGATTGCCCTGACGATCGCAAAGTGCGATATGCTACCGGTCGATTATATGGGATAACACTTACTTGGTGGAATACAGAGAAGGCCAAACGAGGCGTCGACGATGCTATGACCTTAACTTGGAACGAATTGAAGGAAATCATGACCAGACGATTTTGCCCAAGGAGTGAAATCAAGAAATTAGAAGATGAATTTTATTCGTTGAAGCAAAAGGAAGGAGACCACACCACCTACAATAAAAGATTCCTCGAGTTACATCAAATGGTTCCCAACATGTTCACTCCCCTCTACCGTTTGATCGAGCACTACATTCGTGGTCTTCCGTCAAAGATTCAAGACCCTGTGATAAGTACCAAGCCTGCAACTTTGGAAGCAGCAATGGAGCTAGCAACAGAGCTCACCGAGAACCGAATCCGAAACGAAGATTACAAGGAGGAGAAGAAGAAGGATAAAGAATCGACTGAAACCTCCGACTCCACTCAAACCGAATCCCCTTCTCAACCCAATTCTAAAAGAAAAAGAGACGGGCAACTTTACGCTGCTACCCAACGAAATTAACCAGTTTTACACGCCATACCCATCCAAGCTATCCCAATCACTCAAGTGGCACCCAACTCAACTTACCCAAATAAGAAACCATACCTTGGACCTCACCCTCGATGCAACAACTGTTTTTATCACCATCCCCATACCTTACCTTATCGTCTATGTACAACTTGTGGACGCTATGGTCATTTGAGCAGGGTTTGTCGCACCTTCCAAAACCAAACCTCTTCCCCTACTCAAAACATGGCCCAAACTTATCATCAACCCCAATACCCCGTGTTCCCATATGCTCGAGCTTGTTTCAATTGTGGCGACCCTACCCACTTTAGAAACACATGCCCTCAATTGGTTAACGTCATTAACACTCAAGCCCAATCAAACCCAGTTAACCACGTAAACCAAGAAAACCCAACCACTATGCCACCAGCAAGAGGAAGAGTCTTCAACATCAACGCCAATCTTGTCGAAGATAGTGACGGCCCAAACGAAGATACTCAACTAGTCCTCTTCGCCGAAGATCCAGATTTAACTCCTATCGTTTAGTTTTATGATTTTCTTTATCACATAGAACCAAACATAAACTTAAGGATAAAGCCAATGAAACTTTGACGAGAATACGGTGGATACGCCGCTGGTACTTCCTATATATAAGTATTCTTGTCAAAGGATCAGAAGCATTATCTGGCGGTTATGAGAGGTTCCATGTGTAGACTGTTAGAGTAATTATTATTATTTTCAGTATATGCATTTGCCGAGGCCGCAACCCCCCCATTTATGAGGTTGAGCTTGATCCCCATTTTATTATGCGGTTGATCTGTGGCGTGCCCGCACGATCGGCTCCGTTTGATTGAGCCTTGATCGGTCATTTCATTTTACATTTCAATACATGCAATACGATCGGCTCCGTTTGATTGAGCCTTGATCGCACAGTTCAATTTACATTTCCAGTTCATGCAATACGTTCGGCTCCGTTTGATTGAGCCTTGAGCGCACAGTTCAATTTACACTTCCAGTTCATGCAATACGTTCGGCTCCGTTTGATTGAGCCTTGAGCGCACAGTTCAATTTACATTTCCAGTTCATGCAATACGTTCGGCTCCGTTTGATTGAGCCTTGAGCGCACATACATTTTCATTATCAGTATTTTGTGGTTGTGGTGTTTGTTGTAGAGTCGCATAGAACTAATCATAACTTGCGGATAAAGTCAATGAGAATTTGACAAGAATATGGTGGATACGCCGATGGTACTTCCTATTTATAAGTATTCTTGTCAAATGATCGAAGGCATTATCAGGCGGTTATGAGAGGTTCCATGCATAGGCTGTTTGTGTGATTGTTGTTTAGATTAAGTTGTTCATTTTCAGTACATGCAATACGTTCGGCTCCGTTTGATTGAGCCTTGAGCGCACATACAATTTCATTTTCAGTACATACAATACGTTCGGCTCCGTTTGATTGAGCCTTGAGCGCACAGACAATTTCATTATCAGTATCTTGTGGTTGTTGTGTTTGATTGAGTCTCGGGTTCGAGCCTCACCCAGCGCACTTATATTCGCACTCGAACCGGTCAACGGTCAAAGTCAAAGTCAACTGTAGCAAAAAAAAAAACAAATTTTTTTATTATTTTTATTTAATTATTTTAATTAAAAATCAATTAAAAATACTTAAAAATAACATTTTTAAGGTTAGAAAATAGCCTTAAACTCACAAAAATACACCCAACAATCCTACTTAAATAGATTAATAAAATCCGTTTACTTACCGAACCATAATGCAATTTATCTAGGTTAATCTCACTCGTGGTTAAAACCACTTCGCGTGCATTCAACATCATCAACCGAACGCACCCACTGTGAGTGAATCTTACAACTCCCCTTTTTAATTACACGTTTTGGGGTGTGTCATGTGTCTCAAATAATTAACTCGTTTATTTAAATTTGTGCCATACCATATCATGACCTAAACTTAGATTGTTTATATTGTTGTGATTACTTATTTCATTTTGTCAAATTATATGAAATTCATTCATTAAGCCCATCAGTTCCTCGCGGGAGACGAGTTGAACAACGCGTGCCTCAAATCAAATTCATTATTGTTCATGTGTGTATCATTGAGTTTATATTGTTTGTAGTTGTGTCATTCATATTATCATGTTTATGCAATTCATTCATTAGGCCCCTCAGTTCCTCGTGAGAGACGAGTTGAGCATCGCGTGCCTCTAAATGTTCCATTATTGTTCATGTGTGTTTTATTTAATATCTTATGATTGTTGAATAAGTTTACATCTATTTTTTTACTCATGTTTGGTTGTGCACATATTTCATAATCAATTTAAATAAACTTATTCAAATGTTTTCCATAGGATTCACTCGCCAACTTTATGTTGATCCAAAACCTTTTTACACATGATACAGGTGAACAGGTTGAAGCAAAGAAAACATAGGAAATGCCTTAGAAGAGAACAAAGATGCTTAGATTGATAGCTAGAACATGTTGTAACATTTATTGTAAATTTCCATTAAATTGTATTTAATAAATATGAAACGCATAATAAATGTCATGAGCTTTGATGATAACCCAATCATGCCCCGATCACCTTTTCCGCTGCGTGTTGGGGTGTGACAGATTGGTATCAGAGCCATGACTATAGGGATATAGGATAGGTTATTAGACCCTTAGAGCCTATACTATAGTCTGCCTAAATTTTAATTGATTAGGTGGTTACATACAAACTTGTGATATTTATTTGTTTCATATTTGTTTACATTTACAGTCAAACATACATGCTTATATACATACTCATTATACATATATCGATGTTCATGTATTCAATTTATTTTCATACTCTCATTATCCAAAGATTTTATGCAATTTTCAAATCTCATCAAAGTAAGTTCTGCGACGGGCATGTAGTAACTGGAAGGGTACAAGTACCGGTAGTCGGAACGTCCTGTCTAGGTTGGCATTCGTACAAATCCAATATAACGGACCAGTTTGCCTACCTGGGGACCAACGATGAGAGTACGAAGGACCTATTAGGCCAAAGCATGTCACACCAAACGTCGTTCGAACTAACCTACTTTGAGGTGTCACCGTGTCTACACCTGGACACATTCCGAATATCACACGTTGTATACATATTTCTCGATTTTCTCCGGGTTTTTGTGTACGCAACCTGGCAAACCCGTGCGAACCATATGAAAAACCGGTATTCATGGTGGCCCACATGATTACACAGGTAAAGTATGGCGGCATGTAGGGCCTAATGGCGAGCAAAACCCAAGACATCCTATGGATGTAGTAGTTTTTTTTTATAATTATTTTATGAATGTTCATTCCTAATGCGACCCATGAACCCAAAAACATCCAACTCATACTCTTGTCATGTATTCCTTGTAGATGTCTTCTAACCTCGCCCGTAGGAAGACGAGAGCAAGAAAAGCCCGCGAACGCATGGCTGCCTTAATCGCTCAACAAATGGCTGCCGTAATACCCAACATTGTAATCCAAGTTCAACAAGCACTTACCGCTAATCCTGTCAATCAAGCAAACCAAAACATTATCAACTCTTCCCCAAATACCACTAAATGCACCTACAAGCATTTCAAATCATGCGACCCTCCGAAATACAAAGGGACTGAAGGCGTCACCGCTCTCCTCCATTGGTTTGAAGAGATGGAGAACACTTTTCTAAATTGCGATTGCCCTGACGATCGCAAAGTGCGATATGCTACCGGTCGATTATATGGGATAACACTTACTTGGTGGAATACAGAGAAGGCCAAACGAGGCGTCGACGATGCTATGACCTTAACTTGGAACGAATTGAAGGAAATCATGACCAGACGATTTTGCCCAAGGAGTGAAATCAAGAAATTAGAAGATGAATTTTATTCGTTGAAGCAAAAGGAAGGAGACCACACCACCTACAATAAAAGATTCCTCGAGTTACATCAAATGGTTCCCAACATGTTCACTCCCCTCTACCGTTTGATCGAGCACTACATTCGTGGTCTTCCGTCAAAGATTCAAGACCCTGTGATAAGTACCAAGCCTGCAACTTTGGAAGCAGCAATGGAGCTAGCAACAGAGCTCACCGAGAACCGAATCCGAAACGAAGATTACAAGGAGGAGAAGAAGAAGGATAAAGAATCGACTGAAACCTCCGACTCCACTCAAACCGAATCCCCTTCTCAACCCAATTCTAAAAGAAAAAGAGACGGGCAACTTTACGCTGCTACCCAACGAAATTAACCAGTTTTACACGCCATACCCATCCAAGCTATCCCAATCACTCAAGTGGCACCCAACTCAACTTACCCAAATAAGAAACCATACCTTGGACCTCACCCTCGATGCAACAACTGTTTTTATCACCATCCCCATACCTTACCTTATCGTCTATGTACAACTTGTGGACGCTATGGTCATTTGAGCAGGGTTTGTCGCACCTTCCAAAACCAAACCTCTTCCCCTACTCAAAACATGGCCCAAACTTATCATCAACCCCAATACCCCGTGTTCCCATATGCTCGAGCTTGTTTCAATTGTGGCGACCCTACCCACTTTAGAAACACATGCCCTCAATTGGTTAACGTCATTAACACTCAAGCCCAATCAAACCCAGTTAACCACGTAAACCAAGAAAACCCAACCACTATGCCACCAGCAAGAGGAAGAGTCTTCAACATCAACGCCAATCTTGTCGAAGATAGTGACGGCCCAAACGAAGATACTCAACTAGTCCTCTTCGCCGAAGATCCAGATTTAACTCCTATCGTTTAGTTTTATGATTTTCTTTATCACATAGAACCAAACATAAACTTAAGGATAAAGCCAATGAAACTTTGACGAGAATACGGTGGATACGCCGCTGGTACTTCCTATATATAAGTATTCTTGTCAAAGGATCAGAAGCATTATCTGGCGGTTATGAGAGGTTCCATGTGTAGACTGTTAGAGTAATTATTATTATTTTCAGTATATGCATTTGCCGAGGCCGCAACCCCCCCATTTATGAGGTTGAGCTTGATCCCCATTTTATTATGCGGTTGATCTGTGGCGTGCCCGCACGATCGGCTCCGTTTGATTGAGCCTTGATCGGTCATTTCATTTTACATTTCAATACATGCAATACGATCGGCTCCGTTTGATTGAGCCTTGATCGCACAGTTCAATTTACATTTCCAGTTCATGCAATACGTTCGGCTCCGTTTGATTGAGCCTTGAGCGCACAGTTCAATTTACACTTCCAGTTCATGCAATACGTTCGGCTCCGTTTGATTGAGCCTTGAGCGCACAGTTCAATTTACATTTCCAGTTCATGCAATACGTTCGGCTCCGTTTGATTGAGCCTTGAGCGCACATACATTTTCATTATCAGTATTTTGTGGTTGTGGTGTTTGTTGTAGAGTCGCATAGAACTAATCATAACTTGCGGATAAAGTCAATGAGAATTTGACAAGAATATGGTGGATACGCCGATGGTACTTCCTATTTATAAGTATTCTTGTCAAATGATCGAAGGCATTATCAGGCGGTTATGAGAGGTTCCATGCATAGGCTGTTTGTGTGATTGTTGTTTAGATTAAGTTGTTCATTTTCAGTACATGCAATACGTTCGGCTCCGTTTGATTGAGCCTTGAGCGCACATACAATTTCATTTTCAGTACATACAATACGTTCGGCTCCGTTTGATTGAGCCTTGAGCGCACAGACAATTTCATTATCAGTATCTTGTGGTTGTTGTGTTTGATTGAGTCTCGGGTTCGAGCCTCACCCAGCGCACTTATATTCGCACTCGAACCGGTCAACGGTCAAAGTCAAAGTCAACTGTAGCAAAAAAAAAAACAAATTTTTTTATTATTTTTATTTAATTATTTTAATTAAAAATCAATTAAAAATACTTAAAAATAACATTTTTAAGGTTAGAAAATAGCCTTAAACTCACAAAAATACACCCAACAATCCTACTTAAATAGATTAATAAAATCCGTTTACTTACCGAACCATAATGCAATTTATCTAGGTTAATCTCACTCGTGGTTAAAACCACTTCGCGTGCATTCAACATCATCAACCGAACGCACCCACTGTGAGTGAATCTTACAACTCCCCTTTTTAATTACACGTTTTGGGGTGTGTCATGTGTCTCAAATAATTAACTCGTTTATTTAAATTTGTGCCATACCATATCATGACCTAAACTTAGATTGTTTATATTGTTGTGATTACTTATTTCATTTTGTCAAATTATATGAAATTCATTCATTAAGCCCATCAGTTCCTCGCGGGAGACGAGTTGAACAACGCGTGCCTCAAATCAAATTCATTATTGTTCATGTGTGTATCATTGAGTTTATATTGTTTGTAGTTGTGTCATTCATATTATCATGTTTATGCAATTCATTCATTAGGCCCCTCAGTTCCTCGTGAGAGACGAGTTGAGCATCGCGTGCCTCTAAATGTTCCATTATTGTTCATGTGTGTTTTATTTAATATCTTATGATTGTTGAATAAGTTTACATCTATTTTTTTACTCATGTTTGGTTGTGCACATATTTCATAATCAATTTAAATAAACTTATTCAAATGTTTTCCATAGGATTCACTCGCCAACTTTATGTTGATCCAAAACCTTTTTACACATGATACAGGTGAACAGGTTGAAGCAAAGAAAACATAGGAAATGCCTTAGAAGAGAACAAAGATGCTTAGATTGATAGCTAGAACATGTTGTAACATTTATTGTAAATTTCCATTAAATTGTATTTAATAAATATGAAACGCATAATAAATGTCATGAGCTTTGATGATAACCCAATCATGCCCCGATCACCTTTTCCGCTGCGGGTTGGGGTGTGATAGAAAACCTGTCGAAATCATGGACTGAGAAACCAAGAAGCTACGGCGCTCTCGCATCCCTATCGTGAAAGTCCGATGGGAAGGCAAACGCGGTGCCGAGTTCACTTGGGAATTGGAAAGTTACATAGCTAAATACCCGCATCTCTTTCTTACGGCCACCACTTAAATTTCGGGATGAAATTGTCACACCCCGACCCGCAGCCGAAATAAGAGTCGGGGCATAATTGGGTTATCACCAAAGCACATGACATTTACTATTATGTTTCATAATTAAATGAAGTCAAAGTTACATTTCTCAAACTTTCAAACATGTTCATTCATTACAAAGGAAAATAACCAAACATAATAATCCAAATACTAAATCGTTTTATTTCTTCTAATCCAGGTCCTACGTGTTCCTAGCTGCTGCTGGTTCACCTGTATCATGTGTAAAATGGGAGGTTTTTGGGTCAACATAAGTTGGCGAGTGAACCTTATAGATAAACATTTAATAATGATTTTTCTGGTTAGTTTATCAATAAAATATTGTGCATAATCATAAAAGAGCATATGTATGAAATCAAGCAATGGCAACATCAGTTACAATTATAACATACATTAACAATCGATAGCATACATGAACATACCAACATCATATGATAATTAACATAAATGAACTGTGAGATCAAGGCTCAATCAAACGGAGCCGATCGTATTGCATGAACTAAAAATGTAAATTGAACTGTGCGCTCAAGGCTCAATCAAACGGAGCCGAGCGTATTGCATGTATTGAAATGTAAATAAAATGACCGATCAAGGCTCAATTAAACGGAGCCGATCGTGCGGGCACGCCCTGATCAACCGCATAATAAAATGGGGATCAAACTCAACCTCGAGGGATGGGGAGCTACGGCCTCAGCAATTGCATGTACTGAAATAATAATTTGTAAACAATAATAACTACTTATCAGCAACAACTAACACACATGTCATGATATGATATATGCACAATAACTTAGTTATAATAAGTAAATGAACAAGACACATGATACACCCCAAAAATGTGATTAAAACGGGGAATTTGAAGGGTTCACTCACCTTGGGTGCGTTGGATTTGAGTTGGTGAGATGCGCACAATTTAGACGAAGCGAGTCAACGAGGAATCACTGACCTAAATAATAATGGGAAAAATATATTAAATGGATGGATTTTATTAAAGATTTTAATGGGATTTTTTAGATATATTTTTGTGAGTTTATGGCTATTTTCTATCCTTAAAAATGTTATTTTTAAGTATTTTTAATTGATTTTTAATTTAAATTAAACAAATAAATATTAAAAAAAAATATTTTTTTTCTACTGTTTGACCGTTGACCGTTGACCGTTGACCGGTTCGGTCAGCGGTAATACTTGCGCCGTGCGGGATTCGAACCGGTGACCTTCCGTTCACGCGCACGTAGCTCTACCAACTGAGCTACGTGACTAACCCGTTAGAAATCCAGTTCTTATTATATTTATACACTTATTCGAATTTACCGAAAATTCCTTTATTTTGCAAAACGTTTTAATCTCATTGAACCGGTGTTTGGGACGGGACTCGATCGCGCGACGTGTAGTTTGTTTTGCACACAGTCCACCGCTGGACTGTGTGTCTAACCCGGTTATATTCTTGATTTATATTATACTTAATAACTACTCGTTTCAACCCGGTTAGTTTATGAATAAAAAAGAATGTTTATTACGCAGAGTGTGTGTAGTAAGGATCGAACTCGCGACGTGATTATAAAATGTGCACACAGTCCACCGCTGGACTGTGTGTCTAACCCGTTTATAAACCGAATTTTAATTACTCTTATGTTCTGAAATAAGTTCATCTTCTTCGTCGTATAAACTGTCAGCGCATTCCAACTGGTTAAGATTGGATTTTTGCGACTTAAACACTATCAGTAATTCAATATTAAGGAATGGAAAAAGTTTAAAGAACAGGATTTACCGATTGGAGATAAACACAGGAATCCGGCGAGAGTTTTGTCGGTGCAGAAATTGAGCTCCTACTGTTGGAACAATTAACGGTGTGGGTCGATTAATTATAGAGTTAAATCATCTAAACAAGGTTTAAATGAAGTGTAGGATGTCTTACCCTTTCACAGCGAAACTCCGGCAATTTCAGGAACTTTCCGGCGAAAATGGGATTTCCGATAAGTGTTGGCTAAGATTGGTTCTGATGATGGAATTGTGTTAGAGATTGACTAATCACATGATTTAAACAAAAAGAGTCGAAGAATTTACCGTGAAAATGCAAGTCTCGGTTTTCCGGTGAGTTGCAGAAAATTTCCGGCGATCGATTTTAGAAGGTTTTACGGCTCAGAGTCTTGACGAAAATGAAATTGAGTGTTGATGTGGTAGTTATGAAACGCGCAAATGATCAGGACTTGGATTAAATCAGAGATTGGTACATTTTCAGTTACAAATACCGAAAGTGATGAGAACTTTAAGTTCAATCAATTAGGACTTAATTGGAAACCGATATTCATCGGTTATGAGCTAGACAAACGAAGTCGAAAAGATTCAGCGTTCAATTTGCCGATTTCCGTTATTCAGCTATCACTATCCGTTAATTCGTGTTTGCGTATAAAACTCAATTGTTTTCCTAAAATCAACAGAAAACAATTGGTGGCGGAGTGGTTTGGAGACGGAAGATAAGTTGTTGTATGCAGTTGACCCGGGTTCGAGTCCGGTCAGCTCCAAATATTTTTTATTTATTTTATTTTAACTTTTTATCAAATATAATTTTTATAGTTTAGTTTATATATTAATTATGTAACGTTTAAACTCAAAATACTCATAAATACTTAATGTCATTTCATAACTTGGTATTTGATTACAAAACGGAGCGGGTTTTGGAGACCCGATTTATACAAATGTTACAGAAATTTACTAAAGTAGGGGAGACTGTAACAACTCGAAATCTTCGTTGTTATTTATTTTATTCCTTTTTCCATGTATTTTGTCTATCTCAATCAATAGTACTCCGAGATTTGAATTATGAAAAGTTTATTAACGGAATTATGTATTGTCATATCTATATCGCATTTTATCGCTTATTTAATCGCTAATTAAACGCAATCACAAGTAATTATGCTACTATACGAGCCGAGTGTGTTATTGTTTAATAAACACTTGTGACATCGCCTTGCTTATCTCATCGCATCACAACACGCAGTTAATTATGTGGAATTATGTTTTATGTGTGTTATATTTATTTATGTTATGGTTTAATATCGCTAAAACGCTCGCACACTCTCGTAACACGCTCTCTCTCAAATCATTGGTAATTTAACGCTTAATGCTTCGCTAAAACGCTTAATACATCTATCTAATATGAACTGAATCGCTAAACGAACTCGTAACGCGAAATAATCCAACAAAACTTGGCCCCTAGGTCAAGTTCGGCCGAACTTGTGTATCACAAGTTCGCCCGAACTTGTCTAAGCCACAATAATCCCCAAAAACTACAAGTCCGCCCGGACTTGTCTCTGAAAATCAAGAAACACACAAGTTCTCCCGAACTTGTAACAAGTTCGCCCGAACTTGATGTTCCAGCTCACCCTTTCTCACCTCACCTATAAATACCCAGCTCCTCTTCTCATTTGAACTTGCTGCAAGTTCGCCCGGAGCTCCCCAAAACCGAAACCTTTTGTGTTCTAAGTAAGATTCCAGCCATTTTCAACCTACAACAACGTTTTACAACGATTTTGCACAAGGCTTTGCCTTCGTTTTCATCAAATCTCTTCTGTTTACAAAAATCTTCATCTTTTTATGCAAAACTTCTGTTTTTCACTCAGATCTATGCTTAGATCTGAGTAAAACCTTTTAGACATAAATTTTTACACAATATTCGGACTAAATGACGTATGTTTCGTTCACTTTGAAGTGGAACGAGACGTTGTCAAGCTAGATCTCAGATCCGGAAGCACAAGGACGAAAATGTCACTTTGCACAAACTGGACTAAACCGCTTGAACCTTCAAGTTCGCCCGGATTAGTCCGAGTTTCTGTAAAATGGCTAAAACTCGCTCCAAAAAGACCTCTTCAGCCTTGGTTTTGCTCAGTAGCCTAAGGTTGGAAGGATGTACACTCGATTTCCTCAGCAAACGACGCGAAAACGCACGATTTGGATGCCAAAACAGTCAAGTTCGCTTGGAAAGCATCAAGTTCGCCCGAACTTGTCACCAGATTGGTGACAAAGTTCGCCCGAACTTGATCAATTCTTCAACAGGTTTATACAAATTCGCCCAAACTTGTACTAATTCCAAAGAAATCAGACAAGTTCGCCCGAACTTTTATCACCATTCACCAAATGAGATAAGTTCGCCCGAACTTGTCCAGTTTGTACTCACAGTAAGTCCAGGCATACAAGTTTGCCCGAACTTGTACCTTCAAGTACAAGTTCGCCCGAACTTGTATGTTGTTCTCTCAAACGTTAACCATTTCAGCAATTCGGAAGACTGAGGCACTTCTGTTCGCTTACAGGCTGATCCGACACTCTCCGCAACTCCTCTCAGATCCCGTCTTATCTCCCAATTCGCACCGACAGTGAGTATACTTGAACCCTTTTTCGCTTAAACGCACTTTTGGGTGTCACATATGTTCGTATATCAAAAACATCACACAACTCAACACTTATTCGCAATCCCTCTATTACATGACTATACGTGAAATCTGCTGAATTGTATGTATTACTTGATTGCTTGTACGCCACCCTTAACATGATAGTGTACTATAGGTTGACCCGCCACCCGGAGGCCCGGGGTTGTTAAGGCTCGCATTTTTATTTCGCATTTATTTTTCTCTTTTAGGATGTGAACACTTGTTTGCATACCTCGATCAATCGCGGTTTGTTGGTTTACTTGAATCTGAGTAGTTACATAGTTCACAACCTTACGTATGTCATGCGGTGTATGCTAAACGTTTATATATCTATATTGAACGCAAAACTCGTATGCTCACCTTTACTTAATTGTACTGACGTTTATTTTAACATATGTGGCAGGTTGAGGATTACGTTTGGATGTCAATGGACTTAGGTTTACTTTAGAAACGCATTGTAATAAATCTAGGGAAGATCGAACTTGAATTTGTGTTATGAGAATCTTGATATTTTGTAATGTTATTTGAGGATTATATGTTAATAGTATGGGATATTGACGTTTAGATATTGTCGCATAAATAGTGCTATGGAATTTCTCATGAGACAATCTGGTTCGCCTAGTGCCGCGCCTCGATGTTTCCGCCATCGGTTGGGGTGTGACATTATTGCTCAAAGATTTGGTGTGATTGTTCACACCTTCGATATTCATGGCGTGGATACAATTTTCTCTCTATTAGGCGGTCCGGATGAAGCTGAGGAACCTCATCAAGTGGTTGCGGTTGTGTTCGTCGATGGTTGACACTTCATCCATGTAAAGCTTAAAGGATCGTATCCAATGCCTCCCTCGAACTATCTTTGGACGTTGAATAAAACAGAGAGAGCAGCAGTCTGGCACGACTTATACAAGAATCAAATGAACTTGTATCAAAGGATAATGTGCTATCTTACTCTGGACGCTTGAGAAGTTGAAGTCTCTAGCTTTGCACAACACCCAACAAGAAACCATAATTGTAGCTTGAATCACTTTCTTTTTTATTGTGCTGCCTGTAATGTAGTTTTATATATGATTAGGTTATATATTATTTAATTTTTTAAAAGATAGAAAAATATCGCAAATCTATCTCCATGCGCGTGGTGGACTTCACGTTAGTGCCATCCCCCCTTAGCCGTGTGGTGTTCTGCATCTATCGTTGCCACGATGACAAGCTTGGCACCCCTTCCACCTAATCCATATCACATAGACTATAACATAAGAAAATAGGAAATAGGATTTGAACATAAGAATCATAATGTTTATAAAATTTGGCAAATGTTCGTATTATTATTGTTATAGAAAAATATTTTTACTCAAACTAAAGATATGTAAACTTTTGAAAATAATAATACCATATGAAAGAAGTTAGTAACCTTTATAGAAAAGGCAAACTTGATAAAGTTCAACAATAGTAACCTTTCTTGTTTTATCCTAACCAACACTAAAATAACTACCTAAAAGAACATAAAATATCGTACGTTATTACGGGATATAATGATAAAAGGAACTATTCTAGTCGTTGCATCATTAATATTGAGATGATTAGTGTACTATATCTAGAACAACAATATCACCCAAAGGTAGAACAATATGATGAAATATGATATCGGTAATAAGCAAGTGCAATATAGCAAACAAAATTATAGCCATATTTTGTATTGAAGTGAATATACACAAGGACACGTGAAAAAACGTAAATCCAAAAAAAAAAAAAAAATTCATGCTGAGTTGAATGGTTAAAGAGCTGAACCCAAACCCCACCAAATATATATATTCATGTTAGATATCAACTCTAGCCCATCCACAAATAAGAATGCACTAGATTGTTTCTGAAGGTTGCACTTGCGACGACGACGTCTTAGTTGTCTATAGCTGACGACACGTTATGTGATGCGTTAACATTATGAAAACGTGTGTTTCGGTGTATCCGATCTAAAGAATTGTTGTTTCAAAAGAAAGGGAATTTGAGATGGTTCGTTTAGTGAGCATTCCATCTAATCACTACACCACCCCTACCTTTGCATCAAGACTTAGCGACGTCAAAACGTACAATAACTGGAATTTATACCGTCGAATGAATACATATTATATTTGAACGACTCATTTTCGAACACAATTAACGTCAAAACGTAGACCAACCGAAAATGTACATAAAAATAAGAATGAAAAGGTATTATATTTGAGCAGACTCGTTTCCGAATAAAAAACATGTAGAGGCGTGAATTTATATCGCTTACGTTGAAAGGTATATTTTTACCAATACATACATTAAAATGTCAAAACGTATACCAAACTGAAAACGTACATAAAAATAAGTATAAAAACACATTATATTTGATTCCAGATTCGAGATGTCCTTATGTGTTGTTATTGGATGGACTCGAATGTTTTTATCAAATAGAGAAAAATTGTGATTGACGCGATCATATATACGTCTTGGTAGGCAATTTGGAGAAATCAGAATGGAGATATTTTTGTAGAAAGGATGAGTATGATCATAACTTATGTGATTTCATTGTTTCTATATTGGACTTATGTTTTTCCAGTTGTAATGCTAAATGTAATGTCAATAGGACAAAGTTGGTGAAAAATTTGTTGCTAATCATGTAACTAGTTGTTGTTCCCATGTTAGCGGTTTGCTAACCGGGTGTGATATGGTTATTTGTAAAGTTTGTCTTTCAAAAATACTGTGTCGCGTTTCAGGTTGGTCCATTTAATTTTTATTTCTGGATACGATTAATATAAGGTGACTTGGTCACAATTTTAAATAATTAATGCCTTAAGCTCAAATGTTTTTCTTTTTTTAGTCGATATATTTTTAGTTGTTTTTTTTTATCTTTCATTCTCAATTAACAAACTTGAGCTTACATATTTGGCTCGATATTATGGAAACTGGATCGAAAAGATCGAAGAATGGGAGAGTGAGAAAGTATTGTTGGAAGTAATACAATAAAGTTGTTGGAAATGAAGAGTTATGAATGGTTCAAATGAAAAGGTTAATTTCACTTCTAAGAATTAACAGTGAGAAGAAAATTAAAAATCAACTATCAGGTAACATGACTTTTAAAATAATTGCTCTAAGATATCAGTATGTTTTTTAACCATTAATCTTAAATGAACTAATTACAACCTGTCTATTAAACGGAATGTGTTTAGGGTAACATGTTTATTAAGCAAGTTATGTTTGAATTGACCCGTCAAATAAATAGGCATGGCCGGCCCTGAGGGTGGGCGGAGAGGACCACCGGCCAGGGCCCGATATTTCGAAGGGCACGTTATTTTTAAAAAATATCTGATATGTATATGTAAAAAAATAAATTAATAGGGTATACCCATACAAACACCAACATAGGCCCACTTACAAAACTATTTTTATGGTTTAGATTAGTTATTAGGCCATTGAGATTAGGTTTAGACCTTTAGTGAGCCCAATACCGAATTTCGTTTAGCCTAAGGACACGTTTTTTCAAGCTCGAACATGGTACACGAATTCTCAGGGCCGGCCTTGTAAATAGGTCAACCTTAAACTACCTTTTATTAATTTTTTTTTTCATGTTTTGGATAGTGTCAAGGAACAAACTGAGATGTAGGCTTCAGGCTTATTTTCTCGAATAAAAAATATAAATGTGTAGTTTCAGGATTGAGAGTTATAAATAGTAAGTAAGGGTGGTAAAAATGAATGCATGTTGTTAATAATGTTTGGAGATAAAGATGTTTGTGTGAACCCTGAAAAGAAGAAACACTTTTTCAGAAGACAGATGGACCGTATCAGGGTGTCCACTTCAGTATACTAAAGGATAAGCTGCGTGATTATGCTAAGAAACCATATATATGAACAATGGCTACAATGGCATCACATGACTAAAATATGATATGTGCCATGTGAGACATAAGTAATTAGTAAAATAAGATTTATAAAAGATTCAGAGTATTTAAGGTGATATATTGATTGAGCGCAAAAAAAAAAAAAAAAGGCTCTTTCACGCCTGTGTCACCGTCCCCAGGTGTTTTTGATGGGTTCTTTTGTTGGACGTTTCCTTAAAAAACATCTGATTGAGGAGAGAATGACCAACGGAACATTACTTTTAATGGTTTATTTTATTTTATTTTTTTAATTCAATTTCAATATCTAATCATTGCAAGAGAAATTATACCACAGCACCCCTATTTAACTTCAAGTCCATTTACTGGTTAAGGGCCACATGTCGAATAGTGCCCAAAAAAGACCGGAGCTTAAAGTTCAAGCCCCACTACATATGATCTTAGAAGTGTTATCTAGGATTAAATAGGGGGCGAGTGGCCTTTGGCCACGAGCCCCTTCATCAATGACATAATTTCACATCACATTTTGTTTTAGTTTCTTTATTAACTTATTTAATTTATATATTTTTAATAAATGATGATATTGAAACCATTACACAAATATCATATACTGGCCAAAATTACTAATATTATTGAGAGGACATAATGAAATTATTGCTAAGCAAATGAACCTCTTGCATGATAAACCACCTGATGGTTATTTTGAGTATTCACAACAGGGGCGGAACCAATTTATTATTAGCCCTAGCATGGACTACGGCTCAAATCCATATTCGTAGTGTATTTCTTTTACTTTTTTTTGTTTATATAAAGGATATCCCTAACCAACACAGTTGTTTATATAAAGGATACCCTAAAATAATACAAGGATACCCCCAACCAACCAAGAATTTTTGAACAATGTCATGGTTTGTGCGGTCAAAAAGATTTTTTTTTTCATAAAATAAAAGACGACGAGGAGATGGAACGATTTCAAGCTACGAAAAAAGAAGAGAGCAAATATATTAGGTAGTTGTTTTACTTTATTTATTTATTGTTGTTTTTTAATATTGTATGATTACACGGTAACTTTTTTTAAATACCCATAATTTAATGAGCTGGTTTCACCATTGATTCACTGATACAGAGACAATGACATGTTTAAACAGCTGCTACAACAAGGAAATAAAAGACATTAATTCTTCAAAATCATTGAAAACCCCCCAACCAATAAGGAAGGTTTAAAATCATATTTTTTTTTATTTTCACCACTTGATTCTCTATCAATATATATAATACACCACAAAAGTATAATATCCTCACCGCTATCTATTTTTTCTAGTTTTTGGCTAAGAAGTACTCTGCAAAACGGATGCCAAAAACAACCTCAACGATCATAAAAATAAATGATGTGTCAATTATTGGGAGCTAAGAACACCCAAAACCCAGCCATCATGGGTGATCTTAGTGTAAAAACTAATGATGACCGGTGTTTTATATATTTTGTAATAAGTAGTATTTTCTAATATCATGATTTATCATGAAAAACTTAAGAAAAGCATAAAATAAAAGGGTTCTTAGTTTACCGTCCATAAAATGTTGCTGATAATCCCCATCCCAATACTATCTTCATGTCAAGACTTTCCCCTCTAACCCCATCAAGGGAGACGATGTTCCCATCCTTTCCCTTTATGTCCAACAGGGGGGGGGGGGGTATCATGGATATCCTCAGGAAGGCTATGAATCCTCTTTTGGAGGGGTCGTATTGTCCTTTGCCATGGAGTCTACATGGGGCTCCTTGACTGTGTTGCCAAGGGCACATCGCTAGACCTAAGTAATTACCTTATGACTTTAGATGTATATTAATATAAACACATAAGTGATTGAATTGAAAAAAAAAGGAAAAATAACAAATCTAAGACCACACGTAGTCATGCCCTTTTGGGCATTTTTTGTGCTAGAGCACGCCCAAACACGCCGGGGCACCATCCCCTGGGCGTGTTTGGCTTCAAATTTCGTTTGGGCGTGTTTTAAATCACGCGGAAGGGGCAATTTTTTGACCAATCAGCAGTTTCCATGCTCCATTTGTCCAATAACATTTTTTATGGTTTTTCTTTTTAATTTAATTCTATTACACCACAATACCCACATCCTCACTACACCTATTTTAGAATACGCCGCATAATACCCCATTACTTACTGGGCTGCCACATAACGCAAAACACCAAAAGATAAGGGCATTACAACTACACATGGTCTAAAAGAAATTGGTAGTTTGGAAATATCATGGATATCCTCAGGAAGGCTCTGAATCCTCTTTTGGAGGGGTAGTATTGTCCTTTGCCATGGAGTCTACATGGGGCTCCTTGACTGTTTTGCCAAGGGCACATCACTAGACCTAAGTAATTACCTTATGACTTTAGATGTATATTAATATAAACATAAGTGATTGAATTGAAAAAAAAAGGAAAAATAACAAATCTAAGACCACACGTAGTCATGCCCTTTTGGGCGTTTTTTTGTGCTAGAACACGCCCAAACACGCCGGGGCCCATCCCCTGGGCGTGTTTGGCTTCAAATTTCGTTTGGGCGTGTTTTAAATCACGCGGAAGGGGCAATTTTTTGACCAATCAGCAGTTTCCATGCTCCATTTGTCCAATAACATTTTTTATGGTTTTTCTTTTTAATTTAATTCTATTACACCACAATACCCACATCCTCACTACACCTATTTTAGAATACGCCGCATAATACCCCATTATTTACTGGGCTGCCACATAACGCAAAACACCAAAAGATAAGGGCATTACAACAACACATGGTATAAAAGAAATTGGTAGTTTGGAAATATCATGGATATCTTCAGGAAGGTTCTGAATCCTCTTTTGGAGGGGTAGTATTGTCCTTTGCCATGGAGTCTACATGGGGCTCCTTGACTGTGTTGCCAAGGGCACATCGCTAGACCTAAGTAATTACCTTATGACTTTAGATGTATATTAATATAAACATAAGTGATTGAATTGAAAAAAAAGGAAAAATAACAAATCTAAGACCACACGTAGTCATGCCCTTTTGGGCGTTTTTTGTGCTAGAGCAGGCCCAAACACGCCGGGGCACCATCCCCTGGGTGTGTTTGGCTTCAAATTTCGTTTGGGCGTGTTTTAAATCACGCGGAAGGGGCAATTTTTTGACCAATCAGCAGTTTCCATGCTCCATTTGTCCAATAACATTTTTTATGGTTTTTCTTTTTAATTTAATTCTATTACACCACAATACCCACATCCTCACTACACCTATTTTAGAATACGCCGCATAATACCCCATTACTTACTGGGCTGCCACATAACGCAAAACACCAAAAGATAAGGGCATTACAACTACACATGGTCTAAAAGAAATTGGTAGTTTGGAAATATCATGGATATCCTCAGGAAGGCTCTGAATCCTCTTTTGGTGGAGTAGTATTGTCCTTTGCCATGGAGTCTACATGGGACTCCTTGACTGTGTTGCCAAGGGCACATCACTAGACCTAAGTAATTACCTTATGACTTTAGATGTATATTAATATAAACATAAGTGATTGAATTGAAAAAAAAGGAAAAATAACAAATCTAAGACCACACGTAGTCATGCCCTTTTGGGCGTTTTTTTTTGCTAGAACACGCCCAAACACGCCGGGGCACCATCCCCTGGGCGTGTTTGGCTTCAAATTTCGTTTGGGTGTGTTTTAAATCACGCGGAAGGGGCAATTTTTTGACCAATCAGCAGTTTCCATGCTCCATTTGTCCAATAACATTTTTTATGGTTTTTCTTTTTAATTTAATTCTATTACACCACAATACCCACATCCTCACTACACCTATTTTAGAATACGCCGCATAATACCTATTACTTACTGGGCTGTCACATAACGCAAAACACCAAAAGATAAGGGCATTACAACTACACATGGTCTAAAAGAAATTGGTAGTTTGGAAATACATGTAAATTGGTAAAATCACATAAAGTGTTACAAAGAATAGAAAATTTCCATTTTAAAAATAAGGTGGTGAATTCCAAGGCCACAATTTATCCAAATATGGGCAAACATTCAAGCCTTTGAAAGAGACAGATCAACACACTATTTCCATCAATGACTTGCAACCATTCATGGTGGTGTCACGTAGCCCCGTTTTTTACTTTAATTATTATTTTGTGCAATATAATGCTTTATATATAGTTAAGATATACATAATTAGTAGGTTTGTCTAACATAGTACCATCTGTTCTATTCATATCTTTTTTATCGGCATGTAGACCAACTGGTTGGGCTTTCGCATCAAGTAGTGGCCATAGTGGGGACCTGGGTTCGAAACCGAGAGACCCTCCAATTTGGGCTTGGTACATCCCGGTCCTCAACTCACCCGTGAATAGAACACCAAGGAGTGGATATCATAGGACATAACGTTCTCACCGTGAACCAATCCAGGAGGAAACCACGCAACTGATGGCTTGTTTAAAACCCCCTGGCCTCACCTGCGCTCAATGGAGAATGAACCGGACTCTCTTACAAGAAATCCAGTCTTTTCACCACTGAACCAAAGGATCATTGGCTATTCTATTCATATCTGTTCTGAACTTATTTTTACTTTTATCAATTGCATATTTCAATAAAAAAGGTTGAATGTATTTTGCACATCTTACAATGTGCCGAATATAACATATGTTAGTCAAAATCATAATAAATTTAGGCTAACTATTTTCACATCCGTTAAATATTATTTTTACAATATTTTCACTCTATCTATATATATGTATAGAAAGATAGAGGAGAGAGATATGTGAATATTAACTCTTACAAAATCATGTTTATATCTTCATAAGTCATGTATTGAGAATCATAACACATTTTCCGTGCCCGTTCTTGTATTTTGTTTCGTTTGGTGTAACTGGACTAGCTTCTTGTTCGCCCTGTTATTTTATAATAAAATATTTGTTGGTCGTTAAAAAAAATTATATATGTATAACGTTTAAACAAAATAAAAGAGAATGCTTTAAACTATTATTATTTACATTGATTTGGGTGCTTAAGCTATAGCTCTTGAATGATATTCTGAACAATTATACATCATAATTAGTCGTTGGAAATCAACTACCCTTTTAAAAAGCACACAAGTATTTTTACTTTATAAGAAGATATGAAAATAAGATGTAGTTAATGATCAATGAGTTATTTAACACATTTGTATAACAAGTCATCATTACTCATTCTTTAACCACATACTTCTTTATCATTTGGAATACTATAATGATGTTATCTAGAACGTTTTAGTGTTCCACAGGCAACATTTTCTAATAATATTATTGTTCAGTTTAAATATATTCAAAAACCTTATAATGTTTATGATGTTTTGGTCAAAACCTTGTCAAGTAAGCCCAAAGAGCCAACTGTTAACTCATAAGTTCGTATGAGTTTAAGTCTAAGATGAGAGATGAGTGTAAGTTCAAGTAAATATCTTTCATATTTACAAGTGCCACAAGAGACGTACAAAAAATACACGAATATTAATGAATGGATGTGAAAGGATAGATGATACCAAATTATATGTATGAAAGTGAATATAATCACCCAAATTGCAAATAGTGTTACATACTAAACAAGAGAGAAGTCAACCCAAAAGACTAGTCTAGTGGGTGAGAAAGTTTATTTGGTTTATAAACCCCACATTGGTTGTCCATACAACCGATGTTTGATAAGTCTCATATTTTGCAATGGTTTCAATCCATAACAATCGATCCTCCATAAGGTCCAACATCCTCGTTGGTGACGGCCATGTTGTCATGATTGGCTTTTTCTAGGCCACCACTCCGGGCCTCGTTGCACGACCACGTTGGTCACAACTAGTTCTCTCTAGGCTACCACTCCAAGTTTCGCTTTGATACCAATATACATACCAAACAGAAGAACTCAACCCAAAACACTAGTATGATAGGTGCGAGGGCTCATTTGGTATGTGTAATATTAATCGGATATACTAGTGATTTGGGGTTGGTAAATTTGGGCCTACCCATTTAATTAGGTTTTGGTCAAATAACCAAATAAATGGGCATGGACTAAGAAATATTAAACTAATTTTTATGCGTTTCTTTGCATACAGAAAAAAAAAACTTGGGCTTGGATCAAAAAGAAGGTTTTTGGAGTTTCTCACTTGATTTTTGCTTTGTATCGATGTAAGATGGATAAATTTTAATTTGAAGTTATTTCAAAAACAGGGAACTTTTCATAATCACAAACTTGTATAACTTAAGTCGGGTCAATTATATTTTAATAGTACATTAAAACATTACAAATGTTTAAATTTTATAGGATGATCTTCAGGTCAACTATATTTTAATAGTACATTAAAACATTACAAATGTTTAAATTTTATAGGATGATCTTCAGGTCAACTATATTTTAATAGTACATTAAAACATTACAAATGTTTAAATTTTATAGGATGATCTTTCTGACCAATTATATTTTAATAGTACATAAAACATTTCAATGTTTAATTTTATAGATGATCTTTTGGTACTGAAAATCTATGAGTCGCATGACCAACAGCAGTCATTTGAGGTTAAGCTCTCAAACGCATCAGGAAGTATATGTATAAAACCAGAAGCTCTCAAAGAGTTTAGAATCAGATTCAACATCTAAATGCAACATATTCACACACACACACAAGTAATAGAGTAACACATCTAATAGCCACGAGTTATCTGAAATCTTGAATCCTTCACATAAAACTAACTTGGTTTGGTTCCGTTAATTCGGTTATGCTTGGTTCGGTTAAGTTGGTTTCTTTGAATATGGTTCGGCTAATATAGTTATTTGCTCACCATTAGAGAGGAGTTTTTTGTATTATTTGATATAAAGTAGAGTATGATAACATTTGCCATTAAAAAAGAGGATGTTGTGGGCCTTCATTATTAATGTTGGTATTATGGTTGAGGTGACTAAATATGATTGGTTGAAAATTATAAAATACACCCCACTCCCTCAAAGCCCCACTGGAGCCCTTTGCCCCTTTCGAGCCCAACTGTTATGGTGTTAACGTTCCTTTCTGAGCCCCGCCAAACCATATTACAGATAGTCTAAGGGGTTGTTTGTTTACCTCTTAATAAGGCTCTGAATGGTTCAGACCTCTTACTGGTTCAGCATTTAATGGTTCAGACTGTTTGTTTCGTGAGTAAATGTCTGAATGTTTAAGATATTTGCCTCTGAATGGTTAAGCACTATACTAAGTCTGAATGGTTAAGACCTCTAATCTGAATTGGTCAGACATTTGTCTCTTAACGGTTAAACATTATACTGACTCTTAATGGTTCAGACCTCGTACTGGTTCAACACTTAATGGTTCAGACCTCTTAATGGTTCAGTACTTAACAATTCAGAAGTTGTTAAACAGCCCCTAAGAATGAATATATAGAGAGGGAGGGGTAGAAAGATGTCAACCTTGTAACCGGAAGCTAAGAGAGGTGTGCAGGGGCGAACCTAGGTCTTGGACCACGGGTTTGGCTTAATATTTTATGAATCCATGTTTTATCATTAGTTCTTTTTTCTAGCCTCCATCAAATCATGGTCGATCGATTAGAGACCAGGTTACCATTGAAATGCAAGACAAGGGAAAAACAATACTTTTTAATATTGTTTCTTAAAAAAACCCGAAAACATTTAAAAAAAAATCCACCTAGCATTAGCTAAGACAAATTGTTTTATTTTTTCCTTTACTTTTTTTTATTTTTTTTTATCTTTTTATGGATTATTTTCGTTTTTATCTTTTTATGGTTTATTTTCTATTATTTATACCCCTCATATCTAATAAATTTATAATCTTTAATATATATTTCTTAAGGCCCCTCATATCTAATAAACTTATTTTTACCCCTTCCCTTTAGTTTACTTTTGTTTACACCCCATACAATGCACACAATCAGTTTAGTTGGTAGAATTTACCTCTTTTTCTTTATTAGATTTATACTATAACCATTAACCACTTTTTTAAAGTTTACCATTTTAAGCTTTTAATAACGAGTTTTCTATTACATGATTTTTATGGATTTTGTTTTTTATATCAACACTTCAAACCAGTTATTTTTATCTGCATTTCGACATGAATTTTTGTAAAATTGTTTTTAAACTGACTGAATGTTTTAAACTGCTCGGTTTTTAAAACCACCTGGCGCTCATCGCTAAATACACAATTGTGACGTGTTTTTTAATTTACATTTAAACCCACCCCCTGTAATGCATAGCCGTCATGTTTATCTTTATATACATTTTGGGTATGTTTGGCATGGAGCTTTTAGGACCTTCTAGCTTTAAGCTTTTAAGAAAAAACTCATACTCAATAAAAAATCTTGTTTGGTTGCAGGAGCTTAAAGCTTTTAGGTTAGGAGCTTGAAACTTTTAGTTGAACGCTCCTATTAGGGGTATGTTTGGCAAAAGTAGCTGGTGGTTAGTGGCTGGAAGCTGGTAGCTGTAGCTGGTGGCTGGAAGCTGATAGTTGTAGCTGGTAACTGTAGCCTTTTAGATATATTTAGGTGTTTGGCAGAGTAGCTGCAACTTTTAATTAATTGTATAAATGACCAAAATAGACATTAAAAAGTTGGTGCATTAAAAAGTTTATTATCTTCAGAGGTTAAAATAGTCATTTTCCCCAAAAAGCTTGCAGCTCCTTCTAAACGCTACTAGTAGGAGCGTTTAACGGCATAACTTTTCCGTGACTTTCAAATATATTGTCGCGACGTGGTTTTTTTTCATAACAACCGCAATTTGCTTATTTTTATCTATATTTCGATCCTGGATAACCCTCTAGTTTACCTTATATTCCATAATATAATATCTAAGGGACTTAAACGGTATTTTTACAGAGCTTAAGAGATAAATTTCAACGCTCACATGACTTTCGAATCACGAATTCACGATGAGCGATCAGCATCACCAAAACAACGCGAACCAATCTGCAACCCAACTTGAGGAAGAAGCCATGAAATAAACCCTTCTCCAAGTTCCCAACAAATTATATATATATTCATATTCATATACAAAACCCCAATATAAATCCTTCATCAATCATAAATCCAACGACTTCAATTTCACTCTGTAATTCGATACCATGGGTATAATCACAACCAGCTTCTCCTTCATGTTTGGTGCAGCTTGCGGGATCTACGTTGCTCAGAACTACAACGTCCCCAACATCAATAATCTTTACAAGACGGGCCTCGTGATGGTCAAGAGTTATGAAGAGAATTATCGAAAGCCGAAGACCAGCCGTGATGATGAGGATGGTGATCGGAGTGGTAAATAATTAGGGTTTCAAGTTCTTGCAGGTTTTAATTCGTAATTAGTTGAGCTTCTTTCTGTTTTTGATTGTTGGATTAGAATTATGTGTTTTGGGATTGATGTCAATTTGGATTTGATTGTTGGATTGGAATTAATGAATTATGGATATTGACTTAAAGATGTGATTGTTTATTACTGGAATCAGGGCTGGCCCTGAAAATTTTGTGTATAATGTTCGAGCTTGAAAAAACGTGACGTTATGTCTAAACCTAATCCTAATGGGCTAGTAACTAATCTAAACCATAAGAATAGTTTTGTAAGTGGACCAATATTAGTGTTTGTATGGGTATACCTTCTTAATTTTTTTTACATATACATATCGGTTTTTTTTTTAAATAACGTGCTTTTCGAAATATCGGACCTTGTCCGATGGTCATACCCGCCCAACCCCAGGGCCCCTAACTGTGATTACTAATTACCATCGTTTTACATGATGAATTTAGTTTTTTTGGTTTGATGAATTGAAATCTAGTGATGATAATTCATCTTCTGCTGGATGGATAGAAAGTTGTAGCGGTTTAGGGGTGTACATGAATCAATTTGAAACTGAATAGATTGAAACCGAACCGGATTGAAACCTAACAAACTGCACCGAATTCTTATTTGGTTTGTAACCATAGCCGAATAACCAATATGTACAGAGAATTCAGTTTAGCATTAAGTATTAACCTAATAACGCATATAAAACCAAAATATCCCATGTTGCAAATTTGCTTATATAGTAGCTTACTTATAAACCAAATAACCCAATAGAGAATAGCTCATGACCCGTATAAATTAGATCAGACCAAAGACTACCGAAAGTCAAAATATCAAATCAGTTAATTCGATTTCTAACCAAAATTGAAGATTCAAAAAATGGTTCGAACTATGGTTTCAACCTCAATTAGATCTTGAAAGCCTGACTACAAGTGAAACCTGCACAAGCAACAAACCGTTAAGTTCGCCGCAGAGGTGGGAGGGCCACTCTGCGACTACCCTCCGGCGTGAGGATAAATATTTGTTTAGAGAGAAAAAGTTGAGAGAGAAGATAAGGATGTGGATTTAGAAAATCGTACTTAAGGTGCAATTGGAGAGGGTATTTATACTAGGTGGCTCTAGATGACGTCATTCGATTAGATGTGTGTGTCCTTTTTTAGGGGGGAGGGACGAACCTTTTGTGGTATCAGTATAGATGCTTTAAGCATTCAACCTTGTGTGAGCAAGTATCCGTCCGGCCATTGGCGGAGGTCCGGACTCGGTTATGTAGCTACAAAAACCAAACCAATTTTTTATTTGGTTATTTGATTTGTTCACACTTACCCTATTTTGTTAGGTTTGGTTTTTGTTCAACTGAATAAATTGAAAGCCAAACTGATAAAACCACTACCACGGTCCATGACTTTGGAGAGACGAGGAGGTAGTGTAAGCTCCGGATAGGCTGATGTGGATTCATCCATGACCAGATGCATTGTCATCACTTTGCATTGTTTACTAGTGATAATGAATAATAAAAAACAAAAAATCGAAGTAAAATATAGCTAAATGGAACTTAACGAAGAATACTTGGAATTTAGTGTTTAATGTCAATTAAAACGCTGAGTAGCTACATTGAAAATAATAGTTGATAGTTTATGAAGTTTGTTGGGCAAATGGTGTATTTATTGTGTTCAATAGAGTAAAAGATATGTAAAATTGAAGGAAGAGAGTGTCCCTACGTTAGGTTCTTGATGTCCTTAGTTACTAGGGTGTCTTCGTGGTAGGGAATCAGGTTCATCTGGTACACCCCCACAAATGCATTAAATGTTTGGCTGGTAAACCCGAGATCTTTATCGAGGAAAGAGGTTGGCTCACTAGCTGATTCATTCAGGTAGTTTGGGAACGTTGCTGCAATTGATTTGGGTACTTTAGCTTCAATTTGGGTAAAAATGATATGATTCTCCCTCGTTGGTGAGTTCATTTTGGAGTGCCCCCTACACCCTAAGAGATATTAATTCTCTCCTTTGGTAAGTTTTCCGCGAGCACAATACTCATTTTTTTTAAATAATTTTAGCCGGTTTTGAGACATGCTCATAAGGTTATAATGATTCCTAAAGCTAAATTCTGACATCTATTGATCTGAAATCGTTATACTTGATGTTTTAAGCACGTTGAGAGTGGTTTAGTTTGGTTTTGAACCAAAAAAATAGTTACGTGTAAGAGTTTGGGTTGATATTGGAAAGAACACTTATGTTGAACTTCGTAACTCTTCTCTAGATTCTGAACTATTTTGTAAAAATTATAGAAAATTAACCTTAGATTATAACTGTTATTCAATTTAGAAATGAAAAAAGAACTGGAAGGAAAGCATTATTAAAGATATACTTAATACTTAAACTATTATAACGTAGGATGATAATCACAAAAGTTTTTATAGAATTGTGAAGGAAAGACGAGCATCTTAGCCTTGGGATAGGTACCACAAATTACATAAAAGCATTAAGCATAGACGTAGTTAAACCAATTAGTCAATTACTCTCTATAAGAACGTAGTACATATTTTAAATTTGATGTTATTGGCACTATTGTTGTATTCTTGGTTGTTGTCTAGCTTCTTGGAAGGCTCGGATTTTCTATTTTGAAAATTTATCTTTCGCCATTCACCAAAAAAAAAGGCCAAATATATTAAAAGGCATGGATATAACCCTCTTAATTGGACCTAATATATTAATTAGATCTCTCAAAACCTTATAAGCCCAAATAAGTCTCATCGAGATATAAGTCATAATCATCACTAGTGATCTAGTGGTGGTCACGGGTGAGTTTTCCCTTCTAGGTCTTAGGTTCGAGTCTTAGATGATAGAGGTTTCTCATCGAGTGATTTAAATTGGGGATCTATTGTGCGAAGAGGCTCTCTAGTGCAGACCCGGTTAAGATAACGTATGCTAGATACACTATCTTAAAAAAAGAGACATGGGTCATAAAATTAAAGCTAACTTGCTATCCAAGATTACATATTTCTAATAATTCAAAATGAAGTCGTTTTCATAATAAAAATAATAATAGATGGTATTTGACAAACATAATATTGAAGTCTTCACTCTTTATTAAACTATTTATATTTTTGCTTTATATTTATAACAAATGGGGCGCACATTGTTTTGATTAAAAAGGATGCTTGTTTCGTGTATTCCTAACAAAGAATGGTATTTCCAAAACAGCCTACACAATGTGGGCCTCTTTAGATTTTAGACTTTTGGCAACCTTTTAACATCTAGAGTTCATAAATTTCAACCCCAAAGGGTGAAGTAACCTATAGAACCTTTTCTAATAGTGCTTCTAGAGTTCTAATTTGTTGACAAATGGATTTCAAAATTTACGCTGTCGTCGGAACGTCAAGAGATAACGTGGATTACCCCTTGTTAAGAGGTAGATTCGTCCATGACAGTACAAGAAAAAAGAAATAAAATAGATTACATTACTACAGTTTCATACTAAATTCACGCTAATGATTCCATTCCAGTTTCAAAGTTGTCGTCCTTGAGTTGATCCAAAGAAACGAAACGGCCTTTATATCCCAATTAAACTTGCACCGCCTTATTGTTGAAGATAGCTTCATTGGGCTTCCGAGGTAAAAGACATAAATAGTAAATACATTAAAATTGAAATTAAAAACAAAATGCTAAGTAACTTAAAATGAAAATAGACTAGTTCATTATCATTATTAAAAGTTTATCATTATTAAAAGTTTTCTACGTAATACCGCCCTTAGTTTTGTTAGTGGGTTCAATTGTAAAGTTTCATCTTGAAATAATCAATATATTCTTTTAATACTTTCTATGATCACACGTTTTACAGAAAAATATTTATTATAGCACTTTCTTTTAGAAAAATACTACTTTTGTTTGTTATCTAGTTGTACATTCTTCAAATATCCACCATTAAACTGTTATAACTTACTACCGGATAATAATTATCAACCAATATATTCATAACCAATCCCATTTTCCAAATTATCATAGGTTTACACTTAACTTTCACTCTCACATTGATGATTATTAATGAAATGGGAGAAAACATTATTATGACGAAAATCGAGTTTTATCGAAAGTAAATCTATGATCCTACAAGAGATTGCCATTAGAAATGAAAATGAACTTAAAAGTAGGAGTACAATCCAAGTGGTTCGTTAACTAGACCCGAAGTTCAACCCAAACCAAAATTGGTTTGACCAACAGGAGATGAATCGGTCAGAGCGTCGAGAATAACCGTAGGTTTGGGACGAGTTTGTAACCTCGTTTGAATTCGATTTGAACCCAAACTCGAACCTAGTATAAATATCAATTAAAACTGTTTATAGATAACCCCAGACTGATTTTGACTTGTTGATCGACCCCAATTGATTTGGACACAAACTTAATAAGTCTTTGAACCAAATTTGTGGATCTCTGTTTAAAAGTGTCACAAGTTAAACCATCAATACATATAATATATATTAGTCGTAGATTAAAATCTAAGTATTTTTTATCTTAATTTATTAATATATATATTTCATTAAAAAGGTTTGTCAAGTTATATCAAAATAGAAGGTAGACGGCACAAGTTGATCGTCATTCCTTTCTGAATTTACAAATCCTAACCTTTCAAAGATAAGTCTCTTTCCTCTGGAGTTGAACAATTAAAGTGAATGACTTGTTGACCCTGGTAAAGAAATGCACAGCTTATTCTAAAAAATATTAAAATCAAAATCTAAGAATAACATTTGTTTACATTTATATAAAACATAACAACCTAACACTATAAATATCCTCCACCAACCCAACATTCAACACACAAACCATACCACTTAATTTACACCAACAAAAAGAAAAAAAAAATGAAGAAAACTCCATCATCTTCAACCTTAGGTCCAGAAGGTTTAGACATAGCCCAATCGTTCTTCAAACCCATCCAACACTCATCCCCACCACCCTTAACCACCCGAACCACCAAAATCACCGTGGTCGGCGTCGGCAACGTGGGCATGGCCATAGCCCAGACCATCCTAACCCAAGGACTCGCCAACGAGCTCGCACTCCTCGACGTAAACGCTGAAAAATTACGCGGCGAAAAGCTTGATCTCCAACATGCAGCTGCATTCCTCCCTCGTACCAACATCACTGCATCTGTTGATTACTCCAACACCGTTGGATCTGATCTTGTTATTGTTACAGCTGGTGCCAGACAGATTGTTGGGGAGTCTAGGTTGAATTTGTTGCAGAGGAATGTGGCTTTGTTTAGGAAGGTTATTCCGCCTTTGGCTGAGAGGTCACCTGATGGGATATTATTAGTTGTGTCGAATCCGGTTGATGTTTTGAGTTATGTGGCGTGGAAGTTGTCGGGGTTTCCGTCGAATCGGGTTATTGGGTCGGGTACGAATTTGGATTCGTCGAGGTTTAGGTTTTTGATTGCTGATCATCTTGATCTTAATGCTCAGGATGTGCAGGTAACAGGACATCATCTTGTTGATTATGTAATTGGCATATTGATTTTGTAAAAGGTATAGTCCAGAACATTTGCGGACTCAGAAATTATTTGCTTCAGGTGCGAATAAGTGGTTCAAGTATATTTATTAGGGGCTCGATCTAAAAAATACACTAAGTTTATTTTTTCCAGGGGGTGCGACCGTCCACTCTACACTTCACCTAGGTCCGCCCCTGAGCTCAACTTGTTTAACTTATAAGTGCTCGAGCTCAAGCTTGAGTTCTGTTGGTTTCGAAGCTCTGTTTCTAAACCTTAAGCCGGTCAAGCTATGTTCTGGCTTGGCTCGGCTCGTTTACTGTGTATCAATTTAATTATTTATTTACACTTATAAATGTTTTAACATTATAGTTATGTATATAACATAATATATAATATATATTATTTAAAAAATATACATTATTTAGTTATTTTTATTCTATTTTTTATATATTGATAATAATTTTTATATAGATACCTAACATGTTCAATGAAGATTATATAAAAAATAGATTTGTTTATGCTTGTGAGCTAACTTGAAACTCGAAAAGTAATAAACAATTTTTTTTAAGCTAGAGATTATCTTAGCTCTGTTCGATTAAAGGTTTTATCGAGTCGATCTTGAGTACCTTATGAGTGGCTTGACACATTTATACTTGTATAAATCATAATTATGTTTTGGTTCAGGCTTACATTGTGGGGGAACACGGTGACACATCGGTGGCGTTATGGTCAAGCATAAGTGTCGGAGGGGTGCCGATACTTAGCTTTTTAGAGAGGCAACAAATTGCATACGAGAAGCAAACACTTGAGAAGATCCATAAAGAAGTTGTGGAGGGTGCATATGAGGTAATAAGCTTGAAAGGTTACACGTCTTGGGCCATTGGGTACTCGGTGGCTAGCTTGGCTCGAGCCATACTAAGGGACCAACGTAGCATCCACCCTGTTTCGGTATTAGCCAAAGGGTTCTATGGCATTGATGGTGGTGAGCCGTTTCTTAGCTTGCCTGCACAATTAGGGAGGAGTGGAGTGTTGGGCGTGACGAATGTGCATCTTACTGAGGAGGAGGAAAAACAGCTTCAAAAGTCTGCTAAGACCATTTTGGAACTACAAGCCCAATTGGGCATATGACTTGATATGTACATGTATTGTGTACTATGAGATATGTGAAATGCTCATTTATATATTTACTCGATTATCTCTTAAGTAGAGGCTCAATGTTCCCCTTCCATTTGCTGCCCACCTCTTGTGGTTCAGTTGTGAGTGACTTTTAGTAATGGTTTTTAACTTCCATGACATTATAGTCTAGTATTTTTGGGGTCGGATAAGGCTTAGGACCATTAGGTCCTGGGTTCGATTCCCATAATGGAGTTTTTCCTAGATTTATTAGATTTCTTTCAGAATTGGTGTATACGCATATAGCTTAGTAGAGATGGATATGATCGGTTGGTTCTGTTAGTGACATGATGATACTCAAGTGATCCGTCAATTATTCAAATATGTCACTAAAAAAATAGTAATGATTTTTACCTCTCCACTTGCGTCAATAAACCCGTCTGCAAAACCAAACTTATTAGCGACAAACCAAATCCAACAAACCTCGCACACCATTTTGAAAACCATGAAACCACAGTCAACGTCAACACAATACCACAATACAAAAGCTAGATTTATTGACGACTTTACCTCTCATCAATCTCATCTCCATTATTCAATGAAACAAAAAGGTTATCTTTAGAAAACATTTTTATTAAACTTATAATAAAATTCATGTAAATACTATTATTGTATTTTAATATTATTTTATGTTATTTTATTTTATATTCCTTTTTGAATGAACGCCCCCCTTTATATCTACATATATAATCCACATATTACAGACTTCCTAGGACTCAAGCCTATACCATATTGATAAGATGAACACGTGAGGCCAGTAGTCGACAATATCAATTTAAGTAGTTATTAGCATTTGTAATTTAATTAGACAATAATATATATATAGTATAACTGTATAGTTGAAAAAAATATATTAGAAGAAACATAAACCTACGTTTTTGAACGATCAACAAATGCCCGATCACCTGGGTAAACCTAATGGCAAAAGGTTACCAAGGCCCGCCAATATACCATAAGATCAGTGACGAAATATAAACCTACTGATAGAGGTGCATTTAATTGGCGGTGGAGGTGGAAGAGGGTGTGTTTAAATCATCTTTCTAACTTTTGTAACGAATTGATGTTTGAATAGAAACTTACAAAAATAAAATCGTATGCAACCGCAAGTCGCAACAACACACTTTATTGTTTGTTGGTTATTGCATATATACAAATATTAAATATTCCCTAAATGAAGCACGCATGTTTTTTAATCATCAACTAACTAATACACATTCTTTAATCTTACTTCGAAATCTCAGCTTCAACCCTGATCCATAAAAACACAGTTTCTACACACCTTGATATCGCTATACAACACTGCCTTTAAATATAAACTTACGAATGGCACCTTTTTAAGCACAAAGTAGCTAAAAATAGAGTGTACAAAAAACCGGTTTTGGCTCGGCGACCCGAAACCGACAGGCCTTGACATGGTAAAAAAACTTGTTTGGCCCAAGTCAGTTTGGGTCCAACCCAACCCATCGGTTTGGTATAGATTTGTGATTTTTGTGTTTAGAACGAGTTTGAGCCCATCAAAAATAATTGGTTTAAACGCTAAAGCCGGTTTTGAATCCGATCCAAATCAATTTGGGTGGGTTAGCGTTTTCAACTTTAAAACTGGTTCTTAACTCGAACTGGTTTGGACCAAACAGGTTTGACAACAAACTAAAAAAACCTGGCCAGTGTATAAATCGAACCGGTTTGGGCGCAAACCGGGTTTTGTACATCTCTAGAAAACATAAAAATATTGGGCCGTGGGGACTTGGTCCATCAATCAGACCCGTTTTTAGTTCATAATCTTTGTTCATTCTTTTGGACATTGTGTGATCTTTTGAGTGGGTTACGGTCACTTCTATATTTGATGACAATGGAACACAAGTATTATGCACAAATCAAGTTTTTTGAATATCTGGTTCCGGGTATGGAACCGAGTTCGGGTATGACTGGGTTCTAAAAAATCGGGTATTGAGAATACCCGGGTCGGGTCCGGGTTTTATACAAAAAATGTATATCCTGTATACCCGGGCTGGGTTGGGTTTTCTAATACCCGGGTATTATAATACCCTATTTTCGGGTTCAGGTAGGATCGGGTCGGGTTGGGTTCAGGTATGCCTCGGGTATGGATCGGGTATAGAGTATACAGATTAAATGTAAACCAAAAAATGGCCTGAACATGCTTTCTAACGGCTATATAGCCGTTACCAAGGTGCAAAACTCGAAAAAACACAAAAACCGAAAAAACCCGAACAGGGTATTGGAAAACCCCAAAACCCGGTTCCGGGTTCGGGTTGAAATCGGGTACTCGTAAAACCCAGGCTAAAAATGGGTATAAAAAAACCGGTTCCAGGTTTGGGTTTTATAATAGAAATGCATACCGACCCCTACCCTTTGGGTAGGGTCGGGTTCAGGCTCGGGTATAAAAAATCCGGATTTTATAATACCCGATTCCGAGTTTTTTTTTTCAGGTCCGGGTCCGGTTCAGGTTTTTTGTGCACAACTAAACACAAGTAGTAACAAGGGTGGTTGACGGATCATATATTCATTATTCAGAGCAATTGTGAAACTCCATTTTGTAAGTTTTGCCATGAGATTTCTTTGTACCAAATTTCTTAGAAGTCTCGTATGTACATAGAAATATTTACATGACTGAGTCGTATAATATTGATTTATTGGTCTAAAATCTAATAACCTTCTATAACTTGATGATAAGATTCAGAGAGTATGCCACTCGTGTCATATCGTTACCTTAAATTATTACAATAAATTAGTGGGTCGTTACCTTAATCCACATATATGTATAATCTTTTATAGTGGAGTAAATTACAAAAATCGTCCTTTATGTATGCTACTTATTGCAAACTGTGTCTTTTGTCTTCAATATACACAAGAGACGTACTCGATGTTTGCAAATCCTTGCATGTTATGTCCTTTAGCCCTGACTGAGTTAGTTTTTATAGTTAAATTTGACCAGGTGACTCCCACATAAGTGTATTTTAGACATTTTACCCTAACTCTCTCTATTAACACTTTCTCCCCCTCTAACTACTGTACCACCACCACCACATCCCACCATCGCTACCAAACAAATGCACCAGATTCCAACCCCCAAATCTGGATTAAGCTACCAAAGCCCCAAAATTCAAACGCAACAAAAACCCCCATCATCGGCCACCTTCCAACACCACCACCACACACCCCTGGTCATCGGCACCACCAACCACCACCCACTTCCAACTGTCGTTTCAGTCCATTACACTGCAGACCCCTTTGGGTGACTCTTCGGCTCCACCACCAACAACTAATCCATCACCAATAACTAATCTACAGCCAACAACCATCACCATCACCCCCACCAACAACCAACCCACCACCGAAAACCAATCCACAGCCAACAAACCACCACCACCGGCACCAATCTTGGTAAGGGTTAACCATCGATGGAGAAACGAAATCTAAGGGTTGAAACATACCTACTCGTCGGATTCCTTCTGGAGCCGTCGCCGCCATTGCTATGGTTTAATCTGAAGAGCTGATCTCCGGTGGGGTGTGCGATTAAGAATCTGATCTCCGGCGGGGTTGTGCGATGAAGATGGTGGGTCGTCTGAATATACAGTTGGAGAGAGAGAGAGAGAAGAAAGAGAGAGATAGAGAGAGTTAAGAAAGAAAGGATGATTTTTTTATTTTTATATGTAAATTTTTAAATGTTTTACTGATTTGTTATATATATTTTAAATAAATAAGTAAATTGACTAAAATACTTTCACGTAAGGATTTACAAATATTGAGTACATTTTTTGTATATATTAAAGACAAATGACACACTTTGCATAAATAGCATACATAAAGGACGATTTTTGTAATTTAAGTGATAGTAAAACACAACTTACTCTTTTATTTATTTGCTTTATCCAATGTGTTATAGATGAGTAATCTACAACATGTAGAAGACAAATGCCATAAAAGTTCAATTATGCGCTCAATTTTACATATTATCATATAAATAAGTAATATTCACTCTCATAATAAAATTGCGTCCGTGATAATCTTGCAATAAAAACCACTAGACATCAGTTTTATTACCTTTTGTATCCAACAAAAGTTATTCATTTATTATTGATTTAATAATGTATAACAACAATAAATATAATTTGTTTAAAACACATGAACTAGAAAACCACCCAAGTTACAAATTTTTGGTTATATAAGAATATATTCAATAATAATAGTTATGGATTAGTTTAAGCTACTATTTAAAGACAACATTTAGATTGGCTTAATAAAGACATATCAACGCTAGCTAAACCAACTTACAGTCATAACATATGCTTATATTCAATCATAATTTAGGGTCGTTTCTGAGAATGCCAAAAAATTCCAAATTGCAGGGCGAGATATAAAAACGAGGCCACTAAAATATTCAGCCTCCCTTTTTTTTAACAGCCAATGAACCCTTTAAATGGGCTACTGGCGAAATTCACCACATCGGGATACACTCCCCTACGAACCGGGGAAAACCCTCACCTAGGACCGAAGCCCGTGAACACTCGCCCGAAGGCACAACAATGCGGTGAGGTAAAACCCGCTTAGTTCAAGGATCAAACTAGCGATCTCCAGCTATTCGCCTCACTTGAGTCCCTTAAAACACCAAGTATCTCCCCATTTTCTTTTGTGGGCAACGAGTTTAAATTTAGGCTCCCTAATAGGTAATTAACTAACTGGGGTAGTTGGTTAAGTAATTGAGTTTAACTTACTAATTTAAATGGCTATTAGGCTAACTAATGGGTATAGTTTTGTGTCTTTTTTTTTTTTGGCCAGCCAAGAAGACAATTTTATAAAAACCAACTATAGACTTATACAAAAATCTAACCCTCAAACCTGATCCCGTTATCCAAACTCAGCTCTCCAACTCTGGACCTTTTTTCACCCACCAAAAAAACTTTCCTTGATTTCCTCCACTACGGTGTTCACTGATTTGTTTCTTTGAATATTTTGTTGTTCTTGTAGAGCTAGATGTTCCAAGCTGTATCAAGGAAGATCGCGTAAGTAACCTTTCTTCTTTTGTCTTCAATTCCTGAACGATGGCAGAAACTGAGCATCCGATCGAGAGACTCGAAGGCTGTAGGGATCCACACACATATGTTCCACCACACCGCTCTAGCAAAAACTTAAGCTACGAGGAGGTGTTTTGCCGTTTCTTCTCCAAAACCGCACAAATGGCATCAACCATTTCCATACGACACCCCGCACGCTGCCAAAGTTGAAGCCGTTGGGATTGTCCTTCTAACCGTCCACCATGCGAAGTAATTAGCTGTAGGGACAACAATATTACTCCATCTGAAGAGCTGAGTTTGCTGGGTTGGACTTGGATAAGCCCGTTCTTCCACATCTCTCAGGACCTTCCTAGCCAAGAAGTCCAGCTTTTGACCCTTGCTAACACACATCCAAAGAGCTGCCACTGTTACCAGAGCCCTCCTGTACCAACTGAGAGTTTAAATCCAGCCCCATTTTATCAAATCCTAGTTAACTTTAACTATAGCGTTCCAAACTCCACCCAATGTTTTTTGCCCGGGTATTACACAGCCGCTTCTCCCACCACTATGGATAGAGCTAATAACTTTAGTCCAAAGATGGAAACGCCACCACCATTTAGTCACGAGCACGAGGTTTAAATCTTTTATGGCCTCCACCACAAGCTGTTGGAATAATCTTGATGTTTCTGGTCGAGTATGGGTCAAATCGGTTACGAGTCTGAAATACGGTTATGGAGTTGAACCGGGTCACCGATAAAGATGGGTCACGGTCTTGGTTTGACCTAGTAATGGATGACCGAGTAAAGTGGGAATCACGTGGATGTGATCATGTGAGAGTTTAGAGTCGTAGGCTTTAAATCAGGAAGAGTGGACTAAGTTTTTTACCGAACGGCTTGAAAGAAAGACCAAATAACTCGCCGGTGACAAGACCGAGAAAAAGACCGTTGCTTTAAAGGTAAGTTCCGGCGTGAGACCGAAAAGAAAAGACCGAATGGCCGCAAAAAGAACGGTGGCACCTAGACCGAAGACCAAGGAGGTAATTGAGACCAACGGTTTGCCTGAGAATGAAAGCTAGACCGTGAAAGAAAGAAAGAAAAGGAGCCACAAGAAAGAAGAAAGAAAACAGAGGTTGGCGTCGCTTAGCAAGAAAGAAAGGCCTCGTAAGAAAGAAAGAAAGAAAACGGTGCGGTAAGAAAGAAAGTGCAAGCATCGGCTAGAAAGAAGAAAGTATGAGTGTCGAATAGAAAGAAAGAATGAATGAAATCGACTGCCCGAAGAAAGAAAGAGAATTAAAAGTTAGCAAGAAATCGGACTCGTGTGGTTCGTGTAGAAAGAGAAGTCGCAAGAACGAGTCATGTGTACATGGCTCGTAGAAAGTAGCAAGATCGGACATTGTGTTCGAATAGAAAGTCGGCAAGAACAAAAGTGGAGCATGTAGCGTGAACCGAGATCAAGATGTTTATCACGGCTTTGGTCTCTTCTCGCCGGTTTTCTTTCTTTACGCCGGTTTGTATTTCCGGTGACGAACATTTTCTTTGGTCTTTGTTGCTGTAGCAACCGGTCTTCATGTCTCTTCCGGCGTTCACTTGAAATCGCTACTTTCTCGTTCTTCTTCCTCTGCAGTTTAGAGGGCTGCTCCCCCTTCCCCGAACACGTCTCTCAACCTCGTATTCAACCTTGCGCTCTGATACCAAATGTTGGTTCAGGCCCCAATTAAACACTCAAGAAAAATTCACAAACAATATCAACACAAAGCTTTTCTACTTGCATTCATTTTTCAATATGTACACACTCATTAAGCTTTTCTACTTGCAAACTTTAATTCAGAATAATGAGTGTGTACAAATTGAAAAATGAATGCAAGTAGAAAAGCTTTGTGTTGATATTGTTTGTGAGTTTTTTCTTGAGTGTTTAATTGGGGCCTGAACCAACATTTGGTATCAGAGCGCAAGGTTGAATACGAGGTCCGGTTTGAGAGTCGTGTTCGGGAAGGGGGAGCAGCCCTCTAAACTGCAGAAGAAAAGAACGAGAGAGTAGCGATTTCAAGTGAACGTAGGAAGAGACATGAAGACCGGTTGCAACAGCAACAAAGACCGAAGAAAGAGTTCGTCACCAGAAATACAAACCGGCGTAAAGAAAGAAAACCGGCGAGAAGAGACCAAAGCCGTGACAGACCGAACGACTTGAAATAAAGACCAAATAACTCGCCGGTGACAAGACCGAGAAGAAAACCGTTGCTTGAAAGTAAGTTCCAGCGTGACACCGAAAAGAAAAGACCGAATGGTCGCAAAAAGAACGACGACACCTAGACCAAAGACCAAGGAGGTTATCGAGACCAACGGTTTGCCTGAGAAAGAAAGCTAGACGAAAGAAAGAAAAAAAGGCGCCACAAGAAAGAAGAAAGAAAAGAGAGGCCGGCGTCACTTAGCAAGAAAGAAAGGTCTCCTAAGAGAGAAAGAAACGGTGCAGTTAGAAAGAAAGTGAAAGCATCGGTTAGAAAGAAGAAAGTATGAGTGTCGATTAAAAGAAAGAATGAAATGGACTGCCCGAAGAAAGAAAGAGAATTAGAAGTTAGCAAGAAATTGGACTCGTGTGGTTCGTGTAGAATGAGAAGTCGCAAGAACCGAGTCATGAGTACATGGCTCGTAGAAAGTAGCAAGATTGGACGTTGTGTTCGAATAGAAAGTCGGCAAGAACAAAAGTGGAGCATGTAGCGTGAACTGAGATCAAGATGTCTATCACGACTTTGGTCTCTTCTCGCCGGTTTCTTTCTTTACGCCGGTTTGTATTTCCGATGACGAACTCTTTCTTCGGTCTTTGTTTCTGTAGCAAACGGTCTTCATGTCTCTTCCGGCGTTCACTTGAAATCGCTACTTTCTCATTCTTCTTCCTCTGCAGTTTAGAGGGCTGCTCCCATTCCCCGAAAACCACTCTCAAACCGGCTCTCGTATTCAACCTTGCGCTCTAATACCAAATGTTGGTTCAGGCACCAATTAAACACTCAAGAAAAAAACTCACAAACAATATCAACACAAAGCTTTTCTACTTGCAAACTTTAATTCAGAATAATGAGTGTGTACAAATTGAAAAATGAATGCAAGTAGAAAAGCTTTGTGTTAACATTGTTTGTGAGTTTTTTCTTGAGTGTTTAATTGGGGCCTGAACCAACATTTTGTATAAGACCGCAAGGTTGAATACGAGGGCAGGTTTGAGAGTCATGTTCGGGGAAGGGGGAGCAGCCCTCTAAACTGTTGAGGAAGAAGAACGAAAAACTAGCGATTTCAAGTGAACGCAGGAAGAGACATGAAGACAGGTTCCTATAGCAACAAAGACTCAAGAAAGAGTTCGTCACCGGAAATACAAACCGGCGTAAATAAAGAAAACCGACGCGAAGAGACCAAAGCCGTGATAGACCGAACGGCTTGAAAGAAAGACTAAATAACTCGCCGGTGACAAGACCGAGAAGAAAACCGTTTCTTGAAAGTACGTTCCAGCGTGAGACCGAAAAGAAAAGGCCGAATGGGCGCAAAAAGAACGGCGGCACCTAGACCGAAGACCAAGGAGGTAATCGAGACCAGCGGTTTGCCTGAGAAAGAAAGCTAGATCGTGAAAGAAAGAAAGAAAAGGCGCCACAAGAAAGAGGAAAGAAAAGAGAGGCCGGCGTCGCTTAGCAAGAAAGAAAGGTCTCGTAAGAAAGAAAGAAAACGGTGCGGTTAGAAAGAAAGTGCAAGCATCGGCTAGAAAGAAAGTGCAAGCATCGATTAGAAAGAAAGAATGAAATCGACTGCCCGAAGAAAGAAAGAGAATTAGAAGTTAGCATAAATTGGACTCGTGTGGTTCGTGTAGAAAGAGAAGTCACCGAGTCATGTGTACATGGCTCGTAGAAAGTAGCAAGATCGGACGTTGTGTTCGAATAGAAAGTTGGCAAGAACAAAAGTGGAGCATGTAGCATGAACCGAGATCAAGATGTCTATCACGGCTTTGGTCTCTTCTCGCCGGTTTTCTTTCTTTACGCCGGTTTGTATTTCAGTGACAAACTCTTTCTTCGGTCTTTGTTTCTGTAACAAACAGTCTTCATGTCTCTTCCGGCGTTCACTTGAAATCGCTACTTTCTCGTTCTTCTTCCTCTGCAGTTTAGAGGGCTGCTCCCCATTCCCCGAACACCACTCTCAAACCGGCCCTCGTATTCAATCTTGCGCTCTAATACCAAATGTTGGTTCAGGCACCAATTAAACACTCAAGAAAAAAACTCACAAACAATATCAACATAAAGCTTTTCTACTTGCAAACTTTAATTCAGAATAATGAGTGTGTACAAATTTAAAAATGAATGCAAGTAGAAAAGCTTTGTGTTGACATTGTTTGTGAGTTTTTTCTTGAGTGTTTAATTAGGGGCCTGAACCAACATTTTGTATCAGAACGCAAGGTTGAATACGAGGGCCAGTTTGAGAGTCGTGTTCGGGGAAGGGGGAGCAGCCCTCTAAACTGCAGAGGAAGAAGAACGAGAAACTAGTTATTTCAAGTGAACGCAGGAAGAGACATGAAGACCGGTTCCTACAACAACAAAGACCGAAGAAAGAGTTCGTCACCTGAAATACAAACCAGCGTAAAGAAAGAAAACCGGCGAGAAGAGACCAAAGCCGTGATAGACCGAACGGCTTGAAAGAAAGACCAAATAACTCGCCGGTGACAAGACCGAGAAGAAGATCGTTGCTTGAAAGTAAGTTCTGGCGTGAGACCGAAAAGAAAAGACCGAATTGCCACAAAAAGAACGGCGGCACCTAGACCGAAGACCAAGGAGGTAATCGAGACCAGTGGTTTCCCTGAGAAAGAAAGCTAGACCGTCAAAGAAAGAAAGAAAAGGCGCCACAAGAAAGAAGAAAGTGATAAGTGGTCGAAAACCGGTGTTTGTTTAAGCTTAAGTTTATGTTTTTACGTGACTTTTAATTCCGAATAGACTACTTTTAACAAGGTTTGTGTTTTACAGGTCTTATGGAGTTTAAGGAGCTAATTGGAAGCCAAACGGAGCATCGGGACGTGAATTGGATCAACCGGAATCATGAAACGAAGAAAACAGAAACTGAGGATTTAGAGAGTCCGTCGTCGACGGGGCATCAAGCCGTCGGCGACGCATTGTGCTTTCTTCCGTCGCCTAGATTTGTTCGTAGACATGAGGTTAAAGCATCGGGAGGAAATCCGAAAGACACGGGCCGTTGCCGACGGGGCATCAGGCCGACGGCGACGGGCCTCCAAAACCTGTAACGCGAATTTGTGGTTTTTATGAGTTGGGGACGAGTTTAAACGAAAGTTTTTTTACCTATTTTGGGGAGTTGCGAGTTTTTGAAGTAAAAAGAGAGTTCTTGGAGCCACAATCATCCACCATCATCATAATCCATCAATCCAATCAATCTGAATAGTCTGATTTCATTCTTCGATCATAACCCTAACATCATTACCATCACCTTCATCATCAATCCTTTCATCCATTCATCACCACCATCCAACATAAACCCTAATCATCATCCATCTCCATTACCAAGCTTCAAGATGTCAAGACTCGAGCTTTCATTCCTCGTTGATCGTGTTCCGTTCACCATGAGCGGCTAATTCCTAGAGGTTTCACCCCGATGTAGACTTTTGTAAGGTTCTAGGGTTTACTTTTTGTTAAACATTTGGTTTGTGACTTATTGAATTGCATTTGATCACTAGATAATTGTCCTACGTTTGTATTGTATTTTCGAATTGACGAATGAGTTATGAAATTTGTCTTTGTGAAATAAATATGCGTATTTATGCTTTATCTTTTGATAGATTTCACTTGTCCAAGGTAACGAAGTGCATTGTGGTCCGTTGTCTATAACGTTGATAGCAATTGGTGCCTAAGCCTTGTGATTCTAAAAATCGTTAATTAACTAATTTGATTAAACCAAATTAAAACACTTAGTAACCCTAGGCTTTGCAATTGTTGAACCGGGTGTGAACCTTGTTTTCTCATTATTGTTTTACAACTATAATTATTTTCATTGCAATCATTCTCAGTTTTTGTTAGTTAATTAATCAAACAAACTTGTTGGTTCATTCCAACACCTTTCTCACATGAACAAATCAATCATTTTCGTAGCAAGGTTCATAAAAGTGACATTTTAGTTAAAATCAATTACATCCGATCGCAAACCACAGACTCTTCTTGGTTCGACCCCTTACTACCACTAACGCATTGTTAAGGGTAATTTGGGACTATAAATATTATCTTTGACCGATGCGCGACACCTCGATCTGAAAGAAAACAGAGGCCGGCGTGGCTTAGCAAGAAAGAAAGGCCTCGTAAGAAAGAAAGAAGGAAAACGGTGAGGTAAGAAAGAAAATGCAAGCATCAGCTAGATAGAAGAAAGTATGAGTTTCGAATAGATAGAAAGAATGAAATCGACTGCCCGAAGAAAGAAAGAGAATTAAAAGTTAGCAAGAAATCGGACTCGTGTGGTTCATGTAGAAAGAGACGTCGCAAGAACCGAGTCATGTGTACATGGCTCGTAGAAAGTAGCAAGAGCGGACGTTGTGTTCAAATAGCAAGTCGGCAAGAACAAAAGTGGAGCATGTAGCGTGAACCGAGATCAAGATGTCTATCACGGCATTGGTCTCTTCTCGTCGGTTTTCTTTCTTTACGCCGGTTTATATTTCCGGTGATAAACTCTTTCTTCGGTCTTTGTTGCTGTAGCAACCGGTCTTCATGTCTCTTCCGGTGTTCACTTGAAATCGCAACTTTCTCGTTCTTCTTCCTCTGCAGTTTAGAGGTCTGCCCCCCTTCCCCGGACACGACTCTCAAACCGGCTCTCGTATTCAACCTTGTGCTCTGATACCAAATGTTGGTTCAGGCCCCAATCAAACACTCAAGAAAAAACTCACAAACAATATCAACACAAAGCTTTTCTACTTGCAAACTTTAATTCAGAATAATGAGTGTGTACAAATTGAAAAATGAATGCAAGTAGAAAAGCTTTGTTTTGACATTGTTTGTGAGTTTTTTCTTGAGTGTTTAATTAGGGGCCTGAACCAACATTAGGTATAGAGCGCAAGGTTGAATACGAGGGCCGGTTTGAGATTCGTGTTCGGAGAAAGGGGAGCAGCCCTCTAAACTGCAGAAGAAGTAGAACGAGAAAGTAGCGATTTCAAGTGAACGCAGGAAGAGACGTGAAGACCGGTTGCTACAACAACAAAGACCGAAGAAAGAGTTCGTCACCGGAAATACAAACCGGCGTAAAGAAAGAAAACCAGTGAGAAGAGACCAAATCCATGATAGACCGAACGGCTTGAAAGAAAGACCAAATAACTCGCCGGTGACAAGACCGAGAAGAAGACCATTGCTTGAAAGTAAGTTCCGTCGTGAGACCGAAAAGAAAAGACCGAATGGCCGCAAAAAGAACGGCGGCACCTAGACCGAAGACCAAGGAGGTAATCGAGACCAGCGGTTTGCCTGAGAAAGAAAGCTAGACCGTGCAAGAAAGAAAGAAAAGGCGCTACAAGAAAGAAGAAAGAAAACAACGCCGGCGTCGCTTAGAAAGAAAGAAAACGGTGCGGTAAGAAAGAACGTGCAAGCATCGGCTAGAAAGAAGAAAGTATGAGTGTCGATTAGAAAGAAAGAATGAAATCGACTGCCCCAAGAAAGAAAGAATTAAAAGTTAGCAAGAAATTGGACTCGTGTGGTTTGTGTAGAAAGAGAAGCTTCAAGAACCCCGTGTACATGGCTAGTAGAAAGTAGCAAGATCGGACGTTGTGTTCGAATAGCAAGTCGACAAGAACAAAGGTGGAGCATGTAGCGTGAACCGAGATCAAGATTAAGGGGGTGAATGTTGGAATTAATCTTGATGTTTCGGGTCGAGTATGGGTCAAATCGGTTACGAGTCTGAAATACGGTTATGGAGTTGAACCGGGTCACCGATAAAGATGGGTCACGGGTCTCGGTTTGACCTAGTAATGGATGACCGAGTAAAGTGGGAATCATGTGGATGTGATCATGTGAGCGTTTGGAGTCGTAGGCTTTGATTTTTAAATCAGGAAGAGTGAACTAAGTTTATTTAGCATGTGTGTTTTATTTTGTTATTATAAATAGGGCAGTAGCTTGGTTATTTATTCCCTGTACTCTCGTATTAATATAACAGTGAAGTATTTGAGAGTTCCATAATTTTCTTTTTGCATTAATTTTTTTGTACCCACTCATTATTCTGAATTAAAGTTTGCAAGTAGAAAAGCTTTGTGTTGATATTGTTTGTGAGTTTTTTCTTGAGTGTTTAATTGGAGCCTGAACCAACAAAGCCCCCCGTCTTCTTCTTGGACATCAAAACATTTTCCCACGAAACCACTGGATCTTGCGAGACAACGAGGCCCCTCCCCCCAAGAACCCTTTATGAATGCCCTCTAAAGTCTTTTAAACCCCACTAGAGCTTTAAAGAGCGGCAAGTAATAAATGACTAGGGCTCCCAAAACCGACTTCACAAGTGTAATTCTACCGGCAAACAAGAGGTTTCTCGCTTTCTAAGCCGAAAGCTTAGCTTGGAATTTTTCTTTCATAGTTTCCAATAGCAAGCCCAATTCATGTTCGCACCAACCGGGAGCCCAATGTAAGTGAAGAGGAACACACCTCTTTGGCAACTAAGAATCTTGGCCATTCTTCAACCTCATCATCCCACACGCCGACTGCGAAGACCTTGTTTTTCTCAATATTAACCATAAGCCCCGACGCCATGAAAAAACGTCTTAGGGCCCTATTGAGGTACCTAAAATTCATTTCCAACCAATCCCCTAAGAAGATAGCATCGTCCGCGTAGAATAAGTTGGAAAGGATCGGACCATTCCTAGGGAGTTGAACCCCTTCAAAAGTACCCGCATCCACCGCTTTTTGAACCATAATGTGAAGGCCCTCTATCACCAAGGTGAAGAGAAAAGGAGACAAATAATCTCCTTGCCTCAACCCTCTCTTCAAGTCAAACTCTTCCATTGGCGACCCGTTAACCAATATAGAAGTCCAACTAGTAAAGAGAATCGCCATGATCCAATTCTTCCACTTTTGTGGGGAAACCAATATGGTGCATAAAATTAACTATAAAATTCGGTGTGGAGAGACTTGAAAAGGGAGCGTTATGTGACACGTGGCAGCCACGCCAGCGCGCGTCAGAAAATGGCGTGGTGCAAAAAAGGGAGGGGTGGGAAGTGGCGTGATAGAGTGACGTTATTTGAAAAATGGCACACGTTTTATATTATTATTTTATTTTTAATAATTATATAAAATCTATTAAATTTAAATAAAAACATTAATATTAATTGCATAAACAACATAAATTTAAAAATTCACATAAAATTAATATTAAAATTAAAATGGGAGTGAATTAAAAAGAAAAAATTCACGAAGAAGATGAACATGACCAACTTGAGCTTTCCATTTTTTTTAAAAATTTCGTTAAAAGTTATTATCACCCTATGGCCTATGCGTATTCGGTGGCTAGCGTGGCTGGTGCTATACTTAGGGATGAAGGCAGCACCCACATTGTTACGTCGTTTAATCGTTATACTTGGCAGTTTTCTAGCCGGCCCATACGGTTAGGGAGGATTGGCAATTTAGATGCAATGGACATGGATCCAGATGAGCATGAGTATTTTTTTGATGAGGCGGCAATCAAGCTGGAAATGCAAAGCCCTATTGGGTATATAACATTATATGTATGAAGATTGTTTTATAATGTCATATATTTTTGAGTTTTGACTTGTATATTTACTCGGTTATGCTGTAACTTTTAAGTGTTGCTGGCTCTGTTGAAAGATACAAGTCTAGCTTTGATTTTTGTGATCATCTGAATGAGCTGAATTGAAATCGATTCAACTTTGTTTATATTTTTATTTATTTTTTCCTGAATGAACTGAATTGCAAATGATACTAATTGTGATGTTTGTTTGTTATCTGAGAATTGAGAACAATGGAACTCACAACTTACAGGTTTATATGTTTCCCGACCGGTAAAACAATTCCTTGTATTGGCGGGCAATGTTGGAAAGGTATGTTTCAGGAGTTTTATTTGAATCGAATTCAATTCTCTTTAAGTTGAATTGTTTGATGTTACGACTGTTTTCATTATGAAGCACTTTGTTGGTTATGTTGTGAACTGGGAGTTCGTGGATGGGAGGAGTAGGATAGGATTACTAGGGTTGCATCTCTCTAAGGACATGGTTTAGGATAAGAGTTCATAGAGACGTAGGACTAAGGTTCAGGACTTTTACGGCAGGATACATATTTGTTTTAGGTGTGTCGTAGAAACTTAGATTCGCCTACACTTTTAGGTGAAATTTGCATGTGATTGTCTTCTTGTATATATGTTTATAGGTTGTTTATGATGTTATATCTATCTGTTTACACCATGCACCGCTTCTTTTGTTACTGGTAGCTTTTTACATATCTCATGTTCTATTTATTTGTCTACCGAGTGTCATGAGATTTTTATGTACTAAACTTTCTCCAGAAGTTTCAAATGATAGTTTAAGTAATAAGGGGGATGCTGGAAGGGGGGGGGGGGGGGGGGGGGTTCATTGCATACATGTGAAGTGAATCTAAGTAGGCCACTTTGACCATAGTTCATTACACAGTAAGAGCGTGACAATATTAGACAAGATCAACAACAATTATAGGAGGTCCCTGTTGTTACACACATATATGTATGTATATGACTCAAAACACATAACTAACAAGTGTCTGTCAACATATTAATTGAATGAAATAACATATTTGATAATATACTTATCAAAGGATGGTTGTGACAAGTGGAAACTGATGCCTCCTTAGTTGGTGATGTAGCGTGTGATATGATAACGAAGAACAAATCACGTTGATTCTATGAATACCCGTGATGATCTTCCCCAAACCCCCAAAATTTAACCCAAAGGGTAGAGAATTTGAAGTGAAAAATGATTAATCTCAAAAGAGGAAGATATAAATAAAGACATAAATTCGAAATGGGCAACAAAAAGGCCATAGGGCAAACACAAGCCCAAAAACAAAATATATAAGACACCGAAAAACATAAAAGTGTCCATAAGTCCTAATAGAATGCCTTTTTTTGGGTCAAAACTTGGAAAAGAACCCTACCACGACGTGCTCCTCGCTTCAGGCTTCGATTTGACTGGTCGAACCCCTAAAAGGGAGACCCGTAGCCAAAGTTATGCTCGTTTTCGTAAATCACCCTTGGAAGCTCGATCATGGGTCTCCAGAAATGTTATGGCTCGATCTTCTACACTTGGTCTCAAGCTCACTTTGTTCCTTAAAGAGAGCGTGCAATAATCCGCATGTTTATTCTATGTAAAAGGAATTGAAGATTTGGACTTGTCTTTTTGTGGTTCTCAGTTGGTTAAGCTTAGATCTTCATTAAATGAACTATGCAAGATCTATGACAAAACATTAATACATTATAGCTACAAATAGAATAATAATTTACCTGAATCTTTATTGAGGCACTATCTTTGTTAGCTTTCCAGTTCCCTAACAGAGTAGATACATATATTTTTTTTTTATCATCAAGTTAATACATTACTGTAAAATTTGTGTACCCCAAAGGCATGAACAGACAAAATGGTTGATGATACCTTTACTGTTATTAACTTGATGAAAATACCTTTGGTGTCTGTTCAAATGAAAATACCTTTACTGTGAAATCTGTGAAATTTTAGGGTACACAGATTTCACAAACAACCACAACTTCAATTGAAAATTTTCAAAGTTTAAATGCACAAACAGCCGATTCCAATCTGCTAAAGCTGGGGTGGTTTGGAATTGGAAGGATTTATGATTTATGGGTTATTTGTTGAATTTGGGTTACATTTTGGTTTCAGATGTGTTTTGTTAATGGTTATAATGGCGATAACAGGTGATAGGGGGTGGCACTGGTGATGTTTTAGCTGGTGTGGTGATAACTGTCGTAAGGTCAATCAAAAACCTAATTAAACTACGTAGATAGCATAAGTAGGGTATCGTATCCACGGGGAATTTGTGGTTAATATCGCGTTTATATCTAATAACTAAATTATCTAAATTGGGGGTTTGATGAATTTGATTTCAAAAACATGAAAAAACTAATTAAGAAAGTTGTGATCAATATGAGAAGAATAACTTCCACCCGCAATCCCTATTACCCGTTTAACATAAAACCCTGTTTACCGATTTAAAACACCACATAGACATGGCCTTGGAATTAATGAATTTGATTAGTTAATAGGGATAGTTTTTAAGATTCACTATGCAACCTAATAACCCGTTTGATTGTGTCAACTACCCACCAATTTACCAACCCGCTAACAACGCAACTAAGTTGCCAATATGCTCAATAAACGATAAGTAATTCAAACACAAGAAACGTTTACCAACAATCCAACACAAGTGGTCAAGTTGTACCAGTTAAATAAATCCGTAAACACAGTTTAATGCAAAACAAGGTAAAAGTTCATCCGGGTAGAAGTCACAAGGAGCTTAGCCGCTTATGGAAGTCATCACAGTTTCAATAATCTTCGAGAATTGATTAGACATGAAAGAACTACTTGAAAGATGTGAAAACCCTTGCAAATTCGCCTCTAATTGCTCCTGAGTTCGTAAAACGGCTGCTAGGTCTCAACATCGTCCCCAAAACATGTTTTTAGCTAATTTTTATACTTTTGCGTAATTAACCTCTCCCGCGCGTCTCGGGAAAGTCTTCAGATCTCAGCGCGTGTCGCCTGGATGATACAAACCGACTCAACTGAGTCATCCATCGCGCGTCGTAGTGGATATACATACCTCCCCCGCGTAGCGCGGGGGACTACCTCCTGGCAACTCTACGTTTCAGCTCCCGTTTCCAGCTAGTTCATTCTTAAACTCAGTTTTTATGCCATTTAACCTGCAAACATCAAACACCGATAAACATAAATATCGACACTAATAAACACCTTGTAACATGTAAAAATTACTCGAACCATACAAAACATCACAATTTAATACCCACAAATCATATCCCCACACTTATCTTTTTTCGTCCCCGAAAAAATTATTCGCAATGGAATCATAATCAGCAACATCGGCATTCAATATATTCAATTATTTTATTACTAATCTAACCATAAGCTAACCACGATTGCGGGTATACTATCCACTTAAACCCAACCGCCAGCTTTCAAGCCCTTATTCACAATTCAATTAATGTTCAAGTAACTAATAGTTATCTATGGATCCCACACTTAACAGACTGCAACGCCACCTATTCCCATTTTAAGCTTATAAGGTCAAAAGATAATAATCTACCGTCTTATATAAAAAATCCTTATATCATTCCGATTAAACTTTATGATGGATAGATGATGATATTGTGAGCTTTACGTGCTTTTGTATACGATCAGTTTAGCAGACATACCTCGCTTGAGTCACCATCCCCGCGATTAATGCCATAAACTTCACATGTTTTTATACCTCCACCTAGAGGGTATGTACCGCATGAATCGCTATCCCCGCGGCAATACCATAGGCTTTGTTATTCTCTTTTTTTCTTCACATATAGCTCAAATGGATTGATGGAATGTTTTTTTTCGGGCGCCACACTGTTTCGGATTTGTTTCCACAAAAAGAAACATGTGTGCCAATTTAATCGGAAAAACTTATAAGTTTTTTTATTTATGACGTACCTCTTATACTTTCCACAGTTTCAGCTTTGCCACAGCTCCTAAGGCGGGTACCCACTAGACTCCTAATTTTAAGTATTTTCATATGGTTTCTAAGAAGCTCTTCAACTGGCTGGGCCTACCCACACATCCCAATTATACGCATGACCGACTGTTCATTATCTCATATATATAATAATCAAATGCCAACAATCTAATTATACCTATCATTTCCATTGTGTGCAAAAATCTCTCGCGGGATATTTTCAAAATTTTCAATTTTTTTTGATTTTTTTGATTTTTTAACGACTAAAACCTATATACAACAAAAAATAGCACGCTAGTTTTCCCTCCCCACACTTAAATTCTGCATTGTCCTCAATGGAGCGAGAAACTACCTACTAAAAAAACTAACAATAACCAAAATGGAACAGACTCCCCTGGTTTAAAGCGGTAGAATCCTCATAAGTCGTGTTCCACAGCAACCGTATAGCATTTCATTCGCGGCCGCAACAAAAATGTGGGATGCTCTTCTCAAAATATATTCAAATCATCCCCGCCTAAATGGAGATTGCGTATAGACGGAGCGATCGAAATCTGCAACATAAAGCTCAAACACTCCCAAACACGTTAAACCGACTCATTGTACAAAAACTACAATCTAGTGCTATTTTCATTTCACCTTTTTCAACCTCGCCCTGCCCCCTGAAAACATGTGAATCACCCTCCACCGCATTGAAGCTTACCAAACAACTCTGTAAACTTCCTCACACTTGTCCAGTTCGTACACAAAAATAAAAACAAACTGAAATAAAACCAAAACTTGAGTTGCCTCCCAAGAAGCGCTAAGTTTTAGATCTTCAGCCAAATCATACCTGTCAAGTCATGGTGGACGTGTAGGATGTTTGCAATCTCTTATTTTCATTAACCTATTCACCCACAACTTCGAAACACCATCCAGCTTGTTCAATAACTAGCTATTCAACTCACACTTTCCTTCTTCTTCATCCATCTTCTGTGGTTTCTTTTCTTTCTTTCTCCTGCCCCTCCTCGGTTTCTTCTTCTTTTCTTAACCTTTACCAACCTGTCAATCATAAAACATTCTTTCTCTTCCACAAGACTCTTCTTTTCAGAAGGTCCACATTTGTTAGCAATAGATTTGGGCGAGTTTGAAAATAATTTTAAGGTCAACTTTTGATCCCCAAACCTAAACTTGATTGTTCCCTCAACACAATGAATGATTGCATGAGCAGTAGCTAAGAACAGTCTGCCCAATATAACAGTTGGTTGGTTATAACACAATCAAGCACCAAGAAATCGACAGGATAATAAAACTCACCCACCTTCACAATCACATCTTTTACAATCCCCCGAGTACACGTAGGAGTTTGATCAGCCAACAGCACTATGGTTTCAACTTTTTGTAGTGGCCCAAAATCATACTGATCATATAACCTCCCCGAAAAAATACTCACACAGGCTCCAAGATCCAACAAAGCCTTGTCCAATTTAAAATCACCTATTTGTATTGAAATAATAGGTGCTCCTGGATCTTGGAGTTTCGGGGGAAGGGTACCCATCAAAACGGCGTTCACATGAGCGATTAAATCAAGTTTTTTTGGTAGCATGTAACGTCGTTTTTGGGTACTTAACTCTTCTAAACACTCAACATGATCAAGACTCTCTTTAATTTGTTCAAGCAATGGCTTATTAATTTTCACTTTTTCAAAACTTTCCCACCTTTCACCCTTAGGTGGTTCTCGTTTACTTAAATTTTTGTGTGCAAGTAAAGCCATAGGGAATGGAACCTTTACATTCCCGTTATCACTATCAGAAAACGTTTTTTGTTGAACTATTTTTAGACTTTATAAAACTTTCAATTTCCTGATCACGTTCACTCTCACCTTCAGACTCAGTCACATCCTCTACCATACCCTCAAAATATTGTGGTGACTGAGTTTTAACAACATAAATTTTAGAAAGAGAATGAGTAATTACCTCATCTATGTGAATACTTGTTGTGTCAGAAGATTTGTGAGTTGTATTTCCCTGAAATCACTAAGAAGCTTATCTTGATTTCTTCTGATGATAGCCACTTCTTCAGCTAATTGTCCAACCTGTTGTGACAATGCCTTAACCTCCCTATCTCTTGCCTCATTGCTTTTCTGAATATCCTTTAGGAACTCCATAACTGTATCAAATTTTTCATTGATGGAGTTATCATCCGACTCTTGCTGACCCGTTTGCCTATTCTCATGAGGCTGCCAATTGCTTTCATAGTTATCTTGATCTCCTTGATAGCTCAAATGGTTGTAGAATCCATGCTGATAATTCCCTTGATTTCCATAACTATTTTGCTGAGCTGATTTATACCTTTGTTGACCTAAATTGACCCGATTCTGACCTCTTTGAGTAAACTGTTGTGATGGAGGCACAAAATCATTATACTCATAACAACCAAACTGGTCATAATACACATCCTCTTCATCTCATTATATCTGGCATATCGGTTCTGAAGTGGTAGCTGTCTGTTTTGAAAGTTCATTTGTTGTTGCACTGGTTGGTTGTGTTGTGCGAATTCAGCATCCTGAAATTCATTAAACTCGGGCTGATAAGTTCTATCCATGATTCGCAGATATGTACAAGCACAAACAAAAAACCCGAGCAAAATATCAAACTAACAAAAATAAAATAAAATAAAAATATTTTTTGGGTATTTTAGATTTTTTTTTAGAAAGCAAAAACAACTAACTAACTAAATAACTAACTAACACTAAGCGCACCAATTCCCCGGCAATGGCGCCATTTTGATGACTGTCGTAAGGGTCAATCAAAAACCTAATTAAACTACGTAGATAGCGTAAGTAGGGTATCGTATCCACGGGAAATTTGTGGTTAATGTCGCGTTTATATCTAACAACTAAATTATCTAAATTGGGGGTTTGATGAATTTGATTGCGAAAACACGAAAAAACTAATTAAGAAAGTTGTGATCAGTATGAAAAGAATAACTTCCACCCGGAATCCCTATTACCCGTTTACATAAAAACCTGTTTACCGATTTAAAACACTACATAGACATTGCGTCGGAATTAATGAATTTGATAGTTTTTAAGATTCACTGTGCAACATAATAACCCGTTTGATTGTGTCAACTACCCACCAATTTACCAACCCGCTACAACGCAAGTAAGTTGCCAATACGCTCAATAAACGATAAGTAATTCAAACACAAGAAATGTTTACCAATAATCCAACACAAGTGGTCAAGCTGTACTAGTTAAATAAATCCGTACACACAGTTTAATGCAAAACAAGGTAAAAGTTCATCCGGGTAGAAGTCATAAGGAGCTTAGCCGCTCATGGAAGGCATCACAGCTTCAATAATCATCGAGAATTGATTAGACATGAAAGAACTACTTGAAAGATGTGGAAACCCTTGCAAATTCGCCTCTAATTGCTCCTGAGTTCGTAAAACGGCTGTTAGGTCTCAGCATCGTCCCCAAAACATGTTTTTAGCTGATTTTTATACTTTTGCGTAATTAACCTCTCCCGCACGTCTCGGGAGAGTCTTCATATCTCAGCGCGTGTCGTCTGGATGATACAAACCGATTCAATTGAGTCATCCATCGCGCGTCGCGGTGGATATACATACCTCCCTCGCGTGACGCGGGGTTTCCGTTTCCAGCTCGTTCATCCTTAAACTCAGTTTTTATGCCATTTAACCTGCAAACATCAAACACACGATAAACATAAATATCGACACTAATAAACACCTTGTAACATGTAAAAATGACTCGAACCATACAAAACATCACAATTTAATACCCACACATCATGTGGTTAGTTTGCAAGTTCAGTCTGTTTAGGATATGCATGGTCCGTTATCGTGAGATAGAAGAACATCCTATGCTGCCATGGTTAAAAGTGAAAGAATGTAATTTTCAGTTTTTTTTTTACATGGCTCGAAATTCTGTTAGAGGCGACTTGATTACGCGTCATAGGTAAAACTGTGACATTACATTGCCACTGCTTTTGTCATCAGCTGCGTCACAACGATTTGCTTTTAAAATTGCATACTAACACTTAATGCTTAAGAAACCAAATCTCTTTTTATTAAAAGACACGACTGCAATAAATAAAATTGGCAATAGAGTGTAGTTTCTGGATAACGTCCTGCCACCAGTCGTGTCCCCGTCTTATGTTAAGAACTTAGCATATGAACATCCTGCAATTAACAAGTAATTCTCGAGGAGTCGAGGGTTAGACGAGATAACCCTCTTAATTAATAAAGCTCAAGCAACACTACTCTTTTATTCTTAATAATGAGTAGACGTCCAAAGCGTATTGTGTTTTCGTCTAAAATATAGATAAAATCTTTCATAGTGTTCCTTTGAACAACTATAAATTCCATACCAGCAACGTGCTAACTGATGGCATGATTTATTCATTCCAGCATTACAAAACAACCACAAACATTGATAGTTGATTGATCTTGTGATCCAAATGACCTCAAGTATTGTTTTATAGGCTTCCATGTTTGGAGCATCATTCTCAGTTACATTACTGTTTTATTGGCTTCAACGTTTGGATTACCATTCTCGGTCACCAATCTCTAAGGCATTAGAACTGTATCTTTATACACATTAAGATGAATAATGTTTTAGTTATAGATTACCGTTGAAATTCCATGCCGTAAAATAGCCAAAGTCGGGTTATGTGATACATGACTTTGGTTTGGGTATTACATTACCTATAAAGTATTTTAATAGCTTGAAGTATTGCAGTGTCATCTTCATCTTTAATACATAGAGAAATTGGCCAATGCGTGAGTCCAAGTCGCGTACATACTGAATTTTGCTGGTAGGTACACAATGTAGTTGGGTATATCTTACATATATAAAGTCTATAACATTATTAAGCCCCATCGATTGATACACATGGACCATGACCTTAGAAAGAAGTCTTTTTGCAACAATGTAGCATTGCAATCGGTTTGTTAAAACATCACCCTTTGTTGAAACATAATTCTCTTTACACATTTTCTGGCCAAGGCTGTCTTAAGATTTCAGATGCTGTGCATTGCAATCGGTTTGTTAAAACATCACCCTTTGTTGAAACATAATTCTCTTTACACATTTTCTGGCCAAGGCTGTCTTAAGATTTCAGATGCTGTGCGACCAGTAAAAATAAACTCTTAAAACAGAAACTTATATATAAACAAAATCACTAGCTCGGGCTTGGCTCGAAGTCTAACCAAGTCGAACCATCGGAGCAACCAGATTAAGTAAAATTTTAAAAGCCAAAATTAATATAGGATATCTATAAAATTTATAAGAAACGGAGCCGTATAAAGGGAGTAGAGAAGTAAGCAAAAAATAAGTGGAGCTGGCAAGTCTCATACTCGCAACCTCACATTTGGCATGGGGAATTATTACCAATTCTCCCATCACTACTTTGCCTTTTAATGTTAGATAATTATAGTTACATATGTAAACGAGAAAAGAAATTATTTTTGGGCCCCTTAAAATATTGGGCCTTGCATGGTCGCACACCTACCAGGCCGGTCTGGCCGTACACAATATTTAGATCACATTAACAGTCAAGGATCGCCAATGACCTCTAGCTCAAGTGGTAGGAGGACTTGAGTTCTTTTTGAAATACTCAACTTCAATTCCCACTTGGTGCAGGAAAGGAGTAAGGTACTGGTGGGCAGTGATAGGAGACCTAGGGAAACCTGAGTTCGATCCTTGAGCCAAACAGGTTTTACTGGTAATTTTACCGTCATGCCTACGGACGGGTGGGTTACCAGTTTTTCCCCGGAATTGGTGGTGGACGACTCGGGTTACACTCGGAGTACTCCGTTTGTCCAGTGGGTGCCCCGAGAGTGCTCGGGATTGATTGTTGGCTGTTAAAAAAAATTAACAGTCAAGGATCGAGAGATCGTTGGTGATATGGCAATGCTGTGTGAGTTGTATGCACATGACAAGGGAAGCATAATGTTAGACTAGTCTTGCATCTTGCGCACGATTGAGAAGCAGACGAATCATATCATTCAGAAGTTTTAGGACAGTTATTTCATTTTTACCATGGTAGTCAAATAGGCATATCATCTCCAACCAAAAATTCGAACATATTCGTTCATTTGATTGGTCCTTTGATCTTTATTAGGGGTGCTGCATGTTTGAGTTGACGTGTATAACCTATTTGATAAACGGCCTGTACTAAAATGAAATGTATAAGGCTCATCAAGCTATTCAAAACTATTATAAAAACAAAAAAAAGTGTATATAATTTGTAATTTCAATCCGTTAGCCTGACTCTGACGGACCCCTTTACAAATTTACTACATGTACATCTTCTCAACCTGTTTACCACTTGATTTACAACTCTTAACGACATTTGTAGTCTGAGGAGGCTGAAGGCATAATCACTTTGTCTATCCCACACCATCTGCTTATGTGGTTCTATACAATAGCAGAGACAAAGCAAGTAGTAAACATATGTGTGGCAGTTTCGTCCTGGTCTTCACAACACGTACACCTATTGTTCTCCACTTGAATATTTCGTCTTTTAAGCGCCCAAACGGTTGGGAGACGCTCCATTTCCACCCTCCACGCTGTGATATTGTACTTTGATAGGATCCAACTGCTCCAATTCATCACGAAATAATTGCTAGAATCCAAATCTTTACTTTTTAATCTTCTCACAGCCTTGACCGGAAACCTACATGAGGAATCCGTAACCAAGACCACGAATCAACCCCAACGCCCAACTGAAAGTTACTGATTGCCCCAATAAGATTCTGCAGTTCGGCTACTTCAGAAGGTAAATGGAGATGTCTCTTCCATATATTTGAACTGAGACTCAAAAGACCCGTATCTTCGATGATGTCACACCCCGACCCGCAGCGGAAAAGGTGATCGGGGCATGATTGGGTTCTCATCAAAGCTCATGACATTTATTATAACGTTTCATATTTATTAATACAATTTTAAAGGGAATTATACAATCATTATTACATCATGTCCTAACATCAATCTAGGCTTCATTGTTTTCTTCTAAGGCATTTTCTATGTTTTCCTTGCTTCATCCTGTTCACCTGTATCATGTGTAAAAAGGGTTTTTGGATCAACAAAAAGTTGGCGAGTGAATCCTATGGAAAACATTTGAACAAGTTTATTTAATTAATTATAAAATAAAGTGCACAACCACACATGAGTAAAAATAGATGTAAACTTATTCACCAATCAATTTAATATTAAATAATACACACATGAACAATAATGGATCGTTTTGAGGCACGCGTTGCTCAACTCATCTCTCACGAGGAACTGATGGGCCTAATGAATGAATTGCATAAACTTGACAATATGAAATACGTATCTACAAACAATATAAACTAAATAATACACACACTAACAATAATGGATTTGTTTTGAGGCACGCGTTGCTCAACTCGTCTCACACGAGGAACTGATGGGCCTAATGAATGAATTGCATATAAATTGACAATATGAAATACATAACTACAAACAATGTATACAATCTAAGTTTAGATCACAATATGGTATGGCACCAGTTTAAATAAACGAGTTAATTTCGTGACACATGACACACCCCAAAACGTGTAATTAAAAAGGGAGTTGTAAGATTCACTCACATTGGGTGCGTTCGGTTGATGATGATGAATACGCACGAAGTCGGATTTAACCACGAGTGAAACTAACATAGATAATAACATAATGGTTTGGTAAATAATGGGATTTTATTAATCAATTTTAGTAGGATGATTGATATATTTTTGTGAGTTTAAGGCTATTTTCTAACCTTAAAAATGTTATTTTTAAGTATTTTTAATTGATTTTTAAATAAAATAAATAAATGAAAATAATAAAAAAAGTTGACTTTTTGCGACAGTTGACCGTTGACTTGTTGACCTGTTGACCGGTCAGGCTGTTAAATTGTTTGCGCCGGGCGAGGCTCGAACCCGAGACCTCCGTTCGCGTGCACGCAGCTCTACCAACTGAGCTACGTGTCTAACCGGAATATTTCTGTTTTTAATTATATTTATATACTAATTGAATTAAACGAAAATCATTTATTTTTAAAAACGATTTTAATCTAACGACTCGGTGCGCTCCACAGGTCTCGAACCCGGGACCTATGGGTTGAGTTAACACACAGTCCACCGCTGGACTGTGTGTCTAACTTGTTAAATAATCTGATTTTTATTATACTTATATACAAACTTCATTATTTCATTTCTGCCTTATTTAAAAAGTTTGATAATTGTCCGGATCGGTGCAGTAGTCCGGACTCGAACTCGTGACCTGTGCTTTAAATGCGCACACAGTCCACCACTGGACTGTGTGTCTATCTTGGTTATTATTCCGGTTTTTATTAAATTTAACATCTATGTGAAATGAATCCGGTTTAGTAAAAAAAGAACATTTTTATCAAGGTAAGCATGCGCGGGACAAGAATCGAACTCGGGACGTGAGCGTGTTTAATTTGCACACAGTCCACCGCTGGACTGTGTGTCTAACCCGAGTTATATCTTGATTTAAATTAAATTTATAGACAACAGAAAAACTTCGTCTTCTTCGTTGGATTTAACTAGAATCGGAAGTCCGACTGGTTCGAAGATTTAATCAAGTTCGTTAGTGTCTGGTGGTTAATTACATGCGAGATTAAATAAAAAGAATGAAGGATTAGGCGTAAGGTATACCGAACTGGACTCCTCTGTTTCTCCGGCGAAACTCCGGTGACAGCAGAAACTTCGGCGACGTATGTCTTGCGGCAGAGAGTCTTCAACGAGCTTGAGATAAATGTGGGTGACTTCGGTATAAGCTCTGGGGTTCAGTAAGGCTCAGAAGTGAAGGGCTCGGTTTTCCGGCGAGGTGCAGAACTTTTCCGGCGAGTGGAATTATGTCGGGTAAAGGTGTGATTGTGAGGAAAAAGCTAGCAGAGGTTTGAGGAGGTATTTATAGGGCGGGACATCGATGAATTTGGTCCGATTTCCGTCTTGATTCGTCGGTCATTACGTTTTCCGGCGGTTATGACTTGCGTCGCGGGTTCAGGCGTCGGTTATAACCGATGTAGTAGTGAATGTTTACGTTAAAACTGAAGAAACCGTCGAATCTTGGCGAGATAGTCGGGATTTCCGACGACTGCAAATAGGTGCGTCGGTTTTGAAATTTAGATTCATGTTATGAATTAATTGTTTCCATTTATTAACAAGAAACATAAGTGGCGCAGTGGTTGGATGGTTAAGTGTTAAGTCTTTGCTTGTAACCGGTTGACTGACCCGGGTTCGAAACCCGGCAGCAACTTTTTATTTTTAAATCACTTTTTTAATACTTTTTCAAATATAAATTATATATTCCAATATATTTATTAATTATGTATCGTTTAAAATTATTTTGGGATAATACGCAACGAAATTTTTAACTGATCGTTCGGTTAATAAACGGAGCGGGTTTGGTAAATCCGTTTTTTGACGGATGTTACAGTATCCCCTGCTTTTTAGAAATTTCGTCCCGAAATTTAAGTAGTGATATATTTGACTAAAAAGAATGATGGTGTTTAGTTTGACAGTTACATACTTAGAAGAAGAGTAAGAGTTTAAATTTTGTTTGAGGCGGTAACGTCCCTTGTAAGGGTTAAGTACCCTGTTACAGGAATCGCTTTTTGTTGCCTACGGTAAAATATTGATAAGCAGAGTTGATTCGCTAAATATGATATCATGCGTAAGAGTTTTGATATGTTTGGAAGGATATTGTTATATCCTAAAGCAAAACTTCTAATACTACAACCTACATGGAACTTCTCATAACCGTCTAACAATACCTCTGATCCTTTGACAAGAATACTTATATATAGGAAGTACCAGCGGCGTATCCACCATATTCTTGTCAAATTTTCATTGGTTTTCAGTAAGTTATGATTGGTTCTATGATATGACTCTAGAACATAAATAAACACAACAACTAATGTACCAAGAAATTACTAAATCCTACATAGAACTTTCTCATAACCGTCTGACAATGCCCCTGATCCTTTGACAAGAATACTTATATATAGGAAGTACCAGCGGCGTATCCACCATATTCTTGTCAAATTTTCATTGGTTTTATCAGTAAGTTATGATTGGTCCTATGATGTAACTCTAGAACATAAATAACACAACAACCAATATTTGAATCCAATTCTGATAGCATATATGTTTGAATGGTGACAGTTCCTCTCTCGTTTGTTATGATGGAGAGGTTAGTTTATGTAGAAATGGAACACAATCCAATTTCTTTAAATGGCGAGATGATATAAATGTAACACAAATTTTCAACCAAGACAATACTAAATCCTACATGGAACTTCTCATAACCGCCTGATAATGCCTCTGATCCTTTGGCAAGAATACTTATATATAGGAAGTACCAGCGGCGTATCCACCAAATTCTTGTCAAATTTTCGTTGGTTTTATCCGCAAGTTATGATTAGTTACCAAGAAACTACTAAATCATACATAGAACTTCTCATAACCGCCTGACAATGCCTCTGATCCTTTGACAAGAATACTTATATATAGGAAGTACCAGCGGCGTATCCACCATATTCTTGTCAAATTTTCATTGGTTTTATCAGTGAGTTATGATTGGTTCTATGATGTAACTCTAAAACATAAACAACACAACAACCACAGCTTGAGTCTAAATTCTGATAGTATACATGTTTTGAATGATGACAGTACCTCTTTCGTTTGTTATGATGGAGAGGTTAGTCATTGTGGAAGTGAGACATAGCTCAACTTCTATAAATGATGAAATTGAATGCACTGAAATGTATGATGAACAAACTTCAACCAAAACATACTAACTCCTACATGGAACCTCTCATAACCGCCTGATAATGCCTCCGATCCTTTGACAAGAATACTTATATATAGGAAGTACCAGCGGCGTATCCACCATATTCTCGTCAAATTTTCATTGACTTTATCCGCAAGTTATGATTAGTTCTATGTGACTCTACAACAAACACAACAACCACAAGATCGTATTGCATGTACTGAAAATGAAAATGTCTGTGCGATCAAGGCTCAATCAAACGGAGCCGATCGTATTGCATGTACTGAAAATGAAAAATGTCTGTGCGATCAAGCTCATCAAACGGAGCCGATCGTATTGCATGTACTGAAAATAATAAACAATAATTACTCAAACAGTTTACACATGGAACCTCTCATAACCGCCAGATAATGCCTCCGATCCTTTGGCAAGAATACTTATATATAGGAAGTACCAGCGGCGTATCCACCAGAAATTCCCATTGACCTTTATCCTTAAGTTATGATTGGTTCTATGTGATAAAGAAAAACATAAAACTAAACGATTGGAGTTGAATCTTGATTTCCGGTGAAGAGGACTAGTTGGGTGGTTTCGTTTGGGCCGTCATTATCTTCGTCAGGATTGGCGTCGATGTTGAAAACTCTTCCTCTTGCTGGTGGCCTAGTGATTTGGTTTTCTTGATTTACTTGGTTAACTGGGTTTGATTGAGCTTGAGCGTTTATGATGTTAACCAATCGAGGGCACGTGTTTCTAAAGTGGGTAGGGTCGCCACAATTGAAACAAGCTCGAACATATGGGAACATGGGGTATTGAGGTTGATGATAGGTTTGGATCATGTTTTGAGTAGGGGAGAGATTTGGTTTTGAGGGGTGCGGCAAACCTTGCTCAAATGACCATAGCGTCCACAATTTGCACATAGTCGACAAGGTAAGGTAAGGGGATGGTGATAAAAACAGGTGTTACATCGAGGGTGGAGTCCAAGGTATGGTTTCTTATTTGGGTAAGTTGAGTTGGGTGCTACTTGAGTGATTGGGATAGCTTGGATGGGTATGGCGTGTGAAATTGGTTGATTACGTTGGGTAGTAGCGAAAAGTTGCCCGTCTCTTTTTCTCTTAAAAGTGGGTTGAGAAGGGGATTCGGTTTGGGTGGAGTTTGAAGTTTCAGTTGATGCTTTATCCTTCTTCTTCTCCTCCTGAAGTCTTTGTTCCGGATTCGGTTCTCGGTGAGCTCTGTAGCTAACTCCATTGCTGCTTCCAAAGTTGCAGGCGTGGTACTTATTACAGAGTCTTGAATCTTTGAACGGAAGACCTCGAATGTAGTGCTCGATCAAACAGTAGAGGGGAGTGAACAAATTGGGAACCATTTGATGTAACTCGAGGAATCTTTTGTAATATGTGGTGTGGTCTCCTTCCTTTTGCTTCAACGAATAAAACTCATCTTCTAATTTTTTGATTTCGCTCCTTGGCAAAATCGTCTGGTCATGATTTCCTTCAATTCATCCCAAGTTAAAGTCATAGCATGTCAACGCCTCGTTTGGCCTTCTCTGTATTCCACCAAGTAAGTGCTATCCCATATAATCGACCGGTAGCATATCGCACTTTGCGATCATCGGGGCAATCGCAATTTAGAAAAGTGTTCTCCATTTCTTCAAACCAATAGAGGAGAGCGGTGACACCTTCAGTCCCTTCGTATTTTGGAGGGTCGCATGATTTGAAATGCTTGTAGGTGCATTTAGTGGTATTTGGGGGAGGGTTGATAACGTGTTGATCTTCTTGATTGACAGGATTAGTGGTAAGTGCTTGTTGGACTTGGATTACAATGTTGGGTATTACGGCAGCCATTTGTTGAGCGATTAGGGCAGCCATGCGCTCACGTGCTTTTCCTGCTCTCATATTCCTACGGGCGAGGCTAGAAGACATCTACAAGGAATACGCATCATGAGTATGAGTTGGATGTTTTTTTTTTGGGATCATGGGTCGTATTTAGGAATGAACATTCATAAAATAATTATAGAAAAATAAATCTACTACATCCATAGGATGTCATGGGCTTTGCTCGTCATTAGGCCCTGCATGCCGCCATACTTCACCTTCGTAATCATGTGGGCCCCCATGAATACCGGGTTTTTCATATGGTTCGCATGTGTTAGCCTGGTTACGTACACTAAAACCCGAAGAAAATCGAGAAATATGTATATAAATGAGATTCGGAATGTGTCCAGGTGTAGACATCGGTGACACCTCAAAGTGGGGTTAGTTCGAACGACGTTTGGTGTGGCATGATTTGGCCTAATTAGGTCCTTCGTACTCTCATCGTTAGTCCCCAGGTAGGCAAACTGGTCCGTTATATTGGATTTATACGAATGCCAACCTAGACAGGACGTTCCGACTACCGGTACTTGTACCCTTCCAGTTACTACATGCCCGTCGCAGAACTTACTTTGATGAGATTTGAAAATTGCAACAAAATATTTGAATAACAAAAGTATGAAGATCAATTGAATATATGAACATTGAAATATGTATGATGAATGTGTATGTAAGTATGTATGTTTGACTATAAGTATAAAAAATATGAAACAAATAAATATCATAAGTTTGTATGTAACCACCTAAACAATTAAAATTTAGGCAAACTATAGTATAGGCTCTAAGGGTCTAATAACCTATCCTATAGCCTTATAGTCATGGCTCTGATACCAATCTGTCACACCCCGACCCGCAGCGGAAAAGGTGATCGGGGCATGATTGGGTTCTCATCAAAGCTCATGACATTTATTATAACGTTTCATATTCATTAATACAATTTTAAAGGGAATTATACAATCATTATTACATCATGTCCTAACATCAATCTAGGCTTCATTGTTTTCTTCTAAGGCATTTCCTATGTTTTCCTTGCTTCATCCTGTTCACCTGTATCATGTGTAAAAAGGGTTTTTGGATCAACAAAAAGTTGGCGAGTGAATCCTATGGAAAACATTTGAACAAGTTTATTTAATTAATTATAAAATAAAGTGCACAACCATACATGAGTAAAAATAGATGTAAACTTATTCACCAATCAATTTAATATTAAATAATACACACATGAACAATAATGGATCGTTTTGAGGCACGCGTTGCTCAACTCATCTCTCACGAGGAACTGATGGGCCTAATGAATGAATTGCATAAACTTGACAATATGAAATACGTATCTACAAACAATATAAACTAAATAATACACACACGAACAATAATGGATTTGTTTTGAGGCACGCGTTGCTCAACTCGTCTCACACGAGGAACTGAGGGGCCTAATGAATGAATTGCATATAAATTGACAATATGAAATACATAACTACAAACAATGTATACAATCTAAGTTTAGATCACAATATGGTATGGCACAGTTTAAATAAACGAGTTAATTTCGTGACACATGACACACCCCAAAACGTGTAATTAAAAAGGGGAGTTGTAAGATTCACTCACATTGGGTGCGTTCGGTTGATGATGATGAATACGCACGAAGTCGGATTTAACCACGAGTGAAACTAACCTAGATAATAACATAATGGTTTGGTAAATAATGAGATTTTATTAATCAATTTTAGTAGGATGATTGGATATATTTTTCTGAGTTTAAGGCTATTTTCTAACCTTAAAAATGTTATTTTTAAGTATTTTTAATTGATTTTTAAATAAAATAAATAAATGAAAATAATAAAAAAAGTTGACTTTTTGCGACAGTTGACCGTTGACCGTTGACTTGTTGACCTGTTGACCGGTCAGGCTGTGAAATTGTTTGCGCCGGGCGAGGCTCGAACCCGAGACCTCCCGTTCGCGTGCACGCAGCTCTACCAACTGAGCTACGTGTCCAACCCGGAATATTTCTGTTTTTAATTATATTTATATACTAATTGAATTAAACTGAAAATCATTTATTTTTAAAAACGATTTTAATCTAACGACTCGGTGCGCTCCACAGGTCTCGAACCCGGGACCTGTGGGTTGAGTTAACACACAGTCCACCGCTGGACTGTGTGTCTAACTTGTTAAATAATCTGATTTTTATTATACTTATATACAAACTTCATTATTTCATTTCTGCCTTATTAAAAAGTTTGATAATTGTCCGGATCGGTGCAGTAGTCCGGACTCGAACTCGTGACCTGTGCTTTAAATGCGCACACAGTCCACCACTGGACTGTGTGTCTATCTTTGGTTATTATTCCGGTTTTTATTAAATTTAACATCTATGTGAAATGAATCCGGTTTAGTAAAAAAAGAACATTTTTATCAAGTAAGCATGCGCGGGACAAGAATCGAACTCGGGACGTGAGCGTGTTTAATTTGCACACAGTCCACCGCTGGACTGTGTGTCTAACCCGAGTTATATCTTGATTTAAATTAAACTTATAGACAACAGAAAAACTTCGTCTTCTTCGTTGGATTTAACCAGAATCGGAAGTCCCACTGGTTCGAAGATTTAATCGAGTTCGTTAGTGTCTGGTGGTTAATTACATGCGAGATTAAATAAAAAGAATGAAGGATTAGGCGTAAGGTATACCGAACTGGACTCCTCTGTTTCTCCGGCGAAACTCCGGTGACAAGCAGAAACTTCCGGCGACGTATGTCTTGCGGCAGAGAGTCTTCAACGAGCTTGAGATAAATGTGGATGACTTCGGTATAAGCTCTGGGGGTTCAGTAAGGCTCAGAAGTGAAGGGCTCGGTTTTCCGGCGAGGTGCAGAACTTTTCCGCGAGTGGAATTATGTCGGGTAAAGGTGTGATTGTGAGCGAAAAAGCTAGCAGAGGTTTGAGGAGGTATTTATAGGGCGGGACATCGATGAATTTGGTCCGATTTCCGTCTTGATTCGTCGGTCATTACGTTTTCCGGCGGTTATGACTTGCGTCGGGTTCAGGCGTCGGTTATAACCGATGTAGTAGTGAATGTTTATGTTAAAACTGAAGAAACCGTCGAATCTTGGCGAGATAGTCGGGATTTCCGACGACTGCAAATAGGTGCGTCGGTTTTGAAATTTAGATTCATGTTATGAATTAATTGTTTCCATTTATTAACAAGAAACATAAGTGGCGCAGTGGTTGGATTGGTTAAGTGTTAAGTCTTTGCTTGTAACCGGTTGACTGACCCGGGTTCGAAACCCGGCAGCAACTTTTTATTTTTAAATCACTATTTTTAATACTTTTTCAAATATAAATTTATATATTCCAATATATTTATTAATTATGTATCGTTTAAAATTATTTTGGGCATTAAATACGCAACTAAATTTTTAACTGATCGTTCGGTTAATAAACGGAGCGGTTTTGGTAAATCCGTTTTTTGACGGATGTTACAGATGACATCTCTAACTTAGCATGACTTATTTCCTTCTACAGCAAAGAGGTTGGGGGTAGATATCCTTCAGAGGACATTACCAAACCAAGGGTCAATCCAAAAGTGAATCGCTCTACCATCCCCAACGACCCCTTTAATAAGATTATGAACATAGCAACCTGAAATTTTCAACTTTTCTTCCATCCTAACAATGTTAGCCAAAATCCCGTCATGCTTTTATTAACCGGGAGGACCGTCCAACCCTGTTTTCTAACATGTATGGCATCAATGAATCTCCTCCACATACTCCGCTCATCCGTTCTATACCTCCAAATCCATTTTGCAAGTAAAGCATTATTCGTCTCTTGAAGTTTAGAAACCTCAAACTTTTTAGGTCTCGTCACTCTATCCCAAGCAACCCAATGCATCTTGTTCGCATTTGAACTCCTCCCCAAAAAAACCTTTTAATTAATTTTTTCCAACACGTCTGTAACTCTCACCGGTGCCTTGAAGAGAGAGAAATAATAATTGGGTAATGCCTCAATAACCGATTTATAAGCGTTACTCTACCTCCAATGGAAAGGAATTTAGCTTTCCAAAGGGAGAGCCGGGACTCGAAAATATCAAAGATCGGCTTCTAGTTGTTACAATTGTTCATATTCGCCCCCACCCTCAAGCCCAAATATACGAACAGAATAGTCTCTGCCTTACATTTGTTTTAGACAATTAACCGAGTCAAATATTGAATATATTTTTTTAACATTATCATGTAACCCACCACACAGCGTGCACCAAAGAACACTTAGGTACTCGCGGCAATGCACGGACATTCACACTGTATTTTAAACGTGTTTAATAAACTTTATTGTAGTATACTGGGTTGTGCGATTTTTCATGTAAAAGAATAAAGTTTATTATTTATTATATTAGCTCTAGAAAAAAACTATAAAAAGCTTTATACTTGGGCGGAGAATTCTTAGTTATAACTCATTGTATTACGTGATATATAAAATAATATAATCCATAAATATTTTTCTTTTCGTACTTAACCCACCATTTTGTCTAGAATGTTTCGTTTAGGACAAAAAGTTAATATTTTTTTAATTGGGATTATTAAGTGGTTAATTAAATAATAGTCTGTTTCGCAGGCTCCAATAGGACATAATGTTGGAAGTTTTGTTTTCATTCACGAATTATCTATCAATTGAATTAATAAGATATTCTATAGTTGTTTAATTAATTTTTTTTATCAAATGTCCCATTCATATTGCTAAATACGATAATTGTTTTAAGCCGTTAAGAGGATAATTTAAATTTAAAAATAAAAAAAAAAACAAGATGTGTTGATACAAGAGTTACAAGTTTACTAATAGTTGGAGTATTATTCTTTACATGACTCCATCAGGAATGGCATTCTCCAGGACCTATTTGATATTTTCCTTGTTTATGAATTTGATCTGTTATGTGGCTTCAGTTTCATTTAATTTGAAAAATATTGGTCCCAAAAGTGCGAATCTGGAAATAGTTACTGAAGGTACCACAGCATATATCTCTAAGGATGGAATCCAGCTGACACCAGACACAAGAAGCTCTTTGCAATTGCCCTCTATTTTTGCGAAAGCGGGACGGGCAACATACATCAGACCACTTCATCTTTGGGACCAAAAATCCGGAAACCTAGCAAGTTTCTATACCAATTTCACCTTTGTTATTGGTTCGGACAGCACAACGAGTGGCGGCGGTCTCACATTCTTTCTTGCTCAGAATAATTCAGTCCTGGCCTATCATGGGAAGGCAATGGGGCTTCCGGTGAATATCATATCCATGAAAACAGTGAGCCCATTTGTTGCAGTGAAGTTTGTTACCCCTGGGAATCATAGTAAGGATCACGTGGGTATTAGCGTTAACTCTCTTGCTTCTGTTGCGTATCAGAAATGGTCCAGAGTTATGCCTAGTGGGGGACTGTGTAAAGCTTGGATCACATACGATTCGGTTTCAAAAAATCTTACCGTTTCCTACACTGGTTTTCAAAACCGGACATTTGTACTTTACGATGAGCTTGTTTACACAGTTGATCTCAGGAATGAGTTGCCTGAATGGGTTATTTTTGGGTTTTCAGCAGCGTCTGGATATTTTATCAACCAGAGACATACTGTGAAATCTTGGAGTTTCCATAGTTCGGATTTACCCACTAAAGGCAAAAACAATAAGATGGGATTGATGGTTGGGGTGTGCGTTACTATTATATTTCTGGTCGTGCTTGTGATTGTAGTTTTGTGGAAGTGGAAGCGTAAGGAAATCTGTGAAGAACATGGATTTTACGTTGCGTTGAACGAAGACTTCGAGATGGGCACTGGCCCTAAAAGAATTTCCTATCACAAATTAGCTCGGTCAACAGGTAACTTTGCGGAGAATAAGAAGCTTGGGGAAGGAGGTTTTGGTGGTGTTTACAAAGGTTTTCTTAAAGACTCTAGTACATATGTTGCAGTTAAAAGGGTGTCAAGAAGTTCCAAACAAGGGATCAAGGAGTATGCATCAGAAGTCAAGATCATTAGCCGATTAAGACATAGAAATCTTGTGCAGCTCATTGGTTGGTGTCACGAGAATAGAAAACTCCTACTTGTTTACGAGTTTATGGATAATGGAAGTTTAGATTTACATCTCTTTAAGGAAAAGAGCTTGTTGACATGGGATACAAGGTACAAAATTGCCCTTGGTCTCGGTTCCGCTTTGTTGTATCTTCATGAAGAATGGGAGCAATGTGTTTTGCATAGAGATATAAAGTCAAGCAATGTCATGTTGGACTCAAATTTCAATCCAAAGCTTGGTGATTTTGGGTTAGCTAAGTTGGTTGAACACGAAAAATGCTCAAAGACCACAGTTTTAGCAGGAACCTGGGGTTACATGGCTCCAGAATGTGTAGTAACAGGAAAAGTAAGCAAGGAATCAGATGTGTATAGCTTCGGAGTTGTTGCATTGGAAATTGCTAGTGGGAGGAGAACTGTTGTGTATGATACAGCAGAAGAAAGACATGTAAGATTAGTAGAATGGGTTTGGGAGCTCTATGGGAATAGAACTCTACTCGAAGCTGTAGATCCATGTCTTGGGTCAGATTATGACGTGGAAGAAATGAAGCGGTTGATGATTGTTGGGTTATGGTGTGCACACCCTGACCCAGAACAACGTCCATCAACGAGACAACTTATTCAAGTACTCAAGTTTGAATCTTCTCTACCTAACCTCCCCTACGAAATGCCTGTGGCGACTTATTCGGCACCCCATACATCTTTGTTCTATGGTCTTACTTCCATGGTCCAAAACCAATTGTCAAAACTGTATAAGTTTACTGTAACCTTGGAACATATGTTAAGATATATAGTATTTGAGTTATCAAATAATTATTAACTATTTTTGTTTTTGTTAATTGTAGGGGTAAAGATTCAGGGGACAGAGAAATTGATTAATAGTTCGATCTCAAAGTATATGCCATATGAAGTTTATTTTTCACATGAAAGAAAGGATATTCCATTTCTGTGTTCTTCGCCATAAGCAACACACTCTTTTTTTCATGCTCCCGTTGTTGTACAAAAAGATATTGTTGGAAACTTTTCGTGGCATCAAAGAACGTTTAATGTAAGTGTTTTCTCCCTATTGTATTATATATATTGTATACTATATGAAACATAAATGTCGGCTCACACTCATTTATTATATCATCATACCAATTCAAGACAATTCCTAGAAAAATTGATACGTTCATTACTTTCTCCATGTTCACACTTTTTTTTCTTCTTTTTTCCTTTAATCTTTCTTATATCTTTTAATTGATTACTTTATTAAATTAATATGTCGTAACGTGTGGGTAAAAAATCGAATTCGTGTGTTTTATAATCGTCTTACATCTTAAAAAAATAGTGACTTCAAATTTTTTATCTTACGTATCATTTCCATAACATAACCTACTCAACTTCCTACGCTTCTCTTTAATTTCCTAGCCACATCGACTTCATAGCCGTAGCTGGGTTCGCAGCAACGTTTCGTTGGTTTTGAAGTTTGCAAATGTGCCCTTTTTAACACATTAAGGTCATTCTAAGGTCTCAACGTAACGCGCAAGAGGTAATTAGAGTCTTGTGTTTAAAATCTGTAACGTGTGACGCACAATGTGGTTATAATATGTTTTCTTAAACATACCTAAACTATTAAACATATTAATGTCATTATCGCAACGAGTGTAACAAAGTTCACAAACCCGTCGCAACACATGGTTCCGTTACAACTATCCAATCGTAATGCTTATATATGTTACATAGAGTTAAATCGAATACGTTTGAAACGCGCAATTTCATATGGTAAACACATTACATAATACTTAGCTAATCCATACGATATTTGCAACATGCCCGCGACGCATTGCCCGCAGGTCATATTACTAGTACTATCTTAAAAAGGAAAGCCGGTGTGAACCCCCACCTGCTTCCCTTACCCCCCCCCCCCTCCCAAACTTTTACAATGTTGTATTTTAAGCTCCTCAGCTTTGCTACGGCCCCTCCACTTTTGGAGGAATCAATTTTAGTCCCTTATCTAACTTTACTATTCTTCTACTTTGACAATTGACTTTGTTAGCCCCTAGCTTTTTACTAATTTAAATTTTCTTCAACAACATTCGTTCGTTAATTTCTTTTGTTTATCAATATCATTTTTTTTCCTTAAAAACTATTTTTATGTGCATATTTTTATGTACGTATCCGCATACATTTAAGTGTGAAACTTTTTCTGGTACGAGCTAGGTCAAATATAACATGTTTTCGTTTAAAAAATCATTTTTACGTGCATATTTTTTTGTATGTGTCTGTATCAATTCGAGTTGGTCTACATTTGGATATACTGTTTTTAGAATATAATACGTTTTCTTACGTATTTTATGTACGTTTTTATTAATTTTATTTCGAACAGCGTGGAGCCAAATTGTGGTTTCTTTTTTTTTTCAAAGCTTGAATTAATTCTATGGAATAAGTTATGATTGCAAGAGATAGATTCATTTTACTTTACGTTATGATCCAATCACAATACTCATATATAGGTTACATTGAGTTCAATCAGATATGTCAAAACACACGTTTTCATATGGTTAACCATCACCTAACACTTGAACAAATCCATTCGATATTTGCAATGTACTCGCGTCGCAACGCACGCGGACCTTATTACCAGTACAAATTAAAAGAAAAATGTCAAAATCAACTCGACCCGCTTAGGTATTCATGCTTCTATCCTTGGAGGTATATCTTGCCCACAATGTCTACAAATGCCACACATGTTAGCCTTTTCCTCTTCTTTAATGTCCATTTTGTTCTGTAGCCTTGTTAAGCAATAGGGGCATTTTCTTTATCCCGTTTCAAATCCAAAGTAGTTTCTTTTAAATTGGTATAAATTAAAGTTACTTGAAAGTTACTAATGTTTCAACTTTATTTCCTTGAGTTTCATTTCAAGTTCTATCGTCTCCTAATACATCATCCATATCATCGTATATCAAATCATGATGCAAATGATAAAAGTTTGGGCACAAATAGATTAACTTTTTACTTTTGGAATAATCACTTGTCTCTCTAATAGTCAGACGTCTCTTTTATTCATTAGATATTTCAAATCCTTTTTTGTCGGTTAATCTCATCGTTAGGATTAGGGGTGTTCACGGTTCGGTTTCAAACCGTGAAACCACCCAAACCGATCATTGGTTTATTTTCGCGGTCGCTTTTTTCTGTAACTTTCGATTGGTCGGTTTGAAAATTTTCAAACCATAGCGAATAGTTTAGTTTATGGTTTATACCAAAAACCAACCGTATAAAACCGGACCGGACCGTAAGACTTTGTTATTTATATTCTTTTAAATATTATATATATATATATATATATATGTGTGTGTATGTGAAACTATATTGCATTAAAAATTAATAATAGAATTAATTCAAATGAGATGTATGCTTGTATGAAATTAAGGTGCAGTAGATAACTTCAATTTACTAATTCTCGTATTATTTACACTTCGCTTCTATGTTCGCAATTTGCAAATAAGTTGTAGGATTATGAACTTTTAGTATAATCCTAGATTTTATCATAGAGTAAACTTCCGTTTTGCTCCCCGTGGTTTGGTCGTTTTAATGGTTTTGTCTCAATCCTTTAAAAATAGCCAGTTTACTCCCTGATCTATAAAGCTTATCTCTATTTTACTCCTCGCCCCTAACGTCATCCAACTCAACTGTTAAGTCCTGGTCACATGCCTCTCACATAAGGGCATTTTAGTCTTTTCCCACTCAAACTTATTAATATCCTAATTTAATTTCTGGAAAATGTCATAGAATAGTAACCAAGTTTCAAAAGTGTTCTAATTAGGTCACTCGTATCGTTTTTGTCCCAATTAGATAACTTAATATTCAAATCGAGTCATGTCCTTTTTTCTATGTGTCAGGAGAAAAATGGAGCATAAGATGCTAGGGTCGGATTATATTCATGTATGAAATTTTATTTATTAAAAATAAAAACACTTTAACTACATTAAAAAAAAAAAAAACAAGTTAAAATCCACGTCATCATTGGACGTTAGCATCAAACGAAAGGGAAAAAAGAAACAAAAATTCACATCACCACGGTTACCTATGAAATGGATAAAAAACCCTTAATTTTAATAAAAAATGAATGTTTAGTGACCTAATTGGAACACTTTTGAAACTTGAGTGACCTAATTGAAACACTTTTAAAACTTGGTTACTATTCTACAAAGTTACCCCTTTAATTTCCACACACTTTCTCTACACCATTCCCCATGCATAGGCATGTAAACAAACCGAACGAACACGAACATCGGTATGTTCATGTTCATTCATTTAACATTAACCGAACATGAACACGAACACGAACATATAATCGAACACATTTTTTGTTCGTGTTCGTTCATTAAGAAATCGGCTATGTTCCTGTTCGTTTATGTTCGTTCGTTTAAAGCCTAGCGAACAGTTCACGAACACAAACATGCATACACATAAAAAGTTTAAATAAACATAGTTGAATAAACATAAATTAACATGAAACAAACGTAATTAACAAATATAAACAAACACAATTTAACATTAATGAACACAAACAAAAATGTCTAATATGTTACATTTCATCCGAAAACACATCTAAATTAGGGTTCATAAATACTAAAATTAAGCAGTTTTTTATATAAATATTAAGTAAGTAAAGAAAAATTTTGAAATTTCATTTTTTATTACTGGAAAACTCAACTACCAATTAGTTATATCTATATAAGTAGTTAAAAATCCTAATATTTACATAACTATAACTATTTATGTATTTACTAAAACATAAACGAACGTTCATGAACATAAATAAACGAACATAAATGAACGAACAAAAGGTGTGTTAATGTTCGTTCATTTAATTAAACGAGTGTTCGTTCATTTATTAAATAAACGAACTTTCCGCCGAACAAGTTCACGAACAGTTCATGAACGTTCGGTTCGTTTAGAGGCCCACCCCTGCATATCCCCCACACCATCAGACACCATCTCCTCATCTTCTTTCTCCCTCTCTCAAACCCACCACCACCATCACCTCCACCTTCAACCATCACCACCTCCATCTTGACAAAGCATCACCACACCACTACAAACCACCACATTCACAAATCATAACCACCATCATCAACCCTACCATCACCACCTCTGAAAACACAGCAACCGGCTGGAGATGTGCCAGTGGTGGTTGAGATGAGACCGGCCGGGCGAACGTCGAAAAAAACGATAACTCCTCCACAAACCCTTGAATCAGACCCCGTTTCTAAGATCAAAACCCCCAAATTTCAAAATCCCCAAATTTAAACTCTTGTTTCTAAGTTCGGGACTTTACATACTCAGATGATGGTGACTTTACAGACTCAGATGAATGATGGTGCTTTATAGACTCAGATGATGATGTTGACGGTGGACTTCGTTGAAATCTGCTTTTAAAAAAATTCGAGCGGTTAGGGAGGCCGCCGGAGCGTGTGGGGGCGGTGATGGTGGCGTTCAGGTAAAGGTGGCGGGGGTGGTCGGGTGGGCTGTTACAAGGTGGTTGTCGGGTGGGCCCGGTGTAACCTGATGGTAGTGGTGGTCGGTGGATATGGTGCAACGTGGTGGTGGTAGTTGTCGGGTGGAGATGGTGGGAGGGGGTGGTGGTGGTTCGGTGGGTTGGAGTCTTGGAGATGGTGTTTGATGGTGGCGGTAGGAGCTGTTACAGAGTATAGACAGAGAGCAAAGATGCAGAGATGAAACATGGAAGTGAAAGCTAATATCTTTTGTTCAATGTAAATATGTATACATATTAATTAATTAATTAATAATAATAATAATAATAAAGGAAGATGGGGAAAGACGAAAATGCCCCTCATGTGAGGGGCTAGCGGGTTCGACTGGCTAGCACGAGTACCCCTGGGGATTAGGCACTCCACGGGTAGGCAACACCATGTTCGAACCAGCGCGAGAACACCACCGCTACCCTTGCGGGTATGGCTGGCGGGTTCGGCTGGCTAGCACGAGTACCCGTTGGAGATTTGTGTTTTCAATGAAGGTTTTAAACCTTTGCACACACAAAAAATGGTCGTTAACTCTTCATAAAAAATCAAATTCAAATAATCAGTTACCTTTCTCCATTCAACCAACCCATTCCATTATTTAATCTAACACATCCACATAACCCTCTCACAATTTTATATTTCCATCTTCAAAAATCTCCTTTCAAAATGACAACGAACTCGTGACCGACGTGGAAGACATCGCGTTGGTTATGTCATATATCATAATCCATCACGCTTGTCCACTAGTAGAAACACTTCTTTTTTGGAACCGGTTGTTCCAACAATTTTGTATCCACATTGGTGAGACCACCTGAAATGTGGATCAAATAAACTCACATTTCTCGTTTGTCCGTTTCATACATTCACGATTCCATAGAAGGTTCATGAATGTGGAAAATCCTCACAACAAGCTCACGAAAATTATTCAAGTGACCCTTGTGAACTACAAATACGCCTATGATGTGGAAAATTATTAAGATGTATTTTTAAGTTTTATGTTTTATTTTATGTCATGATTAGGTTTTATGTTATGTAATAGTTTCAAGTATTATGTTTTATTATAATGTTAGGTTTTAAGTTTTAGGTTTTACTTTTATGTAATGTTTTAAGTTTTAACTGTTATTTTAATATAATGTTTTAGTTTTATGCAATATTTGACTTTATTTAAATTTAAAAAATAGCTTATGGCATGGGTAGGTGCTCGCTGGTGTTTACTAGCTAATGGATACTTTGAACTCAATTTGATATGACGAATGTTGGTTGGTTGGGGCAAGGGTACTTACCCTTGAGTATCCATTCCTCTCTTAATTCACTTTTAATGAATATTTTTGGGTTATTACGTTTAGTTTTTAATTTTCTAATATTTTCAACAAAACGTGGTTCATATATAAACAAACCTATTTACATGAATGTGAAAAACAAAGATATTTTTGTTTAAATCGACGTGAGTCTTAAAATTTAATGACGAATCTTAAAACATGAATGTCCATAAACATAGTTGGGGTTAGGTATATCCCTTTTGCTGTTCAACAAAAAGTAACCTTTTTTTCTTTTCCTTTTCCTTAATCTACACAAAGTACAAACCATATGTCATATTAAATTATTACAAAATGTACTGTTTAATCATTAAACTTGATTATCCAGGCAACTCTCTATTTGCTTTTTTAGCAAATTTATGAATAGACAAAAGAAAATTCCAAATGAATAATATACCTAGTTGGTCAAGTTACAAACATAAATCACTAGACAAATTTTCTTATCTAGGCACCAAGACTTAGATGGTCAGAGGCGGATCTATCTCTTAACAAGGGGTAACCTACGTTGTCCCTTGGCATTCCGGCCGTACTGTAAATTTTTGGAAAAAAGATGTTTTTTGATTTCGTTACCCCTTTTCTTTGAGATGTTGCCCCTCTATGGTTTTTTAGATGTGCCATTGTAAATGGTATGCTTTTCCTTAAAATGAACATTTAAGCATTAGATTTCATCATTGTTTTAATCAAAATGGTTGAAAGTTTCAGCTTTGTTATGCATAATGTAATTTACTATTTATGTGCTTTAAAGTTTGAGTTGTATATACAATGGCAGATTTAGAAAAAACGTTAAAAGGGCAACGTTTCAAAATTTTCTTTTCTATAGGGCCAGCGAAATATAAAAAATGTCAAATTTTTCTAAAATTTACACCATAGCCGGAGCGTTAAAGGGATAGCGAGGGCTATCACTTGTCTCAAGCTATATCCGCCCCTGTTTGCACATGTGATGTATCTCTCACGTGAGACTTGTGACTGGTCTCTAAAGAAAAATAATGTTCCCAAATCTCTTGTATTTACTCTTCCAACATAAAAGATGATATTGCGTTCTCCATACATGTGTTAGCGAGATATATCTGTCACACCCCGACCCGCAACGGAAAAAGATGATCGGGGCATGATTGGGTTCATCAAAGCTCATGACATTTATTATAATGTTTCATATTTATTATTTCTTTTTAAAGGAGAATCATTACAATCAATCATACTAGTACAATATGTTCTATACATTTTTCAAGACTTCATTATTTTTCTTCTAAGGCAATTTCCTATGTGTTCCTTGCTTCAACCTGTCCACCTGTATCATGTGTAATAATGGTTTTCGAGTCAACAAAAAGTTGGCGAGTGAATCCTATGAAAACATTTAAACGTGTTTATTGTATCGATTGTAAAATAAAGTGCATAACCACATATGAGTAAACGTAAATGTAAATTAAATCACAAATCACATAATATTAATTAATACACACGCACACACCAAATGTTTGTTTTTGAGGCACGCGTTGTTCAACTCGTCTCCCACGAGGAACTGATGGGCCTAATGAATGATTTCGAGGCACGCGTTGTTCAACGAACTGATGGGCCTAATGAATGTTTTTGAGGCACGCGTTGTTCAACTCGTCTCACACGAGGAACTGATGGGCCTAATGAATAATTTGCACACAACTTGACAATATGTAACACATCACAACAAACAATATTTACATTCTAAGTTTAGATCATATAATGGTATATCACGAGTTTGAATAAGCGAATTAATTTAAGCGACACATGATACACCCCAAAACATGAATAAAAAGGGGAATTTGTAAGAATTCACTCACCGTGGGTGCGTTTCTTGGATTGATGATGAATGCGCACGAATTTGGATTTAATCGGCAAGGAAACTAACCTAAATAATAACATAATAATAAATAAATAAACTTTTATTTGAGATTAATATTTTTAATTAGTGTTCTTAATGGGATTGTTAGATTTATTTTTATGAGTTCAAGGAAATTTTCTAACTTCAAAAATATTATTTTTAAGTGTTTTTAATTGATTTCTAAATAAAATAAATAAATAAAAATAAAATAAAATTTTTTGACTTTTTGACCGTTGACCATTGACCGTTGACCGGTCGGACCGTGTGTTTGTATGCGCTGAGTGAGGTTCGAACTCGTGACCTCCCGTACGCGTGCACGCAACTCTACCAACTGAGCTACGTGTCTAACCCGAAATATTTCTAATTTTAATTATATTTATATACTATTTAGATTATTCAGAATTTTATTTAATTAAATAGGTTTTCAAACCAATCGAACCGGTGTGAGAGTCTGGCCTCGAACCCGCGACGTGCGTTTTGTATTTGCACACAGTCCACCACTGGACTGTATGTCTAACCCGGTTATTATTCCGGTTTTTATTATATTTATACACTTATCACGTGCTTCAGGATTTGGTTTTTATAAAAAGGGTATGATTTTTCAGGGGATCGGAACACAACAGACTCGAACCCGGGACCTTGTTTTAAATGTGCACATAGTCCACCTCTGGACTGTGTGTCTAACCCGGTATATTTACCGGTTTTAATTTCCTTTAAACACATTTCAAACTTCATCTTCTTCAGTTTATGAAACCAGAGAATCAACTCGACTGTTTAATCAATAATTCTTGTTGAATTAGTTGATTGAGTATTACTGACTAACGAAATTAATTTAAACAGAAAGGTTTTAAGGATGTTATACCGAACAGGTGTGATTTCCGACGAATTTCCGGTGACTGAAACTTTTCCGGCGACGTGTAACTTGCGACAGACGATCTACAGGAAGTTTGAGGTGAGTGCGGTGCTTTCTGTCTGAGCTCTAGAAGTCCTATTTTAGAGTAAGGCAAAGAAATGAAATGGGTTCGGTTTTCCGGCGATAATCTTTCGGTCAACTTGCAGAGGATTCCGGCGACTTGCGGCGAGGTTTTCAGAGTGAGTTTGAGAGAGTAAGTTTGATAGACTGGCGAGCTCAAATGATGAATACATCGATATATATAGTATAACTCGAATTTAATTACATTTCGGTTTCGATTTCTAAAATCATATGATTTGATCAGCTTTGATTCGAATTGAGTCAATGGGTTGGTTATAACCGATGCCCAGTTGTCTGTTATGCCCAGGATGATCGCGAACTCAACGGAAAATTCAATGATAGATTGAAGATTGATTGGCGGTTTCAATCTCTGTTATACACAGATACACACATTGCTCTCTATAAGTTTTATGCATTTCAGATATTCAACAACAGGTGTGTGTGTCTTAGTGGTGTTTGGTGTGTTTGGTCTTGAGAGTGACCCGGGTTCGAAACCCGGCGTCTGCAAATATTTTTTTATTCATTATTTATTAGGAATTTTAAATTATGGTTTTTAAATTCTAATATATTTATTAATTATGTATCGTTTAAAATTTATCTGAGCATTAAATAAAAACGAAAATTTTTAACTGGATATTCGATTAATAAACGAAGCGGGTTTTGGAAACCCGTTTTTTACGGATGTTACAGTATCCCCTACTTTTAGAAATTTCGTCCCGAAATTTAAGTAATAGTGGTATATTTGACTTGTGGAGAGGGTGTTTTAATTTGACAATTACATAATCAGAAGAGGGTGAAAGTTTAAATTTTATTGGAGGCGGTAACGTTCCTAGTAAGGGTTGGATACCCTGCTACAGGAATCGCTTTTTGATGCCTAAGATAAGGAATATTGATAAACAGGGTTGATTGACTAGGTATGATCTCATGCACAAGAGTTTTGAGAGAATCGATACGTTTGGAAAGATAAGGTTATATCCTAAAACAAAACTTCTACCATTATAACCTACATGGAACCTCTCATAACCGCCTGACAATGCCTCTGATCCTTTGGCAAGAATACTTATATATAGGAAGTACTAGTGGCGTATCCACCATATTCTTGTCAAATTTTCATTGGCTTTATCAGTAAGTTATGATTAGTTCTATGTGACTCTAGAACATAAACAAACACAACAACCAAAGCTTGAGTCTTAATTCTGAAAGTATACATGTTTGAATGATGACAGTACCTCTCTCGTTTGTTATGATGAAGAGGTTAGTCTATGTAGAAGTGAGACACAACCCAACTTCTTTGAATGATGAGATTGAGATACGTTGAGATGTATGATGATATGAATGCTAAATCAGTGAGTATAAAACAAACTTCAACCATGACATTACTAAATCCTACATGGAACTTCTCATAACCGCCTGACAATGCCTCTGATCCTTTGGCAAGAATACTTATATATAGGAAGTACCAGCGGCGTATCCACCATATTCTTGTCAGATTTTCATTGGCTTTATCTGTAAATTATGATTAGTTCTATGTGACTCTAAAACATAAACAAACACAACAACCAAAACTTGAGTCTCAAATCTGAAGGTATACATGATTGAATGATGACAGTACCTCTCTCGTTTGTTATGATGAAGGGGTTAGTCTAGGTAAAAGTGAGACACAACCCAACTTCTTTGAATGATGAGATTGAGATACGTCGAGATGTATGATGATATGAATGTTAAATCAATGAGTATAAAACAAAACTGAAATAGTAATTCGCATTAAGATTCTTAGATAAATTTCCAATTTATAATTGAGATACGTGAAGATTGAGATAACATAAAGAAAACATAAAAACTAAGCGGTTGGAGTTGAATCTTGATTTTTGGTGAAGAAAACTAGTTGGGTGGTTCGTTTGGGCCGTTATTATCTTCAACAGGATTGGCGTTGATGTTGTAAGCTCTTCCTCTTGCTGGTGGCCTAGTGGTTAGGTTTTCTTGATTTGCTTGGTTAACTGGGTTTGCTTGAGCTTGGGAGTTTATGATGTTAACCAATCGAGGGCACGTGTTTCTAAAGTGGGTAGGGTCGCCACAATTAAAACAAGCTCGAACATATGGAAACATGGGGTATTGGGGTTGTTGATATGTTTGGATCATGTTTTGAGTAGGGATGAGGTTTGGTTTTGAGAGGTGCGGCAAACATTGCTCAAATGACCATAGCGTCCACAATTCGCACATAGTCGACAAGGTAAGGTAGATGGATGGTGATAAAAACAGGTGTTGCATTGAGGGTGAGGTCCACAGTAAGGTTTCTTATTTGGGTAAGTTGAGTTGGGTGCTACTTGAGTGATTGGGATAGCTTGGAGGGGTACAACTTATGAAGCTGGTTGGTTGTGTTGCGTGACAGCGAAGATTTGTCCATCTCGTTTACTCTTAGAAGTGGTTTTAGAAGAGGATTCGGTTTGGGTGGAGTTTGGGGTTTCGGTTGATGCTTTATCCTTCTTCTTCTCCTCCTTAAAGTCTTTATTCCGTATGCGGTTTTCGGTGAGCTCTGTAGCTAACTCCATTGCTGCTTCCAAAGTTGCAGGTGTGGTACTTATTACAGGGTCTTGAATTTTTGAAGGAAGACCTCGAATGTAGTGCTCGATTAAACGGTAGAGAGGAGTGAACAAGTTGGGGACCATCTGATTCAACTCAAGGAATCTCTTGTTGTATGTGGTGTGGTCGCCTTCCTTTTGTTTCAAAGAATAGAACTCATCCTCTAATTTCTTGATTTCGCTTCTTGGACAGAAACGTCTTGTCATGATTTCCTTCAACTCTTCCCAAGTCAAAGTCATAGCATTCTCAGTACCTCGCTTGGCCTTCTCTGTATTCCACCATGTAAGTGCTACTCCAAATAAACGACCGGTAGCATATCGCACCTTGCGATCATCGGGACAGTCGCAATTGAGAAAGGTGTTTTCCATCTCCTCAAACCAATGGAGGAGAACGGTGACACCTTCAGTCCCTTCGTATTTTGGAGGATCGCAGGATTTGAAATGTTTGTAGGTGCATTTAATGGCTTTTGGGGAAGGATTGACAATGTTTTGATCTTCTTGGTGGATTGGGTTGACGGGATTCGCGGTAAGGGCCTGTTGAACTTGAACTACGATGTTGGGTATTACGGCCAGCCATTTGTTGAGCGATTTGGGCAGCCATGCGCTCGCGGGATTTTCTTGATCTCATTTTTCTACGAGAGAGACTGGAAGACATCTACAAGAAATACGCATCGAGAGTATGAGTTTGATATTTTAGGTGTCATGTGTCGTATTTAGGAATGAACATAAAATAAATATAGAATAATAAATCTACTACATCCATATGATGTCTTGGGCTTTGCTCGTAATTGGGCCTTGCATGCCGCCATACTTCACCTTCGTAATCATGTGGGCCCCCATGATTACCGGGTCTTTCATATGGTTCGCATGTGTTAGCCTGGTAACGTACACCAAAGCCGGAGAAAATCGAGAAATATGTATGTGACGTATGGAATTCGGAGTGCATCCAGGAGTGGACACGGTGATACCTCAAAGTGGGGTTAGTTCGAACGACGTTTGGTGTGGCATGCTTTGGCCTAATAGGTCCTTCGTACTCTCATCGTTAGTCCCCAGGTAGGCAAACTGGTCCGCTATATTGGATTTATACCAATGCCAACCTAGACAGGACGTTCCGACTACCGGTACTTGTACCCTTACAGTTACTACATGCCCGTCGTAGAACTCACTTTGATGAGATTGAAAAACGAAAAGTGCGACAAAATCTTGAATAAAGGAATATGAGGATGACTTGAATATGTGAACATTGAAATAGGCGTGAAGAATGTATATGTAAGCTTGTTATGTTTGACAATAAGTATAACTCATTAAATATCACACAATATGATAGTGGAAGTGTTTGCATGCATTTGTGTGTGTAATAAATACGAAACAAATAACATCATGAATTTGCATGTAACCACATAAACAATTAAAATCTAATCAACTATAGTATAGGCTCTAAGGGTCTAATAACCATCCTATATCCCTATAGTCAAATGCTCTGACACCAATCTGTCACACCCCGACCCGCAGCGGAAAAAGGTGATCGGGCATGATTGGGTTTTCATCAAAACTCATGACATTTATTATAATGTTTCATATTTATTATTTATTTTTAAAGGAGAATCATTACAATCAATCATACTAGTACAACATGTTCTATACATTTTTCAAGACTTCATTATTTTTCTTCTAAGGCAATTTCCTATGTGTTCCTTGCTTCAACCTGTCCACCTGTATCATGTGTAAAAATGGTTTTTGGGTCAATAAAAAGTTGGCGAGTGAATCCTATGAAAACATTTAAACGTGTTTATTGTACCGATTATAAAATAAAGTGCATAACCACATATGAGTAAACGTAAATGTAAATTAAATCACAAATCACATAATATTAATTAATACACACGCACACACCAAATGTTTGTTTTTGAGGCACGCGTTGTTCAACTCGTCTCCCACGAGGAACTGATGGGCCTAATGAATGATTTTAAGGCACGCTTTGTTCAACGAACTGATGGGCCTAATGAATGTTTTTGAGGCACGCGTTGTTCAACTCGTCTCCCACGAGGAACTGATGGGCCTAATGAATAATTTGCACACAACTTGACAATATGTAACACATCACAACAAACAATATTTACATTCTAAGTTTAGATCATATAATGGTATAGCACGAGTTTGAATAAGCGAATTAATTTAAGCGACACATGATACACCCCAAAACATGAATAAAAAGGGGAATTTGTAAGAATTCACTCACCGTGGGTGCGTTTCTTGGATTGATGATGAATGCGCACGAATTTGGATTTAATCGGCAAGGAAACTAACCTAAATAATAACATAATAATTCGATAAATAAATAAACTTTTATTTGAGATTAATATTTTTAATTAGTGTTCTTAATGCGATTGTTAGATTTATTTTTATGAGTTCAAGGAAATTTTCTAACTTCAAAAATATTATTTTTAAGTGTTTTTAATTGATTTTAAATAAAATAAATAAATAAAAAGAAAATAAAAATTTTGACTTTTTGACCGTTGACCGGTCGGACCGTGTGTTTGTATGTGCTGAGTGAGGTTCGAACTCGTGACCTCCCGTACGCGTGCACGCAGCTTTACCAACTGAGCTACGTGTCTTACCCGAAATATTTTGATTTTAATTATATTTATATACTATTTAGATTATTCAGAATTTTATTTAATTAAAAAGGTTTTCAAACCAATCGAACCGGTGTGAGAGTCTGACCTCAAACCCGCGACGTGCGTTATGTTTTTGCACACAGTCCACCACTGGACTGTGTGTCTAACCCGGTTATTATTCCGGTTTTTATTATATTTGTACACTTATCACGTGCTTCAGGATTTGGTTTTTATAAAAAGGGTATGATTTTTCAGTGGATCGGAACACAACAGACTCGAACCCGGGACCTTGTTTTAAATGTGCACACAGTCCACCACTGGACTGTGTGTCTAACCCGGTATATTTACCGGTTTTAATTTCCTTTAAACACATTTCAAACTTCATCTTCTTCAGTTTATGAAACCAGAGAATCAACTCGACTGTTTAATCAATAATTCTTGTTGAATTAGTTGATTGAGTATTACTGACTAACGAAATTAATTTAAACAGAAAGTTTTTAAGGATGTTGTACCGAACAGGTGTGATTTCCGATGAATTTCCGGTGACTGAAACTTTTCCGGCGACGTGTAACTTGCGACAGAGGATCTACAGGAAGTTTGAGGTGAGTTGCGGTGCTTTCTGTCTGAGCTCTAGAAGTCCTATTTTAGAGTAAGGCAAAGAAATGAAATGGGTTTGGTTTTCCGGCGATAATCTTTCTGTCAACTTGCAGAGGATTCCAGCGACTTGCGGCGAGGTTTTCAGAGTGAGTTTGAGAGAGTAAGTTTGATAGACTGGCGAGCTCAAATGATGAATACATCGATATATATAGTATAACTCGAATTTAATTACATTTCGGTTTTGATTTCTAAAATCATACGATTTGATCAGCTTTGATTCGAATTGAGTCAATGGGTTGGTTATAACCGATGCCCAGTTGTCTGTTATGCCCAGGATGATCGCGAACTCAACGGAAAATTCAATGATAGATTGAAGATTGATTGGCGGTTTCAATCTCTGTTATACACAGATACACACATTGCTCTCTATAAGTTTTATGCATTTCAGATATTCAACAACAGGTGTGTGTGTCTTAGTGGTGTTTGGTGCGTTTGGCCTTGAGAGTGACCCGGGTTCGAAACCCGGCGTCTGCAAATATTTTTTTTATTCATTATTTATTAGGAATTTTAAATTATGGTTTTTAAATTCTAATATATTTATTAATTATGTATCTTTTAAAATTTATCTGAGCATTAAATAAACAACGAAAATTTTTAACTGGATATTCGATTAAATGAAGCGGGTTTTGGAAACCCTTTTTTTACGGATGTTACAATATCTGTACCCAATACGAAGACACTGGAACGCAAAAAAACAATTTGTTTTTGTCAGGGGTGTAAACGAGCTGAGCCGAGCCCGAGCTCGACCGGGCTCGAGCTCAGCTCGTCATGTGTTTATGAAACTCGAGCTCGAGCTCGGCTCGGTTCGAGCCTACTTATTTGAGCTCGAGCTCGGCTCGCGAGTAAAACCCAAAGCTCGAGCTCGGCTCGAACTATTTTTAGGAGAATCTCAAATGAGTTAAAAGCTCGACTCGATCTCGCTTCAATATCGCTTAAACGAGCCAAAGCTCGCCTCGAGCTCGGCTCGCCAAGGTTATCATTATTATTATATATTATATATATATAGTGTGAGGTTCATTGGGGAACACTAAAAAAGTGGGGAACAGTGGGGAACCGACTCAAACGAACTCCGATTGGACTCATTCCAGCGGCGTTGGAACCGGCTCGTCGAACCCTAACTAGGATCTCTTAACCCTAAACCCTAAATCCTAAAAACCCTAAACCCTAAATATATTAGGGTTTGGATTTAGGGTCTTATATTAGGGTTTAGCCTTAGGGTTTAGCTTTAGAGTTTAGTTTTAGGGTTAATCATTAATACTTAGGGTTTTAGGGTTTAGGGTTTTAGGGTTTAGCTTTAGGGTTTAGACTTTAGAGTTTAGCTTTTAAGGTTTATAGCTTAGATTTTACTATTTAGCTTAGGTTTTAGCCTTATTTTTTAGCTTTAGGGTTTAGGGTTTATGGGTTAGGATTTATGGTTTAGGGTTAAGAGATCCTAGTTAGGGTTCGATGAGCTAGTTCCAATGCCGCTGGAACGTGATCCGGAGAAAACGTTTTGAAGTGTGAGAAAGGATCCTCGCCCAACACGTGGTAGGGGAGTCTAAATGATATACGGGGGCACGATTGTCACGATCCACCCCCGCTTAAATAGATGGTGTTTTAATTTAGTTCAACTTTGAATCACTATTAGGCATTTTCATTGTTTAGATCTTAGTCTTTTTTGTAGGCTGGCGGTCTTGCCAACTTGGCGTTTTATTAAATAATAGACTTGGCGTTTTACATTCCACAGAAAAGAATTAGATAACAAACTATTGAAAAAATATTTATTCCAACTTGGCGTTTTACATTCTAAAAATCTGTATCTAATATTTTTCCAAATTACTGGCGTTTTGGCTTCGCGTGATTTTCATGGTCGTTTCTGAAGTGGCTTGTTGTGGTTGTTTTGGAGACATAGATCGACGTCGTGCGGGTGGATGCTATTTGCTCTCAATCTTCTTTATCATCATGGAGTCAAAATAGCATTTGCACTGGTGTCGGTCTCCTTCTCTACATGCTAATATTCATCAAGAAAAAAGCACACAAAATAACATATCGATGTCATCAGTCTCTTTTTCTTGAAGATCTGGCCATCTCATTCAGCAAAAGTTTTTTGAGTCATACCCCTCAGCTAAGAATACATTCACCGAAACTTCATTGAATACAATACTGAATAACCAAGAGAAGTTGTTTGCCATCTTTGATTTTTTTTAACTTTTTTGGTGTTTTTATAGGGGGTGGTGTTTAGGAATCATGGCGTTTCTATTTTTTGTGTGATAACGGAAGGTGCTGAGACGTCTCTCTTTATAGAACATTTTTGCGCGTAGTTTGGGCGGGATATTATTATAATTAATGCAATTAGTAAAGTATCTGTCGTTTCAGTTTTACTGATTTTGTCCAGCTTTATCTGTTAATTCTGTAACACCCTCCCCCCCCCATATTTTCAAGTTTGGTGTTTTATATTTTAATGGCGTTATTATATGTTTTTTGATGATGTATATTTGTAATTTGTTTTTTTTCGTTTGATGTAGGATGCAGACCTATAGTATAACAGGTGATTATGACGTTTAGAACATATAAAAATTTTGATTTGTGCGTCATTGTGTGGTTTTTAATATAATAAATGGTAGTAATCAAGTATCCGTCGCTTCAAGTTACTGTTTTTTCAGACTACTAAGGCTGTAAAACTTTTCATATTTTTAAGTTTTTTTTATTAATGGCCTTTTATATGGAACCCTTTTTTTGTTTGGCGTATGTTGTTTGGCGTTTTTTGCTAATAATATAGATGTTTTATTAGCTCAAAAGTAGACAATAAAACAAAGAAAATGACACCAAATAAAAAAATAATTAAAAATGTTAATCTAATATTTACTGCTATCAAATCTCTTCTTCATGAACTTTTTTGTCCCCTGAGCCTTCATATCCATTGTATTCCTTAATCTTTTTTTGTCCTACACAGTTGAAACGCCAAGCTCTAGACGAAGCTGACCGATCAGTAAAATATGGCATTTTGGGTTTTTGTGTTTGACATATTGTTGTTTCGTTGGGGTGGTTCTTTTGGATGTTGGAAAGATAGACCGATGTCGTATACTGTCAATGATATTATTGGGGTGATTTGTGTGTGGGCTTTCTCGCTTGATGTCCAAAATAGCGTTTATACATGCTATCATCTTCAAGCTCATCACACTCTACACTGTTTAATAACGAAGTCCAAAATAGCATTTACACTGGCATAGGTCTCTTCTTCTCATCCAAACGTTCCTTGTGTACAAGGCTACAAAGTGAGATCATCCTCACTAGAGCCGTTTTCTAGAGGTTTTATCCATCTTATTCAGCAAAAGTTTATGGGTGTGACAAAGAGAACTTGACGTTTTAAGTGAATGTTTTTGCAAGAGAGCATGGCGTTTTAAGTGAGGAGTTTGACAAGAGAACATGGGCGTGAATAGTGAATAGTTTGCTGAGATATAATGTCTTTTTTGTGTTTGGTTGCGACTAAATGGATACTGAGATGCTTTCTTATATAATAGTTTTTGGCGCGTAGTTTAGACTGGTAGTAATAAAATATACGTCTTTTCAGTTACTGTGTTGGTCAGCCCCTTTTATCTGTTGATGGCTGCTAAACGTCCCATCTTCCATATTTGCCGTTATGTTTTTTCATTTTGTGGCGTTTTGGCGTTTTATATCAGACAAAGCATAAATTAGAGAAAATAATATTTACCTTAATGAGGCGTTTTATAATTATTGTGGCGTTTTAGAGGTGTAGAAAGACCCTTTTACCCTTAATGAGGCACGTTCAAGTAATAAAGTTTACGTTACTTACGGAAACGCCACCGCACCAATTTAATCCACTGATTGTTTTGATCCAACGGCTAATGGCCATTCTCACCGTTTTCACGCTTTTCAGCGTTTTCTCTAAATTCTAGCCATATATATATATATATATATATATATATATATATATATATATATATATATATATATAACAAATTGTTGTTTGGGCTCGTTAGGCTCACGAGCCTAAACGAGCTTTGTATTTCAGGCTCGAGCTCGATAACTAAACAAGCTCTATTTCAGGCTCGAGCTCGGGATCGGGCTCATTAAAGCTCGATTCGTTCGAGCTTTTTACCGAGCCGATAACGAGTAGCTCTCGAGCCTCTAGGCTTGTTTACACCCCTAGTTTTTGTTGGGACATGAGGGTTAGGTCTCTTCTAGCAGGAAAATAACAAGTCTGAGCTTGTTGGTTAGGCCGATGTTGGATACCTATCACATTCGTATAAAGTACAATCTCATACAAGTTACATATTCACATAAGACGACATTGTGATATTTGTCGACAAAGCAAACACTTACAACAACATCACTAAATGATGTGAAACTAACAACATTATATATTGTCGACTGAGAATAAGGTAGTTTAGATTGAGGATTTAACACATGCTAGAAGCATACCGTTTAGAACAAACCAAGGCCCCAACCATTATCTACGAAGACAATGTAACTTACATGTTTTAGATCAGAGAATACTATATCAAAGATGATCTAATGAAACGTACATCTCATCAGATATATGTATATTTTTAATATATAATTTGGAGGAAGAAGGGCAAATCAATGTTAGTTAGATCAAGTTAAACATCTGTTAAAGAAGATTGAACTCTTAACATACTGGAAATTTAAGTTAAATACACACATACTTTTTTCCCTTAAATAGAAACTGTTCTATTTGGGTTTCTTAGTAAGGTTTTTACTAAGGCAAAATAATAATTTGCAATATTAGTTAATTTAGGTCTTGAAGAACCGAATCATGTTAACAAGTAGTATATTGTTGATAGTGTATAATATAAAATGTCTAAGAGACTGCACACTATTTTAAGTCTGACCTAATATTTATGAACTTTTGGGTTTGAGTACATATACACACAATGTATAGTACGTGGGAGTTCTTATTAGTCTCCAATGATAGTGATGTTTGCCTATACATCACTAATTACAAAATACAAATAAACCCTACACTTTTCTCTTCCTATCTTAGTTTTAACTTCACGTGACCTCTCTCCTATTGACACTTTAGGGTTTAACAGGAACTAGCCATGTACCATCCTTTAGTACCGACGATTGTATATGAGATTCTCTTGAGTCGGTGAGACTCAACATTCGTGCCACACGAGACAATATGAACCTTCGCAAAAGGGCAGCTACTTATGGACCTCAACAACAGGAAATACTTTGATGAAAAAAGTGGTTAACCTTTGATTTTGACCGTCTTGATAAGGTTGAAGTGAGGCGAATGAGTATCTTGGAAAATTGACAACCCGCTCTATCTCCCTAAGATATCTCTTTAGATACGGCTTAACCAATTCATGCGCGTAACATATGAGCACATGGAAACTACTCATGGCTTCTTCTGTATCAATATACTGACTTGAATCTCACCCACAACTGATTAAACCATGGCCAATGCAAAGCATTTCGCTTGTGTGGATTAAACATTTGAGGGGAAATGCATTGGAGGTATTTGCATTTAAGTGGAATGTTTTTGGGAAGAATTGTGCATTTGTTGGGATGGTATGTTTGTTTTGTATTTGTGTTATTCTTTTCTCGTTTTAATTTATTTTGATACATGCATAAATAAGTTGTACACTATAAGCTTTATTTGTATATCATTTTTTCATTTCAAATATAGTAATTGGACAAAATAACAAAAAACCATAATGTTTTTATTTTAAAATATAAGTTTTTTAATGTTACTTTAATAAAAAATAAGACAAAAGTTTAAGATATGTATATATTAATGTCCGAGTTTAAAAGTTTAATGTTTTGCTTTTATAACTTTCGATATAGGTAATGCGAAAATAAAAAAAATGTATATTGATAGAAATAACTAAATTATTAAAAATAAATGTAAAAGTTGCGATGATGTGGAAATATAAGTATTGGTAAAGATGTTTGTAGGATTAGAGAGAAAATGTGTATTTTTAGTTTATTTGTGGAAATCTGATATAAAAGCTAACTAAGCACATTTGTGGATGCATCCGAGTTTAAAAGTTTAATGTTTTGCTTTTATAACTTTCGATATAGGTAATGCGAAAATAAAAAAAAAGTATATTGATAGAAATAAATGAATTATTAAAAATAAATGTAAAAGTTGCGATGATGTGGAAATATAAGTATTGGTAAAGATGTTTGTAGGATTAGAGAGAAAATGTGTACTTTTAGTTTATTTGTGGAAATCTGATATAAAAGCTAACTAAGCACATTTGTGGATGCATTTATCAACTTGCATTAGTGATGGTCTTACATGGCAAACCAAACAGTAAAAACAAACCTAAACACAAACCCGTCTAGCTCACATCCATGTTAAACTGGCACCAACTTTCCCAGCTAATACCTCCTAGTTTAGCTCTGTTTGTTATCCACAAAAAATCCAAAGATCGGACTTCCCAGAATATTTCATCTGCCTGTGCTCGCTTGCCTGAAAAGATCACATTGTTCGTAGCTTTCCATATCACCCAACAACCCACCGGAGTAATGGGCTGCGTTGAGGACCCGTTCCAGGAGCACAAGGAGCCAACAAACAACCACAAACTGAGAAAGCGAGGATTGGAGCAGACCCGCACCATAAGCTTATCTTCTGCCACACGATGACTGCAATTAGGCAAGATGAGAAAATGTGATCAGATGTTTCTACTCCTTCATTACCAAACAAACGGAAAAGTCATCGGCCCATAACCAATACTTCTCCGGCATAGCCCCACAAACGTTGGGAGCCTATCCTGCTCGAGATGCCACCCAAAAATGTTAATTTTGTTTGGAAACCATTAGTTCCATCCGAAGGACGTGTTGTACTTGGTTCGCTTGGAAATTCTTTCCTAACAAGATTTTACCAAGAAGTTCCCAGTTGGATCCGGAGCCCAAACCAATGTGTCTTTATTTTCCTTCAGAGAGACCTCCCCCAGTTCACTTAGTAGTTGTTGCAGTTGGCTTCTTTCCTCCCCCAACATCGGTTCTCTCTTCCAATCCCAAAGAAAGTCTATCACTTCCTCACTAAACACAATCCGGCCCGCCGCTGTTTCTTTTTCTTGTACCTGGATTTTTAAATTTTTTTATGTATATTTGTTTTATATTTTCTTCTTCTTCTTCTTCGTTTCATTCTTCTTTCATTTTGTATATTGTACCACTCACGACTACTTCTTTTAAAATTTATATTTTAGTTGGCATACTAATATTAAAAACACATGTGTTATACTCCTTAAAGAGTAGAATATTACCCTTGTTGGTGTTTAAGTGATATAACATCTAGTTCCCCTGTTAACTTGTATTTAATAGTTAATTATTAGACATTTATTAAGTCTTAGTGCAAATCATTCTTAACTTGACTCGATACGTGACATTAAGAGCACCTACAATGAGTTTGACTCAAAGATGGAGCCACCACGCCTACTAAACCCCATTTGAAGGATGCCCACCCTCCTCCCTCCCTAGCTCCCTCACATTCTCACGAATGGCTAGCTAAGCATACTTGGGCTAGAAATACCCCTATTGTAGATTCTCTAACACTTGAATTAATACGTGACACTAATCCCAAAAGTTCAAAATTACTATTATATATGTAGAGTCTTCTCCGACTTTATATAACTGGGGTTTGAGTTTCTACTTTCTGGTATTTGTACTTATTAGGGTTTCTATTATAGAATTTGGTAGTGACTTGACAATGAGAAAAGATCTCCATGTCGTGTGGTGAAGGTATGTCTTGATATGAAGATCAACCAACCCAATTGTATTCTCATTACCATAAATAGACTATATGTTATATGTTTGTTTTTTTAATAAACATGCTAAATTTTTTTGATAGAAACAACTGAAGATATTCGTCTTTTCAAATGCGAAACTAGCAAGAATAAAGATGGGAATACGATATCGTTCTATAGACATGGCAACCACCCCTGCACATCGAATAAATAAACTCGAACTCACCAAACCATACAAAGTTTAAAAACATACATCTTCATTCTTGGAATAGAATACACATAGCACTATATGTTGGGTTAATCTTGATGTTTCGGGTCGGTTCGGGTGGAGTACAGGTCAAAGTCGGGTAGTCGACCATGGGTCGAAGCAATTTATCGGTTTCAACGGGTTATAACGACCTAATCGATAACGGGTCACGGGTATAGAATTGGTCTAAGGTGGACCGAGTTTGCAGGAAACGGTTTGGAAAAGTGAACGTGGGTTTGTTCCTTCAATACAGGAGTTAGTGGCCGAGCTACTGGGATTTATGCACGTGGGTTTAGTGTGTTTATTTTAATATAAATAGGAGTAGTATGTATACTTTATTAAGTACCCTTTTGTAATTGTTTTGAAGTTCAAATATACATAGTATTACGTGAGCTTTAGTGTGTGTGTTTTGAGTGTTTTTCTTGGGCCTGAACCAACACTATATAATCACATTAACTGTGACAACATCCAAAATAAAAAGGTACAATCATGCAAAATAACAATTACAATCATAATAAAAAATAACAACCGAATTCCAAAACAAATGAATTAATATCAAAGGAATAGAGAACATCACCAAGAACAACAAACCACTTGCAAAAACTGAAGAGCTCCCTCAACATTCAAAACCAGTAGGGACCTTCTGTCCACAATTGTTAAACACCATGCTCAACCCGAGCGACGCATCAACATTGACACCCAATACATTAGCTTTAATCGCGTTGCAAACACATGTTGCTGCCTCAAGGCTCACAAGGTTACAGAAGAGGTTGCAACAAGGCAAGGTTGGCGGGGATCCTACAACAACTCCACCCAGGTTGTTCAGCAAGCCAGTACATACACCAAACTTGAGAATGTCTGCAGAGCAAGTGGGAGCTGGTGCCGGTGCTGTATCTGAACTTACCAAAGAGAAGAAGAGAATGTTGAGAGTGAGGAGAAAAGCAGTTGTTTTCAAAGCCATTTTGATGGTATTAGGCAGTGAAGTGAAAAGTAGCTTAGTTTTAATTATTGAGAAGTATTAGCTAGCGTTGAGGTGTGATGAAGCTTTCAATGGTATATATAGTGGAAGATCATGAATGTTGCCTCCACCTTTTTATTGTTAGTATTTCATATTTTTATCTATAATAAAAAGTTCTAAAGATCCATGTGGGCTTTTTTAATTTGGTTTAAAACATATATTACGTATATTTTGGGCAGATGGTGGGGATAATTACTCTTTTCTTGAAACAATAGGAACATGGTAATTGTGAGCATAAAAGAAGGCCGAACTCTCAAACCATGCGGAGTTAGCATTCAAGATTCTTTCTATTGAAGTTGTAACTTCTTAGTTTTTGTATGTTTATCAAAAGGGATTTTTTACCAGGCTAGATCGCCCAAAATTTTAAATCTGGTGACCGAAATATTTTAGGCTTTTAATTATAGATATATAGTTTTCGATTTGGTTGTATTGTATTTTGGAAGGTGATTCAATTTCAACTTAAGAAATTATTTTTTCATCACATGTGTCAACTGTGAAGCTTTGTTTGGGAACAAAGAATTATCCATACCTGGTTTTTTTTTTGGTCTGGTTATCGAAATTAGGCTTTTCTTAGTAGATATAGGTTTTTCGATTTGATTTGATTTGGTTTGTATTATCTATTCAAAGGTGATTCAATATCAACTCAGTTTTTTTTATAGAAAAATTTTACGGTTTGCAGGAACTAAGTTTTTATCCGTGTTGGTTTCACTAATCATTAACTATTATTATAACACGATTAGGTTGTATGTAGTGTCTCCGTATTAGAGGTCTATTGTTAAAAACCTAGAGTTAAGTTCCGCTGAAATAAAATTAACGTAATAAACGTACAAATCGAAGGAAAAGACAAAAAAAACGCGGTGGCATTTTCGTAAATATATGGTCTAGGGTAATTATCAAAATTACTTTACAGGATCATCTGTAGAGTGATTTTGGTCTTGTAGAGTAATTTTGTAAAGTGTTTATATAGAGTAATTTTGATCTTGTAGAGTAATTTTGTAAAATATTCTTGTAGAGTAATTTTGATTAAAAAAAAAACCTAACCCTCCTCACCCCCCAAAAACCTAAAAAAACCTAACCCCCCCCCCCCCCCTCAAAACTAAAAGCTCAAAACTAAACCATAAAGCAAAACCCATAACTAAATGCTAACAAAATTACTCTACAGGATCATTTTACAAAATTACTTTACAATAACATTTTACAGAATTACTCTACAAAAGATTAGAATTACTCTACAATAACATTTTACAAAATTACTCTACAAGACCAAATCACTCTACAAATGATCCTGTAGAGTAATTTTGAAGACAAAATATTTACGAAAATTCCACCGCGTTTTTTTTTTTACTTTTCCTTCAGTTTTTACGTTTTGTAAGTTAATTTTATTTGTATTTGATCTTTAGTCTAAAAACCTATCCTTACCATATATTCTATACATTTTTGATACCTTAGTATCCTACTATAAATGAACTTTATAAAAAGATAATGCATATAGGATCTGAACCCACATCTTTTTATATAAAAGGCAAAATGATTAACCTTTCAACCGAATGTCTTTTGTTACTACCGTAACATAAAATACTTACAAGGGGTGATTGTCTGAAAATTTACGAGATTAATCGGTTTTCGATAGTTACATACCATATAAAAAACTTCAGGGTCATTTAACCAGGTCTTTTTAAAAAAAAAAAAACTTACCAAATTTCATTAAAATACCAAAGTAACAAATTACAAACAAGTAGCAGGTAAACGGGCAACAAGCTGTGCCGCAACCCCCTTTTGAATTGCAAAACCAATTCTGCTAAAGACGAAACGGCCCTTAAAGGTTGAGAGATTACTATTTACAACCCGTTGGACCCTGTTTAGGAATTCTACGGCCTCTGGGGGTAGGGACCCAAATGTATCAACCGCGAATGGGATAAACACGTGTTGATTCTCTAAACAAGCCTTCTCGTGTTTAGCGACCTTGCCTGATTCCGCTTTCAACGCAGCCTGGCTAGCAACAAACCCATTATCCCTAAGCCCAACAAGAGGGGACACTCCTGTAAGATCGACACAAGCGTGTTTTCCCCTGGCCCACCCAAACACAAGAATATCAGCTGGCCGAAGAGTAGACCTACCATCGAGCGGATCCGTCAGAAAGTTCACCGGAGCCTCCTTTTTCGCCGAAATCCTGCCCGCTTTAGAGTATCAAAGAGAACATCCCTTACCAAATTATGTCTATATTTAAAACCTAACAAAAACTCCTTACATAGGACCGCATGCTCGCCAAAAGTATCTAAACAAACCTTGCGACAAACAGGGCAGGGCTCATCAACCGGAACAGAGGGATCATTAGCCGGTACTTAAGAATTGCCCGGTATTCCACTGCCGACATGTGTTGGCCCAGTCCTTCAATGGGAATGACTGTCAGAAAATCCTGAGAATGAGGTGCCCAGAGACAATCAAACACAGCTTTCTGACGAAGGGATAGACTAAACTTCTCTCCCAAACTCTGGACAGTTCTACTAAATAGGGCATTCGCCAAAGCATTCTGGGCTTTAGGGGGCGGTGTCCTTATTAGAGTAACCGCCAAGATCGAAATCCGAAAGGGACATATGCATGCAATCCAACACGCACACATAATCAGAATTTAACCCGGCAATATCACAGTCTCTTTGAATGGTACGCCCTCCCCTGGGTTCACATGAAAAATAAAGTGTACCGTAGGCTAACATAGTTGGTGACCTAAGTTATGGGCTCAAATTCCTATAGTTGCAGGGGTGAGCAAACATTAACCGGCAATCGAAATAGGATGATAACTGAACAAGGACCGAACCAAATTAACTGATAACCGAGATTAACTAAACTTATGGTTGATGTTATTTTATTTACCTATTAATTGGATGTGTTGTGGTTAAAAAAGGGTAATTGCACGGTACCCCTGACCGCGAAAGTGATCCCACTTCCCAAGTAGCGACCCAGCAACGCTACCTGGCAGTAAATACCCTGCCAACTCGAGGGGATCGAAGAGCCTGGGGTTGCCAGGATTCGAACCCACGTCAGTGAAGAAGACCCTGAGCCGGTTTAAGCTGGTGCCGGTGGCCACTGGGCTACGCCCAGATGGTTAGGATGTGCTATGGTTAAGAGTGTCCCGAAACCAAATGAGAACTAAAACTAACCGAAAAGAATCAAGAAATGCTTGCCGAGATGAACATATCTACATGTGAGGATTTGTGGATTAGGTATATATGTCATTCTTGTAACAAAAAATCTTGAAAATTCAGAATGTCTTTAGACCAAGTAGCTTCAATTCCTGTTTGATGTCACCGATTATTTTTTCATGTTTAAACAGTTCAAACATGACGTGCTTAATTAACAGAAATTAACCAAAATTGAATCATCACCGAGCTTCATACCATTTAACCGAAATTGAACCATAATCGAACTTCTTATTCACGTTATATAGATCATAACATCCACATTTTCCATATTATCTTTTCTTGAAATGTTTATTTTTAGTTAACAAAGTCGGGAATTGGATATATAGTTACAATTGTACTGACAACATGATTCTAGAGGTCTCAGTTAAAAGAAAGAAACCCTAATTCTTTCATTTCTTTCTTTTTTTTTTTGGATTCAAGTAAGAAACCCTAACTCATCATATGAGATTTTGGTGTACGACGGACAATGGCGGATCCAGGAATTTTTCCACCGGGTTCCATTTGGTAGTTTTTCACTAATTCTCACTATTTTTTTAAATCATACAAAAATTTCACTATTTTTTTTCATTTTTTTCCAAGCCGAAGCGGTTCCCAGGAACCCCAAAAAAACCCCGGGCTCCGCCACTGACGACGGATCATCCTTGAAGTAAAAAAATATCCAAAATAGTTAGATTGTCATGGTTGTAATGAGTTAATCAGTTTTAAAGAGAACTGAACCTGAATTGAGTAAACATGTCGAAAGGGCATTTATAGCGGTTACAAATGCTAATGCCTTAGGATGTGTTTCAGCTTAAGAATGTGACAATGTAGGAACTAGGTTCATTTTTATAAATATAATTAAGAAATATATAATAACGAGATCTCGTTATTCGTAGGAAATATCATAGTACAATACCAGGTGCAATAACTAAATAAACGAATATAAAATATAATTATATATACCAATCTTGATTCAAGTTGCATTTCTGGTGGGTCCTTCACGCGCACTTGATAGCATCCTAGACTCAAGTATTCGTCATCTTGAGCATTGAAAAATACTCCTTGACTACAACAAAGAACACACTAAAACGTTGACAATTTTGGTTGAGGCACGTGTTCAACACGCTTCCCTTAAAACAGATTCCGCGCGTCTAGCAAAGACGACGCGTCTGTCTCCCAGGGTACAACAGCCGAAGCAATCTGTACTGCCGGAGATGACCACACGCCCGAGGTTACACCGGATAAAGTTATGGTGTTAGAAGTTGTGGAAAATAATGATACGAAGGTGATGGAATCGAATAGAGGAAACATATTTCTCTAATTACCCAACATATAGGTCTTCAAGTATTTCTTGTTTTTAAGAACTCTCCATATGTTCATGTATTTTCCTTGTAACCCTTCTCTAGTATTTTTCTCATGTTACCAATGAGGCACATAGCCCACCATTTATACAAGAGTTGTGGGTAATGAAGAACTTCTCTTAATTGATGATTTTATTAGAGACATAAACTCTAATCAAATTTTCACTTAATTGGTGATTAATTAGAGATATAAAAACTCTAATAAAAGCTAATCAAGTGACCTAAAAAGTCTACTCAATAGTTTGTCACCATTAAGATTCTAATCAATATTTATAATTAATTATAAATTTATTAAATATCCATTCACCAAATTTTCCAACAATCCACCACATGAATGGAGATCGTTCAAAACACATAAAATTTCCAATGGAACCTCGACAGTTGAGTTTTGCATACGATAGGTAGGTGTTACCCTTTGAACCTTCGCTCACGAAATGCACTTAGCCCACTAGCTCTGAGTAGAACTCGATGTCTTTGAACTCGTCTGCCGTTTGTGTAGACGACAATACACTTCACACAAGACTCTCCCTAGCCGGGTCATCTCCTCTAGTCGTGTCCAATAATGGTCGTGGAACACTTTCCTGGTTCTGCGAGAGCTCTAGGAATTGTGCCCTCAATTCCATTCGAAGCGACCACACTTCTCTCTAACATAGGTGATTCTCCTTAGATCATTAAAAGCATTGTGGTTATCGTGATTTATCCAAATCATTTACCACATATTATGTTTAGCCTTACTCTCTGTCACTGAATATGATAGGAATAGACTAGGGCGTATTTAAACACCCTTTTATACTTTGGGGGTATGTATAACCATATATACTAGCTTATGCATATCATTTATGCCCCACAGTGACTACCCTTAGGCATGTGAGTTAGTTGTCCTATTGAACTTAGATCTTGGGATCTCCAGTCAACTAAGTTAGGTGTCCTTCACATACCCTTTTTCCATGGGCTTTAGTCTCATTCCACAACTTGATCTCTAATAAACCCTCAGGTTGTTGGATCCATAACATTAACAAATAACTTTGCGTATTTGAGATCAGTTGTCATGATGTGTTCTTAACTCGCAAGTTAATTTTTCCTATTGTCAACTTCTAAGACTATAACCTCAGTGGCCATCTGAATCTGGTTATAATATACGTCTTTGTAAGATACGCGTATCATTTAAGGCAAACACATCTCCATTATGCACTATGACATTTGTGTCCTCCACTTAGTCGTCTGTTTGCAATGTTAGACTGGATTACAAAATCCTTATTGCCAAACTTTTATGATACAAATGCAAGACACCCCACATTTAAGTGTTATAGGATCTCATCCAGATAGGTAATGAAAACCATTAAGGTTGTTTCTAAATGGATCCTCCCCCACATTTCTTGCCATTTGATCAACATTCAAATTGTGTTCATTAGTTTTTCGAACAAACTCTTCAAAAGTTACATGCTTTTTTCCTTATAATGAATGAAAATTCTTCCTCAACTTTGTCTATCACACAAATTCTTATTGTGTTCATACACATTTGAATGTTTAGGGTTTATTAGTCTTAGTCAAAACCCATAATTAACCCAGTACTAGTCTAGCATGCTTTAGACTACAATACTTTAGCATGTGAACAGAAGATGCATCATTCTGATTCTTCACAGCCCCAAGGATATCATAATATCACTTTGCAACATTCATCCCTTGTTAAGATAAAATAACGAGACTTATTCATCATCCTAAAACATCAATATTTAGGAAAGTCTCACAAATTATTGTATATAGCACATAGCTAATTCTTATCATTCAATTAAGGAACATAATTTGTTTACCTTTGATCTCCAACGTTTTATCATTGACTCATAAGGACTTAAACATAAGTCTTAATCCAAGTCACTTGGCGAACACATTCATCACTGACAAGATGAATGTTCCTCGTCTACAATCACTATTATGTGTGAGATAGAGTCAATTAGATCGACACTCAACAACATGGCATTCATAATTTTGCCATAAGTGATTTGTACACATCTATTGTTATTAATTAGGAAATATGTATATTTAGGATGCTCTCCCAAACGAATATAAAATCTCCAGATAGTTCTAACAATAATCAAGTGGTAGACGTATCTAAGTATAGATCACTCAGAACAAATCTCGCAAGATTTATCAAAATAACATATAATACTTTTTCTTTCATATGTTAGAATTCACACTTGTGAATTTTCCAATGACTTCTAACGAAGTACTTTAACATGAATCTCATTTGTGTATTTCATCTCAATACACTCACTACTCACTCGTGATGCGATTACACATTTGATGTCTCGTCTTTGACTTTTAGTCAATTCAACAACTCTTAAGTTGTTTATGTCCAAGTACCTTCATGTACTATCCGTTTTGACGTTATAATTATTTTCCATAAAATATTTTATACGTCACAAACATTAGTGATTTATTTCTTTGTAAAAAAATGCATGTGTTATTCGAAGATATTGAACACAAAACAATTAAATACAATGGAAACTAAATCATAAGTGCCAAACACTTTTGAAATTTAAACGAGTGCATAGACGATATGTAGACATCAAATATCAAAGTGGTTTTATCTTCCACACTTTATATTCTGACCGAAATCGTCTCAACGATATCATCACATGGCATGTCTTGAGGTACTCCCTCAATAATACTCCATGCACTTTTAAGTACAAGTTCCCATTTCATCTTGAAACTTTAAACTTGTACAATTTTGCTCAAAACAACACCAGGTTGTTATACAGGCTACATTTAAGTAGTAAACTTGAACAATTAAATTTGTTCACAACAACAGCAAGTTGTTTTCCACCAAGTAATATCCACGAGATAGTTACTTTGTTCAACAAATGCTACTTCTAGCAAGAGTAGCAAACCATTTGAATTCTAAAAACTATGCAAAACTTTGTTTTAAAATCATTTCAAAATATTTCCTTAATTTTGCAATGTACAATATTAATAATATCAATTAGAGTGTATGATAACGTAAATCAAAACCCATAATATCAAATGGTTTTATATTGTTTAGTCTTACTACGCATGTACTAAACGTTTTCTAACACGCATGTTAGAAAAAAAATATGTTATAACGGGCACGTTATAGAATCTACCGTTTACATAAAATGTTTTCCAATGATAAAGTTTAAATAAACCATTTTCCATCATTTTAATGCACACATAGGCAATTAAATGTTTACATAAAACATTTCAATTCATTATGGCTTATACAATGTACAATCTCTAACATTGTATTTGTGATACACATTTTCTAACACACGTGTTAGAAATGTTAAGTCATTTTATAAATATAAACATGGCCATTTGGATTTAGAAATCACAAATTAGAGTTGGTGATAAATCCTACACAACTACACTATCACTTTATTGTGATTTAATTCTTACTCTTGTAGTTTTCCAATCTCATCAAGTTAGGCAAATAGCCTACTTTTAATACAAGAGGCATACACTTAATTAGAGATTTTATTAGAGATATAAACTCTAATAAAAACTAATAAATTGACATAAAACTCTACTTAAGAGTTTAACTCCCATATGAAGAGTCTAGCAAATAATTTTAATTTCATTGAAATCACATGAATGATAACACCATCACTTTATGGTGATTTAATTCTTGAAGTCAATCAACTTCAATGTATGACCTTTTATTTCTAAACCATATAAAGCATAATATAAATGTTTATATTCATTAAAATCAATGCTACAATAAATTACCTATATAAAATGTTTACATAAAACATTTCAAAGCATTTCTATTTTAACAATTTCTTAGCAATCAATGAAAGAAATTCTAACGCGTACTTTAGAAATATTAACATTTTCACAAAATGTTAATTCGACTTGCTATAAACACATATATGGTTCAAATAAATAAGTCATTTCCAATACCCACGTTAAAAATAAACAATTAAAAAATTGCTTCCAAACTAACGCTTTCCATAAACGATTCTAACACACATGTTAGAAGATAAATGGTAAACTTATTTTTAACACTCATCCTTAAATCATATTATTATTATTATTATTATTATTATTATTATTATTATTATTATTTATTATTATTATTATATGATCATTTCTAACAAGCATGTTAGAACATGAAACGTTTACAAAAAACGTATTTTTATAAGAATAAAGTCGGTCTAACGCACAAGTTAGAGAATTTAACGTCTACAAAAAACGTTTGGTTTACACTAATAACCCCGATCTAATACAAAGGTTAGAAAAATTAACGATTCCAAAATCGTTTCAAAAACCAAACGATTGAAACAAAACTATTTGTTTTGTACCCCGGTATAGGATTTAAGATTGTACCACAATCTCAATAAATCAAAACACAACAATTTGTACTACATACATATTTCCAAAAAAAATATTTAGAACATCATAATCCTCTAATTTTTTTTTATAAATCTTTTTGTGAACCAAAAATCCTTGTAAGTAAGGTTTTAAGATTGTAGCAACAATCTCATGAAATCTGTTTTAAGTTTGTAGGAACTAGGTTCATTTTTATAAATATAATTAAGAAATATATAATAACTAGATCTCGTTATTCGTAGGAAATATCATAGTACAATACCAGGTGCAATAACTAAATAAATGAATATAAAATATAATTATATATACCAATCTTGATTCAAGTTGCATTTCTGGTGGGTCCTTCACGCGCACTTGATAGCATCCTAGACTCAAGTATTCGTCATCTTGAGTCTTGAAAAATACTCCTTGACTACAACAAAGAACACACTAAAACGTTGACAATTTTGGTTGAGGCACGTGTTCAACACGCTTCCCTTAAAACAGATTCCGGCGCGTCTAGCAAAGACGACGCGTCTGTCTCCCAGGGTACAACAGCCGAAGCAGTCTGTACTGCCGGAGATGACCACACGCCCAAGGTTACACCGGACAAAGTTATGGTGTTAGAAGTTGTGGAAAATAATGATACGAAGGTGATGGAATCAAATAGAGAAAACATATTTCTCTAATTACCCAACATATAGGTCTTCAAGTATTTCTTGTTTTTAAGAACTCTCCATATGTTCATGTATTTTCCTTGTAACCCTTCTCTAGTATTTTTCTCATGTTACCAATGAGGCACATAGCCCACCATTTATACAAGAGTTGTGAGTAATGAAAAGTTTCTCTTAATTGGTGAATTTATTAGACATAAACTCTAATCAAATTTTCACTTAATTGGTGATTAATTAGAGATATAAAAACTATAATAAAAGCTAATCAAGTGACATAAAAACTCTACTAAGAGTTTGTCACCATTAAGATTCTAATCAATATTTATAATTTCATTGAATTATAAATTTATTAAATATCCATTCATCAAATTTTCCAACAGACAAGACCTTGTTATAGTGAAATAAACTCGATTAAAGTTAGTTGTTTGATCTTAAATAATACCGATTCAACAAAAATACACGGTTTATGGTAATACTTAAGGGTAGCGACCTAGATTAACTGAATTTATAATTAAGTGGATCACTAATTAAATTTGAAATTAATTCTACCTTAAAGTTTCAAAAAGAATGCATTGTTGGATATACTATTTCTTTTTCTTTTGCCTGGTTTTGTTTGCATGTGTTGTTTTCTTCTTCTTTGTTTCATTTTCTTTTTTTTTCTTTTCTATATTGTACTCCTCACGTTATGTATGTTTTAGTTGTCAAGCATAAAGGACAAATGTATTATCTTCCTTTAAGAGTAGAATACTACCCTCGTTGCTATTTAATTGATCCATATCTATAGAACATCTTGTTCTAGCTTCCAATATTAATTTGTATTTAGACTTTATTAATAGATGTTTAGTAAGTGTGACCTAATCGTTTCTTAACATGTCCTGGCTAGTGACACTAGGACTTGAAGTTGTACGTGACACTCTTATCTCAAAGGAGCTTGGGAGGAATTGCCTCAAGTGTTAAATGGGAAATCACAAACACTCTCATCTCTTATCTCACTCCTAATTTATTGGATAAGAGCAAAGTCTATTTTATTTTGAACGGAAAATTTGGATCATTGATGGACGACTGGAGAGCAGAACCACCCGATCATACCCGCATCCTCCAGACCATAACGCCTACACACTAATTCAGAAGGAAACCCAATAATTCTGGGAAACCTCCTTATGAGAATCAACCCCAAATCCTAATGGTTCTTAAGCATTATCCTACCCCAAGATACCACTATACTAAAATGCCATGGCCCAACAAATTCACTACAAGAAATTGGAGCATCAGGGGCGACGACAATAAGGGCGACATCAACTAGCGTCGCCCCTATTGCTCCATGTCACCCCTAAAGACCCGATCCGTGTGCTTTTGCCAGACCTCATCCTGACCATTGATAATAGAATGATCCAAGGGTCTTCTTTATCTCCTTCTCAAACAAACACATATCCCCATCTTATCTTCTCAAACACCACCATCAACCTTCCAACTTCAAAAAAGACCTCTAACTTCCATCACCTTCAACCACGGTTACCATCATCATCAACTATCACCGTCCATCATCATCGTCACCATGACCGTCAACCACCACCTACAACTTCATCCGCCACCGTCTCCATCATCGTTGCAATCACCGTCAACCACCACAACCATTGTCAAGCTTCACGGGCCACCACCAACATCAAGCTGCTCCGGACCACCACCACCGTCAAGCTTCACAGGACCGCCACCTCCGGTGATTTTTCAGGCGAAACTCCGGCAAAAGCATTAGCAGCGACATGTCGCCGCTATTGAGACAGGTACCAATAGCGGCGACATATGGGCAATACCGGCCAACCTTTAGCGGCAACCCTCTAGCGGAGACATGCCGTCCCTATTGGTAATAGCGGTGACATAAGGGGCCTTTAGCGACGATATTTTTCGGCCCTATTGCCCCGTTTTGTAGTAGTGAAAGTCTATTTAAAAGTATGTTTTTAACAAGTGTTAAAGGAAAAAAATTATAGTAGAATAAAAAAATGGATTATTTTTAAGTTTAACATTAATTTTATCTTTTATTTTATGTTATTTTGTTTTTTGAAAAACGGATTTATTAACATTTCTATAACCTTTTTTGAAAAAAAATCTTTAATATAGAAACGCTTTTATTTTTTCATGAATACTTTTTATTTTCCTAGAAAATATTTCTGTGAATGTTTTTGTTTTTAATTAATATAATCTTCCAAATCAACTAAAATAAGCTTGTGAAAAAGTTATTTTGTGAAACTTAATTTAATTATAATTTTAGAGATAAATCATAAATGTAATATTTTTTTTGAAGGATCTTACTAATTATGTGGGTTGGATGATAAATATTATATAGAAGTATGATTTTCTCATGATAATGTGGTGGAGGTGAAAACATATGATAGGATTATGATGTTGAGGTAGTGAAGGCTGTCCCTTATTATAAGATAGGTTCGGCACTTGTCAGTTAATCGGTTAAGGTTGTAATAGTTTCTAGTCAAGCATTTGGACTCATTTCAGTTTGCCCATTTTATGTTACACAAAGATAACCCTCAAAATGATGACTAGAGTCATCAAATTGGAGATGGATGAATCTCTTATCCGTGTGGCCATCCACCAGAATGACGAACAACCACAAATGGTGAAGGATGAAGAGCCACAATGGGCCGGATATCGGAAGCGTAATGGTAATTCAAGTCACATATCTAATTGTAAAACCATATCTAATACACAACTCATTATCCATTAGTATGGAATGCGTATTATATTGGTAATCCAAATCTCATACCCAATTGTAAAACCATGTCCAATGCACAGCTCATTATCTATTAGTATTTGTCGAATAATTATTTGTAGGTATTAGACATACTATAGTTATCAAGTACACTCAGACTTTTTTTGTGCCATCCCTAATCATGCGCATTTACAAAATAATAAACTATGTTAATTACTTAGATAAGATATCATGTACAAGAGAGATTTATTGTACGAAGTGTAGGAGACAAGCTTAACCATTGATCTCCCAATCAATAACTCAAAATTAGGCGAATTTTCGCAAATATGAGGTTCAAACAATTACAGAAACAAATAGAGAAAGGGTATTCTGGTTCTTTCCCCTTGAACTCATCCCCTCTTCGATTTTCAAACGGCTATAACGTTTTCATACGTTAATATTTAAAACAAATACACCGAATACGAGCATTTCATTCTCTTTAATTCGAACAGTCTATTGCTATAGTTTTCTTTAAAAAATAATTACATGATTTTGAATACTTATTACGTGATTACGTAATTTCATTATAATATGTGGAACCGTAGTAAGTTATTACGTAATTACATAACAACAGTTGACTATGTATTTATTATGTGATTTTGAATACCCATTTCGTGATTACGTGATTTCATTATAGTATATTTTATGTGAAACCACACTGAACTGAGTGATTACATTATAAGCATAATTGTAATAACATTAGTTATAATAAATCATATTAAATGTGTAATCACGTAATGATTTGTGTTAAACGTGTAATCACGTAACGAGTATTTAAAATTGCGTAGTCATGTGTTGGGTATTCAAAATCATCGAATCACACAATGAACTAATGAGTATTCAAAATCATGTAAATTTTTTTAAGAAAACTATAGAAATAGGCTGCTCGAATTAAAGAGAATGAAATGTTCGTTAATGGTGTAATTTAAAAATATATATATACATGCATATATATATATATTAATGTATGAAAAATTATAGCTGTTTGAAAATCAAGGAGGAAAGTTGTTCACTTGAGAAATGATTTTGAATACCCTTCAAGTCAATGACACTTGTCAACCTCTCATTCTCACGTATACTTCTTATGAATTTGTTGTCTTGTATAGGATATTTTCTTTGCTTAGATAAATGACCACATGTTATATTATTAGGTGATTATAATCAGTATCCACGTTTCAAACTTTCTATAACTTACTATGTTATCAAAATCAATAAATGTGATTATCTACTTTAACAATAAATTATCAATATTGTGACCCAATTATTAAGCTTATAGCGACCTTAAAGTTATGATTACAGTTGTAAGTAAGATGTAGAAATCATGTTCAACAACAGCCAAAAAAATTGTCATAATTGTTAAAGACAATTACCAACGAATTGAAGACAGGTGACTAAAGTATGTAATAACTAATATGTGATGAAATAACTCAATAACTAGCTAGCTTTTAGAACCCGATAACCTAATTCCTATGTTTTATAAAAACCAGAAACCCACATGGCTTGCTTTTGGTGTAAAAGAAGATAAAGAAAAGCAAGGGGGTGTGAATACAGCCCGCAATCTAAGAGTGCCAACAAGGATAATATATCTTTATTGTGAAGGCTGGAAAAGGGATCTCATGGAAACATTCTTTATGGACGATAGTTGCATATTTACTTCTATGGTTTGATTGCCAGGTTGTTTTGGTACTATAACGATAGCGGACTAAATCTATACAGACCAACCATCTACCATAATGCGTGCGATATCTCACTAGTTTTTATATTGAGTGGTAAGAAGGGTCAAATGGTTTTATTTTAAGTACTTTAAACACGTCATGTTTTTCTTGAAGTGTTGAGGATCCAGTGTCTTTTTTGATAAACTCTTTAATACATCAAACATCGTTCTTAAACCCATAACAGTCACTAAATAGCAGCAGAATTGTCAATACGTCAATTACAGAGTCATTACAAAACATTCAAAATAAACATAGAAGGGTGTCTAGGTCGATAGGATGCTAGTATAAAGTAGGGGAGCATTCAATGCATGCCACATACTTCCTATCAAGCATCATACCTGTCAACCTGACATGCATGCTAAAAAGCGAATTACATTGAGTGAGTGTTAGTTTAAGTTAACTACTAGCATTTATCAATCTAAGCAAAACATTTTAGCAATCATCATCAAAACACGTTGTTAACATCAACTTTAAATCATCAATATAAACACATAGTTGTGAATCTTACTTCACCACCAAACGCTTGACACAAGGCCTAAACGTGCTTAAACTGGTATCAGACTCCATGCCTGCTACATCGTCGCGCATACAAGTTATAACATCACTACTTTTCTATTAAACATCAAATCGCAAACGTTAATCATCAATCATTTAAATTTTCAACCTCAAATAAACATCATGTAACATAAGCCAACAACACGTGATCACTCTATCCTACAAACTTTTCTTACATTTTTCATGTATGACCAACTTTTGTAATTAATTTTTAATTAACAAATTATTTAATGAACTAAAATAAAATTATATATACTATAAATATTGAAATTCGACCACAGTAACCAGCTTCGATTGGTCAATGTGGCATTGGTGATTGGTCGAGAAGTTTTTTTAACGCCATGAGAAGAAGAAAAAAGGCTGGCCACAGTTGTTTCTAAGACTAGCGAAGTGAAATAACTACCAACGACTTACTCACCACATCTAAACAGATGACTCGCGCTCGAAATCTAAAACAAATATGAGGATTTGAGCGGGATCTAAAACCTTGAAGGCGCCCCCGAAAAACCGATCAGAACCATAGAATTGCATTTGTCATCCTACGAACAACAATAACCGTTAAAATATACAAAGTGAAATTTAGCATTTCGATAGATCTAGAATGGTTGTTCATACATCCGTGACAGCAGTGGTGTGGTGATGTTACAATGGTGAGTGTCACCGACAGTTGCAAATGACGACACTCACAAATGCTATCGACAATTGTAAATGGTGACAGTTAAAATCCTTAATCTCTACACATCCTAGTGTAAGGTTGATTAGTTATTAGTATAAAGTTAGTTATTTGGCGGTTACAAAGTATAGGGGCTGAAAGTGTCAAGACAGAAGATAATAACAACTACCACCCCAAAGGGAGCGAAACCCCTTAGGAGGCACTCATTCGATTTCGGCCACAAGGAAGACAAGAAGGGACGCGACTATTGGAATCAAGGGACACACCTCTTCACGTTTAATCACATCCACATGTTCTAGAGACACACCCATTCGTGAAGAGACATGTCCATTCATTCGCACCTTTTAGAAACTATAAATAGGGGTTTAGAATTCATTTGTAAATCGTTCATTCATGTATTATCACATTCAGTATTCAATAAAGTTTAGTTTATCATTTGTGATCTAGAGATCAAATATCCATTTTGGGGCCAACCATTGGTATCAGAGTGTCAGGCTCTAGGCATCGCAGGGAATTCGCGATCAGGTTTTATTTTTTTTCTAATTCGTAAGTTCAATTCGATTCCGGGGTTTAGTGCGAATTAGACTGTTTGATTATTACACGTTTCGGGTTGTACGCGGGTTAAGGTTTAGAGGTTTGTTGAAACCAAGAAAGATAAAGTTTTTTGAAATTGAAGATTGTTCGGTCAGAAGATATGTCAGTGGTAACCGAACCGATTCCACAAATTGTAATTCAAAAGGAGGGAAGTTCTCTTTCCCAGTTTCAGTGTCCAATCCTGAAACTGACAAACTATACGGTTTGGGCAATTCGCATCAAAAAGATTTTAGAAGCGAACGGACTTTGGGAAACGATTGAACCGGCAGAAAATACACAAACGGATGTTAAGAAAGATAAGGCGGCAATTTCTTATCTGTTTCAAGCAATACCAGAAGACGTTGTATTGCAAGTTGCAAGACTGCAAAGGAAATTTGGGAAAATCTAAAGAAAACACGTTGGTGTTGATCGGGTACAAAAGGCTCGTTGGCATACGCTAATGTCAGAGTCGAGTTAATGCAAATGAAAGAAGACGACACTAGGACTCTTTCACCGCAAAGATAAATAGTATCGTTACACGGCAAGTGAATTAGGTACAACGCTGAGTCAACCAACTCTAGTACGCAAACTCCTAAATGTCGTGCCAGACAAGTTCACTTAGATTGTTGCCTTCATGGAATAATACTCCGATCTAGAAACAATGACGTTAGAAGAAGCAGTCGGAAGGTTAAAGACTTACGAAGAAAGGTTAAAGTTGAAGAAAAAAGAAAACCCTATGAACAATCTAGAAGAACTCTTGTATGCGGGTCATGGACAACATGTTGGAAATCGTGGACGAGGGAGATTCTGTCCATCACGAGGCCGATGGAGAGGCAATTATCAACATAGGGGTAAAGGACACACCTCTTACGAGTCGAAAGGAACCGACAAACCACAAAGGGATGATAGCAAGCAAGAAACACCGGCTATGAGAGATAAGTCAAATATCACTTGCTACAAATGTGAGAAATTTGGGCACTATGCCTACAAATGCCCAACCAAGAAAACCAAAGAAAATGAGACACTCTGGTCGAAACATAAGATGATGATGAACCGCCACTTCTGATGTGCCTAGACGATTAAAAAAATTAAAATGGGAAATTTGGTCGTGTGAAACGGCCAAAGCAGAAAAGCCGTGTGATGCGGGTAGAGAGATAACCTATGAAAGGTACAACAAAACAATCTCGTGAGTGGATCACGTAAAAGTGCAGAATTGTGAGGGAAGCAATCAAGGATGAAGAACCTGTTGTGAGAGACAATCGTGATAAAGATAAATCAAGGATAAGACACGCGTGTAAAAGGATACAAATAATCTTGTGACTGGGTCAGAAGAATGAATTATTGTGTGATACAACCGCTAGAGAAATTGTTGTGTGATGCAACCGCTTGAGAAATCTGAGTGGGTCAGATTATCGAAAAAGTATATGCGAGATGGATTCAAATCAAGTGATATGATGATGGCAAGTTATTCAAGACCGATGGAGTTTGTGTTGAGATAACTACACAAAAAGAGGTTCATATGATACAAATCAAGTATGGTCAAGACAAGTATGAAGCAAAATGTTCGTATGAAGCGAGTTCGAGTGAAGCAAAGTTCGTGAGGGCAAGGTTAGTGAATAAGAAGATACATGTGAAGTGTTGGATACTGAAGAGATTCGAGAAGATAAAACTGCTGGAGTTCAAGATCTACAACAACTCAAGGATGTTCAAGATTAGGGGGTGAATGAAATCCTTAATCTCTACACATCCTAGTGCAAGGGTTGATTATTTATTACTATAAAGTTAGTTATATGACGGTTACAAAGTATAGGGGCTGAAAGTATCAAGACAGAAGACAATAACTGCCACCCCAAAGGGTACGAAACCCCTTGGAAGGCACCCATTCGATTTTGACCACAAGGAAGACAAGAAGGGACGCGACTTTTGGAATCAAGGGACACACCGATTCACGTTTAATCACATCCACATGTTCTAGAGACACACCAATTCGTAAAGAGACATGTCCATTCATTCGCACCTTTTAGAAACTATAAATGGGAGTTTAGAATTCATTTGTAAATCCTTCATTCATGTATTATCACATTCAGTATTCAATAAAGTTTAGTTTCTCATTTGTGATCTAGAGATCAAAGATCCATTTTGGGGCCAATAACAGTAACCTATACAAGAAACTATAACCTAGCGACACTCGAGGATAGCAACCTGTTCAAAACAAAACAACAAAAATACTAAGTCATTAAACTTGACACCTTCAGTCCCTACACTTGTTAGATAGGCATACAATGGCTTTTCAGACCCAATACTACACGAGCACCTAAATGAGCTTGTATACATGGAAAAATCACTTGGATTGTTGATCCCAGGGTTTCCCATCATGTGTGTCGGTTAACCAAAGCTATTTATGGGATCAAGCAGGCCCCACGTATGTGGTTTCAATTATTAACGTGACTCGTGTATTATGTACCTTTGGTCTATGTTTATGATTCAATTATAACCAGGAATCAAAGCATGATTATGACCTCCATTATTCACCGGTTACACATGGAATTTGCTATTAAAGACCTTGGTAATCTAAGTTATACTATTGGGCTTGAAGTCACCTATACCAATGAAAGGCTTTTCCTAAGTCAATTCAAATATGCCTGTGATATACTCGAGCGGGCTGCATTGCTTGACTCTAAACCTGTTCATACACCCTTAGCTACTAATGAGTCTTTTAGTGTTGTTGGTGAACCCTACAAAGATCCCACTCACTTGTGTTCTCGGTACATGTGTTAGTGAGATACATTCGTACCCATCACAAAGACACTGGAACAAAATATAACAATTTGTTTTTATGGGACATGAGTTTTAGGTCTCTACTAGCAGGAAAATAACAAGTCTTAGCTTGTTGATATCTATCACATTCATAGAAATGTACAATCTCAAACATGTTACATATTCACATGTATAAGATGGCATTGCGATACTGTCGACAAAGCAAACACTTACAACAACATCATCAAATCATGACAGACTAACAACATTATATGATGTCGATCGAGAGTAAGGGTTGTTAAAATTGATGATTCAACACATATAAGAAGCATGTGGTTTAGTCTTAATTTCATGTGACCCCTCCTATTGACACTTTAGGGTTTAACATGAACTAGTCGGGTACCATCCTTTAGTACAGGAGATTGTCTATGAGATTCTCCGGATTCGGTGTGACTCAACAATCATGCCACATGAGGAAATGTGAACCTTCACAGAAAAGGCAACCACTTATGCACCTCAATAACAGGAAAGACTGACCAAAAAGTGGTTTACCTTTGATTTGACCGCCTTGATAAGGTTAAAGTAAGTAAGGCGAATGATTATTTTGGAAAATTGACAAGCCCCTCTATCCTAAGATATCTCCTTAGATATCACTCAACCAATGAGAGCTTCTCACGCACATAACATTTGAGCACATGGAAACCACTCATGGCATCTTTCGGTCAATAGATATACATTCTATTGCCATCCTACGTACCCCTATACACCCTCGATGTTTATATATGTCTATTAATGTTATACATCTCACCCATACCTAATCCGCGAATATGAATATCTTGATGGTGCCTCTTTGGAGTTGAATTCATCCATATATAACGACATAGATCGCCTTAAGTGTTAAAGAAGGCGCAATGAGCTTGAACTAGGGGTCCCCTATAATGTCCCACGGCCCACATATATAACCATTTCAAACCATTTGGAGCACTGTTTCCAGGTAAGTTTTACATTGATCGACTCGTATTGTCGTTCTGATCAAAAGTCCTAAAACATATGTTCGTAATTCTGAAAAACTTAACTCCGTTTAGTGTTTTTAACGGGGACCGGTAGAAGTAAAATATATGAAAGGCTGGACTGGCAGGGGAATATTCAAAAGTGACTCTCAATGGTCAATGACGTCTATTAGGGATTATTACAGGTCAATATCTTTTTTTAATTTTTTTTCTTTGTTTTTATATTGTCTCCTTCTTCTTTAATCTGTTTCATTTACTTCTTTCCTTTTTATATATGTACCACTTAGGACTACCACTTTATATATGTTTTCGTTGGCATACATATATTAAAAACACATGTGTGATACTACTTTAAGAGTAGAATATTACTTGAAGAGTAGAATACTGCCCTTGCTGTTGTTTATTATTATTATTATTATATTATTATTATTATTATTATTATTATTATTATTATTATTATTATTATTATTATTATTATATAAAACAAGTTGAAATTCTTTGTAATACACCAATAAACTTGGAGTTTTTAGCCAAGAGTAATGTTTTTTAATAGAATGAACACTGATCTTTTCACAAGATAAACATTAAGCCTTTTCTTTGAGAAAGAACAAGGTGTTGACGAAGGGAAAATTGGTAGTATATATTTGTTTCTTGATGAGTTGATGGTGGTAATTTCAAATATTGCACAAAATTATAGTTTGCTTAGGAATTAATATAAAACAAAATAAGAAATGTTACAAGTGTGATTAGTTGTAGAAAAATGATGATTTTCTTTTTTGGGAAAATTATAAATTTTGTTTAATAATTTGTTATCATTATGTGCTAACATCATCAATTATTAAAAGGCTTAGAAACCGAAGTCTGTGAGGAAGGGACTACCTTCAACACCGTTCGAACAATCTCGTCAGCACTATAGAGTATATTTTTATATATCGTAAGCTATAATTAGTGTTAGTATCGAATAGGCACCGTGACAAGCCGAACTGATATCATTCGAACAATATCGACACCACGTCAATTCTGATTGAAAACATCGTTACCGGTATCAGTACATCAGAAGTATTACTAATATTTGTTTTTATGGTTTTCGGCTGGTTTAATACACGTGTCTATCTCCTTTTGAACCTATGATGACTTTATTTTTTCAGTCTTATCTTTCAGTTGTCATACTGAAAGCCAGTATCGTAATGAAACAAATCAATACTAATCAAATTCCCGTCGCTATACGCGAGGAATTTTGCTATATATATATATATATAGGTGAAAGATAAAACGAAAACTCACTTAAGTTGAGAAAACTCAAAAAAACCCTATGTAACATTTTAATTTTTTTCTAAAATAAATAGGGAATGTAACATAAATGTACTTGAACATTTTTTATAAAAAAAATGTAAAAAGCGCCTACTTATTATTTTTTTTAAATGTTTAAAATTTGCATGTTACATTTTTTTGGACAAATATATTATGTAACATGGAATTTTTAACATTTTTAAAAAAAAAACTACTCGGTGTTTTTTTGTTTTTCTTTTACAAAATGTTCAAATATATGTATGTTAGATTCCCCATTTTTTTAGAAAAAAAATAAAAATGTTACATGGGGTTTTTAGAAGGGTTTCTTGGGTTTTTTCAACTCAAATGGGTTTTAAAAAAAAACTACTCGCTCGAAGCTCACTCGGATTTAGCTCGGAAAAAGCTCGCTCGATATGCCTCGGTTTAAAAGGAGCCGAGCCAGCTCGGCTCGGTTAGAAAGTGAGCCTAGCTCCGCTCGGCTCGTAACGAGCCGAGTTGGCTCGGTTTGGCTCGCTTTGTAGCTCGGCTCGGTTTAGCTCGGATTATTTTACTTATAATAAATTTTAGTTTTATATACATTATAATATATTACAAAAAAACTGATTACTATTTACATGTATGTAGGTTTGTAATTTGATATATATGGCATATGTGAAGGTTGATTACCATACTAATGAACTAATATTGTATTTCATTGAAATTAGAACTTATTTTGCGTTGTTGCACTTGATTTTGGTTTGTAATGTATTATATTGAGCTTACTTTGAATATATTCTTTTAAAGTATTGAATAATATTTTAGGCTACTGATTTTTACAAGGTATATATTAATTTTTCTTTATAAAATCGAGCCAAACCAAGCCGAGCCGAGCCAGCTCGGTTTAAAACCAAGCCGAGCCCGAGCTTAGATTTTCAGCTCGGTTTCAAAAACGAGCCGAGCCGAGCCAGCTCGGTTTATAATCGAGCCGAGCCCGAGCTTGGCCTGGCTCGGCTCGGCTCGGTTCATGAACAGGCCTATTTATTACGAGAGAGATTATTCTACAAGAGGAAAGAATTGTACAAAGTGTAGGAGAGAAGTTTGGCCCTTGATTTGCAAGATTAATGGTTGAGATTAAGTGGTCCCCAAATATAGAATTCACATAACTAAAACAAGGGAAACAAGTGGGGAAAGGGTAAAATAGGAAAATCCAATATCGTTGACTCATAAACCCACTTCCTTTATTTTCAAACGGCTATAACTTTTTCATACATTAATATTTTTTTTAAAAATTAACACCGTATTAACGAGCATTTCATTTTCTTTAATTCCAGCATCATATTGCTATATTTTCCTTAAAAAATTACAGGATTTTGAATAGCCATTACGTGATTATGTGATTTTGAGTACCAATAAGTGATTACGTAATTAGGTAACAGAAGTTGACTATGTATTATTACATGACTACATAATTTTAAATGCTTATTTCGTACGCGATTTCATTATAGTATTTATATGAAACCCTACTGAGTGATTACGTAATTACAATACATAATATTTCATATAGAATACCTAATATTTCATATAGAATACCTAATATTGCAGGTTTAATAACGTATTAAAGATAAATTATATACAAAACATAGTCAAAAATCAACCTATAATAACCACATAATGCCGTATATTAGGAATTTAATAACGTAATAAAGCATAAACAATCAAGCTCTTATTATTTGAATGTGTAATCACGTAATACGCATAATTGTAATAACATTAGTATAACAAATCATATTGAATGTGTAATCATGTAATGGTTTAAGTTGAATGTGTAATCACGTAATATGCATAATTGTAATAACGTTAGTTATAACAAATCATATTGAATGTGTAATCACGTAATGGTTTATGTTGAATGTGTAATCACGTAATGAGTATTCAAAATCACGTAGTCATATGTTGTGTATTCAAAATCACGTAATCACATAATGGACTTAAAGGTATTCAAAATCTTGTAATTTTTTAAAGAAAACTATAGCAATAGGCTACCGAATTAAAGAGAATGAAATGCTCGTTAATACGGTGTAATTTATTTTAAAAAATATTAACGTATGAAAAAGTTAGCCGTTTGAAAATCAGTGAGGGAGTTGTTTCAAATGAGAAAATACTAAATTACCCCTCAAGCCAATGTCACTTGTCCTTCTCTCCATGTCTCCTATATTTCGTATGAAAGTTTTGTCATGTACTTGATCCGCATACTATTTATTAGACATATAGAAAGTCTTACAATCAATAGTTCTTTAAGACTCGGTACGTGACACTAAGACTATCTCCAATGCATCCGTTGGAGGGGTGCCCTTAAAGTCCCTTACAAGCACTTAGCATTGTGAGATTTTGTTCTTAGAAGCCCTTAGCATCTAAGCCCTTCCACAAGGACCTTGTTTTTCTTGGTTTTTGCATGTGGGTAGGCCCAAGTAAAAGAAAAAAATGTTTTATTTAAATATTGTGTGTGGTTTGTAGATAATGAGGTGGAAATTAAAGAAGGGTAAGGATATTTGTAGGGTTGGAGATCAAATAAGGGTTTTTAAGGATTTGTAAGGATATGATGTGGCAGATGACGTGATAGTTAAGGGCGTTTAAGGACGCACGTAGCAATGGAGATAGTCTAATGGTACCTAAAATGAGTATGGCTCAAAGATGGAGCCACCTCGCCTACTAGACCCCATCTGAAGGATGCCTGCCCTCTCTTACACTCACAAAGTCCACCCAACGCAACATTGGCTCAAAAATTCCCCTATTGCAAATGCTGTAAGACGTATTTGAACTTGCAGGTGACATTAATCCCAAAAGATTCAAAATTACTTTTATATGTGTAGGGTCTTGTCCAACTCTAGTTCACTGTGAGTTTGAGTTTCTAGTATTTTTACTTAATAGGGTTTCTGTTATGGTAGTGACTCGAGGATGAGAAAAGATTTCCATGTCGGTGAAGTAGGTCTTGGCATGAAGATCAACCAACCCAAACTATAGTTGAATTCTCATTACCATATATAGACTATTTCTTTGTTTTTTTTTTAATTCAAACATGCAAATAAAAAATTAGATCATGTTTATAACTGAATAACTGTAATTCTAATTTTGATAAAACTAAAAGTTTCTATGCGTATAAATCTATATAAATACTTGAAGATAGTCGTCTTTGTCGAATACGAAACTAGTATTGATGAAAATGCACATATGATATCGTTCTATAGATATGGCAACACTACGGCACATCCAATAAACTCAAAATCACCAAAACAAACGAATTTTTAAAACATGAATCTTCATTCTTGGAATAGAATACAAATAGCACTAATCACATTAACCGTGACAACATCCAAAATAACAAGGTACAATCATAATAAAACATAACAACCGAATTCCAAAACAAATGAATTAATATCAAAGGAATAGAGAACATCACCAAGAACAACAAACAACTAGCAAAAACTGAAGAGCTCCCTCAACATTCAAAACCAGTAGGGACCTTCTGTCCACAATTGTTAAATACCATGCTCAACCCGAACGATGCATCAATATTGACACCCAATACATTAGCTTTAATCGCATTGCAAACACATGCTGCTGCCTCAAGGCTCACAAGGTTACAGAAGAGGTTACAACAAGGCAAGGTTGGCGGGGATCCTACAACCACTCCGCCCAAGTTGTTCAGCAAGCCAGCACATACGCCGAACTTGAGAATGTCTGCAGAGCAAGTGGGTGCTGGTGCCGGTGCTGTATCTGAACTTACCAAAGAGAAGAAGAGAATGTTGAGAGTGAGGAGAAAAGCAGTTGTTTTCAAAGCCATTTTGATGGTATTGGGTGGTAAAGTGAAAAGTATATTGCTTAGTTTTAACTATTGAGAAGTAGTTGCTAGCTTTGAGGTGTGAAACTAATGAGGTTTACAATGGTATTTATAGTGGAAGATAATGAACCTGTAGCCTCCAGCAGTCCAGCTTTTCTTATTAGTATTTCATTTATAATAAAAAGTATTAAAGATCCATATGGCCATATGGGTTTTTTTTAAGTTAATTTACAAATATATGATGTATATAATGGACAAATGACGATTCAAACAACTAGGGGCATGGTAGTTAGGGGCATAAAAGAAGGGAAACTATGAAACCATGAGGAATTATGGTAGTGGCAACGGATTCAGGATTCTTTTATTGGATTTTTTGTACGTTTATCAAAGAGAGATTTTTTATCAAGTAGGATCGCCGGATTTATTATTATTTTTTTTGTTTATTTAAATCTGATGACCGAAATATTAGGCTTTTAATTATAGATATAGGGTTTTCGATATGATTTGGTTTGTAATGTTTCTTGGAAAGTGATATAATTTTTTTATATATACGTTAACTGTAAAGCTTTGTTTGGTACCTGTCTTATTTTATTTTTTTTATTTTTTTTGTCAAATTAAGAGTCTGGTTCAGGGGGGGACCTACCCACACCCGTGGGTGGGCGGCCTCACCTCTTAAAAAAATAAATTTTAGTATTAATTTACTGGTAAAATCTCGACCGTACCCATTGGAATTTTTCACCCGCACCCCTTGGAAAATTTCAACTGCCCTCCTTAAAAAAATCATACTTTTAATTTATAAAAAAATTGTAATAAACGTTGATTTTTTATAAAAATATAACCTAAACATTGATTTTTATAAAGATATAACATTATTTTTTAGTTTGTAACTCACTCATTAACCCACGCCCACTTAACCCAACCCAACCCAACAAAATTTGAACTATATAAAATAACCCAATCCATGGCATTATAACCTTGTGGCATCTTGGGATGGGATAAGACTTAAGGATCATTAAGTCCTAGATTCAATTCCCATAAGGAAGTTTTTCCCAAATTTATTGGGTTTCCCCTGAATTGTTGTATATGCATTATTCGCTAGTGGAGATAGATATCAGGTGGTTCCACTGGTGGCACGATGATAATCCAGTGGTCCGTTAGTGATCCAAATTTACCATTCAAAAAAATAAAATAAATAACCTAATCCAAAGCGTCCCTTCCTATTATGTATTTTGATGTTTTATTGGTTGTTCTAGACTTTAGTATGATGATTTTATTGTTTATATGAGTTTTTGGTTGTTACAACTTACAAAGTTATCAAAAATTAGCAGGGCTTGAAAAGTAAAAAATGAAAATAATGGAGCGATTCGTATTTTTAGTACTTTAGTATTGTTTTATGAACTTATGGATCGAATTATATGTTTCGATGGATTTATAAATTGAAAAGTAACACTAAATGATATTTTGGATAAATTTCAAAAACCGAAAACCCTAGGGCGACATTTTAAATATGTTTGTAACGACGTTTGACGTGTTTTTGATGGTTATATAAATTTTAGCTTGATGTTCTTTTGTTTTGCATGACCCGACTCGAACCTAACCGACCGGATGATATTTATCCAAATTTTTTTTATATACCTACGGGTCTAAAATCCTTAAAAATATTCCACACCCCCATAAAAAATTTCTAGGTCCGCCACTGGTCTGGTCATCGAAATATTTTAGGCTTTTAAGTGTAGATATAGGGTTTTTCGATTTGAATTGGTTTGCATTGTTTTTTAAAGGTGGTTCAAAGTGATTTTTTCTTAATAATTGCTTATGGCAACTATAATACTTTGTTTGGGAACAAAGAATTATCTGTAAATGTTTCACTGATTATTGGCTATTAATTTAACACAATTAGGTTGTGTCTAGTGCCTATGTATCAGAGGTCTAGAGTTGAGTTCAACAATGAAACCATAGTCGTCAGTCGTAAAGAAATCCAAATAAATCAGCTTGGAAGTTACCAGTGGCGAAGGTTAGAAGGGGTCGGGAGGGGCGCCTAATTCCCCGAACTTTTCGCTCGGTAGTATTATTTATGTAGGTTTCATATAGAATTTTTTAGGTATATACGTTTTCGACCCCCGGTTTTATAATTTTTAAGGTAGAATTTTTGGTCTGATGACTTTCAACCCTCCGATCGGAAATCTTAAGATTCGTCACTGGAAGTTACATGCATATGTATACTAGATCAACAAAAATATAAGGTTTTATAGTAAACATCAAGAACGTAATGACCTATTATTATCTGTTAGATTAAGTGGTGTAGTGGTGAAAAAGTAAACTTTAGTGGCATGACAAACATATGAAGTCATGAAGATAGGGTTAGGATACAATAGGAATTTTCTATCCCTAGGAAGGATGGGAAGTAATCTTATTCATCCATTTAGTAATCAAGGGTTAAGATTAAATGAATTAAATTGAATCAAAAAGAGGAGGCGCGTGAGTTTTTGTGGGGGCATTCTAGTCAATCCAAGGTAATAGTTTCTCTCTACTCCAATTCCTCTAATTTTTTAAACGTTAATAACTTTTTCATACGACATTATTTTTTTATAAAAATTGCACCAAAAAACGAGCGTATTTTTATCTTTAAAACGAATATGCTATTGTTATATTTCGAAAAAATAATTTCCGAAAACCCAGTTGCGTAAAACGCAAGAAAAAAGCCCAAAAAAAGATAGTCTAAAAACGTAGCGAACCAAAACAGTCTACAATAAAACCAACGATCTGTAAAAAAAATGCAGCGATCTGTAAACAGTTAAAAACGCAACTGTTATTGACAGTAAAAAAACGCAGCTGCTGCTGACAGTAAAAAACGCAGCGAACGTACATCTGTAAAACGCAACTGTCACTGACAGTTAAAAAATGCAGCGAACCAACATCTGTAAAACACAATTGTTACTAACAGTAAAAAACGCAGCGATACTTGTAAACAGGTTAAAACCAGCAACACACGGACCCGGGTTTTCGAAACTACATTCGTGTCCGCAGGACGTGCGGGTGCACACGAGTTCGACTAAATTCCGGTTCCAATTTGCACCACCCCTGGCGCACCCGCACGTGAGACTTATGGTAAAACATGTCTTAAAGTTATGTTGGTTAGGTAAATGTTTATACTTTGTCTCCATACCAATGTGGGACAAGTGGTTTACCATTTTGGGACATTTATTCAAACACACTTAATTTCCAACATTATTATTATATAGTTTAATTTCAAGTTCAACAAACCATCATAAAACACAATGGATTAAAAAACATAAAATAAATTGTTTTTTTAAAGGCAATAGACAAAAAACACAAAAAGTGTAACATCCGCCAAAAACCGGATTAACCAAACCTGCTTCGTTTATTAACCGAATAATCAGTTAAAAATTTCGTTGCGTATTTGTTGCTCAAATTAATTTTAAACGATACATAATTAATAAGTATATCAGAATATAAAATTTATATTTGAAAATGTATTAAAAATAATGAAATAAAAATATAATACTGATGCCGGGTTTCGAACCCGGGTCAGCCGAGAATCATCCAAGCCTTAACACACACACATCCAACCACTCTGCCACTTGTGTTTCTTGTTGATTTATTGATTCAATTAATTCATATAATAAAAACTAAAGTCGAATTCGGTCACTCAAGTCACTCTCGCCGGAAATCCCGACGAAATCGTTAATCTTAGACGTTATCTTTTGGCATAACGGATACAATTATAGCAGCACCGGTTATAACTGAAAACTTTAAGGTCATTTATTCAAATCATCAAATCGTAACCGAATAACTTGAATTCGAAACCGGAAATACACTTAAACCTGAGTTATACTTTATTCATTCAGTGAGCTCGCGAGTTTTATCAAAATCACACTCTTCATTTCGCTCAGAAAACTTCGCCGCAGTCGCCGGATTTCTCTGTAAAGTAACCGGAAATTAGCGCCGGAAAACCGAGTTCAATCCATCCTTTCTTCTTACTCTAAAATAAGATCTTAGAGCTTATACTGACATCACCCACACTCACCTTAAACCTCTGAAGAATCTCTGTCACAAGAAATTTCGCTCGCCGGAATTCTCTGCAAGTCGCCGGAAAACCGGGGACTTTCATCTACACGGTAATTACCTCGACTTTTCTGTTTCATTCCATTATTGGACAAATTCTAATATCAATCCCTCACCCAGAATCTATTCCATACGACGTTGCCGGATTTTCTGTTTTCGCCGGAAAATTTCTGAAATTCCAGAAACTTGCTGTTAACCGGTATGATCATTTAAACCTACTGATAATCGTTACTCAGTAGTTCAATTTCACATCTCTAATCCCTCCAATCTGTTAACTAATCCTAACAGCCGAAGGTCACCAAAACAGAGCCGACGATCTTTGCCGGACTTCTGAAGAAAGACGATCAATTCGGTACAATCAATCCCCAAACCTTTTTCTGTTCATTACATTACGATTGCTCATAATGTTCGTTAAATTAATTTAACAAATAACAGTTAGTTAACCGTTGTCTGTGTTTTGAACGAAGAAGACGAAGTCGTGTAAGATATAAGATTAATTAAAATCAATAGTATGAACGGGTTGTAACATCCGTCAAAAACGGATTTACCAAACCCGCTCCGTTTATCAACCGAACAGTCAGTTAAAATTTTCGTTGCGAATTAAATGCCCAAAATAATTTTAAACGATACGTAATCAATTATTATGCGGGGATATGTATTTAGTTTTTGAAAATCTGTCAAAAATATCAAAATAAAAACGTTTTACTTCTGCCGGGTTTCGAACTCGGGTCTATAGCCGGCTCAACAATAGCTTATCACCTGGCCGAACAACCGCTCCGCCACTTTGTTTTTCTGTTAATAAAAAGAAACAATTAATTCAAATATTCAAGTTTCAAAGTTAAAATCAATAAATTGCGCCCAATTAGCAGTCGTCGGAAATCCCGACGACTTCGCCGTTTAATTACGTTTACGCTCAATTCAACCGATGACTTAACTATTACGACGGTTATAACCGACATATGAACCCGCGACATCAGCTGTAACCGCCGGAGAACGGCTGACTTCGAATTGAGACCGAATTCAGACCCCATTCATCTCAATACTACCCTATAAATACACCCTCAACTCGCCAGAAACCTTTCACACTCAAATCGCACCTTTTCTCGGCGAAAAATCACTCGCCGGAAATATTTGATACATCGCCGGAAAACCGTATTATTAGTCTCCGAGCTTTACTGAAACCCCTAAGCTTTTACCGAAGTCACCCACAACCTTTGTAACCTTTCGGAAGACTCTCTGCTGCAAAAGACTCGTCGCCGGAAGAACTTGCTGCCACCGGAGTTCTGCCGGAAAACAGAGGAGAAACAGCCGGTACTTCTCACGCCTAATTCCTTCCCTTTTTACTTTTATCTCGACTGTAATTGATCATAAAACGCTAAAGGATCTTGAATCAACATTCGAACCAGTCAGTCGCCACTTCCGGTTAAAACCAGTGAAGAAGACGACGTTTCAGTAATGGTTAAGTATAATTAAAATCAAGATAATTACCGGGTTAGACACACAGTCCAGCGGTGGACTATGTGCATATTTAACGCTAAGGTCACGAGTTCGAGTATTGTCCCTCACACGCTGCCTTGATAAAAATTCTTTTTTCAGCAAACTGAACCGGGTTGATTTAAGTATATGTTAAGTATATTGATAACCGAGTTTATAACCAAGTGAGACACACAGTCCAGCGGTGGAATGTGTGTCCGCTAACCCACAGGTCCCGGGTTCGAGACCTGTGGAGCGCACCGGTTTTGTGATTTAAATCGTTTTTAAAAATAAAGGATTTCTGTTTAATTCTAATTAATGTATATATGTAATTAAAATCGGATATATGACGGGTTAGACACGTAGCTCAGTTGGTAGAGCTGCGTGCACGCGTACGGGAGGTCTCGGGTTCGAGCCTCACCCGGTGCACAACAATATGCCTACGAACCGGTCAACGTTAGTCAAAGTCAACGGTCAAAAGTCAACTGTAGCATAAATAAAATATTTTTTTTTATTTATTTTTATTTAATTATTTTAATTAAAGTCAATTAAAAATACTTAAAAAATAACATTTTTAAGGTTAGAAAATAGCCACAAACTCACAAAAATACACCCAACAATCCTACTAAAATAGATTAATAAAACCCGTTTACTTACCAAACCATATTGCGATTTATCTAGGTTAATTTCACTCGTGGTTAACACCATTTCGCGTACATTCAACCTCATCAACCGAACGCACCCAATGTGAGTGAATTCTTACAAACTCCCCTTTTTATTCATGTTTTGGGGTGTATCATGTGTCGCTTAAACTAATTCTCTTATGCAAATTCGTGCTATACCATTTTATGAACTAAATTAGAATGTAACTATTCTTGGTTGTGATGTATTACATATTGTCAAAGTTATATGCAAATTATTTAGGCCCATCAGTTCCTCGTGGGAGACGAGAACAACGCGTGCCTTAAAACTCATTCATTAGGCCCATCAGTTCCTCGTGGGAGACGAGAACAACGCGTGCCTCAAAACTCATACATTAGGCCCATCAGTTCGTAAGAACAACGCGTGCCTCAAAACTCATACATTAGGCCCATCAGTTCGTAAGAACAACGCGTGCCTCAAAACTCATTCATTAGGCCCATCAGTTCCTCGTGGGAGACGAGTCGAACAACGCGTGCCTCAAAACAATTATTTGGTGTTTGTGTGTTCAATATTCAATATTATGTGTTGTATGAATAAATTTACATCTACATTTACTCATATGTGGTATGCACCTTATTTATAATCAATTGGATAAACTCGTTCAAATGTTTTCCATAGGATTCACTCGCCAACATTATGTTGATCCAAAAACCTTTTTACACATGATACAGGTGAACAGGTTGAAGCAAGGAAAACATAGGATATGCCTTAGAAGAGAACCAAGAAGCTTAGATTGATAGTTAGAACACGTTGTATCATTTATTGTAAATTTTCATTAAATTGTATGAATGAATATGAAACATATAATAAATGTCATGAGCTTTGATGATAACCCAATTATGCCCGATCACCTTTTCCGCTGCGGGTCGGGGTGTGACACGGGTTAGACACACGGTCCAGCGGTGGACTGTGTGCAAACAATATGCATACGTCCCGAGTTCGATCCTTGTTACACACACATTCGCTGTAATAAAATGCATTTTTTGTAAACTGAACCGAATCCACAACAGTAAGATGTTAAGTATAATAAAAATCAAAATATTTACCAAGTTAGACACACAGTCCAGCGGTGGACTGTGTGCCAAACTAAACCACAGGTCCCGAGTTCGAGACCTGTGGCGAGCACCGAGTGATGCAATTAAATCATTTTTAAAATAAGTGATTTTCGGATTAACTTAATTAGTATATAAATATAATTAAAAACAGAAATATTTCGGGTTAGACACGTAGCTCAGTTGGTAGAGCTGCGTGCACGCGTACGGGAGGTCTTGGGTTCGAGTCCTGCCCGGCGCATACATACACACAATAAAACCGGTCAAACAGTCAACTCTTATGGTCAACGGTCAAAAGTCAACATTTTTTTATTTTAATTTATTTATTTAAATTAAAAATCAATTAAAAATACTTAAAAATAACATTTTTAAAGTTAGAAAATAGCCTTAAACTCACAAAAATATATCAAAAATTCCTATTAAAATTGTTAATAAAATCCATTTATTTACCTTACTTTTTTGTTATTAATTAGGTTAGTTTTCCTCGTCGATCAATCCTCTAAACTCGTGCGCATCCAACATCATCAACCAAACGCACCCAATGTGAGTTAATATCTACAAATTCCCCGTTTTAATCACGTTTTTGTGGTGTATCATGTGTCTTACCATTTATTATATTTAAATCATTGTGCATACATCATATCATGAACAAATGTGTATTCAGCTTGTATCAACTGTTTGTGTGGTTATTGTTTAGATTTAATTTATTATTTTCAGTACATGCTATTTCATAGGCCGCCGCTCCCCATTACATTATGAGCGTTGAGCAGTTCCCCATTACATTATGAGCGTGAACCGGGCGTTGCCAACATACGATCGGCTCCGTTTGATTGAGCCTTGATCGCACAGACATTCATCATAGGCCGTCAGTTCCCCATTACATTATGAGCGTGAACGTGACGTTGCCAACATATACAGTTTCATTCATGTTATATATTCATGCAAGTTCATATGTTATTGTATGTTATTGTTTGTTGTTGTTTGTTATGGTATGCTATTGGGTTGTTATTGTATGCTAATTGTTTGTTATTGTATGTTTATTTACGTTTGTTCATATAAGAATATTGCACAATTTTTCCGTATTAAATACAATAAGAAATAAATAAGAAATGTTTTCTAACAAGGTTCACTCGCCAACTTTTGTTGATCCAAAAACCATTTTTACACATGATACAGGTGAACAGGATGAAGCAAGGAAAACATAGGAAATTGCCTTAGAAGAAAAATAATGAAGTTTAGAAGGATGAATAGAACATGTTGTATTTGTTTGATATGATTGTATGATCTCTTTTAAGTTGAAATAATAAATATGAAACATTATAATAAATGTCATGAGCTTTGATGAAAACCCAATCATGCCCCGATTACCTTTTCCGCTGCGGGTCGGGGTGTGACAGATTGGTATCAGAGCTTTTGACTATAGGGATACAGGATAGGTTATTAGACCCTTAGAGCCTATACTATAGTTGATTAGATTTTAATTATTTATGTGGTTATATGCAAACTCATGATGTTTATTTCTTTCATATTTATTACATACACAAATGCATGCAAATACTTCCGATACTACATTTTTGTGATACATAGTGAATTATACTTACAGTCAGACATACATAATTACATACACATTCATCATACATATTTCAATGTTCACATATTCAAATCATCTTCATACTCCCGTTATTCAAGATTTTGTCGCATTTTTCATAATAATGCACTATATATAATATGATTCAAGTCATGATTCCAACCAATTATCAAAACTTTGTACAAATTACCAAAAAAACGTAAAACGCAATAGTTCTTAACCATTTTAAAAAACTATAAGTGAGTTAATTTGGCCTACTTTCCATCTTTTTTGATTTAGGAATATCTCAAACAAACAAATACTCCAAGAAAGATATATATCTTTGAAAAACGCAAAAATGAACAGAAATTTCTTATATATATAAAAAAAGGTAAAACGCAATCACCCAAAATAATATTTAATAGCAATCTGTTTCATGAAAATCTCAAACAAACAATACTTAATAATTATTTGTTTCATGAAAATAAAAAAACAAACAAAAACTCAAAAAGAAAATAGTATCTTTGTAAAGTTGTCTTGTCTTATCCATTAAAAAACATAAAACGCAATTACCATTAAGAAGAAACTATAGTTATTTTATTGAGATGTAAACTTGAAACTTCAAGTGATAACATCATTCACAGCGAATATCAACTTCCCCAACTCAATTTTAAGCATTAAACCATGTCTCATTACATTCACAGTTAAAGACAATAACAATTAAAATTGTTTGAGAGCTTTTAATGCTTTATTATGAAAATTTGGACGTACAGGTTGCATAGAATCAAGAGATTTGAATGGTACCGGCGAGTGAAGTGGCTCCGGTAAGCCGGGAACACTCACAGTTGGTGGTGTAAAACGTTCTGATCGACGGGAGAGTATTATATTTATAATTCTAACGAACCGTCAACACCAGTTTATACCTTATAGTAAAACGAGGTGATGGTGTAATGGTGGTGGTTATTGCGAGTGAGAGTGGAGAGAACAATAGGGAGGGTTATGGAGGTGGTGGTGGTGGTTTTCTAGAGAGAAAATGAATGAAATGTTGAAGATGGTGGGTTTTAAACATCTGGGTTTTGAAGATACAGAGAAGGGAAATATAAAGAATAGATAAAAGAAGATTGACTAAAATACCCTTCCCACTTGTATTTCTACTCTTTCAAATGGACGGCTAAGATTACTTCCTATCCTTCCTACCCAAACATACTTCCTATTTGATCATCTCCCTATAAATAACATTTTCTTTTCATAGAGAAATATTAAAATTTTAATAATATATACATAAACCATGGCAAAAACCACGTAACAACAGAAATACATACATGCTTTTCTTAATAAGCCTCCTTAAGTTAAAAAAAACGGATTACATGTAATATCTTTTTGCGTTTAAGAATGAAACAAGAACCATAATAAGATTAGGATGGTTTCTATGGGTTTATATACCATACCATTTGTTTTATAAATGGAAAATTTTAATCTATACTACCTAATAAAACAATAACCTAGGGGACACATGACACCATTCTAGAGCCATTCCATTGATTTTTTCCGCTCAAAATGTTACTTCTCTTTGCAATTGGGTCGTGCGGACCCGTATTCAACAATTTGGGTCAAAGTATATAAAACGTTATAACCCGTTTCCACACAAAAAGTCCATACGCTACCTTTTGTTATCCCGACTTGAAGCCTAACCTTAGATCTCATTTACAGTCTCGACCATCACTTCATTCTGTCGCAAAACCTAATCAAATCCAAGCACTCGATCGTTTTGGGATTCAAGGTTTGTTATCTTCCAAACCTATATCTTCCTCTTCCAACAATCGGCGCCACCAGATTGTCTTCAAGATACATTTTTGGTTGCAATAACCGATGACACCACTTTTGATCTTTGCTTTTGTGTTCTTCCATTGTCTCGAGGTATGTTTCTGGCTTCGTTAATCAAAATCGATTTCAACTGAACTTTCAGCATTTTGATGTTCATAAAGTTCCGTTAACCAAAATCACAAGGTACAATCATAATAAAACATAACTCAAATACTATTGGCCGATCATCGAGCCGATTGTCTAAAAGCTCGAAGTGAACCTCTACCACACTTGACTCTAAAGGTGTGTCGGATGCTCGTTCGTATTTAAACCTAAACGACGACAATGACGACTTTGTTTTTGAAGAACCACAAAAGTTGTCACGCCCACCAGGGAGAGGATGGAAGCAAAGCAACTGCAAGAAGGGCGCTGGTCAACTTCCTCAAGTAATCCCTCGGGTCCATCCAGATTGGACGAGTTGAAACCGCAAATCTCTCGTTTAATCACGCTCCAGGAATAAGAGAATCAATACCTTAAGGAAAAACAAATGGAAAAAGATTTAAAGTTTCTTAAGAAAGACTTTTCGCATTGCTCGTCAACGGACCAAGCAATCTTGGAAGCTTAGAAACAATGAATATGAGCTACATATTTAAACGTGGACTAGCTAGGAGTTGTATTCTATTGGTTTTTTGGTACCTTTTTTTATTTATGGTTTGTAATTTCTTTTTTATTCTAGTTTAATGGTAATTTCTATGTCTTATTTGTTTCTTTTTAAATTATGTTATTTCATTTAAGTTTTTTATTTAGAAAAAATTAAAATAAATTTATGATAAAAAGGGCTTTATGGGGTTTTATCCCATTATAAGCCAATTAACAATGGAGCCCCTGTTCAGTTTGGCAACGGTCTATGCAGTCAATAGCGTGCTATAGCGGTACTATAACACCGCTATAGCGCTTAGCAGACATTCGATCCCATAGCAGTTCAAATAGTGGTCCGCTATAGCGGTGCTAAATGCCGTTATTGGACTGCTATTCTGGAACCCGTATAGCGGTCATAGCACTGCTTTTAGCGTTTTTTTATACTTCAACCCAAAAACCCATATTAATCAACTTTTTGTTTGAAATAAATCTAAAGTAAAGGCCCAAACGTAAAACTAAACCTAAATCAAGGTCTAAAGTCTTCATTTGCTGGATTCGTTTGACGTTGGTTCTTCATCGTTCAACAAAATTAAACCTAAATCTAGAAATTGTTGGATTTCCACTTTCATGTTTTCATTTTTTGATATTACTACTAATATTTTGCATGATATTACTATGAATTTTGATACCACTATCAATATTTTCAAATATATATTTATATTTATATATAAATACATAAATTATGCATGGTATAAAAATTACCGCTATAGCACCGTTATACCACGCTATTAACCTATATATCATATAGCGGACCTAGACCGCTATATGATTTTGGACCGCTATAACTGCATAGGCAACGGTTTGACGCTTACGTGGCTAGGGGCTTTATCCCACATCACACGGCCTTATCCCAATTTTGCTTTTTGGGAATATATATCTTTTTCCTTAAAAGTAAATGGAATTATCATTGTACATTTAAAAAAATAATTTATGGTTTTAGTATACACATTTTGTGTAGGGGTACTAAAAAAATCCGTATCTAAAACCGAACTCGAAATATCCAAAAATCAGATAATCAGATTTTCAAATTCGGATTCGGGTGTGGAATTTCTAAAAAGTTCGGATAATCGGATTATTCGATATTAAAAAACAAAAAAAAAGTTAGTAAATTTATATCACATGGCACCATGTTTAGTTTAAATATAGTAAAATAGCAAACGATCTGGATGGATTAGGAGATGGATTTTTGAATGATTTTTTGTTTTCACTGTTGAAAACTTGGAAAAATGAATACGGGTTTAGATTTAATCTTTGTAGAAAATATTGATTTTTTTTTTTATAAATTCGGATACTGGTATTTGGATATCCAAAACTTATTATATAATTATTCTTTCAATAAAATTCAGGTTATTAGAATCAAGCTTTAACCACCACGTGGAAATATCTATAAATAACAAGAAATGAAGACTGAAGAGTTCATACTTCATTTCATTAGCACATTTGTCCCTCTTCTCTACACACCACCACCACCACAACTTCCATCAACAAACAACATGAAGATGGTGGGTAAGAAAACTGGACATCAATGAGGGTTCAGACAAAAACAAGGCGTTCAAGGCAGTGTATGATCGTTTAGGGATGGAATCAGTTGCAATCGACATTGAAAACACGATGACTGTCACCAGAGACATCGATCCTGTCAGGGTGGTGTTGAAACTAAGGAACTTCAACCCTGATTTCCTCAGGGTTGGACCCGCTGCTAAGGGAAGAAGAAGAGGAGGAGGAGGAGGAAGCTGGATATCATTACCCATCCCCGCCAGTGCCACCATCACCACCATCTCTTGAAGACAATCCCACTGCAACAACAGGTGTATGTTTTATGTGCTGAAATTTTATCGTTTTTTCTGGAGTGCTAGTTGTGTGTAATTAACACATATGAGGAGATGGCATATAAATTATTTTGTTGAATAAATAAACTAAAATCTTGCTCATAAAGAATAATACATAGATATTTTTCGGATAACTTAGCCTGACATAGTTTTTCATCCCAAGTCTTCACATGATCACCCCTAAGACACCGCTAAAGATTACCAAGTGATCGGTTAACTACTTTCGTCTGCCCATCAGTTTGAAGGTGATATGCGCTACTGAAATTAAGCTGAGTGTTCACCATTTACATAGATTACGCCAAAAATGACTCAAGAAACGAGTGTCCCAGTTAGAAACATGGAGGATGACAAACATGTAAACGATAGATATCCCAAAAGAAGAACTGAGCCACATAAACTACTATAAATTAGCAATTATTTGTGCATATAAGTATTGTACCTATTAAGACGCCCCACGCCAGGCCAATTTCCCACGCTAGCGGGCAACAACGCTGGCTCGGTGTGGCTGCAGCGGCATTGCTTGGCTAGCCACGCCCCAAACCGCCGCCCACACCCAGCGGTCTTACTTTGGGAGGTTTTCAAAATAATCTTTTTTTTACTTTAGTCTAAAGGTATTTGATAAATTAATTTTAACCCAAAACTATATTTTTTTTAACTTTTAACCCAAAACTTTTCATCTTTTGCAATTAACCTCACAACCTTGTTACTTTTAACTTAGGTCCCCTATACTTTTCATCGTTCGCAAATTTTTCGTTTACGCTTCTTTTTAAATTTTGTGCGTTAACACGGCGCAACGTGCGTGTGTGGTTCAACGTTTTTACGGTTCAGTTTACACTTCGTTCTAAGTTTTGCGAGTTAACACAATCAACGTGCGTGTGTGGTTCAATGTTTTTACGTTTCGTTCTAAGATTGTGAGTTAACACGAAGCAATGTGCGTGTGTGGTTTAGCGTTTTTATGCGTCTATTTTTTCCCGTTTGACAATTTCGTCAAAACGTGCAGGTCCTAGATCGACTTTAGTTATTATTTTCTATGTTTGCATTTCGGTCTAATTTTTTCGCACTAACACGCCGCAAATTAAGTGTTGGTGGTTGCTCGCAGTGGTGAGACATTAATGCTATTTGACACAGTTTTGCACCCCCGCCACAACGCGGGGATGCTTAATGCTAGTTAATTGCATTTGCCATATTCTTGCAAGGAATAAAGTGCACCATCTTAGAAAACCAGTCAACAACTACAAAGATTGAATCATTACCACATTGAGTACTGGTAATCCCAACACAAAATCCATGCTAATATCTACCTAAGGCTGCATAGGAATGGGTAAAGCATATAAAGTCCCGCATTGGTAGATGTGCCTTTTAAACTTGACAGATCCTGCAACGTCTAACAAACTGGTCTCCTCCTTGCACATAGTAGGCCAAAAATAAGAGGATGCACCAATTGTAAAGTACGATCTCTTCCAATGTGCCCTTCTCCATGTAGTTCTCTGATGATTTGAAGGCGGAGGTGGAATTAGGAATATACAATTGATTTTCTTTAAAAGGGAAACCGTCATGCACAAGAAAATCTGACCTTTTTCCAAATTGTATGCCCTGTAAAATATCAAAAAGCAGGGATCCGTTGTAGTTGTTCCATGAGGCTGTCTAGCTCGGGTACACATCCCTCATGAAAACAACAAATTACTCCTTCTGCTCAAGGCATCTGCCACCCGATTTGAAATTCAAGACTTATGCTTCACCATAAAAGTAAATTTTTCCAAGAAAGCTATCCACCTCGCATGCATATGTGACACCTATTCTAGACTTATGATACCAACTGATGTAGCGTGTGAAACAGTACGAAGAATAAATCTTGTTGATTCTGAGAATACCCGTGACCAATGTTTTAAAAACCGGTTTTTAAGTCATACCAGGTTGGCTCGAAATGGTTTAACCGGTTGAACCGTGTTGTAACAGGCGGTTGAACCGGGTAACTAATTAACCCTATAATTCCATAAAACATGAAAAAAAACATAAATATGCTTGTAACTTCCACTAGCATGTGTTTTTTGGACTGAAACTTAGGCAAGGCCCTTCTGGGTCCTCGTCACAACATTCTCCTTGTTTCAAGCTTCGATTTGACTGGTAGAACACCTAAAACGGAGACCTATAGCCAACGTTTGATCATTTTCGTGTATCACCCTTGGTAGCTCGATCATGGGCCTCTAGAAATGCCTTGGCTCGATCTTCCACAGTTGGGCCTGCATCATTCCTCCTAGGTAGACAAAATTCGACGTTGAATCTGTAGTGAACTCATCATCAGATGAATCTCTTGGAAAAAGGCAGCAAATGTGTGACAATTGTGAAAAATCCCGGTAAACTTTGATTGGTACAATGTCCGTGGTAACCGGACGTGATATGTATATCATGATATTTGTTGTGATTAAGTGTAATGATATGAATTCTAGAACATGTGAGACGTAAAATGGGAGTATATGCACAGTAATTACCAAAAACATTACATTGACGCTATGCGTCACCTACATGGCAAAACAAAGTCGTGAATGGATTGATGACTCTGGGAACAGGTCATGGTTGTCATGACACTATTAAGGTCCAACGATGTGAGGTTGGTGTCCTTAGCCTTTAACAACGTGTTAAACGGGACTCGACGTTTAACAGCGCATTAAACATTCGATCATGATTATTAGGCCAACGGTAGGGCCCTTTAAGATTTCGAGTTCATAAAACATCTTAGTTATGTGCCATAGACTCTGACATAAGATGGAAACAAACCGGTGCTCGGGCACACTAAAACGAGGCAGTCCCTATTAGGGAAATGCCTCGCGTTAGGAGCAATGAAAGACAAACCAAAGATGCAAGGAATGATCAATCAAGCCTAAAAACACTTAAACTAACCTCAAACGAGACTTTTATGATTAAAACTAACTGGGTTTGGATTTCGAGACGGTTATGCACGATTTTTTTAAACGGAGTCTTTTGACACTAAAAACGCGAAAAAAGGAGTCCGTTTCGCAAATCGGAAACGCTTCGGGGACTCGAAAGCGAACCTAAACGTAAACGGAAGATAAACATCATCTTTTAGCGTGCAATACGAAGCACGAGGTGGCCCACAAGGGGCCCACCCCCTTTTATATATTAAATGTTTTTTTTTCTTTTTATTCTTCATTTTAACACAAAATTTCCACAAGCTTTCTTCCAAATCTGCCATGATCCTTCCTCTTCAGCTGATCTTCATCAAGAACATCACTAAATCAAGGTGATTTCACAAGTTCTAAGTAGTTTTGATCGTTATTTCTTGATTAAACGCGATTTATAACGAAAAACTCGTTTTAATCCATGAAATTTGGAAGTTTAAACAAGTGTATGGGCTCAGTAAGAACACCTTGGGAATTACCTGGTTTATATGGCAGCCATGGTCACAAATCTTTGGGGTTTGATTCCCTAATCAACACCTATTCGACAAAAATTGCATAACTATTCGATTAACCGAAAAACCATGAAACAAAGCTTGATTAATCTAAGTTCTAGCATATTTGGATTGTACTTGATCTGTAGTTACTGAATATAGCTCCTACACCCTTCTGGACTCAAGAAAAACCCGTGGAAACGAAGCTTGCGCTAGGTATATCGCCCGAAAACCGAATCTAGAGTAGGCAGATTATTTTTTGACTATAACTTGGTCCGTGATACTTGGATTGAGTTGAAATTTTCGTGCGTGATGTAGGTATTTTCAGAAATTCCATGTAAAATTTTAGAATTTTTGGAATTTTCTACGATTTTTGGTGAATTTTTAACTGTTTTACGAAAGAATTTTGGAAAAATTATCAAACGAATTCAATAAATCACAAAATTTTACAGAGACACTAAGTAACATATGGAGAATGTTCTGGAAAATTCGGAGTCCATTGGTTGAGTTTTCATTTGGGTTAAAAATCCGCGTTTTTCGAGTTTTCGGTAGCCCCGGAGTGAATCCACGCACCGAAACCAAATCGGAAAAATCTAAATTTTTGTGAGAAGTTTCTGGACATGTAAAGGATGTTCTGGAATTTTTTGGGAATCATTAGACCACTGGTGATATTAATGTTAATTATTTGATTAAATATTGTTTTATAAATAATTTATTTAAATCATGGAAAAGGCCAAAATAAATTCCTAAATTATTTTTCCCATAATCTACAGATTTTTACTAACTTTATAAATTTACAATTTTTATTCAAATTATAGATTAAATGGGAATTTATGAAATTAAAAATGGGTTATTTTAAATCAATTTCGGCAGTTTACCGTATAACGAACCTGCCGGAACTGGGAGTGACCAACCCGACAAATACTAAAACTGGAACACCAGGAGTATTCCTGGAGAATTCCAACGGTGAAAATGGAAACTCAAATTTGGGCAACCTAGACTCCCCAAACACTCAAACTCACTTGATGAAAAATTAATCATTCTTAAATAACAATGTATTGACACCATTGGTATTCCCGTACCATTATCCGAACACGCTAAACTACTGAATTTGGCCAGCACGCGAAACGGTGCCCGGAAGCCAAACTGAAAACTAATACTACCCTGACATCCATCACCATACCAGTGTCCTATAGACTTAATCCGGAGTAAAAACTCCTGACCAGATCCAACTTATAACCAATTACCAATTTAGATACTGATTTGAGTCCATACTTGAATGTGTGATATTAAAGTTGATCCAGTTGCTTGATCGCTCTTTTGTTGAGACTACTCGCACTGTGAGTTTTCACTTCCCCACTTTTGAATTGTTTTACTGTTTTCTGGGGACTTGCATGCTAAAAACTGTGTTGATTACACCAAGTTGGGAGTGAGTTTTCACTTCCCCCACTTTTAAACTATTTTACTGTTTTCTAGGGTGACTTGCATGTTACAAAACTATGTTAATTGCACCAACTTGTGATGAGATGAATTTTATAACACACGGTCCGCAAGTTGAAGGTGTCGGTTGTGACACGGTCCGGCAAGTTTGAAGGTGTCTGTTGTGACACGGTCCGGCAAGCTGAAGGTGTTGTTGTGACACGGTCCGGCGAGCTGAAGGTGCTTGTTGTGACACGGTCTGGCGAGCTGAAGGTGTCTGTGTGATGAATCTGTAAACTGTGACTATGACTAGTGCAATTGAACTTGTGGACCCATATTGTTACACCAACTAAACCAGTGGAACTCACGCAGCGTTTAGCTGACCGTTTTTTAAAACTAACATGCATTTCAGGTAACTTGAGACTGGTGTGATCCGTGTATGTTGTTCAAGACATGTTTGTAGGCGAACCCTGATATAGATGCATGTGGCATAGAAGACTTATGTGGTTCATGGAACACACAGTTGTAACATACATGTAGTATGTAATCAACACTTTGTAAGTAATAAAATGTAGTGTCTTTATAAACAATATGCTTGTACCAGAGGTGTCTGTTGCATCCCGTATTTTTCTTCCGCTGCAGTGGTGACAAATCTTTGCACTGAAAACATCAGAACAACAAATATAGCTTGGCAATTTCAGACGATAAGCATCAGAAGCATTAGAGTGTATTTTCTGCACAATTTCCACTGGTCCAATCTTCTTGGCTGACAACTTATTATACTCTCCAACTGAAAATGATCCTCAGTCAAAATCACCCAAACAAAGTCACCCTCCTCAAAATCAACTTGCCTACGCTTTTGGTTTGCAGCTTGCTTGTACTTCGAATTGGCATGGGCCAAGTTGTCCTACCCAACCTTACGAACTTAATGTAACCCAACCACAGAATCTTGCACTTTCTTAGGACAGAACCAGGGATAGGAAAGTGACATCAAATCAAGAGGTCCCCTAGGCTTAGCAGAACAGACCACCTCAAACAGACTAAACCCGGTACTCCGACTGACAACATCATTATGAGAAAACTCAGCCTGACATAGGGGTGTTTGGTGTTGCGTTTTCAAAATAGATTATGTTTTCAAAATAGATTATGCGTTTTAAAACTGCGTTTTGAAAAAGCATGTAGGTACAAACTTCTCCAAAACTGCGTTTTGGAAGCAGATAATCACTTTTTCATCCAAACACTTTTTTAGATTATTTATGTTTTACAAACGCAATAATCAAATAATCACTTCAAAACGTAATCCCAAACACCCTCATAGTTTTTGATCCCTAGCTTCACATGATCACCCACAGGTCAAGATTTTACTAGCTTATGCTCTCCAACTGACATGGTCAACTTTGGAAGGTCCCCCAATATATTCCACGTAAACTTTTCTTAAATTCGGCTTACGCCATTCACCACCGTAATTTCAACTTTATTACCTTTTTATAAGGTTTAAAATTAATTAATGGATATACATGTGTTAATATGTATAAATCCGCCCCAATACTAGAGTGTGCCTGAAAACCGTAAAAACTCAAAAACCAAGTTGTATGCATACATAGAAAAAACCAAACGTACCGTAACTGTAAAAACCAAACCGAATTGTGAATTTGGTTTCTCGGTCGGTTATCGATTTCATATATATTGCTTATATGAATAATCGAACTAAATTGATCAAAGGAAAACAGTTTAATCAGATGACTAAACCAAATAACCCTGAATAAATTGGTTCGGTTGGACACATTTGTAATTCAAATCTTTTCGCTGAGCCAAAAATATTTTAAAACCGAACTAGTGGGGTATCCCACGCTACGCGCAGAAATTCGGTCGACATCGTTTCAGCTCGTTATTGTACCGACAATTGGTATAGTAATCAATTCAAAACTATAAAAACGAATAGTAGTACCAATTCCGATACATACACTGACATTGCCTAAAATTTTGAATACAATACAACTGTTAACTAAATTAAATGGATTAAATACGTATATTATATATAGTAAGTATTAGATACAAAGTTTAAATGAAGTTTAGTACAACTGATTTATCATTATAAAAATTATCATATGAAAACTTATTCCTACGTTTTCAGCTAGGATTTGTTACCTACATATTCTAGCAATTTTGAACTTTAAATCTTAAAACATTTAGATAAAATCTCGTTACCCCTTTTTAATTCTCATTTCACTACATCTACCTGCCCAACCTCATGTTATGTCTTCGGGGTAGTTTTGTAATTGAGTTTTCATATTGATTGAAAAATACATGTAGTAATAATGTGTTACTGGGTAAACCAAATATTTGTGGCTGAAACAAAGCCACATGTAATTTTCTTTTTTAACGGCAAAGTCACATGTAATAATAGAAAGTTAACTTTTCCTGAAATTTAAAAAAAAAAAGAAAAAAAAAACATCACTGTTACACTGATATGACATTATCTACAGTATTTTATATAATTTATATGATGTTCTTTAATATTATTTATAATATATTATATAAGCTAATGTCCAAACACCCATCTAATATTAAAACCCTATCTGTCTATGTAAGTTTGGAGAAGGGCAACGACGTCGTATCAGACTCCAATAATTTTTACACCCATTTTTAAAGAGGAAGAATACCCACATCTAAAACCCGTTCTGCTTGCCGCCGCCGCCGCCGTCGTCCTCCTCGAGCAACCAGTTGACGGCGGAGCAACCATGGCAGCTCCGGAAGCTCCTCTCTGTTATGTCGGCGTGGCCCGAAAGTCCGCCGCTTTCCGCCTCATGAAACAAATGGTTAGTTTATATTCATAATCTGCTTTCATCTTAACCCTTATTTGATCTAGAAACTTTAATGTTGATTATAAGATTTTGTTTGATTGATGGGTTGTGTTGTGTTGTAGGGATGGGAAGAAGGTGAAGGGCTTGGGAAGGAGAAACAAGGGATTAAAGGTCATGTTAGGGTTTCTAACAAACAAGACACTGTTGGTAAGGTTATTAATTTCTAATTAATCTATGTTTTATTGTTAAATGATTGTTTCATGTTTTAGGCTAAGAGAATTGTTAGTGAATTGATCTTAAGGTAAAGTGTGATTAGTGAGTTAGTTTGTTGAAAGGAGGTTAGTGGGTGTGAATGAAAGTTTTAGCTATTAAGTAATAAGCAATTGAATAAGTTACAAGAGATCACCCATCCTGAAAATGATTCCACTTTAGCACACTTCAAAGGGAAGTTTTTGGCTTATTCATAGTTCTCGATAGCGAATAGCGGACAATAGCGACAAACAACGTATACGCTACATAGCGATAGCGATGAAATAGCAGGCGCTATTTCACGTTTAGCGATACACTAAAAAAATTTCAGAAATATTTTATATGTATATTTTACCAAAAAAAATACTAAAAAGTAAAAAAAATTACAAAAATTTTGCTATTTACCGCTATTTGTCACTACCAGCTATATAGTGACAAATGAACGCTACACGCTATTTGCTAAGTGGGCACTATGCTTGCTATTAACAACTATGTGCTTAGTATAGGCAAACACTTAAATGTGCTGAATTGTATTTAGAGGTTAGACATTCTTCACAATTCGGGATCTTTTATGGCTACAAAGTGGTGTTTGATTTGTGTAATTTATTGCAACATTTGACCCCTCATACCACAGGATATATTCTGTTTTGCCCATTGATAGCTTAGAGTTTGTTTTTTCTTACCCGAGTGGATACTTCTTAAGGTCACCGAGATTTCTCCTACTTAAGCATCGATTGTATTTGATGGGCAAACTATAGTACCCAGTCTGATCTTTATTTAATTTTAAAAATGTAGGTATCGGTTTGGACAAACCGAATGCATGGGCATTTGATACAACACAGTTCGATGGTATACTTAAAAAACTGAAAGTGGTAAGTAACTAAGTTTTTCATTTATGTTTTTTTTTTTAATCCCATGGCTTTTAACAAAATCCCGATCTTTAACAGCAAGCAACAACTGTCATTGAACAAGATGAGGATGACCTAGAGTCTGATTCACCGAAAAAAGATAGTAAAACAACCCTCAAGGCTACCCGACCCCAAGGAAGGTTTGTACTAGTTACATATAAATATATATATATATATATATATATAGTAACATTTAGTTTAAATAATTTTAGTTTGTAATTTCATCAGACGTATATTCATGTGTTACTAGATACAAGAAAAGAGAGAAAGGGAAGCATGTTCGTTCTTATTCCGCTAAGGATCTTGAAGGAATCCTCGTACGTTGTCTTCAGATGTTATTTTTATATGTTTTTTCTTCAGTCTTATATATGGAGTTGTCTTGTGAATATGTTTTCGTGTATTGACTTCTTTTCAGGTCAAAAAGTTGAGGATAATACAGAACCTGAGCCCGAGCCTTTCTCTTATCAGGATGGAGATTTGGATATGGTAGAGGCAGAAAGCGACACTGTTAATTTGAAAGGTAAGATACATATAGTTTTTATATCAACGTTCCTTCCCCCAATATATCATAAACACGTGAGAAGTACCGTGGACCAAAATCCGTGTTATCACTATGGATGTAAACGAGCTTACTCAACTCGTGAGTGCATTTTAAGCTTGAGCTGGGATCATTTGTTATATATATAATAATAACTGTTATACAGATTTCTAATTTTATTTTGTCTACATAATTCATATTTTTAGTTCTCTTTTATCATAATTATATATACATTAGCTTATTATGATTTTATATATATATTTTAAATTAAAATATGGTATTTTTTATTATTATTTTATAAAAGATAGGCTCATGGACTTATTCAAGCCTGATATATGAAGCTCAAGCTCGTTTAAAGTCGCTCGATTTGCGCTTTTAGCGAGCCGATCTCGAGTAGCTCACGAGTTGCTCTGTTTGTTATCACCACTTTCAGATAATTACTAACGGAAAAGAGATAACAAAAAATTGAAATTTTTCCATAAAGAGTGTTGTAATGTCTAAGTATGGACCAGATCTTTCTCCGGATTGGTGGGGCTATAAATACGGATTTGTTTCCGGGGGTTTTCTTGGTGCTCAATCCAGGAGAAAGAAGTCTAGCCTAACTGAAGATGATCAAAATTGTAATAAGAGGACTGCATTTTACGAGGAGGATCAAGAGAATCTTTACAAACTTGTGCAAGTATGTATGTCACATATTACTGTCTTTATTTGCTTTTCCCGTTTTTTCTTGTCCTTGTTTGGTGGATCTCATAAATTTGTTCTTGTATCAAGCAGTGGATTGACAACGGTCTGATAATGACGTTTCTTGCAGGACAAGGCAACTTCTGGAAAACAGGGACTTGGGATCAAGGACCAACCAAGAAAAGTAGCAGGTGTGCGGTTTCAAGGGAAAAGAACATCTTTTAGTGATGATGAGGGAGATGAGTCTGAGGCTGAAGAATGTCATCCTTCACCAAAACGGAAATTTGATGACTTACAAGACTCACAAAAGAACTCTGAATCAAAACCGAAGCTAAAGAAGTTGTGCAAAAAGCTTCTTTGTCAAGTATGTGATGTTAATACATATAATTAATTAAAGGTTCTTTGGATGTTCTCTTTTGTGCTGATTATTCAAATATCATTGCAGGTACCCGAGAAGTCGTTAAAACTTAAACAACTCAAGGTTCTCGTCGACGAACATTGTTCTATTCTCTCTGACTTTTCTTCAAAAAAGGATGCTCTTGCGTTCTTGAAAAAGAAGGTAAGGCCGTATGCATTTATCCCGTCTTTTTTTACAGTTTTGAATTCTAATAATTCGTATTTGTTGGAGAAAGTAAGATTTGTAGACTAGTGAGTCTTCTAAAAAAGTTGTAGTGACTAGTGAATCTTCAAAAAACATTTTGGTCTCTGTCCAACCCGTTAACTGACCGAAGATTGTATACTGGCTGAATTTTTATATATTTATCTATCGGTCTCGGTACGGTCTGGTCTGAACTCCTATTGTCATAGATTGCCATAAGACTTTTTTTGTTAGTTTTATTTGCTCAATGCTTATGTTCTTGGTTTAAAAAAGCGCGCCTAGGCGTGAGACACACTGAGGCGCAAGTCTCAGCGCCCTACGCCTCATATGTATACCACATTTTTGTGCTGCAGATTTTTGTACATCATGTTTTTCAGGCTGCACATGTATGTATTTTCAATATTAAAACATATATAAAGCTTATTTGTGTCTAAATATTGGGTAAATGACCCTAGAAACCTATAAAATATATAAAAAATTATATAATCGCCTAGTGCCTCGTGTACAAAAAGCCCGCCGCTTTTGCGCTTTGCGTCTCTGTTTTTAGACCTCGTCGATTTTTGCACTTCACGTTTTTTTAAATCAAGCTTATGTTATATTACTTAGAGGGTGTTTGGGATTGAGTTTGGAAATGACTTATTAACTTATTTGATTAAAGGAAGTACTTTCTTTTGCTTCACATTAGCTCCATTTTGATACTATTGATTTTGTGACTGCAGCTTGAAGGCAGTGAAACTTTTACTGTAGCCGGAAAGAAAGTCTGTCTCTCTTCAAAATGAGAACACGTTTTTGCTGCACGTTGTCTGCTTCAATGCAGATTATATTGTTATATGTATTTGATAGTATGATAAAAACAACTGATTACTTTTTAAGGTTTTTAACATATTTTATGAGGGTTGTATTTAAAGGCCATGTTAGTGTGACTTTTCGTCTACCTGGTTTTTTAAAGTTTACTCAGATAAAGATTTCATTTCATATTTTGTGTTGCTAGATAACGTTCGGCTTTCTGGAACATAGAAATGTACAAAATTACCCTCCAAATGCAGTAAAATCGGATATCGGTTATCGCGGTGGGATATTTGTAATTTTAATATGATGCTGAATTTATGTATATCAATTTAACACTAACAGTTTAGTATACTTTCCTACCATTAACAAATTAACCTTTTGCAACTTGCAAAACACTAATAATTGTAGCAAGTAGGAACTGATTAAGACTCAGAACTAAGAAGAAAGGTATTGATATCAGGAAAAATCGGTGATATATCGGACGATATCGGTCAATATATCGGTACCAATATTTTGCACCGATATCTCACCAGGGATGGTGAAATATTGGCGATATTAACTGCATAGCTCCATACATTGATATATATTGGCGATATTAACTGCATAGCTCCAATACACTAGTTAAGGCCGTTGAGAGTGGGTTGTAGTTGGTACTAAATATAATTGACTTGCACGATTTTATTTGCTAAGTATTTCCCTAAGAAATGTATCCATGGAAGTATAGAGCTTCAATTTCTGCTTTCTTGCCACTCTGAACCATTATTGCTAACTCTTCTTTATAGTTATCCTATCAAAATGATTTTCTACTCAGACTTCAACTCTTTTTTAATTGATAAATTCATGGTGATGCAATCTTATGCTGGGTTCTAGAAGCTTACCTGTAATATTTCGGAAGAAGTCAAGCTTTTGGCAATTTGCAGATCTTTTGGCTTAAGTGGAATGAAAGATTCTTCGGGTATTGCAGCCAAATCATCTTTCCTTAACCCCAGCCACTTGATATTGCAAGCTAATTAAATGAAAGATTTTTTGGTTACCAGGTTACTATATAATGGACTAAGTGGAGAACTAAATTTAAAGATCTTTCTTGAATTTACATTTAGTCATTTTTGGGTATATTTTATTATATTATTTATAATCTCGTAGATGATAATAGGGTTTTATAACTATCCAAACCTAAACAAGTTGGCCGGTTCGATATTTATACAGTTATGTCTTGATGGTTTGGTAGTATAGCGGTCAGATCAATGGTTTTGAGCATGGAATCGGTCGTTTAGTGTTTTCTATTGTTTTTTAGACATTTTGGAGTATGTAGCTACACATATAGAATTCACATATATATATTTCCACTAAAAACTACTACTTTTCTCTCTCATTTTTAATTAAATAATATTTTTTATACCTTTATTATTACCTTTTCTCTCTCCTTCACTCACAACCATTTCTAAAAATATTAAAAAAATTATACAGTTTTTCTTTCTCCATATTTTTTTCCATATATTTACATATGAATAGTAACTTTCTCATATATTTTCTCTCTTCTCTACTCACAACCACTCAAAAACACTTACAAACATTCCTTATAATATAACTAAACTACCTCATATATATTTAAAGATTTCATTGTGAATACTCATGAATCTAGTAATTTTTTTATATTCTTAATACTAACTAACCAAGAAAGAATTAGTTAAAGTTAAAACCGTTAAAATTAGACAGTTCGATACACCCACTCGACTATCCCTCTAAGGTTTGTTGTTTTCTGTAACTTAAATTAGCTTTTTAGCTAACAATTATCGTAAAATTGATTAAATCACTAAATCAGATAATGAACACCCCTACCTGATTACGTGTGGATGCCTATATATAAAAACGTTCCTAAATTATCACGGCTATCGGGTGATGAATTCGAGTAACCACAAAACAAGGAACAGAAGTATTACCATATCTGTATGCTTCTAGTCCCATTCCAATGCTTCCATACTTGAAGGTGCAGAGAATAGCCAATCCAGCTGGATTCCTGAATAATATACAATAAACCAATTAAACAAATACATGTGACATCTAATAAGTGAGCTCATGTTTCTAAGTTCCCAAAAGTCAACCAGAAATTCCTGTACTTACCAGTCAACAAGCCCTAAAATTTTAATTTCAGGAAATGTTCGACTCATACGATGAAGAAGAAACCTATATGAATAACCAACAACTTGAGTTAATAGAAGTAGGCTTGTCAACGAACCGGTCGTTCATGAAATGTTCGTAAACTTGTTCGGCGGGAAATTCGTTTATGTTAGTTTTATTTAATAAACGATTAAACACGAACACAATTTTTGTTCATTTGATTAAACAAACGAATATGAACACACGTTTTGTTCATCCATTTATGTTCATGAACGTCCGTTTATGTTTGTTCATTTGTGTTGGTTTATTTACACTTGTTTATGTTTAGTTTAGTTTAAATACATAAGTCGTTATATAAATATCAAACATAAAAGAAACTTTCTATCTACTTATAAAAAGATGCTTCCATTGCCATTAAAAAAAATGACTAATTTATATAAAAATTATTTTATGTTCGATTATGTTTTGTAAATTGTGTTCATTTATATTTCTTTGATTTTGTTCATTTGTATTGTTTATTGTGTGTTAAATTATGATCGTTTAAGTTTGTTTGTTTATGTTCGTTTACGTTCGTGAACTGTTCGTTTAGGTTTTAAACAAACGAACATAAATGAACACGAACATGCCCATTTTCTTAATAAACAAACATGAACAAAAAAATGTGTTCGATTATATGTTCGTGTTTGTGTTCGGTTAATGTTAAATGAACGAACACAAACAGGGTGTTCGTTTGATTCATTTACAGGCATAAACAGAAGCTATTATTCTACTGGTTGAACACTTGCAAGTAAATTCTACCTTGTAGCAAGATCAGGGTATCCTTTTGCAGTGATGAGAATACATGGAATTTGATTGAACACACTATCCTCAGCCAATCGCTGAAATATTGCATGCTAAACATGAACACAAGTCAGTAATTTTTTTTATAATTTCAAAAAAATAAAGATTCATATAAACATATACCTTCTCAATAACAAAGATGTAACGAGCATCTGTCTTCATTGTCAGTTTTTCTAACAAGTTCAGGTCACCAGAAATAGCATAGCCAGAAGACCCGCATGTTGTGCAGTCAACAATCTCTTGGTCAGGCTCCTAAGTATCCAAATTTGTTCTTGTTAACAATAAAATTCTTATTTAATATTTTAAACCGTCTAATTTGTACCTGCAACAATAAACGGCCTGCAATGGCTCCCCTACTAGATGCCATGATTCCAAGACTAAAACGGCTGCATCGAAGCAATGCTACAACGTCTAGTTTGCATTTAATGTAATAGGGTGATCATAAAAGCAAACATATGGTATTTATGCAGAGATGATAGTATCATCTAGAGCTGACTAAACACTAGTGAATCTGAACAGGAGACGTTTAACACGTTTATTAAGCGGCTTACAAAACACGACACGCTTAAAACCATTACTGTAACCGGTTCATTAACACAAATGACATGACATGCTTAACATGATTAAATAAAGGTAGCTAATAACACGAGTGGCACAACCAGTTTAACACGATTTACTAAACAAGATTAAGAAATATCAAGACACAATTGACACGAAAAATAAAACTAACAAAATATTGCAACCCTATCTAATTATTTATAAAACTATGTCGTTTTGATACACGGGTCATACATGTGTAATGTCAACCATTAACCTATTCAACACGATACGTTTGTGTTATGCGAGATATAAAAGGGTTGAAATAGTTTAGACATGTTTTAATTGTGTCATTAATGTGTCAACCAGTTAATGACATGAACCCATTACCCTAAACACCAACTCATTTAACTTCATGTCGAATTATGTCGTGTTAATGGTCGTGTTATAACTTTCCAGCCCTAATACTATGTGACAGAAAGAAGAAGGGTTTGACCTTGGATTGTTTGATTGACCTGTAGCTGAGAAGGGAAATAATCTGGTGACACACAAAGCAACTTGTAAAACAATTCTCTCTGAGTCACTCTCTTTTCCTGAATTAAAATCTTATAACACATCTCCATCATCTTCCACACTAATTCACATAAACATAGACAGTAACTAGTAAGCAAACTTTTCGAGTGTTTGTGTTGATCTTTATGTTGGAGACTTCAAATATACCTCTCATGAAGGATTTAGTTGTGTTCTCTCTCATCAAAGATCTTGTGCAGAATGAACGTGACAGAAAAATCCATGAATCTTCAGTTGACAGTCCATGATTCACTCTGCTATTACTTGCCTTACGGTTGATCTGTTTCATTCACAGCAGCAATCGATCATCTACACTAGTTTTGTCAATAAACATTGCTAACTTGTAACATACAAGCAGTCCTGATTCATCTTAGTTTGTCTAAATTGCAGTAGAAAGCGAATTCACACAATCCAAAAATAGTTGCATTGCTACTTACTACACATAAACCTTGTGATGATACGAGCACCGAATCGCAAACCAATTTGCCAGAAAATTTGTTCTCAAATTCCAATTGGTGATCATACAGCAAAATTCATTTCAATTGTAACATTTCAACCTAACCAGACAGAAATTTTATCCAAAGTCCAAACTATACATGATTCTATGTTAAACTAACACGAACTGTAGCTTATTAGTAACTGAAATTTCAGGAGCATGATATAAAACATTATAGTTATTTTCAGAAAATATAATCAGCGTCAAATGCCAAAACTTAATTTCAAATGGTAGATCTGTTTCATTCACAGCAGCAATCAATCACCTACACTACTTTTGTCAACCGACATTGCTAATCTGTGTCATACAACTAGTCCTGATTCATAATTTCATATAATTTTTGTCTCAGTTGCAATAGAAACCGAATCCACAATCTACAAACAGTTTCATTCCTACTCAATACACATAAACCTCATGACAATAACATCCACGAATCAAACTAATTGCCAGAATTCTTTTCTCAAATTTCAATTGATAATCATATAGTAAATTCACTTCACCAATTGGCCAGAAGTTTTATTCAAACTATAAACGATTCTACGTTAAATTCACACAAACTGCAGCTTATTCGTAACTGAAATCTCCAGATCATGATATAAACAATCACACTAAATTTCAGAAAATTATGAAACAAATCAATTTGTAACATTTCAACCTAATCGGACAGAAAGTTTATTCAAACTATAACTGACTACGTAAAATTCACACTAAGTTTAGCTTATTCGTAACTGAAATCTCCAGATCATGATACAAAACAATCATACTAAATTTCAAAAATCACGAAACAAATCAGCATCAAAAGTGAAAATCAAATTCAAAAGGTGACGAATACAAACCATAGGTAAGATCGAGATCGCTGGAGTGGAAGAATTCAAAACCTTGAGGAAATTAAGGACCGCTACTTCGATTCTAGCTCGAACCTGATCGATCGTACGATTCGAAACATAATTGAAAAAAAAAAATAAGTGAAATTTCATTGAATTGGAAGAAGAGTTGAGTACCTCGAGAGGCAGAAGAATATCGGCGTACGAGAGGTGTTGCTCGGTGAAGAAGACGGTGGATCTCCTTACGTCCGCCATTGTTGCACAACTGCTTTTGGCGCGAAAGTTTGTTTCTCTAGATATTTTGAAAATGCATCTTTTGATTTTTCTTTAGTTTACACCTTTGAATACTGTGTTTTTGTCAATTTTAGGAGAGAAGTTAGTGATAGTTACAAAACTAAAATCTTAGTTACTAGCTTGTTGTTTGTTTACCTTCTATCTCGATGAAATTATTATCTTTTTATTAATATAATATATCTATATTAACATATAAAAAGTTATGGTAGTTAATTTAAAAGGTTATGATCATTTAAAAATTGTAAGGTAGTTAATTTAAAAGTCAAATATATGTTTTAATCCTAAAAAATTAACCGTGAAGGGGTGTATGGTAAAACCTAATTATATATTTCAATTGCCGAGGATTAGTATCCTGTTGTGAAAGAGAATAATAATAGGGAAATTCTCAACAAACTCATCTTTTACTTAAAAAAGCGTGACAACTGTATTCTATAACCTTTTTTATGCAATTCAATTCGGTGGTTTACGAAGGCCGGTTCTAAGTTTTTTTTTTTCAAAACAACATATGCTATGCATTGAAAGACTTATGATTATTCACTATTTACAACAAACTTATGGTTGTTTTAAAGTAACGATCTACAATTTGAAGCTTTGATGCACATTATGACGATGACATTGTTAAAACTTAAAAGAAGTTCTGTAATTAACAAATAGAAAACACGAGCTTTAATAACCACACGATTCGTCCCGAGGCTTTAACCTTCCCTTTTAACCCTTTTAGGTGGTTTAGCTGAAAGTATATACCACTAGCACATTGGAACACTTTAACTACTCGATAACAAAAAGTTTCAACCTAACACTCAAAAATTACTTTCTTTTCTTTCCTTTCCAAATCCATAATTTTACGGTTTGTTTCCTTTGTCCCAATTTTGTCGTTATAATAATCTATACTCACGTGTCTTCACCAAATCTCTCATCCCAAATGTTTTCCAGCTCAAACTATATGTTGACCTGTCTTAAAAAGCTTGCGGGTCTAACCAGCACCATAAACATTCATACGGATCCTAAAAATCATTAAGTTTATGCCATAGAAAGATCAAAACAAATACATTCCAACTTCCTCACAAAATTAATCATGTTATCTTAGTGGAATATATTTGGCATACAACTAAATCATTAGATGAACACACTACCTATATTTAAAAAATTCGGTTATTGGTAGCATTTTCTAAAATAAATAAATGGCTTGGTTTGAAACCAATATGAAAAAAAAAATAGAAAGAAAACTTATATGTTCATAGTGGGATTTGAACCCACGCCCTTTCGGACCAGAACCTTAATCTGGCGCCTTAGACCAACTCGGCCATCTCAACATTTGGTTTAATTCGTGGTCCTTATAAATAAAACTCATATGTAGGCAGTTCGAATCAAATGAGTATCTAAAAGTGCATATTCAGTATATCCACAAATTTAAACCAACCATGAACGATGTATTACAAAATTTCAAAATCGATCAAAATCATATACTACCCCCAATTTATCGATATGAAAAAATCAAGAAAACCAATCAACATAATTGATCTTGAATATTGATAACTAAACCCCAGACATCTTTCACAAAAAAATAAGTAACTAAAAGTCTAAAACAGATTCAGGTCATTTACCTCTCACTTAAATCAACTCAACTATGTTGTTTGTTGTTTCTTGTATGATGTCTAGCAACTTAAATAAGAAAGGTATGTGATTTTACCTTCAAAACGACGTTGAACAAACCATCATTCATGATTCACCAACGAAAATCACGAAATTAGAAGTGCAGCGCTAAAACCCCAAATCTGATTGACAAATTGATTTGAAAATTCGCTAAACTAACCAAACTTGCAAATTATTATTATATAAATTGGTGACCTCAAATTAATCAAATAAGTAGAATTATACCGTGCGTTGCGGGTGGAATTTGGTCAATACTAGTAAAATATTAGCACTTGGTATAGCAACTGAAAGATAAACACTAAAAATAAAATCATAATATTGACAAATATTTTGTATCAATCAAAATTATAGAAACGAATATCAGTAACAATTCTAATAGTACGGGTACCGTTAATAGTTTTGTTCGGTCGGAATCGATGTGGTGCCAATATTATTAGGACGGTTCCAGTTCGGTTCATCACAGTACTGTTATGGTACCACACTAAAAGATACTTTATACCGCTACCGAAGTTTTTCTGACGGTATCGATTAGGTTTGTCACAATGAAGAACAAAATAACCAATTATATTTGACCTGCTCGTTTTTTAACAATATTTTTTTATTGAAAACTAGATAAAAATAAGAACGTCAAAAGTATATAATAAAATAACGAAGGGGTAAACGAAGTCAATTTATGAAAAAAATAAAATAAATATGATGTATCTTGGTAACATATACATTTGTGCTTCAACTGCTTGAACATTACAACTCACAAACCTAGTTTTAGAAAACATAGTATTTTAAAAGTTATGAGAGAAAAACAAAATACGTTTACTATTAATTATAACAGTAAGATTTTAATTAATTTAAAAGTTTTTATTTAACCTTGATTAACCATTCATTGATTGATGTTATAAGAAGATTACTTTGTTTGTATTTTTTTTATTTATACACATTTTTATTGATGTAAATAATTTTCCTAATTCTTAGGTGGTTTGGTTAGTTACTTCATTGTTTCTTTGTTTTGTAAGCTTTTAAAAGGTCTCGTACGTTTAATGATAGCAAGAAGAAAATTGGAGAACATGGTTCTTTTATGTTTACTTTCATTTTGTTACTTTGGAGATTTGCGGATCCGGCTTCTATTAGTAATTGTCGGATAAAAAAATGGATTCATCGGTAAAAACAAAAAAAACCCTTAACATCATCAAGAACAAAGCAACAAAATGGATTCATTAGCCAATAATAACCTGATACCAACTGAATCGTAATCCAAATGGTCCTAAGAAAATAGATTGATGCTTGAGTGAACTTAAAGAATTTAGAAGAAACTCAAATCATATTTCATTCATAATTAAAAGAGTAAACTTTTGCTCTATGTGGTTTGGTCACTTTAATGATTTTGTCTCAATTCTTTCAAAATAGCCAGTTTACTCCCTGATCTATAAAGCTTATCATCATTTTGCTCCCCGCCTCTAACGACGTCCACTTCCACAGTTAAAACTTGGTCACGTGCCCCTCACACGAGGGGCATTTCAGTCTTTTTCCTTCCAAGATATTTTACCCTTCATTTTAAAACCCTAACCTATTATAATCTCCTGCCATATAAAACTCAAACACATAACCTGCATCATCTTATTGAAGCTTCAAGAGAAATTCATGGCCACCACCACTCGCGGCCATCACCACCACCATCACCGGCCGTCACATCGCCATCACCACCATCAGCGAGCACCCTCGCCCAATCCACACACTCTGTCTTACCCGTCTCCCTCTCTACCTTCTCTATCACCACCCACAACCACCACCTGCCACCATCAATCAACCTCGGCCAACATTGTTTAAAATCTGAAAAGGGGCTGTTAGCTCTAATTTGGCGGTTAAGTTTTGTTCAGATCTAGTGAAGAGGGTTAAGATTTACTCAGATCCAGTGAAGAAGGGTTAAGGTTTACTCAGATCCAGTGAAGAAGGGGCTAGCGATTTTGGAAAATGATGTTTTAGATTTAGATTAAATTGTTAGTCGTTTGTATTTGTGCACAGAACTTGAATTTTTTACTTTGAAAGTATTTGTTTGAAATCATTTACATACTGAGTTGTTTGAAATCATGATGAATTTTTACATATAAAAATAGTTTGAATATGGTAGGTTTGTGATGAGAAATCAATGAAGAATATGGTAGGTTTATTATAGAAGGGATAGAGTGGTGGTGGTTGCAGGTAGTTTTCAAGGTGGTGGTAGTGGTTGATGGTAGTTGAAGGTGATGTTGGTGGCAGACGGTGGTAGATGTTGGTGGTGTCGGTGGTAGATGTTGCTCGTGGCGGTGGTAGTCTGCTTTTTAGAACTAGTCCAATCACCGAGATTGTTTGTTTGTTTATAATATGTAAAATAATTTATGTAGATTTCTATCTTGTTCAGTAAAATAATTTATGTATTTTGATAAGAGAAAGATGGATTTTAATGAATTAATAATAAAATGAAAATGATAAAAGTTTAAATTGGAAAAGACCGAAATGCACTCATGTGAGGAGCATGTGACCAGGAATTAACGGTGAAAATGGACGTCGTTAGAGGCGGGGAGCAAAATGATGATAAGCTTCATAGATCAGGGAGTAAACTGGCTATTTTTAAAGGATTGGTGCAAAACCATTAAAGTGACCACACAGGAAGCACAACGGAAGTTTACTCTAATTAAAATAAAAACGAAAGTTTACTCTAATTAAAATAAACAACTAGTTGGCTTTATATAGCCTTCAAGAAAGAAAATTACATAAGAAAATAATACTCCACCAACACTCTTAATTAAATAACCACTAATCATGAAATAAGGAAAATAAACGAATAAATTAGAATTGCCTGGGAACATGTCATGGAGATCATGGGCACATATCATAACGAACTTATGGTGTGGCAAATGTAAGTAATTTCTTTTGTATTTGTTGGAGGTTTGGGAATTTTGAAAGTGTTTCTAGTTTTTTTTGAACGGCAAGGAACGACGTGTCAACCATCGTAACACCAAGCGCTGTGGTCAAGGTCGACTACTCGACCGCCGCCAGCCCCTTGGCTCTCCCAGATGCGCGGAAACCAGACCTTCACCCGCCCGAAGACATGACAGTGGAATAATCGGTAAAACCTCGCCTCCCATCCAAGGCGAACCGGCGCCATCAGCATTCTCCCTTCACCTGAATGCCATAGAAATTAGTAAGAAAAGTGAGAGTCAAACCTGAGTCACAATGAATACAAGTCTTTTTCCAACCACTCCACTTGATGGGATGTTTTGTGTTTCTAGCCACTTTGAAAAAAACTGAAATCATATTCTAATAAAATTTACGTTAGAATGTGACGAAACAATTAACTTTTATTTTTTTAAATTACTAATTACAAATTAGAGTGAATCACAGCAACTATTGTGACTGTAACTTAACTCCAAGAAGTTGAATACACATGGCTACTGCATGCTGCACACAAACTTTAGATTGCCACTATAGACTGACTGACTGACTCTATGTTAGTGTTTAATCAAGGTTGTGTGAAACATGCAATACTCATGATGTATCTCAACAGACTAGCCGGCCACCACGTACTCTATTGACTTCTCAGTGGGGAAGATAGCCGAAATTTAAAGGAGCGCTAGATTGATATCAATAACAAAGATTTGAAAATTATCAAATATCCAATCACAAAGATCCCGAAATTTAATGATAAAAAATAGTTAGTTTCGAAACTTAAAACTAGTACGGCGATAACAAGTAAATTGCTATCCAAGCTAATTCTTATTTTATCATATAATTAATAACAATATATGCTTAAAGCTTAAGTTTTATCATTTATGTGTTTGCCATACCATAATTATTAGACAATACTTATCTTTATCCTTGTTTTTTATAACAAAAATATGCCATATATTAGCACCAAATTCCCTCCTCATTTTTATTTTAATATAATATAAAATAAATCTTCTTTTTTAAGTTTTGTCCTTTATCTTTATACTCATTTTCAGACGGTGTCATTTGTGTTAAAATTGATAAGTTTTATACTTTATATTTTAAAATCCTACATGTTATATCCTTTAAGCTTAATCCAATTAATTTTTTAGTTAAATGTGACCCTGTGCAGCTCACATGAGCAGTGACGGGTTTAAGGCAAAGGGAGGGTGGGCACAGGCCCACCGTCCATGTGTCCTTATATTCGGATGTTTACGGCCGGCAAAATTTTCTGTGAATAGGTTATCACCGGCGTTCTATACTCTAGTTGTTTGACCCTTCAAGTAATGAAGTAATCATGGGTAGAAACCAAGAGTACTGAAGTAAAAGAAAAAAGATGAATATAAAATAAAAATATTTCCGGCGAACGACCTTAGTTACTGAGGTTCTGGTATATGTGGAAGAAGATAAGAAATAGAGATTTCCACATAACTCCTACTCTTTCCAAAGACAATAAGAGTATGTTTATTGGTTGAAACTCTCAATAACTTAATGTCATGTTAAATGTGCATTGGGACTTAGGAACATCTCTTTATTTACTTAATTTTTATTTTACATTTCTACATATTTAAAAGTAAAAGATTAAAAAACTGATTTCATATAAACTTTATGAGTTAAATGCTTGGTTGGTCCATGTGGTTTGCAAATATTGCAGATTTTGTCCAGTGGTTTAATAATTACACACTCGATCCCAGAGTTTGTAATTTTTGCACTCGTGTGGTCCTTATCACTAACCCATGTTAAATTTCTGAGTTAAGTGTGTGCAAAATGACTAAATTGCCCCTAAACAATTAAAAAACAGATGGAGCCATCTTCTCATCTTCTTCTTCCATCCCTCTCTCTCTCTCTGTAAAACCCACCACCACCACCACTACCACCTCCTCCACCGTTAACCCACCACCTCCACCTAACCACCACCTCCACAGTACATATATTTAAAAAAAGCTTAATTTCTGTTAGATCACACCAATGAATGCATCTCAATTGGCCGCGGATTGCAACACCACACACAAATTTAACCCGCAGATAAGATGTCATTTTCTACCAAATTATCTTAGGCATATACCCTCATGTGATTCTGGCCGCTGGAGTTACCTTTCTGACACGAAAGATTGAAGGAGACGCGGTGTTGGGTGAGATGGCAAAGGTTGCCGGATATGATGACAATGGTGAAGGAGACGGTCGGCGACTTCCGGGTCTCACCTCCACCACAACACCACCCAACCTCCAGCACCCCGATCACCACCACACAAATCCGCCGGAAAAAAGAATCTGGCAGGAAAAACGATTATAGCCGAAAACCCTGAATTGAATGTGAAATTGGTGATCAAAATCAACCATTTTGATGTTTTTAAGTGTGGAATATGGACTTGATCCAAGTTTTCCAGGTTTGCAATCCAAGGTGGTGGTGGTGGATGTATGGTGGTGTTGTTGTGTTGTGGGTTTAAAAAGAGATAAGGAGAGAGTTGACTGAGAAAGAGAGAAATCTGTGGGAGGGTGGGTGAGGATTGGTTAAAAACTAAATATGGGGCCCACTTTATAATTAGGTCTTTTTGGTAATTTATTTATCTATTTTTGCTATTAATACTAAGGGTAGTTCGGTAATTTTACACAGACTTAACTCAAAAATTTAACATTGGTTAGTGTTAAGGACCACACGAGTGTAAAAATTACAAACACTGGGACCAAGCGTGTAATTATTAAACCACTGGGACCAAATCTGCAATATTTGCAAACCACAGGGACCAACCAAACATTTAACTCTAAACTTTATAGACTAATTATTGTATAATGTTTTTCATATTAATTAACTACTCTATTTTTAATTCAGTAATTAGTGTAAAGATCTTTTGATTTATTATTATTATTTTTTATCTCATATCCTTTAAAAATAAAAAAAAGTCGCTAAGCTTTTTGTGGATTAAAAATAAGTCCCCCGTTTAAAGCTTTAAGGTGGAGTCAGTGGTGTAATTTCTCATTTTAATTGTATGTTTTGATCTTTGGCTACTAGTATCTTGCTAGTATGCTGTCTTTATAAAAGTTTGCCGTTCGAAAAAAAAAAGTTAAAAAGTTAAAGATGTAGATAATTTAAACCAAGTACTAATAGTTAAAATTATAAAAGTTACTATTAGTAGTTAAGTTTTTTTTTCTTTCCTTTTTATCGTTGATCGATCGGTAAAATGATATAATTTATTTACCAAGTGTTTTGAGTGATTAATACGTAGAAAAAGTGAAAGAAAATAATAATGTTAATTACTTTAAGGTGTAGAACTAAATTAAACTTTCTATTTTGATTAGTTCGTAGAAAAAGTTATTAGTCCGTCCTATTTTATCCAATCCGTATTGTGCCTACCCTACAAAAAATTTCTGTATCCACCACTACACATGAAGGTAGATATGTCATCTGGTAATCCACTTATCTTTTCCCCCAATATAAACCATCCTAAAACCCTCGTCCTTCACATTTCCCCCAAATTGATATCAGACCCGCCACAACCTAGTGTCACCACCACCCACCATGGTTATAAAAATCCTGACTAGTCTCCGATTAATCACTAATCAAAGGTTCACCGATTAATCGATAGGCAGTCAATGGCGGACCGATTCTGGCCAAATTCTTGCTAGATTCTGGCCAAATTTCGACCAACCTTATAAATTTTTGACAATTACTTAAAAAGATGGGTCAACGAGGGGTTAATACATGTATACTTTAAAGAAAACATATAAAAATGTTTATGTACATATATAACTAAAATTATATATATAAAAATCCCAACCTGATTAATTCCAGTTAATCCTTATTAATCCCGATTAATCGCTAGTCGGTACCCCACCGACCGACTAGCGCCTAGCGATTCTTACAACACTGCCACCCACACCACCAGCCACCACCACCTGTTCATCACCACCAAACGACTAGCACAACAGACCCCACATTCTTTCCCTAAACGAGTTAACTGTCATTTTCGTCCCTGTGGTTTGTTCACTTTTGCCATTACAGTCCAATTTTAAAAAATGCATCAGTTTCCTCCCCTTCCTGACATACTGAAAACGTATCACTTCAATCCGAAAATTAAAACCTAGTTAAGTCATACAGGTTTAGTGAAGGGTATAATTGTCTTTTCCTTTGTCAGACATAAAATAAGGTGAAAATAAAAGATATATGAATTGACAGTAATACCCTTCATTAAACCTGTCTAACTTAACTGGGTTTTAATTTTTGGACCGAAGTGGCACGTTTCAAGTATGTCATGGAGGAAACTGGTGATTTTTTGAAATTGAACTGAAATGGCAAAAGTGAACAAACCATAAGGACGGAAATGACAGTTAACTCTTCCCTAAACCCTCAAACCACCCCGACACCACCTTCCCGACATCCCTATCATTTCCTACCCACATCCCTATCGTTACCACCACTCACCCACACCCCCTAATTACTTTACACAATTAGCAACAAAAGTTATTACAACCAGAAAAAATGTTGGCAAAAAAAAATTACGAAGGAACTTCATATCTGAGCCTTGGCTATGTATAGAACCAGACGCACCTGAGGGTCGACGGAGAGTGAAGCGGAGACGGTTGGTGGAGCCGGTGGGTTGGGTTGGGTTTGTGGGTTCTAACTGGATCGGAACATTTCTTGCCATGGTGGCGAGTTGGTGTTTGGATCGGTGTATGTTACTACTTCCATTTGAAAAAGAAAAGTTAGATTGATGATGTGAAAATGAATGGATCTTGAGAAGAAAGAGACAATTGACAATGGGCTGCTGCTTTATGTGATTATTATTATTTTGTGTGAGAAAGTGGTGGTGATGATGATTAGATTGTGTAAATAAACTGGAATTTGAAGTTGATGAATTTTGAATGAAGTTTAACTGAGAAGATGATTAGATTACGTGAAAATAAATGGATGTTTGGTGTAGAAAGTGTCGGTGTAGAAATGGTGGTGAAGATAATTAGATTTTTTGTTTGAGTTAACTGTTATTTTCGTCTATGTGGTTTGTTCACTTTTGTCATTTCAGTCTAATTTAAAAAAAATGCACCAGTTTCCTCCTTGACATACTGGAAACGTGTCACTTCATTCCAAAAATTAAAACTCAGTTAAGTTAGACAGGTTTAATGAAGGGTATTATTGTCAATTCACATATTTTTTATTTTCACCTTACTTTATGCTGACAAATGAAAAGACAATAATACCCTTCATTAAACCTGTCTGACTTAACTGGGTTTTAATTTTTGGACTGGAGTGGCATGTTTCCAATATGTCAGGGAGGAAACTGGTGCATTTTTGAAAATTGGACTTGGCGAAAAATAAAAAACCACAAGGACGAAAATGGCAGCTAATTAAAAGTTTTTAAATAAACATTAAAAAGACTACAATACCCTTATGTTATTTAATTTAACAAAAAACAAATAACTGAGTTATGACCAAAGGACATAACATGAAAGATTTTGAAACAATAAGTAAAAACTCGTCAATTTTAAAGACAAAGGACAACTCCTGAAAATGTGTATAAAGATAAAGGACAAAATTTGTACTTCACTCTACAAATTATTAGTGAAAAATCGAATTATATGTCTGTACATAAGTTGACTAGATACCATAAGTTGTTTGTTGGTTTTTATATACAGAAAAGACTTGTTAACCAGGAAAGTCCTGGTAATTGGTAATCAACTTGAAGGTTTTATATGTGTGGAACTTCTATTGTTTCTAATCAGGTGTGTAGTTATAGTAATGCTGATTACAAACCGTGGCATGCTGATTACGACGGGAATAGTAGCTATTTTCTAAAGTACTAAGAACGAATGTCCCTAGTTTTGGGTACGCCTTAAGGTTATCTGGTACATTAAAGCTTACTTGAAGCCCAAGTTGGACTTCTAAGCATTCACGGACACGTTATGTGTGTCGTAGCTTTAAGAAATGGTTGCTCGGTATCCAAATAGTGGGTGGCTATATACAAATAGCTGACTAAACCAAGCACCAACACAATAAATATTATCAGGGCAATTATCAATGCAATTTTGGTCCGAGTCTTAATATGAGGTTCATCCCTCTCATCACATCCTCAACTCTCTGTGGCAAACGAAAAAAATGTTAAATATTATTACAAATTTTCTTGTAAATTAAACTTAAAATATATCCCGAAAACAAGTAACTTAACGAAAAAATGTTAAATATTATTACAAATTTTCTTGTAAATTAAACTTAAAATATATCCCGAAAACAAGTAACTTAACAAAAAAATGTTAAAATTATTACAAATTTTCTTGTAAATTAAACTTAAAGTATATCCCGAAAAAAAACTTACCACGCCAAGAGGATGGATTGCCGCCCTACCGCCATATATTAAACCAATCATCGTATTGATGCACCCAGTCACAACATCCATGCTAGTTCTATCAATAAAATATGTAGTTAAAATAATTTGATAATAAGATCAAAGGCTCTGTAAAAGGCTCTGTAATACTGTGATAATATTAAAGTGCATGCAGAGAAGGTTTTGTAATGTTTGGCATACCTCAACTAGGGGTTTTCAAAACTATCCGTATCCGAAAATCCGAATCCGAAATTTCGGATATCCGAATTTTTCGGATTCGGATAGTGATTTTCAGAATTTTCGGATATTTTGGATATCCGAAAATTTAATTTTTTTTTTTTTCAGATATCCAAATATCCAATAATATCCGAAGTATCGGAAAATATCCGAACCCGAAAACTAATATTCGGATATCCGAAATATCCGGTTCCGAATATGAAAAAAATAATTAAAAAATAAAAATTAAATAAAAAGTTGGATTTTCGGATATCCGATTCACTATCCGAGTCCGTATCCAATTTTCAGACACGGACTCGGATAGTGAAATCTGATATCTGAAAATTTCGGATATCCGGTTTTGAACACCCCTACTGGCCTGAACCGATGTAGATGCAAAGAATGTATAGATAAGATATTTACACTTGAGTACATTTAACATTGAATAAATGACAATATAATACACGAGTATATTATAGTTAATTCTACTTGATAAAACAAATAAAAATACTATTAATTTTGTAGGACAATATATAATATTGTTTGTGTAAAACATATTACATTAAAATGTACATACTACAAAAAAACAACATAAAACAAACCAAAATATGTTTAAGAGGTTGAATCAATTTCTCCTTATTTTCGTGTCCACTAAAATGAATCAAAAAGTTCATTATTTTTCGAAAATGAAATGAAACATAAACATAAACATTTGATAAACTTACTTGAAAAATATACCACTCTCGTAAATGGGACAAGGAAGTAAAACCTAAACAATCTTTGAAAAATGAGATGATGAGATGACACGATGCATATGAGGTTGAATCAACAATAACCTGATACGAACCGAATCGTAATCCAAATGATCCTAAGAAAATAGATTGATGCTTGAGAGAACTTAAAGAATTTAGAAGAGACTCAAATCATATTTCATAATTAAAATAAACAACTAGTTGGCTTTATATAGCCTTCAAGAAAGGAAATTACATAAGAAAATAATACTCTACCAACACTCTTACTTAACTAACCACTAAACATGAAATAAGGAAAATAAACGAAAAAAATTAGAATTGCATGGGAACATGTTTTGGAGATCATGGGCACGTATCATAACGAACTTATGGTGTGGCAAATGTAAGTAATTTCTTTTGTATTTGTTGGAGGTATGGGAATTTTGAAAGTGTTTCTAGTTTTTTTTCTTCTTTTAACGGCAAGGAATGACGTGCCAACCACCGTGACACCGGGCGCTTGGTCAAGGTCAACTACTCGACCGACGCCAGCCCCTTGGCTCTCCCAGATGCCAGAAACCCGACCTCCACCCGTCCGAAGGCACGACAGTGGAATAGTCGGTAAAACCTCGCCTCCCATCCAAGACAAACCGACGCCACCTATTCGCCCTTACACCTGAATGCCGCAGAAAATAGGAGAAGAGTGAGAGTCAAACCTGGGTCATAATGAACATATCTTTCCCCAACCACTCCACCACTACTTCATCGACAGGTCTTTCTAGTTGATGGGATGTTTTGTGTTTCTAGGCACTTTGAAAAAATCTGAAATCATATTCTAACAAAATTTATATTAGAATGTGACGAAACAAGTAATTTTTTTTTAAATTACTATCACAGATTAGAGTGAATTACAGAAACTATTGTAACTATAACTTAACTCCAAGAAGTTGAATACACATGGCTACTGCATGCTGCACACAAACTTTAAATTGCTACTATAGACTGACTGACTGACTGACTCTATGTTAGTGTTTAACCAAGTTTGTGTAAAACATGCAATACTCATGATGTATCTCAACAGACTAGCCAGCCACCACGTACCCTTTTGAGTTCTCAGTGGGGAAGAAGGCCCCAATTTAAAGGAGCACCCACTAGATAGATAGATAGATATCAATAACAAAGATTTGAAAATTATCGTCTGTGTGCATGAGAGAGTATCAACTATCAATCACAAACATCCCGAAATTTAATGATAAAAAATAGTTAATTTCGCAACTTAAAACTACTACGGCGATAACAAGTAAATTGCTATCCAAGCTAATTCTTATTTTTATCATATAATTATAATAAGGGAAAATGACACAGAAATAGAAATGTAACCAAGTTTGTTAAGTGTTCCGATTAAGTCATCAAACTTTTTTTGTTTTTCTAAAGTAACTCAAGTTTGATTTATTGTCTCAATCTTGCGTAATTATCAGGTTTCAGGTTGCTTGATGATGTGTCAGGTCACAATTGTTTTTTTTAAATCTCTTAAGGCTTACATGAATTTTTTAATAATATTTTTTTTTCTTCCAAAATTACAACCTAGCTCCATCAACAGAATCGATTAATATAGAATCAAATCACAACCAAAACTCTCCAATCAAAGAATCCATTAACATCAATCTCAAATCCTCTGCGGACTCAAATCACATAAGAAGTTACTTGGTGATTCTCACAGAAGAGAAATTCTAGGATATATAATTACACATATCCCAGCTTTTTGGTGATTGGATTTTCTTCTTCGATCAATTTCAACACTCCGTTCATACTTCAATTCATTCTGGGGAATAATAATTGTTTGGACGGACCACGATTCAACATTTTTTCCATTTAGGTTTAAAACAAGGAAGCATGTTTTATTTGGTTTATCATATCACCATGGCAATGAACTAAAAAAATGCTTGATGAAGCAATAGTGGGATACACGCATCAGCAATGGAGGAATAGCTTCTGGTTTGGAAATAAAATATGAATATTTTCTAAACATTAAAATAAAAAATAAAAAATAAAAGTATTCTTGATTTTTTTATTAAAAATGTCATGTCATTATCTACTTACTTAATCCGTATAACCAATAGGAATTAAGAAGAAAAAAAGTTATTTAACATATACAAGTGGTGACCTGTAACCTAGTAATTACGCACATAAAAAAAATGAATACTAGAGTGACTTTGATGAAACAAAAATAAAACTTGGTTACTATTCTATAAAGTTACCCCTTATAATAATATATTTAAAGCTTAAGTTTTATCATTTATATGTTTGCCATACCATAATTATTTACCAAATTTTTTAACATACTTACTTTATCCTTATTTTTTGTAACAAAAATATTCCATATATTAGCACCAAATCCCTCTCCTAATTTTTATTTTTAATGTAATATAAAATAAATCTTTTTTTTTAAGTTTTGTCCTTTATCTTTATACTCATTTTCAGACGGTGTCCTTTGTGTTTAAAATTGATAAGTTTTATACTTTATGTTTTAAAATCCTACATGTTATATCCTTTAGACCTAACCCAATTAATTTTTTTTTCAGTTAAATGTGACCTTACGCAAGTCACATGAGGGTAGATATGTCATTTGTTAATCCACTTATCTTTTCCCCCAATATAAACCATCCTAAAACCCTAGTGCTTCACATTTCCCCCAAATTGACATCAAACCTGCCACAACCTAGTGTCATCACCACCCACCATGGTTGTAAAAATCCCGACTAGTCTCTGGTTAATCACTAATCAGATGTTACCGATTAATGGTCTATTAATCGCTAGGCGGTCAATGGCGGCCTATTCTGGCCAAATTTTTGCTAGATCCTGACCAAATTTCGACCAAAGCTTGTAAATTTCCGCCGGTTACTTAAAAGATGGCGCTAGACGATCAATGGTGGTCCTATTCTGGCCAAATTTTTGCTAGATCCTGGCCAAATTTCGACCAAACTTTATAAATTTCCACCAATTACTTAAAAAGATGGGTCAACGATGGGTTAAAACATGTCTACTGTAAATAAACATACAAAAATGTTTATGTACATATATAACTAAAATTATATATAAAAATTCCAACCGGTTAATTCCAATTAATCCCTATTAATCCGATTAATCGTCGGTCAGTATCCCACCGACCGACTAACACCTATCGATTCTTACAACACTGCCATCCACCCCACCAGCACCACCACCAGCCACACACTGTTCATCACCACCAAATGACTAGCACAACTGACCCTACATTCTTTCCCTAAACCCTCAAACCACCTCGACACCACCCTCCCGACATCCCTATCATCTCTTACCCACACCCCCTAATTACTTTACACAATTAGCAACACAAGTTTACGCCCCGCTTGCGGTATGCGCATATAATGTATATATGTATGGGCGCTAGGGGGAAAAAGTGAAAGTATACTAATTTTAACATTATTTTACAATTTCGTGAAAATAATGTTAAAAGAGGGGATGGTTAATCATGCATGGCTTTGATAGCCGAAAGACAAGGGAGTACATGCACTAATTGGCCTTTGTCTTAATTGCTCGTGTTATGTGCCTTATGTCCAAGACTTGATGCAAAACTATTATCGAGCCACGGGTCTCACTGGAAGCAGCCTCTCTATTTCTACAGGGTAAAGGTAAAGCTGTCTACGTCTTACTCTCCTCAGACCCTACTTTAACTTTGCTATTGGGGATTTACCGAGTATGATGATGATCAACACAAGTTATTACAACCAGAAACAATGTTGGCCAAAAAAAAAATAATTAGGAATGTTGGCAAAAAAAATTATGAAGGAACTTAATATCTGAGCCTTGGATATGTATAGAGCCAGACGCACTGAGGTCGACGGGGAGAGTGAAGCGGCGGCGGCTGGTGGAGCCGAAGTTGGAGCTGGTGAGTTGGGTTGGGTTTGTGGGTTCAACGGGATCGGACATTCCTTGCATTGGTGGCGAGTTGGTGTTTGGATCGGTGTATGTTACTACTTCCATTTGAAAAAGAAAAGTTAGATTGATGATGTGAAAATGAATGGATCTTGAAGAAGAAAGAGACAATTGACAATGGGCTGCTGCTTTATGTGATTATTATTATTTTGTGTGAGAAAGTGGTGGTGATGATGATTAGATTGTGTAAATAAACTGGAATTTGAAGTTGAAGTGATGAATTTTGAATGAGTTTAACTGAGAAGATAATTAGATTATGTCGGTGTAGAAAGTGTCGGTGTAGAAATGGTGGTGAAGATGATTAGATTTTTTGTTTTATTTATTAAAAAGTTTTAAATAAACAATTAAAAAGACTAAAATACCCTTATGTTATTTAATTTAACAAAAAAAATTAACTGGGTTATAACCAAAGGACATAACATGAAGATTTTGAAGCAATAAATACAAAACTCGTCAATTTTAAAGACAAAGTACGCCTGAAAATTAGTATAAAGATAAATGACAAAATTTGCAATTACTCTACAAATTATTAGAGAAAAATCGAATTATATGCTAACTGAATAGATAAATAAAAAAGAAAACCAATTTTAGACTCCCCTCCGTTAACAAGTTTCAAGTGAAGACTAGACTTCGCTCTCTCAACAAGCAAAGTGCCTACAAACACAAACTTTCAAAGTTCCAAACCCCCAACATATACAAAAGATTCGGCAAAGGAGAGCCAACGGATATCAAACATGATATCATAAACGACTTTGTTTTCATTTCTATTAGTTTTCTACATCCAGTGTAATCAATTTTAGTAATTGTATTCTTAAAAATTGTTTTGGTTTGAATTAGTTAAACTTAAGCTCTTCATTTTTTTCAACTACACATAATCTACCTATTCACTTTAAACATTTAATCAAAACATACCGGTAACTATCTACCTACTCTTTTTGAGATGGTATCCAGGTTAATAATCAGCGGTTTGACGTTAATGACTTGAAAACAAAACGATAAAATTATGACACCCGACATTACTAGAAGTAATATTCTTGTTGATGTTACAGTCGCGCTTTCAGGAACTGTTTTCTATCTTCTCCGATGCAGTATTTCTTTGTAAGAAGATGGTTTTGTTTCTTATTTTACTAACATTTCCAGGAAACAAAATGATACAATTTCTAAACAATGTAAATAATAATAATGATAAACAGATGCAGTTCATTAATGAATATTTCATTTTAATTTAATCACAAAGGGGATGTAGCTCAGATGGTAGAGCGCTCGCTTAGCATGCGAGAGGTACGGGATCGATACCCCGCATCTCCATTTTATTTTCTTCTTAATTGCCTCTTTATTGAATTTTGGTCAAATACTCGTTAAATCTTTTTTAATGAATATAGAGTAAACTTTCGTTTTACTCCCTTTGATTTGGTCGTTTTAATGGTTTTGTCCAAATCTTTTAAAAATAACCATTTTACTCCCTGATTTATGAAACTTATCTCGATTTCACTCCCACCCCTAACGTCATTCAATTCCTCTGTTAAATCCTGATCACGTGCCCCTTTTTTCCTATCCTCACTAAAAACATATTTTCTGTAATCTAAAATGGTTGAGCTCTGCTGACATCATCAATGGTGAAAATGCCTAATTAATTTTTAGCTTTCTAGATCACACAGAAAGCAAAAAGAAGAAGAAGAAGTTGCAGAGACCTTGACAACGACGAAGAAGATTCCTTTTTCTACCAAAACTACGACGTTTCACTTTTAGGTCTTTATAAACAATCACTTCAGATTTACAAACAATTGTAGCCTTTTTTAACACTCGATGGCTTAATTGATGCTTATTAATCTGGAATTGAACAACATTTGAGTGTTTTCAGGATCAGTAATTTGATTATGAAGTGGTAACTGCTCAGTTGGAGGTACAAGAAGCTGAGATTTGCATCTGATTTTGGGGGTTTATGTGAAGATGAAGGTAGGGATTGCGGCAAAGTTGATTGTTGATGCGCTGTTGCAGCGGTTTCTCCCGCTTGCGAGGCGTCGAATCGAAACAGCACAAGCACAGGTATGGATAATGGATGATTTGTTCATTGACTCTGTTATTATCAGTTCAGTTACATTGTGTTTGCTTTTTAATTATATGACTATAGTTAGGGTTTGTGTAAGATGATTATATTATAGTTATGTATGCTTGTAGATGTAGCTGATATTTGATCATTTTGTGATCATCAATCATTAGTTAGTGGCACTGTGAATAATGTATTAATTGGTCGTTTTTTAATATCATTTTAGGGAGGATAGGAAAAAGACTAAAACGCCCCCTCATGTGAGGGGCATGTGATCAGGATTTAACAGAGGATTTGGATGGCATTAGGAGCGGGAAGTGAAATCAAGATAAGATTCATAGATCAGGGAGTAAAATGGCTATTTTTAAAGGATTGGGACAAAACCATTAAAACGACCAAACCACAAGAAGCAAAACGAAAGTTTACTCAAGAATATATAGTTTGGTAATTTGCAAATTTAGTACCAAAAATAGCTATCACCATGTTAGAAGGTGATTTTTTTTAAAACAATTTTTTTTATTAATAAGTTCTAATAAAAAACTTGTCAAGTTATAAAAAAAAAACCGAATATATTGTAAAATTTGTAAAATTTTTTAGGTGATTTCATTCACGGAATCAACTAAAGAAATATTGTAAAATTTAGAAGAAAAAAAATATTAATTTGATTCAATTTAAAAAGAAAAAGATCTCTACTTGTTTTGAAATTGAAACATCAAATGTGATGGAGGATAATCTTTAACTCAAGATTTGGAATACAAACGAATATATTCGCTGATTAACATTAATTTAAGTTTGATTGCTTTAAGATTCTTGTGGATATGAAGATTTTCAAAGCTTTATGATTGGTTCACGACATTACTTAAAAATATGATGGATTTGAGTCCACATATAGAGAAAATATTAAGAGTTAAACATCAACTTGCAACGTACCATAATAACGTATTATATGATAAAAAAAATTCTTTTGTTAATTTGAATTGTATTGGCGACCTTGCTAAAGTGTTGATGTAAACAAGGAAACATATATCTTATCATTTGGTCTATCGATATTTAAAAGCAGCATTGGTTTTGTCTATTGAACCGCAATTGTTACAAGATGTTTTCCAGCAAGACGCACGTAAAGTCATGTGTACGCAATTACATTAGTGGTGATAGTTTAACGCGTTGTGTAATTTGAGTCGTAAACAAAAAGATATACTTACTGTTACGAACACAATTGGTAATCAAGGCACAAGATCGATAAAGAGAAAGAAGAACACATTGAAGAAGAAGTTTATCTCAAATCGTCGATACCTCAATCTGTTACAACACGCACTATATAGCTACTAACTAACAACTAACCCCTACACTATAGAACAATTACATCTAGCCCCCTTACTTATTTTGACCGGTAACAATACTCTCCCCTTGTAAGACTTTTGACCTCAAAAGTCAAAATAATAATAAAAGACCCACTAGTCACAAGTATCAAAAACAAATGCCTTTGATTTATTCCAACTGTGAAGATCAATGGTCCCAAACAAATTGTAATTCTGGTTGTTACACCACTGTCGTGTTATCCCAAAAAGCATTCGAAGAAAAGATCGAGCAGCTCCTTCCGGATCCTTTGTACATCTGTAGTACTACTGTACCAACTATACAATATTTCCGATGACCAAAAGAGGATCCAAAGAACAATAACCACTAAACCTCTCATGATATATCGACCAAACTCCATCACCACCTCCTCTACTTAGCCTTTCCCCTTCAAAGACTTTTGTCCTCAAAAGTCCACGTACGAGAATTTGGATTATGGAACCCGGATCCCAAACCCACACAATCACATTTATGTTTCTTGCTATTACATGCATCTCAATAAGTGTAGCGAGTATTGTGATTTTATTCCAACTCCAACTCCATATACACCATATCAGCGGAACCCAAAATGTTGAACAAACAAAAACATCATTCATGATCAGGAACCTACTTTTTATCATATCTATCCCATTCAACCACCCAAGCCCATAAAGAATATAGGCTTCATAGCTAAGAGTTCCAACAACAATATCACTAAGACATGGCACCTTCCAAATATCAAAATAGGCTGATTGAAAAACTAAATTCAGTTGCATCTCAAATATCAAAGAGTTAATACCTGCCAATCTATGGGACACCTTAGGTTTATCTTCCTTAGATAGCTCAAGTGGTGCTGAGATTTGTTGTCTAAGCCTACCCTTTTCTTTAGTTCTGACCCTTGCATCTGTTTTCTGAGTTGATAATAATAAAAACTCTATGATCTCCACAACATTTTTTTCTATTATTTCCTTAGATTGTAACCTTATTTGATGTTTTTGCAGCTGCAGTTCTTGCAGCTCTTTAAAGTTTTTGATATCATTCTTCCATTTCCACTTTATTAACCATCTTTTTGCACCTTCCTTTTTCTTCTTTAACAGCAATTTGTCAAGTTTCCCATTCTCATGAGCTTTAACAAAGTTAAAATACCTCAGCAACATTAACTTCCACCTTGATCTTCTGTATGAATGTCTCGACCAATTTCATCAAGAAGCATTTTTGTGAGCCTTAATGGATTTATTGCATCTATTCCATATGCTCCTAATTGCCTATCATCTGTTATTACCTGGAATGATTTATCATTCTTATTTGTTTGGTTGCTTTTACGAGTTCCAGCAAGTTGAATATTAGATTTACTCTGTTTGCCATCATCTAGCTGCTTCAATTTTACTGTCAACCCCATTAATCGCTCTTTGTCTAGCCCATTAACATCCAAAAGAATGCCGTTAAAACTAGAGAGACTGGTTTTGTTTTATCAACTGTTGTGTGGATTGGAATCGGTGTAGATGTAAGAAAACATTCCTCATCACCCAGACCACTCATTTGATCCACTGATCTGATAGAATTCAGCACTTTCATATTCTCGTTTTGCTGCAAAAGTAGTGGCAATGTTTCTGAAACTTTACTATTACTTATTTCTTGAGGCTTATTTTCAAACCCACTTGGTATTGGTTCACCCAGAACTTCTTTAGTCTCACTAATTCCTACCACGAATGTATATTAACAGACTGACCAACTACCTTCTTGAATCCTTTATAGCTATCAAAATGGCAAGAAGATTAACTTGGTTCTTTGCCATTTCATAAGCCTCCGTCAGTTCCTTTGGTCCAAACAACTTAACCCAGCCCCCAATTTCAGGTTTGAGACCCCCTATGAATAATCTTGTAGCATAATCCTCACTTAAAACCACTTTACTAAGAAGAAAATCAAATGAATTACAATAATCTTGAAATGAACCTGTTTGTTGTAAGTTCTGGATTTCTTCCATAGCTGATGCAGTATTTAGAATTTTTGTTTCTTGATTCTTGGTGTTGAACAAACTAGGGCTCTGTTTTCCCCACTTTGGTGATCCCATCCATTCATCCGAAGTTCTTAAACCCCTCCAAAGTTCATAATCGGTTGGTGGTGTCGAATAATCTGGTTTGTAGCCACAAAAATGAGCCCTACCATCAAATTGTATTCCCCCGCAAGAACACCTACTAGTTCCACAAACATGAACCCTGTTCTCCAAAATCAAACCCCCACAAGAACATAAGAACACCATTGTTAAGTTTGATCAAATTAAAATCTGATTGAAATTTAACAGAAACACGACTGAAATCTGATGCTATGCTGTTGTTTCCCTAATTGCGATTGAAATCCAAGTGAGACTGATTGTCACGTTGCTTTATTGTAGAAAAAAAAATTCCGTTTTAACACTAACCCTAACCCAAGGTCAGAAGAAAGATAGCTCTGATACCATTGTTACGAACACAATTGGTAAAACACAGATCGATAAAGAGAAAGAAGAACACAAAGAAGAAGAAGTTTATCTCAAATCGTCGATACCTCAATCTGTTACAACACACACTGTATAGCTACTAACTAACAACTAACCCCCTACACTATAGAACAATTACATCTAGCCCCCTTTACTTATTTTGACCCGTAACACTTACCAATCACTGAAAATGTTACTGATGATTTACAAAGAATCTGTAGTTGCTATGTGATTGATATTCAAGGAATTTGACAGATTAGACACCAAACAATGATAGAAATAATGGTCATGAAGTAGTGTTGAATATATTTTGGTAAGTCAGATAAATTAGAGACCATGGTCACTAATTTTGTAGATTAGTGACCAAAAGGCAGTGGTCAGACGGTCGCTAAGTTCGACAAAAATAATAAAAACCGGACCATAAATACGCATTGTATCACCAAAATATTCTCCTAATATAAATGTCAGTTTCAAAAGAAAAAAAAAACTCTTCTAACATCTTTGAGAACATAGCACCAAAAATGGATACATAAACCAACAAAAGCCAACAGAATTTCAACTCATCCTCTATAGCAATGTTGAGTTATTCCATATTGTCTAGTTAAAACTAGCAAAATCGCATATTAAAACGTCTTATTTATTTGACGGGCTGACTTGCTGTCTTATAGTGCGAACACAATCAGCAAAGTTCTTGACCAAATTACTGCATTTCAACGGGTCCTTAGTGTTCTCTCTGTAGCAATCCAAGCTAGCGTTTAAATCAGCTGCACAAGGCATAGGTTTTGGCTCTGGAAGTTTAAACTCTTTATCATGAAGTTCTTTCGCCTTTTGGTCACTTCAACCACCATCTCATCTTCTTTCTTTTCCACTTTCTCCAAAACCCTTTCGCTTTCTCGAAGGGACAGACCGGATGGCGTCCAGCTCAGCATTAGCAGGCGGTGCAGGTGGCGGAACTGGGAGGTACATTGGCGGCCATCCGGCGGCAGGGTGCACAGGTTTTAAACGTTTGGGAGTCGTCGTTGAAGTTGTTCTGGTTGGTGGGTTGAATATGGTTTTGTTGGGGCGGTTTTGGTGTCTTGGGTTTCGGTTTTCGTTTCTTCTTCGGTTTGTCGGTGTCGGCAGCTAGCTGTTTGACTAAGTTGGTACTTATTTGAATGGTAAATGCATCATCCATGGCATTCGAGACTGCTTCCTGAAATGATTTACGCATTGGCATGATGATAAAGAAACAAACAAAAATAATATAAATAAAGATAACAGAAGATGCAGCAATCTTTTGACCAACTAGCATAAACTGGAACTAGTAACAGAGATACGAGAAAGTCGTGATGTGTGTTGGAAATATTAATGAGGAACATACAAGTTGGTATGTTTCCTCCATCCCACATTGGTGGGGGAGGTGAAAGTTGAGTGCCTTATAAGGGATTACCCCTTATGGGCCTCCAAAGTGTTAAATGGGTTGAGAAGTGGGTCAAGCCCACACGCGCGCCGAGCCATGAGCTTGCGAATTAGCGCGCTTTGCACTAATTGATAATGGTTACATACACAATTTTCGCAGCCCTCCTCTCTGGTGTTCCTGTTTCTTCTCCAGCTTCTGCGTTTTCTGGTTTTCATTGCTGTTGAATACCAGATCAGTTCTGCATTAATCCTGGGAGTTTACGCTGCAGCTCACAGCAATACGAGCGCGTAAATCCTTTAAGGACAGGAATCATCCGTGCAGTTCAAGAATCTCGGTTTCTTAAATCGCCAGGTTGGTTTAGTTTTGCGTGTTATTTAAATTCGTCCGATAACGGGACAGTCTCCTTCTACCTTTCTTCAATCAGTTTGTTCAAGTTGGAATAAACTGGTTTGGCCAATAACTCGGTAATTAATAATAAAATAATTAATTTTCTGTTTGATTAAATTGTTTTCAACAATGTGAACGACAACCAACTGCAGAAACAATACATAAGCATGAGACGGGCTAGGTTTTGGGTAACGTAACAAGTCAAAACAGGCAATCTTTTGTAAATATTTATTGAGTCGGGTATGCGTACAAAACTTATATTTTTTGAATAATATGAGTTAGGAGGTTTTATGCATTGAACATACGCTTTGGGTGGCTTTCAAGTTCTCAACCAGTTTGGCTAGTTCCCTTTTTAGTTTTTTCTTTTCTTTTTTGCATTTATCCATTTGAGTATATATAGAGATAAACAACACCAAATCGACCCGAGAATAACTTTATGGATCAAAACGGCCATCTGTAGATGAACCTCACAACTTAAAAAGTTGTTATTTCAAGCAACTTAATCAAGGTACAAGAATGTGAGAAGCCACTTTAGCTGCCGGCCTGTGGCATCATTTTGATGAATGGTAGCCGCATACATAGAGTAGTCAAAGGCATAGTTGTTAACAGCAAATAGCGGACGATAGCGACAAGCAACCCAACGTTACCACGTAGCTATAGCAATGAAATAGCGGGAGATATTTTATGTTTAGCGATACACTAGAGAAAGCTTAAGAAATATTTTATATGTATATTATATCCAAATACAGTGTTTCTATATGTATATTTAACAAAAAAGCTAAAATCCAGCTATTATATACTTGTATTTTATCATTTTATCGCTATTTATACTAAAACCAAAAAACAAAAACAAAAAAACCCTGCTACTTACTCGCTATGGAGGCGCCAAAATCAGATAACGATGAATGACCGCTATTCGCTATTGCACTCATTATGAACGCTATCGACAACTATGGTCATAGGCGCAGTCAAACGCTTTGCGCCCATCAAGGTGCACATACTCAAATTGCCAAATTCTTACCAAGTTCGGCAAAAAATCGGGTATGAACAGGCCTGAAACAATATAAAAAGGCATAAAACAAGCCCAAACTAGCTTACAACTACTAAGAATGGCCTGTTTATACTGTACGCCTTACTTAAACTCGGTTTCTAAGCACCTTGCACCTAGGCAACATGTGGCGCCTTCGACTATTACGGCCGCATGTACTTACTTAAGTTCTGAAAGTCCAACCACCCCTAGTGTAACTGTAAACCTACTCCTATATATCTAAAAATGATACAACCTCAGTACCACTATATATCCTATAGCTCCGGGCCCAACAAATTGCCCTGAGTGCGCCTCACGCCTTTAATCTTCAGGTTAGTTTATGTATGCCAACAATGTTATTAAAGCGATACCCAGGCGCGCCTAGGCGCAAATAAAGCCCCGGGCCCAACAAACTGCCCTGAGTGCGCCTAGCGCCTTTAATAACTATGGTCGGAAATTCATCCAGTAATTTTCATCAAATGGCTAGGAAGTCAAATCCAATCCTAATCGGTGGCAGTCTAGTGATTTCGGCTAAACCTGTAAATTTCGGCAATTAATCCTATCTGCTTCAAAATATGGGTCGAAGAAGGTGTTAAAAAACATGTCTACACAAAAGATTACAAATAAAAATGTGTGTATACTATTTACATATAAACTGAAAATTACATATAAAATCCCAATCTCATTAATCCCGATTAATCGCTAGTCAGTACCCCACCGGCCGACCAGCGCCTAGCGATTCTTACAGCACTTTTACATCTCATATTTAACCTTATACTAAGACGCCCAACAATATTTCAACCTTCCTTAGTTCTATTAACTGCACCACAAATCCACAACGGGTATGTTTGGCATGGAGCTTTTAGAAGCTTTTAGGAGCTTCTAGCTTTACGTTATTAAGAAAAAGCTCCTACTCAATAAAAAGCTTTGTTTGGTTGAAGGAGCTTGAAGCTTTTAGGTTAGGGGCTTGAAGCTTTTGGTTGAACACTCCTACAAGTGATGTTTAGAAGGAGCTACAAGCTTTTAGGGAAAAAATGATTATTTTAACCTCTAAAGCTCCAACTACTCTGCAAAACACCTAAATATATTTTATTAATTATGTCCATTTTGGTCATTTATACATTTTATTAAAAGCTCCAGCTACTCTGCCAAACACCTAAATATATCTAAAAACTACCAGCTACCAGCTACTTTTGCCAAATATACCCAATATCTTCTTGCTTACTCAATACTTTATGATCATAGTGCGTTCACTCCGTAATCATATGGCATAGTTTAACTGCTACACGCACAAAAGCATACCGCTTTGTTCATCCAAAACTAAATACGACATCGCAAAAACACAAAGCGGGACAAAATGACAAACTTAAACAAAATTATCAAGCGGAACCAGCCGAAGCAAAACTAATCAAACTTTGGATTGATCCAATGATCAAGAAACTATGCTATAAACAATGTCGTTTAGTAATAACGGATCAAAGGTACAAACATATGCAAATCACTGAAGAAACCAGTCTTCAACAAGCATTACTCAATCAAAAGAAAAGAACAAATTTACTAGTGCCATTAAAGAAAAATTTCCTTTTTACAATAATAAATAAAATACAAGTAAACAAAATGGGTAGCTTATATTCAAAGAAATATTATGGTTAACCTAGCATTATATAGACGACCAAATCACTACAATAATCGAAATACATCTAAGAAATATAAATTGTTGAAGTTAATTGATGAAACCCTTTGTTCGATGATCAAATTCAACTTATATTGAGATAATTAGGAGTAAACAAATGCGGATTAGGTATAAGATCTTTACCTCAACACGGAGATTAGCCAAGAAACCGTTGCTTGCGAGAGGGGAAAACTCGGAACCCAAAAATTGGAAATATCGAGTAACAAGTTTCTTCTTTATTCTACTAAATAAATTCTTTTAAAACTAGGTAAGCAAAAATAACCAAGCATATACACGAAAGCTAAAGCGTTTGGAACGGTATAATGGGTATTCAGTTGAATATGGGTATGGAAAAAAATTATTTTGTGGGTATGGACGGTATGGATTAGATGATACCCGATTTGATTACCCGAAACTATATACCGGTTACCTTAAATATATACTCAAAACCTTCAAGTTTTATGTTTATTTTCCTTTAACCCGAAACTATATACCGATTACTGAAATATATACCCAAAAACCTTCAAGTTATATGTTTATTTTCCTTTAACTATAGTTTAGTAATGTTTCATTCTTATAACTTTTTTATTTGAAAATAAACTTTTTATTTTAAATATATATATTTTGATGACATTATTCATATTTATATGCTATAAAATACAAAAAAATGTTTGAGATTAATATTATAAATATAATTACATTTAAAATATAAAAAATATTATTATGGTGATGAATGATGATGATATGTATGTTATCTATACTATATAATAAAAGAAACCATTTTTTAGCACTTGTCATTATATTAGGCCATTTCTTATGAATAATTATTATTTTAGTTTAATTTTTTCTAATTTATTATAGATAACCCTTCTACTAAATATTATTTAGTTTAATATTTATGGATAATTTTTATTTAGTTTAATTTATTTTAATTAATTATAGATAACTCTTATACTAAATATTATTTTGTTTAATCTATTATATTTAATTACAAATAATTATTTAACTATATATAATTATTATTTAGTTAACCATTTAATCTTCATAAGTCTTCGTATTCAAAATTAACTCTGGAACATAATTATCTTACCATTTAATCTTCATTAGTCTTCGTATTAAAATTAATTAACTCTGGAACATAATTATCTTTTAGAATAGTGGTATAATATTTATTCATCATCTACCGTTATTTTAATAAAATTGGTAAATACCTATTAATCAAGATTGTAATATTACAAGATAAAGATCATAAGATTTGTAATACTATGAGATAAAGATCATGAGGTAAATTTTTAATATTAATTTATTATATTTATTTAATTAATATAAAATAAGTAGGAGGGAGAGTCAGAAAAACAAAAAAATAGATCTCTCCAATAGATGCAAGTGACAAACATTATATTTCCTTTATTATAATACATATGGTTTTAAAGAAATAAGTTTTTTATTATTTGGATTTCCTTTATTATAATACATATGGTTTTAAAGAAAAAACTTTTTTTATTATTTGGTATATAAAATGACATTTATTTAACCCGTACAATACATATGGTTCTTATAGATATAACTTATTTTTATTTAATATAGAAAAATACATTTATTAAATCCCTATAATAAATGAGGTTTTTAAAGACATATTGTTTTATTATTTAGTTTATAAAATTTATTTATTCAACCCGTGTAATAAAAAGGGTTATAACCTAGTTTATCATAATTTAATATATTATATAGATTTTTAAAACATAAAATTTTAACGAAAGTAAAAAAATGTATATAAATGAAAACCTCAACGGGTATACTCGATACCTGCGGGTATGCCCAATACCCGCCAAATACCCGACGGGTAATGGGCCGGGTATGGGATTATCGATACCCGACCCATTGCCATCCCTAGTAATTTTATCTCTTTGAATACGTTTCTTAGGCTACTAGGTATGGCATGATGTTTTGGGTCATGAATTGCCACGTGAGACATGGTCTACTTGATACATTGCCTCCTTTCTTAAACTATGATGGTTCATGTGGTTTAATGCACAACAATCACGACCATCTTTCAATTAATTATGGGATTTTAATTGGTGATGGATGATGGTGGAGGTCATGTCTACTCCATATAGAGTGGTGGATTAGGTTGCTGAATGAGGATGAGGTGACATGACGTTGACGTAAAGGGTGTTGGATACTACATAGCCTTATATTAAAATACAATGTTTATATTATGTAAAGTGGAATTTGCGTTTCTCTGGTTATGTGAAAAACACAGGTCGAGCCTCCAATTTTAAAAATATAATCACTTGAACCCCTGTGGTTTAATATTTCTACCACCAAAGCCCTGTTGGTAACATATTCGTTAAAAACGGTGAAAAGACTTGTTTGCCCCCATTTAGTGTATCCTTGAATACGAGTCTCTGCCTGTAAATCCAATCCATTTCCATCTGATTTCAAATTAGTAACACTCCTCTTTACCACTTTGAGACCCTCAACACTATAATTATCACTCCAACACGCCTCAAATTACAAACATAACTACTTATCCACCATTTTCAACCTAATCTACATTACCAATATAGATTATTATTGAATTGGGTCATACTTCAAAATATCAAAATCCAATTTCTGTTTTACCTTTAATAATTATGTTTAACTATTGAATAAACATATTGTATTATTATTTACTATACATTTCACATATTGCAAAGTTGGTTCCAGCACAAGTTGTTAGTAGAGCGTAAAAAAAGGGTAAATGCACGGTACCCCTGACCGCGGGAGGGTTCTCCCTCCCCAAGCTAGCTTAGCCCCATAGCTGCCTGGCGGTTACTACCCAGCAGGATTATTCGGGCCAAGCTGGACTCGAACCCGCGTCCTCCCGTTTGGAATGGGTGAGGCTGGCCACTGGGCTGACACCCCGTGGTTTTGTTAGTAGAGCGTAGATATAAGTTTGTATGTGCATTTTTACATAGACAATTCATTCCGAAATCTAAAACATTATCTTTTCCTAAATGAGTTTTTAGATAACTAAAAAACCTTCATATTTTTGGATATGGTTAGTATATTTTGAAGTTTGGTTGGTTACATTGGGCGTGTACTTTTATTGCATTTTGAAGAAAAAGTCTAGTACTCTAGTGTTTATTTTTGTAAAATAAATGAAATCAGACTCGAATAAGATGTGTAAGCTAACATTGTACATGATGTCCAATACTTAAAGGCCCAATTTGTACCCACTTATTCATATTAATCAACCCATGACCCAATCCAAAGTATTTTCTTTTGTTGAGACTTGGTTTTAATTGTACAAAGCCTCTTATGTGTGTCAATGAGTTCGAAACAATTGTTGTGAAGTTGATTGTATATGTCATTTTCTTAGTTCTACGTATTATAACTAGACAATAAACACTAATTAATTTCATAACCAAAACACTTTCAATGATGATTGTTAATACTTTTAAACAACACTTATACCCTAAGGTTTTTTTTTTAAATCTCGTTCTATGTTAAAACTGATCAATTATGCACTTGCCGCTCTTACATGAAAAAAAAACACTAGTTTGTGATGTAACAAATTATTAAACTCTACTTCCGACACTTGATTACACATCAAAACTATTTGATTTATTACCTATTTATATCAAGAAATCATAAAAAAATGTGTTACAAAATAGATGAGAAGTTTCTATTAATCCAGGTGCATCCTCTTCAAACTAGGTGTAGATCTTCTCCTTACTCGTTTCTTGAACATCTACACATCACCAAGGAACACCCAAGATCATGCGTTCCTCCTTCTAGTGGAGCTCCAAATGGGGTACTGGCAAAATTCTCTTCATCCTAAGATTCGAATCCGGTCCACACCAGAGGAGAAACCCTTATGGAAACTCCTCCAAGTCTTCTCTTTATTCAATTGCTTTTTTGTTACCTATTTTTGAGTGTTTTTATTAATAATTACAAACTACAGAAGTGCAAAAAAAAAAATCAAATGCATCAATTCTAAATATAAATTCATAAAATGGAAATACATACTGGTATAAGGTCTTAAAACTTTCGATTGTCACTCAATTGGTGATTTTGTCGTTCTCTCCATTGACGCTAGTATATTTTTTTTCTAAAATCTTGTAATATAGTATTTGAAATAGCTATGTTATCGATTTTAAATGTGTATTATAAGTATCTTGTTTTTGTTTAACACAAATTGTCAGCGTTGACCGCTACTTTGACGAAGTCGGGATAGAAGAAAAGCTAGGCAATGGGGGCGAAATCAGGGAATAGGTAGGCAATGGCGATTTCCATGATTAGAGGCGGGGAAGGTGGTGGCTCTGCCAATTAAAAAAAGACACGAGCCTCTCAAGCCCGCTACATAACCAAGAGTGAGATTATATATTCATGACCTAGTAGTTTAGTGGAATGATGCTTGCGACTCGTAAAAGTCATGCGAGTTCAAATCTTTGCAAATGCGATGTTAGATGGTATTTAAATGAAAAACAAGTGTTAGTTAAAAAACTAAGAGTTATTATATCTAATATCAAAAAGGTGCATTTTCAGGGCAAGACGGTAGGAAATCCAAGTTGGTTACTTGTAAATACTAAGAGGACATTCAGGTTTAAGCGGTCTACTCCATAACTAATATGTTGAGAGTTCAAATTTTAGAGTGTAAGCTGTGATATATTTATTCTACAAAATCTAAGAAATAGCGTTAAAAAGTAATACAATGATTATTTTTTGATAATTATTGAAAAAATTCCATTCTTTTGTTTTTATTTAAAGTTGAATTTAAATGTTTTTATTGATTATATGTGAGATCATATATATTATATTTATCTAAGACAAACGTGATATTATTATATGAAGTTTTGTTGATATAAAGAGTATCCATATTGTCCACTTACAAATGGGTCGACGTTCCACTTAACAAGTCTGATTGGTACACTTTGTTAAATATATGCGTACTTTGCCCTTTTTGCACACTTTGTTTGTCAAATCATTTCAAAGGTTTTATTTTATTAGAATTATATACATATAATATATTTTTCTCACAGAATAGATGAGACATAACCCAAAAAAAACTTAGTTTTTTTATATTTAAAATCATACTAAAAATACTAATTTCGAATCAAACCAAATTTGGTTTTTCATGTCAAGTTAGAGACAAATTTGAATTTAGATTTTGGCTTTTAAATCGGATCTCAAAGTTGTGAGTACTTTCAAAGCGGCCTACCCAAAAATCAGAATTCAATACATATGTATGTGTTGAATCGACCCAATCAACATCAATTTAATAAAGTGTGGGTAGTAGGATTCAACCCACGCATCGCCGTGGAAATTCGACATGAATTCGATCCGTATTGGTATAGGACGGGTCGAGTCGATGACGTAGATAAAAATAAGCAAGTTGCAAGGGTATATCCGAAACATGGAAAGTAAGTTAAAATGTCACACCGCAACAAGCACCGAAAGTAAAAATGGGATGCAACAGACACCTCTGGTACAAACACATTATTTGTAAATATACTATATTGTTATTCAACTGTACTGTAGATTAGACTGTTAATTACATACTACATGTATGCTACAACGACATGTTCCCACGAACCACATTAATCTTCTTAACTGCATACTTCTATACATGTATGCATATGTAAAGCACAACTTGGACGACAAACCCTGGTATCACACAAGTCTCGAGTTAACTAAAAAGCATGTTAAAGTTTTGAAAGGTCAACAACAAATAGTTGGTGAGTTTCACTATTTTACTTTGTTTCACAATTAAGTTTGAACATAATGATTATGCACATTTGATGTACTTATACTAAGCCCACAAGTGAAACCTTGACTGTTCATAAGTGTCGTGTCCCGCATCCGACACCTCTAACACTTTTCCACCCTCAAGTAGCTATGTCTAACACCACCTAGTGTGATCACAGAGAGTGCATGGATATGTGCAATTGCAGTAGAACCCATGCCATTCGTGCCAGTTCAATTGGGTTTGTCAGACCAATAATACTATTCACGCATCCACCGGCATATAGTTGATCACTCGTGTTTATGGGGACTTTTCGTGTGTTAGTATAACTCAGATAATTCACATCAAAACACGTTTATATGTGCAAGTATGTATGTATGTAACATTCAATTCACCCCATGTAAAATAGGAAAACAGTTTGAAAGCGCGGTAGTGACAACTCACATATAAGCGTAGTCCGAGTATGTTAATGACACAAAGTACCAGCTATTCCGAACCTATTGTTAGTAAGGCAGGGTTAATTACCAAAAACAGTTCCCAAGTCGGTAATTACTTTAACTTAGGCTTGGATGAGAATATTTAGTGAATTTTATACTTTTTAATGGCGTTAATTTGGGAAAAATACCAAACGGATTCAATAAATCACCAAAATTTGCAGGCATGTTGGGTTTGACATGTGAAACATTCTCGAAAAATTTGGGGTTCACTGGTTGAGTTGACATATGGTTTCAAAAATGGCATTGTCGCGAAGTTTCGACATCCGGAAACCCAGTTTAGAAAATTTAGAAAAATATAAATTTTTTGCAGGGTGTTCCTCACACATATTAAAGACTACTGTGATTTTTTAAGGATTTTTGAAAGCGATGGAGATCCGTCCACCTCCTTGTCAGATCTCATGGTGGTTTGCGGCAGCGCTGGAGGAGAGGAGGAAAGGGTGGTGGCGGGTGGAGTTGTGCTAGTGAAGAAGAAGATAAGATGTCTTTTGGGGTTTTTAATAATAAGGGTATTTTGGTCATTTCACGACAACTTAACTGAGAAAACTAACCTCCATCCACGCCAGGGACCATCGAGAATGAATTTGCCAAAGTTGAGGACTATAGCTGTAATTTTGAAAATGCAGGGACTAAAGGTGAAATCAGAGCAAACCAAAGGGACAATCTGAGCACTTTTCTCAAAACCTTATTATATATTAGTTGGTAATTGTTGATGGACCGATTTACCCTTACTAGCTAATCAGGTTGATGTATTTAAGGAGATTATTAGAGAGGGTTTAGTATTAGACTCTCATAACAAAAACATCAAATTCGCCCCCTCCTCTCTCTCTATTCACGAGTTCTTCACCCTAAAAAACTCGGTACTACCATCAAGAACATACACTCTAAACGGGAACCAAATCACGTTGACTAGCATGTTAAACTCTATGATTGCATCTATATCTGGACTATCTGCTGTAACATGTATTATTTACATGTTCTAAGAGAACTGAACAACATAAACTTATAGATTCACTAAATACTTTTACAATATATTTTTTTATACATATATAAGTTTACATCAGACTTGCCATTGAGCAGACATGTTGCTTTATAACAATTATAACGTGTTTTTCATGCAATAACAATTAGTGGATGATATTTAAACATCCCACTTTTCAAGTTTAAGATTGATATGAACCTTTTAATGTTTAAATATCACATATAATGATGGTTTCCACTACATTTTGAATTTGGGATGTAACTCTGTAAGATAGACTAGATATTAATAAATGAAAGAGGACAAGGTGGCTCAAATATAAAATTTTAATACTTTCTGATTTAAATAGAGTTTATAGGTAATAATGTAATATTGTATAAGTAAGAATCTAAAAAGATGAATATGTTTTCTTCGGTTTGATGGCTTTAGAAAATTTCTACATGTTAACAAAGTATCACCATTGAGATAACTTATGCGTTGTAGGAGAATAAGTTAAAAGATTTGAGAAGAGATATGTCAACACACAAATACATTTATGAAAGAGCAAATACTCACCTTATGTCAACCTCTTAATTTTAAGAGAAAAGTGCTCGGATAGTCCCTATAGTTTGCTCTGTTTTCACATATAGTTCCTACACTTCTAAAATTCCAGCTATAGTCCCAACTTTTGAACTTTCATTCTCGGATAGTCCTTGACGTGGATGGTTGTTAGTTTTCTCAGTTAAGTGGATGTGAAATGACCTAAATCACTTACTGCTAAATTAATAACTAAAATGTTAAAAGAAATATAATTAATATTTAAATATTACGTGGGTCCCACCATCCACCCTACTCATGTCATCTTCCCCACCACTACCGTCTCCACATTTCACCACCACCACCTTGTTACCGTTTGACAACTTGTACGGATGTCGTCGCTCTTTCCGACGGTTTAATGAGAGCCGCTGATGTCCGTGTTCGATTTCGTTACGATTTTGAACTTGTAACCAGTTAAAAATCCTCGTCGATCTTCCAATTCTGATCGTTTCCAGCTTTCTCCGGCGACTTTTGTCTGTTACAACTTGACCTAATTAAAAATCGATAACATGTTTAATGATGAGTATGAATGTGTGAAATAAGTAATATAATGTGTTAAAATTAACATTATTAAAACTAACCATGTAAAATAGAAATGGAAAAAACAAAAACATAAATATAAAAGATTTCTTTCTAAATAGTTAAACGGGTTAATGGGTCAACCCGGTTTCATATGGGTCAACCCGAAACCGACTCGTTTTTAATACGGGTCAACCCGAACCCGACCTTTTTTTAAATGGGTTGTGTGAGTCGACCAAAACTATTTTTTCGTGTCGCGTTGACGAGTCGTGTCAAGAATTGCCGCCCCTATGGTACCTTATATATGTTTTGAAAATACCAAATATGTTTTAACTTAAAATCCAATTTTTAATTTGTTTGAGTTATTTCTATTTTAGATTTATATATATATATATAACACACACATACACAACGATTGTCAAGATACCATTCATTGGACGGTTGGGACTGGGCAGCCGCATGCATGGTTGTGAGGCGGGACTCCGGATCGAACTCACCGGGTTTCTCCACGAAGGGGCAATAACACTGGCTTACGGGACCTCTTTGTGTCCCCACGGGAAACCATTCCGCTAAGTGCCACTTGACAGACGTTGCGCTGCCATAAGAACCGAGACTCTCTAACGTAACGCACGATGAGACGAAAACCCGTGTTGGATCAAATTCAAAGTTGCGAACTTCGAAGGATGCCTAGTTCTTATCTATTTATCTTCGTTGTATTTGCCATTCTAGCAAATAGTGGGGCTTAGATGGGGATTATATGAGATTTAACTTTAAGCATGAGAATTTTTCCACGCATTGATTTATTAAATTAAATTAAATTCTTCTACAATCCACAAATTTTTCCATATGACTTACCAAAGTTGTTCAAAGTTAACACACATATATTTTTTCCGATTATTAAGGATTAGGATGAAATACAAAAGAAAAATAAATAAGAATGGTAAGAAAGATTTTAGTTTATTGATCTTAGATTTGGATGGTTGAGATTAGTTTAAGAAAAGAAAATAATAAAAGGGTATAAAAAGAATCCTACATTTATTGACTTTCTTTCCCCACATGCAAGACACATATCAATTATCCCTATCAATTTAAAATTTTCATAACTTTTTCATACGACATTTTTTTTCAACAAAAAAATCACCATAATAACAAGTGTTTTTTTATCTTTAATAAGAGTATGATATTGATATATAAAAATAAAATAATTTTTTTCATATTTACTGGGTTTTTGTTTAGATTGTGTTAAAGGTTCAGGTCATTGTACCTTTTAACTGGGTTTTGGTCATTAAGTTTTTAATAGGTTTCTATACATTATGTTATTATTAAAACTTATAACTCAATGTTAATTTGGGTTCTGGCCACTGCGTTTTTATTAGAACCAATAACATAATATGTGACACAATGGAGATGCGTGTTATATTTGGATTTTCAATACTTTGTGTTATTACTTCTTATTATTGTGTTTTTCAACTGGGTGAGTTTTATATATATTGTGTTATAGTATCTAGTCATTGTGTTTAGTCTGCTATACATTGTTTTTTAATATGTTCTCCATTGTGTTTTTATTTTGTTGTCCATTGTGTTTAATTATGTTGTTTATTGTGTTTTTAGTCTGTTGTCCATTGTATTTACTTTGTTGTCTATTGTGTCTTTTACTTGTTGTCATCAACTGTGTGTTTAGTCTACTTTGCATTGTGTTCTTAGTTTATTACTCATTGTGTTGTATGTTATGTCCATTGTGTTTTAATTACGTTTCATTGTGTCTTTTATCTGTTGTCATCAATTGTGTTTTTGTCTACTTTTCCATTGTGTCTTTTATGTTATGTCTGTTGTTTAATACGCAACTAGGTTTTCAATTTTTTTTAAATATAACAATATGATACTCATACTAAAGATAAAAAGACGCTGGATGTTATTGTATAATTTTTTTAAAAACAAATGACATATAAAAAAGTTACAGACGTTTAAAAGATTGAGAGAAATAGCATGTGACTTGCATATGCATGTTTCCAGGCATGTGACTTGCATGTGTTTTAATCTAGGACAAAATTACTCTTTCCACTTGATTTCTCTTGGCCACTTGTCACTCTATAGTGATTTCTTACCCTTTTTATTTTTAAAACTCTTTGTATTATAACTCAACCCTTATTTCATTTACTTAATGTAAACACATACCATCACCGAATTTAACCGCATCAACTCCTATTAAAATGTATTTGCATTCCGATTTCAAAGAACTTCCATATTAACTTGTTTCAGTCGATTTTAATTTACATAAAACATCACAAACTTCATTCGAACCTTTACCACTCTGATCCACACTCAATTTTGCGGTGCGCTGTGATCTCTGTCCTCGAGGAATACTTGCTTCTTGCCAGAGATTTTCGAATCCATCGAAACTTTCGTCCATGTATTCTCTGTCGCTGACTACACTAATTGTTTTCGCAAAACTATTCAACTTGCCTGTGAGGTTCGTATTCAACCTCGTTTCTGTTTTGTATATGTTTTTTTAGTGTGCAGGATATGTATCATTAATTTGCCTGGCAACTAAAACTTTGTCAATTGAAGAAGATAAAACTCATTATTCGTAGACGTTAGTTTTGCTTGTTTGTCGCCGAGTTCGAAGAGATCGGGTGTGTAAGACTACATGTTGTGTCCATGCAAGTAGCCTGCCGCGAGCCACATAGACATCGAATCGCTCGCAAACACCGCAACGTGGCTCCGCTTGCGCCAACGCGCGAAGGGGGTCACGCGAGTATGGTAGCAAGTGGGATTGTTTGACCGTTGGCTTGGGAGGCTAAATATAGCCGTTGGAGTTTACTAAAAAAATAGAATTTTATTTAAAAAACCTATAAAATCCCTATCAAACCCCAATTTCTTCATTATTCTTTCTAGAAAACCTCTCCTACTCCCTCATTTCTCATATTTTCTTAAAAAAACCTCTTACTCTCACATGGTTTTCCTAGATGCTCGGTAGCCTGGACTGTATGCATGTTGGATCGGCTATGTGTCCTACGGCTTGGCGAGGTCAGTTCCACCAAGGTGATCACAATGTCCGACAATTATACTTGAGATAGTGGCCGTGCATGCTCTTTGGATTGGCATGCGTTTTTTAGAGTTGCTGGGTCAAATAATGGTCTGAATGTTATCGATAAATCCCCAATATTCGATGACATTATGGACGAGGCTGAGCTAGCACAATCGTTTTATGCAAATGGGCAACATTTCAAGTACGACTACTACCTGGTTGACGATATTTACAACGAGTGGTCGACACTTGTTTAAGTTTTTTCGTCTACAATTGATAACAAACGAAAGTGCTTTACAAAAAGCAAGAACCAGCCAACCTAAGACGATTTATGACACCAGAGAAAATAAAGGACTTCGTCTACACTTGTCTGATTCTACATAACATGATTTTGGAGGACAAAGGTGTATTTGTCTAAACTACCAAGGCGACGTCACACTGGGTGAATCAATAATCACTGACGTTCAAAAACTCCAAACATAAGCAATATTAAGAACCATGAAACACACGGAAACCTTCACGATGAGTAGTTCTCGAATTTGTGGGCTAGACTACCCAATGATCTTGTACTAGACTAGTATTATTTGTTGCTTGTATTCTTTTTATTTTAACGTGATGTTATATAAAAATAGTTTTCTATTAATATTTGTTTACAAATTTATAAAAGAGTAAACATAAAATAAAATAATAAAATAGTCGTTGAAGCCATTGCTCACCTGGACCACAACAGGGTCATGAGGCTTCACCAGTGGCTTTACCTAGTGCCTAGTCAGCACCAAATGGCGCACTATTACAGGATGAATCCTGATACTCACCTGGATCACATTGGATAGGCTAAGGGGTGTGACGTGAGTGTGTATATGAACATATGTATGTGTTGTCTTGTGTATATGATGTGTGTGTTAACAAAGATATGTGAGTGTGTGTCTATGCTACCTGGTCAGGTCGAGTATGGGTACTGGATCGAGTGTGCATGGTGTTTGGGTTCAGGCCACTCTAAAACCCAAAGAATGCTATTTGCCCTAAAAACAAATGACAAAATTTGAGGTAATAAAATCGTTAAAACAAAACTTTAGACATGTGACGAGCAACAAAAATATTCTACCAAATTTCTAGACATGTGATTTATTTATTATTTCTCATAAAATAAAAGAACTCGTGCCCATTTAAATTGACATGCACTGCAATTTCAAACAACTACTTTCGATCAATATCAATATCTTTTATAAACATATTTGTTTATCGTTACATATATTATTATAAACATAGGGGATGAATCATGAGAAAACTAATTTAAATGAGAAAACCAAAAAACTAACTAAAAAAGCCAAAAAAACATATCAATTTTTTTTTTGATTTTTTTATAAAAAATTCGCTATATAGATTATATAAAAAAACTTAAAAAAAATAAAGAGTTAATTACTGTTTTCGTCCCTGTGGTTTGTCAAAAATCACCATATTTCAGTCCATTAGTTTAAAAATTGCGATTTCAGTCCCTGTGGTTTCACTTTCGTAACCATTTCAGTCCATCAACTTAACTCCATCCATGTATTCTGTTAACTTTGGGTGAAATTACCGAATTGCCCCTATGGTTTAATTAAAAACACTGGTCACAGGTTTCGAACCTGTGACCTTTGCTTTGAAATGTGATTGTTAAACCAATAGGCCATGTATCAAGATTGTGAAATGAATTCAAATTGTTTTTCTTATAACATAGCCTATTCATCATCTTCTCAAACCTTTCATCTTTATCAATGGCAGAAGCCACCATTAACAACCCAACATCTTCAATTGAATCGCCGGAGAAGATGATTGTTGCAGCATAACAGATTCAATTGAAACGCCGGAGAAGATGACTGGGGCCGCCGGAGATGAGGTGTGGTGGTGTGTGGCGGAGGCGGACGTGTGGTGGTGTGTGGCGGAGGTGTGGCATGTGGCGTGTGGCGGAGGTATAGTGGTGTGTGACGAGGATTGTGGTGGTGTTAGGCAGAGGTGGTTGTGCGGTGGTGTGTGACGAGGATGGTGGTGGTGTATGGCGGAGGTGGTTGTGGTGTGGCGGGGGTGGTTTAGGGTTAATGGTGACTTCTCCATTGATAAAGATGAAATGTTTGGGAAGATGATAATGAATAGGCTATGTTATAAGGAAATCAATTTGAATTCATTCACAACCTTGATACATGGCCTTTGGTTTAACAATCACATTTCAAAGCAAAGGTCACCGGTTTGAAACCTGTGACCAACGTTTTTTTAATTAAACCTTAGGGTAATTTAGTAATTTCACCCAAAAGTTAACAGAATAAATGGATGGAGTTAAGTTGGTGGACTGAAATGGTTACGAAAGTGAAACCACAGGGACTGAAATCGCAATTTTTAAACTAATGGGCTGAAACAGTGATTTTTGATAAACCACGGGGACGAAAACAGTAACTAACTCAAAAATAAAATAAAAAAAGCATATAATGCACATGTGCAACATATCCATATAATGCACATGTGTAGTACAAGGCGTTTTTTTTTTGTTTTTGAAAAAAAGTTTTTTTATACATAAAATGCAGCGATTTTTTATAAAAAAATTGTAAAAAAAAACAATTTTGTATGTTTTTTATGCTTTTTTTGTTTTTTAGTTAGTTTTCTAGTTTTCTCATTTATATCTAGTTTTATCATGATTCTCTCACAGTAAACATATTTGTTTATCTTTACATATTATTAATCGTTACGAAAACGCAATAATGTACTTGATGCTATTTGTTCCATTTGGCCGTTCAAAAAAAATTTGAAATCATAGGCGACAAGTTTCGGTCAAAACTTTTTTACTAAGTTCAACTCCTTAAATTAATAAATAATTAATGTAAATGTGAACTCATAATTAAGTCTTCAATTTCCCAGCCAATTAATACATTTTCTTTATATATTTAGTAATGTAAAATGATATATATATCACAGAAAAATAAATTGAGAATGTATAAATATGAAGCCATCTTTATTCACCATCTCTAACACCACCCGTACTCGAGCGCTATTTTTACCTTTTTGCCTTCAATCGCGCCCCATCACGCCCCCACCCCCCGGGGCGCCATTGGGAGTTTTTTCGAAAAAAATCTTCCGGGCGTTTTTTATTTCACGCCAAACCCCCCACCCCATGGCCAATCACATGCATTCTTTCCTATGCTTGTCCAATACCATTTTTTGATTTTTTTTATTTATTTTAATTGTTTAACACCCCTTTAATATAATGCCTAACATCCCCACTACACCCATTTTAAAAAAACGCCACATTGCTGACTGGGCTGCCACATGACGCAAAATGCCCAAGGGTGGGATGTTGACGACTACACATGATCTTAGTAAAATTTATATGTAGTAGTGAAAAATGATATATATCACAGAAAAATAAATCCTTAAGATGATAAAGAGAAAGCGGTCTAGACTTAAACAAAAAATATAAAGATATAACATTGCTCGTTAGTAAAGTAAATTTGAAATTATGCACAAAATACATACTCTAAGTGAAAAAACTGATATTGTGAAATGTATATTGTTTATCAACAAAAGAAGACATGGAACAATTTAAACAAACTAAAGGTTGTATTGATCTCTTTATATAAAGAGATTACAACAAAGATGATAATAATAAAGTATATTGTAGAAATTTATGAATCAACAAATACACTACGAACAACAGAAAATAGCGACAAAAAGGTGACCAAAATCTTAATAACCCAACCCAAAGATATTTCCCCCCCCCCCTTAAAGATCTACAACAATACATATAGAATGATACAGAATACAAAGAGTCTCCTGCTAATCATCAATAACACCAGATCAATCTCTCTGTAAATACAGTAGAGAGATTGCAACAAACTTCAACCAACAAACCCTAGAACTATATAGAAAGAATTTTAGAGAGAAGGATACAGCTGAATGAACAAAATATCTAGAACTTTCGCTTTTATACTCCAGTTGAGAATATGTTACACGCAGCCCCTCCAACAATGATGCAAGATGATCGTAGCCCTTCAAACATTACACTTCAACCCTTTTACTTATTGAACCCGCACACTTATAACCCAAACAAGTAACATGCATAAATTGAGAAGCCCAACATGTTACTGAGCCCAATCAACCAATAAATAGTTAGCCCAAATGAATGATGACCGAGCCCGAATATTTCAACATCCCCCCTTCATTCATTTGGCTTAAACATGTCCATTAACCCCAGTTTTTCACAGCATATCTCATGGTGACCAACACTAAGCCCTTTAGTGAATACATCAGCAAGGTGACCTTCTGAGTCAACCTTTGTTGTAACTATAATACCATTAGCTACTTTTTCTCTCAAAAAGTGCAAATCCAACTCAAAGTGTTTCGTTCTTTCATGAAAGCGTTAGCTGCTATAGACATAGCAACTTGACTATCACAATACAACTCAACAGCAACTTGCATTCAACATTCAACTCAGTTAACAAGTTTTTTATCCACATAATCTCACAAGTTGCAGAACACATTGCCCTATACTCTGCTTCTTCAGTTGACCTGGAAACAATGCTTTGTTTCTTGCTTTTCCAAAAAACAAGACACTCACCCAGGAAAATGTAGAAACCAGTCACTAATCTCCGAGTGGACAAACATTGTGCCCAGTCAGAGTCAACAAAACTACATAAACTAAACTTGCTACTTTTCTTAAACTAAGTCCTTTACCAGGACTTTGTTTTAAATACCTTAACAACCTTAAAGCCAGACTTAAATGTATTTCTTTTGGACAATGCATAAGCTAGCTTAAGAACTGAACAATGTAACTAATGTCTGGTCTGGTTATAGACAAAAAGATCAATTTACCAATCAGTTTTTGAAACCCAGAAATATCTTTAAGTAACTGTTGATTTTTATCAATTTTTGATGTGACCAAATAACTTTGTTCTATAGGGATACTAACAGGTTTACAACCTAAGTATCCAAACTCGCTTAACAGCTCTAAAGAATATTTCCTTTGACTTAGACAAACACTACCTTTATCTTACAGAACTTCAATACCTAAATAATACTTTAACAAACCCGGACCTTTGATTTGAAAACTGTCACTTAAAATTTGTTTTAAATTTTTAATTTCATCAACTGAACAACCTGTTATGACTATATCATCAACATAAACTAACAAGAAAATAGTCACACTTTCATTACACATAATGAACGATGAGTGACACATTTACTCTAAGTAAAACCAATTTTCATTAAAATAGAAGTTAGTTTTTGATTCCATTTTCTAGATGCTTGATTAAGACCATACAAGGATTTCACTAACTTACACACTTAACGCCTCGCTTTTTCGCATCCTTATTTTAGAAAATAAATATTTGTATCATAATTCAATGCGTTAAAACATAATAAAAATATATGTGTGTATATATATATATATATATATATATATATATTATTAATCGTTATTCATGTAACGCCTCGTATCTTCGTATTTCTATTTTAAAAATGTTCGTATACGTATTCTAATTTAAGAAACCTTACATTCGTATTTTAATTTCAATCTCACAATTCGAGGCGTTAATCATAATAAAATTCATATTTTATATATATTATTTTATTATTCACACAACCGATCATTTAAATACGTATTTATACGCATACCGACACAATTATACATATAAATACTTATACCACATCCCCAATACTTGAACTATACTTTTGTACTTTTTATATACTCAATTACATAATATATACTCAAGAAATACCAAGAAGTATACCAATCATCTTTCCACATCATCAATCCTCTTCCACATTCTTTAACCAATCATATTTCACCCCTTTCCACCTCCTTTCTCCACCAATCATCTTTTCAATCATCTTCCACCTTTTTTAACCAATCATTTTCACACTTTTCCACCTCCTTTCTCCACCAATCATCTTTTCAATCCTCTTCCACTTTTTTTAACCAATCATATTTCACCATTTTTCCACATCCTTTACCTATAAATACCAACCTACTTCTACCATTTTCTTCACACCATTCTTCTCTCCATCTCTCTAATTCTCTCAATTCTCTCTAAATCAAGAATTCTAAGAATTCTAAAAGGACACTAAGTGTTCCAACCACTCTTCTCTCAACCTCTCTACTTCTCTCAAATCTTCCAAGCAAGGAAGAGAACTCTAAGAATTCTAAAAGAAAACACTAAGTGTTTTAAAGGAAGCTTTGAAGCTCCAACCTCTAACTCTTCACAGAATCACCAAAGGAAACTTTGCAAAACTATGAGCATACCCGACCCTTTTTACGCTTAATATATTTTTGGGTGCAAATGTATCAAACAACAAACGCTCGTTTATACAATTGAGAATATTTGAATACTAAATCCATTGGACGCATCATCCGTTATACTTAGGATAATTATTATTTATATACCCATGCTATTCACTAAGCTTAGGTCGCTTGCGCGTGATTATTGCAACTTGTTCATACGTGCTAAATGTTGAGCTTAGATTTGTTTACACGTGTTGATTTTTACTTGTCTGTTTAAGCTGTTTGTTATACATAGGTTGTTTATATATGCTAGCTTCACGTTAATGCAAGTTGCCATGTTGGAATTGAAACAACTTTTTATATTTATATTTATATTCAAATTTGTATGCTCGCCAATACTTTTGTATTAATCCATGCTTTTAACACATGTTGCAGGAAATTTACAACGATAGGAATATAGTAGGATTGCCTAAAAACGCATTAAGCTTTAATACTTGTTATATTGTAACTTACTTTCAAACTTGTTGTATCTTGTTTCCAAATGATGTACTAAATTTATATCAATGAAATAAAAGTTTATTATTTGAATAATTGTTGTAATTGATGTAAACTTGTTCTACATTATTCAAGCCATGCAAAATCAATAAATAAATACTTGACACAAATAACGTTATGAAGTCTCTTGCAATCTCGTTTTCGTCTCATCCCGATGTTTCCGCCATCGGTTGGGGTGTGATGTAACATCCGTCCAAAACGGATTTACCAAACCCGCTCCGTTTATCAACCGAACAGACAGTCAAAAATTTCGTTGCGAATTAAATGCCCAAAATAATTTTAAACGATACATAATCGATTATTATACGGGAATATATATTTAGTTTTTGAAAAACTGTTGAAAATCGCAAAATAAAAATAAAAGGTCTCTGCCGGGTTTCGAACCCGGGTCAGTACCGGTTCAACATCAAACTTAACACACCACACACAAACCACTGCGCCACTGATATTATTTGTTAAATATTAGAATCATTTAATTGATATCGTGCCTTTCCGAATTCAAAACCGGCGCCCAAAGTTCAGTCGTCGGAAATCCCGGCAATCTCGCGAGTATTTAACGAATCCTTCCGTTATAACGTAAACAATTACTAAGACATCGGTTATAACCGACGTCTGAGTCCGCGACCAAAGTTATAACCGCCGGAGTTTTCATAACCGACGAATCCAGTCGGAAATCAGACCAAGTTCATCTCGGCTTCTCCCTATAAATTCACCCACAACCCATCGCAAACTTTTTCGCTCAAAACCACACCTTTACCGGACGTAGTTCCACTCGCCGGAATATCTCTGCTCATCGCCGGAAAACCGTTTTCCCCATTTCTGAGCCTTACTAAACCATTTGAACTTATACCGAAGTCACCCACATATTTTGTAAGCTTTCTGGAGACTCGCTGCTGCAAGACACTCGTCGCCGGAAGGAATTTCTGTCGCCGGAGTTCTGCCGGAAAACAGAGGAAAGGGAGTCGGTATACCTCACGCTTAATTTCCTTTCTTTTTACTTATATCTCATATGTATTTAATCATCAAACACTAAAGAAACCTAATTGAAACTTCGAACCGGTCAGACATCACTTCTGGTTATAACTCAGCGAAGAAGAAGAAGTCACGGAACGTATATGTATAATTAAAATCAGGATATTACTCGGGTTAGACACACAGTCCAGCGGTGGACTGTGTGCACATTAAACATACAAACGTCTCGAGTTCGAATCCGGTTTCACACACGCTGCCTTAATAAAAATGATTTTTTTTTATTAACCGAACCGGAGTCATACTGATATATGTTAAGTATATTAATAACCGGAATAATAACCAAGTTAGACACACAGTCCAGCGGTGGACTGTGTGTATGTTTATATCACAGGTCACATGTTCGAGTCCGGGCTACTGCACCGACTCGGACAATTATCTATTCTTTTTAAATAAGACAGAAAAGGAAATAACTAATTTGTGTTTAAGTATAATAAAAATCAGTAAAGTTAACAAGTTGCACACACAGTCCAGCGGTGGACTGTGTGTTAGTTTAAGCTACAGGTCCCGGGTTCGAGACCTATGGAGCGCACCGTCTGATTCAAATTAAAGTGTTTTTAAAATAAAGGATTTTATGTTTAACTTAATTAATATATATATATATAATTAAAAACAGATATATAACGGGTTAGACACGTAGCTCAGTTGGTAGAGCTGCGTGCACGCGTACGGGAGGTCTCGGGTTCGAGCCTCACCCAGCGCACTTATATTCCGCATTCGAACCGGTCAGTCAACAGTCAACGGTCAACGGTCAGAAAAAAATCAAATTTTTTTTTATTATTTTTATTTAATTATTTTAATTAAAAATCAATTAAAAATACTTAAAAATAACATTTTTAAGGTTAGAAAATAGTCTCAAACTCACAAAAATACACCCAACAATCCTACTAAAATAGATTAATAAAATCCGTTTACTTACCAAACCATAATGCGATTTATCTAGGTTAATCTCACTCGTGGTTAAAACCACTTCGCGTGCATTCAACATCATCAACCGAACGCACCTACTGTGAGTGAATCTTACAACTCCCCCTTTTAAATTACACGTTTTGGGGTGTGTCATGTGTTATAAAAAATAATTAACTTGTTTATTTAAACTTGTGCCATACCACATCATGATCTAAACTTAGATTGTTATATTGTTGTGATTACTTATTTCCTTTTGTCAAATTATATGAAACTCATTCATTAAGCCCATCAGTTCCTCGTGGGAGACGAGTTGAACAACGCGTGCCTCAAATCAAATTCATTATTGTTCATGTGTGTATCATTGAGTTTATATTGTTTGTAGTTGTGTCATTCATATTATCATGTTTATGCAATTCATTCATTAGGCCCCTCAGTTCCTCGTGAGAGACGAGTTGAGCATCGCGTGCCTCTAAATGTTCCATTATTGTTCATGTGTGTTTTATTTAATATCTTATGATTGTTGAATAAGTTTACATCTATTTTTACTCATGTTTGGTTGTGCACATATTTCATAATCAATTTAAATAAACTTGTTCAAACGTTTTCCATAGGATTCACTCGCCAACATTATGTTGATCCAAAAACCCTTTTACACATGATACAGGTGAACAGGTTGAAGCAAGGAAAACATAGGAAATGCCTTAGAAGAGAACAAAGAAGCTTAGATTGATAGTTAGAACATGTTGTAACATTTATTGTAAATTTCCATTAAATTGTATTAATGAATATGAAACGCATAATAAATGTCATGAGCTTTGATGATAACCCAATCATGCCCCGATCACCTTTTCCGCTGCGGGTCGGGGTGTGACATGTGACAGATTGGTATCAGAGCCATAACTATAGGGAATTCGGTAGAATTGCCATGTTCAACTTAGTCTATAGTTTAAGCACCAAACTTTGACCATTCTTGATTCTTGCTAAAACGCTAATTCTTCCTACTTTGCTTCTACCTCTTCTTTTGTCTTAATAATACAAAGTGTTTTTCCTAATGCATTATACTCAATACATGTTCGAAGAAACTCTTATTCCACAATCGAAATGACTCATCAAAATAGGGGTGATTCCCGCCTTTGGTGACAAATTTCAATCCGCTGTACATGGTATTTTGCGCGAAATTCACCATCGAGTCAGGAGTGATATCCATATCTTGATGAGAATTTCCATTTCATAATCTAGTTGATTTTTTATTGACGACTCGAGATTATATCTTGTTTCATTCAATAAACCACAATTTGGGGATGAAACTGTCAAGTTGGGATTGATATCCACACCTTGATGACTGGTCCCCGCTCTTCGATTTTCAATCTCGCTGAAGTTTCGTATTTTCTATCAAATTAGGGACATGTACTAACTGGAAGGGTAAAATATCGTTAATCGCCTGGCGACGAGAGTATTATACCTATTAGGCCAAATCATGTCTCCCTAATTTGAAAGGACTTACGACTCACTCTGGAATAGTCGAAGTTTCTAAAGCCCGAAACACTCCAACATTTTATCAAGCCTCTCTTTTGCGTTATCTTAACTTTTATGCAATATAATACTTATCCCCGCGTTCATTTTCGAAGTCAACATTATACTAGAATCGAATTTATGCACAACAAACTTCTCATTTATTCGAAATCCATTACCCAACAATTTAATAGGTGCATACTGAACATTATATTTTGATTTGGGATTACTGGAACATTTTTATGTGATAAACTTGTCATTTACTTCGTAAGAAGCCACACCTTAACATGTATAGCGCTTGTGTAGCGCTGTAGGAGTAGCGCCTGCCCGTATTCTTGAGGTCATGTTAAGTAAACTATTTTACACCCTCTTCGTTTCGACAATATTGGGTAGTCAACATCGCGGTACACATGGTTTGACTTGTTTATTCACATGTTTATGTGATGAACTCGTCATTAACTCTGATTAAGCCACACCTTAACATGTATAGCGCTTGTGTAACGCTATAGGAGTAGCGCACCGCCCGTATTCTTGAGGTCATGTTAAGTAAACTATTTTACACCCTCTTCATTCCGACGATGATGGGTATTCTACATTGCGGTACACGATGGTTTGACCTGTTTATTCACATGCCAGTAATGCGTTAATCTTGGTTAACTAAAATATATCATGTGTATTGTGCAAGAATGTGCATATACACACACTTATACTCATATTCATACTCTATACACTCTCATACAATCATGCTTATATGCTTAAGATTCTATACGCCACCATTCTCACTTGTAATACGTTAATAAACCCTGATCGTGACACAAAACGTAACATGGCATCGATTAGCGAAACGACGTAATATGGTATGAACATGGTGGATACGCCGCTGATACTTCCAATATATAAGTGTTACTACCATATTACCAAGGTTTCGTAAAACGTGCCATGAGAAATTCAGTGTTTCCTTGGACCTTATCGAATACAAACTTCGATCACTCGCGAGCTATTCTCGGTTATACCCAAACATACTTCGAAATGCTAACTCTTTTTAAAGTCTTCCTCTTGAATAAATTTCGGGATGAAATTTCCTAAAGTAGGGGAGACTGTAATGCCTCGTTTTTTCGCACCCTTATTTTAGAAAATAAATATTTGTATCATAATTCGTGGCGTTAAAACATAATAAAAATATACGTGTATATATATATATATTATTAATCGTTATTCGCGTAACGCCTAATATCTTCGTATTTCTATTTTAAAAATGTTCGTATACGTATTCTAATTTAAGAAACCTTACATTCGTATTTTAATTTCAATCTCACAATTCGAGGCGTTAATCATAATAAAATTCATATTTTTTATACATATTTTTTTTATTATTCACACAACCGATCATTTAAATACGTATTTATACGCATACAGACACAATTATACATATAAATACTTATACGCACATCCCCAATACTTGAATTATACTTTTATACTTTTTATATATACTCAATTACATAATATATACTCAAGAAATACCAAGTATACCAATCATCTTTCCACCTCATCAATCCTCTTCCACCTTCTTTAACCAATCATATTTCACCCTTTTCCACCTCCTTTCTCCATCAATCATCTTTTCAATCATCTTCCACCTTTTTTAACCAATCATATTTCACACTTTTCCACCTCCTTTCTCCACCAATCATCTTTTCAATCCTCTTCCACCTTTTTTAACCAATCATATTTCACACTTTTCCACATCCTTTCTCCACCAATCATCTTTTCAATCCTCTTTCACATTTTTTAACCAATCATATTTCACACTTTTCCACCTCCTTTCTCCACCAATCATCTTTTCAATCCTCTTCCACATTTTTTAACCAATCATATTTCACTTTTTAACCACCTTCTCTACCTATAAATATCCACCTCCTTCTACAATTTTCTTCACACCCCACATTCTTCTCTCCATCTCTCTAATTCTCTCAATCTCTCTAAATCAAGAATTCTAAGAATTCTAAAAGGGCACTAAGTGTTCCAACCACTCTTCTCTCAACATCTCTACTTCTCTCAAATCTTCCAAGCAAGGAGGAGAACTCTAAGAATTCTAAAAGAAAACACTAAGTGTTTTAAAGGAAGCTTTGAAGCTCCAAACTCTAACTCTTCACAGAATCACCAAAGGAAACTTTGCAAAACTGTGAGCATACTCGACCCTTTTTACGCTTAAAATATATTTTTGGGTGCAACATATATCAAACAACAAACGCTCGTTTATATAATCGAGAATATTTGAATACTAAATCCATTGGACGCATCATCCGTTATACTTAGGATAATTATTATTTGTATACCCATGCTATTCATTATGCTTAGTTCGCTTACGCGTGACTATTGCAACTTGTTCATACGTGCTAAATGTTGAGCTTAGATTTGTTTACACGTGTTGATTTTTACTTGTCTGTTTATGCTGTTTGTTATACATAGGTTGTTTATATATACTAGTTTTACGTTAATGCAAGTTGCCATGTTGGAATTGAAACAACTTTTATATTTATATTTATATTCAAACTTGTATGCTCGACAATACTTTTGTATTGATCCATGCTTTTAACACCTGTTGCAGGAAATTGACGACGAAAGGAATCTAGTAGGATTGCCTAGAAACGCATTAAGCTTTAATACTTGTTATATTGTAACTTACTTTCAAACTTGTTGTATCTTGTTTCCAAATGATGTACTAAATTTATATCAATGAACTGAAAGTTTATTATTTGAATAATTGTTGTAATTGATGTAAACTTGTTCTACATTATTTCAAGCAATGCAAAATCAATAAATAAATACTTGACACAAATAACTTATGAAGTCTCTTGCAATCTCGTTTTCGTCTCATCTCGATGTTTCCGCCATCAGTTGGGGTGTGACAAGTTTCACCTTTAGAATAATGGCCCTGAGGTAATTTCATATAGACATCGTCGGTAATAGTGCCATACATAAATGCATTATCTACATCAAGTTGGTACAATGGCCAATCATATTGAACAACCAAAGTTAAAATACACCTTACAGTGGTCATTTTAACCACATGTGAGAAGATCTCTCCAAAATCTAGACCTTCCCTTTGATTAAAGCCTTTTGCTACAAGTCTTGCTTTTAACCTATCAACTTCACCACTAGACTTGTATTTAACCCTAAATACCTACTTACAACCTATATCCTTCCTGTCAGAAGGAATATCAGCTAAAACCCAAGTGTTGTTTCTGAATAAAGCTTCCATCTCTTTATTCATTGCCTCAACCCACCTAGGATCCCTAACAGCTTCTTCATAACTACTAGGTTTAATAGTTCTATTTAAAGAAGTAATTAAACACAAATTATCAACAGATAGACAAGAATAGTTGACCATTTTTTCAATCCCGTACTTGGTTTTACTATTCATGACAAAATTTTCAAACCTTTAAGCAACACAACCTTTCTACTTGACTTTCTAATACTTAGCCTATCTCCCTCAAATAGGATTGTCTCATCATTAGAGGTTCCTATGTCCTCTGCCCTACCAGATCCACCTCTACTACTACTTTCAACCCTAGTTTCTAAGTGTTGAAAAATCATTATAATCTTTTGAAGCATCACAAGAACATGTAGGTAACTGAACCATTGCATCAAATTGTTTCCACATGGTGTTTAGTTTATGATAATATTCAGAAATTGAACTTCCATTTTGATAGATGCAATTAACTTTTTATACAAATCATAAACATAAGAACCAACTACCTTATCATAAGTTTCTTTCAGGTCTACCCAAACCTCAGAGGCAAGTTTAGAAAAAACTTGACCCAAATACAACTCCCTAGCCACAGAATTCAATAATCAAGTCAACACTACCGAATTACACCTATCCCAGTGATTACTTAGCATAGGATTATCAGTTGGTTTTTTACATTTACCATCTATAAAACCAAATTTATTTTTAGCTTCCAAGGCCAACTTCATAGCACTGACCAGACCTTATAGTTTTCAGTACCTTTAAATTTGACATTAACAATAGTAAGACTACTTGCATTAGTAGGATGTAAAAAGAGAGGATCTCCTAAACTAAGTTTACTTATCAGAGTAGCAGAAGTACCAACAACAACACCCATATTGACACAATATAGCACACAAGGAACAACACAATAAAAACACAATCAAATACCAAATCAAAAAACACCCTAAGGCGAAGTTGAGTCAGGGCCCAGATTCCAGGTTCGTCACTTATAGTGCCTGGGAAGGTCTTTACTCAGGAGCCAAAACTACTATAACTAGACAACAATAACAGGACTATACTTCAATCAGAAGAGCAACAAGATAACAACAAATCAATACAAAATCACCAAGAACAGAACAAATTGGTCCTCACTACCCCGGTATCAATAACAACTAATCAAACAGATATAACCGGTCCTCACTACCCCGACATCAACAACTAATATCAATCAAAACAAAAAGAAAGAAGAGTTAGAACATGCTTACAAAAGCGTTTAACTCCCTCCTTAGAACATATCTACTCTATAACCTTCTAGGGTTACAGAAATAGATCAGGAGACAATATTCACCAATAAACCCGGTCAGTTTGCTTTGTAGCCAACAAAGGTTACAAAGACCAACACAGGCCTTCAAGATCAACAAACAAGAACATCTCTAATATTATAAACCCTAGAAGTCCAGGCACAGGTTCTCAAGATGAGAAAACCCCAAAACAAAATACAAAAAAGAGATCAGAAATTACAACGGAAGAATCGGATCAAGAGCAATCAGCTCTGATACCATGTGGAAATGTATGAATCAACAAATACACTACGAACAACAGAAAATAGTGACAAAAAGGTGACCAAAATCTTATTAACCCAACCCAAAGATATTTGCCCCCCCCCCCAAATAAACCCTAGATCTTACAATCGTAAGATCTACAACAATACAGAATGATATAGAATACAAAGAGTCTTTTGATGATCATCAATAACACCCGATCAATCTCTCTGTAAATACAGTTAAGAGATTGCAACAAAATTCAACCAACAAACCCTAAAACTATACAGAGAGAATTTTAGAAACAACTGAATGAACAAAATATCTAGAACTTTCGCTTTTATACTCCAGTTGAGAAGATGTTACACGTAGCCCCTCCAACAATGATGCAAGATGATCGCAACCCTTCATGTCACACCCCAACCGATGGCTGAATCATCGGGGCACGGAACTAAGCGGTTCAGATTGTTCGAGAGAATCCATAACGACTATTTGAAATGACTATATTTAAGCGTTAATTTCCCATACAATCAACATACAATCATTTCATAATCATCACAAATTCAAATATTCTCAAACAATTCAAAAGTCGATAACTAATTTATTACAAGTTTTGTAAAGCAAAACCCTAAGTCCGATTTGCAGCGATAACATCCTCAACCTGTCACATACGTTAAAATACAAGTCAATACAATAAAGCAAAGGTGAGTACACAGGTGTGAGTACACAGGTTTAGTAGCATAATAATAGCGGTAAAGAGTTTACGCATAACCAACATGTGACATGTAGATAAGCGAATCTAAGTAAGCTAACAATAATGATACAAGCTAACCAACACAAATGCGAGGTGGAGTATGGGCGATACGTGTTCACAACAGCGAACACGCACGTAAAGTAAATATGCGAGCCTTAACAACCCCCGAACCAATCGGGTCTTAGTCCAAACTATGGTACTATCGTTGTAAGGGTGGTCTGCAAGTCCTCATTATTCACACATAGCAAACAAACATTCAACGATTCACGTATAACATGTGAGAGCGGTTAGCGTTTAAAAGAGTTTAGCGTTGTGTGTAGCATGTTTTGATATGATATAGAGAACGTATGTAACACCCAAAAGGGCGTTTTAAGCGAAAAGGGTTCAGTATACTCACAGTCGGTGCTCAGCGAAGAAACACGAACTGCTGTGGATTGAAGGGAGCGTCGGGATCAGCCTGTAAGCGAGAACAGAAGTGCATCAGTCTTCCGAAGTGCTGAAACGGTCGAAACGCGTAGAGGCAGTAGGAAAGTTCGGTCGAACTTGTAGTAGGATTCAAGAGGTCAGCCAACTTCGAGCGAGGTTGTACTGAGATTCTCTGGAATATACAAGTTCGGGCGAACTTGGTACCTTCTCTTCAGAAATGGGTACAAGTTCGGGCGAACTTGACAGGCTTCCTTAAAAGTTGTACAAGTTCGGGCGAAGTTGTCTGGTTTCTTGGAAATTGTACAAGTTCGAGCGAAGTTGGTCACCAATCTGGTGACAACTTCGAGCAAACTTGAACTTTTTAGAGCGAATTTGTCTGTTTTGGTCCAAAAATCTTGCTTTTTTGCGTCGTTTGCTAAGGAAATCGAGTGTCCATCCCTACAACCTTGAGCTATTGAGCAAAACATAGGCTGGAGAGGTCTTTGCGAGCGAGTTTTAGCCATTTTACAGGAACTCGGGCTAATTCGTACGAACTTGTCGGTTCGTACGAGTTAGTCCAGTTCGTGCAAGTGACTGTATCGTTCTTGTGCTTCCGGATCTGAGTTTTCTGCTTGAAACAGACGTAGATTCGAATCTATCTCAAGTATATTGTTGACAATGCCTCGTTCCACTACTTAGTGAACAAGACACACGTCAGTTAGTCCGTATTTTGTGTAAAAATCACTACTTTGAAGAGTTTTCTAGATCTAGCACTTGGTGAGTCGAAATCATCAAGATTTCTAGCTTGGAGAGCCAAGGCTATATCCAACAAACCCATTTGAGTGTAGATCTAAGCTAAAACAAGAAGTTTTATAGAAAAAGATGAAGATTTTCATAAACAGAGATGTTTTGATGAAAACGAAGGTAATCCTTGTGTAAAATCGTAGTAGAAAACGTTGTAGTTTGCATAAAACGAGGTGATTCTTAGTTGGGAAAACAACGAAATAGGGTCACGGGAGCTCTGGGGCGAACTTAGCAGCAAGGGCTGAATGAATGAGGAGCTGGATATTTGTAGGTAAAGAGGAAACAAGAGATCAGACATCATGTTCAGGCGAACTTGTCACAAGGTCGGGCGAACTTGACCTGTTTCTCTTGGTTTGGTCAAGTTTGGGCGAACCTGGCACAAGTTCGGCCGAACTTGGCCAGTTCCCCTAATTTGGAGGCAAGTTCGAGCGAACTTGGCCTCTGGGTTGAGCTTGGTTTGTTATTTGTTCATTAGGTGCTTGTTAGGTGATTGAGTTTGTATTAAATAGTTATGTTAAGCGTTTTAGCGAGGCGTTAAGCGTTACGTCATTAAATTAATGCGATTTAGTGATTTGAATCAGCAAGAGTGTTGCGATAGTGGGTATAACCATAAATCATAAAGCACACATAACACATAAGTAATATAACATAATTAACGGCGATTTGAGTTTGCGTTGAGAGTTGCGTGTATTAAGCGATTTAAATGCGATAAAATATGCGTTTCAAATAGCTTTAAACATCATAATGAATCTCAGAGTACAAAACGGGTTCGAAACTGAAACAACGGAAAATAACGGAATTCTAATAACAATCCGAAAGATTGGGTTGTTACACTTCAAATATTACACTTCAACCCTTTTACTTTCTGAACATGCACACTTATAACCCAAACAAGTAACAAGCATAAAATGAGAAGCCCAACATGTTACCGAGCCCAATCAAGCATAAAATGAGAAGCCCAACATGTTACTAAGCCCAATCAACCAATAAATAGTTAGCCCAAATGAATTGATGAGCCCAGAATATTTCAACATATATAAAGAGATTACAACAAAGATGATAATAATAAAGAATACTACTCATTGCAATATAAAACGTCACTAACTATTTATATTATAAAACAATAACTGACAAAAAATTTAAAGATAATTAAAAATCAAATAATAATAACTAGAATAGATAATTAAAAAAAACTCGATTAACACATATACAACAACTTTCCTTATTTACAAACACACTCTAAGTTCTTGATACTTGATAATTGTTCCTATTTTACTCTTTTTCTAAGTAGCTAAACTTTTGGCTTGTATTGATAACTTACCTAATAGATGGTGAGAAATCTCTATTAAGACTTGAGTTCTCTTCTACCATCAAATACATGGTTTGTAGTAACCCTAATAAGCTAGAATTCTTTAAATAGCCTTATATATATAACAAGACGATGAATATAGTCATTCGGTCATGATGAAAAATCAAGGCAACGTTATGGTTCTTTATCGGGACTAGTATTGTTTGTTGTTTGTCTCTAGGGTGTCCAAGACACTCATCTCAATTTCGTCGAAACAATCAAACCCAAAATCATGCACTCCAAAATCTTGACCATCCAATAGCCATGTAACGCAATCATCCCACGAGGCAAAGCCCCCAATATCACTATTGATGTTTTGTGCATTAATGTTTGGTAACTCCCAGCTCATTGTATCAACTAGTGGAGGCTCATCATCATCAAAGAGGTAGCTTAGCAACTTTTCATCTTCACAAAGGCTTTCAAATGATATTTCAGGTTCACCACTCAAAGTTGAACAGTTTTCATGTGGTGAAGAACTTGAGGTCTCCTCAGAGCTTCCTGTGACATTGGTGGTTTCCGCCGGTGGTGAATGGTTGTTTGTCTCCGTTTCCTGATGATCCTTTTGAAGTGGTTCATGAGTGATGGGATCAATTCCGCCTTTTATAAGTTTTTTCTTGATGTGAGTGTTCCAGTGATTTTTTATTTCGTTATCTGTTCGTCCTGGCAATCTTGCTGCGATTTTGGACCACCTAACAAGCAAAGCGATGAAAAAATTAAGTTAACCGGCCTTATGTAATATGGGAACTTAAATTTCTCTTCAACTTGTGTAGTTTTTCTTATAAAATTTGTTTGCACTTATAAATATTATAAAAGCTTTTGTACACACAAGTAACTAGAAACTATAAATGGTGTAATAAAACCTAGGATTCCTTTTGGCAGTTTATATGTAGAGATAAAGATAAGTTACTGGTGGCTTTGATGGTGTGCGGGGCACACGAGTTTTAAAAATACACTAGTATATATATATATATATATATATATTATTTTTTAAATAGTAAACACATACTAATTTCAATGTATGTTCATCTACAAATATTTTTTTATGGTTTAGAATTTAACCTATTTGACATTAGGTTTAGAATTTAGTAAGTTACTTTAAACTGGAATAATTAATTCTATATTATTATCTGTTAAAATATTTCAAAAATAGTGCTTACATATTAAATAAATACAATGAATAAACTTATCTTTGGTTGTATAATTTTTATTTAATAACGTGAAAGTTGTATCATTTTTATTTAATAACGTGAAAAATCAACGTCGATGCCCATAAAAATAATAGAACAAAATCACTGAAAAGATAAGAGTACAAAGGTAATCCTTTCCTTTATTTTAATGATTAAAAATAGGTGAAGTGTTCATTTGTTTATATTGATTTAAAATCAGACGAATAGGAGTCGGGCAATAAGAAATCTATATGTAGCTTTACTTTGAAACATGTCGGCCATAGTTTTTTTTTTGAGCAAATAAATTTTATTAATATAATTACCTAAAACTAAATTATGTTTAAACTATGATTAAATTATGTTCTGGTTTAAATCTCGTCATTTGTCTTACTTCCAATAAAAAGAAAATACTTTGATCAAGTTTCTTGATTGTAAAATATTTGTATAGACAAAAGATGGACTTTGTAAGACTCGTCCTTGTCACATGTGTTACTTGAAATTTTAGATGCATTATTTTTTAAATAAGGTAGAAGTCTAAGTTAGCACATCTCCATCGACGGAAGTCTGGGGCGGATTCAGGGGGAGTTCCTGGGTTCTCAAGAACCTCATCGGTTTGGAAATAAATGGAAAAAAATTAGTGGAAACAAAAAAATTAGTGAGAATCTATTAAAAGTAACCCCGTAGAAAAAAATTATGAATTCTCACTAACGGAAGCTCGTGTTCTGTGGTGATCAAAGAAAGAGAAGTGCTAACTTGGAGATGGACAGATGGTCTTAGTTAGTGGTTAAACAGTTTGGTAATTCTGTAAAAACCAACTTAAAACAAAAGATTCAATATTCATATATAATATTTTCCACTCATTAATAACTTTGTTAAAGGTATTGTACCAAATAATTGTGAACTAGAAGCATGATGAATTTCACCAAACTATTTACCTATTTCCAAGACGAGCATGGAGATCAATAACAAGTTGTTCTTCGGACTCGCTGAGTAGCCCACGCTTCAAGTCTGGTCGAAGATAGTTGGTCCATCGGAGACGACAACTCTTCCCACAACGGCGCAGTCCAGCGAGCTTAGGGACCGCACGCCAACAACGCTGGCCATTGGTTAAGATAAAGTTGATAAGTTTATTATCTTCTTCTGCTGTCCAAGGCCCTTTCTTCACCCCTAATTTGTCACAACATGGCTGTCTTCCCATCTTTATTCACCACAGGCAAGAAACAATAAAACACTTTATAACTTCAATGTTATCCAAAAATGCTTATAACTTATAAATCCTTCAAAACACACCCACTTTTAGTCCTTTAGATATACCACCACCAACCTATATATATAGTTCCTAGAGAGAGAGTTGGGTAGAGAGAGAGAGAGTAGTGGGTCCACCATTGATCCATGAAAGGAATAGGTGAACTGCAACTTGTTTTGGGTGGTGAGTGTTGAGGGGAAAAAGGAATGATGGTTGTAACACATACACAAAAGGCCACGTATATTTTAATTATATATGTGTATTTTGATGAATTGTGATATAATCAATGTTATTATACACCTAGTGCATTTATTACTTTTAAGGTTAGATGAAACGAAATAATAAAGTAAACTTGACGTGCATGTTGTTCACACATGGAATATATAAATAAACCGTAAAAATATATATCGCTACTAATAATAATAAAGACGTGCATGTTCTTCGAACATCGTAAAAATATATATCGCTACTATATACAAATTCATCAAGGGAAATTTACTAAGGAAAGTCAGGGATCCTACCAAATTGAAAAAAAAATGTTTTTTTATAGTGGTATTTGGAATTCGTGGTTATTACCGAGACATCCAGAAAAAAAAGTAAATCTTTATTTATCGTAAAAAATCTGACGGTTAAAAAAATTATATGAAACAAAAAACCATAAATGATTACAGTTAAGGTGGCTCAAGGGGAAGTGAAACTAAACAAAGGTTTTGGGCTTTCGCTTCCCTATGGCTTCAAATTTTTAAAAGAACGTATTATATATAAGTTTAATTTTGTTTGTTGAATATAGGTTTTGATTATAATTATACATAATATATAAATATGATATATGAATCATAGGATCTAATAAATATGATATATGAATCATAGGATCTAAAGTAGCTTTTTTTTCTTTTACGAAATAGTCGTCAATCTTTTTATCTGTATTGGGCCTAAATAATATTGAGCCGACCCTGGTCATCGAGCACTAGCTCATCCCAAGAAATCATAAAACGTAAAAGAAAAACTAAAGTTTTAATTTTCATGGGAATATTGAAATCTATTTGTTTATTCAATCTTCATTTCATATGTGACTATAACTTATAGAAATATTATCTACTTATATATATATATTATAAGAGAGAGAATCATGAGAAAACTACTTAAATATGAGAAAACTAGAAAACTAACTAAAAAAGCATAAAAAACATACAAATTTTTTTTTACAATTTTTTTTTTATAAAAAGCGCTGCTTTTTATGTATAAAAAAACTTAAAAAAAAACTTGTAGTGCACATGTGCACTATATATGTACTACACATGTGCATTATATGTATATGTTGCACATATGCATTATATGTTTTTTTTTTATTTTTTAACATTTTTATATAATATATAGCGATTTTTTATAAAAAAAAATCAAAAAAAATTGATATGCTTTTTTGGTCTTTTTAATTAGTTTTTTGGTTTTCTCATTTAAACTAGTTTTCTTATAATCCATCCCCTATTTTATAAATATAATAAAATGACAAAAAACAGTTTTTAATATCTGGCTGACTTTCACTGAAAAATTTGTCATAAAAAAATTCGTTGTAAAGCGAACATTTTTTTTCTAAATCCTAGGGTTATTTGTTTGTAAAAAGGACAACCCTATATTTTCCTTTTAAAATTGGATGAAAAGAGGGCATCCTTATAAATATTATCAAATTTATGATTATATCGTTGGTGTATGTCATACTCATGGTTGATACCCGGTAGCAAAATTATTACATACAACCAGGTTTCCGAGAGACCTTAATTACCAGGTGCATTGTCTAACGAATCTCATCTTTACTGAGGAATTACCGACAGCTTTTTATATTGGTAAAAGTCATTTGTATTTGCAGTGTAAAAATTGCGAACCACTTAACTTATTATTGATAGCCTATCGATCAATCAATGCTATTTTAGGCCTTCAGAATAACCTATACAATCGATCATCGGCCTTCCAATTAGATGATAAGAATTAGTAAGATTACTTTAAGAGAAGAATAAATAATATAATTTCTTTAAGATGATAAGAATTAGTAAGATTCTATTACCACTTAATTAATAGCAAAAGACACATGCATGCACATTGTTTATATGCCACATTATTTTTTATTTTTTTAAAGTGGAAAATTATTAACAACATATATGCACTAAAATGTTACACGTATACACCATTAAATTAACCTTAAAAATATGCATGTCATTTTAAATATGAGCAAATATCTTCGGTTTCTTCTACGAGTCACCAAGTCAAAGTAAAAGACCAGGCAGTTTGAAAAAGGGTCCACCTTGTGAACTACAATACCTAAAAATTTGATAAACTTCTAAGTCAAATTACCAATACAATTAATTTTCATCAAAGTCTAACCTATCACACCATGACATACACGTACATATATGTATGGATGTGTGTATATATAATCAGTATGACCAGTGACGGATCTAGAAAATCCGCAAAATCATAATGTTTTATAAGAAAGCCATAACGAAATCAGAAAAACGTCAAAATTTTTCAAAATTTATACTAATTTTACACTACCACCAAAGCGCCAAGCCGTAACGGGGGTTTTCGGGTTCGTTTCCGCTGTTTTAATGAAATTCTCCTTTAAAAAAATTATAATTTGGTACTGAATTAAATTTTCCCCCCATGTGGTATTTTAGAATGGAGTGAGCTAAAAAAGGTCAGATTTCCTTCGTAGAATTATACGTTCAAAGGGCCTTTGATGTTCGGGTATTAAATAGTGATATTTTGGTGTGTTTTGAGTTATGTACATATGAGTGTTTATTTGGTTTTGTAGTACTATTTATCGTGTGTGTGTCGTTTCAGGTTAAACAGTGTAAATCGATCGAGAGACGATTGCTAGAAGAAGCTGGAAGCAAAAAAAGCGAAAAAGACAAATCGTAGTTCCCCGCGCCACGCGGGGGTGTTCAAGAGGCCTGTCGCGACGAGCGGCAGGTGTCAAAGTGGGGTCAGTTTGGACAGCTCAGGCGACACGCGACGGAGGCTGAGTACTCTCCCGCGACACGCGGGAGAGGCCAATTGCGGGAAAGTATATATAGTGATGTTTATCAGGTTATAGGGGTTGTTGAATAACCTAGCAACCGATTTACGAACTCAGCAATCATTAGAGGCGATTCAGCAAAGGTTTTCACTCCGTTCAAGCTATTTTCATGCCAGATCAAATCCAAATCATTATTGAAGCTATGATGAATACCATGAGCGGCTTAGCTCTTCGTAACTTTCCCCTGATGAACTTTTATTGCGTTTTGCATTGAACTTTATTTATTCGTTGTGACTGGTACAGCTTGACCACTTGTGTTGAATTATTGGTAAACGTTTCTTGTGTTTGAATTATTTGTCGTTTATTAAGCGTATTGGCGATTTCTTTGCATCGTTAGCGGGTTAGTAAATTGGCAGGTAATTGATACAAACAAACGGGTTATTAGGTGGCATAGTGAATCTTAAAAACCATCCCTATTAGCTAATCAAATTTATTAATTCTGAGGCCATGTCTATGTGGTGTCCAGAATTGGTAAACAAGGTTTGATGTTAAACATGTATGGGATTCCGGGTGGAAGTTGCTTTTTCTCTCATTGATTACAACCTTGTTAATTAGTTTTAGCGTTTTTTCTAAACAATCAATCAAAATCCCCTAAGTTAAATAGTTTAGTTTTTAGTTAAAATCTTCACACTGACCACAAATTCCCCGTGGATTCGATACCCTACTTACGCTATCTACGTAGTTTAAATAGGTTTTTGATTAGCCCACGACAGCTACATCAAAATGGCGCCGTTGCAGGGGAGTTCGTGCGCTTAGTGTTAGTTTAGATTAGTCGTTTTTCTTGTTTTTCTAAAAATCATAAAACCCAAAAATATTTCTTTTTGTTTGTTATTGTTTAGTTCGGTATCACACGCAATTTTCTTGTTTGCTTGTGTGCAGGTGATTCAATTGCATGCATACCAGGTTTTCAGGAAAGTCTTCACCACTGCTTTTCGACCCATAAATTGAGAAGACTTCTAGGCAAAATCTGCTCCTGAGATCAGCCTTAAAGGGAAAAGCAACAATTCTGAATATGGACCCACCAGAAACATAATCAACCCCACAACAACAAACATCACACCAAGAGCCTGTTACTGAGATGCCACCAATGCCACCTCCCCGTACCCAACTTAAACTCAACCACAACAAACTTCACCAATGCACCACTATCCAGTTCCACCACCCAACCAACAGCTGCTTCAACTGGAGATTTCCACATTATTGGGGCATCAAGTTACCTGTTAGAGAGCCAAATACCATCACAGCCAAATCCGTTGCGGGCCGTGAATCAGCCAAATTTAGTTCCACACCCGAACCGGTCGGGTGTGATGTATGAGCCGTGAAAACAGAGAAAGAACTGGAACTTCGGAATGGATAGGGAGATGAAGTATGGGGTACGAATGAAGGGTACATGGGTTATCAAGGAGGTATGCAGAATCAGGAAATCAACGGACTCAACTATTTCAGCAGAGACAGCCACAGAGGGGGAAGGATACTACACCCCACCACAGTTCAGGGGGAGAGAACACCGGTAGCTCCACGATATCCACAGAGGGATCCTAGATTTCCGGATCCCAACATTAGAGGAGTTGAGAGTCACTTCCGCCCATAAATTGTGGAACACTCTTCACTAATTGTTATGCCGGTTGCACAAAGTAACGTGGATAGATCGTTTGAAGCAAAACCACATATTTTGAACATACTTCCTACTTTTCATGGAAAGCTACAGAGGAGCATTATGCACATATGCGGAGTTCGAGGCGGTGTGTAGTATGATTGGGGGACATGGGTTCACGCCGGATCAGGTAAAGTTGGTTTTATTTCAGTTTTCATTAAAGGATTTGACACGCGTCTGGTTTGTATCTTTGCCCTATGCGAGTATCCACACTTGGCAAGAGATGCAACAACAAATTTTGGAGGAATATTACATTAGAGAATTTCAGCAACTTCCGGGTGAGTTGTTGTATGAGTCGTGGAAGCGGTTTAACCAGTTGCTTCGAAATTGCCCTCATCATGGTATTCCAAGATGGGAGTTAATTACTGCTTTTCTTGATGGGTTTGTCTAATGAGGATAGACGTGATATTAAGGCCACAACCGGTAGAACTTTCTTGAGGAATCACGTGGATGTGGATTGGGATTACTTGGAGATCAGTGCAGCGGATTCAAAAAGATAAGCACAAGCCGATCGCACAAAGAAGTACTCAATTTCATCGTCAACCAGTGTAGGTACTTCTTCTACATCTAGAGTGGCTCAGTTGGAAAGGGGAAAAGAGGAGTTGGAAAAGCAGCTAGCGAAATTTAAAGGTCTAGACAGTGGTAGAGATGCATTGCATGCGGCACAAACCATCCTGGTCTGTGGTAGTTGTAACGACTTGGGCCATACTTCGAATGAGTGCCGGGTACATTTGTCGCAGCGGGGGAGGATGTTAACATGGTTTACGGTGAACAAAAGAATTATGATATGAATACTAATACATATCATCCAGGTTTGCGTAATCACCCAAATTTTAGATACGGTAATACTACTAACCAGTTGAATCCTAATTTTCAGGTACCAAATCAAGGAAGTCAACCGTATCAGACCGTCAAGCAAATTACAACTCAAACTACAATCAGGGGAATTACAATCGAGGGAATCAAAGGAATTTTCCAAGGCCAAGAGCAGAACAAGGCAAGCAACAACAACGAAGTATCCAATGGAGAGATTATGGAGCTCTTAAAGCAAATCAAGAAGGACCAAGAGTTGCAAGCCAAGTCGCATCAAGCTTTGGAAAAGCAAGTAGCTCAGTTGGCAGTTGAAGTGGCGAATGGAAGGAATGATACGGGCCGGTTGCCCAGTGACACCACGAAGAACCCCCCAACATCAAGGGAGCTCATCTAATGCCAGGATTAATCAGGTAAGTGTTCTTCATTCGGGGAAGGTGTATGATAACAAAGTTGGGACTCCTCCACCATTAGTTTAGGGTATTGTGGAGGAGGTTGATGAGGACCAAGAGTCCAATGCAGAAACGGAACCTGTTAACCCTACAAAAATTCAAAAAGAAAATATTCAAGAAAAAGAGAATAGGATGATAACAACTAACCCGGGTGATACAAGGGAAAGGGGTACGGAGGTAATACCGACCCGTTTCCTAAGGCTTTAATCAATCCGGAGACAAAAGTGATAAATAAACGGGGCCCACAACAAGATGAGATGTGGGAAGTTTTTAAACAAGTGAAAATAAATCTCCCGCTTTTAGATGCCATTAAACAGGTTCCAGCATATGCCAAGTATTTGAAGGAGTTGTGTACCAAAAACGGCACAATAAATTTCCAAAGAAAATTGCTTTAACCGAAAAAGTGAGTGCCATTTTGTCGGGTGACCTCCCACCGAAGCTTAGAGATCCCGGTGCCCCTTTAATACCCATTCAAGTGGGTGATTTTAAGATGAGTCGGGCATTGTTGGACTTGGGAGCTAGTGTTAGCATTTTACCGGGGAGTTTATATGATCAATACGATTTTGGACCCTTGAAGCAAGCCGACACCATCGTGGTGTTGGCCGATTTGACGTTAAAACTACCCCGGGGGATCTTGCGTGATGTCATAGTTAAGGTAGAGGAATTCTATTACCCGGTTGACTTTTTGGTTCTTGATTATGTGCAAATTGAAAACACTAAACAACCTAATGTCATACTTGGTAGACCGTTTTTAGAAACTGCCAACGCATTAATTGATTGTAGGAATGGTACGGTCGACATCACGTTTGGTAATCGTAAGGTTCGTTTAAATGCTTTTCCTCGTGCATCTGATTCTCTAGTCAATGATGAATGCTTCATGGCAGACATTATTGATGGGTGTCACCCTCACGAGAGTGGGGATGTCGCTATAGAGATGGGGTGTCAGCCCAGTGGCCAGCCTCACCCATTCCAAAAGGGAGGACGCGGTTCGATTCCAGCTCAGCCCGAATAATCCTGCTGGGTAGTAACCGCCAGGCAGCTATGGGCTAAGCTAGCTTGGGGAGGGAGAACCCTCCGCGGTCAGGGGTACCGTGCATTTACCCTTTTTTTTGGGAGTTAGCAGAAGTTGAGCTGGAGTTGGAATATGCGGAAAAAGAGTTAGAGGTGATGGCGGCTAGGGAATTGAGGCCGAGTTGGACACATCAAGTTGAGAACTTACCGGATCAGATTGACACTCTACTAAAGCCGTCACTTGAATCACCTCCGCAAGTCGAGTTGAAGACTTTGCCAAAGCATAAGAAATATGCTTTCGTAGGTGAAAACAATACTTTACCTGTAATTATTGCTTCTAACTTAACACTTGAACAGGAAAAAGCATTGATGGAAGTGTTGGTAGCCAACCGGGCTGCAATTGGCTGGACTATTGCGGATCTTAAGGGGATCAGTCCATCCATTATCATGCATAAGATCATTACCGAGGAGGGATCCAAACCAGCTCGAGATCAGCAGCGAAGGCTGAACCCGAACATACGGGAAATTGTGAAGAAGGAAGTTTTGAAGTGGTTGGATGCCGGGATTATCTACCCTATCTCGAACAGTACTTGGGTGAGTCCAACTCGGACGGTGCCCAAGAAGGCGGGCATCCAGATTGTTCTTGGTGATGATGGTAAGGAAGTACCCACCCGGCCGGTAACCGGGTGGAGGATTTGTATTGATTATAGAAAATTAAATGCAGCTACTTCAAAGGACCACTTTCCACTACCAGTTATTGATCACATTGTGGAAAAGCTCGCAGGTCAGAAATTTTACTGTTTTCTTGATGGTTACTCAGGTTATAATCAAATTGCGATTCACCCTGACGATCAACAAAAGACCACGTTTACCTGTCCGTATGGTACTTTTGCATTTAGGCGAATGCCATTCGGATTGTGTAATGCCCCGGCCACCTTCCAAAGGTGTATGATGAGTATCTTTTCAGATATGGTCGGGGAGTCTTTGGAGATTTTCATGGATGATTCCTCGATTTTGGCACATCTTTCGAGGCATGTTTGGCGCAATTAACCCGTGTGCTAAAAAGATGTGTTGAAACAAACCTGGTACTAAGTTGGGAAAAGAGTCACTTTATGGTACAGGAGGGCATAGTGTTGGGACATGTGGTCTGAAGTAAGGGGATTGAAGTTGACCATGCTAAAATCAAAGTGATTTCCACACTACCACCACCCACGAGTGTCAAGCGCGTTCGTTCTTTTCTTGGACATGCAGGTTTTTACAGACGGTTCATTAAAAACTTTTCAGTAATCACTAAACCGTTATGTAATCTTTTGTTGAAAGATGTTCCATTTGTGTTTGATAAACATTGTAAGAAATCTTTTGAAACACTGAAACAAAAGTTAGTTGAGGCACCTATACTACAATCCCCTGATTGGTCACTTCCGTTTGAGATAATGTGTGATGCTAGTGACTAGGGAGTGGTGCAGTGTTGGGACAGAGAGTGGACAAGAAACCGGTGGCGATATACTATGCAAGCAAGACGCTTGCAAATGCCCAGCTGAATTACACCACCACGGAAAGGAGCTTCTAGCTGTTATCTATGCTTTAGACAAATTTCGTTCTTATATTTGTGGTAGTAAAGTAATTATGTTTTCTGATCATTCGGCTATCAGGTACCTCATGGAGAAGAAGGATGCTAAGCCACGGCTTATCAGGTGGATCCTTTTATTGCAGGAATTCGACTTGGAGATTCGTGATAAGAAAGGAAGTGAGAATGTGGTGGCGGACCACCTATCGCGAGTAGTGAATGAGACGGAAGGACCATAGAATGATATCTTGGAGACTTTTCCCGATGAGCATTTTTAGCTGTTGTACTCAACCTTGGTTTGCTAATTTTGCTAACTATGCTCATTCAGGTATCATACCGGAACATCGGTCGAGACCAAGGAAAGCACACTTTTTATCACAGGCAAAACAGTACATATGGGACGAGCCCAACATGTTTAAAGTGGGTGCTGATCAGATCATCCACAAGTGTGTGGAGGATGGCGAAATTCCTTCAGTCTTATCTTTGGTGCACGAGTCTGCATGTGGAGGACACTTTAGTGGACAGAAAACGGCACGCAAAGTGCTATCTTGTGGGCTATATTGGCCTACGGTGTTCAGGGACTCGTTTGAATATGCTAAAAGTTATTTGCGATGTCAACAGATGGGTAGCATTTCGAAGCGGGATGAGATGCCCATGCCGCCAACCTTGTTGTCGATATTTTCGACGTATGGGGCATTGACTTTATGGGTCCATTCCCAAATTCGTTTGGTAACTTATACATCTTGGTAGCAGTGGATTATGTTTCTAAATGGGTCGAAGCCATTGCCACCAAAACCAATGACCATAAGGTAGTTTTCAAGTTCGTTCAATCGAACATTTTTTCTAGATGCGGTGTCCCTCGTGTGATCATCAGTGATGGGGGATCCCATTTCAAAATTTTCAACTTTGGCAAACTCCTTAAAGGATATGGTGTTGACCATCGAATTTCCACTCCGTACCATCCTCAGACGAGGGGGCAAGTCGAGGTTTTAAACCAGCAAATTAAAGAAATTTTACAAAAAACCGTACGAGCTTACCGTAAGGATTGCTCCAATAAATTGGAGGACGCTTTGTGGGCGTATCGTACGGCGTACAAAACGCCGATTGGAACAACACTGTATCACTTGGTCTACGGGAAAGGGTGTCACTTACCGGTAGAAATTGCACACCGTGCATTTTGGGCGGTTAAACAGGTCAATACTGACTATGATACTGTAGGAAAAGGAGAGACAGTTGACATTGAGCAAGCTTGAAGAGATTCGGAAAGAGGCATATGACTGCGCTGGCAGCATATAAGGACAAGATGAAAAAGGTGCATGACGCGAAGATAAAGCCAAAAGTGTTTGAAGTCGGTCAGATGGTGTGGTTGTACAACTCCAGGTTGAAGCTTTTCCCTGGAAAGCTAAAGAGTAAGTGGATAGGTCCTTACCGTGTAACTAAAGTGGGAACGCATGGAGATGTGGAGATAGAGGACTATGATGATCACATTAGGCAAACATTGAATGGGCATCGACTGAAGCCGTATTACAATGCAAAAGAGATCAATGGTCCGGGTAAGAATGTGGAGGTGCTATTTGTGAGCACCATTCGTGCATATGAGGAATAATCCACAGGTACGATCTGGCTGAAGATCTAAAACTTAGCGCTCTTAGGAGGCAGCCTAAGGTTTGTACTTTTCTTTTTGCGTTTTTAGTTGATTAGTTGTTTTTATGCGTTTAATGATTTCACCATGCTTTTGTTCAAGTGTGGGGAAGTTTGAAGAGGTTTGGGTAAGCTCTATGTGCAATTAAGGGCAATGCACATTTGTTTCGGGGGTAGAATCATGAATTTTAAAGCCCGAAAAGGTGTTTTTCGGTAAATTATGCATGTTTTTTCGGTAGTTTTTTTGGGTGTTTTCGGAGTGTCGCATGAATATGAGATGGTTCAGAAAAGAAAATTCATGAAGGAAGGAGCCCAGGTAAGTGATTTGTGAGAAGTGTTCATAAAATTTCGTTTGGGGGGTAAGGGAGTTGAAAAAATTGAAAAACCAAAATTTTTTCTAAGGCATGAAGTCTAAAAAATTGGCAAACTTACTGGAAATTGGTCTCCCAGGAGTCACGCGACAGAGGACTAGGATCCTCCGGCGACACGCCAGGAGGCCAAGTCAACCGGTCAAAATTACCCTTCCCCGCGACACGCGAGGGAAGCCTGGATGTTGTCGCGACGCGCGGGAGCGTCTCTCTGCAGATCTGCATATTAAATCGTGAAACAGCCATTTTTTTGTCACAACGTCCTTTATCAAACCCCCCTTCTCCCACATGAACCCTAACCGCAAAACCCCATTAATCCACCTCAAATCCACCCAATTTCACCACAAATCTTCACCCAGATCTTCCATATATCCATCCTACAACCCGATTCCACCACCACCATTGCCGGATTTGCAACTTCCGGTCACCATCTCCGGTCAAGCTTGGAACTTTTGTCATGGTTTTGATATTTTTCAAGTCTTATCACGAATCAGGTATGAAAGCTTTAAGTTTTACATGTTTTATTGGTTATTTATGCTTGATTGTTGAGTTGAGATGCATGTTATATGTGGGTTGTTATGTTGATGGTGTTTAAGAGTGTTATGAGTAGGATGATGATGTTTTGGTTCTAGAACTAGATTGGATGTGAGGAAAGATTGGATTTTAGGGCTTAAACGTAGTTGTATGAGGTGCTTGGTGTCAAAACATTGTAGGTGGGTTGTTCATGAGCTGTAGGTTTGGATTGAATGCGGTTAAGTTGCTAGAATGAACAAGGAATTGTTGATGATTGAGTGCAGAGGTTGTGTTTGGGGATTAAGGTTGAATGCAAACGGAAGGTTAAAGTTAAGAGTGATGCATCTAGATAAAAGTGGAAAGTCTAAGGGCAAATTTAAATTTAGGATAGGAAGGAGTTTTGCGTTAAATGATGTAATAATTATTATGTTATTTGTTAGATATATCTTTTCGAAAATATTATATAATTTTATGCGTTTGCATAAGCACATGTTAACACTTAACAAAGAAGTTTTTGAATTTCGTTTGGTTCATTTGTACTCAATCTCCATTCGAACGGGTCAACCGGATCATATAAGTGACATGTGTTAGTGAATTTTCGATGGTTATTGGGGCTATGCATTTGTATCCGCGAATGAAATGCTATACAGGATACAAGTGTCATTGGCAAGTTACTAATTCTTTTGTGTTGTTTTTGGTGTGATTTAGAATGTCAGGTGAAGGATTAAAGCAAGCAGGTTCGAGGAAGAGGAAGAAGATCCGAGTTCAGTTAGATATAATGGGCCGGAGGAGCTCCTAATGCCAGAAACACCATAATTCCATTGGCACAAAGGGTTTTGAGGGATCAATTGGATTATGAGATTGGTAGTGCTGAGTTGAGAGGCGTGAAAAGTTTTGTCGTATGAAGTTGTATAAACATCGCACTTTTAACTGGGGGAATTAGATGCTATGGGTCAGAAGACAAAGGATGGAGGAATTTCTTGGTCCTCGTTGGTTGTTGGCATTGAGATGTGATGAACCACAGTATGCTGAGCTGACGGTAGAGTTTCATTCTACCATTAGGTATGACGCAGATAAGTATTTGAGCGGATTCCTTGTCATTCAGTTTGGGTAGGCAGCGTTATGTGTGGAGTGTTGAACAGTTTGCTAGGGCCCTGGGTTTTATGGGCCGAATGAGAGGTTCCACAGGCATGGAGGGGCCCGACTAAGAAGCGAGAGTATAGGCATGAATGGATTATGGAGTCTGAGTTGAAGAATTTTTGGGGAACCATGCGGATACTGTGTGGTCGAGTATGCTATTGATCATCGATTAGGGACCCGTTTCTGAGGTATGTGCATAGGATTTTGGCGTGTACATTGGTTGCTAGGAAGAGTGGACTGATAAGGTGAACATGACGGATTTTTTTTGCGTTTATTGTTTGGTGACGAGGAAGGAAGCCAACTTGGCTACAGTGTTGTTATCCAGTTTCTTAAGGGTAGGAGGTCAGGTGCTGATACGCAGTTGGAGTTGGGCCTATATTACTAGGTTGGCGATGCATTGTGATGCTTTTGTTCGGTATCCTGAGATACACCTCACCGGTATGGGTTCAAGTGTGACATGAGCGTTATTGAGTGGGATGAACCGCTTCGTTGGAACCAGTTAAGGTTGGACCGCAGGCATTACCACCGGGAGGTACTCCAGCAGCTGAGGCTATGGAAGCCGGGTCTCGCACACATCATCAGGCGTTGTTCCTAGGATTGAGCGACGAGACCACAGTATCCATTGAGGCCACCGAGGCCAGATCCGTCTGACATTGGAGAATGTGTATGATACTATGGTTGATGGGTTTGAGATGCAGACGAGCATGCTTCGGTACATGTGGAGCAGCAGCACATAGGCATCCTGTTGGTTTCCACCGCTAGCCAGGATGGGGAGCTCCGCAGGGTGGCGGTGATGTGCAGATGGCGATGAGCCGGCTGGATGGCGGTGAGACGAGGAGGAGTAGATGCTTGGTATGACAGTCGCCAGTAATTTTGGGTTATGATGTACTTTTCCTTTATTTTGTTTTGATTATTCGTGATACTAACTCTTATGTGGGAATTGTACGGGGTTAACCAGGTTGGCGTATTTATATATGTTATGTTTGTTATGGTTGTGTTGATGTGATAGAATATGCGTGGTTGGTGCGTATGTGTGTTGTGTGAAAATGTGGGCGAGAATGTTGGAAATGAGACATGGAACTAGACAGATGCAGAGCAGGAAGCAATTCAGGGGAGTTTGTTCCATTTTGCTGTTTTATTTTGTTATTATTTCGTTTGTTATTATTTTTGTTAGTTTCCGCTCCATTGAGGACAATGCAGGAATTAAGTGTGGGAGGGGAAATTAGCGTTTAGTTTAGCGTTTAAGTTTAGTGTCGTAGTGGTCATATTAAAAAAAAATAAATAAAAAACTTGAAAAAATTAGATAAGAATGTAACCGTTGAAAGGTTTTTGCATAAAATGGAAGATGATAGGTATAGTCAGATTATTAGCACTCGATTATTATAGATATGAGATAAATAATGGTCGGTCATACGTATAATTCGGGATGTGTGGGTAGGCCCAGCCAGTTGAAGGGTTTCTTTGAAACGGTATAATATATTTAAAAGTAGTAGTCTAGTGGGTGCCTGCCTTAGTAGCTATAGCGAAACTGAAACTATAGAGAGCACAAGAGGTACGTTATAAATAAAAAGCTTATAAATTTTTCCGATTAAATTGGCACATCTGTTTCTTTTTGTGAAACCAAATCCGAAATAAGGTGGCGCCGGAAAAAAAATCATTCCATCAATCCATCTGAGCTACATGAAAAAGAAAAAAAATAGAAAACGAAGCCTATGGTATTGCCGCGGAGATAGCGACTCATGCTGTACATACCCTCTAGGTGGAGTTATAAGAAAATATGTGAAGTTTATGGCATTAATCGCGGGGATGGTGACTCATGCGAGGTATGTCCGCTAAACTGATCGTACACAAAAGCATGTAGAGCTCACAATATCATCCATCTATCCATCATAAAAATTTAATCGGAATAATATAACAGTTTTTTATATAAAACGGTAGATTATGAATCTTTTAATCTTATGGGCTGGAAGTGGGAATAGGCGGAGTTGTAGTCTCTTGGGAGTGGGGTACATAGATAACTATAATCACTTGAACTTAAATGGATCATGGAAAAGGGCTTGAAGCTGGCGGTTGGGTATAAGTGGACAATATACCTGCAATCATGATTAGCGTATGGTTGGACTGATAAATAAAGTAATTGAATATTTTGAGTGCTGATGTGTTAGATTATGATTCCATTGCAAACAACTTTTTTGGGGACGGAAAAAGATAAGTGTGGGGATGTGATGTTCGGGTATTAAATAGTGATATTCTGGTGTGTTTTGAGTTGAGTTATGTACATATGAGTGTTTATTTGGTTTTGTAGTACTATTTATCGTGTGTGTGTCATTTCAGGTTAAACAGTGTAAATCAATCGAGAAACGATTGCTGGAAGAAGCTGGAAGCAGGAAAAGCGAAAAAGACAAATGGTAGTCCCCCGCGCCACGCGGGGGTGTTCAAAAGGCCTGTCGCGGCGCGTGGCAGGTGTCAAAGTAAGGTCAGTTTGGACAGCTCAGGCGACACGCGACGGAGGCTGAGCAATCTCCCGTGACGCGTGGGAGAGGCCAATTGCGGGACAGTATATAAAGTGATGTTTATCAGATTTTAGGGGTTGTTGAATAACCTAGCAGCCGATTTACGAAATCAACAGTCCTTAGAGGCGATCCAGCAAAGGTTTTCACTCCATTCAAGCTATTCTTTCATGCCAGATCAAATCCAAATCATTATTGAAGCTATGATGAATACCATGAGCGGCTAAGCTCTTCAAAATTTTCGCCCGGATGAACTTTTACTGCGTTTTGCATTGAACTTTATTTATTTATTCGTTGTGACTGGTACAGCTTGACCACTTGTGTTGAATTATTGGTAAACGTTTCTTGTGTTTGAATTATTTGTCGTTTATTAAGTGTATTGGCGATTTCCTTGCATCGTTAGTGTGTTGGTAAATTGGCGAGTAATTGATACAAACAAACGGGTTATTAGGTGGCATAGTGAATCTTAAAAACTATCCCTATTTGTAACAACTCTCCAAAATACCCTAAAACAATCCATAATCGAAGCCCCAGATACACGCAGCGAGACCCGATGCTAAAAGCGAAAAATATTTAGCAGGACATCCAAGGCGACACGCGCCAGAAACCATGGCCTCTCCCGCGAAGCGCGGGAGAGTACCAGGACACGTGGCTTCTGAACGCGACGTCTGGCGAAGCTATGCATCCAACGTAGCCTGTCTAGGCCAAATAGGCTGCCCAGGCGCGTCGCGAGGGAGTCCCCAGATCCTGGAGCGACGCGTGGGAGAAGCCCATCTGACCTATAAGAAGGCAGCTGTGGGACTGAAGTCTGCGCTCATTTTCGATCGTAAAAATCGTTCGAATACCCTCTGTATCTTTGTTTCTTTGCCCGATACCCCCCTAAACCCCTAAACCTGCGAAGCATTGCCCTGTTGTAAGTGTTTAACCCTAATTACTGATTCGATACGTTGCCCGATTGATCTAAAACCCAGAAACGAATGCCAAAGTAATGCCCGTTAATAAGGCTATGCTTTGTTAACTACGTTGGGATTTTGTCTCGGGAAGTATCTTTCATGTTAAGTTGGGTTATTACACTAACACATGTTGCATTATAATTTTATTAGGAAACCATAAATAGCACCAGGAAGCTCTAAAGTTAAAAATCTAAATCTACAAAGTGAGTCATTCTCTCTTTTTACCAAATTGTTTTACAAAACCTAAATGTTTTCGAGTTGTATTTACAGTGATTAAGTTTTTGCTAATCTGCAATTACTGCCACTATTGGACAAAGAGTTAGCCAATAGTGGAATGACCACAGTCATTGTAACTGCCAACGTGACAAATACTGATTGAGTTTTTGTTAGATAAAAGCAATGTAATTACCCTTGATACTGTGAAATATAACCATGTGTCTTTTTATATAAACGAATGAACTCACCAGTATTTTTAACTGACCAAAATGTTTTTAAAACGCGTTTCAGGTAACTTGCTGTGAAAATCATAGAAGCCAGCTATGCAGCACTGAAGGCTTAAATAAAGTGGCTATGATTACCTGAATAAATGAAGAACTTATATTTTTATTAATTAGGGTTTATCCCTATAAAACATTATAATGGAATATAGGTTTATCCCATTTGTTTAATATTAAAACTCTGGTGTTTGATAAACTCTGAATTTATTTTCCTAACATCGATCCTGATGATAATTTCCGCTGCGAATTTAATAAACACCGGTACCACTTGACTGTCTCGCGGAAACCGCTCCCAGGGTAGGGGTCGGGGCTGTGACAGAAGGTGGTATCAGAGCCACTGGTTTAAGCTATTTAGGTGTTCCTCTAATACCTAAACTTAAACACTAATGATAGGAATTTTGTGTAAATAACTTATTTGTTATATCTGTAAAAATAAAATTCAAAATATTTAATTTAATTTCTTTGTTATTTTAACAATTTATAAGTTCGCAGCATGAGTGATAAAAGTTTTTCTCCACATGGCTGATTCGGAAATGGAGGAAGGACCCTCTGGAGCCACCTCACGATACGAAGCCGAAACTAAAGGATCTTTTGTTTTCCGAGCCAAATCAACTGAAACTTTTCCACCAAAGAAACGTGGATGGTTTAATAAAGAGAAAAAGGAAAAACGAAGGAAAAAAGAAAAACCAAGAAGCAACTATAACCCTACCAGAAGGACCAGCTCAGATAAATGTTACCACCCCACTATGGGAAGAATTGGATCGGAGACTAGCAAATTGTGATCTTTTCCAACCAACAGAAAACCAGCTAAACCTGAGTTTGCTAGCAAACCCTGAACCACCATTTCCACTATTTCAACCAGAGCAGCCAATAGCACCCATACCAATGTACCCAGAACCTAACCTAGTAAACGAACAACTAATACCCGCATTCGACCCGGAGGAAATCCCTAGGTTTCCTGCACCAGCACCAAATGCCCTGGAACAGTGGATGTCAAATGATTGGGCATTCCAAAATTTAATAAATGATCCATATTTTCCACCAATAGGACCTGAACCCTAGATGCACCCACTAATGGACCCTGACCGCGTAGCAGAACTTCATCACTATGGGGAAGAACTTATAAACGAAGGAACCCGAATACGCACCATAGGGGAGAACCTCGTCTGGAAGTACGACGAGAGGGATGGGCACTTCTGGAAAACGACAACCCTAATATAATATATATATATTATATTTTGAAAAAAAACCGATATGTAAGATATATAATACATAATATAAATGTCATATATATATATACACGTAACGACGCATAATGTAAAATATCGACTTATATAATAGCTTGTACTGATGCATATATATATATATATATATATATGTATAAAAAGAGTAGAAAGTCGCAATGTTCGACGATTTTGATCAAATGTGTTTGAATATTTGTTTATCTTTATTTTTCTTTCTGTGATATTAATATTGAATAATGTTTGCAATTCAGATGTCGAATGAAGTTAATCAGGGAGTCCGGAATAATAATGATAACGGAAATCACGTGGATAAAAGTGCTATAGAACATATAGTAGCTCAAGGAATAATTGATGCCATGCCATTTATTATTAATGATATTAAGAATCCTGCGCTTGAAAACAACAGTAATACTATAGGCAGTAAACGTACTCACCCTGAACCTAGTCTCAGCGTCAATGGAGATAACAGCATCTTGTCAAAGCTCCATCTCCTAAACGAAAGAAAACCATCGCTTATGGTTGTTCTTATAAATAATTCTTGTCCTGCAAACCAATTGAATTCTCTGGTAATGAAGGAGCCATTGCAGCTTTGCGCTGGCTAGAAAAGTCTGAAGCAGTATTAACTATTAGTAAATGTGCTAAAGAAGATAAGATAATGTATGCTTCCAATCTTTTCAAAGACGAAGCATTGGAATGGTGGAATACCATTCTTCAGTCAAAAGGGAGTAACAAGGTCTATAATATGGGATGGAATAATTTCAAGGATATAGTTGAAAGGAAATTTTGTCCTCCTCACGAGAAGGAACAGAAAGCTAACAAATTCCTAAACCATAAAATGATTGGGGTAAATTATCGTGAATTTACTACCAAATTCTTTGAATATGCAAGAATAGTACCTGCCCTAGCGTTGCAAGAACCGGTATTAATTTCTCGTTATATATGGGGATTGATTAGCGAAATTCGAGACATAGTCAAAGCAGCTAGACCACAAACAATTGAAGAGGCAGTAGAGCTTGCCAACACTCTGAAGGATGGACTGATCCGCACAAGGGAAAAAAATCAGAAAAAGGGACTTAGCCCAGAAGATTACCCAGGAACTACGTTCTGATAATTCCTATCGTAAGAAGGGAGCAGGTTCATCCTCTTCACCTTTATGTCAGTTTTGTAAAAGAAGGCATTCAAAGAAATGTACCAGGTATTGCAATTTCTGCAAACTATCGGGACATAGGGAAGAAGAATGTAGAAGGAAAATGAACACTAAAGTATGCTTCAATTGCGGAGAAACATGTCATATCCGACCAAACTGCCCTAAACTAGCCCCGGCAACCAACAACAAGGCCAAGACAACTGAAGGACCTAAGAGGACCGCTAGAGCCTTCGTACTGACAGACAAAGAAGCCGAGTTGATTCCCGATGTGATTACCGGTACGTTCCTAGTTCATGATGTCTATGCTAAAGTATTATTTGACTCTGGCGCAAACCAAAGTTTCATAAATACTACTTTCTGTAAATTTCTCAATCAACCTATAACTAAACTTCGCCAAGTGTACACGGTGGAAACAGCAAACGGAGTGTAACATTTGTCAAAAACGGGTTTCCAAAACCCGCTCCGTTTTGTAATTGAATATCAAGTTATAAATGTCACGTTGTATATTTATGATTATTTTGGTTTTTAATGATACATAATTAATAAACAAACTAAACTATAAAAATTATATTTGATAAAAAGTGAAAACAAAATAAATAAAAAAGAAATGTTGCTGCCGGGACTCGAACCCGGGTCACGGTTCATAACTTCAATGACTTAACACACACACACATCACCACTCCGCCACTTGTTGTTTTCTGTCATCTCTAGGAAACAAATAACCTTTATACTCAAACTCGGTTAAAACCGGTTGCGCCAATTGAGAAACGGAAATCGGCAACTCAATCGTCAAATCGTTTGTTTACTCGCACATTCAGGTTATAACCGATGCACCGACGTTTTCTCATCAATTCAGATTGAATGAACGTTAAATTGTCATCATCATCGGTTTTTATAACCGAAACTAATCAAGTCCTAATTACTTCAACTCAAGACCCCTCTCGCGACTCAGAAACATTATACCAACATTCCATTTCAGTTTCGTCACACTTTCAGTTCGTCAGAACGTTTAAATCAACTCGCCGGAATTTTCTGCAAGATTCGCCGGAAAACCGTATTCATCCTCAAACGGTAAATCTTTCAATTACATTGTAGTTCAACAATTGTTAGGCTATTTCTAACTTAAACCTTTCAATTGAAATCGAATTCAGGCCCTGTATTCAGCTAATTTCAGTTCGCTGGAAAAATTCTGAAAATCTCTATATTCATCTGAGAATCGGTAAGGGCATTCAAACCCTCTGTTAACATTTTCTGATCACTTCAATTTCACGATTAGCTAATAAAAACGGTTAATTGTCTTGTTCAGTTGAAGAGCATAAAAACAGGGACCGACACATTGCCGGAATTCTGAAATAAACCGTTCATCGGTATGTTCACCTCTAATTACCGTCTCTGCCATTTCATTTTAGCCTTAAGAATGTTTGTTAATCATAAAAACAAGGAACGGATTAGTGAATCAGTTGACTGTAATCAGAATGTAGAAGACGAAGTTAGTTAAGTTATAAGTTTAATTAAAATCAGTAATATGAACGGGTTAGACACACAGTCCAGCGGTGGACTGTGTGCAAAACATAGTCGCATGTCACAAGTTCGATTCCTGATACACGCATTCCTTATGTAATAAAATGCCTTTTTATTTGAAACTAAACCGGGTTAACTCCGTTAGTTGTTAAGTATAATAAAAACCGAGTATTAATCAGGTTAGACACACAGTCCAGCGGTGGACTGTGTGCAACACTGAATTGCACGTCACGAGTTCGAAACCCGATACTAGCACCGGTTCGTTGAATTAAAATGTTTTTGAAATTAAAAGAATTTTGGTTAAACCGAATTAGTATATATATATAATTAAAAACAAGATTATTTCGGGTTAGACACGTAGCTTAGTTGGTAGAGCTGCGTGCACGCGTACGGGAGGTCTCGGGTTCGAGCCTCACCCGGCGTAAACAATTCCACTGACCGAACCGGTCAACAAGTCAACAAGTCAACGGTCAACGGTCAACGCAAAATAAACAATTTTTTTATATTTTTATTTATTTAATTTAATCTAAAAATCAATTAAAAATACTTAAAAATAACATTTTTAAGAATAGAAAATAGCCTTAAACTCACAAAAATATATCTAAAAATTTCATTAAAATCCTTAATAAAATCCACTCATTTAATATATTTTTCCGTTATTATTTAGGTTAGTATTTCTCGTTGTTCCGCTCATCCAATTCGTGCGCATCTCACCATCTCCAATCCAACGCACCCAATGTGAGTGAATCTTTACAAATTCCCCGTTTAATCACGTTTTGGGGTGTATCATGTGTCTTGATATATATATTTTATTTAAACTATTGTGCATACATCATATCATGAACATGTGTATTCAGTTTGTTTCAATTGTTGTGTGGTTATTGTTGGATGCAATTTATTATTTTCAGTACATGCAATTTCATAGGCTGCCGCTCCCCATTACATTATGAGCGTTGAGCATGTTCCCCATTTCATTATGAGCGTGAACCTGGCGTGCCCACATACGATCGGCTCCGTTTGATTGAGCCTTAATCGCACAGACATTTTCATTTTCAGTACATGCAATACGATCGGCTCCGTTTGATTGAGCCTTGATCGCACAGTTCATTTATGTTATTTATCGTATGTTGTTGGTATGTTAATGTATGCTATCATATGTTATTGTATGTTATAGTTGTGATTGCTTTTTGCCACTGCTTGATTATTTACATTTGCTCATTTATGATTATGCACAATTTTTCTTTGATAAACTAACAAGTAAATCAATAATAAATGTTTATCTAACAAGGTTCACTCGCCAACTTATGTTGACCCAAAAACCCCCATTTTTACACATGATACAGGTGAACCAGCAGCAGCTAGGAACACATAGGATTGGTCTAGAAGAATAAAATGATTTAGAGTTGGGATTGTTATGTTTGGTTTATTTTCTTTGTATTGTATGGACATGTTTGGATTATTTGGAATGTAACTTTGACTTTAATAAATATGAAACATATTAGTAAATGTCATGAGCTTTGGTGATAACCCAATTATGCCCCGACTCTTATTCCGTGCGGGTCGGGGTGTGACACGAAGATTCTGTCAATATAAGCAAAATCCTTCAGGATGGAAAGATAGAATTTTTAGGTCATAAATTCATAGCTAACCTATTACCAATGAATCTAGCCGGATTTGATGTCGTATTGGGAATGGATTGGTTAGTAGCCAATCATGCACGAATCTCGTGTGATCAAAATTCTGTTGAGATTCATACGCCAACAGGAGAAACAATCACAATCTAGGGTGACAAGCCAACAACATCTGCAAAATTTATTTCTGTGATGAAAGCTGCAAGCTACGCTCGAAAAGGAGGAATAGTATATATGATCTCTACGATCATTAGTACTAAAGGAAAAGAATTAAAAGATATTTCTGTAGTATCGGAGTTCTCAGATGTTTTCCCGGAAGAACTACCAGGATTACCACCCGACCGCGAGGTTGAATTTAGAATTCACCTAATACCAGGAACTGCACCAATTGCCAAATCCCCCTATCGTCTAGCACCAACAGAGATGCTGGAATTAAGGAAGCAACTAGACGAACTACTGGAAAAAGGTTTCATACAACCTAGCTCATCGCCTTAGGGAGCGCCGGTGTTATTCGTCAAGAAGAAGGATGGATCAATGCGCATGTGTATCGATTACCGGGAGTTGAATAAAGTCACAATCAAAAATCGGTACCCACTACCAAGAATTGATGATCTATTCGATCAACTTCAAGGAGCTCGATTCTTTTCCAAAATTGATTTACGTTCAGGATATCATCAATTGAAGTCCAAGAGGAAGACATTCCTAAGACTGCTTACCGAACTAGATATGGTCATTACGAGTTTACCGTCATGCCATTCGGTTTGACAAATGCTCCAGCAGCATTCATGGACATGATGAATCGAATATGTAAATCATACCTGGATAAATTTGTAAATGTCTTCATAGACGATATACTTATTTATTCTAAAAGTAAGGAAGAGCATGCTGAACATTTAGAGACACTTCTGACATTATTAAGAAAGGAAAAGCTTTACGCTAAATTCTCAAAATGTGAATTTTGGTTGCAAGAGGTACAATTTCTTGGACACATAGTTAATCATGAAGGAATTCATGTAGATCCCACAAAGATCGAGGCTATTACCAAATGGAAAGTCCCTAATTCACCAACGGAAGTAAGGAAATTTCTTGGATTGGCAGGATATTATAGACGTTTTACTCAAGATTTTTCTAGAATAGCCATTCCATTAACCAAGTTAACCTGTAAATCAGTTAAGTTTGAATGGGGATCAAAACAGGAAGAAGCTTTCGAAATCCTAAAGCAAAGATTAACTAATGCACCAATCCTTGCATTGCCAGAAGGAACTGGAGATTTTATAATATATTGTGACGCATCAAAATTAGGATTTGGATGTGTACTGATGCAATGTCAGAAAGTGATTGCTTATGCCTCAAAACAACTTAAGAAGCATGAAGAAAACTATATAACCCATGATCTGGAATTGGGAACGATAATATTTGCCCTCAAGATTTGGAGATATTATCTTTACGGTAGTAAGTTTACTATCTTTACCGATTATAAAAGTTTAAGATATATTTTTGGGCAAAAGGAATTAAACATGAGGCAAATACGTTGGATGGAAATCCTCAGTGATTATGATTGTGATATTCAGTATCACGAAGGAAAGGCTAATGTAGTAGCTGATGCTCTAAGTCGAAAGTATCATGAGAAGCCAAAAAGAGTACGTGCTCTCAGATTAAATCTGCAGATAGATTTAATAGGACAATTAAAGAAGACCCAGGAGATAGCTATCACGGATGATTCTGAGGGAATGATAAAAGAATTAGAACAAGGAACAGATGGAATATGGAAATTACATAAGAAAAGAATTTGGGTACCTATCCAAGGATATTTACGAGAAAGAATTTTAGAAGAAGCTCATAAATCCACTTATACGATGCATCCTGGAAGCAACAAGATGAATCAAGATTTAAAGAAAAGTTATTGGTGGATTGGAATGAAAAAGGACATTGCAAGTTATGTTTCTAAGTGTTTAACTTGCTCACAGATTAAAGCTGAACATCAGAAACCTTCAGGCTTACTCCAGCAATTAGAAATGCCAGTTTGTAAATGGGAATTGATAACAGTGGATTTTGTTACCAAACTACCCAAGACACGAAAAGGTAACAACACAATCTGGGTGATTATGGACAGACTGACAAAATCTGCACATTTCTTACCCATGAAAGAAACTTTTGGTATGGAACGATTAGCTAAGCTGTATGTAGATGAAATAGTTTCACTACATGGAATCCCTTTATCTATTGTGTCCGACAGAGATAGTCGATTTACTTCTCATTTTTGGACAAGTTTTCAAAAAGCTATGGGAACTCGATTAAATTTAAGTACAGCTTATCATCCTCAAACAGATGGACAAAGTGAAAGGACGATTCAGACACTGGAAGACATGCTTAGAGCCTGTGTAATAGACTTTGGAGGAAGTTGGGACGATTAGTTACCATTAATTTAATTTTCTTACAACAACAGTTATCATACAAGCATTAATGCTTCACCATTTGAAGCACTCTACGGACGAAAATGCCGAACACCTGTATGCTGGGCAGAAATAGGGGAAAAACAATTGTCAGGACCGGAGATTGTACAAGAAACAACTGACAAGATAATTCAAGTCAAGGAAAGACTGAAAACAGCCTGAGATCACCAAAAGAGTTATGCAGATAATCGTCGAAGGCTATTGGAATTTCAGGTGGGAGATAAAGTATTGCTACAAATTTCACCTTGGAAAGGAATTGTCAAATTTGGTAAACGAGGAAAGTTAAGCCCAAGATATGTTGGACCTTTCAAAATCATCAAACGCATTGGACCAGTAGCTTATCAGCTACAGCTACCTGAAGAAATGGCAGGAGTACATGATGTATTTCATGTATGTAACCTAAAGAAATGTCTAGCCGATGAATCATTAATAGTACCCCTTCAAGATGTAGAAGTAAATGAGAAGCTGAAATTTGTTGAAAGGCCTATACAAATTGAAGGTAGAAAGACCAAGAATCTCAAGCATAAAAGGCTAATACTGGTCAAAGTAAAATGGGATTCAAGAAGAGGACTAGAATATACATGGGTACTAGAATCAGAAATGAAGCGAAAGTATCCTTACTTATTCCAGTAAATCTCGAGGACAAGATTTAAAACAAGGTAGGGAGGATGTAACAACTCTCTAAAATACCCTAAAACAATCCATAACCGAAGTCCCAGATACACGCATCGAGACCCGACGCGAAAAACGAAAAATTTTCAACAGGACATCCCAGGCGACACGCGCCAGAAACCATGGCATCTCCCGCGACGCGCGGGAGATTTCCAGGACACGTGGCTTCTGAACGCTACGTCTGGCGAAGCTATGCATGCAATGTAGCATGTCTAGGCCAAATAGGTTGCCCAGGCGCGTCGCGAGGGAGTCCCCAGATCCTGGCGCGACGCGCGGGAGAAGCCTATCTGACCTATAAGAAGGCAGCCGTGGGACTGAAGTCTGCGCTTATTTTCAATCGTAAAAATCGTTCGAATACCCTCTGTATCTTTGTTTCTTTGCACGATACCCCCTAAACCCCTAAACCTGCAAAGCATTGCCCTATTGTAAGTGTTTGATCTAAAACGCAACAACGGATGCCAAAGTAATGCCCGTTAATAAGGCTTGCTTTGTTAACTACGTTGGGGTTTTGTCTCGGGAAGTATCATTCATGTTAAGTTGGGTTATTACACTAACACATGTTGCATTATAATTTTATTAGGAAACCATAAATAGCACCAGGAAGCTCTAAAGTTAAAAATCTAAATCCACAAAGTGAGTCATTATCTCTTTTTACCAAATTGTTTTACAAAACCCTAAATGTTTTCGAGTTGTATTTACAGTGATTAAGTTTTTGCTAATCTGCAATTACTGCCGGTATGTGGGGTTTTGTATACACTACTGAGTCCAGCGTCACTATTGGACAAAGAGTTAGCCAATAGTGGTTGAACCACAGTCATTGTAACTGCCAACGTGACAAATACTGATTGAGTTTTTGTTAGATAAAAGCAATGTAATTACCCTTGATACTGTGAAATATAACCATGTGTCTTTTTATATAAACGAATGAACTCACCAGTATTTTTAACTGACCAAAATGTTTTTAAAACGCGTTTCAGGTAACTTGCTGTGAAAATCATAGAAGCCAGCTATGGAGCACTGAAGGCTTAAATAAAGTGGCTATAATTACCTGAATAAATGAAGAACTTATATTTTTGTTAATTAGGGTTTATCCCTATAAAACATTCTAATGGAATATGGGTTTATCCCATTTGTTTAATATTAAAACTTTGGTGTTTGATAAACTCTGAATTTATTTTCCTAACATCGATCCTGATGATAATTTCCGCTGCCAATTTAATAAACACCGGTACCACTTGACTGTCTCTTGGCAACCGCTCCCAGGGTAGGGGTCGGGGGCTGTGACACTATTAGATAATCAAATTCATTAATTCCAAGGCCATGTCTATGTAGTGTCCAGAATTGGTAAACAAGTTTTGATGTTAAACGGGTAATTGGGATTCCGGGTGGAAGTTGCTTTTTCTCTCATTGATTACAACCTTCTTAATTAGTTTTAGCGTTTTTTTTTTTCCAAACAATCAATCAAAACCCCCCTAAGTTAAATAGTTTAGTTTTTAGTTAAAATCTTTACACTGACCACAAATTCCCCGTGGATTCGATACCCTACTTACGCTATCTACGTAGTTTAAATAGGTTTTTTATTAGCCCACGACAGCTACATCAGCCCTTAAATATATGATTTTTTATGTATATAGAATCGAAACACGACCTAATAGATTTTTATTTATCTTAAACACATGAAGAAAGTAGTTGGGATCAGTTCTTGAGAAATGCCATTAGGGGATACAGATTCAGTTCCTTCATATAGACAAAAACGATAATGTAAACTCGCACAACAAATTAAAATCAAGAAGCTTGATGTCATAATCCATCCTCATGTAAACATCAACCGTGTTCTGACCCATACATCATACTCACCCTATCTGTGTAAAAGTCTTTTATCAACAATTCAGGAACGGGTTTGCTTGGGACATTGTTCGCCTGAAAGTAAGGTTTCGCGTGAAAATTCAAGGAAACCTTTGTTTTGCTTGAATAGTGAACCGAAACTTAGTGTAGAACCCTAAAGTTTTTCCATGGTGGTTATCCTTCCTTGGGATTTTGTTTTTACGTAAAGATCCCAACTTTATTGTTGGAACCATATCATAATCATCTTATTACATCGTATTATGCATTAAACATCGAAAACATGCAGACTTTTATGTAAATCTCAACTTTTTGTGAAAAAAACCTTGTACGGAGTTCGACTTTGCCGAAAAGCTCCCTAATACGGCTTCCTTTTGCCTCAAATGTGTCCGATGATTACGTTAAATCGTTCCCCAATCGTTTTCTTCAATCCTCACTCAAAACCAACTTGAATCTTCTCGAGCTTCTTAGTCGTATCTGACTCGATGAAACCCGATACCCGACTAGTATTTACCCGATAGAAACCTGATGGGTTTTTGGACGGATGTGGGACAATCATATCTAATCGGGTTCGGGTTTTGAATTACCCAAACCCATACCAAACCCGACCCATTGACATCCCTATACCCAAGCATGGCTTTAAAGTTATAGAGTTTAACAAACTTGGAAAGATTATATTAATCATCACATGATTGATACTTACTCAATGATTGTTCTTACAATTCCTAATGATTACAATGATTAGAGAAGGTAGGTAGAAGAAGATTGTGTTGTGGGAGAAAAGGAAAGAATTGAGCTAGTGAAATGGGAAGAAGAAAACTCTATTTACAGAGCTGACGACGAGGCGTGGGCCATGTTTGGGAGGCACGGCCTGTGCTTAGAGGATCTGACCCGAAGCTAGGCATGACCCGTGCCTTGGAGGCACGACTCATGTTAAGCTCTTGTGGGCCCCACTGGATCTTCAAAAATCTTTGGAAATCTTCAGAAAATATTTTTGTCATTTTGTGGTCGAGGCACGGCCCATGTCTCGATTCTGCAGGCCTTGGGAGATCTTCAGAAGTTAACTGGGGATTGTTTTGTCATTTTCTCAAGGAACCACCCGTGTTTGGGAGCCACGAGGCTGTCTCAGGTGTTTTGTGTCAGAAAACGTGATTTTGTCGTTTTCTGTTGGAGGCACAACCCTTATCTCAAGAGTTTGACCATGAAACCATTTTTTTAGTTTTGTCTTATTGAGATATTCAAGATTCATATATTATAGTCCCTGTAACTCTTTTCCTAGCCAGAGATATGCTTTTGTGAAGTTTTGGGATTTTCTGCCTACACCGTTGACTTCTAATTGGCTGAGGAGACCACAACTTTTTAATGACTTGAAGATCTTGCACGAGGCATGTCTTGTAGGCACAACCCGTGTCTTGAGCTACAACTTGACATTTTTCTGATTTTTCTTCGATTGTTTTTGCTTCTTTTGTAATTTCGCGAGTCGATTGTCGAATTAAAAGTAAATAAATTTAGAACTAATTTACTAATATTTTCAAGAAACCAATTTTAAAATGGTTAATAAATGATGTGAAAATATATATAATTATGTAGACATCATTGCATCCCTTTGAATCTTCTTTGTCCATATCATTGTCTTTCTCATCGATCCCTAATATTAAAGTCTCTTTCCTCTATCTCGTCTTATTTCTGTTTGTTTTCTCATTTTCCTCGTCCTGGAAAGCCCATAAGGCATGAGTCATGATTGGTTGCATGGTGTCATGAATAAATTTGTAAACCTCATTAGCTTTAGCCTCATTTATGATATGCTCCAGAGTAAATTCTTCCTCATTGGGTTTGGAGTGCACAATCGTTTTAGTACAAACATACTTCTCATGTTCTTAGTCTGTTTACGGTTCTTTCAGGTGATCGGAGTTCACCTCCACATCCACCACGACCACTTCCCCTACTCCCACGTCTTTATACACGTGCACCACCACGAGCCATCAAAAAAGTTCCTGAGATAAAATGGATCACCATCGTTATTATGTCGGGTAGTAATTCAGAACTCTACGAGTAAGGTAAGTAGTTAATAACAATAGTAAGTTGCCATTAATCTTTTACTTTACCATTCGGGTTCTAAGCACTGCCTTTAATGAACCACGTCAGTATTTAAGTTCTCTACCCTAGGTTCTAAGGCGTTTTCTACATTATACACTAAACTGTATACCTATGGCTTTAGGCTACCACTTTCTGGCATCCTTGAATGTATCCCATTATCAAATAAGTTCATGTGTCAAAGAATACTTGGATATGTCATACTTTGGGTATGATACCAACTTATAACGCCTCAAACCCCTCGAGAACCCAAAATTGGTTTAATGTATCAAAACATAGATCTTAAACTGATAAATGTCACACATAAATATAGTGACAAACATCAAGTACTTAACACTAGGGGTGTGCAATAACCGAACCGTTAACCGAAACCGAACCGAAAACCGACAAAACTGAATCGAAATTAACCGAAACCGAATTAACCGAAAGTCGGTTAACGGATATTTTTTTACCATCAGTTAACCGAAATTAACCAAACCGAACCATTCATTTTTTTATATTTCTAGCTTTTATACCTCCATTTCATGTATTTTATGTTTTATACTTTCATTTCATGTAATAATAGCTCCATTTAATTTTGATTTATACCTTCATTTCATTTATTTATATATTCATTTCATGTATTTAAACATCTATTTCATGCATTTATACCTCCATTTCATTTATTTATACATTTATTTAATATATTTATACATCTATTTCATGTATTTATACCTCAATTACATGTATTTCTAAGTAAAAAATTAGCCCTTGTTTGAATTGGTTATTAACCGAACTGAAAACCGATAAATTAACCGAATAACCAAACCGATTAACCGATGACTTCGGTTACGGTTACGGATAATGCCAATAACCGAACTGAACCGAACCCTGCACACCCCAATTTAACACTCGTCCATTACAAAATCTCATAAATCCAAACATAGAAATGTTGTCCACAAATTCATATACTTCAGCGAATGGGATGACAAATATCGAGGGATTGTAGTCTTTAGTCCATTCCAACACCACTTCCTATCATCCATCCATACATGTTTAATCTGACATGCATGCCTAAAATAGCCAGCCTTGCTAACTGAGTTCTACCTTTTAATCATAAGACCAATCATCAATCGTGATCATCGACTATGCTTATCACACATTAACATCAATTTATGAAGTAAACTCTACAATCTACTACTAAACATTAAGTCAAACATGCTTACACCGACGTAAGGCTCCATCTCTTTCTTGCATTGTCGAGCTCACATGACATGATTTAACATAAAATAGTAAATACCAATATGGTCATAGGTCACATAAGAATCGGGTCAACGTTACCTTCACGTAAGCCTGAATAGTATTGCCGAACATAGATTTTGTCTGCAAACAAGTTCGCTTGATTCATTTCAGCAAAACTTGGGTTTCATTCAAGACATGGTTTCGCATGAATAGTTCATCAAAACCTTGGTTTCGCTAGAACAATGAAGCGAAACCTAGCGTAGAACCCTAAAGTTTTTCCATGGCGGTTGTCCTTCTTTGAGAGCTTGGTTTTATGTGAAGATCACAACCTTAACTTAGGAAATACATCATAAGCATCTTGTAACATCATATTATGCGTAAAACATGGAAACCATGCAAACTTTTACTTAAAGCTCATTTTTTTTGCGAAAACACTTGTAATTCGACTGTTTCTGAAAGCCCCCTAAAATAACTTTCTTTCACCTCAAATTTGTTTGATTATGGGAAATCATTCCCTAGTCGGTTTACTTCGATCCTCACTCAAAACTGGCTTGAAAACCACCCGATACACACTTTCTCTCTCTAGGTTCTCTCTTTAAGTTTATGATATTGAAGAAGGTGAGGGAAGAGATGATCTAGTTGTTTTGGTATCATGATTTCATGCATTTACAATTAAAAAATTTTCCATTAAGGGATTTGCCAAGCCCATTTCCATTTTGATCCTTTTGTCTTATAATTTGTTTCGAAGTCCCTAATCCATTTATCATTCAAAATATGGGGTGTTACAACAAGTTACCGGGTGTCTGCCTCAAAATAAATTCACACCAATCATTAGATGATACAGCAATGCTAGCTTAACAACCCGAAGATTTCAAGATGAATTATGAATTCAATATTTCCTTGCAACTCACTAGTTATTTGCATGCATTAGGTATACATTTTCTGTTAAAAAGGTTATATAATATATTTATAAAATCTAAATGAACTAAAACGACTTTTATAAAACTCTATTTTAAGACTCTCGAAGGTGAAGAAAAGACAAGTTTTTATGTTCACACACAATTCAAACTATAAATGAATACAATAAACAAAATTCAGTCTTTTTGTTACCTCCCCATCGAGAAGCCCATATTAAAACAACTTATAATTTGTTGTTTTCTACACAATCTTATTGCATGGCCAATTATTTTTCTATATGTTTTACAAATCAATTTTGAATTTCATTTATTTCGTGGCTTACCACAATCCACATCGTCAAACATCATACATATATTCTCACACACATTTATATTAGTATTATTATTATTTATTAGGATTAATTTCGTATATACCTTTACAAACTTGAAAATTTTCATATATACTCAACAAAAACTAAAAAATATCATTTATGCCCTTACAAAATGATTAAAATACCAAATATACCAATTTATTAAAAACAAACCTTATAAATAGCCATTTACCTTTATTTTTTAACTTCAAGTTTTCATATATGCTCATATTTTAACTTCGTATTTTTATATAACACGTTTTAAGGCTAAATTTATTTTTACTCGTTTTTTCATAAACCATAATCTTCTTCATATATAATATTTAAACTAAATAAATTAATTTGAAATGGGTTGATATAATATTTGAAGTTAAAGGTAATATATGAGATCTCAAAGTTTAAGAAAAATAAGAGTAGAAGTGTTATTTATTAAATTGTTTTTAATGAATTAGGTGTATATATGAAAATTTTAAATACTTTATAAGGGTATATATGATATTTGTAATTTTGCAAGGGTATACATAATATTTTGCAAGTTTGTAAGGGTATATATGAAATTGCCCCTTATTATTATTGTTGTTGTTGTTGTTGTTGTTGCGCTGTTGTTGTTAAGGGATCAAGAATAGTGAAAAAATATTTATTATTATAAGTATATAGCTTTTTAAAAAAAATTTAATTACTTTGTTACATGATTTATTTTTAAATATAGTTTTTATTTCTGTTAAACTTTTAAAAGTTGTATTTTTATAAAGTTTTGAGTATGACGTTGTAACGTGTCTATTTTTGTATACATCTTGATAAAAAATCGAAAACTGAGTTGTGAGTGCTAATATACAAGTAATCGAAGTGCAAATGTATATGTTATCAAAGGTACCGCACATATAGTTTTTCTTTTAAACCGACACCATTTACCCTTTTTTTAATGTTTTATAAAACTCCGAATATACCAAATTGAAAAAGTTTATTACTAGAGGTGTGATCTAGCCTCCTCTGCCAAACATCCATTGTAGTCATCATAGCTACTCTTTTATTCCTCCACCATCCTGATCCGATATAGTCCTTTGCATTCACCCATTCCAATCAATTCCCTTGAACACAAATCCTGCATAAAACAGAAATCTAGGAAAAATTGTTACAGAACATTGATGGTCCCTTGATAAACGGCTTACTGATAAAAAGTTTCACTTAAATTTCGAAACGTGCAACACTCCTTTAATGGTGGTTCCATTTAGCAAATCACAACTTCCTTTACCCGTGACAGGTATGGAATCGCCATTCGATATCATGACAAGAGATTCATTTGTAGATACAATTTTACCTTCTAGCCATTCGGCTTGATGTCTTATGTGTTCGATGCATCCATAGTCGACTATCCATTCATTACCTTGGTTAACCTTACCCGCCATGTTGGCCTCTGGTTTTGGTTCGTCCGTAGACCTGACTTTCTTTCTCGCATGATGGTCCAAAAGAACATGATATTGTTCAACATTTAAACTGGGTACGAGTCTCGAGTCCGGATATTTGGAAGCATGAATGTAGTATGAAGAGTTGGTGTCTACATAGCATTCTTCACGTTTAGTTTAGTAAAATAAAAAAAATGTATTTCTTTTGATCCAATAGTAAAAAGTCTTTTGTCAGTTTGTAAAGGAACTTATGAAAACTTACCAAAATGGCTCTACCACTAGGGTTATAGATGAACCGAACGAACGCGAACAAAGCCTTGTTCGTGCTTGTTCGTTAAGGAAATAAATGTATTCACGGATGGTTTATGAACACTTACCGAACGAGATTTTATGTTTGTGTTCGTTCATTAAGGAAATGAACGTGTTCACGAACGATTCACGAATACAAATAAATTTAGCGAATGCGATGAAAGCTAAAGGTGGATGGCCTAGTGAGTAGCACTGGAACTTGAAGCTCTAATTGTAGAACGGATGTCGATCGTATTCGTCAATGTAAATAATAAGAAATGAAAGAGTAATGGTGCATAAACAAGGTGAAAATATGGTTTTCTAGTTTAATTGTTAGGGTAATAAAATAAATAAAATTTAAATAATATAAAAGGCATAAATAAAATATATGAAAGTGCACAAATATTTAACTAAACCACAAACAAACAAAGATGAACGAATGTTCACAAACACGTTCACGAACACCTTACCGAACGTTCACGAACACAATTGAACGAACATGACATTTGTTCATGTTCGTTCATTTAACTAATCGAACGAAATTTCTTGTTCATGTTCGTTCATTTATTAAACAAACGAACATAAACGAACTTTCCGCCAAACAGTTCACGAATTGTTCGCTGAGCGTTCTATTCGTTTACAACTCTAAATACCACTATATCTGTGCAGAAGTTTAAAAAGTTTTAACAACAAAATTAATAAAGTATACAACAATTTTAAACACATTAAACGAACAAACATAAACGAACTTCCGCCAAACAGTTCGTCGCCAAACAGTTCACGAACTGTTCACTGAACGTTTGATTCGTTTACAGTCCTAAATACCAGTATATTTGTGCAAAAGTTTAAAATTTTTAACAACAAAATTTATAAAGTATACAACAATTTTAAACACATTAAAAACCTCTCATCAATCCATCTGCAACAACTTAAGAAACAAAAATATCAAACATATACTGATTAGAGCTGCATCCTTTGATGTGTGTTGTGGAGGAGTTGGTGAAGTGGATGATAAGAAACTGGATGCCTCCTATATGAATTAAACATTATACTTCTATTTGTTTTGTGTGAATTAAACAACTTTTGTAAAACTCTATATTCATGACTTTTGAATATTGAGTCAAAAGTTTTACCTTTTTTTTAAAACGAAACCATCGAGAGGGTGAGAGCAAACACGCTTTTTATGTTCACACATATTTTCAAACGACACACGAGGGAAGAATAAACAAAATTCGATCTTTTAAAAATGCCCCTTCGAGAACTCCATATCAAATTTATATTTTCATTTTCTACACATCGATCTTATCGCATGGCTAATTGGCCTTAGAGGTGCACAAACTGGGTATTTTTAATAACCGGTTTCGGTTATGGAACCGGTTTTGGTTTCTCATTTTAAGGGTTGGAACCGTTTATTGCTATAACCGGTTCAGTTTCCGGTTATTTGACAAAAAACCATACCCTATGGGCCCGGTTCCGGGTAGGGTTCGGTTCCAGTTTTTAAGAAACCGGGTATTAAAATACCCTATTTTCGGGTTTTTTATACCCTATTTCCAATATTTTTAGCTCTATATTTTCGAATTTTTTAATACTCTATTGCATTTTTATTACCTTATTTTCTCGTATTTTTGTTTATTATTATTAATATGCATTATATAATGTAAGAAAACTAAAATAAATGCACTGACATAAATCTAAAAGAAAGATACGAGAATCATGTATCGAGTATAGCCGGGTATAATCGGTTCCGGTTCCGGTTCTTATCCGGTTTCGGGTATTAATCATGTATGATCGGTTCCGGTTCCGGTTCCAGGTATTGAGATCGAAATGCATACCCTATTAATACCTTACGGGTAGGGTCGGTTCCGGTTTCGGGTATAGAATACCCGGGTATTCAAAAAACCGGTTCCGGGTTTTTTTACCGTTTCCGGTTCCGGTACGGTTTTTTGTGCACCTCTAATTGGCCTGTAATAAGCCCACCTAGATCTTATTGGCCATTAGTAATCCCACCTCAGAATATTCCTCCCACCAGTCCCACCTTTCACCTATTTTTCTTTTAATGGTCCCCCGTTAAAAAAACTTAATGGAGTTAAGCTTTTTTCCAAATTACAAACAGATTTTTAGGGCTTTTGATCAGAACGATGATACGAGTCCATTGATGTAAAACTTACTTCGAAATGGTGCTCCAAGTGACTTGATTTTGGTTAATTAGAATTTAAAACCCGAATTGAAGTGTCGTTTACATCGTTTGGAGCACCGTTTCGAGGCAAGTTTTACATCAATGGACTCGTATCATCGTTCTAATCAAAGCCCTAAAAATCTGTTTGTAATTTGGAAAAAACTTAACTCCGTTAAATTTTTAACGGGGGACCATTGTAGGAAAAATAGGTGAAAGGTAAGACTGGTGGGGGGAATATTCTGAGGTAGGATTATTAATGACCAATAAGGTCTAGGTGGGCTTATTACAGGCCAATTTCCCATTTATATATTGTAATTTTATGGGACACATTACAACAAAAATTGTACTAGAGTAATAATAATTACTATATTGTTTACAAGTAGAGTAATTTTATTACCTCGTTTAATTTTGTTGTCGTGTAAGTATCATTACACGACACCAAAATGATTTAGACTAGTAAAATTATGCTACTTGTAAGACTAATCGGTGTGGAAGAGTTTGAAGAAAGGGCATCAAGCGACACATGGCAGGTATATCAGCAGAGGGGGATTTCCCCTTCAAGCCCCAAAAAACGCGTGTAAGAGGGGGCCTGGCAGGGAGGCTTGGAGTGACACGTGACAACCACTTTTTTTATTTAATTTATATTCAAAAAAACCAACAAAATTTAAAAAAAACATTTTTATTAAACAAAGAAACAACATTACGTAAACTTTAAAAAAACATTAATAAAAAATTACATTTTAATTATCATCTTCGTCATCGTCGTCGTTTCGTAGAAGGCTCCAAATGAGTTCAACCAAATCCGCTCGAAGGTTATGATGGTGCATCTAATTGTCATAAATTTATTGTTTGTTTAATTTCATCGTTTCTTTAACACTGATGTCTTTATTATTTTATTGTGTCTCCTCCCCATAATACGCGCAAATTGCCCGCACTTCATCCTTCAAAATCAAGTTGTGTAAAATAATGCACGGTACATCACATTTATAACTCTAAGTTTTTCATAATCCTACACGGCATGCTTAAAATGCGCTATTTTCTGCAAAAAGATAATAATAAAAGCTCGTTTAATGTCTTTTCGTCTCGCAATTTGAACCCCAATAACTTTGAAGTCGCCACAACAAAGAATGCATGCCAAAACATTAAACGTAGGTTTTCTCAAATGTTATTTTATGTATAATTGACTGACATACTCACAAAAATATTGAAGACTTTCCCTCGCCACTCGTTCCGCCTTTTTTAAATACTCATCTATTATGTTGGAACTAGTGACATAAGCCAATTGTTTAATTATGACCATAAATTTTTTTGTAATGTGCTAAATCCATACTACCACGCGCATCACCGGATTTTTTGGAAACATTTATATTTACTTCGTATTTTTTTGTTATTTTTAGAAAGAAACCTTGGCTCGTACGAAAAATGCTGCCTAAAACTCCTATCATCATATGTTGGGTTATGTGAAAAGTAATCATCTACCAATAATTCATGTGTGGCGAGCCGATCGGGTATGATATATTTCCTCCTTTTGGGTTGTGAGGTCCCATCATCTTCAAATATACTTTGAACGACTTTCTGAACTGATGATATTATTAGCTCCGGTCCCTCGTCAAATGATGATGAGAATAAAATAAGTTTTTCAAGCGAAAATTATGAACTTGATTGTATTTTTTTAGAGAATAATAAATTTGAGAGTAAAAGAATGTGTTTGTATGGAGAAATAGGTTGGATACGTATGGATAACACTACTAAAAAACAGCCCCATTTCCGACCACGATTTTGTACACGGAAGTTTGCCGAAAAAGTGTGTTTTCAACAATTTTCTGACAAAAACGTCTTTGTCGGAAAAATCTAGTCGGGAAACATTTCCGACAAACTTCCGGCCAAAGTTTTCAAAAAATTTCCGACTAAAAATAAGGTTAAGTTTTCATAGTTCTAACCACTTTTAACTGCTTATCCTTTTTGTCTTTATTTTTTTTCCAAGGATTTTCTGACAAATTACTTTCCTGACCAAATACCAACAAATAGTTTTTAGACCATTTTCCAACTAACAGTTATCAGAATTTAAAAAAAATGCCAAAATTTTTATATTTACAATTATATATAGATTCATGTAAATATATACCAAATACAAATCAAAATAATTATTGTAAAATCTATAAAATTACCCAAATTGTACAAATACAACAAATAAATTAATCAAAATTCATATACAACCGACACCTGATTCGTGAGAAAGTAGCGTTCAAGATCCAATTTGCGTACCACATTGTTTTCTTTACTGATGAACACAAATGTTAATGCCACAAAAAATAGTGAATTATCCATGGAAATGGCTCCCACACCTGTTCAATGAACACATAACAATTTAGTTAAGATGACGACAGTGAAATGATAGCAAGATCTAATGTAACAGGCTACAAAAATTATCAATTAGAAACGGCATGATGGATGGTTCAATAATGGGTTAAACCGACCATTTTCCGACAATATTGCAAACGAACGAGACCTTTTTTCATGTTCGTTCATTTAGTTAATCAAACGAAATATCTTGTTCGTGTTCGTTCATTAACTAAACGGATGAACAAAAACGAACTTCCTGCCAAACGTTTTACGAACTGTTCGCTAAACGTTCGGTTCGTTTACAGCCTACTTTTATAAGTATACATGTGTGTGTTTATGTATACATCGAGACTCATACATACCTATACACACATGCACATGCACATACACATACATATAAATGCACACATTCACATACATATATATACACACAAATACAAATACAAACACAGACAACTGCATACACATACACATACAATCATACTTATGCACACACAAGAGATACATGCATACAGACACATAACATGATTCAATAAATGTAATTTGATAAAATATAAGTTTTGGTAATAAATTGGCCATGATAGTGAGAATTTAGTATTCACACAAAAATCTCTATTCCATTCTTTTTAAATTACTAATCATTATTTTTCTCTAAATTTTGAAAAACCAACCAAACCTCATTCTTCAACTTTATCTGTATCTCACCCACAAAAACTATTATTATTATTATTATTATTATTATTATTATTATTATTAAATACTCACAAACATTTATAGAGATGATAAGTAGTGTTATATTTGAAGAATCACTATTCATAAACTCTAAGTTTTAGAGATAGAGATGAAAAATAGATATTCTATTGGAGATGCAAAATAGAAGAAAATATTGAAATTTTTTAAATTTTGGAGGTGAATATAAAGATGAGATCCAAATATGAATGTTGTAAGAGCATTAACATTCTGTTCTCTATATCCATCTCTACAATTTAACTATAACATACGTATATCTCTAAATTTTATTTGTCTTTTAAAAACCATTGAATCCAATTCTCTATTTAATTAAATAATACTTGTTTATTATCTTTTCTCTTTTATATACTCACACCCGCTCACCCGCTTACAAACATTTATAAAGATTTATATAGAGAATGAATTGCAAATCCCTATATCTAGAGATTACGTTTAAATCTCTATATATTTTTCTATATTTTAGAGAATATAATGGATGGCGTTTTTGGGTAGGGTTTTTTGTATCTTTCATTCATTCTCTAAAAATTTTTTCTACAAATTTTAAAACTAGAGTATGGTTTAAAACCCAATTTTTGTTGCTAAGTTGTGATACAGCCTACTTCTGTAAAGTCAGTTGAATTAGGTATTAGGTGTGATAACTTAGCAATAATAGAGATATGGAAAAGCTCTTGTACAAATGTGATTTTTGTACAAGGTAAGTTCACCGACCTTTTATAACCAATTTATGGTTAAAAATCTGATTTTTGCAGTTTTCCAAACCATGTGCAATAGCATTAATCTTGCTAATGTATACGTCGTATATTATTACATGTTTGTAGTTTTAATAAAATTTAATAAACATTAGTTATAATTTTTCAAGAAGTAATAAAATGTATATTTTAACTTGGATTTAGAGGAAGGTAAAGAAACTTAGACATCAAGTAGATTTGGGACCAAAATATGGATCGGAAGTGAGAAGCACGAAATCGTAAGCTTACATAGTAAGAACACGTACACTTTATGATGACGCATGCAGTGACATAACAGTGGCGTAAGAGTGCAATTACAGTTTTATGTTTTCTTTTTTTCAAATATATTTCTTATAATATTCAAACTCTGTAGATTTATTATACTATTCAAACTCTGTAGATTTATTATACTATATTTTACTTTTATCCCTTAATTGCTATACAAAAATATTAATTGGACGACAACAATATATATTATCAGTTTACCAAAAAATAATATTTCTCTCCCTCTCTCAAACTTTAAAATAATATATTATTTTGGAAATAAAAGAACGCTTACTTAATGAGCAGTTTTTGACAAAACGTGCTATAAAAAAATAATAAGGGTTTTTTTTCACATGTGAACTTCACAACAGGCGGCTAATTTACACCGGCAAAACGCAGGCCCACCACCACTCATTACCAGTACTATGTTGTCTTAACCGGACCCACGCCTAGTCGAGAGGGGCGTTACGCTGTCCCCGAGAAAATTTACAGCCCCCTGCCACATGACAGGAGTTGCACCCTCCACAAGAGCCGACCCTCTGGAGTAAATGCACTATAGTAGAAAACTCGGGTAGGATCAAAGATCGAACCGGAGCTCTACCCAATCATTTCTAATGCATCAACCAGCTGGGCTGGAATCATTTGAAAATAAAAATAGTGTAGTTTTATAAATAATAATTTGGAGACAAAAGAACGCTTACTTAATGAGCAGCTTTTGACCAAATAAGTGCTTTAAAAATAATAAATGGTTGTTTTAAAAATAATAATTAACTTATAATTTTATTTATTTTTTTAGTTAATACAATTCTAACAACTTATTATACTTCTTGTGCTTTAAAAATAATAAGTGTAGTTTTAAAATAATAATTGACTTATAATTTTATTTATTTTTTAGTTAATACAATTTTTTATTCTAATCAACTTATTATACTCCTTTTTTCTTTTTCTTATCAATCTAGTATACTTTTTTTTCAATCAACTCATTACTTCATTATATTTTTAACGAATCAGTTATATTCCTTTACCAATTTTTTAACCAATCTATTTAAATATATATATATTTATATTTATCAATTAACTCATTATGCATCTTATCAGTGACAAGGACGCAGGTTACAAGGGGCGGGATGGGGCGGCCGACACCCCAAACTTTTCACTCAGTAGTGGAGAGCATGTAGTATTTGTATAGAATTTTTGGGTGTATACGTTTTCGACCCCCGATCGGAAATCTCAAGCTTCGCCACTGATCAGTGATAACCGGTATCTTTTAGGTATATACGTTTGGTAATGTATTTAATTTTAAAAACCAATAATAATTTTAACTATTATGATACAAAAAGACATCGAAAATACAAATATGTACGTACGTCAGTATGGAATTAGTATTTCTTGGTTTGGAATCATAGGTTTTGTATGGACTAAAATAATCATTATTTTCTTAAAAATATCTTAGATTTTATTGCAAAATTACCAATTCACGTTACTGCATATTACTTAATAACCTTTCATGTAATCTAAAGGTTATATTAGGTGAGTAATAGTGATTGAGCTCGAGGTTAATTTAAAGTTTTTTACGTCTTTTATCACAAAATATTTTATTATTTAAACACTTTGTCATAACTTCGGAAACATTGAATCGACAGACAAGTATACTAATAAAAATTAAGTTTCGGTTGTCAAAACTATTTGCCAAATGGCAATCTTACATAGTTGATAAATTAATTGTACATAATTTTTGTACACTTGCTCCCCATCGTACTCCCATCATGAATGCATATAATTAGCAGATACATGCACATGCATACTTTCTCCACAAGGAAAGTTTAGTGACGAGGATAGTATCATGTCACTAAATATTTCCATAAATAACACATGTCATGTGCTCATAATCTCCCAACAAGCCAAATCTTTTTTTCATCGGCACCCAACAATTTCTTGGCGGCCAACAATCGGAAAATGGAAGTTTGTGGCTTAAATTCAGTGCACGTATACCCTTATTTGTTTAATATAATTTAAGGGGTGTGTGTGTTTTATTTAATTATTGTATTTGATTTGTTTGAACACATATCATTTATATGATGATATCCCTACGTACAAACAAACCAGTTTACAACAAGAAGGAAAATATAATCGTATTTCAACTATGGTAACAAATGTGATGTATTAAGTTAATAATGGATTACACTCTTTTCACTTTTGATAGATATAGCGGATTTTGATACTGTATCAAACCAAATCGCTGCCGACTGAGCTCCTCCGGGTAATGCAGGAGAAACATACTAGTTATTATTATTATTATTATAAAAAAGAAAAACCCACTAGCTACAAGAGAGATTTTCTCTTTTCTATTTTTATTACAATTTTTTACCAACTTTTTATACTTCTTAGTTCTATTACTAAATTTGTATATTACTTCTTCTTTTTTAATTTCACATGAGATACGTATATTTACATATATTTTATCACTTATTTAGTTAATTAAAAGATGAATATTAAGAACTTTAAATGAAAAATAATTCATTTTTATATGAGCAAATCAGTCCATCAAAGCCCTTTTTATAAAGTGAAGAAAATTTAAGGGTCTATAATTAAAACTAAATGACTAAATAAACACATTAACTAATGCAATCCACCGTATGTATGCTCTTATATTTTTTTCTTTAATGGCAAATATTACATACTCTTAAACTACACAAATAATTCCTAATCTACTGCTTGTTTGGGATTGAAGCCAAGACCTCCCTACTAAAAACAAGAGTCTCTACTAAGTGAGGTAGTCTCACATTAGCATATGCTTTTATAATTAAAATAGGTCATGATAAAATCAATAGGGGTAGAATCATGAAAGCGAATATCAGGACTTCAGCTTAGGCAATTTGGATCTGAGAATCATCTAAACCGTCTAAGCTAATTTTCACAATGCTCAGTCAGTTACTTTGTTATTGATAAGAAAGGAAGGGATTAGAAATGAACTCATGTATAGGCATCCAAATGCCATACCAGAAGAGCTGTTTGGCAAGTCTTGGGAAAACAATTTCCCTCACCTCTTCCAAAAAGATCGGTCCCAACAAATCCATCTAGCCTAAAAATTCTAAAATAGTCATCCAACAGGACAGGCCATAATTGACTATAGTCAGGGCTAATGGAGAAGTGAAAAAAACTTCAATAAATAGTGTCATGAGCCTGAAAATTGAAGATCTACAAGATCTACTGGGTCTTTCACTTGAAGGGGATGAAGATGACCTCTCTCTCAGAAAGATTTGAGAAGCAATTTAAAGCCCAAAAGTTGAAGAGGAATAAAAAAATGATCTAATAAACATTTGTTTTGGCATCATATGTTCTAGGGGAGATTGTTCGACCTAAAAAAGAACATATGATATTCAAAAGCCAAACCATAATCAAGTGATCAAGAAATAAATAGAAGTTTGAACCAGATTCCTCCCAAAGATAGTGAATCTTTAACACCAAAATCAGAACATATGTCGAAGACCAGCTAACATCTGTTACAAGCCTTGGAACCGTTGTTCATGAAGAAACAAGGTATGTTCAAGTCCTAAAGTCTGTTGAAGCAAAGGTCTAATGAAGAAGACCAAACATTTGTCTAGCCAAATAGATGTTTGGAACAAAGCAACAGAGGATAACTTAACAGTTGTTTCCAATGTAACAGTATTAGCTTTTAACAGTGTTTAGCATTTAGATAAGTTGTTTGATTCTCACAGACGTCACACCCCAACCGATGGCGGAAACATCAGGGCAGGACGAGATAGATTGCAAGAGACTTCAAACGCTATTTGGTACAAGTATTTAATAAATAAGATTTTATTTCATTGCTAAGGCAAAGTACATTGTTTCGAAACAAATACAACAAGTTTGAACAAAGAGACAAAGTACAATAAAAATGACTAAATTAAAATGGGTTTCTAGTCATCCTACTAAATTTCGGTCATCATCATCGCCATCATCAATTCCTGCAATACGTATAAAAGTACATGTCAACACATTAAGTATTGATGAGCATACAAGTTTGATTACTAACATAAGTATAACCATTTTAAACGAATCCACATGGCATAATCACGACTAAGAACTAACATAACGATACTAACATGCAACTTATAAATGTCAACCCAAAGTGTCCCGCTAGCGTAATCTTGTCGTACAACGACAAGAACATTTTGTTTAACTTAATATAACCTCAAGAATACGGCGGTGCGTTAATCCTATTGTGCTATACATGTTAAGGAGACTCGTACGAAGTTAATGAAAAGTATAAAGCAAATAAGTATTCTAGGATGTACGAGTTCTAGCATAACGTATTAAGCATGTATGTTGGATTGTTTGTTGTGTTTTAAGCATAAAGTATGTGATTATGTGAGTTTGATAATGTATATGTATTGCACCCAAAGTGACGAAAAGTAAAAGGGGTCATGTACACTCACGGTTTTTCAAAGCTTCCTGATTAACCGCGAATTGACGAGTTGTTGAGAGTGGAACACCCAAGTTACCATACATTGGGAAACGAACGTGTATGAGTATTCGAAGTTTGTGGAGAGTTTGGATCAGGGAATTAGTATAAAAAGTAAGTGTATATATATATATATATATATATATATATATATATATATATATATATGTACACGAAAATATATCTTTTCTAAACACTCGTTCAAACACTAAGTTTGTATGCATTTTCATGGGTCCTAACTTGCCCATTAGAATCAGAAACGAGAAGTTTCGAACTAAGATAATATAACCTATGTTCATGACATCGAACCATAATTCGGTTAGGATCATGATTTCGGCTAAATATATATTTTATATCATATAGTATAAGTCCATCATGTAATATCATATAAATCATGTAAGTCAAGCATGAAGGTAGGATGGTTAACATCCATTAAACCTCATTGTATGAATTCACCAAAGCACAAGGTTATCAACTTAGTTGATAACCCGATTTGTCATGAATAAAGATACAACTAACTAGTTAATCAAGTAGCCAAGTAAGATCAATCCAGGCATACCCATCATGGAAAATGTTGGAGGTAAGACGGAGTTGTGTTACTTTGACTTCTTAGAAGCTACTTGGAAGGATGTAAACAAGAAAACAAACAAGTGAGGTAGTGAACAAGTTTGGAAAGCCCAAGCTTCAACAGTTCGCACATTTATACACATGCAAGACTCACCATATGAACAATGGTGAGCTTGGATGGTCACACACTTGAAGGTTCCATAACCATGGACTTGGTTAGAAGTAATGTAGGTACAACATTTCATAGGTTTAAACAAGTTTATAAGGTTTTAAGTAAAAGTTCTTCCAAAACAGAAAGTTTATACCTCAAAATGGTAATGATCCACCTTAGTTTACCATGGTAAACTTGTGGAAACAATCCTAAAGGTGTTCCAAGCCTTCAAGAAGAAGAAGAGATAAAAGAAAGTGTGGTAGATGCTCACTTTGATACTTAGAGAATTCTACCACAACTTGCAATATCAACTGATTTGGGAGTGTTTTTGATAGTGTATGAGAGTTGGAACACTGCAAATAAGGTGATGGATGCTTGGTTTTATAATGGAGGATTAGGGTTTAGTGTTAAATGAGGTTTAAAGGTGATTGGGGAAGGAGAAGGTGGGAAAAACGTGACCAACCTGTAGTGGGAAACAACCAACTGCGGATCGCCAGCCTTGGCATCACACGAAGCAAGAGGGGGGGGGTCGCGTGACGCGGCGCCTTCTTTGGCCAACAGTTCAATTTTTGCAATTTAGCCCCTAGACTTCCATTTGTTTATCATTTTATGTTATAACTTAAATATTTAACTGGTTTTGAGTATAGAACGTGCAAGTATGTAATTCGCGTATCGTGAATGTATGTATGAGTAATTCCATGTATAAAAAGTATTGGTTTGCAAGTAAACGCGTATTTAACGACTGATTGCATGTATAACACGTATGTAAAAGAAGTATGGAATTTCATTATGATCGAAGTATTGGATTACAAAGTTGGGATGAAATACGAATACAAATTTCCGAAAATAGAAATACGATTACATCTTTCTAAATAAGGAAAGTACAAAATGCGAAGCGTTACAACAGATATTTGCAACATCTATGGAATCTTTTCTGTTAGGAATGGTTGATGTCACTATCAGAGTGATGTCAACCAATCACAAACAAATATTTCTTTCTTAGTATAAATAGATGTCACATGTTAGAGATCTATTCACTACTATACAACACCTTTTATTTTGTACGAATAAAATTGTTGTGATCAGTCTGATTGGGAGTCTATAGAGAATCTTCTGTAAAAAATTTGTAATCATTTGATTATAATTGAAAACAGATGTTGATGATTGATGATTTCTCGCTTGTGATTGTTTATATTTACCTATACAATACAAAATTGTTTGCTCTTATTTATTGATTAATCACAAGCCTTGTATACTCAGATTTAACAATTGCATAATGATTTCATTTCATTCAAATGCTTACAATACAATCAAATAGTACAAAAGTAATCCCCCTCACCAGGTAATCTCTTTCTCACGTAGTTCTTATGCCTTTTGGCTCTAAATGTTAACTATTACATTGAAGGTAAAGAACTATATATAGGAGAGATAACTGCTGGTAACTTACCATCAAAGCGACCCTTAACAACTTACTTAATGGTGTAATTACTAGCAGTTAACAAAACTATTGATTATTATAAAGACACTGTTACATTGAAACTATTGTAAACAAAGAGAAAATAGTTGGATTCTCAAATCTGTTAGAAGGATTCCAGCACTTTTGGAATCCAGTTCTTTTGGTCTTGGTTGACTTGTTGACTTGGTCTTCTGGTCTTTAGCTTTGACTTTTTTTGACTTGGATGTTGACTAGTTGACCAACACTTTTGACAATCTAGCACTGGTACTTATGTTCTTCTATTCTTTGATCCAGCAATTGTGTTCTAGCACTTTTGGTGGTTGTTTGTGAAGCTTCCAGGGGGAACTTCTGAACTTTAGATTGTACTTCAACTTACTCCATCAGGTAGGAAAATGGTTCACTTGGGTTTTGGCTTTCATCGTCAGCGGATCTTACATAACCCAACACTTAGCTATACTATATGTTGATATGTACGTTTGCCTAGAATGTGTATAGATAGTATATGTGTTTTCACCTTAAAACTAGTTTGTGTTTACGTGTAATTTAAATATTAATTTCTAAGGACGTCAATGGTTATCTAGATTAGTCAGACCATTGCACTTCCCGACTATGTGGGGAAGCTTAGATCTTCAAGGTAGCCAAGCCATAACGATCCACGTTGTGAATTTAGATTTTCTGCAACAACTAACGAGCTATAAGGCTTTGTGAAGTCGTCTTCCGCGTCATAGTGGTACGTTGGTGTTGGTGGTTTGGAGTGTGCATTACTACCCTGGTTTCTCGAGGTGTGGTAGTTCTGTGTCTCGCCATCTGAATATGTAGGATTGTATTCCTTCATGTAGTCATCACCCTTATAATCATCATCATGGCCTCCACCGTAGATGGTGAAATGTCCTTGAATGTGAACGTTATCACGAGTTCTCCCGTGGTTAACGTTACGACCTCTTCCACGGCCGCCCTGTGTGTTACCCACGACGCTAACACTTTGACGGTGACCCTTGTCCCTGTTTTCCTATAGACCCTCTCCCGCGTGGTCGTCTAGAATCAATGGTTGGCGGCGAAGGCTGACATGGAGAATCATATCACAAGGTTTTTGTGTTCCTCTTTTATTTTTCTTGGAAGTGCCTTTTGTACTCCTTGTGGATACCCGCTTGGTGTTGGATGAGCCACATCTTTGGACTAACCATTTATGTGTCCTCATCCGCAAGTTGATTTTTTTCCGGTGTAAGCGGGTCCGCACTTAAGTTAAAAAGACGAGTTTTAGTTCATGTTAGTAGTATTGTTGGTATCTTTTGAAGTAGTACCAGTGGGGTTTTGTTCTATTGTCTCATATTCATCGTCGTAGGGGCTAGAACCACCCGCGACAGTACTACCGGCCGCAAACTTTGATGCCGAGGTGAAAAGAGGTGGTGGAAGATCGCTCATGGTGATCAGGAAGAGAAAAAAAGAGAAAATTGTTGTTCTAAAGTAATGGGGGTGATACCAATGAAGAATCGCAAGTCTAATCCACAGGGGAGAAGACCGAATGTCAACTATGAGGTTTAATCCTCTAATCGCCACAAGCTGAAATCCGGAGAATGTAATATGCAAAACTAGCAAACACCGTGAGACTCGTTACGAGAAGGCGGGGGTTCTTCTCATAATTACCCTTCGGCGTGATAATAAGTATTGTTTTTTTCTATAAGAGAGAAAAAAAGAGCAAAGTATAGTGTGAAAGTGTAGAGAGTAAGGAGAAGATGAGTTCTTTAAACCTTTGGAGAAGTGTGGTATATAGAGCCGAGAGGTTGGAGAAGATAGGAGGCTAATTGGACGAGGTGTCACTATCATAGAATATCCATTTGGTACCATCTGTCATGGCAGTTAGTGCCCGCATAGTGGGAGTACGTCCGCGAGCTGTGATTTGCTACACGTCACTTTCTGCATGTAATTCTCGTCTTACCTGCCATCAGCCGTTAGTAGAGGTTGAGGAGATGTGAAATGGCGTATCTTGATTGGCCACATGTTGTCAGTTATACCTTTTGTCCCCTACAGGATGGCACATCATGGAGATCTTATGGTACAATTAATGGCGAGCACTGATTGCTACACGTACCTTTCACCTTGTACTATTTGTTATCTCTGTGCTTGCACATTGTCACGCCAGCAGGAGTAGCCTACGGGTGATTTGTTATGACCAGTTGGATGTTATTTTGGGTCAAATGTAAGTATGGTCTAGGGCCTGCGGAGTCTTAGTCGTGGCCCGCAAAGGGTTTAAGATCATATTCCTTCACTCTCCATTTATTAATCATAAACATTTTAATTTCAATTTGCTTTAGGAACGGATGAGTTTGGAATGACTTTGTGTTTATGAATAACACATTTTTATGTGTCAATTCATATTATTAAAGCTCTTATTAAGAATCTCTCATAACTCCAGACACATGCATGTTGTCGATTCAACTTTTGATCCTTGTATGGTGTCGGTTTTTTCGCATGCAGATTTGATCACACCTTTGTATTGGCTTTGATCTTAGATGTTTGGTGATACATTAAGTGTGTAGTAGCATGTATGCTAGTTGCACATGCTTAATCAACAACTTAATAACACAAGTTACTAATTCACTCATTATAAAAACAGGAGATCATTAGATATGTTTTTAGACAATTATAGTCAACTTGCATTTTTATATTTAGCATCTAGGGATGGCAAAAATATCCGAACCACTCCCAACTTACAAACTGTACCACACCACTCCCAACTTTCAACTTATTTTCCTCGACACTCCCAAACTAAATGAACTCAAACCCAATTAATTTTTTGCTGATGTGGCATCTTACGTGACATTTTTTGCTGGCATGACATCTGACATGGCACTTTTTGCTTATGTGGCATCTGACATGACACTTTTGATGACGTGACGTTTTGCTGACATGGCATCTGATGTCAGCTAACTCGGTTTGGATTAAGTTATTTGGGAGTGCCAGAGGAAAACAAAGTTAAAAGTTGAGGTTATTTAAACCAATATCCCTTTAATATGTTTTACAGATTTTTGAAACATAAAATTTAATATTTTATAGATATTTAAATCCAAACGGATATACCAGAAACTCGTGGGTATATCCGATACCCGGCGAGTAAGTACCCGTCAAGTACCTGACAGGTAAAAGGCTGAGTATGAAATAAGATTTTATATAACTAGATACGAGTATGCAATTATCCATACACAACATCAGCTCTATTAACATCCCTTTCCCATGGTTTTCTCATACCCTAAGCCTAGGATCATGGTCAGATTATTACAGGTTGCATTTAATTGAAACTTGAAATTAAATCATCGTGTCTTATTGTCACTTGCATCGTCTATGATTATTCCTTAAAAAACAAAAAGGATAAACAACACTATTTTATATTACGAGGTACAATTTAGTTTTAAATAAAATTTATGTCTAAACGTAAATAAAAATAAAAATATATCGCAATTATATTATCAGAATTTTATAAAACATCATATTTACTAAATTATATTATAAGCTTAAAACAAAATATACTCAACAGGAATTTTAATAATCATCGTAATAAAATAATATAACAATTATATTAAAAAAATTATAAATTATACATGTCTCATGAACTCCGTTATATGTAACAATTACCCTATATATAAAAAGAGAACTTTGTGAATAGTAATAACTAGGTTAGGCATTTGGATGAAAAATAGCAAAAAGTTATAAACGTGGGGGGCAAAATGGTACCAAAGTGTTATTTTGTACGAAAATGACAAATGTGTCCAAACTTAGGAAGAAAATGACAATTTACTCTATAAAAAATCCTTATATAATAAAAGTTAAAACTTATCACATCCAAATAAATTATATTTTCATAAAAACTTTTCGGTAAAACCCTTTTTTAAACACTCATAAAAAGTTTATCTAGTGTATTATCAATTTAACGTAATATTAATTTACTATTTGAAAATACAAATTATAGCAATACCTTCTAGAATTTGCTTTACCTTATTTTGGGTGAAAACTAAAATAAATATTTAAAAAAGCTTTAAAAAATGGTGGCTCAATACCAAAATTACATGTGACCCAATAAAATTCAGTTATTGTAAATCAAACTTGCAATTGTATATTTAGTAATAATAATTAGTAATAGTGCATTTTTTTTCTTTTTTTTATTTATTTATTTTTTTCTTTTCCTTTTTTCTTTTATACGTTTTTTACTTTAGTGTTTTATTTTCTTTCGTTTTTATATCATCTAGGGATGAGTAAATGGTATCAGGTAACGGTACTAAACCGGTACGGATACCGATTTTACCAAACCATGTACAATTTTTGTACCTATTCGGTATCGCCTTTTGACATTTTTGGTACCGTATTTTTTTATTTTTACCCTCAAATACTGGTACCGTACGGTGCTGAACCGGACCGTACCGTACCAGGTATATATTTGGTACCGGTACCGGTTCTGATTTTCCTCGTTTTTCGGTACCGGTACCGGTATTTATGGGTAAAACACCGGTAAGTACCAGTATCGAACTAGTGAATTCGGTACCAGTACTGATACCACTTTTCCCCGTTGTAAGTACCAGTTCGGTACCAAACGGGTACCGTGCTCATCCCTATCGTATCATACCGAGCATTTTCGGTGCCGGTACCTAATTTCGATGATTTTCGGGATCGTAATTTCGGTGCCATTACCGGTACCGAGCTCATCCATATTTTAACGTGTTAGTACCGTAATAACTGAAATGAAGACAACCGAAGTTCCAACGTGTAGTACGTGTGGATCATACTATTATATATTAGATTATTTAAAATCGTTTTTTAGGACGGAGTTACTATCGTTACTACGTCATTTTTATCTATGTTGTGATATTCGGAATCTGTCTGCCGTTGCCGGCACACGTTTTGCAGACGCTGGATCCCCGCCGCAACGCGCGGGCGAAAATCAACTATATTATAAAAAAACAAACCCAATGAATAGTGTTATATTATTATTAATAATAATAGATAAAGCTTTCTTTTCTTTATTATTTCTCCTAACTTTAATGATTTTTCTTTTGTTACGGGTTGGGATAAATGCTAGTCGGTATCATTTGCTCATCCCTGATCACGGGTACCGTACGAATAACAATGGTATTGCACAATTTTTTTGTTGATTTTCTTCAACTTTTAGTGATTTATTTTTTTAGTTTTAGGGGTAGGGAATAAGTTTGGTACTAACCTTTACCGAATCGGTATTGGTACCGAAAATACCAGTTACCGTACCGGTATATGAAAGTAAAAAAGGTAGCGAACCAGTGTCAGAAATGCGAAAAGTCGGTACCTAATTAGTACTTAGTATCTTTCGGTTCGGGAAATTCTGTTTTGGTACCCACTATCATTTGCTCATCTATGACCATTAGTTACATACGAACAATATCATTACCATACAATTTTTTTGGTTGATTTTCTTTCGGTTATCTTTTAGTTTATTTTCTACAATTTCTTTTTATTTTTGTCAGTAGTTCTGTGCACAACACGCTCTTAGTGATTTCAAAACACATGTAAACACAGACTAAACAACAAAAGAAGTTCGCCGCAACGCAACGAATGATAACAAACCTAGTTTATTTTGAAAAGTAATTTAAAAAAAACTAATATACGTGATTGTAACAAGTTGACAAATTAAAACAAAACTAGAATCAAGTTCCCCCTAGTTGTGGCGGGGGCATAAAACTATGTCAAATAGCACTAATGCACACCACCGCCATGACTACCAACACTGAGTTGATCAAGGACCCGTGCATTGCGACAAACTTATTAAATGAAAAAATAAGCATAAAAACATTGAACCACACATGCACGTTGTGTTGTGTTAACTCGCATAATTTGAACGAAACAAAAAAAACGTTGAACCATATATGCACGTTGCGCCATGTTAACTCGCAAAATTTAGAACAAAACGTAAAACGAAAATTTACGAAAGATGAAAAGTACAGGGGACCAAAGTTGAAGTTAAAAATGTTGTGAGGTTAAAAAAATAAAGAAAAGTTTTGAGCGAAAAGTGGAAAAAAAATTATGTGGGTTAAAATAGCAAAATTTAAAAAGCTTTTGGGTTAAAATTAAAAATCAAACTTTTTTTTTTTGAAAACCCCCCAAAGCAAGAGGTACAACACACTATGCACAACAATGTTACTTATTTATAGTTATATAATATAATATATAATTATAGTTATATAATACAATACAATTACTTGGAAAATGTGTGATATAAGAATAAGAATTGGCGAGATTTCAACTTGCATTTTCTTGAATAGGGTCAAATTAATTAATTAGATTACAAATGTACTACATATAATTTTATTGTATTTCTCCTTCGATTGGTATAGCAAGCATCAATATCGTAATAAATCAAACAAAACTGATACCCAACAAAGTCTCATTGTGTCAGTGTGGCAGTGCACGGGTTTCATCTACCTGTTGTTCTAAAAATGTGTAAATTTTAGCTGATATATTGTCTTAACAATATTAAACGATGAAAATTAAATTTAAAATTTAAGGTAATTATTTTCAAATCCATTGACTAACACAAAATAAACGATGAAAATTAAATTTAAAATTTAAGGTAATTACTTTCAAATCCATTGACTAACACAAAGTTTTGAAAGATAATCTAAACGTTAAGCAGAAGATTGCCGACTTGCCGCAAATATTTTTTTTCGGTAGGATTAATAATTACAAAGTGAAATTTGACCATTTATCTCTATTGTATACACATAATTTATTTGAAAAGTATTATAATAACTTCATTCATTTATCGTTTTTTTCTTCAAATTTTTACCTCATTTTTTATTCTCTCCCATTTATCATATCGGTCCATTTCTTTTTAACGAAAAATGAGACAAATAAGTTATCTTTAAACTTGATATTTATTTTTAAAAAGTATCTAACATTATTAAATTTCTTATAAAAAGTTATTAATAGTCATTATAATTGTATTTAGTAGGGGGATCTCAAGGATCCTGTTTTACCAATTATCATGGTATCAAACTAGGTTAACCATACTCCTCACATCCTGCGGCCGTAACCTTACCACCACCTTCATCCTCCCACCATTGACTTCTGTCTTCTTTGTCTCTGATCTCTCTCCTCAAACTCCTCATAAACCTATTCATTCTACCCTATAATGGAACCTAAAATCCATCCAGCAACTACCGTCACAAACATCAAGAGTCTCATCCCCATCACTTTGGAGATGGAGACGGGTCAATATGCGTCCTGGTCTGAACTTTTCAAAATTCAGTGCCGGGCATTTCTTGTCATCGACCATTTATCTCCCAGACCATCCAAACCTACTGCCTCTAGTTCCACAGACACCGATAAAGACAAAGACAAGGTTGAACCGGCTGTTGATGATCAGTGGGATCGCCTTGATGCCACAGTGCTCCAATGGATATATGCTACTATATCCAATGACCTTCTGCACACAATTCTTAAACCGAACAATTTTGCTTACGAAGCATGGAGAACACTTGAAGAAATCTTTCATGACAACAAGAGTTCCCGCGCAATTCATCTATTTCACAAGTTCTCAAACACCCGCCTTGACGGGTTTCCAAACGTATCTGCTTATTGTCAACAATTGAAGGTTCTTGCCGATCAGTTGGTAAACATGGGTTCTCCGGTTGAAAACAACAGGTTGGTACTTCAACTTATCTCTGGTTTGAATGAGCAATATGAAGGGATTGCCACGATACGCCAACAACAAGACCCTCTCCCGACCTTTTATGAAGCGCGCTTGAAGTTAGTCCTCGTGGAAAGTCGAAAAGCTGAACAGGCATTGCACCAGGCCCAAACGGCGGGCACAGCTCTAAACGCAAATACCTTCCGCGCAACAAACCAGTTCGGGTCAGATTCAGAACGCGGACGCGGCCGAGGCAGGGGTCGCAGTCGTGGTAAGGGACGACAATCTGGCCGTGGCAGGGGCAGCTCTGGTTCGTATGGCAATACTCCTGGTTCATATGGCCAAGGTTGGCAGCCTAACAACTGGCCTACCAACAATCAAATGAACAATAATTGGGCCGGTTATCCACAGTGGCCTGCTACACCACAATTGAACCAATGGGCTCCTCCACCTCCTTGCCCATACCCCACTACTACCCCTAGGCCTAACTCGAATAATGGAGGGAGTGGTATTCTCGGCCCTCGTCCAAATCAGGCCCACTACACTGCCTACACGCCAACCGATATCGACCAGGCGCTTTACACCACGTCTCTAAACCAACCGGACCCGACTCAATACATGGACACCAGAGCAACAGGCAACATGACCAATACTTCAGGTAATTTCCAATCTTATTCTAATAATAGCATTCCTCAGAATATAATTGTTGGAAATGGCTCTGTTATACCTGTACTTGGACAAGGCAACCAAACCTTACCCCCACCCTTCCCACCTCTTATGCTTAAAAATGTCCTTTACGCTCCCAAACTCATTAAAAACTTAATTTTGGTTCGTCGGTTCACCACCGACAACTCTGTTTCTGTTGATTTGGCCCATTTGGCTTTCTTGTGAAGGACTACAAGACCCGGATCCCTATCCTCCAGTGCAACAGCAGCGGTGACTTATACCCATTCTTGCCTGGATCTGGAAGCACTGCCACCATACCGTCTACCTTCGCTGCTATTTCCTCGACTTTATGGCACCAACGTCTCGGGCATCCGGGACAACATTTATTGCATTCCCTTAAACAATCTTCTTTTGTTGACTTTGGGAAGTTGAATAAACATGTTTCTCAGTCTTGTGTTTCTGGCAAAAGTGTTAGATTACCATTTACTGCTTCTAATACACAAACTTTCTCACCATTTGACATCATACATAGTGACCTATGGACCTCTCCGATTTTAAGCTCGGAGGGTCACCGTTATTATGTCTTATTCCTCGATGACTTAACCAATTTCTTATGGACCTACCCCATTTCTAAAAAGTCACAAGTGCACTATATTTTTATTCAATTTTATAATCTTATTGCAACACAATTCAACAAGAAAATAAAAACCTTACAATGTGACAATGGAAAAGAATATGTTAACTCCTCCTTTCACACCTTCTTCCAACAACACGGCATGACGTTTCGCTTATCGTGCCCTCACACCTCTTCCCAAAACGGCAAAGCCGAACGCAAGATTCGAACCATCAATAACATGATCCGCACCATCCTCGCCCACGCCTCTTTTCCCAACATTTTTTGGCATCATGCCCTTGACACATCCACTTACCTTCTAAACATTCTCCCTAGCAAACAATACAACAACAAAACGCCAACCGAATTACTTTACTTTCGGACCCCCTCCTATGACCACCTTCGGGTTTTCGGGTGTCTATGCTACCCTCTCATACCTTCCACCTCCATCCACAAACTAGACCAACGGTCCTCGCCTTGTGTCTTCCTTGGTTACCCTTCAACCCATCGCGGTTACAAATGCTTTGATCTCGAAACAAAGCAAATCATTCTTTCGCGACATGTGGTGTTTGATGAAACCATATTTCCATTTGCGAACACTCTAACACCCACCCCCTCCTACTCTTTCCTTGACGCACCATTTCCACCAACATTGTGGCCTCACGTCCAGGCCCAACCCACCGTTTCCACCGATAAGCCCAACCCACCTGTTGTAGTCCCGAACCAGCAGTCCGTAACCCAGCCGAACCCTCCCGAGAACCAGCAGACTTCAAACACCAGCTCACCTCTGGCCCATACCACTCTCTTCCCCCACAACCTCTTCTGATCCACCCACACTCACATCTACGGCCTGCAGCCCATCACCCCAAACTCTCTCACCCACAATCACATCGGCCCAATCCTTTCAGCCTAATCACCTTCCGCCTCCCATACCCCAATCACCTAACCCCACAGCCTCGACCCAACCTCCCACTTCCACTGTTCCGTCCAACCCTCCTCCACAAACAACTCACACCATGCGTACTCGTGCGATGGTCGGAATACACAAACCAAAACGTCACCTTAACCTCCACACGTCTTCTATCGTTCCTGTTCCCAAAAACCCGCTAGACGCCTTGTCCATACCAGTTTGGAACGATGCCATAACCACTGAGTATAATGCTCTTATTAAGAATGAGACTTGGGAATTAGTTCCTCGTGAACAAAACATGAATATTATTCGATGTATGTGGTTGTTTAAACACAAGTATAGGTCGGATGGCACATTGGAAAGGTATTAGGCTAGATTAGTCTGTGACGGGCGTTCTCAGCAGGTGGGCATAGATTGTGGTGAAACATTTAGCCCGGTGGTCAAGCCTACCACCATACGCACTGTTTTATCAATAGCTCTATCAAGGTCATGGTCCGTTCATCAACTTGATGTGACCAATGCTTTCTTACATGGAACTTTAAATGAAACAGTTTACATGCATCAACCCATGGGCTTTCGAAATCAACATCTACCGAATCATGTATGTCGCCTTAAAAAGTCTCTTTACGGTTTAAAACAAGCACCGCGGGCTTGGTACCAACAATTTACAGATTACGTTCTCACATTGGCGTTTCATCATAGTAGGTGTGATGCCTCGTTGTTCACCCTTCATAACGGCAACGATGTGGCATTTCTCCTCTTATATGTAGATGGCATCGTATTAGTCACTTCATCAGCTCAACTACGGCAAAATCTCATGGCGCGTCTTGCATCTGAATTTGCCATGAAAGACCTTGGCCCATTTAGCTTCTTTCTTGGTATCTCGGTTTCCCGTCACAAAGACACTATGTTCCTATCTCAGCAGGCTTATGCTAAGGATATCATCGAACTTGCCGGCATGCAGTCTTGCAACCCCGTATTCACCCCGGTCGACACTAAATCTAAACTCCGGGCTGATGCCGGAGCAGACTTTCATGACCTGACTTTATATCGAAGTCTGGCTGGGGCATTACAATACCTAACCTTCACGCGACCTGATATTTCTTATACCGTTCAACAGATTTGTATGCACATGCATGCTCCAAAAATGGATCATTGGAATGCTTTGAAGAGGATCATTCGATACATTCAAGGAACGTCTTCTCTCGGTCTCACTCTAGGGCCATCCTCCACTCCGAATCTTTTCGCTTACACAGATGCAGATTGGGCAGGTTGTCCGGACACTCGACGCTCCACCAGTGGCTACTGTGTTTATTACGAGGATAACCTCATCTCTTGGTCTTCTAAACGACAACCTACTATTTCCCGCTCTAGTGCTGAGGCCGAATATCGCGGGGTTGCAAACGTCGTGGCCGAGATTTGTTGGCTACGAAACCTTCTTCTCGAATTACATTGTCCGCCGACGCGTGCCACTTTAGTCTACTGCGATAATGTCAGCGCCATTTACCTATCTGGTAACCCGGTTCAGCATCAACGAACTAAACATATTGAATTGGATATTCACTTCGTTCGTGAACAGGTTCAGCGAGGACAAGTTCGTATTCTTCATGTACCCTCCAGATATCAGATAGCAGATATCTTTACGAAAGGCCTTCCACGTCTCTTATTTGAAGATTTTCAATCCAGTCTCAGCATTCAGTCTCCTCCCGCTTCGACTGCGGAGGTGTAATCGTCATTATAATTGTATTTAGTAAATAATATCAATTGTAATCTAGTTCAAAAATAGGAGATTGTATTTATCCTATATATATAATACGATGCAGAGGAGGGGATCTCAAGGATCCTGTTTTACCAGTTATGTTAAAAACAATATGTAAACAAGTCTAATAACACATACGACCATACAACTTTTAATGGTTCACGTAAGCTTTACTTAACGGACCCTTGGAGTTTGTTTTGTCTGAGAATTTCTTTTTAAGTTAGTAAGGATCACAAATGTTTACTTTTAATATGGTAGAGATCACCAATCTTCTTATTAATTTCACTTGGTAGGGATCATGGGCGCAACTTCTAGGGGTGGCCGACCCCTCGAACTTTCGCTCAGTAGTAGAGAGTATGTAGTTTTCGTATAAATTTTTTAGGTATATACGTTTTTGATCCCCGGTTTTATAGAAATTTTTGGGTATATAGGTTTTTGATCCCCTGGTCAGAAATCTCAAGCTTCGTCACTGGTAGGGATCATAAAATACTTCTAAATTACAAACACAAATCTTCTCCCTAACCGGTGAAGGGATATCATCGCAACTCACAACAAAAAAATTGTTTGAGTATTAGATTCAGAAAAGCCTCACAAATACCCCTTCTCTTTCTAATTTTATGATCTTTCAATATAAAGTGTGTTTAAAGAGTAACGGATCACTTAAGTGTGTAAGAGGGTAACCAAAGTTTGAAAAGAAAAGATGCTTAAATATTGTGAAAAAAACAAGTTTTTGAAAAGAAAAGATGCTTAAATATTGTGAAAAAACAAGTTTACAAAAGGTAGATTTGGACTTTTTTTTTAATGCCAACATTCCGCCGGCAAAGCTCCTTACAACACTTATGACTTTAGGATTTGGAATTTTTTTTTCAGGTGTTTTCCTAAATCATTTGAGTGATAGACTAAACTCTTAGAGCTCACAAATAGAATGCTCTCTCATGCAATTTGAATTACAAGTGAGCGTTTTACATTCTGTCTTTAATTTTTAAATATAGTAAACAAAAACATGTTTTTCCTCTTAATTAATTTCATCTCAATTTAAAACCTAAATCAATAATTATTTTTATGTTAAATATAATACATCAATACACACTTTTTTATTTATCTCACCAATAATTGAATAATTTATATTTATTTAATTAAAATTAAATAATTATTTATTACTAAATACCATATATATGATTGGGGTTTGGGTCCTATAGATAGGATTTGTTGAACCCTGCAAAAAACTGGTATGCGTAAATTCCAAATAACAGGTCAAAACAATTTTTCTTTACTTAATAATGTTTTGAATCATAATGCAATCAGAAAGAACTACCTTTCCCATAAAACGATTGATGAAGACAAAGATAATTACTGAATAAAACCATTGTGGAGAATAAAGACAAGTACTGCTGAGAAGAACTATTGACCGAAGGAACGACTGTTGGTTATAGACAACAAGTGTGTTATAGGACAGCTATCATTAAGTGTGTATTAGTCTTTCAATGTAATAGTGCTTTGTATGATTACTAGTTTTTTTTAACAATTGAGAATCACTCAGTTAATTCGATTGTTAGAGGCCGCTTTCTAGGTGATGTCAGCTAGGATCATTAGTCGTTTATCTCAGTGTATAAATAGATCATGGGTCCGTCATGCTTTATTGAATTACGTACTTGTTCTAGATTTCAGAGAATACAATTATGAGATCACTAGTTTAGGGGGACTACAAGTTAATAAACATGATTATTCAATGATATGAGAATTCATGATGTTCAGTGCTAATTTGTGTTTATGATTAATTTTATTATTCCGATACCAATTGATTTTGATACACGTGATTCACTATTGTTTGATTGACCTAAACATATCTCCATATCCCAACAATTAGTATTAGAGCTAGATCTCTAAATTTGATCTTACAATCAATTTAGAACAAAGTTCTAAGCTCACAATTGATATTTCATTTAATGCTTACAATTAATGAGAAATATCAACCAATTCATAAAAACCCAGTTCTTACTCTATTTTATGAAATTTCTTCAAAAAATTTGTAAGTGTGTCAAATCAGCATAATCCGCACGACACTGGTTCTTTAACCAAACATCTATGCTTGTTCGTGATGAATACAACATTTACCAAAAGAGGATGGCATATTTCCTATCGCTTCAACACACCAGATGTTGGTGATCAGTTATGTATGGATCACTTATTGCACTGTCACATGGAATTGAAGATGGTAAATACCATCCAAAAGAAATTCAAAACTATCCTGAACAGGATTTTCATAAATTGGAATGGATGCCAAAACATCCGAGATGCTAGTCATGGCTCTTCCAAATGAAATCTATGTTGGATTGCTTCATTGCACAACTACGAAAGAGTTGTGGGATGCCCATAAAAAGCAATTTGGTAGAACTCCCGAGGTTATAAAAAATAACCGGGAAATTTTATCTCAACAAATATGAGACATTCTATCATGTAAAAGGGGAATCTCTTACTCAACAATTTGAGAGATCCACAACCCTAATTAGTTATATAGTTGATCAAATTTAACCAAACAATTACCTGAACAATAGATTCTTAGATCTGTACCTGATAGGTAGAATACTTATACAATTGTTTTGAGAACTCAACCTGAATTTAAAAACTCAACTCTAACTCAACTGCACGGAAAACTTTTAACCTTTGAGAGAGAGGTGAATCAAAAGAAAAAATTTCACTCATTGTAACACACCTTTGTTCAGTCATGATTTGACACAATCATCAAACCTAGAACAGGGATATGATCATCGGATTAACATATATATTAGTTTTCTGTTTTAATTAATCAAGCCAAGCTTTCACTCCTTGTGGTGAACCTTATATTGTGTCTGATAATCTCTCGTTTATTTTGGTAGATTTGCAGCATATTGCTAGGCGCCTTATTGAGTGTAGTACCCTGGTTTACACAATAGAGCTAAAGTTGGTTCGTACAACTCAAAGGTAAAATGTTATAAGTGTAATATGTCACTTTTCTAGAGAGTGTAGTGTATTGCCTAATCATACCCGTGCTCTTTTGATCACTTATCCTAAATTTCTAATTGAAGACCTCAGCCAAACACACCACAACACCACTACAATCTACATCCAAACACCAAGGCTACTAATCACTTTGTTCAAAGTCCTATTCAAATACCAATCCAATATGTCCAAAACCTGTTCCAAAATCCAATACATTAAAACCCTTGCACTAGTTAAACAAAATTAAACAAATGCTAGTACTCCTCAACAACAACAAAGTTTCTTTACTCAGAGCTATTTGATCAGAGTAGTCTTCCTGAGGATCTAAGTGATAATAATTTTTCCTTGATGGCAATAGAAACAACTGATGAGATTCAAGCTATTAAGATTCTAACTGTTGATAAATCACAAGAGCCGGTAATGATGGCTTTGCAAACTGTTGGTTCAAAACGTCAATTTTTTCTAAAATTTACACTACCATCGGAGCGTCACCGAAGCATCAAGGGGAAACGGAGGTTACCCCTTATAACACTATAGGTCCACCCCTACATATGGAAGTGTCGAAATGCCAAAGTGTTCTCAAACGAAAGAGGTTTTTAGTGAAGACATTATGGGAGATACAAAATCACTAGGTTTTTATGGCTTAAAAATAGGTCGAATATCAATTAATTGATAGAATAGAGACTCATACAAATTAATCATGTGTCAGGAACCAGATTTGAACTGGTGACACGAGGATTTTCAGTCCTCTGCTCTACCAATTGAGCTATCCCGACTATTCCTGATGTCTCATCCTCATTTTCATTTTACTAGAGAACGTGGGTATATGTCAATTGAACGAGTATTACAAAGCCTCAGCCAGGTCCTAGAATTTACAGAACAACTTTGTAAGTTTCAATATGAATCAAAATATCGATCGTGAATCATTCAAATGGGGATTCCTTGCTCAAAGATGTTCATTTGTACATGTATCATATATGTCACATGTGACATGTGATACATTTCCGCTCAGATCCATTTGTATAAAGAGTAGTGAATGAGAAAGATAAGTACTTTTAAACCGCTAACGAAAAAGGATAAAATAAATAAAAAGGATACGAGAAATAATTAGGGCGTCAAATTGGGGATAGAGGGACTTGAACCCTCATGATTTTTGAAATCGACGGATTTTCCTCTTACTATAAATTTCATTGTTGCCGGTATTGACATGTAGAACGGGACTCTATCTTTATTCTCGTCCGATTTCATCAGTTATTCAAAAGATCTATCAGATTATGGTGAATGCTTTGATCAATGAATATTTGATTCTTTCTTCAATATGGAATCGATTCACACCAATTCTTCTATGTATACAGGTTTATCCTTCTTCTTTTCTGAAGTTTCGATAGAAGAATTCCTCTACCAATGTAAGACAATCAACTCCATTCATTAGAACAGCTTCCATCGAGTCTCTGCACCTATCTTTATTTTCGCTTTCTGAACCTTTGTTTGTTTTCGGAAAACGTGATTTGGCTCAGGAGGCCAAAGAATTTCCTGCCGCTACCATATAGTATTCATCTCTACCCGGTGATAAATAAAGCATCTGTGACCCTTTTGATCTCTCAGAAATTTGATAAAACGGACTTTCTAGAGACCCCCAACAGCCAATCCTTGCATGAATTGCTAAGGATCCAATAAGTCCAACATTTATTCCTTCAGATGTGTCAATTGCACAAATACGCCCATAGTGACTAGGATGATCTCGTATTGGAAAAGTAGCAGTTCGCGCAGTCAATCCCCCGGGCCCAAATAACTCAATTTTCTCCCATGAACTATTTGTGTCAATGGATTAGTTCGATCCAAAAGATTTAATTAGACCGGAAAGAATGGTGTGAATATCCTTGTATATGTGTTAGTTTGGTTGTAGTGTTTCGGGGTCGGCCTTTGGGCTTTGGCTTGTTTTAATGAAGTTCACTTTAAAAAAAAGGTCATACACCAAAGGCTAAGGCTACTGAATCAATGTGTTGTAAATGTATTCATATTCAAGTGATTGAGAGTTCTACTCTCATGGTAGTCATTTGCGCAGATTTAAGTCAAGCATTATACTCGCAGGGTTCTCCTGATCCCCGCATCATCACATAGTACATGTGTTGTTCCGATGCCATCCACGCATTATCCCGCAATAGCCTTATTTCCTTCTTTTCCTAGCGCCGTATGCGATACCCCATTTCCACCCTTGCATCCCAGCTGGCTCTTCCGATCAAGCCACATCATCACCCATCTAGCTCTTCCACACCATGCGGAGAGGTATAACATATTACCTTAGGAGTAGGTTTAGAGGGTATATGACTTGGCCGTTGTAAAAGATAAAGATAACTACAATTAATTCTTTAATTAATCCCATTTGTAGTGTCCCACTCTCCAACTTGTGGAGATGATGAGCATCCAAAGGCCAAAGAGAATCATTTAGTGACTTAAACATCCATTAATCATGTCCTAATGTGACACTTAAACCAACAAATTAACAAGATTTATTTAATTTTTAGTAGACTTGTATACACTGTGAATATTTAATCCATATTAATGGCGTTATCATGAGTGGTATAAACGTCATTTTTATTAGACTTTGTTGATGATAAAACTCGTCTCATTCTTTCATGTTTTAACATAAATTATCATTTAATTAAACTAGGTATAATCACATCAAACAACTCGTACTAAACACGAACAGAAGAGTAGATCGATGTTTTAGTATATTTTTTACGGTGGTATTAAGTTTAAACAGAAGAGTAGATTCACGTCAACCTCTACATGTACTGTGGCCCAGGCCAGTCAAGTCTCTCCTTGAGGCACATTTATGGCCATAAAGTTATTTAATATATAAAATGATATAGAGTAAATCATTTTTTAAATATAAAAATACTATACTTCATAAATAAGTGAATCATTTAAGACATATTTGACATTTTCAGCAAGTTTTTTTTAACACAGTTAGCTTGGCAGCAGGGGTGTCTCTCCCAAAGTTGGGTCATAGCTATTGCCAACCTCTTCTTACCTTAAGTTTGAATCCATCCCAAAGGTGCCTATTTCATATTTACACCTTGCACATAGTCAGGATCGAACCAAGGATCTCCCAGCCAGGAGGAAAGTTTTAAGGCAAAACCCTAGACCAGCTAGGCTATACCATACTAGCTAGTGGCTAAGTAAGTTAATTTGCGATCTTCCAAAGTTGATCTTATGAGTGACTCTTACGCTTGTTTTGTTCTCTATGTTTATGAATAAGCACTCGCATTGACATATAATCATGGTTGCAAAACTCGCTAGCGCTCCCTAGTCGGTTGACCATGAATTTGAGAGTACCCGGCCTAGGCGAAGAGTACTCGGGGAGTACTCGGATATGTTAAATTATAAAGAAATTAGTTTTCTGAAATTAAATATATGTCAAATAACATAAATTTACTAATACTTATAACAAAATACATGAAAATAATATTCATTCTTTAATATGTAGGCGTAGAAATTATGTATTATTTTCTTTAAGTCAAACTCGGCTCAAGTTGACCTACTAGATCCGATTCTGGCCGAGGTTCACCATGTTCGATCAATTTCGAGTAATTAAGTGGAGTTGAAGAAAGTTGCCTCGACAGCTTACCTTACAGCGATTACTCAGGGAATACTCGGCCTTAGAGACCTTGTTTTACAACCATGCATATAATGGTTAGAACTATGAGCTCTACACGTATGAATCTTAGGCATGGTCCTTTAGTCTAGTACTAAGTAAACTTGGGAACAAGTTATAAACCGTAACTTTACAATTAAATTAGATATCTAACTAGAATTAGTCATATATAGCTTGGATATTTAAAAGGAATATTATATCTTTTCTGTTCGGTTGTGTTCGTAGCCTGATCGCGTTGATCGAGTGATCCATATTGTATCTTGATTTTATATTCAAAGTTATGGCAGAAAATGGTAAAGTGAAGATCGACAAAGTTTGATGACCATGATTTTTGGTTTCCGATAAAAAAATGCTACTAACAATGATTAGGGTTAATAAACTCGATCCAGTAAGGCTACATAGTATGGGGCTCGTCACCGGTGCATCGAGGAGCGGCGACGGCCTACACACCGCCCCCCGGGTCGTCCCCGTCCTCCCCTAGACGTTGAAGCCGGCCCTCACTTCTTTATCCAACACACACACAACTATACATACATACATACATACATACATATGTATATATAAAGAGGCTCATCCTTCACACCCCTAGGCCCATCCTATAGGCTCATCCCCATGCCCCTTACGTAAACGCCTACATAGCGGACCATCTTTGAGGACTACCTCCTCCATACCCCATAGTCTAATATCTAAATATTTATAATAATATTTAGTGGCAAAAATTAAGTTTAGGTTTGTTCAAACCTTAAAATCTCAGACTTTTGTATTCAAACTAGTTCTTGAGTACATTTGAAGAACTTGCAAGATATTTGATCAACTATGTGATGAATGACGACATGAATCTAAAGAAATTGACATTTGTACTTTAATAGAGAAAAATGTTGAAAATGGGGAGTTTAGTAAAGAGAAAAGAAATGCATGGAGTGGTTGGAGAAAGACTTGGTATTCCTAGTGACCCAAGTTCGACTCCAACTCTCCTCACAATTTTCTGCGGCATTCAGGTGAAGGACGAATACGGGTGGCACCGGTTCGTCTTGGATGGGAGGCGAGGTTTTACCGATTATTCCATTCTCGTGCCTTTGGCCGGGTGGAGGTCGGGTTTCCGCGCATCTGGGAGAGTCAAGGGGCTGACGGCGGTTGAGTAGTCGACTTTGGCCACAGCGCCCGGTGTCATGGTGGTTGACACGTCGTTCCTTGCCGTTCAAAAAAAATTGCCTTTTGAAGTTATTGGCCACCCGTATTTCAAGATATTGTAACCGTGGCGCTCATTAAAAGGTGTCTAATTCTTGTTTAGTATTAAGGAAGATAAATTATTTCTTGCTTTTTGGTCACCTACTCCAAACTTTTTTAAAGTGTTTAAACTTTAAAGATAATTTACACAAGGTTAATGGTATTTTAATATTTGAAATTTATCTTACTTTAGTTGTTTTGTAAGTTTTTTACATAAAACTTTTCCCCACGTTTAATTTGCATACTTGAATATTTTCTGATTTAACCTTATATTTAACTTCATTTCTAACTCCTTAACATATATTTCATAGTTTCAACTAGGGCTAGGATGACGGTTTAGTCGATTTTACTATATGAGTAGAGTTGTTTGTAATAGGGAATTATGGATTGATCAGTTTCAGTTTGTTGGTATAATACCAAAGCTTGTAATTGTGTTTTTGCAATTATGTGTCAAAAACAACAAAGATTGATGCAATTAGATAGGTGGTGCCCTTAGTGCTTAGTGCTTAGTGCACTTACGTGCTTGGCGTACTTAGGGTATTGACATACTTAGAACATTTGGATTTCTCATAACTACTGGTTTGGGAACAACATTTCTAGAAATCTAGAACTTCAGTCTTTGACTTGTTGATGGTCTTTGAGTCTTCAGCCTATGACTTTGGTTGACTTGACTATTGACTTTTTGACCAGCCATCACACTTGTTCATTTATTATTTGTAGGTAGTAGTTTGATGCAGCAGTAGTTGGGTAGTTGTTTTGTGAACTTTCAAGGTGAGAGAACTATTGGACTTGGAGATTGTATTTTAACTTATTTAGACAAGGATGATGGATCCTTTGAGTTTTGGCTTTCATCATCAATAGATCTTATAAAACATCATCAATAGATCTTATAAAACCCAACATGAATGAACACGAACAGTTGTATCATTCGTTCAATGTGTTTGTGAACGTTTAGTAATGTGTTCATCAACATTCGTTCATTATGTTTGTATATATTCGTGGTTTATGTTATTCTTTAAAGAATTTTTATACATTTATTTATTTTCTCTAAGCTTTTTATTTCACCAATTCTTATTTATTTATTACTCTAAAAAATAAAACAGGAACCTTCATTCCCTCATTATTCATGCACTATTCCCTTGTCTTTCTCAATATTCACATTCAACGAGTATTATTGACCTCTGTTTCACGATTAGGGCTTCAAGTTCCTACGATGCTCCCTCCACCATCTAGCTCTAGCCTCCACCAATTTTATTTGTGTCTATTTGTATTCGTGATACGTTTGTGGACACATTTATTTTCTTAACGAATGACATGAAAAAAAATCTCATTTGGCAAGTACTCATGAACCATTCGTGAACATGTTATTTCCTCAAAAACAAGCACGGACAAAGCCTTGTTCATGGTCGTTCGGTTCGTTTGCTGCCCTAGTTAAGTGAGACCTAGTGTCCAAGACTGTGTGTCTGTTGGAATTGAACCCTACAAAAGAACAGATGATAAAATGCCAAAACAAGTCTAATCTATATGATCAAATAAACAGTGTTTTAAATTACAACTTCCCTCAATGGCAAGATATCTAACATCTGATAATTCTAACATCTGAAGTTCTGGCTAAGCTCTGATGGTTATAAAGTCTGTTGAAGAACCAAAGCTCTGTTGAAGTCAAATGTCAGCTGAAGTCAAAGGTCTGATCACCCTTTGAAGAACATTGGATAAAGCTTCATCAGTGGTTAGGCTCATCAGTGGGTAGCAACAATATTGATTATCCATTAGTGTTTTGCATAGTTATCAGAGGATAGCATTAGCAGTGTTTGGAGTTTGTTAGGTTAGTTAGATGTCATTGTCTTGGTGATGTCAGCAAAGATGCTTCAGAGGTTAGGATTGTACTATAAATAGACAGTGCATGTGCTGTTCTATTCAGCTCACACACACACACCTTTTCTTGTACGATCTAATCTGTGTGAAGTTCGGGCTGAGGGGGAGTTAGTAATTCAAGCATGTAAATTACTTGTAATCTTTTGAATCATTTGAGTAATGAAAACATTGTGTGATGAAAGCTAATCTTCCATTTGATTGTGTTACAAAGTTTTAAATTGTGTTTCCGTTGCAAGTTTATCTGTTTTATCTATTGTATGTTTATTTGTTTAAAACAACACAATCAGGTCAAATCAGATCCTAACAATTGGTATCAGAGCATGGTCAGTCAAATCGATCTAACAATCAATTTGACATAAAAAGATCAAACTCAATTTTTGTGGTACTGTGTTGATCAAAATTGTTGGAAAATAGAGGAAGAGCCTAACTATGTTTTATGCGTTTTCGAGTATTTGTGTTAAATTTGTGATGATTCTATGATTGATAGTTGCTGAGAATTCATCTAATGTCTTTAAAAGACTAAGGTGAACCTAAATCTTAGGAACAAGATCGATATGATGAACAAAAATTATGAGAAAATGTTGAAAGGTTATGAGTTAATGTTTAGAAAACCGGATCAAAAGTAATGTGAATTTTAGCATAAGCATTTCTGCAAAAATGTCTTAGGTTCTCAAAACATTGCTGTAAATGATTCTGAATTACTTCTTCCTTAAAAACCTTCCAGTGAATGCTATTTGCTCATGGAAAGATTAAAAGAGGAATAGAAGAAAATTCACAAAAACTCTTAAAGTGTGGTTTATCTCGAAACTTTCGATGTTGAAAGAAATGAGTGTAAACCTAAAACATTTAAGGGTTCACATATATGTTCATACAACTGCTACCAAACTGATTGAGTGCAACCACTGATTACAGGTAGATCCAGGTAAATGTTGTATATCAAGTTAGGAATTGGTTCAAACGAACTTAGAACATCAATAAGATGGAATTGATTTATTTATCAACGAAGTTTTACTAAATTTTTAACAGTAAAAACTTCATGTACATATCAGGACATGTATTACCTTCCATTTTTAAGGAATACACGATGAGTTTTTACTTATTTTAGATAGTTAAAGCTCAATTTCCTGCTAGGGAGCAAAACCTTTCTATTTTTAGAAAAGAAGGGAGTTACTTCTTGTTGATAATAAATCAAACGAATCTGTTGATGGTCAAGGTTGTCTCATAGTTTGCTTGTCTAAGATTAAATTTGCAGATATTCACAATTCTCATCACACGAGTTGCAGATGTTCAAAACAATTGTCAAAACTCATCCTCTGGTGGTTTTCAATAGTTTATGTTCAAAACACTGATGACATCAGACATCATTTATGAGGGATTGCTATAAAAGGGTTTGATCTCTTTATAACATGTTCAGTCTAAATATCAGTTGGGAGATATATATAAACCAAAATTTGGAATCACTGTCCTTATAACTTGATCTCTAGATCTGGAATGCTAATCATGGATTAAAACAAGTTTTCTTGTATTTCATGTGGAAATAGCATAAAAATGTTTTCTGAAAATCAAAATCCATCCCTAAAAGTCTGATCGAAGCACTGATAGCTCAAAAACACTGTTCGTTTAGAAAAATCTATCCACTATCAAAAAATGTATCCTCTAATAGTTGCAACCACTGTTCTTATCCACTGCTTTTTTTCCAACAGTGGTTGGCCAAACCACTGTCTTCCATTTCCAGGACAGAGGTTACACGTGGGCAGATGCTATTCGACAGTTGTTGCATCAGATGCCATGCCATCATCACTTTTTCAGAAACCCTATAAAAACCCTGTTTTATCCAGAACAGAGGTTCATCAGACTATGTTGATTTCAAATTCTAAAAACGGTTCTTACCAATAACCATGGCTCCCAAATCAAAATCGAAAGCAAAATCTAAATCCGAATCACCGACTTTCAAGCTAATCATCAAAACTCCTCACAACTACACTGCTATCTTAGAAGAAATCGAGTCAAATATGAGATATAACACGATGATTCGGTTACTAAAGGAATCAAAATTCAAGGAGATGTTGACGGCAAAATCCCCAATTTATGAATGTTCACTCCGACAATTTTGGGAAAATGTTGAGGTTCACTCAACATAGGGAGTACCTTATGCAATAATTTCAAGAGTGGGCAAAACCTTGGTGCAAGTTACTCCACAATCGATCGCACAGGTGTTTAAATTGAATGACATGTCATATCCTGTGACATTTCCACTAGGTGAGATCTAAGCTGTAACATTCGTCGAAAAACGGGTTTTCCAAACCCGCTTCGTTTATAAATCAAATACTCTGTTATAATTTTCGTTGCATATTTATTGCTCAGATGAATTTTAAATAATACATAATTAATATATATATTAGAATTTTAAAACATAATTATTAAATAACAAAAAAATAATGAATTAAAAAGAATATGGAGACGCCGGGTTTCAAACCCAGGTCACCCACAAACTCAAACACACAACACACCGCTCCGCCACACACTGCTTTTGTGATAAACATGGAAACCAATAACATATATAATAAAACCCGAAAGTCAAATCCGGTAATCAGCGCGCCAGAACTCGCAATCACCGGAAAATCCGGCAATCCGCGATTTTGGCCAAATTCCTTTTGACTGAACCGCACAAATTGATGTCGACGTCGGTTATAACCGTTGCCGGCAGTCAATTTCCATCATAACCGACGGAAATCTTCAATCGCGAACCTTGACCCAATTCAAACCCAATTCAGCCTGTTTCCACTATAAATACCCACTTGAACACTCTGGAAATCCTTTCGTTCAGAACCACGATCGTTTTCGAAGCTTTATTCATCCCAAAACACGTCGCCGGAGATATTCTGCATTCGCCGGACTTTCACCGGAAAATCGAGACTTGCTTCAAATCGGTAAAATTCTCGACTCTTTTGTTTGTAATCAATTATTCGGCATATATTAACCTAAATCGTTCAACCAGAATCTGTCTCAGACAACGTTGCCAGAAATTCCCGCACTCACCGGAAAATCACTGAAAATCCGAAGTCTCACGGTCGATCGGTACAATCATCTAAACCCTCTTGATATCTCTTGTTTAGTAACTTAATTGCACAACACATTGATCAAAACTGTTAATCAATTCACTCAGCCGGAAGTCACCAATCAGAGCCGACGACTCTTGCCGGAAATCTGAGAAAACATTCTGTTTTGGTACATTTTATTCCATAATCTTCTTTATCTATTTCATTCCAACCAATTATAAGTCTTGATGATCGATTTAAACAGAACAGTCGGACTTCACTATTTTGTGTTTTTGTAAACGAAGAAGATGAAGTCGAGTATAGGTTTAAATATAATTAAAACTGGATATTCGAACGGGTTAGACAGACAGTCCAGCGGTGGACTGTGTGCACAAACAATACACACGTCCCGAGTTCGAATCGCACACGTACCGACTTTCAGAAATAAAACCAAGATTTTTAAGACTTAATCAGATCAAGTCACAGAATGTTTATAAGAATAATATAATCCATAAGTTAAACAGATTTGACACACAGCCCAACTGGTTGGGCTGTGCGCACTCGAACCGAAGGACCCGAGTTCGACTCCGGGTCCCTGCAACCGGTTCGGCCATATAAATCATTTTTAATAAAACCAAATAAGTTTAAAATTAATTAGTATATAAATATAATTGAAACAGAGAATATTTCGGGTTAGACACGTAGCTCAGTTGGTAGAGCTGCGTGCACGCATACGAGAGGTCCCGAGTTCGAACCTCACTCAGCGCATATAAAAACACAGTCCGACCGGTCAACGGTCAACGGTCAAAAAATCAATTTTTTTTATTTCTTTTTATTTATGTATTTAATTAGAAAATTATTTAAAAAATACTTAAAAATAAGATTTTTAAAGTTAGAAAATTCCCTTAAACTCACAAAAATAAATCTAAAAATCCCATTAAGAGTATGGATTAAAAGTATTAACCTCAAATAAAATCCATTTATTTACCGAATCATTTCGTTATTATTTTAGGTTAGTTTTTCCCTCGTCGATCAAATCCTAAAATTCGTGCGCGTCCAACGTCATCAAAGAACGCACCCAATATGAGTGAATCTCTATCAATTCCCCGTTTTAATCATGTTTTGGGGTGTATCATGTGTCGTTTAATTCTTTATTATATTTAAACACTTGTGCATACATCATATCCGTGATCAAATGTGTATCAAATGTGTATCAATTGTTGTGTGGATTATTTGTAGTTTAGATTTATCATTTTCAGTGCACGCATTTCATTAGGCCCATCAGTTCCCCGTGGGAGACGGGTTGAGCATCAGGTGCCTCATAAGATCGGCTCCGTTTGATTGAGCCTTGATCTCACATTTATCATCATTCATATCATATACTCATCCAAAGTGGTTTGTGTTTGTTTACTTATATATGTTTGTTCACATGTGATATTTGCACAAATTTTCCTTATTAAATAAAACAAGAAATTAATAACAATGTTTTATCAAGGTTCACTCGCCAACTTTTGTTGACCCAAAATATCCCCCGTTTTACACATGATACAGGTGATCCAGCTGAGGCAAGAAACACATAGGAAGGCCTAGAAGAATAAACCAGTTTAAGCTTTGGATTATTTACATAGTTTCATTTCCTTGTAATTGTATGAATTTTGATTTGGATATTTAAGTTGTAATTTGAATTTAATAAATATGAAACATTTTAGTATATCTTCAAAATCAATTACCTGGAAATTATTCTAAACTTGGCCCAGTTAGCAAGGCAGGAGCTATGGGTCATGAAACTCTTAAACGCATTTCTAATCAAGATAAAGTATCTAAAACCCAAGTAGAGGTGGTAGAGGAAGATTTACCAGAACAACCTGCCCAAACTCAACCACCTGCTACTAAGCCCGCTGCTCTTGGTGACCACAGCAGCACAACCACTGTTGTGCAACCCCCACCAAAAACCATCAAAAAGACCAAAAAGAAATCCACCAAGCCCACCAAACCCAATAAAAAGGGTCTTCTGGAAGATGAGATCCCAGAAGTTAACCTAGTGACAGCACAAAAGTCACAAGAAACCATTGTTGCTACTTCCTCACAACAGTTGGAAAGATCTCCACCTAAAACCACAACTCCTCATGATTCCTTACAAAAAGAACATGTTGTAAGCACATGGACACCACAACTTGAAACATTACCCTCACTTGTTGTAACACCTCGCAAAATCAGGACCATTGATGTGAAGACACGTGCCCTAAACCCTAAGCGTGAAAAGTTTGTTTTTAAAAGGGTTAAAAGCGTCATCGAGCGAAACTTGTGTCTTCGGAAGGTCTACCGGCGAACCGGGAATCCTAAAATGTTTATTTATACTCCCATTTATGCTTATTATCAGCCTATGATGGCATTATACAAGTTGCAAGACCCTAAATGCGATTATATAAGTTGAGGGGCCAAACTTGCCAAATTTAAAAAATCTGGTTCGCTGACAGACTGCTTACAGACCGTAAGGGTCCCATGCTTACGGTCCGTAAGGCATGATACTGGGCGAATTTTTGCTTGTTCTCCACACATAAGCTTCCAAAACCATCCACTCGACACAAGGGGCTGCATGCTTGCTCAATACTCGTTTAGGGACACCTGGAGACATCTAAGAACACCTTGCAACACCTGGATTGATCTTGTGATGGTCCCTTGCACTATAAATAGGTGCTTTGGGTGAGCACTTGAACTTGCACTCTAGTTCGGTTTTTATGCATTTAAAGACCGAAAGTCAAGTTGCCGCAAAATAGCTTTGACCTTCGATTTAGACCTAATCGGTCCAGCCATTGTTCGAGGCAAATATAGATACGTGATCTTAATTAGGTAGGTGTTAATCCCTCAAAAGGGCACCTCCTAATTACCACGTTTACTTAGTTAATTGTCGGGTCAAAATAAATAAATAAAAAGTCAAACTAATCAGATTTTAATAAAAATCAAATCTGATAATGTGAAGGTTATAAAATATGTTTTAACACTTTAATAACTTGGTAAACATTATCAGGACATGTCTAAACATGTTCAACCTGACAATTCTAAGTCTAAGCTCGGTTCGCAACCGAAAGTCGCAAAAGCTTGACTTTTACTTTGACTTTCAGTTCTGACCCAAATTAGCTTATTTCCTTAATGCCTTAGGGTTCTTTTGTGACCATATTATGTTATAGAATAACCCTGTTAGGTTATACTACTTGGTCACTTAGTAATCTAAGATCATATGCTTGTTTCCGTTATTATGCTTAAAGTTGACTAGTATGCCCTTTTGTCAAAAATGAGACTTTTAAAGTAGTTGGACATGCAAACGAATTAGGTACTGATTGGTAAACATATTTAGAGTTTTTGATGCTCCAAACCTGGTCATAAACTGAAGTTATATAGAAAAGCGAAATTCATGCCTTTATAAGGACTAAAATGCCCTTTAGCATGAGCATCATGTTTAAAACATAATTTTGACACAAAGCTCTTTACCTACTGTTATGATATCATATTTAGGAATTATTGGGATGTCGGGTCAGATTTATTTCTGACCTTAGCCTTGAGTTCTTGCATAAAGCTTATGAATGACGATAATAACCTTTTAGCAAATAAAATGAGTTCTACATAAAATTAACATGTAAAACTTTTTGCTACTGATATGTAAACCAGAATGTATTTTACCCATATCATACAAGTTTTCATACTTGTTGGGCCTAAGTTACATTCCTTTCCGGTCGCCGCTTAATCTAGCATTTTGTACCGTAAACCATTTTTTAAACTAACCGGTCGAAGTCTTTGACTTAAATAACGACCCGTTAGTATCCTAACAGGTTATATAAACCTTCCTTCCAGATTAAGTAAGCCCAGTAGAAGATACCTTCATAAAGTCTTAGTGAGATACGACCTAGTAGAATCTTGCAACTAAAACTCAGGTAAATACATTTAACTTATTTTCCCTTATACGGGCTTGGGATACGGTGAATTATTGCCGCTTGGTCGGGTATGGATGATTTAGTCGGATTGTGATTGATAAATCCGCATAACTCGTTTTAATCTGTTTTGTTTGATAATATAAACTATGGGGGTTAACAACCATGTCCTGGATGGCTCATCTAAGTTATTGATGGCCACGACCTAAGCACAGGGTGTAGGCATACACCTGACAGATGCGAATGCTAAAATATAACTACCCATAAGTTGGGGATAACTCCTTTGTGGGTTTTATATGTGGTGAGTTAGTTAATCATGTTCGGTTTTCAAACCCACCCTAATAGTACGACAAACATGTAAAATTGTATACAAGATTATAAATGTAATTGTCCCAAGTTATAAAAGATTTTGTGCCTTGTGCACCTAAATTATCATTTTCAAATGTTTAACAAAATGAGTAAGTTATTTGTATTTAACAGTGAAAACTGAAGTATTTTCAAAGACTAAGTGACAGGTACCTCACGAAATAGGATGGAGCTACTTGGCATAATAAGAGGACTTTGCAAATCCCTAGATTCCTTAAGTCTGTGGAACTCAGTTTTATGTATTCATTTTTAGATCCACCTATCCTTTTTGCATCCGTCTGTATATTATTTTATTTTGTACTTTAAACTTTCGGGTTGTAATAGTAATTTCCTTCCAAGCCTTCCGCTGTGCTATAACTGTGTATAATTGACTATGATGATATCAACTACGTCACGATACTCCCCACCGGGCCCACCGGGTTATACGTGGAAATCGGGGTGTGACAGGTTGGTATCAGAGCCAACGTTGAGTGAATTAAACACCAGCCCTTTTGTGTTTAATCTCAATGACACAGTAGCACATTCTTTAGACTTTCGAGTCTAGACAACGACCCAGGAATACTCAAAATCTTTATTTGGTTTATATAGATATTGTTATTTGTATCTTGACAGGCTTCCATATAAAATTTCGCCATGTGTCAGAGGAAGAGGGAAAGGCCCAATGAGGGGAGGATCGTTTAGCCATGTGGGGCCTTCTCACCACCGTACGCCTTCAGAATCATTAGCTCCGATTCCAATGACGACTGGAGACGTTCATTGGAACCCGCAAGGCGATCCATTTCACTAAGCACTTCACCATCTTACCATCATTCGTTTGGGCCACAACAACCGCAAGAGCCACAACACTCTCACCATTCGCAGCATTCGTTACAACCATCTCAATCCCATCATTCTTCCCATCATTCGCACTATCTTTCACCTTATTCTCCGAGACAGTTTAACCCTAACGATTACATTAACTCACCAGCAGGTCATAACCTATTGGGTCTGGAGGATCACTTCCCCGAGGATATGGATATGGATGATGACCCAGATCCATCCGAGCCGCCTTCGGGAACGCCACACATCCCATTGACATATCTAGTGGTTCTTCCTTCACTGGATCACCCTATCATGGACCCGATGAATTTGCTAAATGGTGGGGACAATGGAAATTCGTGAACACTCCTTCCTCCCATAACACCCCACCACAACCTCCATACGAGGAACCACATTTTCAAGCAATGACACCATCACCACCACCACTCCCCGATCAGGAGCAACCCCTGTTACACCAAAACACCAAGAAGGAGAAGAAATGCACGCATGTCTGTGCGAGGGAGAACACGTTTTACAACCACTCAAGGTTCTAGTAACTATCCTCCCATTCTTAAAGATCCACAAATGGGTGGACCTTCAAATCCTGCGCCAGAAATCGATATCACACCGGCCACCTTTGCACCTCAGCCACCTCCGATGGGTTATGATAACCCAATTCCTACCTATCCACCTACAACGGAGTATAATCCTTTTGAGCCTCAAGCTCCAATAGAGTTTAACTACCAACCCCCTGCTATCGACCCATACATCGAAGCATCCAACCATAATGCTCTCTATCATTCGTCTTATCCTCCAGTATACCCAACTGGGTATCCCGTCTATACGTATCAACACCCTATACCTCAATCTTCACCCCAACAACAACCACCTCAGCCACAACAATTAGAAATTCTGCAAAGGGTGCAAGAAGTAGAACGTAGAGTGGAAAGAGGTGAGAAAAAGAATAGTAAGTTTCTTAAGAATCTTGCAAAATTCATCAGTGGAAAAAGGAGTGGCGATTGAAGATTTTCTTTGCTTTTATCTTGTACTTGTTATTTAAATTAAGTCCTGTGTGGACATTTCTTTTTAGTGTTAAGTCCCTGCATGGACATTTCTTTTACTAGTCCCTGCATGGACATTATCTTTATGTTTTAGTCCCTGCGAGGACTTGTTTCCTTTTCGTCCCTGTGTGGACAACCTATGATATTTAAAGACCCGTTTAGGGCAATTTTGTAACCGTTAATAGTATTAATGAAAATTATTTTTTGGAAATTTTATATATATTGCGTCATTGTTCAAGCAATCATTTCGATTTTATTTGATCTGCCAAGAAATCCCAAAAGATCTTCTTAATGGTATAACCTAGCCTATGTGTCAATACGAACATGGTTATGATGGTAAAACCCTCTTAAGACTATAAATCCTTGTTAGCATCCAGAACATGTTAACACTCCGGGCAGTGTGGCTTGAGAAACCACACTAGCCGTCAAAGTATTGGATTCTTCCAAGCTTTCTTATAGCCAAATGATCATTGTGAATCATGGCTGATATCATGCAATAGAATGTTATTAATAAAACATTCATAGGTGATAAATACTCGTTCTTCATACGGGATTAATTATATTATATTTTTATAGCCATGACAGTTGAAGTTTATAACTCTCTGTCAAAAGGCAAGGAACTATGTTCAATCCTTAAAAATCTACGATCCAGTAAGATCGTAAGTTGTATTTCAAAATTGTCCAAGTGACAAGGCCTTTTGTGCCAATCTCATACTTTCCAAGACAAGCCTTTGTGCTATGTAAAATACTGTGACAGGTTGACATATGTTCCCTGTTCAATATAAGTAAAGGATTATATCTGTTTTAAAAGCCATTGATGGTTCAATAGTAGCCTAGGCTAATTATAGTAACTCCTAAAAATTCTTGTTCCTCATGAATGCTACATCCCTTAGCCTATGTGGTTTATTCATACCATGGCTAGTAAATCACCAAACATGATATAACCACTAAGTAAATTATTGTTATTTGGTATATAGCATTCAAAACCTCACCATGGCTGGTTCAGACGAGGCACATAGTCACCCGATTAAAGAGAATGATAATACGAGAATAAATATCACTAACTGCAAGCTTTGGTTGACGCAGCAGTTTCAAAAGCTGTGGATAGAGTACTAAGGGAGTCGAGTAGTACTCGCTCCAAAACACACTCTAAAACCCATTCTAAACCACAACCATCAAAGAAAGATGAATCTGAGTATTCATCTAATCGAAAAGTGAGTCAAACAAACAGACTGTGGATGCCCAGACACCACGTTCCAACAAAGGTTTTACTTATAAGTATTTCATCTCCTACAAGCCAAGGGGCTTCAATGGGGAAAAAGGAGCCATCGACTGCATGAAATGGCTCGATGAAATGGAAACTGTGGTAGATATAAGTGGTTGTGCTAAAGAGGACATAGTTAAATTTGTTTCTCAGTCGTTCAAGGGTGACGCCCTAACCTGGTGGAAAGCTCTGATTCAATCCACTGGAAAAATTCCTCTGTACAACCTCTCCTGGGTCAAGTTTGTGGAGCTGGTTAAAGAAACGCATTGCCCACAACATGAGGTAGAGAAAGTGGAAACTGATTTCTTGACCCTGGTCATGAAGGATTTGGACTGCAGGAAATATGTTACTGATTTCAATGCCATGTCCAGACTTGTTCCATACTTGGTCTCTCCTGAACCAAAGCGCATCACGCGCTTCAAAGGTGGTCTAGCCCCTAAAATCAAAGGAAACGTCAAGGCCTCAAAGCCTACCACCTACAGGTCAGCTTGTAAACTTTTCTTTATCCCACACACTGGATGTGATCAGAAGTAAGTTCAGAATGACCTAGGATGCGGGAAAGAGAAGGAGAGAAGAGGATCAGACTCATCACTCCAATAAGAAGAAAAAGGAGAATTTTGGGTTTAAGAAAAACCCGAATCAGTCAAATGACAAGCCCTGTGTAAGAACTATAACAGGAGGCACTTTGGGAAGTGCACCTTAGATCCACAAGCCAAGCCTTGTGGGATTTGTAAGAAAAAGGGGCATAAGGCATTAGAGTGTAGGGATTTGAAGGATGCAACCTGTTATGGTTGCAATGAGAAAGGGTATATCAAGACTAACTGCCCAAAGAATGCTAAGAAGCCTGATGAGGCTAGGAAGACAAATGCAAGGGTATTTTCACATGAATGCCAGGAGGCAGTAAAAGATGATAAGGTTATAACAGGTACCGTCCTCATAAATGATATCTATGCTAGAGTTTGTTTGATTCAGGTGCAGATAAATCTTTTGTAGATCTTAAGTTTAGCGAATTATTGAATCTGCTGTTAAAACTCTAGACATTAAGTATGAGGTAGAATTCGCTGATGGTACCTTAGAAACTGCCTCGACGCTTCTTGATGGATGTTATATAACCATTAGGAGTCATTCTGTTCTGTTTCACTTCTGCCAATGAAATTGGTGGGTTTGATGTAATTTTGGGTATGGATTGGTTATCATGTAACTAGGCCCAAATTTTGTGCGATAAGAAACTTGTCAACATCAAAACCCCTTTTGGAGAGTCGGTCACTATTCAAGGAGATACACACCATGGACTGCCAGATAATGTGTCGATACTTAAAGCATCCAAGTGTTTAAAGAACGGATGTGTCATCTATATGGCACAAGTGACGTTGAACGAACCAAAACCGAGGATGGAAGACATCCCAATAATTCTGAGTATCCAGATGTATTCCCAGATGAACTACCTGATTGCCTCCCGAGAGGCAAGTAGAATTCAAAATCGATATTATCCTGGAGCAGCACCGGTTGCACGAGCTCCATACCGCTTAGCACCAACCGAGATGAAGGAACTAAGAATCCAATTAGATGAACTTCTGGAAAAAGGTTTCATTCAACCCAGCTCATCACCTTGGGGAGCCCCGATACTGTTTGTTAAAAAGAAGGACGGTTCCATGCGCCTGTGCATTGATTACCGCGAGCTAAATAAGGTAACAATCAAGAACCGCTATCCATGCTCAGTATCGACGATCTTTTTAGCAACTTCAAGGGGCAAGTTTCTTTTCAAAGATTGACCTAAGGTCGGGATACCATCAAATTAGAGTTAAAGCTGAATATGTGCCTAAGACGCGTTTCGAACAAGGTACGACCATTATGAGTTCTTAGTGATGCCTTCAGGCTCACTAACGCACCCGCAACATTCATGGATCTCATGAATAGAGTCTGCAAGCCATATTTGAAAAAGTTCGTCATCGTATTTATAGATGACATACTTATTTACTTTCGTAATCGGAAAGATCACGAGAAACACCTTCGGTGCATCCTAGGACTTCTTCAGCAGGAGAAGTTTTATGCTAAATTCTCCAAATGTGAATTCTGGCTTCGCGAAGTCCAATTCTTGGACATGTCGTGAGTGAGCAAGGTATCCAAGTGGATCCCGCTAAAATAGAAGCGATCATGAATTAGGAAGCACCTAAGACGCCTACGGAAATTCGCAGCTTTTTGGGATTAGTAGGGTATTACAGAAGATTTATCGAAAATTTCTGAAGAATAGCCGCACCATTAACTTCTCTAACCGGCAAGAATATAAAATTTAATTGGGTCCTAAGCAGCAGGAATCCTTTGAGATCCTCAAGCAGAAATTGAGCAATGCTCGAGTTCTAACCTTGCCGGAAGGCATAGATGAATTTGTTGTTTACTGTGATGCTTTGCACACTGGCATGAGCTGTGTGCTTATGCAAAGAGGTAAAGTAATCGCCTACGCATCACGACAATTAAAATTGCATGAAAAGAATTACACCACCCACGATCTAGAACTGGGTGCCGTTGTATTCGCACTTAAGTTATGGAGACATTATTTATATGGAACTAAATGTGTGATATACTCAGATCACAAAAGTCTCCAACACTTGTTTAACCAAAAAGAACTCAATATGAGGCAACGACGATGGATGGAAACTTTAAACGACTATGATTGCGAAATTCGCTACCATCCTGGCAAAGCGAATGTAGTCGCCGATGCACTTAGCCGAAAGGAAAGAATCAAACCTATTCGTATTAATGCCAAGAGTATCGAACTTAAGAACAATTTAAACGAGAAGCTGTTAGCTGCGCAGAAGGAAGCCATATTGGAAGTTAACCTTCCCGAAGAAAAACTTGGAGCAACTTTGATCAATTGTTACCTGGGAAGGATGGAATCCTCCGACTAAATGGTCGAGTTTGGGTTCCTATTCATGGAGGACTGATATAATCCTTCAGGAAGCTCACAATTCCAAGTACTCGGTTCACCCTAGAGGTGACAAAATGTATCAGGATTTAAAGTCAAACTATTGGTGGATGGGTTTGAAGAGATCCATAGCCACCCATGTAGCTAAATGTTTGACGTGCTCTCAAGTTAAAGCGGAACATCAAAAGCCATCAGGACTGCTACAACAGTTAGAAATTCCACATGGAAATGGGAAATGGTGACCATGGATTTTATCACCAAGTTACCCAAAACAAAACATGGAAATGATACAATTTGGGTCATAGTTGACAGACTAACTAAATCAGCTCATTTCTTAACCATCAAGGAGACTCATAGCTCTGACAAACTAACCCAGATATGTGTAGATAAGATTGTGTCTCTGCATGGAGTGACAATATCTATTGTGTCCGATAGAGATACTATGTATACATCTCATTTTTGGAAAAGTTTCCAACAATCATTAGGCACTCGTTTGAACTTTAGTATCGCTTACCATCCTCAGACGGATGGGCAGAGCGAGCGTACAATTCAAACATTAGAAGACATGCTTCGAGCATGCGTCATTGATCTAGGAGGTAGTTGGGATGACCATCTCCCCTTGATTGAGTTCTCCTACAATAACAGTTACCATACCAGCATTCAGGCTGCGCCTTTTGAATCTTTATATGGGCGAAAATGCAGAACGCCCGTCTGTTGGGCAGAAATAGGGGAGCCTCAACTAACAGGACATGGGATAGTCCTAGAAACGACAGAAAAGATTGTCCAGATCCATGATCGTCTAAAGGCTGCCAGAGACATGCAAAAGAGTTACGCAGATAAAAGGCAAAAACCTCTAAGGTTCGAGGTAGGAGACAAAGTTCTACTAAAAGTATCACCCTGGAAAGGGGTAATGCGTTTTGGTAAGAAGGGTAAGCTAAGTCCAAGATACATTGGACCATTTGAGATAATCGAACGGGTTGGTAATGTGGCTTATAAGCTAAACCTACCTAAAGAACTTAGCGGAATTCACAATGTGTTCCACGTATGCAATTTAAATAAATGTCTAGCTGATGAATCGCTAGCAATGCCATATGAAGACGTGCAAATTGATGGAAGCCTGAAACTTGTAGAGAAACCAGTATTAATTGAGAATCGACAAGTAAAGAAGCTCCGAAGGAAGCATATACCAATTGTAAAAGTGAAATGGGACGCCCGTAGAGGCCCGGGATATACGTGGGAAGTTGAGTCCACTATGCGACAAAAATACCCACACTTGTTTCAGTAAATCTCGAGGTCGAGATTTCTTTTAAAGGGGTGAGGATGTAACACCTCGCAAAATCAGGACCATTGATGTGAAGACACGTGTCCTCAACCCTAAGCGTGAAAAGTTTATATTTAAAAGGGTTAAAAGCATCATCGAGCGAAACTAGTGTCTTCGGGAGGTCTACTGGCGAACCGGGAATCCTAAAATGTTTATTTATACTCCCATTTATGCTTATTATCAGCCTATGATGGCATTATACAAGTTGCAAGACCCTAAATGCGATTATATAAGTTGAGGGCCAAACTTGCCAAATTTAAAAAATCTGGTTCGCTGACAGACTGCTTACAGACCGTAAGGGTCCCATGCTTACGGTCCGTAAGGCATGATACTGGCGAATTTTTGCTTGTTCCCCACACATAAGCTTCCAAAACCATCCTCTCGAAACAAGGGGCTGCATGCTTGCTCAATACTCGTTTAGGGACACCTGGAGACATCTAAGAACACCTTGCAACACCTGGATTGGTCTTGTGATGGTCCCTTGCACTATAATTAGGTGCTTTGTGTGGGCACTTGAACTTGCACTCTAGTTCGCTTTTTATGCATTTAAAGACCGAAAGTCAAGTTGCCGCAAAATGGCTTTGACCTTCGGTTTAGACCTAATCGGTCCAGCCATTGTTCTAGGCGAATATAGCTACGTGATCGTAATTAGGTAGGTGTTAATCCCTCAAAAGGGCACCTCCTAATTACCAGGTTTACTTAGTTAATTGTCTGGTCAAAATAAATAAATAAAAAGTCAAACTAGTCAGATTTTAAATAAAAATCAAATCTGATAATGTAAAGGTTATAAAATATGTTTTAACACTTTAATAACTTGGTAAACATTATTAGGACATGTCTAAACATGTTCAACCCGACAATTCTAAGTCTAAGCTCGGTTCACAACCGAAAGTCGCAAAAGCTTGACTTTTACTTTGACTTTCAGTTCTGACCCAAATTAGCTTATTTGCTTAATGCCTTAGGGTTCTTTTGTGACCATATTATGCTATAGAATAACCCTGTGAGGTTATACTACTTGGTCACTTAGTAATCTAAGATCATATGCTTGTTTCCGTTATTATGCTTAAAGTTGACTAGTATGCCCTTTTCTAAAAAATGAGACTTTTAAAGTAGTTGGACATGCAAACGAATTAGGTACTGATTGGTAAACATATTTAGAGTATTTTGATGCTCCAAACCTGGTCATAAACTGAAGTTATATAGAAAAGCGAAATTCATGCCTTTATAAGGACTAAAATGCCCTTTAGCATGAGCATCATGTTTAAAACATAATTTTGACACAAAGCTCTTTACCTACTGTTATGATATCATATTTAGGAATTATTGGGATGTCGGGTCAGATTTATTTCTGACCTTAGCCTTGAGTTCTTGCATAAAGCTTATAAATGACGATAATAACCTTTTAGCAAATAAAATGAGTTCTACATATAATTAACATGTAAAACTTTTTGCTACTGATATGTAGTGATAAATAAATTATTTCGAAGCTCAAAGCTGGTCATAATCTCAGAATCACTTAAACTTCGGAATTATCGTCATTTACCGACTTTTACGCTAAATAAGCACATAGTTTGACTTTAAAATATATTTAGCGACCAAGACTTGTTACCTACTGAATTTATAAATGATTTTAAGTATTTTTATAGTAGGGATAAGACATGAACTCAGAATCCCAAATGAGTCCCTAAAACCATATGTAAAATGACCAAAATGCCCTTACGGGGCATAGTTTGGCCATAAACCATAAATCACATATATGTATGATATCCTACTGATTTAGTATCATAAATTAATTATTTTCACAGAATGTTTATGACCAAAACTTCAGTTTGCATGTAAACCTATTTTATAAACCTTAAAATGACCAAAATACCCTTATAGGGCCTAATTCGGTTTCAAGACCTTTAGGGGCATACTTGTGGATATCCCACTGATGTTATAACATATCTTGAGCAATAATAACTTAGGAAACTTGTATATGTCTTGTTCGGTTACCCATACATGCTTTTATGCGTTCGGTTCGGCTTATGTGACTAGTTTTCACAAACGGACCGGGACGGGTTTAACCTTATCGTCTAAACTTTAAAATCCAGAATGTATTTAGTTTACCCATATTATACAAGTTTTCATACTTGTTGGGCCTAAATAAAGACCCGTTAGTATCCTAACAGGTTATATAGACCTTCCTTCCAGATTAAGTAAGCCCAGTAGAAGATACCTTCATAAAGTTTTAGTGAGATACGGCTGAGTAGAATCTTGCAATTAAAACTCAGGTAAATACATTTAACTTATTTTCCCTTATACGGGCTTGGGATACGGTGAATTATTGCCGCTTGGTCGGGTATGGGATCATTTAGTCGGATTGTGATTGATAAATCCGCATAACCCGTTTTAAACTGTTTTGTTTGATAACATAAACTATGGGGGTTAACAACCATGTCCTGGATATCCTCGGCTCATCTAAGTTATTGATGACCACGACCTAAGCACGGGGTGTAGGCATACACCTGACAGATGAGAATGCTAAAATATAACTACCCACAAGTTGGGGATAACTCCTTTGTGGGTTTTATATGTGGTGAGTTAGTTAATCATGTTCGGTTTTCAAACCGATCCTAATAGTACGACAAACATGTAAAACTGTATACAAGATTTAAATGTAATTGTCCCAAGTTATAAAAGATTTTGTGCCTTGTGCACCTGAATTATCATTTTCAAATGTTTAACAAAATGAGTCAGTTATTTGTATTTAACAGTGAAAACGGACGTATTTTCCAAAGACTAAGTGACAGGTACCTCACGCTGGAGCTACTTGGCATAATAAGAGGACTTTGCAAATCCCTAGATGCCTTAAGTCTGTGGAACTCAGTTTTATGTATTCATTTTTAGATCCGCATGTGGATCCTTTTTGCAACCGTCTGTATATTATTTTATTCGTACTTTAAACTTTCGGGTTGTAATAGTAATTTCCTTCCAAGCCTTCCGCTGTGCTATAACTGTGTATAATTGACTATGATGATATCAACTAAGTCACGATACTCCCCACCGGGGCCACCGGGTTATACGTGGAAATCGGGGTGTGATACTTGAGAGTATGTTGAACTGTCCTTCTCCCAGGGCAAATCCTTCTTCCACTTCACTTCCCACATCTCAAATTAAATCAACCCTGAAGTACCTGTTTGAGGTAATTGGAAGCCAGACACAAAAATTCCTCTCTCACCAACACATCACTGAGAATATATCCTCTACAATGGCTGTGTCTGATAAAAATTCATTGACTAACCCACAAACAGTTGAGGAGGTTACCCACTTGAATTTCATGAAATTCTTGTTGGTAGTTCAAGTGGAGCACCTACTACAGATGTTGAATCCACTGATTTACATCTGGACAGTGGTTACATAAGTAAGTCTCCCTTGAAGGCAATTTCTTCTGAGGCTACCATGGTATCCACTATTGGTGTTAAATCATTGTTGGAATTACTAAGGAAACCTCTGCTGTAGAAAGAAGTCCCCAATACCAAGAAAAAGGGGCATATGTGTTTGAAACAAGGATTGAAACCTCTGTTCGTGATAACATAGATACAACTACCACTTCTGGTAGGGGTTTAGATGATCCTATTAAGTTAGGCAATGATCTAAAATATAAATATTTGACATAAAGAGTAACAAAGATTGAGACATCTGTGGCAGATATCAAAATTATGCTGCAACAGATGTTAGAAGCTTCAAAGTCTCAAAACACTGATCAATCCCCTTCTCTTCAAACCGTTGATATAGTCAAGCAAGTATATCCTTTGTTTGAACAACAACACCAACTTGCTGATCAACGACATGAAATACGGGTAAAAATGTTAAAAGATTTGGTTGATGAGAGATATAAAGAAACTCAGGCCGACCTCAAGGGCATCAAAGAATTCCTTACAAAGAAGTCTGGCACTTCCTCGAGATCTATCATAGAAAAAGATGATGCCAAAAAGGGGGAGAAAACTGAGTCTGTGGAAAATGTGTCAAAGCAAAAGACAGAATCTGAAAAAGAATCCTTGGTAACTTCTGCTGAAACGTCTGCAAAAGAAAAGAAAAAGGGAGTTGATGAAATCCTAGAAATTCAAGCAGATGATGAAGATACAAGAAAAAGGACTTTGGAAAAGGATCTTGGCATTTCAAACAAAAAGAAATCACCACCACAAGCACCCAAAAGACAAACAACTGCTGGTCTCAAAACCAATGCTGGTACTATATCCTCTGCTGCATCTAAATCAACAACCCCAACCCACAAATCACCTACCAAAAAGCAGAAAACAACACCATCACCTTCATTACCAACTTTCACTGCAACAGATGTTGTGACTACAAAAGTGACAACAAATGTTAACACAACAGTGGTTGAGACAACAGTTCCTTCATCAGCTGTTAGCCAAACCACTGTTAACTTATCTTCTCAAGTCCAAACCCCTGCAACACACACCTTCACAACAACTCAGTCACCAAGCTCAGTCCACACAAGAAAAAGAAAATTCAAAGTGACTGATGATACACCCACATCTACACCATTTGTTCTAACCAATCCAGAACCTTTTATCCCTCCATCATCACCAACATCAAATCCACTTACTCAATCACCTACTGGCCGAAATCCAACAAGACAAATACCTCTGGCAGCAAATTATCCTTTGGAAGTGCTTGCAGTTAAAGATGAAATGTTACAATTCTTCACAGAGGATAATCCATCCAAAACAACATTCCCATCTCTTTTTGGCTATAGAGCTCCAACGAACATTGAGGAGTATCTGAAAATAAAAGTCAAACAAGCCAATAACATTGCAAAAGAAGAGAGTAAAGGGAAAAGTGAAAATTACTTGTCAAGTCGAAAGCAGCATGCACTTAGTAAAGTTAAGAAACTAGAAGACTTTGCAAATGACTTGAACAAGAAGAAGTCAACTCAATCACCTGATGCTGATATTCAAAAGAAACTAAGAAGAGACTTCATAGAAATTATCATGAGAGACAAACCATACCAAGCTGAAGAGCATCAATTTGAAGAATGGCCTCTCAAAGCTCTTCAACAAGAAGCAAACAGGTGTGAGAAAATGAAGAATGATCCTCAAATAAGGAAGATTGCACCAGACTGGAACAAGTTCAAGAAAACTAAATCACATGCAGATCTTGCCTTAGATGAATACATCTAAGCCTTTAATCAAAGAAAAGAGCATCAAATGGATAAAATACATGAAAAGACGGAAGATGAAAACATGAAAGAATCTAAAATGGATGCTACTTCATCAGATCATCAGGATCCACCTACTATCACTGCCACATCCTTATCAAGCAGACCAATCTCACCAAACTCATCACAAATAAAACTTCTCCCAAGAAACCCATTGAACTCAAAAATACTAAAGTGAATGTCTGATAAACAGACCCATGTATTGAACTTGCTCAAGTCCAATGGGAAAGTTGATTATATTACAAGGAAGGATGCACCAGGCTTGGGTGTAGCTGATCTTCACGATCTTTTGGAACTTCAACTGTGTAAGGATGAAGATGATGAAAATTCCCTGAATTTTGAACTACAGTTCAAGAAACAAATCAGGAAAAAACTGATGAGAGAATAAAGATCATGAATAAAGAAGAGTTTTGGCATCATCTGTTCTAGGGGGAGATTGTTGGGATTGAACCCTACAAAAGAACAGATGATAAAATGCCAAAACAGGTCTAATCTATATGATCCAGAATAAATAGTGTTTTGAATTACAACTTCCCTCAATGGCAAGATATCTAACATCTGATGGTTCTAACATCTGCTCTTGGCTAAGCTCTGATGGTTATAAAGTCTTTTGAAGAACCAAAGCTTTGTTGAAGTCAAAGGTCTGATCACCCTTTGAAGAACATTGGATAAAGCTTCATCAGTGGTTAGGCTCATCAGTGGGTAGCAACAATATTGATTATCCATCAGTGTTTTGCATAGTTATCAGAGGATATCATTAGCAGTGTGTGGAGTTTGTTAGGTTAGTTAGATGTCATTGTCTTGGTGATGTCAGCAAAGATGCTTCAGATGTTAGGATTGTACTATAAATAGACAGTGCATGTATTGTTCTATTCAGCTCACACACACACACACACACACACTTTTCTTGTATGATCTAATCTGTGTGAAGCTCGGGCTGAGGGGGAGTTAGTGATTCATGCATGTAAATTACTTGTAATCTTTTGAATCATTTGAGTAATGAAAACATTGTGTGATGAAAGCTAATCTTCCATTTGATTGTGTTACAAAGTTTTAAATTGTTTTTCCGCTGCAAGTTTTATCTGTTTTATCTCATTGTATGTTCAATTTGTTTAAAACAACACAATCAGGTCAAACTCAGATCCTAACAGTGTCCAAATTTGTTAGAGAGAAGTGGATGTGTACTCTTTCGGTAATCGTAATATGTGTTAATTATAATGAAATGTGCTTTCTACTTCTTTTCAATGTTGTTAAACACGCTTCCATCTCAATCAAGACTAACGTATTATTCGTTTTATCGGTCCTAAGAGGTCCTGGGGACCTTAAGGTGGTATCAGAGCACGGTGCCCGATTTGGAAAGGTATAACCGCCTATCTGAATCACCATTACTCTTGATTAGATGTTTATTTTCGCTAAACACCTGTTAGACATAAAAATCAGATATGTTTTTGATGAATGGACGTTTGTAGGATAATTCATGATCATAGATGAGCTATTTAGAGACGTTAGATCGTATTTTTGAAGTTAGATTCCAGTTCAGATTAAAATATACAGATTTTGCACAGTCATTATCAATAACCGTCACTTTAGCGCACTTACAATCTGTAACTGCCAAGTTAGTGCAGATAAGATAGTTGACGCAGTTATTTGTTAATTCACCAGTAGTTGGTGCAATTAGTCTTTTCGTGCACGTATCTATGTCAGTGAAGTTAGTTCGGCATTGTTAATAGTGAGGTTAACTGAGTGTTAGCGCAATTATTGAGGTTAGTAAGGTTACTCAATTGGCTCAGTTACTAATTATGCATGATCCTCTCAGTTGCAGTTAGTCCCAGTTGGTAAAACATAAGAGTACTCTTGTAAATTTTCTTAACTGAAAAAATTGAAGATATTCCAAATAAAGGGATGAGTGTTGAGGAAAATTTTGGTGATATATTTTTCAAAAGTATTTCGGGCCGCGATTTCTTGATTAATTAATGGACCGAGAGAATATCGGGGCAGGTGTTATAGTTCATGTTTGAGCCTTATGTTTAGAACTCTACTTGTGCTGGGATTTCAGGTTGAATTTTGGGCCGATTCAAGTTTAGAGTTTGAAAATTGAAAGAGAAAAGGAAGAGATTTGTTGGTTTTAGAATTTTTTGCAAAGAAAATTCAGAGAATTGATTTTTAAAAATAACTGTTTCTTTGCAAAATATATATATATATATATATATATATATATATGTATATATATATATATGTATATATATATGTATATATATGTATATATATATGTATATATTCATGGAATGGAAAGTGACTGAGATCATGTTACAGTCGAAAGAAAATGCTTGTTGAAAGTGGTTGAGATCATGTTATAGTTAAAAGATTTTTGGTAATGATTTATCGAGTTAGTATCAGTGATTTAGTCAAAGCGTGTTTGTGATTTAGTCAAAGTGTGTTCGTGATGAAGCTGATTATTCGTTGGACAATTAGTTGAAGATTGAACTTTTATTAGGCTATATGGTGTGGTCATGACCCTCATGACCACCATGACCCTCACGTCAGCGCCATGTCACTCACCTCTAATCCACCATCCAAAACCACTATCTTAAAGGTGTGATCATAACCCAAACCACTACCCTTTTATTTATTTTAATTTATCTTTGTCTAAAGAAAAAAGGAAATGATTTCTTAGAAAATGAAAGGAGGGCCAAGATTGCCATGGTTTAATCTATGCAAACCATGGGGATTAGACAAGGAGGTGGTGTAGCTTTCCATTCATATTCCTATGTGGCGAATCATGTGTCAACCATGACCCCCCACACCCTTAAGCCTTATATGCCGATTAGATTAGGTATGATTGATCAAGGGTAAATCTTACCCATATTAGGGATGATTGATCTGGGGTAAACCTTCATTTTAATTTATTTTATAAAAATAATAGGTTAAAAACTCGTGTATTACATGTATTGAATAAAAAAATATTAAGTAATTAATAATGGAAATTTTGAAATCAATAAAAGATATTTTGTTATAAATTGGGATTGAAACTATAAGTAGAAATATAATAGGAAATGGTGAAATAAAAGAAACGAAAAAAAAAAGAAATTCAAGATACATAATTGTCACACATTTCACGACTACTTAATCTATCTACTATACTAAAAAATACATTGTCGTTTATTCTTAGCCAATCATTTTGTAGATATGGACACGCCAGAGAATTCATTTTGGGCGCCATTCTTTTCCTCTACTCTCCTTTATCCATCTCTCACGCGCTCATTATTCATTATTCACGTTCGCACATTTTCTCAAAAACCCTAAATCATCCACCGCCACTTACCACTCTCCATCACCACATTCTTCTATCTGAAACCATCCCTTTATACATGATTCGATCGAAACTGAATCAAAGGAATCTTTTTCATGATTTCCCCTTTTGCTATTATTAGGGTTTTCTTTGTTTGCAACTTATATAACTCGCTCATTGATCTTGCTTTCATTATGCTAGGCCCTCATTACTGCAGCAGGTATTCCTCATCTGATTAGAGCAGCAGGTATCTTCATCGTTATCCGATCAGAGCAGCAAGTAATAATATCAACATCTCTGTTGTTGAATTGCAAAGGTAGAACTATCAGTAATAGGCGACTGGTATATCAGGTTAGGGTTTCTTTTTCATGAGGTGTTTGTGTTCATGTGTTGTTTGCAAATTTTATAACCCTTTACATTCCCTTTTTATGTTTAATTAACTCTTGCACACAAGGTGCTTGATGAAATGCTCAATATTAAATTCCGTTGATTTATGTTATAGAATGATCACGCATCTCCACTTTTCTTGATAAAGTTACAAGATTCATACGTGACGGCTGCGATGAAGGGCTAGAGAACAGCTATAAGGGGAAACAATTTTGACTTTCCTTTGATCGATTTGTGTTTCTCCTAAGCTATAACAGGTTTTATACTCTTAATCCTTGTGAAATTGTGATTAATTCTTGGTGTATTCTGATATAATTACTCTTACTTCACATTATTCGGAAGTGATATTTGGGAATCAGTTTAACCAAAAAAAACTACAAGAGTTCCTTCAAATTGATACATATAATATGAATTTTATCTTATCTTTTTTAGTAAAAAATGAACACGAATCACAATCATAGTTGCTGGAATGAAAATAGTGGTTCAATGCATGAATCCTTTCATTTATCATATATCTTTGCATTTTATATTCATGAATTTGGAGTGACTACATCTTTACGCGCCTCAAGTTTTGTGTTATGTAGGGATGAGCAAACGGTACTGGGTACCTATTCGGAACCGAATTTTCCGAACCGTCTTGGTTTTCGGTATCGATTTGGTACCAACATTTTGCATTTTCGGTACCGGTTCGGTATCAATTTTACCTTCAAATACCGGTTAGTAACGAGCTCATTGTGGCTTAGAACGAAGAAACACTGAGACTTTCACAATAGCCACTTATGTTTGTACACATAGGGTTTGATCATAGTTTTTGAGCCCACTGGGGTGGTTAACCTAACATATAAAAATATTACCTTTTTAATAATATATATTCTACAAATAAAGGTGGTAATAAGAGCTTTTGTATGAAACCCTTTGCCACTGATTCAATCTTTAACTGCTTAAAAGACGTTCTTTGAATATAATGTTCATATCGGCTTAAATAGAAATATAGAATACTAAGTTTGCCTCAACTATGCTTCACCTTTTCCAATAAAGAAGCGCATAAAAGAAAGTAACAAATTGTATACAATTTAAAAGAAAATGTGCTTACTGAATTATTTATGCCCACAGGTACCGCGTTAACGCAACGATCACCAATGACACATCAATTGCGAATGTTGTGTTCTTCGAAGAGGCAATGACCAGCTTGCTGAGTGTAAGTTGTCATCAAATGATAACAACATATGGGTTACACTAAACAACACATAATACCAACAAAAATGCTTTCCATAATCGATAAGCCTAAACTTATGAACATAACTCTAAAAGCTGATCTTACTATCGCCTAAACAACGTTGCCAACCACCAACCCTTCCCCTCCCACCTAACACAACACCATCCCAGACCCTTCCCTACCACTCGCAACACCGCTGCAAAGTAGCAAAACAAACTTGGCAAAAAGGCCACGTCAAATTCTGAAGGTACGATACTTTCAGTTTTATAAAGCTCTACTTCTGTGCAAATCTGTTAACGGATAGAAACAAATATTTGATTAGATAAATATTTTTTACAACAATTTGAAATATATAATATGATCAAATACGGATTAACAAACCAATACTTTTATCTACAGACAAGGAACCTAAATATAGGCGGAAGACATGAAGCTTAGAGCAACTGGGCCGATAACATCCTTTTTTTACAAGCTACTCCTTTTAGTTTGCTAATTAATATCTACAACACAATTGTGGATATTTTGTAACTATTTTGAAGTTATGTCATCTCTGTGAAGGTATGAAATGTAATTATTCTATTCAACTACAGGTCTCAAGGAATGCAGCCTAACCGAGAATGAACTAGGAGGTCAAGATCAAGGGAACATGTAGAAGAAACTCTTTTTATATTATGATCTTAGTCATACTCGAAACCTACTTCCCGGATGATAAATTATGCTGTACATGTACAAAAGGGATATCTCTTCGGATATCTATTTGCTTTTTTCATGAGTTTTTCACTAATTATATTGTGGCTTTTTATGGTTTAATTAGATTCATGTGAATATATGGTAGTAGAGGACAACTACATAAGTGTGGGTGATGATGCCATTGCCATAAAAAAGTGGCTGGGTCAATTTGGTGTTGCTTATGGTCCGAAATCTTATGTGAGGTTAGATTTCCATGCAATTTGTTTAATCTTTAATGCTCTAAATTTGTCATAATTCTTAGTCATGATGATTGTATGAAGACCGACCTATAAAAACCTGAAATCGAGCCTTACCCTAAGTATATGTGGACAAGTAAAGCCCCTTTTAGAAGGCTGGAGTTGAAGATCTCGGGCGGTTAAAAGTAAAGGTTTTGTGCAAGACATGATCAGGCAGAACTTAGTTGTGAGTTTAATTGTTTTCTTTGTTTCATTTAATTGTTTGTGGTTATAATATTATATATATATTTTAATCATTTGTTTTGTGAGGGTTGATCTTAGTTAATGATCAATTACATAATTTCTGAAATCATATCATGATAGCTAATTAAGAAAACAACAGACTTTCAAAATCATCAACTTATATGCTTTTGCTTTAATCTTATTCTAGGTAATCCACCTATTGGAAATTGCATTGATTTCATTCCAGTCTAATCATGGAGAACAGTGGATTCATACCAGTATTACAGTACACAGTTGCTACTTGGGCCATGGTAAGCCTTAATGAGTTTCAGGGGTAAGGTAACCCTTTGTTTCTGAACATGTACTTGGTTCAGTACATAATAAAAATAAAGCTATTAAATTTTGTACAAAGAGATTCAATATATATATATATATATATATATCTACTATACTATAAGAATGAATCATGGTCTTTATGTTGTGGTCGAATCAGGTAATGTGCAGATGACTTGACTTGGATCAATAAACTTCCACTTATTTATGAATTTCTCATTTTTGTTGTACATTCCAGGTTTGTTTAATGAATTCACCTCCGTTAGTTTGCTCTCTGAAAGATGAAACAAAAATAGGTTAGGATGTGGGAGTGTTATAAGGTTTTTTTAATAATTACACAGCCTGAAAACGAGGCAAAAACAAAAACCTAATAACATATGTAAGTTTTAACAAGTAACCCAACTAAAGCCCAAATAGATAAGGTGGGCCTTATATGTAAAAGAAGAAAGTAGTAATCTATCTTTGATGATACTTGCTTCTGTGTACAGTGATTTGTTGCGCCCTGTTAAAGTTTGCAAAAGTCTTTTTGTTACTTAAATGTCTAGACAAACAGAGAAAAACACATCGTGGACTTGGCCCAAGCTAGGATCCTTTTATGATTCAAGCAAGCTAATAGAACATGAGTCGAAAAGTAAACTAAGAAAGCACTTAGGTTACTTTTACAAACAGCTTACAAGTAAATATTAAGGTTTTTTGTGTTGAAGGAGACTTTTTACTACACCTAAGTCCTACCTAATAACTAATGGCTAATATCTATCTACATTAATAGTCAACATCTACTCTAGGGATGAGCATTTAGTACCGGTTATTTCGGTATTGGTACTGGTACCTATTTTTTCCAATGATATTGTGTCACGTTTCTCAAAAAGGCGGCAAAATGAAATGTTGGTGCAATGTGGCCTGGGTAATGGGTCAAAAAAGATTCGGGCTGAAACGAGTAATTTTTGCACAGGGTTTGAGTTGATCCGAAGCATGTTTATTGCAAATTTTTACGGATGATTCATGTGTTAAATATGATTACATTAATATATACTAATAGACTACTACAATACTAATCTAATCTTTTGAATGAAGTAATTTACAAAGTTGTATGCACTAATAATATGTTGGAAACACACTTTAGGTCATTTTCACCTCTGTGTATCCCATCTTTGTAAATTTTTGTGAGGTTAATTGTAATGTTCTATCTGTTCTTTCGTATTTTCTTATTGTGCAGTCCGTTTTAGTAACACATTGCAATGTGTATGGAAAACCAGCTCTGGATATTACAGTTCAAAAGGTCTTTCGTTTTTCCAGTTATTCTGATGTAATTAATGTGTGTCGAGCCCTCATTTTTTAGACTCATTATCGTCAGAGGGATTGTATAGATTGCGGCAGCATAGTCTGTCGAGCGCCTCATTGTTTAGACTCATTAAGCTTATCATCAACAAGCCAACAACTGTTCTGAAACTATTGATCGACTGTCCTGATTATCTTTTCAGGTAACAATCTACTTATGCTTGAAATATGTGAAAACCGAAACTGTTATACTTGATGGTAAAGAAAATTGGCCACCTAAGATGGTTTTTTACGAAGAACATGACTCTAAATCTGAATAGGACACAATGTTATTGGCACTGTTAAATTGCATTAAGATTAAGTTTGATTCAACTTATTCTTTTGATTGAAATCTTTAAACCATAGTAGCAAAAACCAGTAAATGGCATGAGTTTGACACAACAAAACACGAAACAAAGCCTGACCAATTGAGCAACCTGTATGCAACAACCGTCGTTAATTTTTGGTGGTTTGGCTAGCTGATATGGCGCTAGAAGTAAGCTTTAAGTTACCGTTTAATGCATTTGGGGAGTAAAATATATTCATTTATTATCCGACAAATGGCATAAAGTTGCATAAAGTTATTATTTGTTTAAGTTATATGTAACTGGCTGTCATGCGACTATCTCAACACTTTGGCTTTTTATTAAATCGACATAAACCTGTATCTAAGTTGCATGATCTGTTGATATTTCTTTATCTAAGTTTAATTGTGTTACCTATACGTGTTGTCTCTGTTAGGAATTAACTCCCCAAACACATCTACTTGAGAAAAGAAACAAAAGATTACCTACCGCATAAAGAATAATTATTCCATTTTCTGTGCTCCAACTTTCTTGATTCTCCCCCTTTTCCTTCCTGTATTTAGCTCTTAAAACTATCCTAACTTTTTTCAACCTACAAAGTTGGATTTTTTTTAGCACAACCATTTGGGTTCTTATCAAAGATTATACCACAAATATTGTTAAAATGTATTCCATTCTATACAGTCAATAGCGGGTGGCTAGCAGACCGCAGGGTGTTAGCGGTCCAAATAGCGGTGGCCTATAGCGGTTCCGCTATTAGCGGCGCTAAATACCGCTATGTGGCCGCTATTTGGAAACCTATACAGCGGTTATGGCAATAACGCAGTAGAATGAGGCAACACAATAACACAAGTAGGTGTTTGATTGTGTTAATTCTTAAATTAAATACTTCAAAGTTACTATTATGTTAGATTTGCAACAGGTTTTTGATAATGGAATGATATTACTATGAATTTTGATATTACTATTAACATTTTCAAATATATATATATATATATTATATATATATAAGTACATAAATTATGCATGGTATAAAAATTACCGTTATACCACCGCTATAACCTATATATCATATAGCGGACCTTGACCGCTATTCGATTTTGGACCGCTATAACTGCATAGATTCCATTTTCACATTAATCTCATGACTTCAGTTTTTTTTTTATTATATAAGAGAAGAGGACTATAAGTTGCTACTTATGGTGTTCTGTTGACCTACACATAACCTGTTTGTTAAAATGCCAAAGTAAGTTTTAGGCGATACTCCTTTCTTGAAGTTTAGTGATGGAAACCTTTGTAAGGAACTGTATGATGTTTAAATTGATTGGTGTGCTAGAAATTTGGGCAGCGAGAATCATTTTTTTATGAGTTTTAACTATATCATAGACAATATAGAAGTGGCCCATGTGGTGCTGGGCGTCTAGCTAGATATGGAAAAGATAAAGCTAAAAAAAGAACGCTTTAGAGTTTTGTTTGATTACGGTTCTATGTTACATGCATGTGTTATGATAAATGTAAATTTTGTATAAACCAAAATTTATTTAAACACTAATATAGAGAGAGAAAGCTATGGATGTTGGGATTGTTTTTATAAATTATAAGTTGCCAGAACACTACCTGATACAATACATCTTGATAAAGAAGGCCACATGGTTAGTTTTGGGTGGTGGACTGTTGATGCTGGATTACATTGGGTTCTAGATGTTTGCCCTGTTTGGTTAGTTTTGCATTAATATTATAAACTGTTATGTTTGCCCGTTTCTTTTTTAGTTTATTTTCAACGACCCGTATGGCCAGGTTTGACCTGTTTATTTAGGTCATGTTATGCATGTATATACCATATATTTTGTGTAATTATTTGACCCGTTTCTCTTTTTAGCTGATTTCCATTGGCCCGTATAGTCAGGTTTGACCTATTTATGAAGTAAATATACAAAGCAACTAATGAGTATTTGTACGAGTAGTTTCTTGATGTAAGGAAAAAAAATGCTTTGAAGAAGGCGATGATATATCAGGTATATAAATATGCCTACTTGAACAAAAGTGTTGGTTTAAAAGGCTAAGATTTTTGTTTGGTGACAAGGATAAGAGCCACGGGAAAACACCACCAAAAGGCCCAAAAAACGTTGAAAAAAACCATCTTTAACATCAATGTTTTCAAGCAAGCCGCCAAGTCAAGAATGCATCATAGCTGGTAAACCAGTCAGTTTAATTCAAAATGAATGAATAGATGTATAATCTTTTTTATTTCATATGCATTTTATTATAAATTTATCTTAAATAATGAGCTAAATTTCAATTTGTTTTCCATTTCAAAAGAAACTAAATGTAAATTACTGTTAAAAGACCGTTACATGATTTAAAACTTATAGTTGAATCAGTTATGGTTTTGATTGTTAGCATTATGATCTTTATTTGCATCGTTAACTTGAAGATTCTTCATGACAACTCATGGGACAATGAAGTTGGCAGATCCAATAAAGAAAGATGAACGTGACACTGTCAATCAGCTTGAATATGAATCAAATGGTTACCACCAATTATGAATCAGTATGACAGTTTCAAAGATTTATATAAGAAGAATTTCTTTATACAATCCGTGTAACACACTAAAGATATTCAAGTAAAACAACTAATGTGGTTTATAAAGAGATTTCAACGAATTGTCATCGTTGCATATTCATGTATGTCAATTTGTCGTAGTTTCATACAATCGTTTGTGTTTTAACGTTTATAAAATCGTAATATTTATGTCAACGGTGATAATGAAGAGAATTTCTTTAGCAATCCGTGAAATTCGCGGGTTCTTAAACTAGTATGCAATGTATTTAAAAACCACAAAGAAGTTGCAAATAACATGATGACAAGTGGACTTAGCACCGGGGAGAATCGAAAAACATTTTCTAATAAACTATGCTGTAGTGTTATATACTCAATTTTAGGGTTTAAGTACATGATAAACTAGGAAACCTTCGTGATCAACGACATATTTACTCTTATTGTCATAATGTTTAACATATATCAAGTTATTGACATATTTTTATAATATTTAACATATATCAAGTTATTGACATATTTCCGGTAGATCATCTCAAAGGTTAAATTAAAAACATACTTACATATTTTATAAATTGAAAAAGAAAATAGATAACTTTTAAAGGTTTTGTGGGCCACTTAGTTACTCATATATGTTTATTTTACCTATCTTGAATTCGAGAATAAGTGACATATAAATGTTTTATTTGTCTAAGACTAACGTGTGGATAAAAGAACATCTAATGGTCAAAGTATAGCACTTGTAATTATTAGTTGATATGAATCATATTACTATTCGATTTCTAAAAATATAGTTGACACTAATATATCTATCTTTAATAAAATTATCTATTTTTTATGAACTTCTTTTCATATATAAACCAGAAAACTTGCCAAGTTTTATCAAAACAGAAGGTAACCGGGCAATAAGCTGCGCCGCCAATCCTTTCTGAATTGCAAACCCTAACCTTTCAAATACAACCCTTGCCCCCTTGGGGTTGAACAGTTGCTGTAGACGACCCGTTAACCCTCGTCAAGAAGTGGATAGCTTCTGGCGCTAGGGAGCCAAAAGTATCAAAGGCAAAAGGGACAAAGACATGCTGGTTCTCTGCGCAAGCTTTAGCGTGCTTATCCGCTTTCTTTGATTCTGCCTTTCTTGCCGCTTGTCCAGCTACAAACCCGTTTTCCTTTAAACCAACCAAAGGGAAACCCCCGAGGTCTACACAAGCATGTTTCCCCCCAGCCCAGCCAAAGACGAGCAGATCCGCTGGTCGCATAGTAGATCTCCCTTCCATAGGGTCCGTGAGGAAATTCGCAGGGGCCTCTTTCTTAGCCGAAATCCCAACTCTTCTTAAGATGTCCCACAAAGCATCCGCACCCAGTCGTGCCGATATTTGAACCTAGGGAGCTCTTTACAGTGAACTGCATGCTCCCCGTATTTATCCATACAAGCTTTACGACATATCAGGCAAGTTTCATCTTCCGGGTACATAGGGATCATCAACCGGTATTTGAGAATGACTCTATATTCTACTGTAGACATACATTGTCCCAACCCCTCAATTAGTATAACGGTCAAAAATTCCTGAGCATGGGACCTTTCAGGCACTCAAACACCGCCTTCTGGCGGGATGACAAATCAAAAGCTTCTCCAGGCTTTGAGCGATTTTGCTAAACAGAGCATTCGCCAAAGTTTTTTGTGGCTTCGAGGGGGCGGTGTCCTTATTAGAGAAACCGCCAATATCCAAGTCTGGGAGAGAGACATTTAAGCGTTCAAGCGCCTGCTGATAGTCCGGGTCAAGCCCGACGACTTCACAGTTTCGAAGGATATGATCCTATAGTTCCCAAGACTGAGCTCTAGACGCCACAAAGGCATAAGCCCCAACATCTCGAGCTGAGAAGAGGCCTAAACCACCAAGACACATTGGCAAAGATGCCAGATGCCACTGGAGGTCACCAAAGAAGGGGCCGCCACCTACTACTATGTCTTCTATAGCCTCTCTAAGGCCATCATCGAACCGAGATACCGCATCCTCCATAAAATGCGGTTGATAAGTCCGCAACCCAAAAAGTAACTTAGCAACCCCCATGCACGACCTTAGCAGAAGGAGTTCACATTGGGGATCTCTCAGGCAGGGTAAGAGTTTCATGAGGTCAACCGCCCCTGAGGCTCGCCGCCCTGCCAACTCCTCAATAAAGCTAGGATCCCGACTAAGAGCTCCACCAAGGAGCTTAACCCCCTTCTCTAGTCTACCGATCCCTCTCGGGAAAAGCCCATCTTGAACTTTCCGCCCGTCGCATGTCGGCCAAAAAACCCTGTTTTCTTAATGTTGAGATAAAGCCTTAAAGATGGCCCCTCCTCGTTGATGATGTCTAAGGCCTTAGCAACCTCAGAGGCGTTGCCGATAATAGTCCCATCATCCAAGTACCAAGCATGAAACGGGAGTTTACAGCGGTCCTGAACCCGGAGAATAAGGGGATGTAAGGCAAGGGCAAAGAGAAGGGGCCCCAAGGGATCTCCTTGTTGAACTCCGGTAGTAGCCCCATTACACTCGTTACCAACATACAACCTAGCAGGCTGGGCGTAAATAAATTGGACTCACCGATAGATTGACGGGCAACGCTGATTAACCTCTTGCAGAAAGGCTGTGCGGTCGACCGTAAGCAAGGCTAAGGAACCATCTGCATGAAATGAGTTGAGAAACCTGTTTGCCTGTGAAACACCGCCTTTGCCCCATTGGTACCCCCACCCCAAATTGATAGTCACCCAAGTACTGGGTCATTTCTTTCCCAACCTTCTTCATCGCCACCTTGGAAACCAACCTTCGCCAAATACCCCCCACAACAATAGGTTATCGGGCTTCAATAAGTGGGTGAGGGGGCCGAGGCAACAAACTCAGCAAGCACCTTAGGGCAGGATCCCCCAAGCCATAAGTTAACAACTTCAGTAATGCTCGTAAGCAAACCTGAGGAAGTCACCGAGCCCTCGCCACCAATAGCATCTAGCAGGTGTTGGGCCTGCACCCCGTCTCTGCCACATGACGTCCCTTTAGGAAAGGATCGATACATTTGAGTACACACTCCCCATCAAAAACAAGAGTGGGTTGGGCCAAAGGGTTGGAAGGCAAGGACGGGGGCGGCACCACTAGGTGTTTATCAATAAGAGCTTTCAATGTCGAATCACCTAGAGGGGCAACTCCACTAGAGCATAGGTCCTTAACCGCAACTGTGAAATGTCCATCCCTGACTTTCCGAAGACATTGCTTAATATTAGGGTTCCTTTCTTGTCTTCCTCTCTCCTGCATTCTCCCCTTGAAGCCCCTGTCTCCCCCACCTATCCAATAGGGAAGAGACCAAATCATCAAACCCAGACCCATCTTTCCAAACTGTAAGCACGTGTAAGATGTTACTACACTGCAGAGATTTCCTGTTCCCTGACCTTCGCTCTTGTCTGGAGGATGGTCTAACCACCCGCAAGGTGCAACGCGGTAGTAAAAACAATTGGACCCAATTGTCGACCGATCCTGGCGACGCTACCACTTGCGCAAAGCACCTGTTAGAACCTGAGCAAACAACAGCCGACAACTGGGGGGAATGCTTTTAACAGTCTGAATAGGGAGGGAGAAAACACGCTTGAGTAGGTTAACATCACCCCAAGCCCTGCTGGGTAACGTGGGTTTGTGTCAACCACCACTTGACATGGTTTTCGGATCCTAACAATAAAATCTTCAACATCCCCCGAGATCATGGCAAACAACACGACCTTATTATCATGCTTGCTCCCCTACTGAGTGCATGCATCACCATGCACTTTCCACATAACCATTTATCCCCTTCCCTAATAACTTCCGCAACATCCAAAAAAAGGTCCAAGTCCTTGGAGATAGGCTCCTTCAAAGATAGCTTTCGGTTTTCTGTCTTGAGGTGGGTGCTTTGCATGTGTTCAAGTAGGCGGAAAAAAACCCATAGACCCCGGTTTGCCATCTTTACATGCGTGGAAAAATTTGAAAGGGCAGGTCCTTAAACCACTAGCAGAGCCCTGCACAGGCCCACTGACTTAACGTTACGACCCCCTCTCGTAGGAGCCATGCGTGTATGTTAATTGCCACCGAAGAAAAAACACACTAACGGTACACCAAACTCGAGATGAGTTGTGGGGGGTAGAAAACCGGTAAAATTCTATACAAGACGAAGGAGGGCAGCAACCGCGGGTTGCCCACCCTCTAAATGGTACCCCACATAACCCTTTACCCCATGGCGGATAGTTAAAGATTAACACAATCGAATCTGAATTACGATCAAATCGCCTTAACCAATACCCACTTCACAAGAGTGCTAAAGAAACAAGTTTTATAAAACCTTCACTTATTGAGCATTTGATCAATCACCTGGTGGGTCGACTTTTCTTTCATAAAAGAACACTCATACTGTTGAATCTGAAGAAGGAAATGATGATATGATTGCTAAAGATTTAATAACTTTCAATATCAATGCTGATTTGCAGAACGAACGCGAGTTCTTCGAGTCGTCAGTTGAACAAACCCTGGAATCGATGTGAGTTGGAGCAACTGATTTGAGTGGTGTTGCTGTGAGATATTACGGTTAATCGAAAGCAATGTTTGCAGTGAGATTTTGATTGAGAGTGAGATTTTTTATCGGATTTATGTTGGTGGAGTGTTGATGGATCGTTGTAAGTGTTGTTGAACTGTGAATTTTGGATTTATGAATTATCAATTAAGGATGTGTATGGTTGCTTGGGTTATTGGCTTCGGCTGAACAAGAATGATAACTTTGGCGATAGTTTAGAACCAGCTAGCTTCAATAAACTCCGATATTGGTTTTAGAAGATGGTTAGGTTCGCGGAGGTTAGTACTACGTGCGGCCAAAACTTGTATTTATAGGGAAGTGAAAATCAAGAACCCAAGCCGACAGAAGAGTGGTCACTCGTCTTCTCTAATATATAATCGGTATTAATCCACAGTTTCACTTGATTTCATAAAACAATAATTATAGAAGGGAAAAATGAATATGGGGCTGTTACACATAAACTTAGATGTGAAACCCGTCAAAACTAGATCGTTTTGATTAAAGTCTATTAAATCATATATCTTCCTATCTTCTCCTATTCGATCTCCATTTTTTAAGAATGTCGATACCTTCTGATGATCTTTTTTCTGAGAATTGATTGCAACAAACCAATCCCTTATGTATAATCAAAATAAAAAAATAAAATAAATCATACCTGCTGCTAATACTCATTCTCAAAATTGATCATTGGGCACTTTCATAATTGATTCAGTACCTTCTTTCCTATGTTAGACACAAGGTTTTGTAAGTTAATTTTTCTTATGCGTTAATTTTAGTTTGAAAATTGTGATTCTTATTGTCTATAACTAACACTTTGAATGTACACATAGAAAATCTCCAGTATTTTAAAAACACTCATATTGCACTATATTTAGGTTATGCCTGTGTGTAACAATCTTCATCTCAAGTCTAATCGTAAGGCTGTATTTTTTGTTGTATTTTGTATTCTTTGATGGGGGATTATTGATCTTTTAAAATACCGATCAATTATGAAAGTGACCAGCGATCCGCTTTGAGAACGAGTATTAGCAGCTGGTATCGATGTATTTTTTGTTTAATTTTGAGAACGGTGCCGTCAATTTTGATTAGACATAAAGGATTGTTTGTTGCAATTAATTCTAAGAAAGAATATGATCAGAAGGTATCGAGATTCTTAAAAAAATTAGAGATTGAATAGGAGATAAAATAGGAAGATAAATGATTTAATAGATTTAAACAAAACGACGTAGTTTTGATGGGTTTCGCATCTAACTTGTATGTGTGACAGCCTCATATTCACTTTCCCCTTATAATAAACATAAGGGGTATTTTGAATTGTTTGAAAGGTTGGTCTTCTACTAATAAAAATCACATACTTTACCTATGTTGTATGGTTTTAGCAAAAAGAAAAAATAATTATCATTATTCTATTCTGTTCACCAATGTGGAAGTGTGTATATTAAATTTCTTCTTATAAAACATATGATCAACACTTTCTTGTTTGATCAAAGTTTATAGAAACTTTTTATAAAATATACGTTAATTTGTTACTTTATAAAAAGAAACAATCAATTAAAAGCGTTATCCGATTTTCGCAATTATTTGGTCTTGCATTTGCTTTGGTACAATGAAAAAGTTATGGCAATCATGATTGTGTAAGTTGATAGCCCATCAATCTTGACCCGAAGAACTAACATTGGGCTCATTTGGGCTTTTAATTCAATAGTTATAGCATGAGTTATTTTGGGTTTAAGAGCTATTTCCAACGGGTCAGGATGAGCCCTTCTTAATTTTTTAAAAAACTAGAATTATTTCCCTGCGTTGCGGGGTCGGTTTTTTTTAACGTAACTTGAGCGTACTGAATGTTTTTTGCAATTGCTTATCGATCAAAACGTAAACCAATTTGAATTTATACCGACCACATATGAAAATAAACACGTAAAATTTGAGTGGTTCAAAATAACATTTTACAAACTTTTTAGAAAGTTGAAAGGGTGTAAATGTCAATGCTAAAAGTTAAAGGAAAAATTTTAAAATACCAAAAATACAAATAAAAAAGTATGGTCAATCATTGTAGCTAAGTTGTCAACCTTTTGTCATATATAACAAATGTCAAAACTAAAAGTTAAATGGTAAATTTTTAAAAGCCTCAAATTTTTTTTTAAAAAAAAGGATGGTCAAAACCATTGTAGCTAAGTGGTCTACCTTTTATATATATATATAATAATATCAGATTGGGCGAAACAAAAGAAGAGAAACAGGATGAGCCCGTTTTGCCAGGTTTAATTAATAATTTGTTATCATAGTGTATTTTTGCTTATTATACTAACATGCTGCTTGACTTCCACATGTTTTTTGAGATCTCAGTTTCGTACCTGTTGTGGATCATTCCTTTCGACGTTTGGGGACATTACGCAACACGTTTATTTAAAAATTTAATTCAAAAGATCAATAACTAAGTGGTTAATACAATCCTCCACCAAATAAGGAATCGTATTATATAATATGCTTGAATGAATGAACCTGTTTAGAACAACAGCATACAAGCTGAAACAAATAACAAACCAATAACCGCACTTGAAGAGATCTTACTCGCACTACTTCGCCCCTGTGTACTAGCTGCAAAACACACAATCAATCACACTCAGAGAGTGAAGAATAATATAGCCGACTACCCGTTTATTAAGCTACTTAACTTATATCCTTTTTCATAAGATCGGGTTTCATATGATAAGACTTCTAGACTAAAAAATAAAATATAAAATGAAATATAGAAGCAACAAAATTCATTAATCGGCTGATACAAAATTTCAAAAGTGGCCATTAAACACATGAATACAACTAGCTACCTATAGGCATCGGGATGAGACGGGTATTGGTGATTCCATACCCATACATCAGTGTAAAACCTTGTCCTATATTAGATCTAATGCCCGTTGGGTATCGAGTATCCCGTTAGTTTGTGATAAATTTCCTGTTGGAATTCGCATTTACAACTTTTTACTATTTTTTAATACAGAAAGAGATTAGAAATAAAAAACCTAAAAAGTTTGTAGATTATAGCGTTAACCAAGGACAAATGAAAATAAAAACAAAAAGGAAAATATTGATTGCGTAAATGGATATGAATGACTGTATGTATGTGGTAATCGGGCCTAGTATCACCTTCTAAGTCTCATACCCCATACCCAAATACCATCCCAAATGTTTCGGCTTTACCCATTAGGATCGGGTTCGTTTGTCATCCTTACGAATGGCATGTACCTAGATGCTTACATGAGGCAAGTGCTTGGTTATATTCAAGTAGGGATGAGCAAATGGTATCGGGTTCCAGTATCGGTACCGAATTTCCTGAACCAAAATATTTTCAGGTACCGATTCGGTACGAACTTTTAGCATTTTCAGTACCCGTTTTTACCTTCAAATACCGGTACTGTACCGTGTATTTTCGATACCAGTTGAACTAGGCTGGCTCTAGTTTTCTTAATATAGATAGCAATTAAATATAGCTATAAAATGGCTAGATTTTATTTTTTTTGTTAAATATACATATAAAATAGTATATATACCAGGGTATTTTGATATAATATAGATATAAAAAATTTTCAAGTTCTTTTTCTAGTGTATCACTATTTATAAAATAGCCGCCCGCTATTTATCGTTAGCCGCTATGTAGCAGATAGGTACTTTATCGCTATTTGTCGCTATTCGCCATTAACAACTATGCCATGGTTATCTATTTTGTATTAGTGTAAAAAAGTACTATTTTTCTAAGCTTATTACATATTTCCTATATCTACAATGTATCTATATATATATTTATTATTACCCTTCAGGGGACCTCTTGAACTAGATCCCAATGAAAAGCATGTTACATCAATGAGGTCTCTTAACCTAACATTTGAATGCATATATAATAAATTACCCTTTAGGGGACCTCTTGAACTAGACCCCAATGAAAAGCATGCTTCATCAATAAGGTCTTTTAACCTAACATTCAAAGATCATGCCTATGATATTTAGATCTAGGATCAACACCCTTTTATCATGCTTATGATATTGATGACTACATTTGGGCTCAACACTCTTTATAGACTCTAGGGTTGGTTAGTTTCACGATATTGTCTATATATACACGCATTGTAATAAATATAAGGAATATATATCTTTCATACCTCGATATGGTATCATAGTCTTTAAACTTCCAAAAAAAAATTATTTTTTTTTGAAAAGTGGTTTTAGTTTTGACATTTAAGCCATGGAGGAAGAATTTTCAAAGAAATTCTTTATTGGAGGAATATAAGACTTTTAATAATCCAAGTGGTAAGACTGTTAGTCAAATTAAAGCCACCAACAGATTTACTAAAATGTGAAAATGAAATCAGTGGTAGTCTTAATGTAGATCTATGACTATAATATTAAAATAATCAATTACAAATGACAACAAACTATAGATCTAATTTGGTAAAACAGAGGGTCAAGAGTTCATGACAATACCTGGTGGAGGTTTAGGGCTGGATACATTTGGAGCTTGAGCTGCATCAACATTTTTAATTACAGAAATTAATTTACATAAACAGCATGATCAATCGAAATCATTTTTCGCTAGAAATATATAAACAATTGTAACAATCAAACCATGATACAGATTACAAAATCATGGTTTTGGTCATACATCAACACAAGTCATAAATTAGCAATCAACATTGTTAATTACAGAAACTAATGTACAATTCACATAAACAACATGATCAATCAATGTTTTAAAAACGGGTTTAAACTGGCCGGTTGAACCGGTTAAACCGGATGTCGGATGCTTGGCTGACATGAATCATACCGGTAAACTAAGGAAACGGCAAAGAAGTTGTACTGCAGGTAAATTGGGTTATACCGATTTAAACCGGTTCAAACCGGCCAAAGGTCAAAATTGTGAACTTTTAATTTTTAGGTGCTTAAAAAAGGTGACTATTTACCTTCTTAGTTAACGTGTAAAACTTAGTGCCCACAATTAACAATCCACATTGATCAAACTTTTACCTCACTCAAAGATAGAAAATCATTGGGTTTTTCAAGTTAAGTTCTTCAACCGATCATCCAGGTTTACCTTCTTTTGACTTTTGTTCAATCATTCATGTTTTAATTGCTATAGTGTTTGCTAATTGCTATATAATGGGTATTTAATCATGAACTTTTGGATAATTTTTTGATTATGGATTAACTTTTGGAATATTTTTTTACTATGAAATGATGTAGTTTTGGATTATTCTTTGAGTTGAAATTATATTTTATGGATTGACAGAGTTAATTAGTCAACAAGGTTGACCCGCCCGGCATAACCCGGTTCAACTGGTTGAACCATTTCCTGAGTCTAACCCAATATGATAAAAATACCGATTTTTAAAACATTGTGATCAATCGAAAAGTCAAAACTAAGTCTCACTATAATCAACTGAGTCCGATTACAAAATCACAGTTTAGGTCATGAATCAACACAAAATCATACTACTTTAACATTTTAACTTCATAAGATCTAAATATGCAAAACAGTAACTGATAACAAACACGCCTACTAGTAGATCAAATTAGTAATCAAAATTATTTTAAACTACATATTTAACTACATATTTAGTATTCAAAATTGTTGATCACAGAAATTAATTTATCTAAACAGCATGACCAACGAATCGATATTTCAATACATTTCGTGAATTTTAATTAATCAACACAAAATCGTACTGTAACTTCATAAGATCCAGATACGTAATACAGAAATAAAACAAGTAAAACGCAAATTCAGCAATCAATTTCACAAAATCAACACAAACTCACCAGATTTACAAACACTAGTGTCCGAACTAACGCCACACAACCGAGGAAGACGAAGCGCCTGCTGAATATTAATACCTAATCCAGACAAAAACGCAGGATTCGAATACAAATTACACAAACATTGCAGATCAGTAGCCACCGCCTCTTTGATCGGATCACAACACGTGTTCGGCGGCGTTGTGGTGGCGTTAAGGTACGCCGCGCAGGGGACTAGCTTCGACGCACACGTTTGCGCCTGCGCTTGTGCCGCCGGTATCGCCGCCGTGACCACCAGCAGCGCAACCGTTAGGGTTAGGGTTAGGGTTAGGGATGAAGAATTTGCCATTATTGTTGTTGAGTGTGTAGCGAAGAAGGTGACTGTTTGTTGTTGGTGGTTAAAAAAGGGAGTTAATTGCGTGAGTTATTATTGGGGGTTGTTGATAGTTGAGGGTTTTAGACTTTTTAGCTGCCACATATCGGTCATTATTTGGTCATTATTTCCTTTGAATATTACGGCTGCCTGGTATGGATTAACACCGAATAACACCCTCCGGTCCATTGCTTAAGTGTTTTTGAGACGTCATTCCTCTTGTCGTCAATCCATTTACGAGCAACAACGAAGAGAAGGTGGTGGGTCACGTGTATAAAACCAATCAGGTTCTTTTTCTTTTCTTAACAAGAGGACTTTATTCTTTTAATGGCTCAATTCCATACCATATTGCCTAAAGGTCTAGATATTCGGGATTACCCTGGCAAATAGGTAACCTTTTCGCTAGAATAACACAACGTGATGATCTGACCTATCCTCTCAGAAAGAAACCCATAACCGGGAAAACCCACTGCCTCGACTTTGAACAAAAATTTGTCTTAGTCGAGACTCCGACAATTGATCTCTAATTTAAAAAGTCATGGGGCTAGCATTTAACCAGATGTTTAGTGGTATTTTTTATATAATTATCAGTTATTTAAATGTACTATGAATTATTATTTATTATTTATGATTTATATTGCTATGTAAAATAAATTTGAAGGGATTTGTATTTTCTGTAACAAGATGTGATTTAATATAGTATATAATGATAAATGGGTACAAAAAATCAAATGTATTATGGAGTTTTCATCTTACTTTATGTGTTCCCGTCTTACAATTTTTTCAGTGTCACAGTATAAAGTTTCTCCATATCAGTGTCACAATCATGAGCTCTTACCCATGTTTTTTCACATTAAATTTGTAATAATTTCATAAGTTTTCAATACACATTATTCATTAAAATAATATTAAATCTAATAAATTAGAAAAAAATATTTGATTGGTTGAAAAGATGAAGGGCCCACCAACATCTTTCTCGCGTCATCGCGAGCCTACCAACGCCCACCACCTTTTAACCTGATCTCACGCCCTAAGGCCACCTGAAACCTATAAAAATTTGACATCACCCTGGGCGTGAGCGTATAACGACAGGTTGTTTTAAAGAAAAGTGATTAAATTTAGCTAGGGTGTTTATTATGTATGTTTTGACTTTTGAGTTATTCTGGTTATTCAAGTTTTGAAGTTTTTTTTACTGAATTGAATTCGGGTTAATTTGTATTGTAACACCCCAACCGATGGCGGAAACATCGGGATGAGACGAAAACGAGATTGCTCATTGCTCACAACATTAATAAGTGACAATAATTAATTAAACCATATTTTATTTCATAAGAATTGTCAAATACATTAATGTAACAAAATAAAGAAACAACATAACATTTGCAAGGTCATAACAAAATTGATACATCGACATTAAACCTAACGTCTAATTTGTGTGTATCTAGTCCTTGCTATATTGTTTTCATAGCATCATCTCCTTCAACCTGTAACATGTTGTAAAATAATGTCAATGCAAAAGCAAAGGCGAGTACACAAGTTTAGGCATAGCATACGTATACGAATAAGTTTAAACAATCCTCACGGCAACCAAATCTATACAAGAGCAATATCAAGGCATGCAATACTAATAATCAAACCCTTAACGCAATCACGATGTTTTAACATGACCTCACGAATAACACGATGGAGGTGGATGCGTGAATTCCTATAGCGCTAAGCATGTCAAACGAAGGCTAAAAATAGTTAATGACTAAAGCATAGCAATACGAATATCCAAGAAAAGCATCAAGTATAAGATTCAAGCTTTCATGTATATGGGATCGTTTATGTGTTTTATAAAGTTTATGTGTTCGTGATTTTGTATATGGAAACATGTTACACCCGAAAAGTGTTATAAACAAAGTGGGTCGAGTGTACTCACGGTTTTGCTAAGTCTTTTCTACACTTGACAATCCGTGAAGACGTTGGTTCGAGGATGACGCCGAATTATCCTACAAGAGGAAACGAGGCGTATGAGTATAGAGTTTCAACGGGAGATTAGGATATTCGAGCATGATTAAAAATAAGTTTGATAAAGTATTATGATACGAAAGTATTCACTAAGATGTAACACTCGTTCTTGACACTATAGTAACTCTTACGAGTTGGGTGTGATTTCATAGGTTCGGGGCTTATTAGAATCGTGACAAGGAATCACATACTTTAGTGTTAAACTTAATAACTTGATAGGTGATTATAAGTTCATTATCAAGGTTTCGGTTTTAGAATTATAATATAGTTATATATATATCATTATAATCATGTAGGAGGTGGGAGGATGAACCATCCACTTTGTAACCTCTAGTGTCATGTATGTCAAGTATGAGGTGGGAGGTTAAACCATCCACTTTGAACCTCGGATTAGGTTCACCACTACACAAGTTACCATTGGTAACAAGGAGGGTACAAGAACTATATACTATACAAGAATGTAAAGACAAGAATGATAAGGTGTCATCTAGATACCAAGTAGCCAAGTATTCAACAACCCGACGAGCACACGAGGACAATCGTCAACGGCTTTGTGGGGTTGTGACACTTTAAGTCTAGCAAACTATTTTGGGATCTTGATGAAAATCATCAAGTGATGTGTGGTCTCAAGTTAGGATAGCCCAAACTTCCTTGGTGGACACACATGAACAAGTTTAAGAACTTGCATCACTTGTGAGCTCAATGCTCTTCAAAAACAAAAAGTTTGGAGTGATTAAATACTCCTATTTACAAGTTTAACAACCTAGGTTAGTCCCCATAATCATACATGTGATTAGGAGTTCAAGAACACTAGGATGAATGAGAAAAGTAAGAGATTAAACAAGTTTATGAGAACATAAAGTAAAACAGTCCACTTTGGAACCTTTTTCTGGTCATTCCAGAGCTTGGTTTTCCATGGAAAACCAATGGAAATGATCCTTAGGTTAATCCAAGCAAGTGGGAAAAAGAATGGAAGGATTTTGTTAAGAAATGAGTGAGTTATACTCACTTTTGTGAAGATGGGTAATTCTGCTCGAAAATCTGATGTTGCAAGGATTTTGAGGTGATTTGAGAGGGATTAGATGGAGTTTAGAAAGTGTAATGTGTGTGTGGGTTTTATAGGGAAGGGTTAGGTTAGGTTTTAGTTAAGTAATTAATGTTAAAACATGATTTAAAACTCAAATAAAACACAAAAACCGCCCAAAAAAAGGGCTGTTTGCCCGCTGGTCGCGACCAGTCTTCGACCGGAAACAAAGCATTAGAAGCTTTTGTTTCCAGGTTCATTCAAATGTGAGGCGGCTGGTGGAGTGGTTGAGGCTTTGTTTGGTGAACCGGAGGTCCCGGGTTCGAGTCCCGCGGATCAGGTTTTGGTATATTATTTATATATATTATCTTTTTTAATTAAAAACCTTTAAACAATTTACCAAAAATGGCAAGATTAGTCCATGAAGTTAAGAATTCAAGAATTACAATTTAGACCTTGGACTTTATAAAAAAAATATATATATGTATTTATTAACCTTTAATCCTAAATGTTGATATATTTATAAAATAGCATTTTTGTAAAAATAAATAAATTAATTTTATTAACTAATTTAATTAATTAATTTAATTAATTAACTTAATTAATTAATTTAATTAATTAACTTACTAAATGAATAGATAATTATATTTTCGTAACGAATTTAGTTTAACGATTAAAAATTTCACGTTTGAGTCTCGTTTACGTAATACAAACCAAGTTTGCGAGTTACCACACGTTTACGATTGAGACTACCACAAATACGTTTACACGTTTAAAGTATGAGAAAGTATAAGTGTAACATGACTATAATTAACATAATATTGTTAAAATACGAGTTTCTAATTACAATCCAAGTCTCGGTTTACACATTTACAACGAAAGACGAATACAAGATACAACGCTTACTAAAAATAGAAGTACGATACAAGGTTTCCAAATACAGAAAGTATAGAAACGCGAACATTACAATGCATCTATGTATAAAGTAAAAAACATATGTATTTTCATTCCCCAATAGGGGTATTTAAGGCCCCTTTAAACCTCTAAAAATTCCACATCATCTTGGGAGTGAACCTATAACGGCGGATGGTCTTAAAGAAAAGTGATTAAATTTAGCTAAGGTGTTTATTATGTATGTTTTGACTTTTTAGTTATTCTGGTTATTAAAATATGGATATTCACGTTTTGAAGTTTCTTTTTACTGATTTCAGATTGGGGTTAATTTGTATAAATTGAATTATGAGAATATATGCATGTATGTATATGTATTTTGGTAAAAAGTATATAACTTGAATTAAGCTATTTAGATGGAATCGGTTTGAAAATCACAAATAAGAATTTTAATTTAAATCGAATTCACAAATCGTTCCGGATACTTCCAGTTTTTTGACAACCAAAATTACACAAACTACATACCCCAATAAACGTATGTTTTTTTTTAACGGTGAACTTCATGTATAAGGTTATCACACTCTCCAAATTGGAGAGCTCCGTATTGCCCCACTTTGGCCAGGCTATGTTATCTTGACCAGGCCCACGTTGGATTCAAAGTTTGGCCTTTTTAGACGTTCCCTAGGAAACCATACCGTCGACTGTCACTTGACAGTCGTTGTGCCACCATAAAAGCAAAACTCTCTGGTGTAATACACGAAGGGACGAAAAACCCTGTTGGGCTCGTAAATCGAACTGACAACCTCACACAAGGCTTAGTTCAAATCCTTCATTGCCTATATCCACCCTCATATGACACAAATAAGAATTAAACTTGAGTCTTTACTAAAAGACCCAAACCTCTTACCACTAGGCCACAAGTACGGAATAATAAATGTATGTTCAAGACACCAAGCAAGGCTTCAACTTAAATTTATGTAAGGTCAATAATAGTCAACTGATGAATGAGAATGAACCAAGTTGGTCAACAGATTAGCCAGCTCATCTTCTTTTTTCTTTTTTTTTTTGAAAAGTAAACTTCATTAACAAACAGCCAACCGGCCGACCAAAAACACAACAAACAGTTACATATTATCAAAAGAGCACCACTCTCTCCATTCTATCCCTTTATGTTTCGATCTGTTAGAATACCAAAGAAAACCTAAAGACTTGACCTCACTTAGGATTTTATCAATCTTAATACGAATGTTGGAAAAAATCCAGTTATTCCTCACACGCCACAAACTCCAACACACAATAATGACAATACCGTGAATAGCTTCCTTTTTCTTGTCCGATGCTGAGATAACCTTGTGAACTCCAAGAAGGTCTTTGATCGAGAAAGCAAAAATATTGGGGATTTTACACCACGAGCTCACCCCGTTCCAAACATTAGACGCAACAAAACAACCAAAGAACAAATGGTCAACAGATTCCTTGGCTGAGTTGCAAACCGGGCACGTAGCGTCACCGTGAAGAACGTTTCTCTTCCTTAAGGCTTCACCCGTAGGAATCCTATCCATCTCCATCCTCCACGTGTGGATGTTGCATTTTTCAGGAACCCGTTTACACCAATCCATAATGTATCTGTTACTATTCTCCAAATCCGAACACAAAAGCTTCTTAACGTTTTCAACTGAAAATATATCATCCGGATTAGAGGCCCATTTCCATTTATCTTCACCATTTGAAAACTGAACCGAGACCAAAGTCTGCCAAAGCTGCAGAAAATCAGCGATAGCAGCCTGATCACTCAAAGGCGCCTTCCCGTTCCAGTCGAAAGACAAAACATCATCTTGTCTTTTATTTCGGTCCGATATCTTACACTTTTTGTCCGTTTCCATACGAAACAGATCCGGATAGATCAGGTTAAGAGGCTCATTACTAACCTAAGTATCGAGCCAAAAAGAAATATTGTTTCCGTTACCAACTTCGCCTTTCAAGTAGTTCTGAAGAGGTAATCCACCCGCTTTTAAATTTATAAAAACCTTCGCTATGTTGTTCCAAACACCACTAAGAGTTTTCTTAAACGGAATACATTCCCACCCAACCCGACTATAATGTAATGCATCGATGATTCTTTTCCAAAGGTTGTTATTCTCCGTTTTGTACCGCCAACCCCATTTAGCTAAGAGAGACGTGTTAATCTCCATAAGTTTATTCAAACCTAAACCCCCGTCTTTTTTATGACAAGAAACCCGATCCCAAGCCACCCAGTGCATCTTCCTTTCCTCGGAAACACCTCCCCATAAGAACTTTTTGATCATGGCTTCCAAATCTGATATCACCTTCTTAGGAGCTTTATATAACGAAAAATAATAATTTGGAAGGCATTCCATTACCGATTTAATAATGACTACCCTTCCACCAATTGACAAAAGGTGAGAATTCCATTTAGCAAGACGAGAAGAAAAATATCAAACACTGGCTGCCAATTATTTATCCTTGTTCATGTTAGGCCCCACATTGAGACCGAGGTACTTGAAAGGAAGAGAATCCGGTTTACAACCAATCTCGTTGGCCATAACCCCGGTTTCTTCTGGCCCCACCCCAATCCCATATAAGTTGGATTTTTCTAAGTTAATCTTGAGACCTGAACAAACAAAAAAACACCGAAGAATTCTCACTAAATTAATCACTTCGGTTTTAGACCACTCTCCCACAACTAAGGCATCGTCTGCGTATAAAAGGTGAGTGATAATCGGCCCATTGTTAGGAGTTGCAATCCCTTTAATTACCCCCGCGACTCTCGCACTATTAAACATACAAGATAAAGCCTCCATAACAACCAAAAACAGAAACGGAGATAAAGGATCCCCTTGTCTCATGCCTTTCTCACATCTAAATAAGAAAGTCGGAGCCCCGTTCACCAGGACTGACGAAGAAGTCGATTTGAGAATACCCAAAATCCAGTTACACCACAAGTTCGAAAAACCCATTTGAAGAAGCGTATTAATCACGAACCTCCAATTAACGTTGTCGTACGCCTTTTCGAAATCGATTTTAAGGAAAAAAGCTTGCGAATTCTTCTTTTCTATCCATGAAATAAGCTCATTAATTATGAGAGGGCCGTCCAAGATGTATCTACCTTTTAAAAACGCGGACTACGAATCCGAAATTATCCCATCCAAAACCAGTCTCATCAGGTTGGCCATAACTTTAGAAATTGCCTTACTAATAACCCCGACCAAGTTAATAGGACTATAGTTATTAAGCGACATTGGATCGGAGACTTTGGGAATAAGAGCAATAAAGGACGCCCCACTGCCATCACTAATCGCATCGTTGCTGTGGAACGAAGCAAAAATTTTGTAAAAATCATCTTTAAATAATTCCCAGAAATGCTTTATGAATATGAAATTGAGACCATCCGGACCCGGCGATCGGTCATCTCCACATTCGAATATAGCGTTTTTAATCTCTTGTTCTGAAAAAGGCTCAACAAGCATCACAACTTCATCCCCCGAAATCCTTTTAATATTTTGGCAAAGGAGCTCAGGTATGTTAAGAATACGCTCTTTGAATCTATTACGAAAAAAAAGAATGAACCTGTTTTTTTATCTTTGCCGGTTTGGTGCTCGAGACTCCATTGATTGATAAGCCATGAATACTATTCGTAGCTTTCCTGTTGTTGACCATAGCTTGAAAGAATTTCGAATTTTCGTCGCCGTCTATAGCCCACTTCAATCGAGCTCTTTGTTTAACATCCCAGTTCTTCCTGTTGTTGATCTCTTTAATCACTTTCTTATTCTCCGCCATAGTCCATTCTTCCTCTTCCGTTAGATCCCTCGATTCCAAGTCTAATTCCAAATGCTCCAACTCCGATAAAGCAACTTTCTCACTTTCACTTTCTTTTGCTAAAATTCATCCCTCCAAATCTTAAGATGCGATCTAATACGGGCGAACTTGAACGAGAGACAAGAATCAGGGGGATCAAAGCATTGCACTCCATCCAGAGCCTCTTTGACCGCTTTCTCGAAACCGGGTTTCCCAATCCAAGAGCTATATACCCTAAAAGGTCAGGGGCCGAATTTTAAATCCACCAATTCAAGAACGATAGGGCAATGATCGGAATGGCGGTTCGGTAAAGCCCTCACACACACCGATGGCCATTTATCAAAAAAATCCGAGCATACCAGAAAACGATCCAACTTACTAAGCTTTTTACCGTTATCCCTAATACAGGTAAACTTCCTACCCTGCATCGGATATTCAAGCAAGCCGTTATAAAAAATAAACTTATTTAAATTTTCCGTGCATACCGGCTTAAATTGAGAGCGTTCCCTTTCCTCATGGGACCGAACCGCGTTGAAATCACCTACAATAACCCACTCACCAGCCGAGAAATCAATGACATTAGTCAGCTCACCCCACAAAAGTAACTTAGCCACCGTGTTTTGAGGGGCATAAACATTAATAAGATTAATCACGTCACCACTGCCCACCATAACACCTTTTAAAATTATATAATAGTTCCTTTCCTGAATAGAAGACTCAATCTTGATGACTTTGGGATCCCAGATCCATGCTAACCCCGCTGAAGCTGAAAACACGAACTCAAAATTCTTGTTTCCCCAATACCTCGCTAGAACTGAAATAGAGATGGAAGAAACCTTTGTCTCCTGAAGAGCAATGTCACTGATATTATTAGAAATCCTCAAATCTTTAACCCAAGACGCCTTAGCATCCCCAGCAATACCTCTAATATTGACCGACAAGAAATTCATTGATACACAGCAAGCATTAATACCTTCACCTCTGATGGCTTCACTGATGAGATCATTATGGTTACCCCACAATGCTCCCGATAGCCGTATCCCTGATTTCCAATTTAACTGAAGTTCTTTCCGTTTCCTCCGTCCTATCACGAGATCCAGTTTGATACTCACATGGCACTTCGTTTCCACCCACTTGATTAAGGAAATAAATTATCCCTACCGGATGGAACCTCAGCATGTGGAACGTGGCCCCTACAATTACTTTTCGGCGCCACCTCAGTTTGGGGATCCGAAACGAAAACATAATCATTACCTAGGAAACCTTCATCATTAAATGCCCCTGACTGTTCAGAACCGTTGCGGGAACCGAGATTCCGGTGACATACTAACCGGACTAGCAACGTCTCCGGTACCGCCGTCTTGAACCCCCTCATTCTTGGAACAGCAAGCTTCGACAACTATATCCTCCTCCTCCTCGTTCGTCATGTCCTCGTTCAAGTCATCAGCGTTCTTTGAATTACCAAAACCCAGATCCTCCATATTCATACCCGCGCGATTTCAATTCAACATCCCCTTACTTTGCTTCTGAAGCAGATTCCGGCCACTCCTCTTCAAATAAGCAATCCGGAACCCAATCATCCAGTTCTTCCATCACCCAAACCTTAAACCTTTTGTTTTTCCATTTGAGTATAACCGAACCTGTGATTTTTGACCCGAATCAACCAGAATTCCGACACTGTTAGTGGAAAAATCCCAATCGTTCGAGGACAGCTGAGAACCTTTAACGACTTTCCCAAACACCGTTGCCACGTTGTCGAAAACCTTATTCTCTGCCAAATGCAAAGGCATGCCGTGGAATTTCAACCATGCAAGCCTTTCATACGCCATAGACTGACCTGACCATAAATCCAAAGTCTCAAACCACTCCTTCCACATATTAACGTTAAGAATAAAATCTGAAGCATCTATGTCATCCTCGAATGTAAGCATCACGTTCATACCCCCCCAAAATAATATAATTTGAATCCACTTTTTCCGGCCTCTTCAACCTGATCAGATTAGTGAAGTCTTTAGCTCTTCCCACTACCGATCTACCTTGTAAATAAAAAAAAAGCACTTGTTTCCTCGTGAACTTCCACCACCTTATCTGTATCCACCAATTCTACCTCCGAACTCTTAGCATCTCCCTTGTTATTCGAAAGAGCTGCACTATAAGAACATCCCTGTCTAATAAAAGCCTCCTTCCGGTAATTGTAATTATGAACCATCTCCTCCCTCCTAATCTCTGGTTGAACCTTACTCCACGTCTCTCTTTTTTCTTCTGCCGCTCCATTCTCCCTTGCGAATCTTGCTCGATTAATCTTGAGTTTATTTCCCCCTAGTTTGAGTCCCTGCATACCTTTCTCCATCTCCTTCCGGTCTAAATCTCCTTTAATGCTAACAAATCCAAACATGAGTCCGTTCTTATTTCTCTTCCTTGCAATAAATGATCCAACTATTTCCCCGAAAGAGCTAAGAGACGTCGCAAGATCCCCACGGTCTACACCCATCTGGGATATTATCTACGTAAAACTTTGTAACACCCATCGTAAAAAAAACAAAGACCAAAGAAAAAGGAAGAAAAACAAACCGACCGACACCAGCCAAACCCGGCCGCGAATGGATGTATCAGGGAACCAGATAGAGAGAAAGGTTGTATCTAGACTCGCATCCAATATGCAAGACGATTAAACCTCGCACGCTATTCAGATCCCTTCTTCATTGTCAGCCAGCTCATCTTCTAATTACACATTTCTTACACAAAACCACTAATGCAACCCGATTTACCTCATAAACAGTAATCCTTGACATTCTCATTAGCAAAAAGATGGTGAGTCTATCACAAATCCTTTGAATCGAGGAACGCGATTTGACCATTTGAAGCTCGCGAAGAGGCCAATATATAACAAACAAAATTTCATTTATGAGGAGAAAATCAATAATCATCACTTTTATGACATATGAGAGATTTTTTTTAATGGCTAATGTTACTCTCTCAAACTCCTATATTTACAAATAAATCACATTTGCTCGGGATTAAACCCAAGACCTCCCACTAAAAGACAATAGTCTCTATCAAGTGAGCTAGCACAACTTGACATATGAGAGAATGATATTTTGAAATTCCTAAAAGTTAAAGAAGTACTTTTAGTTTAATACATAAGGTACAACTCTAAATAAGGGTAAACTCATCTTTTAGGCCATCCGTAGTCATAAAGCCCCTTTGTGGGCGTTATGCGACACGTGTTGTGCCACGTCACATAGGGGCTTTATGGGGCGTTATATCAATAGAGCCCGTAGTTATAACGCCTCTACTTCATCATTACCCAATTAATAATTAACCCTTAAATTATACATATATGTGTATGTATATATGTGTGTGTGAGTGGAGGGAAAACATCACAAATCCAAAATGCCTCTATGCTGAAAGCGCCTCTCAAAAATTTTAACCCCATAACGCCCCCCGTAGTGGTGTTGGGGCGCTATGGGGCGCTTTCGTGCCTTTCCCCCCTTGCAAAACGCCCCACTACACAGGGCCTTAAAAACATTGACTGCACTATAATCTTTTTATCTTAATTCCACTTTAATTCTTTCCTCTTTAACAATCTTATATATATAATTAGTTAGTTTTTACACTTTATCCCGTTATAAAGTTTAACTATCTCCATGATTTTTAAACGACCATCACTTTTTTGTATGTTAATGTCTTTTTTTAAAAATTACACCATATAAAAAACGAGTATTTTTTTTAATTTGAAATAGTTTTTCTATAGTTTTATATTTAAAAATTGATATGTTACGTGATTAACGGTGTCTAAGGGTGAACTATAACTGAATTGCTAATGGAAACCAAACTGAACACAAACGGAACCAAACCAAAATCAACAAATAAATTGAATTAACTGAAAACCAGTTAACCGAACTATTCGTATTTTCATTTATTTCTAGCTTTTATACCTTTTGTTCATGTAATCATATTTTATACTTCCATTTTATGTATTTATACTTCCATTTCACGTATTTAATTATGCCTCAATTTCATGTATTTCTAAGCAAAGGTTTTAGCTCACATTTGGTTTTAACTATTAACCAAAATTAAACGAATCAAACAAAAAGCAGTCAATCTAATCGAATAAACCAAACTAATTAACCTAAAACCAATTGGTTAATAAAATAAACTAACTAATAACTTCAGTTTCGGTTAAGAATAATAACCGAACCAATCAAACAATGCATACCCTGGCAGTGTATGTGTTTACTGCTACATTGTGCGGACACCCTACTAGTAAAAATAATTACTTTTTCCCCTTATAACGTATTATGGTAGATTATGATGGTACCAAATATGATTTCCACTTGCTTGAAATCATTGAGAACATGGTAAGTTTAATTGACTTTATAAAACTTGCGTAGTATGTTAACTGATAACGTATGCTATTCGTTGTTTTATGTATCCTGGAAAGTGATTTTTTACAAACCCATTACAAACTGTTCTATTGATTGGTAGGGGGGAATTCCATCGCTCTCGTCAAAGCGGTTAGTCGTAGTTCCGATTGTTGTTCTTTTAAAACAACGCCCCGGGGGCGGTCTTATGGGCGTGTGAGGGCGTTTTTCAGGGATAAAACGCCTAAAAACTCCCCACTACAGGTCTAACAATAGTGTTAAAAATGATATTAACAATTCCATGGTAAGCATACTCTTATTTAATTCTCAAGCATATTGTTATTTAATTCTTATTTGGACTCTTCGTTTATTTAAAGTTGAGGGGGCAATGTTGGAATTTCAAGTTTGAACTAAATATGTAGTAGCATGAAACTTGGAAGGCTATGAGGATTAATCTTTAACTTGGACTTCTTAGCCGGAAAATATCTCATATTGTTGAGATAGATAAGATTAGGATTTTGATCTCATGAGTAGTCTTCGCCTTGGGTGTGACTATGATGTATTGCTGAAATCGGTAATACAGAAATCACTAGACAATCATTCCTTACAAATCCAGTTATTGTTTTGTTTGATGTGTTTATTATTATCTTGTAATGATCTTTTGAATTATTAAACGGTTTTTATCAAAAACACACACAAGCACACACTCTCTGATCCAACACATAACCTAGTCGAATTTATGTGCGATGAAAATGTATCTCTCCCCACAAGGTTTGTGGTTTTAATCCCAAAGTGCACAAATGTGTAGATATAGGTGTGATTAGAAGGCGTGTGACTTAACCAATCGCAAAAAGGAATAGTAGATTTACTATATGAATCACACCCTTTCATATCCATATTGTTTGTTGGTTGTAACTTTACATTTTATATTCAGTTAGGATTGCTCAGTTTATAACGACTAAAGATGAGCAAATGTGATGGTCTTGAGAGGTGAATAATACAATGAAGGCTCGTGCACATGCATATGATCACATGCAGTGGCGAAGCTTGAGATTTCTGACCCGGGGGTTGAAAGTCACTGGACCTAAAAATATACCTTAAAGATTATAAAAGGGGAGGTCGAAAACGTATATACCTAAAAAATTTTATACGAAAACTATATACCGGACACTACTGAGCGAAAAGTTCGGGGGTCGGCCGCCCCCGGCCCCCACTAAGCTACGCCCTTGATCACATGTACATAGATATGCAAGATAACAGTGGCGAAGTTTGAGATTTCCGACCGATGGGGCCTAAGTCACCGAACCTAAAAATTTCTATAAAACCGGAGGGTCGAAAACGTATATACCCAAAAATTTGTATACAAAAACTACACACTCTCCACTATTGAGCGAAAAGTTTGTGGGGTTGGCCGCCCCCCACCCCAAAACATAAAAGCTTCCCCATGCAAGATAAGTTAAATAACTCCGTATGTATGATAGATAAGATATGAGTAATGAATTGACCTGACTCCATATTACCCTTATTGGACTTAAACCAATAGTTTTTCTTTACTATATAAGTAATTATTTTACTTAAGTATACTTAAGATAGGTATTTCTCATTTGCATTTTGATTTACATATGTCAAAGGTTTTATGACACCCTTCACTTCGACAAGAAACATGCTGTTGATCGCTACAGCAAAACTTGGTGTCTGCTCTACAGTTGGAATCTTCATAGCATACTGCCGGTACGGATCCTGCTTGTATGATCCCTTCATTTCTAATTGTGGAAACTGTAAATTATATTAAAAGTTATGGTTAATTTTCGTATCTTTTCACATTATTATTAGGTTATAAATGCAAAGCTTAAGACCATTGTTTCTTATTGATGAAAATTGTTGTTACATTAAAACTGATATCTTAACTACAATCTGTTATAAAATATGAGAATCACATAAAAGAAATTCACAGAGCTATGAGCGTGTAATATAAAATGCATGAAAAATATGCTATGTAAATTTAAGAGTTAGGATCAACTACAAAGTATCTTAAAATGAACTCTGATTGTTTAAGCGGCATTAAAACCGTCTCATCAAATTCTATTTGCGATTTTAAGTTTTCACTTTTGGATTTATGTGTTGTATATTTTTAGATTTTTTTGTTTCTTATTTAAGAGTTAGGATCAACTACAAAGTATCTTAAAATGAACTCTGATTGTTTAAGTGGCATTAAAACCGTCTCATCAAACTCTATTTGCGATTTTAAGTTTTCACTTTTGGATTTATGTGTTGTATATTTTTAGATTTTTTTGTTTCTTATCATTGTGACTTTTCAATATTTGCGTTATTGTGTCTTTTTTATGACTGGTTGTGTCTTTTTTCCTCGACTCTGTGTTATATTTTTCGACATTGCGTTATATATTGCTCGACATTGTGTCATCTTGAGCGTATGTAAAATAACATAACCCGCGAACTTAAATCATCTTTCAGTATGTGTGTGTGTATCTCTCGCTCTCTCTCTCTCTCTTTTATATATATATATATATAGATATATAGGGTGAAGATCATTTAAAAACCACCATTTATGGCGAGAACTACGAGAACCAGTGTGAACACAACCAATACTACTTACAAAGCTTAAAAACACATAGATTTTTTTTAATTTTGTTTTTTTAAAAAAAGTCACGATTTAACTGTAAAAATTATCATTTAGTTTTGGGCTTTAGCTTTAGGGTTTAGTTTTTAGCATTTAGCTTGGGTGAGAGGGGGTAGTTTTTTTTAGGGGTGGGAGGTTTAGGTTTTTGGGGAGTTTTGGTAAGGTATAGGGTTTTTTTTTTTTTTTGAGGGTGGTGGGGTGTGATTTAGGTTTTTGGGTGGTGGTGGGGTGGGAGTTCATTGTTTGTCTTGGATTTATCTTGGTTGTGTTCACAATAGTTCTTGTGATTCCCACAATAAATGATGTTTCTCGCACGAGTCCTACCTATATAACATTTTTATTTTTTCTAAAAGAATAGGAAATGTAACTTACATATATTTGAACATTTTAATAAAAAAAAACAAAAAAGCGCCAAGTAGTTTTTTTTTTTTAAAAAGTAGGCGCTATTTACATTTTTTTGTTAAAAATGTTCAAGTACATTTATGTGACATTCCTGTTTTTTATTTTGAATAAAGAAAAATGTTGCATAGTGTTTCTTGAGTTTTCTCAACTCAAGTGGGTTTTTGTTTTATCTTTCACCTATATATATATATATGTATATATATACATATATATATATGTATATGTATATATATATATATTGTATATATAGGGGGTGAGATTTGGGGAAAACGCCTAGAAGTGTGAAAACGGTGAGAACGATTTTGGTGATAACATGTGGCATTTGTGCTAACTTATAGTAAGGGGTAATATTGTCAAAAGGTCCATGCAGATGCTACTCACATGCCAAAAGACCACCCACTTGCAAGTCACATGCACATTCCACCATCTTTTTTAAAGTCCCGTAACTTTTTTATACGTAACTATTTAAAAAAAAATCACCAGAAAATCGAGTGTTTTATTATCTTTTCAACGAGTATACTATTGCTATACTTTTGAAAATAAAAAAATTACATGAACTGGGTGTTCAAATAAAAACGTCATAAAACGCCATGAAAATACCGAGTTGAAAACGTCATAAAAACACTCAGTTCAAAAAAACGCCATAAAAACATGAAAACCCAGTTCAAAACATCATAAAAAAAGAAAGTTCAAAACGCCATAGAAAAACAAAGTTCAAAATGCCATAGAAAAACAAAGTTCAAAACGCCAAAAAAAAAAACAAAGCTCAAAACGCCATAAAACCCAGTTCTTTTTTTCCGAAAAATATATCATTAGTATACTCGTTGGAAAGATAAAAAAACGCTGAATTTTATGGTGTAATTTAAAAAAAATAATCACGTATAAAAAGTTATTGGCGTTTAAATATGACGGGGGAAATGGCATGTGATTAGCATGTGCACCCTTATTTGGATCTTCCCATATTACCCCTCCTGGTAGTTCTAAAGTTCCTATTATTTACAAAAATGTCACTGCATCAATATTAGCCACAAATCATAAAGATCTTGTGGCTAAAAATCGTTCTCACCGATTTCACACTTTTAGGCGTTTTCTCCTGAACTTATATATATATACACACACTATATAGTGGAGGTTAGATAGAAAACCATAAAAATTTGAGAAAACCTATAAAACCAAACCTCCTGACATTTTTTTTTGAAAAAAATTTAAGAGTTTTGAGCAAAAAAAAAAAAAGCGCCAAGTGGATATTTAAAAAAATAAACAAAATTCAGCAACTTTTGTCTAACACATGTTAGTGATGAAAGTTGCTTAAACTTGTTTATTTTTTTTTTAAATCCACAGGCGCTTTTTTGATTTTTTGACTCAAAACTCTTAAAAACATGTATATTACATGTGTTATTTTTTTCAAAGAAAATGTCGGAAGGTTGGGTTTTCTAGAGTTTTCTCAAATTTTTAGGGTTTTCTATCTAACCTTATACTATATATATATATATATATATATATATATATATAATATATATATATATATATATATATATATATATATATATATATGAGTGGGATTTAGAGAAAACGTCTATAAGTGTCAAAACGGTGAAAACGATTTTGATGTTGACATGTTACACTGATGCTAACTTATATTAAAGGTAATATTGTCAGAATGTTTATGCACATGCCATTTACATGTCATGACATTTATTTCCTTTTACTTTATAAACAATTTTTTTAGTTTTTGAAGTTTTTTAATAAAAAAGCTTCTACATGTATTTATATGCAAAAGTACTAAATGTTTTTTTTGAAAACAAATACTACTTTTTAGCATGCTAAAATGATTTTTTATGATTTATTTAACATGTTAAATGTATTGTTTTCTATGCATATATTTTTAGTGTTCCCATTGACTCACATATTAACTATATATATTATATATATATATATATATATATAGGTTTAGGATCCTGTAAAAAAGATTAAATTTGTTAGAAGGATAAGAAAGAATATGGTGATCACACATGTCCTTATTTATTTTATTAGCTTAAGGGTAAGAAAGTAATTTAATAAATAAACCTAATAAAGATAAAATTCAAAAACTCACATGCAATGCACATGCAAGTTCCCCCCGTCTTTTTTAAACGGTAATAACTTTTAATACGTAACTCTAAAAAAATCTATATATACACCATAATAACGAGTGTTTTTTAATCTTTAATATGAGTACCATATTGCTATATTTATATAGAGAATAAAATTATGTTTCGATCGGATGTTTTGGTCCATGTTGTTTTGTCTATGTTGTCTTAATCGTATATTGATTCAAGGCGTTGTGTTTTACAATAAAACACCATGAACGTGTATAAAACACCATAACATTGCAAATACCATTTACATTCATTCTTTCAATCTGGTTTTCAATGGTGTTTTATTTTAGGAATTTAAAACAGATTATAATGTCTCGTAAAATGAATGTCACATCCCGACCCGCAGCGGAAAAAGGTGATCGGGGCATGATTGGGTTTTTATCAAAGCTCATGACATTTATTATAATGTTTCATATTTATTATTACAATTTTAAAAGGAATCATACAATCAAATCATACAAATACAACATGTTCTATACATTTTTCTAGGCTTCATTATTTTTCTTCTAAGGCACTTTCCTATGTGTTCCTTGCTTCTTCCTGTTCACCTGTATCATGTGTAAAAATGGTTTTTGGATCAACAAAAAGTTGGCGAGTGAATCCTATTAAAACATTTAAACGTGTTTATTGAATTGATTATAAAATAAAGTGCATAACCACATATGAGTAAATGTAAATGTAAATATATTCACAAAACACTTAATATTAAATATTGCACACACATACAACAATAGATTGTTTTGAGGCACGCGTTGTTCAACTCGTCTCCCACGAGGAACTGATGGGCCTAATGAATGAGTTTTGAGGCACGCGTTGTTCTACGAACTGATGGGCCTAATGAATGAGTTTTAAGGCACGCGTTGTTCAACTCGTCTCCCACGAGGAACTGATGGGCCTAACAAATAATTTGCATACAACTTGACAATGTGTAATACATAACAACAAACAATATTTACATTCTAAGTTTAGATCATAATATGGTATAGCACGAGTTTGAATAAACGAATTAGTTTAAGCGACACATGATACACCCCAAAACATGAATTAAAAATGGGAGTTTGTAAGAATTCACTCACAGTGGGTGCGTTTCTTGGATTGATGATAAATGCGCACGAATTCGGATTTAATCGGCAAGGGAACTAACCTAAATAATAACATAATAGTTCGATAAATAAATAAACTCTTATTTGAGATTAGTATTTTAATTAGCGTTCTCAATGGAATTGTTCGGTTTATTTTTGTGAGTTCAAGGAAATTTTCTAACTTTAAAAATATTATTTTTAAGTATTTTTAATTGATTTTTAAATTAAATAAATAAATAAAAATATAAAAAAATGTTGACTTTTTGACTTTGACCGTTGACCAGTTGACCGTTGACCGTTTGACTGTTGACCGGTTCGGTCGTGTAATATGATATTGCGCTGAGTGATACTCGAACGGTGACCTCCGTACCGTGCACGAGCTTTCCCAACTGACTAGTGTCTAACCGAATATTCTGTTTATTATACTTATATACAAACTAGATAAATTCATTTCTGTCCTTATATGAAAACTTTGATAATTGCCAGAACCGGTGCGGTAGCCTGGACTCGAACCCGCGACGTATGCTTTAAAATCGCACACAGTCCACCATGGACTGCGTGTTTATCTTGGTTATTATTCTGGTTTTCATTAAACTTAACATCTATCTGCGTGTGGATCCGGTTCAGTTTAAAAAAAGGAACATTTTTATTACAGAGAATGTGATTGTGTCAAGGATCGAACTCGGGACGTGTGTTAATCGTTTGCACACAGTCCACCGCTGGACTGTGTGTCTAACCCGGTTTAATATCTGGTTTTTATTAAACTTAAATACTTACAGTGAGTCAACCCGGTTCGGTTTAAAAAAAAACATTTTTATTTCAGAGAGTGAGGTTGGGTCAGGGATCGAACTCGAGACGTGTGATAGTTGTTTGCACACAGTCCACCGCTGGACTGTGTGTCTAACCCGAGATATAACCCGATTTATATTACATATATATACAATCCAAAACTTCATCTTCTTCGTAAACTTTACCCAGAAAACAAAATCCGACTGTTATCTTTATCAAAACGATTCTGATTATTGGTTTACGAATTAACAGAATTATGTGCGAATGTAAAAAGGTTTTAAAGGTTCATACCCCTGGAGAACAGCACTTTGATGATTCCAGTGACCAACTCCGACGAGTTCCAATTTTTCCGGCGAAGCTTGACTTGCGACAGCGGCTTTACAGGGAGTTGAGGTGAGTGTGGGTGACTTCTGTCGAAGCTCTAACAATTCTATTTTTATAGTAAGGCACAGTGATGAAATGGGTTCGGTTTTCCGGCGTCTTGCAGAGAATTCCGGCGAGTATGATGTTCTCCGGTGATTAAGAACTTTTGAACAGAGTGTGAGAGTTGAGAGTGTAGATTAGATAAAAGTGAGCGAGCTAGGATAGATCGCACAGGGTGTGTATAACTTCTTCAACCGGTTTAGATTTTCGGTTTCGAACGGAAATTATGGTCCATGAATGAAATTGATTGAGTTTTCGGTTATAACCGACGTTTATCATCCGTTATACTTGCTTGATTCCGGAGTCAAAAGAAACCGTCGAAATCTCGCGTATTTTCCGGCGTATGCGGATTTGGGCGCGCTGGTTTTGAGTTTCGAGTTTTATTATATGAATTAATTGTTTCGATATATCATCAAAAAAAACACAAGTGGCGGAGTGGTTTGGTGTGTGTGAGTTAAGTTGCTAGGCTTTATCCGGCTGACCCGGGTTCGAAACCCGGCATCAGCATATTATTTTTATTTCATTATTTTTAATAATTTTCAATTATAAATTTTATATTCTAATATATTTATTAATTATGTATCGTTTAAAATTAATTTGAGCATTAAATACGCAACGAAAATTTTAACTGGATGTTCGGTTAATAAACGAAGCGGGTTTGGTTAACCCGGTTTTTTGACGGATGTTACAGTATCCCCTACTTTTAGAAATTTCTTCCCGAAATTTAAGTAGTGGCATGTTTGACGCAAAAGGATGGTGTTTTAATTTGACAATTACATACCTAGAAGGGAGTAAGAGTTTAAATTTTGTTTGAGGCGGTAACGTTCCTTGTAAGGGTTGAATACCCTGCTACAGGAATCGCTTTTTGTTGCCTACGATAAAGAATATTGATAAACAAGTTGATTGACTAAGTATGATTTTATGCACAAGAGTTTTGATACGTTTGGAAAGATAAGGTTATATCCTAAAACAAAACTTCTACTACTAAGACCTACATGGAACTTCTCATAACCGCCTGACAATGCCTCTGATCCTTTGGCAAGAATACTTATATATAGGAAGTACCAGCGGCGTATCCACCATATTCTTGTCAAATTTTCATTGGTTTTATCAGTAAGTTATGATTGGTTCTATGATGTGACTCTAGAACATAAACAAACACAACAACCAAAGCCTGAGTCCTAATTCTGATAGTATACATGTTTGAATGGTGACAGTACCTCTCTCGTTTGTTATGATGGAGAGGTTAGTCTATGTAGAAATGGAACGCAATCCAATTTCTTTAAATGATGAGATTATATAAATGCTAAATCAGTGAGTATAAAACAAACTTCAACCAAGACATTACTAAATCCTACATGGAACTTCTCATAACCGCCTGACAATGCCTCTGATCCTTTTACAAGAATACTTATATATAGGAAGTATCAGCTGCGTATCCACCATATTCTTGTCAAATTTTCATTGGTTTTATCAGTAAGTTATGATTAGTCCTATGTGACTCTATAACATAAACAAACACAACAACCAAAGCTTTGAGTCTTAATTCTGATAGTATACATGTTTGAATGATGACAGTACCTCTCTCGTTTGTTATGATGGAGAGGTTAGTCCATGTGGAAGTGAGACACAGCTTAACTTCTTTAAATGATGAGATTGAAATACGTTGAGATGTATGATGATATAAATGCTAAATCAGTGAGTATAAAACAAACTTCAACCAAGACATTACTAAATCCTACATGGAACTTCTCATAACCGCCTGACAATGCCTCTGATCCTTTGACAAGAATACTTATATATAGGAAGTACCAACGGTGTATCCACCATATTCTTGTCAAATTTTCATTGGCTTTATCCGTAAGTTATGATTAGTTCTATGTGACTCTAAAACATAAACAAACACAATCAACCAAAGCTTGAGTCTTAATTCTGATAGTATACGTGTTTGATTGATGACAGTACCTCTCTCGTTTGTTATGATGGAGAGGTTAGTCCATGTGGAAGTGAGACACAGCTCAACTTCTTTAAATGATGAGATTGAAATACGTTGAGATGTATGATGATATGAATGTTAAATCAACGAGTATAAAACAAAACTGAAATAGTAATTCGCATTAAGATTCTTGGATAAATTTCCAATTTATAATTGAGATACGTGAAAATTGAGATAACATAAAGAAAAACATAAAAACTAAGCGGTTGGAGTTGAATCTTGATTTTGGGTGAAGAAACTAGTTTGGGCCGTCATTATCTTCAACAGGATTGGCGTTGATGTTGTAAACTCTTCCTCTTGCTGGTGGCCTAGTGATTAGGTTTCCTTGATTTGCTTGGTTAACTGGGTTTGCTTGAGCTTGGGCGTGTATGATGTTAACCAATCGAGGCACGTGTTTCTAAAGTGGGTAGGGTCGCCACAATTAAAACAAGCTCGAACATATGGAAACATGGGGTATTGGGGTTGTTGATATGTTTGGATCATGTTTTGAATAGGGGGTGAGGTTTGGTTTTGAGAGGTGCGGCAAGCCTTGCTCAAATGACCATAGCGTCCACAATTCGCACATAGTCGACAAGGTAAGGTAGATGGATGGTGATAAAAACAGGTGTTGCATTGAGGGTGAGGCCCAAGGTAAGGTTTCTTATTTGGGTAAGTTGAGTTGGGTGCTACTTGGGTGATTGGGATAGCTTGGAGGGATACGGCTTGTGAGACTGGTTGATTGCGTTGGGTGTCAGCGAAAAGTTGCCCATCTCGTTTTCTATTAGAAATGGATCGTGAAGGGGATTCGGTTTGGGTGGAGTTTGAGGTTTCAGTTGATGCTTTATCCTTCTTCTTCTCCTCCTTGAAGTCTTTATTACGTATGCGGTTTTCGGTGAGCTCTGTAGCTAATTCCATTGCTGCTTCCAAAGTTGCAGGTGTGGTACTTATTACAGAGTCTTGAATTTTTGAAGGAAGACCTCGAATGTAGTGCTCGATCAAACGGTAAAGAGGATGTGAACAAGTTGGGAACCATTTGATTTAACTCGAGCAATCTCTTGTTGTATGTGGTGTGATCGCCTTCCTTTTGTTTCAAAGAATAGAACTCATCCTCCAATTTCTTGATTTCGCTTCTTGGGCAAAACCGTCTTGTCATGATTTCCTTCAACTCTTCCCAAGTCAAAGTCATAGCATCTTCAACACCTCGTTTGGCCTTCTCTGTATTCCACCATGTAAGTGCTATTCCAAGTAAACGACCAGTAGCATATCGTACTTTGCGATCATCAGGGCAATCGCAATTTAGGAAAGTGTTTTCCATTTCTTCAAACCAATGGAGGAGAGCGGTGACACCTTCAGTCCCTTTGTATTTTGGAGGGTCGCAGGATTTGAAATGCTTGAAGGTGCATTTAGTGGTATTTGGGGGAGGGTTGATAACATTTTGATCTTCTTGGTTGATTGGATTGACGGGATTAGCGGTAAGGGCTTGTTGAACTTGAACTACAATGTTGGGTATTACGACAGCCATTTGTTGAGCGATTTGGGCAAGCCATGCGCTCGTGGGCTTTTCCTGATCTCATCTTCCTACGAGCGAGACTAGAAGACATCTACAAGGAATACATATCAAGAGTATGAGTTGGATGTTTTAGGGATCATGTGTCGTATTTAGGAATGAACATTCTTAAAATAAATATAGAATAATAAATCTACTACATCCATAGGATGTCTTGGGCTTTGCTCGTAATTGGGCCTTGCATGCCGCCATACTTCACCTTCGTAATCATGTGGGCCCCATGATTACCGGGTTTTTCATATGGTTCGCATGTGTTAGCCTGGTTACGTACACTAAAACCCGGAGAAAATCGAGAAATATGTATGTAATATAGATATTCGGAATGTATCCAAGTGTGGACACGGTGACACCTCAAAGTGGGGTTAGTTCGAACGACATTTGGTGTGGCATGCTTTGGCCTAATAGGTCCTTCGTACTCTCATCGTTAGTCCCCAGGTAGGCAAACTGGTCCGTTATATTGGATTTATACGAATGCCAACCTAGACAGGACGTTCCGACTACCGGTACTTGTACCCTTACAGTTACTACATGCCCGTCGCAGAACTCACTTTGATGAGATTTGAAAAATGAAAAATGCGACAAAATCTTGAATAATGGAAGTATGAAGATGATTTGAATATGTGAACATTGAAATATGTATGATGAATGTGTATGTAATTATGACTGTAAGTATAATTCACTATGTATCACAAAATGTAATATTGGAAGTGTTTGCATGCATTTGTGTATGTAATAAATATGAAAGAAATAAACATCATGAGTTTGCATGTAACCACATAAACAATTAAAATCTAATCAACTATAGTATAGGCTCTAAGGGTCTAATAACCTATCCTATATCCATATAGTCAAAAGCTCTGATAACAATCTGTCACATCCCGACCCGCAGCGGAAAAAGGTGATCGGGGCATGATTGGGTTTTCATCAAAGCTCATGACATTTATTATAATGTTTCATATTTATTATTACAATTTTAAAAGGAATCATACAATCAAATCATACAAATACAACATGTTCTATACATCTTTCTAGGCTTCATTATTTTTCTTCTAAGGCACTTTCCTATGTGTTCCTTGCTTCTTCCTGTTTACCTGTATCATGTGTAAAAATGGTTTTTGGATCAACAAAAAGTTGGCGAGTGAATCCTATTAAAACATTTAAACGTGTTTATTGAATTGATTATAAAATAAAGTGCATAACCACATATGAGTAAATGTAAATGTAAATATATTCACAAAACACTTAATATTAAATATTGCACACACATACAACAATAGATTGTTTTGAGGCACGCGTTGTTCAACTCGTCTCCCACGAGGAACTGATGGGCCTAATGAATGAGTTTTGAGGCACGCGTTGTTCTACGAACTGATGGGCCTAATGAATGAGTTTTAAGGCACGCGTTGTTCAACTCGTCTCCCACGAGGAACTGATGGGCCTAACAAATAATTTGCATACAACTTGACAATGTGTAATACATAACAACAAACAATATTTACATTCTAAGTTTAGATCATAATATGGTATAGAACGAGTTTGAATAAACGAATTAGTTTAAGCGACACATGATACACCCCAAAACATGAATTAAAAATGGGAGTTTGTAAGAATTCACTCACAGTGGGTGCGTTTCTTGGATTGATGATAAATGCGCACGAATTCGGATTTAATCGGCAAGGGAACTAACCTAAATAATAACATAATAGTTCGATAAATAAATAAACTCTTATTTGAGATTAGTATTTTTAATTAGCGTTCTCAATGGAATTGTTCGGTTTATTTTTGTGAGTTCAAGGAAATTTTCTAACTTTAAAAATATTATTTTTAAGTATTTTTAATTGATTTTTAAATTAAATAAATAAATAAAAATATAAAAAATGTTGACTTTTTGACTTTGACCGTTGACCAGTTGACCGTTGACGTTGACTGTGACCGGTTCGGTCGTGTATATGATATGCGCTGAGTGAGACTCGAACATGTGACCTCCCGTACGCGTGCACGCAGCTCTACCACCTGAGCTACGTGTCTAAACCGAAATATTTCTGTTTTTAATTATACTTATATACAAACTAGATAAATTTATTTCTGTCCTTATATGAAAACTTTGATAATTGCCAGAACCGGTGCGGTAGCCTGGACTCAAACCCGCGACGTATGATTTAAAATCGCACCACAGTCCACCACTGGACTGCGTGTCTATCTTGGTTATTATTCTGGTTTTCATTAAACTTAACATCTATCTGCGTGTGGATCCGGTTCAGTTTAAAAAAGGAACATTTTTATTACAGAGAATGTGATTGTGTCAAGGATCGAACTCGGGACGTGTGTTAATCGTTTGCACACAGTCCACCGCTGGACTGTGTGTCTAACCCGGTTTAATATCTGGTTTTTATTAAACTTAAATACTTACAGTGAGTCAACCCGGTTCGGTTTAAAAAAACATTTTTATTTCAGAGAGTGAGGTTGGGTCAGGGATCGAACTCGAAACGTGTGATAGTTGTTTACACACAGTCCACCGCTGGACTGTGTGTCTAACCCGAGATATAACCCGATTTATATTACATATATATACAATCCAAAACTTCATCTTCTTCGTAAACTTTACCCAGAAAACAAAATCCGACTGTTATCTTTATCAAAACGATTCTGATTATTGGTTTACGAATTAACGGAATTATGTGTGAATGTAAAAAGGTTTTAAAGGTTCATACCCCTGGAGAACAGCACTTTGATGATTCCAGTGACCAACTCCGACGAGTTCCAATTTTTTCGGCGAAGCTTGACTTGCGACAGCGGCTTTACAGGGAGTTGAGGTGAGTGTGGGTGACTTCTGTCGAAGTTCTAACAGTTCTATTTTTATGTAAGGCACAGTGATGAAATGGGTTCGGCTTTCCGGCGTCTTGCAGAGGATTCCGGCGAGTATGATGTTCTCCAGTGATTAAGAACTTTTGAACAAAGTGTGAGAGTTGAGAGTGTAGATTAGATAAAAGTGAGCGAGCTAGGAAAGATCGCACAGGGTGTGTATAACTTCTTCAACCGGTTTAGATATTCGGTTTCGAACGGAAATTATGGTCCATGAATGAAATTGATTGAGTTTTCGGTTATAACCGACGTTTATCATCCGTTATACTTGCTTGATTCCGGAGTCAAAAGAAACCGTCGAAATCTCGCGTATTTTCCGGCGTCTGCGGATTTGGGCGCGCTGGTTTTGAGTTTCGAGTTTTATTATATGAATTAATTGTTTCGATATATCACCAAAAAAAAAAAAACACAAGTGGCGGAGTGGTTTGGTGTGTGTGGTTAAGTTGCTAGGCTTTATCCGGCTGACCCGGGTTCGAAACCCGGCATCAGCATATTATTTTTATTTCATTATTTTTAATATATTTTCAATTATAAATTTTATATTCTAATATATTTATTAATTATGTATCGTTTAAAATTAATTTGAGCATTAAATACGCAACGAAAATTTTAACTGGATGTTCGGTTAATAAACGAAGCGGGTTTGGTTAACCCGGTTTTTTGACGGATGTTACAAGGAAAATGTTAGCTAGTTGAATTTATTGATACTTTTTTTATTGCTAATGGAATGGTGTCTTTGTATACTTGTATGGTGTCTTGTTTTCTATGATGTTTTCTTTTAGTTTCATGGTGTATCTGTATAAAAAATGGTAGTTTGCTGAATTCAATGGTATTTGCAATGTTATGGTGTCTTATTTACGTTCATGGTGTTTTATTGTAAATAGTTTGCTGAATTCAATGGTATTTGCAATGTTATGGTGTCTTATATACGTTCTTGGTGTTTACTGTAAAACACAACACATTGAATCACTATACAATCAAAAAAGACGGGGGGAACTTGCATGTGCATTGCATGTGGGTTTTTGAATTTAAAATTGTTAAATTTACCTTCATACCTTTAATATAGAAAATTAGTTATTTTAATTGTAAACATTATTTACAATTTTGTCATTATAATCTTAATCATTAGATTATAGATCAAAGGATGTAGATTCATTCTTACATTTCTTACAAAACACACATTTTTTTACAATAACCCTACCCTATATATATATATAGGTGAAAGATAAAACAAAAATCCACTTGAGTTGAGAAAAATCAAGAAAACCTATGTAACATTTTTAATTTTTTCTAAAAAAAAAGGGAATGTAAAATAAATGTACTTGAACATTTTTATAAAAAATATAAAAAGTGCCTACTTGTTTTTTTTAATGTTCAAAATTTGTATGTTACATTTTTTTGGACATATATATTATGTAACATGAAATTTTTAACATTTTTTTTAAAATAAACTACTCGGAGTTTTTGTGCGTTTCTTTTATAAAAATGTTCAAATATATGTATGTTACATTTCATATTGTGAGGTTCAGTTGGAAACATTAAAAAAGTGGGTAACCGGGAAACAGTATATTTAACATGTTAAATATCTCTTAAAAATTCAATTCAAAATGCTAAAAACTATTTTTTACAAAAACATTTCGAAGCTTTTTCAAATAAAAACGTGTATAAAATATTTCAATATAAAAATAAATTTTTGTAAAAAAAAATATTTTTTTTAGTTTTTGATTATTTTTATCAAAAAGGCTTCTATATGTATTTATATGCAAAAGCTTCAAAAAATGTAAAAAATGATTTTTAACATGTTAAGTTAAACTTTAAATGTTTAATGCATGGTTCCCGCTTTAGTGTTCCCCAATGAACCCCCCTATATATATACACACACATAAATAAACCACAGAGTTATTGATAAAATACCTTTAGCAATAACCATAAAAGTAATAATAAGACCGGTTCTCCACTTTTTTACTTTTCCCATAAACCTCTCCTCTCTCTCTTCTCTCTCTATATATATATATATATATATATATATATATATATGATTCGGTTAAAATGAGAACCACCACGAGTTGCAAGAACCGCCAAAATTAGGCCATCCAAAAGGTTTTTCCGAATTTTTTTAAAGTCGTAAAAACACAATCACTTGTTTCAGAAATAAAATTGAAAAAAATGTCGCATACCCACATTTAAATGAGGCGTAAAAAAATATTTATCTTCTTCCAAAATTTACGTTTGCCATAAAAAAAACTTGTATCAGTCAAAACTACCGACGCGGCAATTTTTTTTACTATTTTTTACATAAGTGTTTATAATTTTTTCATTTACGTTTGTGCAAAATTTTTTTGACCCAACTCACACTGGATCAAAAAGTTCTCGCGGTTCTCGCAACTTAAGGTGGTTCTCATTTTACCTTTTTCCTATATATATATATATATACACACACACACACAGGGCCATCCTCGAGAATGATAAAATACTTTTGGGCCCCGTGCAAAACAAAAAAAAATTGGGCCCCTCCCTATGATATAAACTAATCAATCATTATAAAAAAACTACAATACGACTATAATTGTTTTAAAATAAACAAAACAAAAGTAGTGTAACAAAAAGAATTGAATATATGTAAAACATACCCAAATTAGTTTGGCAAAACGAGCCTTTTCATAGAAAAAAAATAAAATTAGATATTGAGTTCTTCTAAGTTTATATTGTAAATTGTTAAATGAGAAATATAAAACCTATAAGAAATCATGTAAAGTTTGTTACATAAATGATTAAATGAGAAGAAAAAATGAATGAACTTGTAAATTTGTGAAGGCCTGAATTTAGATGCGAAAAATCAAAATTAGAAAATAGGCTTCTAAAGTTACAATTGGTGTAACCATAAAGCAAAATTAAAACTAAAAAGTAAACTTGCAGGTGTTGTGAGCATATGAGGCTTTCCCCCTGTTGATAAAATGAAATCAGCCTTGAGGCCCAAAGAAAAATGTGAATTTATATTGATAAAATGAAATAGGCCCTTGAGGCCCAAAGAAAAATGTGAATTAAAATTGAAAATAAGACAGGGGGATTCGAACCCGGAACGTCCGTCTATCAAGTTAAATGTTGTATACATTGTGCTAAAGGATTAATTTGTACATTTCTTCCTACAATAAGTTTATATATAAAATGTATAATATATTTTAAACAATTTTTGGCCCCTATATGTTTTTGGCCCTGTGCAATGACACCTTTAGCACAGGCCCAAATCCGGCCTTGTATACACACACATACCATGGAGTTGTTGACAAGCGATAACCATAGACACATACCAAGGAGTTGTTGATAAGCGATAACCATAAAAGTAACAATAATAAAAAGAGTAAGCATGGACATATTCTTCATGACAAATTACTTCAACTATGAAATATGTTCTTTAGAAAAGAAATGACTATAATTTATAACAAACTTCAAAAACCAAAATGCAAATTGAATGTTACATGAGCTATGCCAGAAAATATTTGAACTGATACACATAGTGTGTGTGACCTAGGAAATTAGTTTTGTTATCTCACTCTCAACGTCAACCAATGACTCTGAGAACTCGTACCGAATAAAACCACAAACGGGTTAAGTATCCCCGTATTTGTAATCACCACCAGTGGCGGATCTAGAAAGTTTTTTGGCGGGGGCAAAAAATAGTTAGGTTATAAGAAGATGGGTCAAAATAAGTCGGTTGAATATGAGTTGGGTAAAACTACTTCGACCTTATCCGCTTAATGATATCTTTGCCAATATTTATACGTATATAGGAATTATTGTCGGTTGATAATCTCTCTAAAACATTTTTATTTATCTTCTTACTAAAATATTTCATACCTTAATTACATTTTTAAAAGAGAGAGTACTTCTAAAAATAAAGAATAATTTTATATTGATTAAGGTAATAATCGAATATTATTGTCAATCAAAATGAAATCTGATAAACCATAAATCATTTATAGTTGAAAGGAAAAAGGTAAAATATCATCTATTGCTGTGTAACTTTGATTATCTCAATTACAGTGTAGTGCAGCAACCCCAATAATATATTAACTTTAAATAAATAGAAAGTCATCTTCTTCGCCTCCAAAACACCAACACCACCATAGTTACAGACTTATATTCTCCGCCATATATATGCATACACATGTAGTCTGTTGTACGGTGGGCACATGCCCACCCTACACAAAGGGTGAATCCGCCACTGATCACCACTACACGTACTCAGTTTGATCTACTATTCTCAAATGTAAAATTCGGCTCAAAATTCTCCATGATCCCCGTTTCTGTCACAATCTTCACAATCCATACCCGAAACCCAACGTGTACCCGAAACCCAACCCGTAACCGAAACCCAAGCAACTTCATCCAAGAATCGTAGACACAATAAGAAGGGTCTGGAACAATAACGTGTTCCGAAGACGGTTGAAAGGTGGACACCTACCGAAAAGCTAGCTTTGACACGTGAGTGACTCGATGTTTAAGATGACCCGACTATGGGTAACAAAAAGTTGTCAACTAAATTTATATATTTATTTTGTCAAGTATTATATATTTTTTTTGTCACATTAATATTTTTTTTGTCAAGTCACATGTTATGTTTATAAGTCAACTAAGTTATAGTATTTTTTACTAGGGAAAGATCAAGACCAAGTCGTGTTTTTAAAGCATGTTTGTGAGAAAATTTCGCCGCTATGGAATGCGATGAATACCATAAACCCGATTTGTTCTCAAGAAAATGGACTATAAAGAGAACCAATGGACGCCATGACCGCGGTCCATAATGAATTTAGATTCCAACAGTTAGTTACGATCCGGGTTTTCAATGATACCTTGTTGGGAGCTTCTTCGCAAATCTCCAAAATGGTATCTTGTACTACCGTTTATCCCAAAAACTTCCGGCCGATTGTCTAAACAGTCGAAGACAACCTTTGCCACACCCGAAGCGACCGACTCTCAAGGTGCGTCGGATGCTCGTTAGTGTTTAAACCTAAACGATGATGCCAACAAATTTGTTTTTGAAGAATCACAAGAGTTACCACGTCCGGTAGCGAGATATAGAAGCAAGGCCGCAACAAAGGCTCGATCAACCTCCTCGACTAATCCATTGGGGTCCATCCATGTTGTACGACTTGGACGAAAAAATCTCTTGTAAACGCTCAAGAAACAAGAGCACCAAATCTAAATGGAAAGACATATGGAAAAAGATTTCAAGTTCCTCCAGAAAAACTTTTCACATTGCTTGCCTAAGGACTAGGCGCTTTTCGAAGCTTAGAAACAACGAATCCGAGCAGAATATCAAAACATGGACTAATAGCTGTGTTTTTTTTTTTTAATCATTTTTTAGTGTTTTTATTATGGTTTGTACTTTTTTTAATTCTAGTTTAATGGCAAATTTTATTTTATATCTTATTTTTTTATAACTTAAGTTATTTTATTTCATAACCATGTAGCCTAGGAACCTATCTCAGTTATAACAATTCACATTAACCACTAACACACCTCATCAATCATCATAACTTCTCCACTTATAGAAGAGCAATTAGGTAATTTAGTTAACCTTTTCATCTCTCTTATTGTCAAATCTATTAGACGATCTCTCTTGTTTCTTTTCTTTTTAAATCAAAACCAAATTCATCTTTATACCTCACCTCTCTCTGTCTCTCTCTCATTTAAACGTAGATGAACAACAAAACCCATTGTTCCCCCTTCCGGCTTTCTCTCTCAAATTTGACTCCATTCACCCTGACCTCCATGTGCTAACCACGAGGAGCAACCCCGCGGCAGACCCTCTTGCGAACTGCACCCCGTCACGAAACAAGAAGCAACAAACACTACCCAGATAACGGAAAGCTGATCAAAATCGTTGCTTGTTAGAGTTTTGGAGTAACATAAGATGAACAAAAATATTACTCATATGGAGCAACAATAGATTTAAAATCAATACGAATAAAAATACATTGTTCCCTTTTTTTATTATATTACTTTTTCTCATAAATCTCACAAAACAAGTGTACTCATGAATACATGGATGGAATTTTCATCAGATGTTGTGAACAATAAATAAAAAGGGGTGCTCACGCTACTGGGGCTTGGACACAAAACTGATATCACGTAAAATGTTATTTAAAAAAAATTAAAAAGCATATAGTAATATCATACTTAAATTAAAAAGAATAAGATGCTCGTCTTTATAATGTAACTAATTTAGAAAATATAACGTATGAAAAATTTATGTTCGTATAAAATTGGGATGAGGGGTTGTTTAAAAGTCAACATTATGCGTTAAACGATTGTGTCATACGTTTTAAAATTTGAAATAAAACATATTTTTAACAAAATAAAAGTATAATAAATTAAAAAAAAAAACCATTACATAACATTTAGTTAAAATAAATTAAGCTAAAAAGATTACTACTTTTCATTAGATTCCACCAATAGTATAGGTTTACTTTTTTTTAACTTCCGTAAGCATTATTAACATAAAAACATATTTTCATAAAAAAAGTTAAATGGAGTTCTCATGATTTTTTAAACTCAAACGAGTTTTTAACACATTCATACCCTGTATACGTATAAAGTATGAATTATATTATGTTGTGTAACGATAGTAACTCCACTAAAGATGATTAGGAATCAAAGACAGATGTATAATAGTTATTTTACATTATAGTTATTATTATATTATTATTAGAGACATCTCATTTGATTTTTTCACATTCGCCCATTTTTAAAACACTTGTTACATTGTTTTGAATCGTTACAACAATAAGTGCCTATTTTTTTGACACAAGGGATCTATGAAAATCTTTGCTAGATGGCATCAATATAGTTGCATTAAGGTGAAAGATGTGATTTCATTGGCTTTAAAAAGATTGTAATAGCTTGCAAGATTCTTTTTCACCATTTGATCCAAATTCTTCTTTTTATAACAAAGATTTGGAGTTTGATATTAACATCACTCTAGAGGAATTGATGAAATATAATGAGTTGTGTCACACCCCAACCGATGGCGGAAACATCCGAGTGAGACGAAATTGATTGCTCGAGACTTCATAACACTAACGTGACAAGTATTTAATAAACGGATTTCATTTCATTGCTAACATTGAGTATATTGTTTGAAATAGAATTACAACAAGTTTGAAACAAAATAAAGTACAACATGTATCGTATGACTAATCTATAAACATGAATTAAAGTTTGGTGCGTTTCTAGGCATCCTACTAAATTCCGTGCATCACCATCATCATCATAATCCTACAAATACGTTTAAAGTATAGTTCAATACAAATGTATTGGCGAGCATACAAATTTTAAGTACTAACATACATAACAAGTTTGAACAATCCACATGACAAAAATAGTTAACTAGATTAATGTACCAAGGCATGCAACTATCCATTGTCAACCCAAAGATTACCGCTAGTATAAGCTTATCGTCGCAACGATAAGACCGTTATGAATAACTTAACATGACCTCAAGAATACGGGCGGTGCGTTACTCCTATAACGCTAAACATGTTAAGGGGAAGCTTTAAACAAAGTTAATGACAAGTATTCCACACAAGAATGTTCCAAGAATACAAATCAAGTATTACGTATTTAAGCATGTATGATTGGATTGTTTGTGTTTGCATAAAATATAAGTGATTGCGTGTGTTTGATAGTATAACGTATTGCACCCAAAAGTGTAAAAGAAAAAAGGGTCATGCATACTCACAAGTTTGCATTGCTTTCCGATTATCCGAGTATCGACGAGTTGATGAGGATAGGAGAATGAAGGTGTGTGAGTATTCGGAATGTTAATGGAGAATTCAGGTTTGGAATGTAAAGTATGCAAAAGTATGTATTCAAAAGTAATTATCTAGACTTAAACACATGTTTTTGACACTATAAGTCCCGTATGGGTTGATGTGATTTCATGGGTCAAAATACCCATAAGAATTATAACGAGTGGTTCAAGTATTAGACAATATAACTTACTACCAAGAAAAGTAACCTTGTTGATTATCATCAAGGGTTCGGTTATATATATATATATTGTATAGTTTATATAATATAATTCTAAGCTAAGTTCATCAAGAATATCATAGATTGTCATATAAGTCATGCATGGAGGTAGGAGGAAAACCATCCTTTAATCTCGCTGTAAGATTCACCAATACACAAATCATGATTTGGATGATCATGAATGAAGAGAAATGTACAACTAATCATTATATCAAGTAGTCAAGTAAACATTAACCTGGTGAGCCACTTCCGATATGGAAAGAGTTAACTAAGTGTCAGAGGCTAGACGAGGTTAGGTTACTTTTAATCTAGAAAACTACTTGAGATAGCAATGGTAAAACATCAAGTGATGTGGTTGAATGAAGTTAGGATAGCCAAGGCTTCCAAGTATTCACACCTATACCAAAACATAAGTCTTGCCATAAACTTCATGGCAAGCTCAGATGGTTTCATCACTTGTGGGTTGCATAAACCCTAGTAAAACAAAAAGTTTGGACCTCAAATGGTGATGTTCCACCTTAGTTTGCCATGGAAAACTTATGGAAACCTTGATAGAGGTTGCCCAAATATCTTGAAAGAAAAAGATGAAGAAAAGTGAATGAAAACTCACTTAAAACACTTAGAGTTTTCTTCCTTGCTTGGAAGACTTGAGAGAATTTGAGAGTTTGAGAGAAAATTTGGTGTGTGAAAATGTTTAGGAGGTGGTGGAGGCTTGTATTTATAAGTGAGTATTAGGGTTTGGGATTTAATGAAGGTGGAAGGTGATTGGAGGAGAAAGGAGGTGGAGAAGGGTGAAATATGATTGGCTTAAAAAAAGGTGAAAGGTGATTGGAGGAGAAAGGAGATGGAAAAGCTTTTGGTTTTGCTCACTTTTAGTCATTGAACTTTGTAACTAGGTTATTTTATGATATTTTCTTGTATTTTCGCTTGTTTTTAGGTATCCGAAGTGTATTTTAAGTATCGGTTTTGCGTATAAACACGTATTTAAATATTGATTGCGTATATAACACATATATGAAAGGTAATACGTATATGTATTAAATGAATTTCCAATATGATTCAAAGTCTCGGATTACAAAGTTGGAAATGAAATACGAATGCGATACATATACAAGTTTCCATTAATAGAAATACAATTACACTTTCCAAATAAGGAAAGTACAAAATGCGAAGCGTTACAAGTTGTTTCTGAATGGAAAGATTCAAGAACTCAGTAATGAATCTGAAAATGACATTAGAAAAGACTTGAAAATGAATTATATGAATCTGATTGTAGCGATAAGATTGTAGGGACCACTGGTGTTTCTTATGGTACTTTAAATCAAACAAAGAGTGTCGAAGTCGTGATGGTTGATCAAGAAATAAAAAAGAAGTTAGTTTCCTTGTTTCTACATGATGTAATAGTAATGGGTCAAGTACAACTAGAGTTGAATACAACGACAAGTTGTGAGAAAGTGCAGTTTTCTTCCCTGTTAGACCTTGAGATCAAAGCTGGTAAACAACCTAGGAAAATGTCACATGTGGAAAAGGTTGAATTGAAGGCGTTACAAAGGGATGAAAGGGTATTATATGGCATAAATGGAAATCCAAACCAAGATGATCGAATTTCAAAAATCAAGTCACTTAGGCCTTAATCATGTCATCTAAATGAATGAAATTAGTCCATTGCAGAAGAAGAAATTGCTAGATTGGATAGATACTATTGGGAAATGAGTGCAAGTTATCACATTATAAGGAATTTTGATGAAAATTTTAGTAGACAAGAAATCATCTCCAAGAACCAGGTTTATAAACAAGTGCAGGCAATTAACAATGGTGGAAATGGGATTGTCTCTTGTGTAGACTTTATTAGTGCTATGGATAAGGCTCTTTCAAAAAGGAGACAATGAAACATAATTGGCACAAATGGATATCCAAAGTTGGAATAGAAATAAAATCATGGAGTTTATGATTGTTGGAATTTTAGGAACCGCTTACTTGGTACATGTATCTTACTCATTTCAATTTGGAGCTCCAAAATTTGTTGATGAAGAAGCTTTTCCTATTATATCTACTTCAGCTTTTGCTCCATTCAAGTCTACTAGTATGTTCATTACTGTAAATAGGAATGAAAGTGCAACTCTGATGCCATGTTCTATTCTTAGTCGTGGTATTGGTTGGCAGGGAGTTGGCAAAGTTTTTTTAGCCTTAAATGGTTATCATAATGTTGTTGAACAAGTCATTCTTGATATCCTTGATACTGTTTGGGAGGTCTGTCATGGTAGGACATGGGTATAAGGATAATCTTGATTTTTCCATCTTTGAGCAGGTCATTTGAAGACCCATCAGGTGCTAGTGAGATACCATTCTTAGTACTAGAGTCACATATTAAAGATGTGTCAGGATCTAAGTTTGAATTGATCGCTGTTTTTGTTTTAAGTAATGGAAAATGATTGAAAACAGAAAACAAATGCAGCGAATTAGTGGAAAACTTTTACAACAATCAATCAGTCGTTTGTTTTCATCACCATCATGCTTTCAAGTAATTAAACTATTGCATGTGATTCACAAACTCCCACTTAGCCCAATAACAATCGTTTGATAGTAAGAAATGAAAAAGATATGAGAAATTGATATTTTTAAGAAGACAAGTGTTAACTGTTACATTGAGCGCCTATTTATACTGATTATCTAACCACTGATTGTCTTTCAATGACGTGAGGGTTGATAATGACAGCCAACAAACATAACTAACTACAAACACTTCTTAGACTAATCTCTAAGTGCATATCACTATTACATTGATTAAACTAATTCTAAAATAAGCACTGTTGGCTATCCTCTGTTCTTGTGATCTTCTATTAGCGGTTGGGATTTTCTTCTGTCAGAGGATAGGAAGCAATGAGTTTAATGAAAGCAGTAGATACTCATCAGCAGTTTAGAACCTCTGATGGTTGGATCAAAGCTCGGATGGTGTGTTTTGACTTTGTATCATTCGTTCCTTTCCAAAGGTTCAATCCCAACAATCTCCCCTGGAACAGATGATGCCAAAAACACCTTATTCTTGATCTTTATTCCTCAGAAAGAATTCTCTTATTTGACCCTTGAATTGTAATTCAAAGTTAAGAGATTCTAAATCATCAGCATCCTTCTCAAGCTCTAAACTTAGTAGTTCGTGGAAATCTTCTACTGTAAGCCCATAAGCAGCTTCCATGGATAGTTTAGTGGCTTTACCAACAGACTTGAGCAGAGTCAATTCATGGGTGTCTTTGTTGACCTTCCACTTTAGAATTTTTGGGTCTGAAAGCTTTCTTGAAGGAGCCTTTATTCCTTAGGTTAGAAAAGGAGCTATTCTTGTCAGGTCTTCTGCCAACTTGGCACTTCTATCATCTGTTGGATATTCCTTCATATTTTTGATACCTTCTTTGATGAATACTTCTTCTAACTCCCTGTCAACCTTCTCTGACATCTCCTCTTGCCTTTTTCGCTTTAGCAAGGCAAGTGTGGATTGGGCAGATGTTGAGCTGGGTTTTTTAGAAAGTTGGGCTTTGAGAGCAACATCTTCTTTGGTATAATCAGGTTTAGGAGGCATTGATGGATCCTTTTTCCTTCTGGCTTCCAGCATCTTGTAGGTATCCAACACTCTTATCTCCCCCATCTCATTACCTGGTTTTTGACCCATAATGATTCTGAATTAGCTCTTCTTTCATTCTTCTGAGCTTCAGGGTCTTTTCAGGTACAATCTCTTTGTATTTGTTCCAATCTGGGCATGTAGGTTTGTTGTGAGGATCTTTTAATTGTTCTTCTATTCTTGCAATTTCTTCTTGAAGTTCACTCACAGACCAATCTTTGAACTGTGTCCTAGTTGCAACATATTTCTTTGTTTCCATGATGTGTGAGATGTACTTTTCTTTCAAAAATTTATCTTCTGCTTCAGAGATCTTATTTGATAGATTCTTTGAAAATCTTTCCAGTGATTGGACTTTGCTCAGCTGAAATTGTAATTGGTTCTGCACTTCTCTATCACTTTTGCCTTTAGACAACTTCTTAGCAATATCCTCTGCCTGCCTTTCTTTGAGTTCCAGATACTTATCAATGTTTGCAGGCTTTGGATAACCTTGAAGAGATGGGAAATGTCTTTTGTCTGGATCTTCTTTAGTGTAGAAAGATATGATTTCTTCTTAACTGCAGGCAAATCAAGAGGAAACTTTATAGCTGCAGGAACCACTTTTTTTGAAGGAGCAGATGTTGTAGTTGGGGAAGCAGAGGTTAGATTTAACATTGGTGCAGATGCAAGAGGCATAGGATCAAGGATATTTTCTTCATTTATGACCTTTGTTACCTTCCTTCTCTTAAAACTGATTGATGGTGATGATGGATGGCTTGGAATTCTGGGTGGTGTTGGTAGTATTTATGTGGAAGTGGGAAAGGTGATGATGGTAGTGGTTGTGATAACATCAGCTACAACCTCTGCTGTGTCAACAGATGTTGTCACGACAGTTGCGGTAACATCTGTTGGGGTGGATATGGGATTTGTGTGAGAAGATGTGGTTGATTTTGTAATGACAGAGGTTTTTATGGTTGGATTGGTAGCATCTTTAGTTTTGAGAGGTTGGATTCTGGTTGTCTTGCTTTTGTAGAAGATCTCCTCTTTGTTGAGGTACCAGTCTCTCCCTTTTCTAACTGCTGATCAATCTTTTTCTCAACGGCACCTTACCTTCATCAAACACAGTCTTCTTATGAACATCTTTGCCCTTGCCAGGATATCTTCAGTTGAGTATGGTTTCTTTGAACCATCTGCTTAGGGATATTCACTGTAGGCCTTGCCTTAGTATCATCCATCTTCAACTTTTCTTTTCCCAAAGGTTTCTCCCCCTTTTTGGCTTCATCTGGACTCACAAAAATGACAGTAGGAGGAGATTGACCTGTGGTGATGAGCAAGTGGGCTTTGATTGCCTTGATATCTGCAGCAGTATCATTGTATCTTGCATCAACCATATTCCTGAGTTCCATCATCTGATGCTTATGTTTTTGCTCCAGGAAATGTTTTTCTTGTTGAAAGATTGGATTTATTACAGATTTGAGCTCAGCAGTTGTTGGAACAGGGGGTTGGCTCTGAATAGTGATCAACTGTTTCAAAAGATCTTTAATTTCATCAAAAGTGGTTTCAACATTTGTAACCCTCTCTGTGAATTCTTGGTATTTTAGTTCATCACCTAACTTAATAGGATCATCTGAACTCCTACCAGATGTGGTAGTTTTATCTAAGATATCATGAGCATGTGGTTTACCACTTACTTCAATCTTAGATGCCCATTGTCTTGGTTCTGGGACTTCCCACTGGAACAAAGGTTACCTTAGTAGCCTCAGCAGTGGTTGCCTTCAACAAGGACTTAGCTATGTAACCACTGTCCAATTGAGAACTTGGGAGTTCAGCAATTGTAGTGTCCGCCGTTGTTGAACTATCACCAAGGGTTACCTGTAACCCAAGGGATGTAGCCTCTTCATTTGCTGATGGGCTAGCAATTAGAAATAAGTCAGACCCAGCTTCTGGTTGAAGTATATTCTCATTGATGAGTTGGTGAGAAGTGCTGGATAATGTCTGCTCAATATCTATTGCATTCAGCAAAGGTAACATTGTTGGTGGAAGTGATGTCATTAGTGAGAGTGGTTTTGTAGAAAGCGACATTGCCCTGGGAGAGGGGTTGTGGAAGATAGAACCAAGTGATCCTAGAGCTTCATAATTTGGTGTCCCTATGCCTACAAACCTGATCCTTTTGTGAGGATGCAGGAGGAGTTTCAAAGCCGCGTTGAGATCTTTCTACCATCTGCTGTGAAGAAGTAGCAGCAGTGGTTGGTGACTTTGGTGTTGTCACAGGGTTTACCTATGGGATCTCATCTTCCAGAGGGCCCTTTTTTGGTTTGGTGGGTTTTCGGGATGCTCTGGATGGTTTCTTTTTGGAGATTTTAGGTGTGGGTTTCAGAGCAACGGTTGTGTTTCCCTGATCACCTAGAGCAGTGGGCTCAGCAGCAGAAGGTTGAGCTTGAAACATTTTGTTCTTTGGAAATTTGCTTAGCCTCCTCTACTTCTGTTTTTAAAACTTTGTCTTGATTAGTATTCGTGTAAACGTTTCATGATTTAGGCTGCCAGAGTTGGTAACTACGCCTTGTTTACTTGTGTTTATTTAATCTGATCTTGCAAGTAAACACTAAGAATCTTGGATGTATCAAGAAAGCTTTTCCTTTTGAAATATTTTTAAAATTAATTACAAGATCATTGAACAGCACCTGGGAGAAGTTAAAATCAGAATCAGTTAGAATTGCAAATCCCATATACTGCATGTTCAATGGAATCTCGTTGAAAGCAGTTGTTTTGGCAGAGACACATGTAAGTAATGTGTGAAAAAAGAATTTCATCTCTGCAGGAAAGTTGGGTTTAAAAATTGTCATACCTTTCAACTGTTCGGTGTAACCTCTTTCAACAAACTCATGCTGCATCTCCCTCAAAGGAAATGATACCGGATGTTGCATATCATTTAACATGAAAACTTGGAAGATAGATTGTGGGCTTATTTGCATTTGTGTGCCACCAACTTTGGAAGTGATGGAATAGGGCACACCATTAGCAGATAAACTTTACTTTAGCATTTGCCCAAAATTCTCGTAAAGAGTCGATGTAAATTGGGGCTTTGACTTCCAACATGTGCTTGAATTTTGATTCTTTTAGAATCCGGATCATTGAATGATAGCGAGTGTTTGCATCGGTTTCTTTGAGAATAGCAGTGTAATTATGTGGTGTTTGATGATTAGGATAAATGGGGGTTGTTCTTGTGTCGATTTCTTCTTCGATTTGGTTTTAGGAGCCATGATTTTGGAAGATTTTGAGAGAAGGGCTTTGAAAAATTGAAATCGCACAAGAAAAGTGAAACCTCTGTTTGGGGATAGAACAGGGTTTATAGGGTTTTTCAAAAAATGCACTTGACGTGGCGTCTGATGCAACATCTGTCCACGTGTAACCTCTGTTTGGCAATGGAAAACAGTTGTTTGGCTAACCACTGTTAGAGCAAAACTACCAGTGGTTGTGACCAAGTTAAACACTATCAGAAGTTTGCAGCAGTGGATAAATTTTTCTAACCGACAGTGTTTTTATGCTATCGGAGCTTTGAACAGACTTTGAGGATTTATTAAAAAAATTCAATTTTAACTATTTTTAAGGATGAATTTCTGATTTTTTAAAAACATTTTATTGCTATTTACACATGGATCACAAGAAAAATTATTTTTAATCCATGTTTAGCATTCCAAGCCTAGATATCAAACTGTCAAATGTGGAAACATCAAGTGCTTTTGTCAACACATCTGCTAGTTGATCCTTGGTATGGACATGTTGTAAAGAAATCAGACCTTTTTCATAGCAATCCCTCACAAAATGATGTCTGATGTCAATGTGCTTGATGGTGGAATGTGAAACTGGATTTTTGATGATGTTTTCTGCTACTTGACTATCAATTTTGAGAGGAGTTCTCAAGGCAGTCACACCAAAATCCAGGCGTTGATTTTGAAGCCACAAAATTTGAGCAGTGCAACTTGCAGCAACTATATATTCTCTTCAGCAGTGGATGTGGATACTGCAACTTGCTTTTTGCTTTGCCAAGACACTAAGCAATCGCCTAGGAATTGAGCTCCCCCAGATGTGGACTTCCTTGTTGTTTTACATCCAGCAAAGTCACTATCAGAATATCCTGCAAGCTCAATGTTACCATTAGCTGGATACCAGATTCCAAGTGTGGGAGCACCTTTTATGTATTTGAATATCCTTTTTATAGCAATAAGTTCTGAGTTTCTTGGCATTGACTGTGATTCTGGCACAAACACATGTAGCAAACATAATGTCTGGCCTTGATGCAGTTAGGTACAATAAAGACCCAATCATGCTTCTATACAAGGTTTGATCAACAAGGTCATCTCTGCCATCTACAATGACTAGCTTGGATGTTGCCATGGGTGTGCTGCAAGGTTTACAATCATCCATATCAAATTTCTTAAGTAGTTCTTTCACATACTTATTTTGATGAATGAAAGTGCCTTTTTGCATCTGTTTGATTTGTAAACCAAGAAAACATTGCAACTCACCCATTGAACTCATCTCAAACTCCGTTGCCATGAGTTTTCTGAACTCTTCACACATGGCAGTGCATGTGGATCCAAAAATGATGTCATCCATATAAATCTGGACAAGCATCAAATCTTTTCCTTTCCATTTTAAGAATAGGGTTTTGTCAATCCTACCTCTGGTAAAACCAATGGATAAGAAATGGATAGAGTTTCATACCAGGCTCTTGGTGCTTGTTTTAAACCATACAGTGCTTTGTTTAACCTGTAAACATGATCAGGATGAAAGTGATCCTCAAATCCAGGAGGTTGACAAACATATACTTCTTCCTTGATCTTTCCATAAGGAATGCACTTTTGATGTCCATTGATACACCTTGATGTTGTGGTTAGCAGCAAAAGCTAAGAACAGGCGAATGGCTTCTAACCTTGCTAATGGAGCAAAAGTTTCATCATAGTCAATCCCTTCTTCCTGTCTGTAGCCTTGAACCACGAGCCTTGCTTTGTTCTTGACAACAATACCCCTTTCATCAGTCTTGTTCTTGAAGACCCATTTTGTGCTGATGGGACTCACATCTTTTGGCAGTGGTACAAGTTCCCATACTTGTTGTCTCTTGAACTGTAGGAGCTCTTCTTGCATGGTCTCTACCCAGCTGTTGTCTTTCAGTGCCTCTTGGTACTTGACAGGCTGTGTGAGTGATAGAAAACCAGCAAAAAGACAAATGTTTTGGGCTTGGCTTCTTGTGAGCACACCCTCATTGATGTTACCAATAACTTGATCCAATGGATGGCTTTTGAAGAAGATCAAATCACCTTGATATGGAACAATGACATTTTGAGGAGAAGCTTGCAAATGTGTATCATCTGAGCTAACCTCTGCCAGTGAATTTGATGGTCCAGCCTCTGATTGGAATGGTGGTGGAGGAATTGGTGGTATGGATGTAAAAGTGGGTTGATTTTTATCCACTTGTTGTGGACTTTTATCAACAAATGTTTGGTTTTGAGAGCTAGCAGAGGTTTGAGTATTAACCGCTGTTGACCTGGCAGAGCTTTCACCATTGCTACTAAACATCTGCTCCTCTGCCTGATGGATAGATTTTGAAAGTTGGAAGAATGCAATCATATCCTTGCTCTTGAAATGATGATTGTGGGGTACCTGCAGGGTTAGTCTTGACAGACACATCTTCAAATGTAAATTTAGATAAATCAAATAATTCAGCAGGTCCAATTGCTGGGATTTTCAAAGATGAGAGTTCATTAAACTTCACATTTAGAGTTTCCTCAACACACTTGGTCCTAGAGTTAAAAACTCTGTAGGCTTTGGCAGTGGTTGAGTATCCCAGAAAATAACCACAATCAACTTTGGCTGCAAACTTGGATATTGAATCACTGATGTTTAAAATGAAGCATGGGCAGCCAAAGATTTTGAAATAAGAGATCATAGGTTTGATTTTGTAAAGCAATTCATAGGCAGTCTTTTGATGCCTAGGGTTTATCAAAACTCTGTTCTGGACATAGCAGGCAGTGTTTACAGCCTCTGCCCAAAAAGACAAGGGTAAACCTGAGTCTGCAAGCGTAGTCCTTGCTGATTCAATTAAAAATATGTTTTTTCTTTCAACAACCCATTTTTTATGGAGTTCTAGGGTGATGTATTGTCTAACAATCCCTTTTGACTCACAGAAGGCATCCAACTCCTTGTTCCTAAACTCTGTCCCATTATCACTCCTAAAGATTTTTACAGGAAGATCAAATTGCTTTTCAACTTGTTTAACAAAGTTTTGCAAAATGTTTGCTGTTTCATCCTTAGAGTGTAAAAAGAAAGTCCATGTGAACCTGGAAAAATCATCAACTCCCACCAGACAAAATCTTTTGTGTTTTAAGCTCATGATTTTTACAGGTCCAAACAAGTCCATATGAAGCAACTGTAGACACTGACTTGTTTTGGACTCCTCAATTGTCTTGTAAGAGCTTTTATGTTGTTTACCTTTTAAACAAGGAACACAAGGCTCTTCACAAGTAAATTGTTTTTGGGGCAAACCTCTAACCAGACTTCGTTTTGAGAGAGTGGAGATGGTTTTTAGATTTGTATGCCCTAGCCTTTATGCCATAGCTCTGTCTCTTTGCCTGAGGCAACTGAAAACAAGCATGCATTTGACATAGGATTATCTTTTACCATATCAACCACATACACATTTCCTACTCTATGAGCAGGTAACTGTGCTTTGCTCTCTACAATGATTTGATCAATTTTTTTGACAACCTCTGGCCCTACTATCTGGCAAGTTTTCTTTGTTAAAAAGGAACCATAACCTTTATCACTCATCTGTGAGACACTTAAGAGGTTGAATTTTAGATTGTCAATGAGATTGACATTTTCAAACTTGAGTTTTCCTGCTGAGACACATCCTGACCCTAACACATTTCCTTTTGAATTATTTCTAAAAGATATATCACCCCCTCCATGAGCTTTAAAATCTCTGAGCAGGGCTTTACATCCTGTCATGTGCCTAGAGCCTCCACTATCTACATACCAAAGACTGTCAAGGCAAGTAGAAGCTCTCTGCACATGTTTTGAAATAATTAGTTCAGGTGGGTTTCCAAAGCCAAAATGGCTTTGGATGGGGTATCAGGTGATCCAGACTCTAGTTCAGATTGAGGAGCAGTGGTTAGATCAGACTTTTGTAACCACTGCTGTGAGCTACCTCCTATCAACTGTTGGTAACCATGAGGATGCCTACTTACCCTTGGCTGGAAGGCATTTTGTAAGTCTCATAAGTCATAGGCACCTTTTGGTAATTAGGCTGGCTTTTACCTCTTGGAAACTGGTTTGATGGAGGTGCATCTGTTACTTGAATTTCTCTGCGAACAGAGATTTGATCTAAAGCTTTGGTGACAGTTGTTTCACATGATTTAAATTTCTGTTTGGCAATATTTGAATTTTCTCTTTCTAGAGCTTTTTCTCTAATCTCTTTTACCTTTTGATGATAGGTTTTGAGATAGACACACTCTTGAGTTGGATGATTTGTTTTGTTGCAAATGGTGCATCTAGGAGATTTAGGTATAACACAGGTTTTGTTTATATCATTAGCTTTCAAAAGAAAACAGTCTACCGTATCATGATTCCTTTTTTCACAAAATTTACAAAACAAGTGTTTAACCTTTTCTTTCCTTTTCCTATCAGACTTTTTGAGAGCAGATGGCGTAACCTCTGCTGGCAAGTCTTTGATTGGGATCACCAATGCTTTTGCTGCTTTTATACCATCAAGAGTTGAAAAGTCCATTGGCTTGAAGTTTTCCAAAATATCACATTCATCTGACTAGGTTGGTTTAAACTGATATTTTTCAATTTTTTTCTTTGGTAAAACCTCTGGTTTTTTAAGAACAATTTTGTTTCCTTCTTTATTGTGATTTTAGTTTCTTCACCAGCCAAGTTTGTTGGGACTATTTCAACCAGCTCAGAGTCAATTTTTGCAACATTTTCACAAGTATGGTCATATTCCCTAAAGCCTATACCAAACTTTATGTTGCTCTTGACTAAGCTCAATCATAAGCTCATAACCTTCGCAAGACTCTACCCATTTTTCACAAGTGATCTAGGTAGATTCTAGCTCCTGTTTGCAAACTTGGTATTTTTCTACCATAGTTTGAAGCTGATCTTTGGTTATGCTTGATTCATTCCTTAGGCTACTCATTTCAGAATCTTTTTCATTTAACTTTGTTTTCAACTCTTTAACAAGTTTCTCAAACTTAAGTTCATCTTCTAAAATTTTGTTTCTCAGGTTTTCATTCACCTGTTTTATGTTTGCAAAAGCAATAATGCATTTTTCAGAACATAGATCTTTAAGGATCTGAGGTGATACCTTCGAAGCAGCCATAAGAGCACAATCACATTCTTCTTCACACACCTTTATGTCTCATGGGTCAGATAGATTGTCTTTTTCAACATCAACAGCATTCATTTCAACCACAGGTGTAACTTCTGGTGTAACCACTGCTTCATAACATTCAACCACATCAGATTTTGACTCCTGTTCCACAGACTCATCACCTTCAACTATGGTCTCAGGAGCCATAAAACATAAGTTTTCATTTTCAAAATCATTTTTGGCTATGAGAGTAAAGTTTTCATCAGTTAGATCCTCAGGCAAACTACTCCAGTTAACAAAACCTTGGGTAAAGAAGCTTTGTTGTGTAACCTCTGCTGGTGTAACAGTGGTTTGAGTAGTTTGAGTGACATGTGGAGCATGTTGCACATGCACTTGAGGTGGTGCTTGAACATATTGAATCCGTGGAGCAGAGGTTTGGACATAATGAATAGGGACAGTTGTTATAGGAGTTGCAAAATGAGCAGTGTTCTGCATTTGTGTGCAGGGGCAAACTGGAAATATTGGACAGTGCTTTGAGGATTGGGGCCATGATGGGTAACAATTGGTCCTGCAGTTTGAGTTCTGCATTCCCTGGCAAAATGTCACATCCTATTGCACTTGAAACATTTTATCTTTGATTTATCTAACCCAACTTTTAACCCCCCATGCAGCCCTAGAAACCTCCTACCAGTTCTTTTGTAAAACTTACTAGCCCTGACACTCAAAAGTGCCAACTGGTGTAGTATGTCCATTTCTTCCAAATCCGTGGGTTCAAAGTGTTGTAGGTCATTCATCTCAAAACTCAGATTGTCAGAGGTTTGGTTTTCACAATTTGCAGCAAAAGCAAAATTGGGTGTATAGGGATCAGAGTTGAAATTGTTTCCAGAAGTTATGTCAATGTAATGATCAAAACTCTGATCCTTTCCACTGGCAGACCCCTCCTCATGACTATAGAGAGCAGTGTTTCCCAGAGTAAAGTCATCGGTCATTTTCCCTAACTCTTGTAACTTCTTTTTCTGGTTCAACTCTCTCTCATATGTGAGAAGTCGACCATGAAGTTGTGTCAAGGTCATTTCCTTGTAACCAACAGCTGTTCGAGTGACATAAGCTACAGTCTCCCATTTCTCAGGTACAGATCTCAAGAACCGACTATTGACAGTCGAATTTGGAAATTCAACATTTACCAATTTGAGCTCACTGATGAGACAGCTATATCGTTCGAACTGTTGGGTTAATGACTCACCCTTAACGTGGCAAAATGTTTCATACTGTTGATTTAAAACCTCTCTATTATTCTCGATCACCTCTTCAGTACCACCGAATTGCTCTTTAAGAGCATCTCATAACTCTTTAGCACTATTACAACGAAGTAGTCCCGCATAGATCTCATTGGGAAAAGCTGAAGCAACAATGCTAAAAGCCTTAGCATCCAATTCGATTTTGAGGAAATCCTGTTCAAAGTAATTTTCGAGTTTTTTAGGGACTTGAGTGTGGGGATCCTCTGTACTTGGAACCATGGGTACATGTGGTCTAAATACAATGGATCTCCAACATCCGGTGTTCTGTTGGGCGAGAATATGACCCATCCTATGTTGCCAAATAAAATACTCATTTCGTTTCAACATAGGTGGTTTGAACATGGATCCAATATTGGATTCGGTATGTTTGTGCCATTTCTCTTGTTTACAACAGATTTGTGTTTTAAAAACTTTTGTAGTAATAAAACTCTGTTTTCAAGCAAAACCTATCAAACGAAATTAGCAACAAAGAGCTGATCTGTTCAAATCAATTTGACTTTTAAATCAAAATCGATTGACCAAGCTCTGATACCAATTGTCAGGATCTAAGTTTGAATTGATTGCTGTTTTTGTTTCAAGTAATGGAAAATGATTGAAAACAGAAAATAAATGCAGTGAATTAATGGAAAACTTTTACAACATCAATCGGTCGTTTGTTTTCATCACCATCATGCTTTCAAGTAACTAAACTGTTGCATGTGATTCACAAACTTCCCCTTAGCCCAATAACGATTGTTTGATAGTAAGAAATGAAGAAGATATGCGTAATTGATCTTTTAAGAAGACAAGTGTTAACTGTTACATTGAGAGCCTATTTATACTGATTATCTAACCACTGATCGTTTTTCAATGATGTCAGGGTTGATAATGACAGCTAACAAACGTAACTAACTACAAACACTGCTTAGACTAAACTATCAGTGCATAGCACTGTTACACTGATTAACTAATTCTAAACTAAGCACTATTGGCTATCCTCTGTTCTTGTGATCTTCTATCAGCAGTTGGGATTTTATTCTGTCAGAGGATAGGAAGCAGTGAGTTTAATAAAGCAGTAGATACTCATCAGCGGTTTAGAACCTCTGATGGTTGGATCAAAGCTCGGATTGTGTGTTTGACTTTGTATCATCTGTTCCTTTCCAAAGGTTCAATCCCAACAAGATGTTTCTAAATGTGTCACAAGTGGTAGTTTAGGGAAAGGTTTGACATGTGTGTTAGGCATTCTCTTAATTTTAAGAAGGCAGTATGTGGAGAATAGTAATAAGGATTTACAAGACACTAAAAACATTGGAAGGGGAATTGTCACCTGTTCACGCAATGTTGGTTCTATACGCAAGGTTGTATATTGCATGTCTCACACTGATTTGCTAGAAGTTGAAATTGCATTTATGATGGGTAAAGTAGCTGCGGCTGCAGTCTTACCATATTATAACTATCTTTTCATTGAATATATAAAAAAGAACATGAGGCATTCAACTAAAGGAAAGTATGGACAAATGTGGTATATTGAGGAATTCTTAGGTGGCACCTACACCTGTGCAAATACACTTTGTTGTCTTTTATCTGGTAAAGGTCATGGAATAAATATGAGATCGTGCAGTTGACTCTTCTTAGTTGGAAATTTAAACCAGGTTGGTCAAAAATTCTGAAAATTAGTTCACCAAGAATAAAGGTCCGTTTTGTTGTCGTGGTTGGTGAACCTAAAGATCCATCAAAAGTTGTGATTGTGATGGAATATGGATATGCATTTGGTTATACGAAGAAATCTCATTAAGATATTATTGCACAAGACTTTTCCATCATGATGAAGAAATAGCTTTCAAGCATTGAATTCTGGTGGTGGCATCACGACATCAGCAAGTTGGATATGTAACAGAGTGCTATTGCATCTTATTTTTTCCCTTATTAGGATTTTTGGGGACAAAAATATTTTGAAGGGGGAGTACTGTTAGGTATCAAATAGTTAAGGGGGTCAACTGTAATAATAGCACAATATGAGGGTTTTAGGTGTAACTAGTAAGTTGTATCAGTATGTTAAATAAACTAATAGTGAACTAAATGAAGATATCGTTTGATTGAGTAAATTTTCTCTTCTCTTTAGTGTTCTTCTTCTCTAGATCGATTATATAGCTTTTATACCACTTTGTCACGTAACAAGGATAGACGACCATAAATTTGCGTGATTTTTTTTTCATGAATGCAAGATCGGTTTGGAGAATTCTTCTCTCTGCTGACTTGTATAATTTTATTTTTATATTTTTTGTTTTTTTTTTGTTTAGATCATTAATTTGGCGGCTGTTTGCACTCCAACGGATGTCATAACGCTTCCTCTGGATACCGTTTAGAGCAATTTCATTGATGCACATTCTGTGATATATATTTCATATTGTTTATATTGTTTTGACTTGAAAGTTTGATCATCTACCAATTCTTCTATCACTGAGGCAAAGTTGTGTGATGATTTGTATCACCTTCATTTATAGGTTAGAACAAGAGGCTCATTCACTTCTCGATGTGAAGTATATGGAAAGGCAATATGTATCTTTCTTCCTAAAGAAAGTCCATTATGTCAGGTAACGTTCGGATCGTCTCATGGTTGTTTTGATACAATTAATTGTGGGTGCAATCCTATTTGTGTTAAAGATATACTTTGGTTATAGTTCTTCAGCCTCATTTTTTTCTACACAAGCTTGTACAACTTCATATTTAATGGTTGATTTCCATGCATGTGTTAATGGTTAAAGCTTGTGAAAAAAGTGAAATAATCATCTCTTAAGCTATTTAAGTTAATCATGTTGGCCTCTGATCATACTCTGGTGTAATGTCAATTGGTGACATGTTAATTAAAGACACATTCCCTTGCATATTGGCTTAGTTGAGAAGCAAAAGTGGTCGTATGCATGTGCTAAACAATTGAAAGAGAGGTTGATACAAAATAATTATAATTAATATTTAATTTATACATCAGTAGAAGCACTTGTGGTTTAAAGGCATCCTACATTGAGTAACTTTTGACATGATTTGAATTTTTTGAATTTAATAGGTTTGATTGATGTTCAACTCTTAACTTAATGTTTTGACTTTTGAGAAATATGTCATTCATTTTCAGGTGGGTGAATTGATCGTGAAGAACTCATTGATAAATTTACCTTCCTCATGTACTTCTAAGATGATACCTAGATAGGTAAGCTTCTAACTTCTAAGATGAAACATGTTGACTTTTAAAGTCAAACAAACTAAGTCTCTGGCTTACAAATTGATACTATATATCATCTGGAGTTAAAATAAAATGTAGGCAATCGCGTTAAGCTACATAAAAGTTGTAAAAAGAACTTAATGTTAAATTACAAAAACGGATTTGAAAGATATAAACTTGACCTTCGGAAGTCAAACTATAAAGATTAGTTCATTGTTTAAGATGTAACGATTTCGAATTTTCAATATTGTTGCAGTGCTCTAACCCGCAATTTGTTTTGCCAGAAAACAAGACACTCAATGTCTATCATCAACTCTGATTATGATTTATACCAGGTTCATCATCTTCATGTATGTGTGTGTGTGTTTGGTTTGGTGTTTTTGTCATAAACTCTGCTTGTTCACTTGTGTTGACTCCAATTCTCTTACTATGATGTTGCATGTCCAAAACATCTTAGCACCAGAGGAAATAGATATGACTCATGGTCTGCATGTAAATTTCCGTTTCAGCGTAGGAAGAACATATTTGTTCAATTGTTTTCTACGACCAATTTTGTCTCAAGCGTTTCGAATAATGTTTTCAATAAATCAACATAGCACTATAACTACAGCCTCCACGCTATTTCATAGGTCAACATAGCATTAGCCTCTAGAGCATCAACATGAATTTAATATAAGTTGTAAGGCATCCTCTTTATTCGCTTTCCATGAATATCTATTATTATTCTTTTGGTGAATTTTGAATAATACTTGAGAATGGATAGAATAGAATTTGTGATCATGTAAACACAAATACATGCAGCCTGCATTTGCTGTCTCAACATTCTTTTTTTTGCAAATTCTAATGTTTTTTTTTTTGGCAAGAATGGCTACTTGTTTACCAACTGATCAAAAAGTTAAGCACACCTTTATGCGATCATGGTGTTGGCTTTTTCTTGCAAACAATCCATCATTTCTGCAAAATTGAAAGAATAAAATAAAATAATAGTAAAAAAAAGACAAGACAAGAAAGAGTAGTTATGTCCCTTTTTATTTTGTATATTTGGCATTCATCTTTCTACAATAAACTTGTAGTGAAGCTTGAACAAAGTAATTTTGGGTTCTGATTTTGAAGCTTAAAGACAACTTAACAATCGGGGTGTGAGTTTTCTGGAGATTGCTCCGGTTGCGTCTTTTTTTAACGTTAATTAGGATGAAGAAGAAGGGGCGATAAAAATATATACCTTAAACATAATTTGGTTTTGACAACAATATCGTCAGTTAAAAATTAACGGTAGTCAGCCGTAAAATTAAAAGGTGTTACAAAATGGAAACCACAAAATTTAAAGTTGCAACTCGTAACCCTTACACCACATACATGTTATTTTGGGTAAACCAAGAGAATATACGTGTAATTAACTCAAATATGATAATAAAATTATTATAACTATATATCTTGTTACTCTTCATGGTGATTAGAGCCACACAATATATTTTTTTAAATAGAAATTTTTATCCAATGAAGATATGAAAGTTTATGGAAAAAGGTGATAGTGGCGATACACTATGATGAAAACGCTTGGTCATATCTTTCGGGGATGGAATGCAATTTGCAAACTTGAGAAGGAGCTAGACATGTTAAATATGAATGTAAATTAATTAATAAAAGGCGAGATTGGCAATTGTCTAAAAGTAAGATTCTGGATAGTTTATGGTATGGTGAGGCACCTTTAAAAGACACCTTTCCGAAATTAATTATTTATTCTGGAAAAAGGTAAAAATGCTATTGTTGCAATGAGACGGGGTGAGTGGGATTGGAAGCGAGTTCCAACTACATGTGTAGAACGGTCTCAGCTGCAAGCAATCAATAATCTAATTAGGGGACTTGATTTACAAAAGAATAAGGGTAGGTGGTTTTAGGTGATGTCCTTTGATTGTTTATTTTATGTTTCATCATGCTGTCGAATATATTGGTCTTCTTCGGAGCCATTTGGAGTCCCGAAGTAGGAGACAAGATATAGATTGGACGAAGTGGCAAAATTTTGGTTTTAAGCTATATTTCTGTAGTGTTTTTTTTTTGGTTTTTGTGGGGTGTATGAGTTGGGGGTTGTACGGACTGTGGACTAACAACTTGCTAGTGTCATATTATATATATATATATATATATAATTTACAAGGTTAGGTAATAGGTAGTTGTACCATTGGCTTCTTTTGTTTTATGTGCATATAAAATGTGTACATTTGGCTACTTGATTGTAACCACTAGATCATCAAGTACACTTCAATTTTTCCATAGATATATACCCCTTTATTAAAGACATAAAAGAAAAGGAGATGTGAGGTATAAGAATTTATACATCTTTAAAACGTCAAATAGACCCCGTTTACACGAGAACTTGTTGTATTTTCATTGATTTTGGTACTCATTTGAGTTGTTTGTGAAAATACAGGTCCGAGGTTCGACCCGGTGTTGAAACGGAGGCTTTTGGAGCAAAAATGAGCAAAAACGGAGTTTCTAGTACATTACCAGATATGGCACGACCGTGCGAACCACTAGCACGACCGTGCCAGGCCAACATTGACCAGCACTTTCATCCAGCACTACCAGTTTCAGTGTGTGCAGGAAGAATTCAAGACTGGCACGATCATGCCAAACCTTGGCACGACCGTGCCAAGCCAAACCAGTCTCAGATCAGATTGTTCCCGGGATCATTTCAGCCATTGAACATTTTATCGATACACACGATCGTGCTACTGGTTGGCATGGTCGTGCCACCTCGGAAACATTTGAGCGGGATTTTTCCCAAAATGGCTAGCAAACAAGTCAACACTCGAAAAAAGGGCCTCTGACACTTACCAAGCACGACCGTGCCAAAAGATGGCAGGTCGTGCCAAACTCCCAGTAGCATAAATACGTGGTTTAAGCTCATTTGGAGGGGAGTGAGAGCATTTTGGTGAAGTTTTCTCTCAAGAATTTGGTCTTGGAAGCTTGTTGGAGCCAAGAGGGAGCCTTGAAGAGGACTTAATCACTTGAAGATCTACTCAAACACCATTTAATCTTGTCTTTAAGTTGGTTAGCTTACTAGTTACATTATGAACAATTATTGCTTTCTTATGTTTGATTTGGTCACTATGAGCCTTATGGGCTAAACATTTGTGTTGCTTAGACTTTGTTGAAGCTAATGGACATGTGATAATTATGGAAGTAGATGTGGTGATTGTTTTTGTTAATCTTCATGGTAATGCTTGAATCTTGTTCTTGGAGTTCTTATGCATGTTTAAATCCTTGTTCTTGAATGTTTGGTCATAAGTATTTACATGATGTGTTGGAAAGCCCATGTAAAGATTATGATTATTGAATCTTGGTAGCTTGTTAGCATGATTCATAATATGAAACTAGGAATGGTAATTGTTAATATGATTTGAATGATGATTTGGGCATGTGTAGGAATTATTGCATTTAGATTTGGAAAAACTAAAGAATGTTCATATGGATTCTATAGTTTGTGTATGTGTTAGAATGATGATTTAGGCCAAGATTGTTATCTAGCATGAGCATTCTTGTGGTTCATATCAAGAACATGATAAAGGTGCTACTTACTTGAAAGCAAGTTAGGGTGATTGGTATGTTGTTCATAGTAGTTTTCCCTAATTTGTAGAGTTAGGAGTTTTAAAAAAGAAATAACTCTTGTTTAAAGATTAACATTAACTTAGCAAGTGAGCTTAAAAATAATAACTTTTAGGTGATTAGAATGTTGTTTCATTTTAGTTTTCCTAATGATTATAAACTAGGAAGCCTTGATTGAGGACTTAGTTAAATTTGGATCTTGCATCACCATTAGTCTCTTCCTTTAGTTGTCACATGTTTGTTAGTGGATACTTAGTTTAGGCAACCTCTTTTAGATATTGTTATTTCTTATTTTAGTTGGTAACTTGTAACTTTTGCATGTTAATTTACAAACAAAATCAACCATCCATTGAAAAGGCTTTAAAGTAACAAAAGTTTAGTATCGAGATACCGCGTCCATGGATTGATATCTGGTTCTTACTGACAAATTATATTACTCCCGATGGGTACACTTGCCCTTTGTGTGTGTAGTTAATTTTTAGGTGAAAACCCCTTTTTAAAACTAAATCTGTGTGAAGAAAAACCCAATTAAAAATATATTTAATTCACGCACATCAAGATGTTATATATATATTATATATATAATTTACAACAAGGTTAGGCAATAGGTAGTTGTACCATTGGCTTCTTTTGTTTTATGTGCATATAAAATGTGTACATTTGGCTATCTTGATTGTAACCACTAGATCATCAAGTACACTTCAACTTTTCCATAGACACATAACCCCTTTATTAGAGACATAAAAGAAAAGGAGATGCAGATTTTAGAGAGAGAAAGTAAGAGTCAGAGAAAGTAGAGAGAGTGGCAAAGAGAAAGGGATTCGATGGGTTCCGGCCACCGGTGATGGGGGAGCCATGGTGCCTTTATACGGAGCTACAACAATGGTGGTCTAGGTGGTGTCGGGTTGGAGAAAGAAACAACAGTGGTGGTTCTAGGGTTTGACAGAGTGATGATTGCCGTGGTGTTAGGTAAGAGGCGGTGGTTTGGTTGACAACAGTCACTACCACAATTGGCCCGATTGCAATAACAGTGACCGCGACGTTTTGAAGGTTTACGATTCCGACGAGACTACAGTTAATTCCGACGAGTTTTGTGATAAGCTCCATTTCGGAAACAAGATCAAAAGCTATTGATGGTTGTTGATGGGAGTCAAAGACGGGTTAACTTAGTCAAGCAAGTTGACTCGGTCAACACAGTAAGTCGGGTCAGAACCCTCTCAAATGATGGGAAGCTTGATAGGTAGTGAGAGCGGTTCTATTTCGATGATTTCTATTTCGATGATTTTAATAATTGTATATTATTATTTTAAAGGATCACAAATTTATTGAAGGATCTAGAGAATTACAAAACTGTGCATTGAATTCAAGTTTAGGCTACATTGATGGTTCTTAATATATATCGCATCAAAGTGGTATCCTTAACTTTGAGAATGATGATGTGATTAGGTTGTTTAATTTGGATTTGCGGATTCTTGACCCCGCCGCAACGCGCGTGGTGCACCATTCTAGTTGTCCTATAAAACATGATGCCGAATATGATTCGTTTGCATGTAAAAATAAGACATAAACTGATTTGTAAACATAATTTGATTATGTTGATGTCAAGAATCTAATTATAATCTGAATTTTCGCAAAAGAGGCATTTATGGCATTTAAATGGCTAAATTGTCCTTTTTGGCATTTTAGAAAGATTAAACATGATTTTATCATCAAAATAATCAAATGACCAAATTAATCTTTTTATAACCAAAACTTAAACCCACTGATGTAATAAGTTAAATGAAATATTTTGGTTATATAAAACAGGTCTTAACTTCTGTTCAACTTAAACATCGATTTAAACAGCATTTTAGCGACTTTTACGCCTTTTCGGCGCATAGTATAGTTTAAAACCATAACTATGAGCTAAGACTTGATATCTACGATTTATAAACTTAGTTTCAACATCTTAACAGTAAGTACAAGTCCTAAACTCAGAATCTCAATTTTGATCTTTTTATAACCAAAACTTAAATTAATCTTTTTATAACCAAAACTTAAACCCACTGATGTAATAAGTTAATGACATATTTTGGTTATATAAACAGGTCTTAACTTCTGTTCAACTTAAACATCGATTTAAACAGCATTTTAGCGACTTTTACGCCTTTTCGGCGCATAGTATGGTTTAAAACCATAACTATGAGCTAAGACTTGATATCTACGATTTATAAACTTAGTTTCAACATCTTAACAGTAAGTACAAGTCCCAAACTCAGAATCCCAATTTCGGCTTCAAGGCTATGTGTGAAACTACTAAAATGCCCTTACGGGACATAGATTATTTCAAAACCGTCAAACACACATATATTTGATATCCTACTATTATAACATCATAAAATAAATATTTTTATAGAATAATAAAGGTCTTGACATCAGATTCATTTTAAACATCTTTTATAAACACTAAAATGACCAAAATGCCCTCGTAAGGCATAATTCGATTTTAAATATACATCGGGCCTATCTTTTGCAATGCTACTGATTTTATAACATATTTCAAAGATATATTCATATGGAACTTATGTACGACTCCTCCTGTTACCCGGTTTTGCCTATGCGCGTTCGGTTAAGCTTAGGTAGTTAATTTACGTACTTAAACCGAAACGGGTTTAACTTTGTCATTTCCCTATCAAAATCCAGTATGTTGTTGGTTTACCCATATTATACAAGTTTATATACTTGTCGGGTCCAACTAACATCCTATTCCGGTTACCGCTTAATCTAGCGTATCGTACCGTATTGTTTTAGCATAAGACTAACCGGTTCAAGTCTAAGACTCAACTAAGGACCCGTTAGCATTCTAATATTGGTTAATAATTACCATCACTCCAGACTAAACGCCTTCCGGGAAATTGTGCCTGTATTTATCTTGGATCTGCGGCTGAGTTTTTGGACTTCACGAAGACTTAACCTCAGGTAAATACTCTTAACCTATTTTCCCTATACGGGCTTGGGATACGGTAAATTATTACCGCTTGGTCGGGTATGGAAATTATGTTTTATCCAGTTGTGGTAATTAACTAAAATCTTGCATAACCCAGTTTTGATCTGTTTTGTCTGAAACTAAAACATTGGGGGTGGACTTGACCGTGTCCTGGATATCCTTGGCTCACTAAAGTGTTAGTGGCCACGACTAAAGCATGGCGTGTAGGCATACACTGGGTAATTTCTACCTGCTTTCTTTGTGAAATTTCAGAGTGGTGTGTCAGCCGATCATGTCTCGGTTTCTGTACCGGGCCCCATATGTAAAAGCCTGACATGTAAATCTGTATACAAGGTCGTTTGTACTGTTCCAAGTTATTTATGAAAATTTGCCTCGTGCACTTAAAATCATTTATAAAGGATTTTCAAAATGAGTCGGTTGATTGTATTTACCAGTGTAAACTGACGTATTTTCAAAGATTAAAATACAGGTACAAGTACGAAATAGGTCAGAAGCTGCGGGGCGTCGACATTAAGGAGTTGTGACCTTAGAGTTGAGCCTGTAGAGTCTGTTATCATATTGTGTACGTTCATTTCCGATCCGCCTGTGGATCTTATTACAAGCCTTATTATATATTTGTGTTTCGAATTCTTGGACACTTTTGGCTTGTAATAGTTTGTATTTTACTCCAAGCCTTTCGCTGTGTTGCTCTGTGTTGTAATTGGTTATGATGATATCAACTATACGTCACGATACTCCCCACTGGGCTCACTGGAATACACGTGAAAATCGGGGTGTGACATTTTTTAGAAAAATAACCCAATAGACGCTAGTGTCAGCTTGAGTGCATACCAAAAGTGATCTAGAGGTCATATTAGGATCACCCTGAAATATATATATATATATATATATATTATATATATATATATATGATAATAATTAATAATAGAGGATCATGTACAAAGTGCTCAAAATGTGAGAAGTGTGAGACATATTGTGGAGATGACATGTGTCCTCAATCTAAATTAATTCAAAAGGGTAAACATGTAATTTTCTCATTAATTTAAGTTAATTGATAATCTTCCATAACCGTCACCCTTCAATAACCGCCACCCACTAATTCTTCGTATGGTGTTTTAAACTAGCATTCATGGGTTTTAACCATGCATCTAGTATGTGTTCTTCGTATGGTGTTTTAAACCCGCATTCATGGTGTTTTAAACCTGCAGTCCAGTATATGTTCTTCTATGATGTTTTAAACATGCAATCATGGTGTTTTTAAACCAGTAGTGCAGTATGTGTTCTTCATATGGTGTTTTAAAATGCATTCATGGTGTTTTAAACCTACAGTCCAGTATGTATTATTCGTAATTTTTTTTGTCTATATAAATATAACAATATGGTACTCATATTGAAGATAAAAAAAAAGCTTGTTAATATATGTAATTTATTTTTTAAAAAACATTACGTATAAAAAGTTATTGACGTTCAAAAAAATGAGTGAAAGTTACATGTGCATTAAAGTTAATGACGGTTTCTTTATTTAAAAATAAATATAAAAAGACACTATTACCCCGAATCTAGCCAAATTAGTAAAAAACATAATTTATATTTTAAGCCCTTCTTGATCTCAACCATTAAGTACAAGATCTAAGGGCTTAAAACACTTCTTACATTTCTCACAAAACCACCCTTTTATACACTAACCCTACCCTATAATATATATATATTTAAAGTATGCTAATTATTTTATGTTATGTAATAATTTTAAAGTTCATCAAAGCTAATTAAGATCCTAAGACAAATATATAATGAGTAATTTTACTTTATTATAGTTGTTGTATAGTCTCATTTGCATTTGCATTTGTATTTTCCTTTACATTCGTCCAAGGTTTAAAACATGTTTATAGTCATTGTAGACATCTCATTTGCATATTCCTAGACATTCGGTGAAGGTTTTTACACACTTTTTACAATCTTCTCCGTTATTTATTTTGTCACAACAAAAAAACTGCTGGTTCTTTACAACGTTCCCTTTTGAACCATATTCCCCCTGGTCCTTGTGCTTGTATTATCCCTTCAAGTCCACTTGTGGAACCTACAAATTAAAAACAATTATGGTTATTAATTTTTAATTTTTTTTGAACGGCTAACGAATCCTTTAAATGGGCTACTGGCGAAATTCACCACATCGGGATACACTCGCCTCCAGACCAAGGAAAACCCTCACCTAGGGCCGAAGCCCGTGAACACTCGCCCGAAGGCACAACAGTGCGGTGAGGTAAAACCCGCACTGTTCAAGGATCGAACTAGCGTTCTCCGCTTAGTCTCCCATCATCACCAGGTGCCACAAAAAATAATGAGAAGAGCAGAAATCGAATCCGGGTCACTTAAAACACCAGGTCTCTCCTTTAATATTGTTCTCCATTATTCATTTTTCAGTTATAAAAATGCAAAGAGTAAAATCATTGCTTCTTTGATGAAAATTGATGTTACATTAAAATTAAAACCGTTAACTAAAATATATTACAAAATATGAGAATCACCAATAAAAAGTTGATACCACTATCATCGTGTTATAAAAAATACACAAAAAAAAAACATGCTACATAAACTCAAATAGTTAAATCATCATCGTACCTAGATTCCAATTCAGGGGCGTAGTCAGAAATTTTTTCCTATGGGTTTAAAAATTTTTCCGAATTCGATTAAAGGATTTTATGGGTTCGATGGCGAAAGTTCTACATGTGATGTGAAAATACACCTATATATAACACAAAAGAGTTTTAGTACGGGTTCTGTCAAACCCGTACCCTTCTATGTAGCTACGCCCCTAGATTCCATGTGTCCATGTGCCTAAACATAAATATAAGTGGATATAGTAGATAAACCACAAATTTATTGATAAAATACCTATGACGATAAACACAGCACTAATAATAAGAAAACGAGCAAGTATATGCGTGTTTTTCATGACAAATACTTTCAACTATGAAATATGTATTTCTAAGAAAGAAATGCCTTGAATTTATAGGAAAATTCGAAAACTAAAATGAAAATTGAAGGCTCCATGAGCTATGCGTGAACATATTAAGTTGAACTAATACATGAGGTAAGCGTGAGCTATGACATTTGTTGAATTTCATAAATTATTATATTCTGTTGGACGTAATTCCCGTACTCGAGCCAATGAGGCGGGTTGGGCCGATCTCAAATAACGAGAGGTTCAGATTGGGCCAATTAATTCGAGTTATGGATTCGTATGGTTATTTGGTTAAGATAATTAGAGACATGGTTGTAAAAATCCCGCCTAAGTGCCGATTAATCCCTTAATTAGTCGTCGATTAATCAAATTACTCCCGATTAATCCCTGATTAATCGCTAGTCCCCACCTCACCGCTTGACTAGCGACTAACGATTACTTCAACACTGATTAGAGATAAATAAAATGAGTTATATTTAATTTATAATATATAAGTTATATAAACATGGAATTTATTATATTATTATCTAGTTAGGAAGTTGAGTCATATTCTAATTGTAACCAAGTCATGTCCTATATAACCTGATCAAAGCTGTGATTAAGGTTAAGAGAAGGATAATCAGTTTTGAGTTATTTTCTGATTATAAGATTGAAAGTTATTCGATCTAAATTCATTTCTTCTACTTTTCTATTCGGTTTGATTGTCGATTGGGACTTGAATTGGTATCAGAGCCAAGTTCAAGGTACCGGGATTGATACCAAGATCTAGCCGCCGCATGAAGCACGTCGCCATGGTGAAGAGATCTAGGGCTGATCGCTTTTGCCGAGGGGAGATCTAAGGTCGATTTAAGTCGACCGAGTTGGATCTAGGGCCAACCAATCGAAGACGCCAAGGAAGATTAGAGATTGCTGAAAAATTGCTTCGAGAGTCGTTGTGGATCTTGTTTATCAATTCCGGGAACCAAGGAAGAAGATTGCTTCCACCGATCGCCTATGTCATCAAGACCAAGCCGTCTAAGGGAAGAAACAGCGACATCCGATCAAGTTAATAGGGCGGCGTCGCCGCTCGACAGCCACCGAGGTTATTTGCTAGTTCTGATCTCCCATTGAACAAAAAGATCGATTAAATCGTATTGGTTTGAATCGTGAGACGTTTTTTGTTCCCTCTGTTTTAGCGCTTAGACAAATTGGTTGTTTTTTTTTGGTGTTGCATGGAATTCAGTGTGAAATTAATTCAAGAAGGTAATTAATTCAAAGGTTGGAATTTTGTAGTCAAAGGGATTTCTCTAATTGTTGTTTTCAGAGCATCAACTAAAAGAAACAAGTTGGTTTATTTAATTGTTTCATGAGGGCTACGATTAAAAGAATAAAACAAGGGGATATATAACTAGCGACGGGTGTTTCTAGGTGATCGAAAAGGTTCAAGTTTTTAGGTTAAACAAGTTGGTTTAGTCAAGAGATATTATTCGGGTTGAATAAGTATGAGTTCAATCGCGGTTTAAATCAAAGATGTGTCTAGATTCTGTGGGAACATGTAATGATCTAAGAGAGCGAGTGTTGGCTAAGATCGCAGTCGAGTCAATGGTGGTGCGAGTTCTTGTGACCAAAGGACTAGTCGAGTACAAGGTTGCAAGAATGTTCGAGCTAGAAAAGAGCCGAAAAACACAGCCAGAGATCAAGATGTGTTCTATGAGAATTAAGACAAAGAAGATATGTTAGAGCCTACCGATTTCGAGTCAGGAAATTAGGGGGGTGATTCTTGGACGTAATTCCCGTACTCGAGCCAATGAGGCGGGTTGGGCCGATCTCAAGCAACGGGGCGGTTCAGGTTGGGCCTATTAATTCGAGTTATGGATTAGTATGGCTAATTGGTTAAGTTAATTAGAGATAAATTAAATGAGTTATATTTGATTTATAACAGATAGGTTAGATAAACATGGGGTTTTTCTATTATTATATAGTTAGGAAGTTGAATCCTACTTGAATTGTAACCAAGTCATGTCCTATATAACCTGATCAAAGCTGTGATTAAGGTTAAGAGAAGGATAATCATTTTGAGTTATTTTCTGATTAATAAGATTGAGAGTTATTCGATCTAAATTCTTTTCTTCTACTTTTCTATTCGGTTTGATTGTCGATTGGGACTTGATATTCATGATCAAATAGAATATTTTTTTGTCACAAGTGTGAGAAATTGTAATATTTTTAAGTTGTGGTTGGTTAACAGTGATATAAGTTGGTTTCAGATTTTATAGAAGAGGAATTGTGTCAACATGTATATACTCTTTTCAGGAAATTTTTTGTTATAGTAGCTCCTGTAGGTTTGGGTCATCTGTCAAGTTTATAGATGAGAGGATGTTACCCTTAAGTTAAAAAGGCTAACCTCATTCATCGTTCTAACATACACGGGAAACATGGCTAGAGTTGTTCAGGGTCATTGAAGGTATTTCATAACATGTTTAGTAATTTCGACTCGTTAATGGGTCAATCTAGTAATATTGATAAATCATCATTAGGATCATAAGAAAGTTTAAAAAAATATATGTAAAGGGCCGTGTTTTTAGAATTTGCGTTAGGCCCTTGTTATATATCGTACCAGACTTATCAAACTGTTTTCAGGTGGAATCTTTGATAGCAAAGGATGCTAAAGAAGCTGAAATTCAAGCAGTGTTTTGTTACATTCTGTTGGTAAATCAGACCCTTGATCAAATACACAAATATGGTATAATTATGAACGAACTCGTTCAACTCTTTTTATTATTAAACAATGAAAGCACACAAATAAAATAATTCTAACCATCTATTTATACTAAACTCATTCTAGTCCTAACCCAAATAAAATGTATAAATAAACAAACCAACTAGATAAACCTATCTAATTTAAACTAACAATTATCTCTTTAAAGACCCAATCATTACGATTATTTCAGTTATTTATATTTTTCTACTATTGATTTGATGGTTGAACGAGTTTTTATGCTATTGAGTGGATCAACTATTATTTAAAAAGAAGAAGTTGACAATTTGTGTTATATTTGAAGACGAAGAATTGATCATTTATGATTTTTTTGAATGGTTACCCGTTACAAGTGATTGGTTGATTTCTCTACGAAATGACTATACATTAGATCCTCTTTTCTATTTTCTAATTACTTTATTGCAAACAAGTTGGTCAATTAAAATTTACACATAGCGTGGACTGGATTTAGATTCTTCGTCCAGTCAACTTGAGAATTAGCGGTTTACATATTGGGATGCAGAAAAGGGCTAGATATCTACAGATGCGGTTGCAATATATATAAGTTTACTTGCTCATTTATACCGCTAAATATTCATAATTTGATAAATAATTAGTTATTGTACTTGTTTTCTTTTTTCGCTAAAATGAAGATACGATGAGTCTGAAATATCATCATTCTGTAGAATCAATGAGCGACAAGTCGATTATTGAAAATGTACTTGAATTAAGCTTTAATTGTTTGTATAGTAACACCATGGGTGCTTAGAAATCAAAGTATCCTACTTTAAAAGAAATAGTGGATGAACTTAAAACACTGAAATGTAATAGTGCAATTATGGAACAAACACTGCTTGATAGTAATATCATGCCTCCTTCATCAAGCACATCAGGACAATCTCAAGGTGATACATCCGAGTTGTGAAAATATCAATGAGTGAACTAGTTTTAGTGCTTTCTATAAACCCCTTAGTGATTTTTATAACTAGTTTTTGTTTTCTTAATTTACGTATTTCAATTTCTTTAACTAGTATTTTCTTTTGTGGTTTGAACGGTGATGTTAAAACATGTCCAATTAATAATGCTAAATTTGGTCACATATGTTTCCAAATTCCATACCACTTTTGTATTTCTTTGTACGCATTTAAAGATTTTTGGCCACATATTTCATGGTTGATGTCGACACATAAATATACATTATCAACACATCCATATTCCTTTCTACACATATTAAAACCAATACCTACGTATATCTACCACTTTTACCTATAGATAATATTACTTTTACTCGCATGATACATAATAATTATGATTCTACCATAGTTATTAAAGGACGTTTGGCGACACTCAAGGTGCATAGGCTTCTCCTGAGGCCTAGATACAAAGCATAAAAAAAACAAGGGTCTAAGAAAAAAAAAAGCGCAAATAAAAAAAGTTAAAAATATATTATGTATCAAAAAATTATACTATTCTTCAAATAAAATAATCAAAAGCTATTATATAACATTTAATATCGACAATTCTAAAATATAAGTGTAGAAAAATAGGTTTCTTAGATAAAAGTAAAAAACTGGCTGGAATCTTGCTGGAATTTAGAGAATTTGGCTGGAAACTCTCCGGAATCTAGGAATCTTGCCGGAAATATTAGCGTAAATTATTTGATAAATAATTTATGGTGCCCTTATTGATCATCTTTTCTAATAACCAAATCAGTTTACCTTAATATTCCTATAAAATTAACTGGGCTTTATTTGATGGACATAAAGGCTCGTACTAGTTAATTAGGGTTTCTCCTTGGGTGAAGCATATAAATACAGGTTATTGGGAACCCTAAATACACATCTAAATATCAGTCTCCCTCACTATAATAACCGAATTCGTATTCAACTGGTAATCTAACTGTTATCATCATTCATCTCCATCCTAACTGCTCACCCTAAACGGGAACCGATCAAGATGGCTTCTTCTTCATCTCTAACTACAACTGGATTGTCAAGTATATCAAGATCCCTAAAGTGTTTTCCATAGATCTTAAAAGAACTGATTAACATGTGGTATCAGAGCGGATGTTACTTAGTTCTTAAATTCCTTATGATCTGGAATTGAAATCGGAAGAACTAAGTTTTTTTTATTAAAGCTGATTAAATCCGGTTTTATTTATTTATTTTATTTTTTTATTATTACTATTATTATTATATTATTATTATTATTATTATTATTATTATTATTATATTATTATTATTATTATTATTATTATTATTATTATTATTACGGCTTCTAGATTAATGGCAAAACATGTTTATGTATAAGTTTTCGAAATATTAGTTCATAATTCAAATTGGTTTCGACTCCAGAAGCTGGAAATGATCATGTCTGATGATGTTCTTGGTGTTGACATTTAATATCAACTAGGTTTATCATCTTTCGTCGCGTTGCGGTGAACTTCTTTTGTTATATAGTCTGTGTTTACATGCGTTTTGAAATCACTACGAGCGCGTTGCGCATGGAACCACTGACAAGAATAAAAAGAAAATGTAGAAAAAAACACTAAAAGATAACAAAAAAAAAATCAACCAAAAAAGTTGTATGGTAATAATGTTGTTCGTATGAAACTCATGGTCAGAGATGAGCAAATGGTACTGGGTACCGGTACCGAATTTCCCGAACCGAAAGATCTTAAGTACCAATTCGGTACCGAATTTTGGCGTTCCTAGTACCGGTTCGCTACGATTTTACCTTCATATACCGATACCGTAATCGGTATTTTTGGTACCAGGTACCGATTCGATATTGGTTGATACCGAGCTCATCCCTACCCCTGAAACTAAAAAAAGGAAATTAAAAGTTGAAGAAAATCAACCAAAAAAATTGTCGATACCGTTTTTCGTACGGTACCCGTGATCAGGAATGAACAAATAGTAACGGGTAACATTTATCCCAATCCATGATAAAAAAATCATTAAATTAAGAAAAATAATAAAGAAAATAATTAGCACCTCTTCTCTTAACAAAATTTACAATGAATAGTTGCGAATTTATCTTTTTTTCAAGTTAACAAACGCGAGTTATTAGTGAAAAATTATATAGTATAAATAAAAAACAAGAAATAAAAAATTGCCACATGACAACTTCTTGATAGTTAGATAACTATTAATTACCTGTGTAATCTAATATATTGTAATGTAATGCAATGTAATCTTGAATAAATCCCTTGTTTTGGATAAAATAAATGTCAGATTGATGTAATTATGTCTAGAATTATTTTTTATATTCTTTTGTAAGTTTCAATGCATTAATTGGATTGTAATGGAAAAGATAAATAAATAAATGGTACCATGAATGAATCATGTACGTTGTCGTATATGATTAAAACCTAGGTTTTATGGTACTAACTTGTTAATGAATGCATGTCTTGTTGCAATTTTTTTTTGGTAATTCCATGATTTTGTGGTGTAATCGAGGATAAAATCTCATTTCAATTATCACAACCTCTTTCCCATAATTTGGGAAAAGCTTTAGTTTTAGTTACCTTTTTTTTCACTACATTAAAAAAAGTCATTCAACTATTTTTTTATTGATTTAAAATTTGTTTAACTAAAATAACATTTTCAAGTTCTCACTTCTGTCCAAAGGTGATACGTTTATTTGTGGCGTTATTTCGTGAACTTAAGCATAATCACTTAGGTGTATCTCCTTATTATATGAACAAGCATAGTGTAACATGCTTTATTATATTCGTTCATATGATATACATATGACTTCTGCCTAAGATGCATGAGTGTTTCATTTTCTGCCCAAATGTGATGTGTTACACTCATGTCTCGCAAACTTTGACTTGTGCCTAAAATTATGGTGTTTCAACTTCTGCCCAAAGGTGATGTGTTACATCTAATCTGCACAGTCTGAGTGTTCATAATACTTGTATGATTGGCCATAGCCAAAGCGAAAACCGTCATTCAAGTAGAACCTTATTTAAAATTGGTGTGTATAAATAATGTTATTGAAGCTTCTTAGTATAATGGTCTTGATTTCCGCCTGCCTTAGTTTTAGTTACCCATAAGTCACTCTAACTTCTTCTTTTGTAATGTATCTTATTCTTCTCATTTTAATCCACTATCGGCACCTGCTATGGCTATTGATACTTTTACTGGTGCGAACTATGCTTCGTGGAAGGATTTTCTTAACCTCATTCTCGCACTCTTGGAGTTTGACTGTGCGCTAACTGAAAATGCTTCCCCTACTCTTACTGATAAGAGTACTGAAGCTGAAAAATTGCTCCATCAAAAGTGGGAGAGAGCTAATCGCTTGTCTCTTATCTTCATGAAAAACTCGATAAGTCCTGCTATCAAGTGAGCCATTCCAGACGCTAAAACAGCTAAAGAATATCTTACTAATGCAGAGACTCAATTCCAAGGGATGTCTAAGGCGCCAGCCAGCACCCTCATTCTGAAATTGGTGACTACAAAGTATGATGGGGTCAGCGGGATTCGTGAGCGCATCCTAAAATAGAATGACATGGCCCAAAAGCTCAAGGGATTAAGCATGGAGATTAGTGATGCCTTTCTAGTGTATTTTATCATGACGTCTCTGCCCACATCTTATGAAGCATTCAAAGTCAACTATAACCTTCAGAAGGAACAATGGAAGATGAACGAGTTGATTGCCATGTGCGTGTAAGAAGAAGAACTTCTAAAACTGGAGAAGGCTGATGTTGCTTACCTGATGACTGGTGACTTGAAGAAAAGGAAGGGGAACTACAATAAGAAGCCTAATGCAAAGGTCCAAAAGCGGGATGCTGGTGCAAGTGCTTCTGGCTCTAATGACTCCAAAGGGAAGATTCACTGCAAGTTCTGCCATAAGGTGGGACATAAGCAGAAGGACTGCCCGGACTTTAAGGAGTGGCTAGCCAAGAAAAGTGATAATCTTTTCGTGATACATGAGTGCTTTAATTTAAATGTTCCATCAAATACTTGGTGGTTTGATTCTGGTTCTATGGTTCATGTAACCAATTCCTTACAGAGATTCCATACAATCCGGAAGCTGGAAAGAAACCAAAGAACGCTTAAGCTGGGAAATGGAAAGCCGCTAGTAGTCGAGGCCGTGGGAACATTAGATTTAGTTATGAAAACTGGTTTAACTATTAAACTTTATGATACCTTATATGTTCCTGAGATTACTCCTAATCTGTATCAGGACCAAAGTTTAAGGTTTTCTTGTTTCTCATGGTCATGGCAAACTTACTATTAGTTTAATTCTCAAATTTTTGGTTATGGCTTCTTGGATAGTGGTCTCTATCGATTAGAATTAGATGATGATTTTTCCAAGTCTTTGTTATCATATAATATTAATGAGAACTTAACAAAGGGAAAACACAAACGAGACTTAGAAACTTTATCCATGTTGTGGCATTAACGTTTAGGCCACATTTCACGAGAACGCTTAACTCGACTCGTGAAGGATGAGGTCTTACCACCTCTCGATTTCAATGATTTTGGAACATGTGTCAAATGCCTTAAAGGTAAAATGACATCAGCGAATAAGAAAGGTGCCACTTGGAGCTATAATTTATTAGAACTCATTCATACTGATATTAGCGGCCTTATAACATCGCTAGCATAACTGGACACACTTCATTTATCATGTTTATTGATGATTATTCACGTTATATGCACCTGTATCTCATTAAAGAAAAATCCGAATCTCTCACAACTTTTAAAGACTATAAAGCCGAAGTTGAAAAACAATTAGATCGTCAAATAAAAGTTGTTAGATCAGATAGAGGATGCGAATCTTATGGTCGACATACTGACGTGGGTCAGGATCCTGGTCCATTTTATGAGTTTTGTAAGGGCCAGGGGATCGTAAACAATATACTATGCTTGGTACTCCTCAGCAGAATGGTGTTGCTGAGAGAAGAAATTGAACCCTAATGGACATGGCACGCAGTATGTATACCAACTCAAGATTGCCCTTATTTCTCTGGACCGAGGCCTTAAAAGCAGCAGTTCATATACTCAATAGAGTTCCTTCGAAGTCTGTCCCTAAAACTCCTTATAAAATTTGGAGAGGAAGGAAACCGAGTCTTAGATATATGAAAGTATGGGGTTTCCTTGTCGAAGCTAAACTTTATAACCCTTTCTTAAAAAAACCGGATATGAAAACAACAAGTTGTTTCTTTATTGGATATCCGGATCACTCAGAGGGTTTGTAAGGTCACCTAACCCAAGATCTCACTTAGCTAATCCTACCAACAGGTGTGCGGAATCCACCTGATGATCAACCATTGTAAGTGCAACACAAGAAAGCAAGGTTTGATGAGAGGAATCAAGAATACACAGAGTATTCTTGATGTAGAAGATGAATGACGTCACTCACAAAGCAACCGCCAGACAAAATACACACACAATGATTAAGGCACAAATTTCCACAAAAGAAAAGTTGTCTTGTCTATTCCACATAAAGGTATATATACAAGACTATCTTCGGACTAATAAACATGTCCGGAGAATACACAAGTAGGCCCAAGTCCCATAACAAACTAAACTCGGACTCCATATACTATGGGAAGCCCGGACAAAGCATTAACAATAAACTCAGACTCCCAACAACTTGGGAAGTCCAGACAAACATTAAGTGATTAGAAACTCAGAACTTGGTATTACTAAACCAGTTCCGGAACAAAACTACTAAACTCGGACACGACATCATTGTTTAAACAGTTTACAAAAAAACCCTTGATTAACAAAGACTCTGCACTTATTACACAACCTACTATAATAACAAACTCCCCTTTAATCAGTGCAGATCTTCAGTCTTTATCTTCTACCCTTGCCTTGAGTACTCGCTTCCAGCCCAAACTTGGTTCTTCACGCAGAACTGAACGACCTTGATGAACTGAACGGCAAGCTCCCGATCTTCCTTGCAATACTGTAATGCTAGACGATGAAGCTTCTTCAGATGCTCCTCCTTTAGATTCAATAACCAAATTGGATCAAGCACCCTTAGAATTTCCTTTGATGAGTCAGTCTGGGTGATCACAGCTTCACCTGTCTTACCATCTAGATACCAGTAGCCAATATCTTTTATCTTATCAAGATCGAACTTTCTCATAGGTATCTTGAGAATGCATCTCGCTGGAGGATACACAACTTTCCACTCTTCCTTTCCGGTAAATTTGTTCAGCGACTTGACTCCTTGCCCCATGGCCGGTTTGAACAGTTTCCACTTGGTTGTTTAAATCCAAGGAAGCAAGATGGTGAAGATCTCTAGCAGGGAGAGTTCGAAGAAACTTTGCCCAAGGACGGAAGTATTGAACTCCGTCAGTGAGTTTGATCATGACTAAACTATGCTAATCATCAAAATCCCAACTCTGTATCTGCCCGGAGTATTCACCACATGTATTCAAGTACCTCTTTCACTGTGTTTCATCAGGAAGGGGTCTAAACCACTTATGAGCTAATTTCCGAACATCTTGAGGAACTCGAATGGGATTCTGTATCTCATCTGGCAGAGCACTACCAAACATAAAGTTCCTCAAATCATCCACATTTGCCTTTAACGATTCGTACTCAATCCTGATTCCTTTCCCAGTTTCGATAAACTCAAACTTCCTCAACTCATCATCGGTTCCAGTCTTCTACCAACTCCTCAACCACATCACCTTCATCCGATACTAACTCCAAAGCTGGATCGGCTCAACTTGAGAGATAAAGCATTCATGAAGGCTTAGATTGAAAATTGGTTCCTGCTTGATTTCTGAAATGCATCTCTGAAAGACTTTTTCACGTTTGCACTCCGGCATTTGGATTCCCAATAATAATTTCAACAGGATAATAGATATTTGTTCTTGGAACAGGATAGCCGGAGCTTGAAGATTGCTTCCCAAATTTGATTGAATCTCCCCCTCAGCACTTGTCCTACTACACGTTTCAGAGTGACTGGGACAAGCTTCATTGGGGATCTGCCCAGCAACAACATTGTTTACTAACGACGGTTCAGCGACTGGATCTTCTGATGCGACATTCGAAGTCACGTTTGTTGGAATGCTTGCCCTCCAGCTAGCATCCACTTTGTCCTTATCCACCAAATGCATGTAGACGACCTCCGAATCTGCTTCTGTAACATCAGGGAGATCAAAAGAATCAAATAATTTCTCATAATCATACCAATTTTTAGGACCAAATTTGGATGGTGGAGGATTGTAACTCAGAGGAGTATTATCAAACACGACCTCTACTGCCCGTTTTTTAATGTTATAAACACGTTTATTTGGAGCTCCGTTAATGTAACCCCGAAAGAAACCTATCTCTCCAAGTTCGCCCATCTTAGGAGTATCCTTTGTTCGTTTGATATCACATTTGATCCCAAAGGGTTGAAACCCAGACAAATTAGGTTTCTTATTATTGAAAAGTTCATAGCAAGTCTTATCTTCCCTTTTGACCGTAAGCATATAGCATGCTGTGTTTACTGCCTAGCCCAGAAGAAAATAGGTAATTTGGATTAAAAAAGCATAGTACGGGCCGCCTCAATAAGGGTTCGGTTCTTCTGTTCTGCAACTCCATTCTGTTGGGGAACGTAGGGAGCGCTGAACTGATGAACAATTCCCATTTCCCGACCTAACTCATCCATATGTTGATTTTAAATTCCGACCTGTTTTCACTTCGGATCTTCTTAATAGGTAGTGAATGATTTTTCTCAAGCTGTTTAAAAAGATCTCTTAAAATCCCATGTGTTTGATCCTTAGTTTTTTTAGAAAAATAGCCACGAGTATCGTGAGAAATCGTCGGTGACAACTAGACAGTAGGACATACCACCAATGCTAGCAACATGGATAGGGCCAAAAAGATCCATGTGAAGCAATTCAAGAGGTTTTAGGATCGAGTTAACAGATTTGGGTTTATGAGGCTTTCTTTTGATTCTTCCTTTTTCGCATGATTCACATTTGTTGTGCATGTTAAAACTACCCAAGGAACCCCCAACACCAAGTCGTTTTTCACTAAGTGGTGCATTTTTCTCAAATGCACGTGTCCCATTCGTCTATGCCATAAATAAGATTGATATTAAGTCGCTTTTGATAGTAAACAAATCATTAATGCAGATGAATTGACCAACGGGCGCATATCCATGACATAGGTATTGTTCACCCGTGGATCCCTCATAACGATCCAATCTTTAGGAACAGCAAATCCAGGACGCAAAACGAAGCAAGCTTTATCTGTGAACAACATCGAATACTGTTGTCGCAGATTTGAGATACCGACATCAAATTATGCTTTAGCTCTTTGACAAAGTTCACTTTGTGCAGCGTAATCTTTCCATTTAAAACAGAACCTTCAGCAGTGATATAACCTCCTTTTTCACCAGCAAAGTTCACATAACCACCACGAATCGACTTGAGATTTTCCAACAACTCTTTATTTCCTGTCATGTGTCTGGAACATCCATTATCGATATACCAAATATAGATAGCCCGCTTTAAATGTTCCTATACTTACCAAAAAAAATCTGTTAGAATGTGGGACCGAAGCCATAACGGTCTTGGGTCGTCCCATTTCATCATACGAAAATTCTTTGAAGTAACCGTCACCACCACCACGTCCTCCATTTCCATTTCGGAAGTTGTTGGAGTGGTTCCCATCGAAGCGGGAATTGTATGGAGTTGACGATCGATTCGCGTAACCTGAATTTTCATAGTTTCACCCACCATGGTGTTGATAACCGAAATTTTGACTTCTCGAGTCTCGTAATTTCGATTAAACCTTGGCGCTTCGTAATTTCTTGAGAATTAACGAGATTGGTTAACCGAATGCGCTCTTTGATTGTGAAATCTGGGGGAGAGGCACTTCGGACATTCACAAACCGGTTCTGAGTATGAGGCCTAACATAGTTGCCGTTAGATCCTCCAGAACGCTTCTCATTCTCTTGTGATTGGAAAGTAACACGATTTTGGTGTCGGTGAGGCGTTTTCTCACGAGCATCGTGTGCTTGTGATGAACTTTCCGATCCATGTTTTGGACAAATATCCAGTGGCTCCTCACGTTGATCCTGATGTTGTTGTGATTTATCATTTGATTTAACAATAGGTTTTGTTTCTTGTTTAATCACATCTGCTTTCTCGACCTTTTGAGGTTTGTTATTTTTCTTTTCAACTTTTACCTCAATTTCAGGTTTTTCAACAGATGGTTTTCTATGATCAGGATCTACAAGAGGTTTGTCATTGTTATTTGGGCATTCAGCAGCTAGGTGTCCTTTTTCACGACATTTATAACATTTTCTAACTTTCGTCGTGTTCTTTGGACGTTCCTCATGACTGTTCGAAGATGATGAAGCATTTGTTGGATTTTTTAAGATTTGTGAAACAAACTGAAATTAGATACGGTCTCAATTTTCTCGAACTTCTGTATTAAACTCTTCTCCTTTAACAAATTCAGTTTTGGAAACATTTTTCAATTTCTTTTGAGACTTCCCACGAGGTTTGGGTTTCTCACTGGCATTTTGAACTTGATTAAAAATTTTCAAAATTTTGTTACCGATTAAGTTTTCAATGTTTTCGAGATTAAATTCACTTTTCTTTGATGCTTTATCAAACTTCTATTGTTCTGAGTTCGAGGAAATCTCGATCTCAGAATCCATCCCACTAGGTGGATCAACGGTCAGAGGTTTCGTTGGAACAAAGTTAGCGATCTCTGGATCAATGGTTGTCATCGATGTATAGTTGTGGTTAGCAGGTGGAGGAACCCTACTATACCTGATGCCAAACATTCCCTCTTCAGTTTCCTTGATACATTGGCTATTGATACAGTAATTCATCACCTCAGATGAATTTCCAAACTTTTCAATATTTCTTTCCAAATCTAAAATCAAATTATCCTTTTCTAAAATGATTTTATTCTTTTCCAAAACACAATTTTGATTTATTTCTAGTTCAGAGTTTAATTCTTGATTTTTAAGCGTTGCTTGAGCCACACGTTTTTCAAATTCCGAGATATCATTCTTTAGAGATTTTATCTTAATTCGGTGTTCTTTGTCCGAACAAGATAGAACCGCAATGAGTTCTTTGGATTTTTCAAGATATGCAATTAAATTTGTGTTGTGTAAAGCGTATCTATCGATTTTTGTAATGAATTCAACGCATCTAGCACAACGTTTATCTACAGGATTCGATTTTACCTCAGCACTAGCCATGAATGACACAATCCTCCTTTGCTGTGGAACTTTCATCCAATTTCTGAGCTTCATCTGCATTTCGGCTGTAGAGATTCTGACTCAAAACTTTCACCTTTGCTATCTGACCCTTTTGTTTCTTATTTTCAACAGCTTCACTAACTACCAATTCATCACTCATAACTTCAGCCACAACCGCAAGTTCTTCCATGCAGCTTCTTCAACAGCTTCTTCACATACTTCATCTATGACAGCTTCCTCGCAAGCTTCATTTTCAACAATTTCGGCCATGGATGCTTGCGAAACAATAGCCACTGATAGATCTTCTAATGCACAACCCCAATCATATGGTTCGGTCACTTCTTGTAATGGTTGGGCAACTAAGGCATTTTTGAAGAAGGAGCAAGGTTGTCTGAAGTGTTTGGACAGAAGTTGAATTCGATCCACCGTTTGCATTCGACTGACTCCTAGATTGCTTCCATTATGAGAACTACCTTCTCTGTCAGATCTTTCCATCTTCGGCTTTCGACAATCTCTGGCATAGTGACCATAGATGCCACAGTTGTAGCATTTCACTTTTGACATATCAATACCCATTCGTGTCTTGGTTTGACCACCTATAAACTTCTTTCCCGTCTTTAAGAGAAACTTCTTTGCTCTCCTAACCAATAACGCCATATTAAGTTGAAGTTTAAGTTCTTCCATTTCGTCTTGATCAATTTGGTCAAAGTCTTCATCAAGACTGGATTGTTCGACAAGCTTTCCCTGACAAAAATTCTCATAGGTCGTCGTAAACGACGCTAGGAGACTCATGTTATCTTCTATCAACTTCAAGCAGTTTGGATCTAACTTTGGAATGTTGAAGTTCTTTGGGGACTTTTGACTTCCACTCGAGGAATACATTCCTTGATTCAAACTTGCAGTTCCACTCGAAATGCTGGCATTTGCATTGTTGCTTATGAAAGTCCTGATGAGTAGCGGGATCTTCATTTTCAGAAAATAGTGCAACCCCAGCACCACTTGTGTTTCCCTTATCTGTAAGCTTTGAGGCTTTCTACAATTGAGGATCTTGTATCTTCTCAAAGTCGGACGCTTATCCTCCATGTTCCAAGCATATCCCTTGAGTTTCTGAATGGTATTATCTAAATTTCAGTTCATCAAACAAGACATTTTCCTAATTAATGCAGTGTACATATTCCACTCTCGAGAAAGACAATTCAGAAATTTCTCGACTTTCTCAAACTCAGTGTAGATATTCTCTTCACTTCGGTCAAGCTCACTAAACAAGTGATAGAATCGATTCACAGTGTCATCAAAAGACTCACCCATCAATGCCTTAAACACCACAAACTGCGTCTTCAACTTTCTAAACGTCTCTTCTTGTACATAGCATTTCCTTCATAACGCTCAATCATACTATCTCATAATTCTTTTGAAGTATTTCTTTTGCGAAAAGTATGAAGTATCGATTGAGTAAGAGCCATAGTTATCATGGACATTGCTATTTCTTCACATTCGTAGAACTTCTTTTGCTCATCTATCAGAGCTAGATAAGTATCAATCATTATGGTTCGAAACACGTTTTATCTTCCTCTCCATATTCAAGAGAAAGTCTAACTCATTTATTAGAAGAGGTGGTTTATCGCTGCTTCCAACTTCGGCATTGTGTTTGAGATTTTGAACCATGGAAGTAAGATTGTTTCCATTTTGGATGAAAATTAAAGGAGAAAGAGGTTTCACTGAATGAAAATAGTAGGTAACAGACACTAGAAGGACTGAGAAAGTTTCTAAGTCCTAAACTCGGACTAAACAAAACACGGAGTAGAAAGCGTGAACAGAGTTGAGTATAATCCTGGACCTACTACCTGACAACTAAGTTCTAAAACTTCAAAATGTATTTGGATTTAAAGTAAACTTGGAATCACTCTAAACTCGGAAATGGACTTAATAAACTCGGACTGTTTAATATCAAACACAGTAAACCCGGAAAAGAATAGTTAACTCCTATTAAACCCGGAAGACTCAAGTAAACTCGGACAAACTTAAACCTTTTGAAAATCTTTGAAACTAATGCCCGGAAGAGTAAACCTCAGACTCCTCACAAACTCGGATACAATATCAAATCCGGAGGTCACAGTTGAGAACTGTAATTCGGACCCAAAGTCTCCGAATTTTGAGAGAACCAGCTTCCGGATATTTCACCAATGTGACTACACACTGGATCATCAATAGTCCGGAAACACAACCACTTAATGCAACACAAGAAAGCAAGGTTTGATGAGAGAAATCAAGAATACACAAAGTATTCTTGATGTAGAAGATGAATGACGTCACTGACAAAGCAGCCACCAGACAAATACACACACAGTGATTAGGGCACAAATTTCCATAAAAGAAATGTTGTCTTTTCTATTCCACTTAAAGGTATATATACAAGACTATCTCCGGACTAACAAACATGTCAGGAGAATACACAAGTAGGCCAAGGCCCATAACAAACTAAACCCGGACTCCCATATACTATGGGAAGTCCGGACAAAGCATTAACAATAAACTCGGACTCCCAACAACCTGGGAAGTCCAGACAAACATTAAGTGATCAGAAACTTGGAACTTGTATGATAAACCAGTTCCGGAACAAAACTAATAAACTCGGACACTACATCATTGTTTAAATAGTTTACAAAAACAACCCTTGACTAACAAAGACTCTGCACTTATTAGACAACCTACTGCAATAACAGGTTTATAGATTCTATTTTCCCTCCCATGTTACTCGTATTGTAGAAACCAAGCGTGCCGCGTTTCTTAAGGACTTTAAGGTCAGTGGGAGCAGTGAAAATCCTTACAATGATTTACAAGAAGTACAAGACGCGGGGGGAGGGGGGGGGACACTCGTCCATTTCATTACCTCCCATTTCTACTCCTCTTGTACTCGATGCTGCACCGCATGTCACTGCACCACCTCCAACTCATTCAGAATTAAATGTTGCTCCGCATGTACCTGAGAATGAAGGACCCTCAAATGCTGAAGTTGAGAATCAACCTAGGAGGTCCTCTAGGGCGAGAAGCCTACTAATTTTGATGATTATGAAACCTACCTAGCTGAAGCCGTATCTGATGATGGAAAGTTTACCGATCCTACCTCTTACAGTGAAGCCATTAGTAACGATCAGTCTTCAGAATGGAACAAAGCTATGGTTGATGAGCTTGACTCATGAAGAAAAATGACGTTTGGGATTTAGGTGAATTACCCAATGGTGTTAAACCGTAGGATGTAAATGGGTCTTCAAAACAAAGCTAAATCCGGATGGAAGCGTTGAACGATATAAAGCAAGATTGGTTGCAAAGGGCTACACTCAGAAAGAGGGAATCGATTATCAAGAGACCTTTTACCTGTCTCTCAAAAAGATTCCTTAAGGATCGTCTTGGCCCTAGTAGCTCATTTTGACTTAGAGCTACATCAGATGGATGTCAAACTGCTTTCCTCAATGGAGACTTGTATGAAGACGTGTTCATGAAGCAACCTGAAGGGTTCAAACCTGAAGGTCAATAACATCTTGTCTACAAGCTGAAGAAATCCATATAGGTTTGAAGCAAGCATCACGTCAATGTATCTTAAGTTTGATGAAGTCAAGAAGACGCAAGGCTTTATGAAGAACCAAGTGGATCAATGCACCTGCCTCAAGATGAGTGGGAGCAATTTTACTATACTTGTCCTTTACATAGATGACATTCTATTGGCAAGTAATAGCTTAGATATGTTGCATGAATAAGCGTTTACTATCGCATAACTTTGACATGAAAGATCTCAGAGAGGCTTCTTACGTTATTGGCATCGAAATAACTGAGATAGAAGAAATGGAATTTTGGGCTTATCACAAAAAGGCTTACATTGATCGTGTCCAGTATTAAAGGAGATGTTTTCGGTTCTTTTCAATGTCTGAAAACTGAGGATGAAAAGGTGCAAATGAGAATGATACCTTATGCCTCAGTAGTTGGGAGCCTCATGTATGCTCAAGTCTGCACTCGTCCAGATATCGCTTATGTTACAGGGATGCTAGGCCGTTATCTGTCTAATCCTGGCCTTGATCACTAGAAAGCAGCGAAGAAAGTACTTCGATATCTTCAAGGGACGAAAGACTATAAACTGACTTATAGAAGAAGTGACGTTTTGGAAGTGGTTGGTTATTCTGATTCTGACTTTGCTAAATGCAAAGATGACAAGAAATCCACTTCAAGGTATATCTTTATGTTAGCGGCAGACCTATTTCATGGAGGAGTCATAAACAACAGCTAACTTCAACATCCACTATGATGGCAGAATACATTACTGTATGTAACGCTACCTGTCATGGAATGTTGCTAAAGAATCCGATTACTGGACTCAATGTTGTTAATTCCATATCTAGACCATTGAAGCTGTACTATGATAACTCAGCTGCCGTTAACTTCTCGAACAGTACAGTTCGATCGGAGCTGGATTATATCTTGATACAAAGGTTTTGTTCGTACGTGAACGTGTTGAGGAAAATAAGCTTTGTATTGAGTATATAAGTACGAAAAATATGTTTGCGGATCCGATGACTAAAGGTCTCCCACCTAAAGTATTCGAAGAACATGTTTTGAAGATGGGCTTTTGTAAAGACCTTATTTAAATGCATATTGTACTTACTTACATTTTTAATGATAAAAATTCCCTCATCTGATTTGTTTGTCTCTAACTATGTTTCGCTAGCCTAATGACGTAAAGACTATTATTATACAAATCATCGTTTAAGGGCTTACTTGTAAATTGATCCTTACTTTGCTTAGGTTTTGAATTTGGGATTGTAGTATGATTAATGGGGGTCTTGAATTGAATTACTCACTCAATGACTTTATTTTCTGCTACAATTTTGGTTTAAAACTAAAATGGGTATTAACTCCTTATCAGGCTTACCTAATACTCATAATAAATGATCACTCGGCCAAGTGGGAGAATGTTAGCGTAAATTATTTGATAAATAAATTTATAGTGCCTTATTGATCATTTATCTAATAACCAGATCAATCTACCTTAATATCTCTATAAAATTAACTGGGCTTTATTTGATAGACATAAAGGCATGTACTAGTTAATTAGGGTTTCCCCTGGGTGAAGCATATAAATACAGGTTATTGGGAACCCTAAATACACACTCTAAATTTCAGCCTCCCTCACTATAATAACCGAATTCGTATTCAACTTGTGATCTAACTGTTATCATCATTCATCTCCATCCTAAATGTTCACCCTAAACGGAACCGATCAAGATGGCTTCTTCTTCATCTTTAACTACAACTGGATTGTCAGGTATATCAAGAGCCCTAAAGTGTTTTCCATTAGATCTTAAAAGAACTGATTACTAGGAAATTGCGCCTGAACCATCATCGGGAGTATTGAAGCGCAAATTGTCTCGACTTAAAGTGCAATTGGCTCGCCTCCTGAAAAATGGGCCTAGACGCAAGAGGCGATGGCTTTTAACAACTATGCTTCTACCACACACATAAAGTGGTTTTAGCCACACATGATTTCGTTATAACGTGCTATATACCAACACATAACTTATGTGTGGATAATGATCTATATCAACACTCGCGAGTCTATACATCATGACACGTAATTTATATGTGAGAAAAAACAATTAACAACATATAATAAGCTTTTACCTAAACATAATATGTCTGAGTAAAGACCCAAATTTCTTAACACAAAACCCTCTAGCTAATTAGAATTGTTCTAAGGTGTTAATATTATAAAAATAATTAATTGCTACGTAGTAATAATTGGTAGCAAATTTTGCTACAAATTAGTTACGGAGTAGCTATGAATAGAGTTTTTGATGATTTGGCTATGAATATTAGTAGCAAACGAAATTATTAACACATATAATAAGTATTTGAATTAAAATTATAAAAAAATTTGAAAATTATTTAATAGAGTTCATAAAAATCGATAGAAAATAGATATTTAAAAATAACTAAATTAATATAATTAAAAACTTAAAAGAATCGAGAAAAATAATTAAAAGTTAAATTAATAAAATCTATTGTACAGTTGATTAGTATTTATTTTTAGAAAATTATAAAAAAATAGTTTAATAAAACACATAGCAAAGTCAGAAACTATAAATATATATCTGAAACATAGCTAGACTTTAATTTAATATTAATCATAGCAAAATTTGAAGGAAAGTCAAGAATATTAATATGAAAAATACTAAAAAAAATTTCGAGATAAATGTTTAAAAAAGAATTTAATAAGCATGATATCAACCAAAGTCAATATTGGTTTTCTGAGAGCCAAACTTGGCCACCTTTTGGCAAGCCAGATGAATATTGAATCATTTGAGTCAAACTTTATCAATATTGGTTTGGGAGCCTCGCACACATTGATTGGTTGTAGGTTTGTGTCATTTGTATTATTTGTACTTGTCTTAGCTGTTACTGCATTGTGTGCGTGGACGCAGACTTGCGCAACATCTCTGGTGACAGCTAAGTGTTGTGTTGTTGAATTTGGGTATGGTCTTCTGCATGGATGGCTTGTAAGGCCTTACTTATAGCAGATCTAACTCTAAACACCGAATACATCTCAAGACAAGTATAACATATTATAACTTGTTACGGCCTGTATTTGTCAGCCAAAGTTATTTTTGTTAAGCAAAGTCATAGATGATCAAACAAAGTAATTTTCATCAAATAAAGTTAAGTTTCCGACATAAAGTCAAGTTTCGTCAAAGAATGTCAAGTTTGGTTAATAAAAAGTTACTATTGGTAATTCAAAATCACTTTTGGTGAATTATTGTAAAGTTTTTTTTTTACTACAGATCAATTATGGACACATATTATAAAATCAATACGACATTACGTACGTACGCGAGCACGTCCGCATTATATTAATCTATGCTATTAGAGCATATTTGAGATTACGTATGTACGTGAGCCTGTATGCATCTTACATTGCCAAATGGATGCGTTGGAGGAAAAGTTTAAGGTTGTTTGTCCTTGATTTGTCGGAAATATCAAAAACGAGTATGATGTGGGCCCATGGGTGTTTGTGGGTGATCTTGCATTAGAGGAAAAATCCTTGGATGCATTAATGTAATATTATGTTTCCTAAAATCTGTAATATACTTTACCAACAAAGGGTTGGAATTGAAATATACTTATATCTCATGTATTATATTGTATATTATCAAGGGGATATTTTTTAAAATGTGAGGGTTTGTTTAAGCATGTGATATTTTTTTATTAATAGGGTTTAATCATAAAACATAATCCTTTATCCTTTTTAATTTCTTAAATACAACACAAAAAAAAATCTACTAAAATTATAGCACAAAAAAAAATCCACTAAAATTGTAGCACAAAAAATCTAGTATTAAAAAATGAAATTAACTAGTACAAAAAGTCACAAAAATCCAACACAAAAAAATATAACACACTAATTCAGTAGAAAAAAAAATATAGCACAAAAGTGTCATACAACATAGAAACAAAACACAATATTTGGCTTTTTAAATATTTCCTTCTATTCTATTTTTATAAAATTAGAACAAATTGAAACTATTTTATTTTCTTAAACCGTGTGTACACGCGAGCTCTAACTTAGTATATATATAAAAACATTTTTCATCTAGTAGATAAATATTTTAATTATTAATGTAATTTTGTTAATTATATGAAATCTAGTTTAATTATCTTTTTAATATGACCCAACCCAATTCAACCCAAATTGGACTAAAGAAATTTTATAGAGACAGGGGCGCAGCTCTTTAGGGGCGGGGCGGGCGCCCGCCTCCTCGAATTTTTCGATGCGTAGTGTTATGTATGTACGTTTCGTATAGAATTTTTTAGGTATATACGTTTCCGCCCCGCGGTTTAATATAAAAACGACCTCCAAGCTTCACCACTGTATAGAGATACCCAAATGACTCCTAAAAATATTTCGGACCCAAAAAACTTCTGGATTCACCAATGTATTATATACTTATTATATTGATATTCCAACGGAAAATGATTAAACAAGAATAACATTAGCAGTGCATAAAGTCGTATAAAATTAGAAAAAGAGTTGGAGTCTCGATCTTTCCGTTACGTTTTATAAATATAATATAATTTCAATTGTTTATTGAAAACGATTGTGGACAATTTGGTAGGATGTCATCTATCTTGGTGTAGATTATTGCACCATAAAAATATGGGAAAAATGAAAATTACATGGTAAGAAAAGTATGTCCCACATGGTATTCATATTTGACTAAGCTTTACTCCATACCCTTTACAATGTAGACATACATTACAAATACAACATATATCTCTTAAAATTAACATATATATTATATTGTAAAAAAGCAACCCATCATACATGTCTACAGCTACTATTTTTGGAAACAACAATATCCAACTTCTATACTCTCATTTTCAAATAAAGAGAAAATACTAAAAGAGGTTAATGGTGTTATGGTAAACTACATAAAAAATAGCATAAAATAGGAAATAATAGATACGAGATAACATAAAGATGAAACCTAAATATAAAATTTGTGAACAACTCACCATTAGACCAGCCTGGACTAAAATGGATTTGTTGCTCCATCAACTCACCATTAGACCAGCCTAACCGGTCAGTAGTCATAAAACATCGACTTTTACTTGTATAATTTTGTTCAAAATGAGATAGTAAGATTAGCGTTTTTAAACAGTATTTGCAACCTCTGAATGCTTAAAGTGCTGAAATTAGTAAGAGTCTGAACCATTAAGAGCTAGTATCATGCTTACCTGTTCGAGGCAAATGTCTGACCAATTTAGATTAGAGGTCTTAGCATTCAGATTGTGTATAATGCTTTAACCATTCAGAGGCAAATGTCTGAACATTCAGATATCTGCTCGCGAAACAAATAGTCTGAACTATATATAAGTGTTGAACCAGTAAGAGGTCTGAACCATTAAAAGCTAAAAGAACAATCTCTAAACCTCGAGTTATGACGCCTCTATTTTGTTGTTTTCATCCTGTCTTTGTTGTATCAAGTTTTAATCTTTGTTTGATAAAACATATTCAACAAATTATTTTGCAAAAAGTGTAAAGAAAATAATTTGTCGAAGGTTAAAGAGGCAATACGTGTTCTCTACAAACAATTTTTTTTAGAGAAATGATTTTATGGTTTTTTTAACTTTTACCCCATAATAAACAACTATCAATTAGCTATGGAAGTTTTAATTCGATAAACTGATGTCACATCTAGAGGATTTTGGGGTTAGAAATTTGGATGGCATATATATTGGGAAAATCACATAGCTAAACACTCATAACTGCCATTTTTAATCCTAAAACAAGAATCCATTCGTTAAGTTCCTTCACAATAAACAACAATTTCCTAAAGATCAGCGTGTGAGATTCTCAAATTAACCGAGATGATAGATTTTTTGTAACGACATAGATTTATTAAAAATAGAATGAAACCTATAGATGACGAGATTCTAGGGTGAGAGCGCATTTTTCACCACAAGTGGTGCAATAGAGCAACACCCCGGCTATCTCTCAGACTGACAACCAATCTTCACGCAATATTGTCAAATGTGAATGTCACTCTAGATTTGTGTAAGACTAAAAAGAAGGCAGTTTTGATGGATAAAACTCAACATTTCTCATATGTTCCCCCTTTTAAAATCACACGGATTTTAGCAATCGAATGCACCAAATGACGATCGAGATGAACGACTAAGTTCATGTTGAGTTTTTCTTTCTTGAACTCATTAGGAAAAATATATGTCATGTTGTTTGATTTTTACAATTGAACGTGTTCTTTGGTGCCAAGCTGGTCTTAGTAATGTTTCCTTAACATTTATATGACATCAGACGTGTATATGTTTATTTAAGTCATTTGAGGTATTATGTGAAACTAGGTTATCTTCACGTCGAAAACGTATTCTAGTTTGCAGTCAGTTTCTAGCCTAGAAATATAGTAAGTTACCGTTGGTGTGTGGAATTACTTCTGTGATATTTTTCTTGGTTTGTGACATTAGTTTCTAGTCATGAAATTGTTTTTGGTTAGTGATGTTAGTTTTTGGCCCAGGTATATTGGAAATTAACCTCGACGACCTCCATAGTATTGAGCAAAACTCTAATTTGTTGTCAGAAGATATATGAATGTTGATATTTTAACTTTATCTCTTTTTAAACAATTACGTAAAATATTACATTCTCAACCCATATATGAACTCTAGTGGGATATAAATTAGCACCAAAGAGTGCATCGATAATTTAAATCCCGAACCAAACAAAGATGGAAAAACCTATAATGTGGTGGTTTAGTGTGTAATGTTTAATCTGATAAAATTATATATAAGCATGAGTTTAAATTCTCGTTGACAAATCTAGAAAATAATTTCAGAGATAACGTTCATAAAAAATACGTACTTTTATACAATGAAAAAAACACAACAATAAACGAAACAAAGAAATTACGGTACTATCATACATTCAAAAGAAACTTTTTTTAGCCAATATCATCATTCTCTTGCATATTATTATTAGCAATTGGACCTGACGTTAGACCGATATTATTAATTTTTAGGGCTTTTCTTTTAAACAAATTGCTAATATGAGGTTGTTCGAGAACGACACTATGGCTGAGGTCCAACTATCTGAGGATGAGGCTCTGTCTGAGATTGGTGAGGTGACGTGAGAAATAAATCAAATATCATTGTTTTACTACTAAAGTTTTTACTATAAAATCTAGTATTAATTCTTTTATTGGGTTGATTCAGCTAGTGTGTACAAATATAATAGTATATTTGCATATAGTGAGCCAAATCCAATATAGTGGGTATGTATAAAACTATAAATATAAATGCAATTTATGTGGGTATATATAATTATATTAAATTAATAAAAATTAATTCAAGCCGAGCAGACATTTGCTCGTGCTTGGCTCGTTTGCAAACCGAACTGAGCCAATAATTGACAGGGCCACAAGCATATTTCAAGTATTTTTCGAGCGAGTGGTGAACGAGCGACGAGCAGGTAGCGTTGTGGACATGTGGTATCCGCTCAAAACAAATCCAATAGGTGAAAGAGCCAAACCCACCACACTGAAAGGGCCACAAGCAGACTTTGGATTTTTAATAGATATTTGGGTAATTAGTTTTTTTTTATTAAAGTGGGCTTTTAAGCTTTAAGGTTTAGATTAATTATTAATTTTTTTCATATCAATGAATGTTAGGCTTTTATTAAAAATTCAAAAAAATATTTGGAAGGTAGCCTAAAATAATTTTAAAGGTAACTTAGACCATGTGTAGTAGGAGAAAAGATAATGCCCCTACTATTGGGCATTTTCTGCCATGTGGCAGTCTAGTCATCAAGGGACATTATTCAGAAAGTGCCGTAATGGTGATAACGCCCAATAACGCCCCGTCAATCATTAAACAATTATTTTTTAAAATTAAATAAAATTCATTAAATTTAAAAGATTACGTTGTAAAAAACAAAAAAAACTAGAGATTATATTTTTGTCGGATTTGTTCCCGACGCATTTGAGCTAGAATTAACGCGTCCCCGGTGAGATGGTCGATGGGTTTAGCCATAAATTCGATATCTTTTTCCATTTGTCTCGATTCTTGGATCGCGACAAACTTTTTGTTTTCGGCGTTTCTTTCGTCGATACTTTGTAAACGCCGGGTCCATCTCTTGAAAGTTAATATTTTGTTGCGGTTGGGTGAAATTTGGGTTCCCGGGTCGTAACGGAACACCAAACGGGGGTCGGAAGGGATTCATTAGGATGAGTTTTTTTTATAAAAAATGGATGAAAATGTGGTAAAAGTTGAGAGAAAGGTTGAGGGATATTGTGTTTTTTTATAAAAATTAAGGGGAATAGTGGGTATTTAGATATAGGTTAAAATTAAAAAAAAATCAGAAGTTACCGTTTGGGCCAACGGTCAATTTTTTTTTGTCTTTTCCTCGTTCACAGCGTGATTTAAAATCGCGCCCAATGGCGTCGGTGTGTAGTGGGGTGGGGGCGGTTTGGGGCGCGATTGAACGAAAAAAAGCGCAAATCGCGCGCCACTACGGGTGGTCTTAAAAATCATTTCGGAGGTGACGTAACATGTAACATAAAACAATCCACTTTGACATAAAAGTTGAGGGGTGACGGATGATATCCCTTGCTACAAGCTACATCCACCTCTGAGTTGGTATTTTGTTTCTAAATTTCGTGGTTAAAAATATATTCAAGAAGGAAAAACCTGGAATAGTTATCTAAATAATATTAATTTGTAAGTTTTCTACGAATAATAGTGTTGTATCTTATGTTAGAGTGTTTTAAAAAAATAATTTTATTTATTTATTTTTAACCTAAAACTTTTCATATTTTATAATTTTTTTTGAAAGACCAACAAAATCTTTATTTAAGTAGCTTGGCTAACAACTGATTAACCAGGCAAAAAAAAACATACATCAAGGAAGGAAACTCAATTACATTACACTCCAAGACATGAAACCTCAAAAGACACCCAATTATCCCAAGACACAGAACATGCCTTTGCTCTATTTCTCAACCATAGAAAACTCACAGTTCTTATCTCCTCTCTAATATTGGCCCAGTTTGGACTTTTATTATTGAAGATAGCTTCATTTCGATGTTTCCGTATTTTACAATTTAACACACAATTTTTTTTTACTTTCAACTTTCTTCCCCTCTACTTTTCACCTTTTGCATTTGCAATTTTTGTTTTACGGTTGCAAGTTAACACGGTGTAACGTGCGCGTGTATTTCAATGTTTTTACCTTTTTTCTAAATTTTGCGAGTTAACATGACGCAACATTGTTGTTAGGTTCAACGTATTTGCATATATTGTTTTCCAATTTGATGATCGTTGCGCTGATGTGACATTGTTGCTATTTGACACGATTTTACACCTCTGTCATAACACGCAAAGAACTTAATACTAGTTTAGTAGTTTAATACACTTCAAAAGTTCTAAGTTATAAGGATTTTAGAGTAAAGCTATAAATAATTACCCTTAATTCATAATTATTTAATAATTCATTATTTTATTTCCTTTTAAAGAAATATATATTAGTGCACTTTTTCCAAAAGTAAAAGCCATTGATTAACTTATCTGCACGCATAAGCACATCGCACTAGCTTATCCACGAGTTTTTTTCTTAAAAGCGTGTTGGTGGAAAAGTTATTTACCAAAATAAGGGATTTGAATTACCAAAATGGGTGTTTTTCTATATTTCTTTATCAAAAACCGGATTTACCAAACCCGCTCCGTTTATTAACCGAACAATCAGTTAAAAATTTCGTTGCGTATTTAATGCCCAAATTAATTTTAAACGATACATAATTAATAAGTATATTGGAATATATAATTTATATTTGAAAAAGTATTAAAATTAATGAAATAAAAATAAAACAATGCTGCCGGGTTTCGAACCCGGGTCAGCCAGGAATCCTCAAGCTTTAACTTCCACACGCTCAACCACTCCGCCACTTGTGATGTTTGTGTTCATAATGAAACAATTAAATACATAACATGAATCCCGAGTTCAAACTGACGCGCCCAAATCGCAGTCGTCGGAAAACCCGACGAAGTCGCTTTTCTCTGTCGGTTTAACGCAAATATTAACTATTGCATCGGTTATAACCGATGTCCAGTCCGCGACACAAGTCATAACCGCCGGAAAAATCATTTGACTTTGAATCAAGACTGAAATCTGACCCCATGCGTCTCGAATCCTCCCTATAAATCCACCCACAACTCACTGGTAGCCCTTTCGCTCAAAATCGCACAAATTCTCGACGTATTTTCACTCGCCGGAGAATATCTGCAAGTCGCCGGAAAACCGAGACTCACATCCACACGAATCCATCCCAGGCGACATAGCCGGAATATTCAACCTTCGCCGGAAAATCTCTGAAATTTCTGATATCGCACTGTGAATCGCCGAAGTTCACTATCGGAGCCGACGGACCTCTGCCGGAGTTCTGTGAAAGACACAGATCGGTACCTCCTTTCCCCCAAACCCTCTCCATACATTTCCTTTCAATTACTATTAATGTTTGAAAATCAAATTAGACATAAATCAGTCGAACATTCGGACTTTGTTTTTCTGGATAAAGTTAACGAAGAAGACGAAGGCAGGTTATAACATAAGTTTAATTAAAATCAGTTTATGAACGGGTTAGACACACAGTCCAGCGGTGGACTGTGTGCAAACAATTTCACATACGTCGCGCGTTCGATTCTTGTCCCAGCCTTACTCTCTTGTTATAAAAATGTCTTTTTAACTGAACCGGGTTAACTCTCAAAACCATGTTAAGTATAATAAAAACCAGATTATTTACCAAGTTAGACACACAGTGCAGCGGTGGACTGTGTGCACGGTACAGGTCCCGGGTTCGAGACCTGTGGCGAGCACCGAGCGAGACATTAAAATCGTTTTTAAAATAAATGATTTTCGGATTAATTCAATTAGTATATAAATATAATTAAAAACAAGAATATTTCGGGTTAGACACATAGCTCAGTTGGTAGAGCTGCGTGCACGCATACGGGAGGTCACGAGTTCGAACCTCACTCAGCGCACATAATAACACAATCAAACCGGTCAACAGGTCAACGGTCAACAAGTCAACGGTCAAAAAGTCAACATTTTTTATTATTTTTATTTATTTATTTTATTTAAAAATCAATTAAAAATACTTAAAAATAACATTTTTAAAGTTAGAAAATAGCCTTAAACTCACAAAAATATATCCAATAATCCTACTAAAGTTGATTAATAAATTCCGCTTATTTACCAAACCATTATGTTATTATCTAGGTTAGTTTCACTCGTGGTTAAATCAAACTTTCGTGCGCATTCAACATCATCAACCGAACGCACCCAATGTGAGTGAATCTTACAACTCCCCTTTTTAATTACACGTTTTGGGGTGTGTCATGTGTCACTAAAATTAACTCGTTTATTTAAACTTGTGCCATACCATATTGTGATCTAAACTTAGAGTGTAAATATTGTTTGTAGTTATGTCTTTCATATTGTCAAGTTGTATGCAAATCATTCATTAGGCCTATCAGTTCGCAGAACAACGCGTGCCTCAAAACTCATTCATTAGGCCCATCAGTTCCTCGTGAGAGACGGGTTGAGCAACGCGTGCCTCAAAACAATTTATTATTGTATGTGTGTGCATTATCTGATATTAAGTGTTTTATGAATATGTTTACATCTATATTTCCTCATATGTGGTTGTGCACTTTATTTTATAATCAAATTCAATAAACTTGTTCAAATGCTTTTTCACTCGCCAACTTTTGTTGATCCAAAAACCATTTTTACACATGATACAGGTGAACAGGATGAAGCAAGGAAAACATAGGAAATGCCTTAGAAGAAAAAATGAAGTCTAGAATGATGTTTAGGACATGATGAAATTAAGATTGTATGTTTCCCTTTAAATTGTAATAATGAATATGAAACGTTATAATAAATGTCATGAGCTTTGATGATAACCCAATCATGCCCCGATCACCCTTTTCCGCTGCGGGTCGGGGTGTGACATTCGATCTAACTCATTATATAGATATTTTAACTAACTTATTAATTATTATATATTTTTCTTTTTCTTTGTTAAAACAAATTGAGATCGTTGAATTCATTTTATTTTTAATGGTCATGAACAACATATTTTTCATTTGGTTAATGTAAACATGAACACATGTCTTGTTTACGAAAAAGAAAGCCATTTTTGTGTTCGATTATTTGTTCGGTTAAAGATAAATAAATGAACATGAACTTGTTACTTTAGTGATGTCTACATCTCTAAAATTATAGGAGTAAACTTTATATTGGAATGATTTAGTTTATATAAATATAAAGGAAATAAAAGAAAAGGCGTTAAAAAAACGAATTATTTTGTGGTTAGTTAAAAAGTAAATAAAATATAAAGAGTAATTGTTTGGATAAAAAGAAATTATTCTGTATAACATTTGCCACAAATTCTTATCAACAGGGTACAAACATGATTTGTTATTACAGTATATAATCCCCTTCATTTGTTACTGAATTACAAGACTGCCATTAGTTAAAAACATATTAGGTTAACTAAAAATAATAATAAAATATAATATATTAGTTAATAATAAAGAAATAAGAAAAAAACACTTAGTTTAATAATTTTTTTAAATCACCAATTTTGATAAATATTTTTTCCACCTTTACCAATTTAAAAAAAATCATTGCAAAACATATATTTTAGTAATTCTTTTATAAATCACCCATTTTATTAAATAATTTTTCCACAAACACCCTTTTTGAAAAAAAAAAAAACAAAAAGGGCTTATCCACTACATCATATCACATAACAACAGTTAACAATTAACAATATTACACGTGGCGGGCTGGTGTATCCAACGACCATCAATAAACTAAATTATACGTGGCGGCCTACGAGGTTCTGTGGACTGTGTAGTTTTTTTTTTTTTTTTGAAATGTCTATGAACCATTGGTCATGATCTGGCTCCTACAGTAGTTACTGTTTCTTTGAACGGCAAGTAACCTATTTCTATTATTAATTAAGTAACAAGAATATTTTGCCGTTCAAAAAAAGTAACAAGAATATTCAAATATAACTGGCAAAACAGAGATACTTGTGTTAAAACATAATAGTAAAATTAGAAAAGGAAAACTAACACATTTTAATTCACTTCTATTAATGCCATTGGGTGATGGTCCATTAGTAAAGGCAAAAGCCTTTAAACACCTAGGTGAGGGAGAGAAAGGGAGAGATCTTGGGTTCAAGTCCCACAGACGACATGAATTAAAAAGAAATTTGTCGTTCAAAAAAATAAAATCACTTCCATTAATCATCACTATTTATACCTTTCATGACAAGAACAATTCACATAAGAAGAGACATCTTACAATCATATCATTTCTTTTATAACTGTTTACTTCTTTTCTTTTTTTGTTGAACGACAAATTTTTCATACTCTTAAAATACCACTGTCAATAATGAGACCTAATTAAGATCACTTACATTCTATCCACTATTTCTTACTATATCATTAAAATATAACAAAAATATAATGCATTTCATCCGCTATCTTTACCTCCACCTTCTAAAATTTTACAAAAACTCCGTTCAAATTTGAAAAGCTACTATTCATCCCTATATTATATTCCTCTTAGACACATATGTGTACCTAAAAAGATAAATAAATAATAAAAAAGAATACATATATATATATACATATATAGATAAATATGGTGAATGATAAGTGAGCGATCAAAAAAATAATATTTATACTATTAATTTGCAATATACTTGTGCTTTTACTGGTTGCAACTTTGGTTTTGAGAGTTGTTGTCTTTAGTGGGTATCTAAGTAGTGGTTTTAATGGGTTTTGACTTCACTCGGAAGTTCTCTCTCTCTCCCTCCCCCTCTCTCTATGATCGACAAACTAGCACCGCCTCTTTGACGACGTCCGTCTGTTATGGCCGAACTCGCTCCGATCGTTAGCCACCTCAATGTTTACAAGTAGATTCTTGCTTTTGTCGTCTTCGTTCTGTTTTTTTACATGTTTTTGCCTACTTAGAAACTACGTGTTAAGCTTCAGAGGTTCTTTTTAGAGTTTAATGTTGGGGTTTTGTGTTGTTTTTAACGATTTGTTGTTGCATGGTTTTTTCTTGGGGTTTTTCTCTTCATCGTTGAAGATAGCGATTTATGGTAAGGCTTTTGAATAATGGTATGGGCTTTGTGTCTCTGTGAATATTTTGTTGGTGAATGTGTTTTTTTATATGAATTAGGATCTTATTATTGAACATCTGATGTTGTGTTTGACCTTGATTTTGTTTTAGAGTTGTTTTTCAATGTTTGGAATCTACCTTTTTGAGTTTTCTAAGGGTCTGTGATGGTCTAACGATAATGTTCACCGGAGATCCTTTGTGGTTTTACAATTGTTGTTTGTCTTGGTGACATTTCATTGTTGGGTCGATGAAAATGACCTATGGCTCAATAGAGACCATTGGCTATGACGTTGTTCATTTTAAGGGCCTGTGAAAGTGTAACGATAATGTTCATCCGGGATTTTTATTGTTTTATAGTTGTTAATCTTTGTGATTTTGTTTGTTGGGTGGATGAAAATGACTTACAACTTATCCGAGACCATTACCTATGATGTTGTATTGGACTTGGCTTGGTAACCTAAAGTGGAGTTTCTATTGCTTAACAGGTTTGTTTTATGGGTGTTATGATGTTGATTACCGCCATTTGGGTGTGAGTGTTATTTGCATGCCCTTTGTTGGTCCTATATTGTTGTTGTTGTTGTTGGCTGATGTACAATTCGGTTCGACTAGGTGTTTAAAAAACAACCTTCTTCTGAGAGCCAAAGTTGTGATGTTGGTGAGGACTTGGCTTAGTATATGTTGCTTCCATACTACACCTCCGAGCTTTATTACATAAATGTTTTGCTGAGGGTCATGGTTGTTTGTGCATGTTTAATGCATTGTTGAACATGGTCATGTGCTTAAGTTTCCTTTCAATCGTCGTCGTTAACTATGCAGCCATGGCGTATTTATCCGCTTGAGATAATACGTATTTTGGTGGGGCATCCGAACTGGTCATGTGGTTGTGTAATGTGTGATATCCATGTCGATTCTCAACAGTTTAGCTTCTTGGAACACTTTGATATGGCTGTTTATTCATACAACCTAACCTGAAAATCTTGTGTTGTGCATGTGCCGAAGTGGTCTTGATTCTTTGTTCCAATTGTTTGATGTTTCTATATTTATTTATTTCATTTTGAATCATAGATTGCCTATTCTTAAATGTACTTCATGATTTATTGTTTTCTTATATCATGTTGTAGTTTTACTTCTCTCGCATTAGTGGAGGGAATGTGCATATTTTAAAACATGTTATTATGGTGCATCTAGAGGCTTTCCTCCCACCAACGTAAGACCTAATAATAGTTATTACAAGAATGAGAAAGATTGTCAGCTATTTATACATGTGACAAATTTTAGATTAGAACTCCACATGGCATATTGGGTTTAACTCTAGATTGTATATTTATATATTAACTGTTTATATCGATTAAATTATCATTTGCAAACATATAAATGCATTGTATCTTTATTTTAGGTATGTTATCTAAAAAATTAATATCGTTTTTAAAATTTTCAATATATAATGTTCTATAAATTCGAATAGAGCATTAAGATGTATGTCTTTGTCTGATTCTTATATAATTTTAGACTAAATTACGTTTTAAGTTCTTGTGTTTTGGTGGTTTTAATATTTGAGTTCAAAATAAAAATTTTAAATTATCTAAGTGTCACACCCCGACCCGTAGCGGAATAAGAGTCGGGCATAATTGGGTTATCACCAAAGCTCATGATATTTACTAATATGTTTCATATTTATTAAAGTCAAAATTACATCCTCAATATTCCAAACATGTTCATACAAATACAAAGAAAGATAATCAACTAAACAATCCAAAGTCTAATCCAGTTTATTCTTCTAAGCCATCCTATGTGTTTCTTGCTGCAGCTAGATCACCTGTATCATGTGTAAAAATGGGGGTTTTTGGGTCAACATAAGTTGGCGAGTGAACCTTGTTAGAAAAACATTTATTATTTATCTCTGGTTATCTTTATCAGGAAAAATTGTGCAATAATCATATGTGAGCAAACGTAATTAAATCATACAATAACAATAACATCAACAAACAATAACTTACAATAACATACAATAACAAACCAACTTGCATGAATATAACACATGAATGAAACTGTATATGTTGGCAACGTCACGTTCACGCTCATAATGTAATGGGGAACGAACGGCCTATGATGAATGTCTGTGCGATCAAGGCTCAATCAAAGGAGCCGATCGTATGTTGGCAACGCCCGGTTCACGCTCATAATGTAATGGGGAACAGCTCAACGCTCATAATGTAATGGGGAGCGGCGGCCTATGATAATGTATGTACTGAAAATGATAAATTAAATCTAAACAATAACCACACAAACAGTTGATACAAGTTGAATACACATTTGTTCATGGATATGATGTATGCACAATGATTTAAATATAATAAATGGTAAGACACATGATACACCCCAAAAACGTGATTAAAACGGGGAATTTGTATAGATTCACTCACATTGGGTGCGTTCGGTTGAAGATGATGAAATGCGCACGAGTTTGGAGGATTGATCGACGAGAACTAACTAACCTAAATAATAACGGGAAGTATGGTAAATGAATGGATTTTATTAATAATTTTAATAAGATTTTTATATATATTTTTGTGAGTTTAAGGCTATTTTCTATCTTTAAAAATATTATTTTTAAGTATTTTTAATTGATTTTTAAATTAAATAAATAAATAAAAATATAAAAAAATGTTGACTTTTGCGTTGACCATTGACCGTTGACCGGGACTGTTGACTGTTTGACCGGTTCGCTAAAGTGTAAGTGTGCGCCGGGTAAGGCTCGAACCCGAGACCTCCCGTACGCGTGCACGCAGCTCTACCAACTGAGCTACGTGTCTAACCCGAAATAATTCTGTTTTTAATTATATTTATATACTGTTTTAGTTTATTCAAAATTCTTTTATTTTCAAAAAGGGTTTTAATCGTTGAACCGGAGTGTGCAACAGGTCTCGAACCCGGGACCTGTGGGTTAGTGTTGCACACAGTTCACCGCTGGACTGTGTGTCTAACCTGGTTAATATACCAATTTTTATTATACTTAACAACTTCAGTGAGTTAATCCGGTTCAGTTAGAAAAAGAAAACATCTTTATTACAGAGCATACGTGTGTGTCAAGGATCGAACTCGCGGCGTGTGATATATGTGCGCACACAGTCCACCGCTGGACTGTGTGTCTAACCCGAGATAATATCCAATTTATATTAAACTTATAAACAAACTAACTTCATCTTCTTCGTTACAATATCACAGACTACGATTACTCTACTGTTTCTTGTTTAATTCGATTGAGAAACATTCAAATGACTAAAATGAAATGGCAGAGAAGATTTTGGAAGTAAACATACCGGAGAAACGATCTATCTCAGAATTCCGGCGAAGTCGTCGGCTCTGTTTTTATGGATTTCGTCTGAGCGAATAGATTAACAATTTTGATTAGCTAGATGCGGAATTGAAGCACTGAACAAGAATTACCAGAAGGTTTAAAAGGCTATACCGTTTCACAGCGAGAATTGGGAACTTTCAGAAGTTTTCCGGCGAGAGTTAATTATCCGATATCATCGTCTGAAACTGATTCTGATTGAAAGGTTTGAGTTAGCAAAAGCTTAACAACTGATAGACGATGAAAGAATTGAGAAACTTACTGATTTGATGGAAGACACGGTTTTCCGGCGAAAGTCCGGCGAGTTCAAAAAGCAATTCCGACGATCAGAAACGAGAGTAAACGTGAGAATAGAAGTTCTGGGAATGTAATTGAGTCGCGAAATGAAGCTTTTGTTGAAGTAATTCCAGAAGTGAATGTTTTCGGTTATAAAAACCGAACATCACTTGAATTCAAGTCCATTCATGACTGAATTGATTAGAAATGTCGGTGTATCGGTTATTAACAGAAAATCGCGATCACTCAAACGTTTTGGACGTTTGGAAGCCGATTACGGTTACAGTTGGCGTAAACCGGTAGATTCCTGAGTGAAGTTATCATTTAATTGTTTCCTAGAACTCACAGAAAACATCAAGTGGCGGAGTGGTTATATGTGTGCGTGTTAAGTCTTTAGACTCACCCGGCTGACCCGGGTTCGAATCCCGGCAGCCGGTTTTCTTTTTTATTTATTTTCTTTTCACTTTTTATTAGTTATAGTTTTTAAATTCTAATTTGTTAACTAATTATGCATCGTTTAAAATTAAAATAAACATAAATACGCAACGAAAAAAATTTATAACTTGATATTCGATTACAAACGAAGCAGGTTTGGAAAAACCCGTTTTTGACAAATGTTACACTAAGTACCTGGTTTTGCAATTTGCAACCACTTGAGTACAATTTACTAACTCCGTCCATAGAGTCTGTTAGTTGTCTATGAATAGACAAAAAATGCTCCTTTCATCTAAGAACAAATAATATATAAACCAATTATCTCTCTCACACATTACTCAAACACACACCCCCTCTCTCTACCCATGTTACAGATGACAACAACAACCACCACCGCCAACACCATACAACTTCGTTAACTACATTTGTCTGAAGAAGTTAGGTAGTGTCACACCCTCAAATTTCACCTACAAGTTTCTACCGCGAGGCGCATGACAAACCAGGATCATTGCCATTAGTTACATTGAACAACCACTATATGATCTTTAAAATACCATGTTCTTTTAGTGAGAAAATATTGTTCAGAGTTTGAAAGTAATGCGGAAACACAAATAAAAATAAGTTTATAATAATTTAATGCGCAAAACAAAGCGCCCAAAACCCATGCAAATAAGTATTAAAACGAGTTTAAATGTTTATTAAGCAATGCGACCCTATTCATGCCCTATCCTCGTACGTACCTGTAACACCCCAAAATATCTAATATTTACTTTTGTGATAAATAGCACAGGTGTAGAAACTAGGAAAACTTATCTAGTTAAATATTTGTGGCTTTGTTAATGAAATGATCAAAAAGGTGTCTTGTTAATAATAAAACAATACTATAAGACTTGAAATGGGTTAGTAGCTATAGATGAAAGTATAAAAGGGATTGAAAAATAAAACACACATACACATATGTGTGTGTGTCGACAAACCCTAAAACTTGAAATCTGAGAAATTGGGGTGGAACCAAAGGTGGTTTGCTTGTATGTTTGATGATTTAGAGCCTACTACATCACCCCTAACATAAAGTAAGTTGCAATTCATTCTTTGGTGGGGTTCTCCGGTTAGGAAAAGTTCATAAAGAGATGATCTAGTAATTTAATCATGAAAGTTACGTGTTTTGATGATAGTAGAAGTGTTCTTCACTATCATAGTTGTTAATTTCATGAAGTATTTAATATATGACATGCATAGATGATTGTTCAAGTAACTAATGATATGGGTTTTAGCCTAAGTGTGAATAACCCAATTCCATGCGCAAAAGTTTGATGTAAAAGCTTTGATAAACAAACTTTTGAATGTAAATTGATTGTTAAATATTCGGTTGAAATGGAATGGTAGGAGGTTGACAATTGAGCTAATATGATAACTTAAAAACCAGGCCCATAAGGTGTTTGATGAAATGCCTAAATGAAAACTAGTTGCCTTATGTCTTAGTATGGATTAGTAACGAAATCCTTTGAACGATTGATAGCAAATATGATGGAAAAAGTTAACATAATTGTTCTAATGATTTGTGGGGTTGTTAATTATAGGCAACTTGAGGGACAGTCTGGGTGACCAAAGCAGAAGTGATACGCGTCTCAAAGGGAAGCTTTAAGGTACGTAGCTTTATTGTTACATTGTTTATGTACTTATTTGTTAAAGTTGTCAGTGAGAGTTGTTGTAAAGAGTAATTCAAAAGATGAAGTATAAATGATGACGATGAAAAGAAAACGAGTTTTGGAACAAAACATGTTGGGACATGTAAAACCGAAGTATAAGTGACCCGTGAGGTCATAGAAACGCAGGTGATGTCCAACGCAATGAACACGGTCAAGGACCGTGGCGAAAATGATTTTAGAAAAGGTGATAGCTGTCGCTCGTGGAGGATGAAAATCACAAAGGCAAACTAAATGGGTTGCTTGTTGACTATAAGGCCATAAGTTACATAGCGGACAAGTAAAACCAAGGTATAAGCGACCCGCGGGGCCGTAGAAGCCGAGGTATTGTCAGAATTACCAATTACATACGCATTGTAGTTGGGGAACAGAAAATGTTAATAAGGAATATGGGAGTATTGAGATAGAATACTCAATACCTCCTAACGGGTCGGTTTGGGTAAACGTCGAACTGAAAGAAAGGTTTGGGAACTAACGAGTCCGGACCCAGACATGTTAGTATAGTGCACATCTCAGCATAATGCACACATCAGAGTAGTGCACATTTCAGCATAGTGCATATGTTAGTATAGTGCACATTTCAGCATAATGCACACATCAGAGTCGTGTTCATTTTAGCATAGTGCACATGTTAGTATAGTGCACATTACAGCATAATGCACACATTCGAGTAGTGCACATTTCAGCATAATGCACACATTCGAGTAGTGCACATTTCAGCATAATGCACACATCAGAGTAGTGCTCATTTCAGCATAGTGGGCATGTTAGTATAGCGCACATTTCAGCATAATGCACACATAAGAGTAGCGCACATTTCAGCATCGTGCACATGTTAATATAGTGCACATTTCAACATAACGCACACATCAAAGTAGTGCTCATTTCAGCATAGTGCACATGTTAGTATAGTGCACATTTCAGCATAATGCACACATCGGAGTTGTGTACATTTCGGCATAATGCATACATCAGAGTAGTGCTCGTTTCAACATAGTGCACATGTTAGTGTAGTGCACATTTCAGCATAATGCACACATCAGAGTAGTGCACATTTCAGCCTTCTCCGTTATTTATAATGAATTTTGTTGAAACGAGCACTACTCGGATATGTGCATTATGTTGAAATGTGCACTACCCCGATGTGTGCATTATGCTGAAATGTTCACTATGCTAACTTGTCCACTATGATGAAATGAGCACTACTTTGATGTGTGCATTATGTTGAAATGTGCACATATAACATGTCACATCTCCGTAATTTATAGTGAAAAACTGAAAATATTATAGATCCATTTCACCTTACTAAGCATCAATACGTAAAACAATAGATAAAGATCCCATCTCCCCCCTTAAGAACTATACAAATATAAAAAAATCTAGTGATATACTTGGTCCTATCCATACTCATTCAAGACAGGAGAAGAGTTCTTTGCAATTTTGAAGGGACCATTTTCTTTAACAGTGCAAGCTCATTGTTGCATCATTATCCTCTAGTCAACCAAATCACAACGAGATCTGTTTTGCGGCCCCTTACTCGGGAAAAAAATGTAAAACATCCCACAATACCCAATTGTACTTCTTTGAAACACGATGGTGAGTTGTGTGAAGGGCGAAAGGCATGAATCAATGAAATTATAAACCCTAATTTGTTATCTCGTTAAGGAAAAAAAGGAAAAAAAAATCCGAAAAATAGATAATGCAACTTAAACCGGAGGTTTAAGAAACATAGACTAAGGCAGTTTACCATTCAATGCATTTGTTTATAAGGTTCCTTTACAAAATATTAAAGGGTTCCTTCATAATTTTCTATATAACTTAACATTATAAATTACGAACCGAACGGGATCCTGAAAACCCTCTAATTGCCTATAGATCTGCCCTGAAAGACACAATAGATTGTTAAATATAACACAACGCTGAGAAATACAACACATTGTTGAGAAAAAAACACACAATAAGCTGAAAAAAAATGAGGCAAATAAAAACACACAATGACAGTTAAATGACACAATAATCTAAACAATTTTTTTAAATCTACAAGCTAAAAGTGAATACCTAAAATCTCATGTCGTAGAATTCGACGAGACGATCACAGCACCTGTCACACCCCGATTTCCACGTATAACCCGGTGGGCCCGGTGGGGAGTATCGTGACGTAATTGATATCATCATAGTCAATTATACACAGTTATAGCACAGCGGAAGGCTTGGAAGGAAATTACTATTACAACCCGAAAGTTTAAAGTACGAATAAAAATAATATACAGACGGTTGTAAAAAGGATCCACAGGCGGATCTATAAATAAATACATAAAACTGAGTTCCAAAGACTTAAGGCATCTAGGGATTTGCAAAGTCCTCTTATTATGCCAAGTAGCTCCAGCCTATTTCGTGAGGTACCTGTCATTTAGTCTTTGGAAAATACGTCAGTTTTCACTGGTAAATACAAATAACTGACTCATTTTGTTAAACATTTGAAAATGTTAATTTAGATGCACAAGGCACAAATTTTTTTTATAACTTGGGACAATTACATTTATAATCTTGTATACAGTTTTACATGTTTGTCTTACTATTAGAGTCGGTTTGAAAACCGAACATGATTAACGAACTCACCACATATAAAACCCACAAAGGAGTTATCCCCAACTTGTGGGTAGTTATATTTTAGCATTCGCATCTTTCAGGTGTAGTCCTACACCTTGTGCTTAGGTCGTGGCTATCAATAACTTAGATGAGCCGAGGATACCCAGGACATGGTTGTTAACCCTCAAAGTTTATGTTAACAAACAAAACATATTAAAACGGGTTATACGGATTTATTAATCACAATCCGACTAAATGATCCCATACCCGACCAAGCGGCAATAATTCACCGTATCCCAAGCTCGTATAAGGGAACATAAGTTAAATGTATTTACCTGAGTTTATGTGTAAGCACTACTCAGCCGTATGATACTTAAGACCGTATGAAGGTATCTTCTACCGGGCTACCTAATCTGTATAGAAGGTTTTATCAACCTATTCGGATACTAGCAGTATTTATTTAAGTCAAGGACTTCGACCGGTTAGTTTAAAAGATAGTTTACGGTACAAAGCGCTAGATTAACCGGTAACCGGAAAGGAACGTAATTTAGACCAACAAGTATGAAGACCTGTATAATATTGGTAAACTAAACACATTCCGGATTTTGAAGCAAAGATGCCAAGGTTAGACCCGTTTCGGTTCGTTCGTGAAAATTAGTCACATAAGTCGAACCGAACGCGTATGAGCATATACGGGTAACCAACAAGACCTATACAAGTTTCCTAAGTTATTATGTCAAGATATGTCATAACATTAGTGGGATGTCCACAAGTATGCCCCTAAAAGTTTTGAAACCGAATTAGGCCCTATAAGGGCATTTAGGTCACTTTGAGGTTTATAAAATGGGTTTACATGCAAACCAAAGTTTTTTGTCATAAACATACTGTAAAAATAATTAATTTATGATATTAATTCAGTAGGATATCATACATATATGTGATTTATAGTTTATGGCCAAACTATGCCCTGTAAGGGCATTTTGGTCATTTCACATATGGTTTTAGGACTCATTTGGGATTCTGAGTTCATGTCTTATCCCTACTGTAAAAATACTTAAAATCATTTATAAATTCAGTAGGTAACAAGTCTTGGTCGCTAAATACATTTTAAAGTCAAACTATGTGCTTACTTAGCGTAAAAGTCGGTAAATGACGATAATTCCAAAGTTTAAGTGATTCTGAGATTATGACCAGATTTGAGGCTTTGAAATAATTTATTTATCATTACATATCAGTAGCAAAAAGTTTTACATGTTAATTATATATAGAACTCATTTTATTTGCTAAAAGGTTGTTATCGTCATTTATAAGCTTTATGCAAGAACTCAAGGCGAAGGTCAGAAATAAATCTGACCCGTCATCCCAATAATTCCTAAATATGATATCATATCAGTAGGTAATGTGTCAAAATTATGTTTTAAACATGATGTTCGTGCTAAAGGGATTCTAGTTCTTATAAGGCACGAATTTCGCTTTTCTGTATAGCTTCAGTTTATGACCAGGTTTGGAGCATAAAAATACTCTAAATATGTTTACCAAATCAGTACCTAATTCGTTTGCATGTCCAACTACTTTAAAAGTCTTATTTTTGACAAAAGGGCATACTAGTCAATCTTTAAGCATAATAACGGAAACAAGCATATGATCTTAGATTACTAAGTGACCAAATAGTATAACCTCAGAGGGTTATTCTATAACATAATATGGTCACAAAGGAACCCTAATGCTTAATGAAAATAAGCTAATTCGGGTCAGAACTAAAAGTCAAAGCAAAGTCAAGCTTTTGCGACTTTCGGTTGCGAACCGAGCCTAAACTCAGAATTGTCGGGTCAAACATGTTCTAATAATGTTTACCAAGTTATTAAAGTGATAAAATGTGTTTTATAAAACTCTACATTATCAGATTTGATTTTTATTTAAAATCTGACTAGTTTGACTTTTATCATTAATTTCTTTGACCCGACAAATAACTAAGTAAACGTGGTAATTAGGAGGTTCCATTTTGAGGGATTAACACCCACCTAATTACGATCACATAGCCACATTCACCTCGAACAATGGCTGGACCGTTTAGGTCTAAGCCGAAGGTCAAAGCCGTTTTGCGGCAACTTTGACTTTCGGCCTTTAAACGCATAAAAACCGAACTAGAGTGGCTAAGAACACTACCACTGGTCCTAGCACGAAAATGGACTTAGAGGGGCTTCCTTTTTTATCAGGAATCCCAGAGAATGCCAAGAAAGAGAGTAAGAAGTGATTTTAGAAGGTGCAAGGATGAATGGCAACTTGAAGCACCTATTTATAATTGATGGAGCCATGCTAGGATCACTCCAGGTGTATTCAGGTGTTTTATGATGCCTCTAAGTGTCCTAGAACGAGTAAGGAGCAAGAATATAGCCCCTAGTTTCGAAATGAGGCGGTTTGGAAGCATATGTGTCGAGGTCACGCCAAAATCTGCCCAGATGCAGGCCTTACGGACCGTAAGCATGGGACCCTTACGGTCCGTAAGCTGTCCATCAGCGAACCAAAATTTAAATTTTGACACGTTTGTCCCCTCAACTTGAATATACGCATCTTGGGACTCATATATATTATTATGCCATCAAAAATGATATTTGGCATATTTGGGAGTATGAAATAATTATTCTAAATCCCCCGGTTCGTCGGAAACCACCCGGAAGCACAAGTTTTGCTTGTTGACACTTTTACCCCTTTAAAGTCAAACTTTTCACGCTTAAGGTTTAGGACACGTGTCTTCACATCAATGGTCCTGATTTTGCGAGGTGTTACATCCTCACCCCCTTTAAAAGAAATCTCGACCTCGAGATTTACTGAAACAAGTGAGGGTATTTATGTCGCATAGTGGACTCAACCTCCCACGTGCATTCAGGGCCTCTACGGGCATCCCACTTTACTTCGACAATTGGCACTTGTTTTCTTCGAAGCTTCTTTACCTGTCGATCCTCGATCGCGATCGGTTTTTCGACAAATTTCAGGCTTTCATCAATTTGCACGTCTTCATATGGCATTGCTAGCGATTCATCAGCTAGACATTTCTTTAAATTGTAGATGTGGAACACATTGTGAATTCCGCTATAAGCCACATTGCCAACCCGTTCGATTATCTCGAATGGTCCAATGTATGTTGGGCTTAGCTTACCCTTCTTACCAAAACGCATTACCCCTTTCCAGGGTGATACTTTTAGTATAACTTTGTCTCCTACCTCGAACCTTAGAGGTTTTCGCCTTTTATCTGCGTAATTCTTTTGCCTGTCTCTGGCAGCCTTTAGACGATCACGGATCTGGACAATCTTTTCTGTCGTTTCTAGGACTATCTCAGGTCCTGTTAGTTAAGCCTCCCCTATTTCTGCCCAATAGACGGGCATTCTGCATTTTCGCCCATATAAAGCTTCAAAAGGCGCAGCCTGAATGCTGGTATGGTAACTATTATTGTAGGAGAACTCAATCAAGGGGAGATGGTCATCCCAACTACCTCCTAGATCAATGACGCATGCTCGAAGCATGTCTTCTCATGTTTGAATTGTACGCTCGCTCTGCCCATCCGTCTGAGGATGGTAAGCGGTACTAAAGTTCAAACGAATGCCTAATGATTGTTGGAAACTTTTCCAAAAATGAGATGTATATCTAGTATCTCTATCGGATACTATAGATATTGGTACTCCATGGAGAGACACAATTTTATTTACATATATCTGGGCTAGCATGTCGGAGCTATGAGTCTCTTTGGTGGGTAAGAAATGAGCTGACTTAGTTAGTCTGTCAACTATGACCCAAATTGTATTATTTCCATGTTTTGTTTTAGGTAACTTGGTGATAAAATCCAAAGGTCACCATTTCCCATTTCCTGACGGCTTTTGATGTTCGGCTTTAACTTGAGAACACGTCAAACATTTAGCTACATCGGTGGCTATGGATCTCTTCAAACCCATCCACCAATAGTTAGCTTTCAAATCCTGATACATTTTGTCACTTCCAGGGTGAACCGAGTATCTGGAGTTATGGGCTTCCTGAAGGATTATATCTCTAAGTCCTCCATGAGTAGGAACCCAAATTCGACCATTTAGTCTGAGGATTCCATCCCTCCCAGGTGAGAGCTGATCAAAAGTTGCTCCTAGTTTTTCTTCGGGAAGGTTAATTTCCAATATGGCTTCTTTCTGCGCAGCTAATAGCTTCTCGTTTAAACTGTTCTTATGTTTAATACTCTTGGCATTAATCCTAATAGGTTTGACTTTTTCCTTTCGGCTGAGTGCATCGGCGACCACATTTGCTTTGCCGGGATGGTAGCGAATTTCGCAATCGTAGTCGTTTAAAGTTTCCATCCATCGTCGTTGCCTCATATTGAGTTCTTTTTGGTTAAACAAGTGTTGGAGACTTTTGTGATCTGAGTATATCACAAATTTAGTTCCATATAAATAATGTCTCCATAACTTAAGTGCGAATACAACGGCACCCAATTCTAGATCGTGGGTGGTGTAATTCTTTTCATGCACTTTTAATTGTCGTGATGTGTAGGCGATTACTTTACCCCTTTGCATAAGCACACAACCCATGCCAGTGTGCGAAGCATCACAGTAAACAACAAACTCATCTATGCCTTCCGGCAAGGTTAGAACTGGAGCATTGCTCAATTTCTGCTTGAGGATCTCAAAGGATTCCTGTTGCTTAGGACCCCAATCGAACTTTACATTCTTACGGGTCAGAGTAGTTAAAGGTGCTGCTATTCTCGAGAAGTTCTCTATGAACCTTCTGTAATATCCTGCTAATCCCAAAAAGCTGCGAATTTCAGTAGGCGTCTTAGGTGCTTCCCAATTCATGATTGCTTTTATTTTAGCGGGATCCACTTGGATACCTCGCTCGCTCACAACATGTCCAAGGAATTGGACCTCGCGAATCCAGAACTCACACTTGGAAAATTTAGCGTAAAGTTTCTCCTGTCGCAATAGTTCTAGGATGCATCGAAGATGTTTCTCGTGATCTTCCTGATTACGAGAGTAAATAAGTATGTCATCTATAAATACGATGACGAACTTATCCAAATATGGCTTTCAGACCCTATTCATGAGATCCATGAATGCTGCGGGTGCGTTAGTCAGCCCAAAGGCATCACTAAGAACTCATAATGGTCGTACCTTGTTTGAAACGCGGTCTTAGGCACGTCTTCAGCTTTAACTCTAAGTTAATGATATCCTGACCTTAGGTCAATCTTTGAAAATAAACTTGCCCCTTGAAGTTGATCAAACAGATCGTCGTTCCTGGGCAAAGGATAGCGTTCTTGATTGTTACCTTATTTAGCTCGCGGTAGTCAATGCACAGGCGAATTGAACCGTCTTTCTTTTTCACAAATTGTATAGGGGCTCCCCAAGGTGACGAGCTGGGTTGAATGAAACCTTTTTCCAAAAGTTCATCTAATTGGGTTCTTAGTTCCTTCATCTCGGTTGGTGCTAAGCGGTATGGAGCTCGTGCTGAATTCTACTTGTCTCTTAGGAGGTAATCCAGGTAGTTCATCCGGGAATACATCTGGATATTCAGAGATGACTGGAATGTCTTCTATCCTTGATTTTGGTTCGTCCAATGTCACTTGTGCCATATAGATGACACATCCGTTCTTTAAACACTTGGATGCCTTAAGTATTGACACATTTTCAGGCAGTCCATGGTGTGTATCTCCTTGAATAGTGATCGACTCTCCAGAAGGGGTTTTGATGTTGACAAGTTTCTTATCACAAGTAATTTGGGCCCGGTTACGTGATAACCAATCCATATCCAAAATTACATCAAACCCCGCCAATTTCATTGGCAGAAGTGATAACGGAAAAGAGTGATTCCTAAAGGTAATATAACATCCATCGAGAAGCGTCGAGGCAGTTTCTAAGGTACCATCAGCGAGTTCTACCTCATACTTAATGTCTAGAGTTTTAACAGGCAGATTCAATAACTCGCTAAACTTAAGATCTACAAAAGATTTATCTGCACCTGAATCAAACAAAACTCTAGCATAGATATCATTTATGAGGAAGATACCTGTTATAACCTTATCATCTTTTACTGCCTCCCTGGCATTCATCTGAAATACCCTTGCATTTGTTTTCCTAGCCTCATCAGGCTTCTTAGCATTCTTTGGGCAGTTAGTCTTGATATGCCCTTTCTCATTGCAACCATAACAAGTTGCATCCTTCAAATCCCTACACTCTAATGCCATATGCCCCTTTTTCTTACAAATCCCACAAGGCTTGGCTTGTGGATCTAAGGTGCACTTCCCAAAGTGCCTCATGTTACAGTTCTTACACAAGGGCTTGTCATTTGACTGATTCAGGTTTTTTTAAACCCAAAATTCCCCTTTTTCTTCTTATTGGAGTGATGAGTCTGATCCTCTTCTCTCCTTCTCTTTCCCTCATCCTAGGTCTTTCTGAACTTACTTCTGATCACATCCAGTGTGAGGGATAAAGACAAGTCTACAGCTGACCTGTAGGTGGTAGGCTTTGAGGCCATGACGTTTCCTTTGATTTCAGGGGCTAGACCACCTATGAAGCGCGCGATGCGCTTTGGTTCAGGAGAGACCAAGTATGGAACAAGTCTGGACATGGCATTGAAATTAGTAACATATGTCCTGCAGTCTAAATCCTTCATGACCAGGGTCAAGAAATCAGTTTCCACTTTCTCCACTTCATGTTGTGGGCAATACGTTTCCTTAACCAACTCCACAAACTTGACCCATGAGAGGTTGTACAGAGGAATTTTCCAGTGGATTGAATCAGAGCTTTCCACCAGGTTAGGGCGTCACCCTTGAACGACTGAGAAACAAATTTAACTATGTCCTCTTTAGCACAGCCACTTATATCTACCACAGTTTCCATTTCATCGAGCCATTTCATGCAGTCGATGGCTCCTTTTCCCCATTGAAGTCCCTTGGCTTGCAGGAGACGAAATACTTATAAGTACAACCTTTGTTGTAACGTGGTGTCTGGTCATCCACAGTCTGTTTGTGTGACTCACTTTTCCGATTAGATGAATACTCAGATTCATCTTTCTTTGATGGTTGTGGTTTAGAATGGGTTTTAGAGTGTGTTTTGGAGCGAGTACTACTCGACTCCCTTAGTACTCTATCCACAGCTTTTGAAACTGCTGCGTTAACTAAAGCTTGCAGTTCAGCTCCAGTGATATTTATTCTCGTATTATCATTCCCTTCAATCGGTGGACTATGTGCCTCGTCTGAACCAGCCACGGTGAGGTTTTGAATGCTATATACCAAATAACAATAATTAGTGGTTATATCACGTTTGGTGATTTTACTAGCCATGGTATGAATAAACCACATAGGCTAAAAAGGATGCAGCATTTATGAGGAACAATAATTTTAGGAGTTACTATAATTAGCCTAGGCTACTATTGAACCATCAATGGCTTTTAAAACAGGATATAATCCTTTACTTATATTGAACAGGGAACATATGTCAACCTGTCAAAGTATTTTACATAGCATAAAGGCTTGTCTTGGAAAGTATACGATTGGCACAAAGGCTTGTCTTGGAAAGTATACGATTGGCACAAAGGCCTTGTCACTTGGACAATTTTGAAATACAACATACGATCTTATTGGATCGTAGATTTTTAAGGATTGAACATAGTTCCTTGCCTTTTGACAGAGAGTTATAAACTTCAACTGTCATGGCTATTAAAATGTAATATAATTAATCCCGTATGAAGAACGAGTATTTATCACCTATGAATGTTTTATTAATAATATTCTATTGGATGATATCAGCCATGATTCACAAAGTCCACGCAGGGACTAGTAAAAGAAATGTCCACGCAGGGACTTAATACTAAATAACAAGTACAAGATAAAAGCAAAGAAAATCTTCAATCGCCACTCCTTTTTCCCCTGATGAATTTTACAAGATTCTAAAGAAACTTACTATTCTTTTTCTCACCTCTTTCCACTCTACGTTCTACTTCTTGCACCCTTTGCAGAATTTCTAATTGTTGTGGCTGGGGTGGTTGTTGTTGGGGTGAAGGGTGAGGTATAGGGTGTTGATACGTATAGACGGGATACCCAGTTGGGTATACTGGAGGATAAGACGAATGATAGAGAGCATTATGGTTGGCTGCTTTGATGTATGGGTCGATAGCAGGGGGTTGGTAGTTAAACTCTGCAGGAGCTTGAGGCTCGAAAGGATTATACTCCGTTGTAGGTGGATAGTTAGGAATTGGGTTATCATAACCCATCGGAGGTGGCTGAGGTGCAAAGGTGGCCGGTATGATATCAATTTCCGGCGCAGGATTTGAAGGTCCACCCATTTGTGGATCTTCAAGAATGGGAGGATAGTTACTAGAACCTTGAGTGGTTGTAAAACGTGTTCCCCCTCGCACAGACATGCGTGCATTTCTTCTCCTTCTTGGTGGTTCTGATGGTAACGGGGGTTGCTCCTGATCGGGGAGTGGTGGTGGTGATGGTGTCATTGCTTGAAAATGTGGTTCCTCGTACGGAGGTTGTGGTGGGGTGTTATGGGAGGAAGGAGTGTTCACGAATTTCCATTGTCCCCACCATTCAGCAAATTCATCGTGTCCATGATAGGGTGATCCGGTGAAGGAAGAACCACTAGATATGTCAATGGAATGCGAGGGCGTTCCCGAAGGCGGCTCGATTGGATCTGGGTCATCATCCATATCCATATCCTCGGGGAAGTGATCCTCCGGACCCAACAGGTTATGACCTGCTGGAGAGTTAATGTAATCGTTAGGGTTAAACTGTCTCGGAGAATAAGGTGAAAAATAGTGCGAATGATGGGAAGAATGATGGGATTGAGACGGTTGCAGCGAATGCTGCAAATGGTGAGAGTGTTGTGGCTCTTGCGGTTGTTGTGGCCCAAACGAATGATGGTAAGATGGCGAAGAGCTTAGTGAAACGGTTCGCCTTGCGGGTTCCAATGAACGTCTCCAGTCGTCATTGGAATCGGAGCTAAATGATTCTGAAAGCGTACGGCGGTGAGAAGGCCCCGCATGGCTAGACGATCCTCCCCTCATTGGGCCTTTCCCTCTTCCTCTGACACGTGGCGGCATTTTATATGGAAGCTTGTCAAAATACAAATAACAATATCTATATAAACCAAATAAAGATTTAGAGTAATCCTAGGTCGTTGTCTAGACTCGAAAGTCTAAAGAATGTGCTACTGTGTCATTGAGATTAAACACAAAAGGCTAGTGTTTAATTCACTCAACGTTGGCTCTGATACCAACCTGTCACACCCCGATTTCCACGTATAACCCGGTGGGCCCGGTGGGGAACATCGTGACGTAGTTGATATCATCATAGTCAATTATACACAGTTATAGCACAGCGGAAGGCTTAGAAGGAAATTACCATTACAACCCGAAAGTTTAAAGTACGAATAAAAATAATATACAGACGGTTGTAAAACGGATCCACAGGCGGATCTATAAATAAATACATAAAACTGAGTTCCAAAGACTTAAGGCATCTAGGGATTTGCAAAGTCCTCTTATTATGCCAAGTAGCTCCAGCCTACTTCGTGAGGTACCCGTCACTTAGTCTTTGGAAAATACGTCAGTTTTCACTGGTAAATACAAATAACTGACTCATTTTGTTAAACATTTGAAAATGTTAATTTAGATGCACAAGGCACAAAATTTTTTTATAACTTGGGACAATTACATTTATAATCATGTATACAGTTTTACATGTTTGTCATCCTATTAGGGTCGGTTTGAAAACCGAACATGATTAACTAACTAACCACATATAAAACCCACAAAGGAGTTATCCCCAACTTGTGGGTAGTTATATTTTAGCATTCGCATCTGTCAGGTGTATGCCTACACCCCATGCTTAGGTCGTGGCCATCAATAACTTAGATGAGCCGAGGATATCCAGGACATGGTTGTTAACCCCCATAGTTTATGTTATCAAACAAAACAGATCAAAACGGGTTATGCGGATTTATTAATCACAATCCGACTAAATGATCCCATACCCGACCAAGTGGCAATAATTCACCGTATCCCAAGCCCGTATAAGGGAACATAAGTTAAATGTATTTACCTGAGTTTATGTGTAAGCACTACTCAGCCGTATGATACTTAAGACCGTATGAAGGTATCTTCTACCGGGCTACCTAATCTGTATAGAAGGTTTTATCAACCTATTAGGATACTAACGGTCTTTATTTAAGTCAAGGACTTCGACTGGTTAGTTTAAAAGATGGTTTACGGTACAAAGCGCTAGATTAAGCGGTGACCGGAAAGGAACGTAATTTAGACCCAACAAGTATGAAGACTTGTATAATATGGGTAAACTAAACACATTCCGGATTTTGAAGCAAAGATGCCAAGGTTAGACCCGTTTCGGTTCGTTTGTGAAAATTAGTCACATAAGCCGAACCGAACGCGTATGAGCATATACAGGTAACCGAAAAGACCTATACAAGTTTCCTAAGTTATTATGCTCAAGATATGTCATAACATTAGTGGGATGTCCACAAGTATGCCCCTAAAAGTTTTGAAACGAATTAGGCCCTATAAGGGCATTTAGGTCACTTTGAGGTTTATAAAATGGGTTTACATGCAAACCAAAGTTTTTTGTCATAAACATACTGTAAAAATAATTAATTTATGATATTAATTCAGTAGGATATCATACATATATGTGATTTATAGTTTATGGCCAAACTATGCCCCGTAAGGGCATTTTGGTCATTTCACATATGGTTTTAGGGACTCGTTTGGGATTCTGAGTTCATGTCTTATCCCTACTGTAAAAATACTTAAAATCATTTATAAATTCAGTAGGTAACAAGTCTTGGTCGCTAAATACATTTTAAAGTCAAACTATGTGCTTACTTAGCGTAAAAGTCGGTAAATGACGATAATTCCGAAGTTTAAGTGATTCTGAGATTATGACCAGATTTGAGGCTTTGAAATAATTTATTTATCATTACATATCAGTAGCAAAAAGTTTTACATGTTAATTATATATAGAACTCATTTTATTTGCTAAAAGGTTGTTATCGTCATTTATAAGCTTTATGCAAGAACTCAAGGCGAAGGTCAGAAATAAATCTGACCCGTCATCCCAATAATTCCTAAATATGATATCATATCAGTAGGTAATGTGTCAAAATTATGTTTTAAACATGATGTTCGTGCTAAAGGGCATTCTAGTTCTTATAAGGCACGAATTTCGCTTTTCTGTATAGCTTCAGTTTATGACCAGGTTTGGAGCATAAAAATACTCTAAATATGTTTATCAAATCAGTACCTAATTCGTTTGCATGTCCAACTACTTTAAAAGTCTTATTTTTGACAAAAGGGCATACTAGTCAATCTTTAAGCATAATAACGGAAACAAGCATATGATCTTAGATTACTAAGTGACCAAGTAGTATAACCTCAGAGGATTATTCTATAACATAATATGGTCACAAAGGAACCCTAATGCTTAATGAAAATAAGCTAATTCGGGTCAGAACTAAAAGTCAAAGCAAAAGTCAAGCTTTTGCGACTTTCGATTGCGAACCGAGCCTAAACTCAGAATTGTCGGGTCAAACATGTTCTAATAATGTTTACCAAGTTATTAAAGTGATAAAATGTGTTTTATAATCTCTACATTATCATATTTGATTTTTATTTAAAATCTGACTAGTTTGACTTTTATCATTAATTTCTTTGACCCGACAAATAACTAAGTAAACGTGGTAATTAGGAGGTTCCATTTTGAGGGATTAACACCCACCTAATTACGATCACATAGCCACATTCGCCTCGAACAATGGCTAGACCGTTTAGGTCTAAGCCGTTTTGCGGCAACTTTGACTTTCGGCCTTTAAACGCATAAAAACCGAACTAGAGTGGCTAAGAACACTTACCAGTGGTCCTAGCACGAAAATGGACTTAGAGGGGCTTCCTTTTTTATCAGGAATCCCAGAGAATGCCAAGCAAGAGAGTAAGAAGTGATTTTAAAAGGTGCAAGGATGAATGGCAACTTGAAGCACCTATTTATAATGCATGGAGCCATGCTAGGATCACTCTAGGTGTATTCAGGTGTTTTATGATGCCTCCAAGTGTCCTAGAACGAGTAAGGAGCAAGAATATAGCCCCTAGTTTCGAATGAGGCGGTTTGGAAGCATATGTATGGAGGTCACGCCAAAATCTGCCCAGAAGCAGGCCTTACGGACCGTAAGCATGGGACCCACACGGTCCGTAAGCTGTCCATCAGCGAACCAAAATTTAAATTTTGACACGTTTGGCCCCTCAACTTGAATATACGCATCTTGGGACTCGTATATATTATTATGCCATCAAAAATGATATTTGGCATATTTGGGAGTATGAAATAATTATTCCAAATCTCCCGATTCGTCGGAAACCACCCGGAAGCACAAGTTTTGCTTGTTGACACTTTTACCCCTTTAAAGTCAAACTTTTCACGCTTAAGGTTTAGGACACGTGTCTTCACATCGATGGTCCTAATTTTGCAAGGTGTTACAGCACCACTTAAATGAGTTTATTCGGAATCTATTTAATATTCTTTCTACAACTTACTATTTTTTGAGGACTATGTATTTAACTTTAACCTGTATAATGATGAAACAAGACAATTTTGTAGGTTAGAAATATTTAAAGATTGGTGATATATTTTAATATCATTAGTCGTTTATTTGTATTTTGAACCAAATGTTTAATAAACAAAACTAGGTTTTTAAACTATTAACTATATAGTATATAGTTTAAAAGAATAAATGGTTCTAGTTTATTAAAAATATATATATAGATATATTGTTTCAACTTTAACTGGTCTTTACTCTTAACCTTCAATTACAAGTTTCTAAAATATGTCACAGTATTTTTATTGCATGAATATTAACAATGCATTTTACTCATTAAAATATGTATATTAGTTATACAATTCAAACTTATTATTATATACCCACCGACCGCACCACCCGCCCACCGCATGCACCCATCTCAACCGACAACCACCGCATGCACGGTGCACCCATCACAGCTGACAACCACCGCATGATTGTTCTGATATAATTGACACTAATTTAATATATTTTTAATTAAGGGTTAGAAAGTAACCAAGAGAGGTTAATGATCATGAACCAGCACACATCAGACCGCAAGACGACACGTACACCAGGCCAGAACGAGTAAGTGAGTAACCCATGTCACATAATTAACTCCGGCCAGTTTTGGGCTCAGTTTTCACTAATAATAACTTTTCTTTAACTGCGATATAGATAGAGAGAGTTAGAACCGAAAAGAGTAGTGCAAAAATGGTTATATATTGTATGTATAAAAATTAAAATGGTCATATAATCGAAGGTTAGTTCTTATTTGAGTACGTTTTAATCCTAATGTTTTTATGTTAAATTTTGGGTTAACATATTATAATTCGGTAACATTTTAATAAGAGATCAAGTTATACATGACATGACTTGGTTACAATTAGAGCAGGACTTAACTTGCTAATTAGATAATAATAGAATAAACTCACATATTTATCTAACCTATGTATTATAAACTAAATACTACTCATTTAGTTTGTCTCTAATTAACTTAACTAAATAACCATACTAATCCATAACTCAAATTAATTGGCCCAACCCGCTTCATACGCTCGAGTACGAGAATTACGTCCAACATACTAAGGAGCCAAGATGCTCGTGAGTTATTAAGATCAGTTTACTAACAACTGGAATCGAGCCAAGCTTAAACTGAAGCTCAAGCCTCAACATTATCTAGTTTAATAAATAAGCATGACCTCAAGCTCATGTTCACTTGTCAAGCTCAAGCTAGCTTGGAGGCCTAAATGAACATATTATTTTTATACATAACTAATTGTGATGAGACAAATGAGCAAACAAAATTTAAAATAGAAATCAAGTTAAATTCAACATGTTACCCGTCTCACTATCAAATACAAATTAAAAGAAAAGTGCCAAAAAAGATCAACCCGCTTAGGGGTCATCATATTTTGTTCCTTCTATGCTTATATGCACTACAAGAAAATGGAAATAAGCGAACTTCCCGTTACCGTGGAGAAAATGGATGAATGCATATATGCATTGGGGTTGGACGTCGGTCTTGGTGAATGGGTCATCAACATCTGAATTTCAAATGTATAGAGGTCTTCGACAAGGAGATCTTTTATCCCCTTTTTTGTTCGTACTCTTGGAAGCATTGTACGTGGTCATGTAGACGACGTGGTATTTTTAGGTGAATAGGATGATGAGAACATTAGAAACCTAAACCAGATATTGAGATATTTGTTTCTTATGTTCCGGACTTAAGGTAAATCTTTTCTAAGGGTAGTCTCTATGGGGTTGGGATTGGCGATAAAAGAATCAATGAGATCACCGAGATGCTTGGTTGCAAAGTTGGTGACTTTCCGTTCATTTTTTTGGAGTGCCAATAGGGGCAAACATGAAATGAGTTAAAACATTGGAAACCAATTATCGACAAGTTTAGTTCAAGGTTATCAGGTTGGAAAGCAAAAAGTCTATCTTTTGCGGGGGGGTAGTCTTGGCCAAGGAGGTTCTAGGTGCGTTACCAAATTACTACCTCCCGCTCTTCAAAATGCCAAAATAAAAGGTGTTGTCTAACCTAGAATCTATAAGAAGTGGAAGACATAAGATAACATGGATAGCTTAGAACAAACTGGTAAGGCCAGAAAAATAAGGCGGGTTAAGGATAGGAGATATCCTAAATGCAAATCTTGCCCTACTTGCAAAATGGTGGTGGAATTACAACCTGAAGTATGGTGCTTTGTGGGTAAAGGCGGTGACAAGCATTCACGTTTGTTAGAGATTAATTCAAAGTTTCCCCTAAAAAAAAAACAAGTGTAGCGGGTTATGGAAAGACATCATGGTTGTGGAAAAGTAATTCACATAATTGGGTTTGTCCATTAAAAATAACATTATAGGTAGGATCGGAGAAGGTAACATTTCGGCCAATGTATGGCTGGGAGGAGACCCAATCAGAGACAGAGTTCTAGCCTTGTATCACCTTGCAAGACACAAAAGATCAACGGTGAACCGGTGTATGAGTAGAGAAAATGGATCGGTTCAACGGTGTTGGGAGTAGAACAAAAATTCGTCTACTTTCGAGAAAATCAAAACGGAAGCTATTGCAAGAACTTGAGTATAAACTTATTTCAGGTCCGAATTTATGGGCATGGGGCTTAGACGAGGAGGGGTACGGTAACGCTACCCGAGTTCGTGTTTATTATTGTCGATGATCTACAATACATGTTCATATCCTTTTAGACATATCTTTTTTGGTTGCTATACCTATTGTACCGATACCGTAATGCACTAACGCGCGCGGGAAATCCAAATAGTTATATATAAATATCTCTTAATATCTCTTTTGTTAGAATACAATGGGTGTATCCAAACATTTTTTTTTGAACGGCTAACTGTTTTCCACGTGTAAACCCACCCTTTCGGAGCTATGTCCAAAGGCCGACTACTCGACCACCGCTAGAAAGCGTAGCACACCCCTAATGCGCAGAAACCCCGTGGAATAGGTAAAACTGCGCCCCCCCCCCCCCCCCCACCTCCCGGACTCGAACCTGGGTAAAACCCCAGGCCAATCCTTCACCGAGATGGGAACAACCACTATGCTATAGTGGAGGACCCGGGTGTATGCAAACCTAATTGGTCGGTTTGTGGGGCATATGGGGCGTGTAAAAAGAAATAATTAGAAATAGCAGGTCGACCAATTATAGGGCGTGAGAAGTTTCTGGTGAGAGTGGAACTGATTCACAAAAAAAAGTGTTCAAAGTTTCACCATCTTAATACTTTTCAACTAAATGAGTTTCACAAACATACTTGTAAAAACTTCACGAGCGTTTTTTATTTTTAATTTCAAAAGAAGTATACTTGTGATGGTCATAAATTAGCTAATCTACTCAAGTTAGCTTCACAACTACACAAATATACATTAGAGTTCTGATGCATGTATTTTTCTTGCATAGATGATACAATTTATTCAAGTGTAAAAGAATGTAACAAATTGAGGAATTATAAAAACTGAAAAGAAAATTGTGTGATAATCACCAAGATAACAAGGAGGTTGGAAAGTATATTAAGGCTCCCACTAGTTCCACACCTCTAAAATCTTATTTTTACACCTCTACATGTATAAGGCCCGTATAAAGTTATACGGGTCGTATAACTGATTGTTACACATAAAGATATCAGAGAATGTTTTTTTGTCCATGTATACGGGCCGTATAACATTATACGAGCCATATAATGTTATATGACCCGAACCTCATATAATGTTATACGGCTTAATATTGTCTCTATGTGTACGAGCCATATAACATTATACGGTCCAATTTTGTCATGTCAAATTATTCTATACGGCCGGTATATAGGGTGTGAAATTAAGATTTTGGGGAATATTAAAGGAAAATATAAAATTTATTATGTAGTTTGAAACTGAATCCCCTCAAATAGGAAAGCTTCTTAAACATTCTTTTTTGGTCGGCTATATGTATGGGTGTGGGGATTCTTTAGCGATCCCATGCCATCCCATTCTTAAACCTCACTCATCCCCCCCCCCCCCCCCCCCCATAAATATCTGAAAGAAAAAGAAAGCAAGAAAGTGGTAGACCTAAGACAAAATATTAAAAAAACTAGTTGTGTATATATATACATCAACATCAGTGGCTGGTGGTGGGTGGCTCAGTATCTCACCGCCGCATCATCATCTTCACTGCAAACTTTTCCGACAATCCAGCTTGTTCTTCCTCCACAAGCAATCAAATCAACCAACCCAACTTTTATAAACAAAGTGACAGATTGTGTTCATAATTCTAATTTCATTAGGGTTTTGGCTTCAACTCCCCAGGAAATCAAGACTCTTTCTTGGGCCATATTCCATAAGCATCATTAAAGGTTTTTTTTATATTCTTGTATCTTGTTTGTTCATCTTCAATCTTTTATTTCATGTGGTTGATCAAGTCATTTTAACAAGTTTTTCTTTCTGGGAATGCTGATTTTGGGTGCATAGATTACTCCAATCTAACAAGAAACTATTTTTAAGATATTAGTTTCATGATATGAGATTGATCTTCTTGCTGGATTTTTAACTAAACAAGTTTATATCTATTAAAATAATAATAATTATTATTATATAATGTTGCATTAATTAATTATATTGTTTATTGTTATTAATCTATCTCTAGTTTGAATATATTAACATTTTATTATTATGGTTTCCTGTCATATATAATACACAAAAATGTTTTTTATGCTTAATTCTTTTTTATCGTTTTTCACTTTTAAAACTTCCTTGGCGTTTAATTAGTAAGTCTTTTTTAGTTGAATTTCAATACTATATATGTATAAAACAGAAGCATATTTTCATGTTCACAAAGTAAAGTTCTTGTGTATTCTGATAATGCATTATTATCAGGTTTTCACTTTTGTAGAGTGGTAGAATACTTGAGTGGCTTTCAAAGGAAAAGAACACTTGATTTAGAGTAAACTCCCGTTTTGCTACCTATGGTTTGGTCGTTTTAATGGTTTTGCCCCAATTCTTTAAAAATATTCATTTTACTCCCTGACCTATGAAACTTATCTCTATTTCACTCCCCACCCATAACACCATCCATTTTAACCTGGTCACATGCCCCTCACATGAAGGGCATTTTAATCTTTTACCATCCTCCCTTATGTTATTATTAATTATATATTTATATTTAGATAAATATAACAAAAGAAATCATTCCCAATTCAATATATGTTCGACAACTTGCAAGTCAACAGATGACATTAATAATACACAATTCAAGATCATTATCAACACACATAAATCACCACACATCCCTGCATCTCGTAACAACCACCACCCACACCATCAGACACCATCCAACCCACCTAACATCCACTAGCCCCTTCCACCATCCACCCGACAACTACCACCACCACCATTTCCACCGACCACCACTACCATCACGTTGTACCAGCCCCACCTAAGAACCACCTTGCAATAGCCCCACCCGACCACCACCTCCACCTGACCGCCACCATCTTGCACCACCCTCACACGCTCCGGCGGCCTCATAAACTGCTCGAAAATCCTTTAAAAGCATATCTAAAACCAGATTTCAACGGACTCCGCCGTCACCATCACCAACAGACTCCACCGTCCTCTCTCTCTCTATATTTCTCTCTCATTCAGTCCTTTCTCTCTTTCTATATACATATTTGTTGGTATTTTCTGGATTAAACAAAGAATGAGAGAGAAATAGAGGTTTGAAATTCAGAGGTTTTGAAATTTGGGGATTTTGAAATTTGGGGGTTTTGATGATCCAAGTTAGGATTTGATTCTAGGGTTTGTTTTAAAAAGGTGAAACCTTTTCATCAAAAAAGGTGGTTGATTTGGAGAAAGAGGGGAGAGAGAGCAGGTGTAGTGAGTGGGGTGGTGATGGCGGCAAATGTAGATAAGGTGGGTGATGATGATTCTGGTGTTTTGTGGGCTAGGCAAGTGATTCTTGGCGGTGGTATTGATTGCCGGCGGCAGGAGAAAGTTGACGGTGGTGGTGATTGCTGACGAGACACTTGCAGAGTTGCAGGAAAAGAAGATGGTGAATACAGATGGTGACTTGATCACTAGAAGCAAAATACTTATCTTTTTTTTTTCTTATCAATAAAAAATATGTTAATATTATCTGGGATAGGAAAAGACTAAAATGCCCCTCATGTGAGGGGCATGTGACCAAAATTTAACAGTTGAAATGGATGGCGTTAGGGACGGGGAGTGAAATAGAGATAAGCTTCATAGATCAGGGAGTAAAATGCTATTTTTAAAGGATTGAGGCAAAATCGTTAAAACAACCAAACAACAGGGAGGAAAACGAAAGTTTATTCTTGATTTATCTTGGTTATAAAGTAATAGTAGGGCTATTTTTCATGTGACATGCATGGCAAAATTGTTGATGCTTCATTTGTCCACATGAGGTTTATTTCTTTTGGCATTCCAAGTTTTTTGCTATTTGTTTCAAAGATAAATAACTAATTTACCGGTACAATGAGAAGCTGAGTTTCTACTTTCTAGCATAGTTTGAAAGAGTGTTTTAGAACTTCAAAGTTAATCAGTTATATACAATACAATTAAGATAACTTTAAAAACTTCATAAAATGATGATTCTGTCTTCTCCTTGATTAAAACATTATTTGCATTTATAAGCATATGTATTGTTGAAGGAGGATCAAGAAATGTCCCTTTTGTTTTCAACAAGAATGGGGGAAATATTAGCGTTCGTTTCACGGAATGCAATAGAATCTTGATGGAATTGGAATGTTGATTTCATTTCTTATTTTTTTTGGTTTCAACAAAAAACTGATTTGAAATTGAACAAAAACATAAGGAAGAGAATCTACATCGCTTTCCATCCGGATTCCATTCCATTATGTAAAATAAACACACCTAAATTCCAAAAGAAATTTTAATTCCCGCGCAATTTTAATTCCAATTCTATTATAATCCATGAAACGAATGCTACCAGTAGGCGGATAGGATGTTGAAGTTTATTATTTTCATGTCTACCCACTTTATATATCTTTCTCTACATCTTCTGTTAGTTAATGTGTGAATTCTCGTTCTCGATTTTAACTTACTTCCGTAATTAATCTCTAACATGGTTAAGCATGAAACAAGTGTAGATTGCTAGTTTTCATAGTTCATCTTGCATCTGTGTCATTGAAAAACTATTTTAGAATTTCAAACTGTTACAAACACACAATCGACTTGTTTATTTTTACGCAAGATGATATCGATTTTACTAATATAGATATTCCATGCAAGATAGGATACAAGATCAATATGAATAGGATATATTTCAATCAATGAAAATTGATGGTGTATTTTCTCAATTTCAGGATTTCTACCATCATAATTAAGTTGAAGAATATGAATAACTTTTCACATGTTCCTCCCGGTTTTAGATTCCACCCAACGGATGAAGAACTTGTAGATTACTACCTCAGGAAAAAGATTGCATCGAAAAGAATCGATCTTGATGTTATCAAAGACATTGATCTCTATAGGATTGAGCCATGGGACCTTCAAGGTGCTTCAATTCATCATGTACTAAATTGGAGGTTCCTAAAAATTTGCACTCCAAAACAATTAGTTGATACATTTCTAAGTTGTTTGCTACAACTTAAACATGTGTAACTTATACATGCCATGGATTCAACATTTTCTGAGCCCAAATTGAACACATTATATATGTTCTAATCATTTTATATTATTTGAACAGATTTATGCAAGCTAGGAACTGAGGAGCAAAATGATTGGTATTTCTTTAGCTACAAAGATAAGAAGTACCCAACAGGAAATCGCACGAATAGAGCCACAAAAGCTGGCTTTTGGAAAGCCACTGGAAGAGATAAGGGCATATATTCCAAGAACAATTTAGTTGGCATGAGAAAGACCTTGGTGTTCTACAAAGGTCGAGCACCAAATGGGCAGAAATCAGATTGGATCATGCATGAGTATAGACTAGAAACAAATGAAAACAACACTTCTCAGGCAAGCTTTCACATATCTTTTTCTAATGTTGCTGTCCTTTGTAGATTAATTAGATAAGATATTGTCTTAACATCCATCCGGATGAAATTAAGCAACTTTTAAACAAACAAACAAACCTACCTAGTAAGATCCACTCATAGTAGGGACTTGGGAGTGTGAGATAAGGCAAACCTAAGCAACTTTTATAAACTCAATAACCAAAGTTGACATGTGTAATATGATTCCTGATTCTATCTAGTTTTATGCAAGCTTCTATTGAACTTTTGAGATGTGTATCATTTTCTGTCTTGAAAGAAAACATGTTCACAAGTGAAAATGCTTTAATTTGGTTATTTTCTTTGTGGTACTCGCCTTCAGAAGCTACGACAATGTTAAGTTTTACGGTGATGAAGTGAATTAATAATGGCCTTGTTTGCAACAGGAAGAAGGATGGGTTGTATGCAGGGCATTCAAGAAGGGAATAACGACTGTGCGTAGGATGGATGAACACCATTCGTTGTGCCGGTTTGATGATCAAGTTTCATTCATGCCAAATTTTGAACCACCAAGAAGGATAACTCATCCTTACACTTCAACTAGTTCATACCATCACCAGTTCCTTGCAAAATCGGAGCTCGATCAATTGCAATACAACTTGCTTCAAGATCACCCCTTCCTTCAACTTCCCCAACTAGAATCTCCCAACATTCAACATACCCCTGCTGCCAATTTTCAACCAACAACTCAGCAGTTGAACATCAACTTGCTTTATGGTAACAGTAGTGAACAAGATCTTCAAGTGACTGATTGGCGGTTACTTGATAAATATGTTGCTTCACAGCTTACTAATGATCAAGAACCTTCTAAACCTCTTCCATCTCCTGATATGTCTGAACATATACACCTGCTTTTAAGCGAGTCTAAGAGCGAAGAAATGACATCAGAATGTGCTTCAATATCCACCTCTACTTGCCAGGTTGATCTTTGGAAGTAATGAACTAACAAACATGAAATGAGCTTCTAAGTACAGTTACCAAATAAGGGGAAAAAGATGCTAAATATATATTGGCGAAAAACTGTCATGTAGTAGTCTTTATCATATTAATTTGTCAGTCTAAGCATTGTTTAGTAGATGTGTATGTAATTCATATAACACATCTCTAATTATGCATGTGTGTACTTTGATTGTTTTGGTTTGTTAAGACTAATTAACAAAGAAATGGAAGTGCTTAATTAATGTATCCTTTCTTTTATCCTTGTTGCAGCTCATAATTAAGTTAAAGCTTCATTTGTTGATGTTTCAAATTAATAATAGAACTTTTCTACTTTCTTTGCTTCTTACCAATAACTCTGCTATGTAGGGATTTTATTGAATAGGTTTGTTGTTTGCTTGCTTCTCTAATATTGTATGACCGTCTGTTTGCTCACTTATAGATGTTATTTACTTGATTTAAGCAATTAATTTGAACTTCATGAAGATACCGTCAATACATCCTCCATTCAAATGTATTTCATACTACTAACCAAAGGTTCTTTGGCTTAGCGATGCCAAGGTGTTAGATAACAACTTTGTCTTTCCAATGGTGCCAAGGTTCAATCCGCTTGATGGACAAAAATGTGCAACTTAGTTGTATAAAATTACAGATTGTGTGATTTGACGTTCTAAAAAATAGAAAGAAAAGAATAATAATAAAAAACTATATTTCACACATAAATATTTACTAGGTGCCTTTAACCGCCTTTTACAGTCTCTATAAGGGTCCGAAATAAGGGCAAGATATTAGGTGGGGTGAACACATATTTTTCAACCTTCACATCCCACACTTCTCTCTTTCACGTTGGCGCCATATCACATTTTTCCATCCCATCTCTAAACCAAGGAAATGCAAATCAGGGCCGGCTCAACCATTTTGTGGCCCAAAGCAACTTACAAACTTGAGGACTTTTTTCCCATAAAAAAAAAAAAAAAAAAAAAAAAAAAACTCACACTTGTTGTAGACTTGCAGTTCCACTTTATGAGAATTTTGGGTGCAGTGTATCACAGACAAGAAAAACCATACGTGATCTGCTCTCCCATCCGATAAAGCGAGCCTATTCAAAACTAAATGCACACACCTAATGAACCAAAAGCAAAACACATACTCTGTTGCTAATTTACATGAAGCCTAATGCTTGTAAAACAATATAATCCACAAGTAATCATGTAAATTAGCAAGGTATATCACAGAACACATATTTCAATTATGTTTCAAAATACAAGTAGCAAAGTATATCACAAACTTAATTAGGGAATTAGGGCAGACTAGTATCACAGATTTCAGCAGATTCGTAATGAGTTATAGTGATTAGTGTACCTTAACTTTGAATTAAAGGCCTTCAATGTGGATTCAGAAACCTTCAATTCCGTCAAAAGGCCTTCAAGTTCGTGGATGCCTTTAAATTTGAACATAGGGTGAATGAATGGTGATTGTGGGAGAATGATTTCAAACTCAAACAGGTTTATAAGATGATTTCGAACAGATCGTATCATAGAATATTCCAACTTCTTGTAATTGCAAACAATAATAATGAAGCGCCCCCATTCTCTCTTGGCACAGAACCTTTGTTCGACTGTCCTGGATCCCTCCCCATTCTCGCACAGCTCAGCCCTATGTTGCACATGTATTGTTTTTTTTTTTTTTTTTTTTGAAAATTGAGGCTAAAGCCCTAGTCTCATTTGACTTGGGCTTGGGCCGGCCCTGATTCTCATCCATTTGTACCTAAAACATTTTCTTAATTAATTAATATAAATAGATAAAAGTGTAATCTTGAAAATTCAAAGTTAATTTTAAGATATAGGAACTAATATATAAAAAATGTAAAAACTCCATTATTTAACTATATATTAGATTAATAAAAAAACATAAAAGATTATCCAACTTTTTTATCACTATATATATATATATATATATATATATATATATATATATATAGGGAAAGGATTAAATGAAAACTCACTTTAGTTGAGAAAAAAAAACCCTAAATAACATTTTTTTTTTCTAAAAAAAATAGGGAATGTAAGTTGCATGTTAATAAACGTTTTGTGACAAAAAAAAATAAAAAAAGCGTCGAATGGATTTTTTTATAAAAAATTACAAAAATTCAGTTTTTTAGCATTTTTTTTGTAAATACTGAAATTTTAAAAAAATTTATAAAAAAAAACCATTCGGCGCTTTTTATTTATTTTGTTACAAACTGTTCGTTAACATGTAAGTTACATTCCTTATTTTTTTTTAAAAAAAATAAAAATGTTACATAAGTTTTCTTAAGTTTTCTCAACTTAAGTGGTTTTTCTCTCTATACTTCACCTATATATATATATATATATAGGATGAGAGTTGGCTATAAAATTCATTTTTCCTACAAAGTGTAAAAGGTCATAAAACACCATAATGTTAACCAGAAATCACACTCAAAACCCACAGATAACAAAGTGAAGATTACTAAACGCCATAGTTATGGGTTTTGTGTTGTGTTTTGGATGATAAGGCTTTGATTATCGAATAACTAACATTAGTGTGTTTTATGTTGATTATCATGTTGTTTTTTATATTCATAGTTTTACGATGGTGTGTTTGATGTTTTTATGGACTGTTAGGGTTTGGATATTGTGTTTTAGTGATCTTCACTATGTTATTTTTGATTCTGATTGTGTTTTATGACTTTTTAAACTTTGTAGAAATCAAATCGTAAAATACACGGGTGTATATTCATTATCAAATCATTGTCCTTGATAATCAAGGGCCAAGATTAGTTCAATAGTATTCACAATCAAGGAGATTGTTCACAAGTGAACCAAACCCTATGTATGTAGGCTTCGGTTCAAATAAGAATCACCACGAGTTGTGAGAATCACGAGAACTCCTACTTCTCGCGCGAGTTGGGCCATAATTTTTTGCACAAACGTAGATGAAAATATTATAGACACATCTGTAAAAAAAAGCAAAAAAAATATTGTCGAGTCGGTATTTTGCCTGATGTAAGTTTTGTTTACGCGCTGGTGTAAATTTTGTTACAAAGATCAAAATATTTTTACACCTCATGTAATGTGTGTATGCGGCATTTTTATATTATTTATTTATTTTTTGCTGAAACAAGTGATGTTTTTTATGATTTTTTAGAAAAAAATTGGAAAAATCTTTTGGATGACCTAGTTCTTATGGTTCTCACAACTTAAGGTGGTTCTCATTTTAACCTAACCCTATATGTGTGTGTGTGGTGTGTATGTATATCTTAAAAATTCAACTTAACATGTTACAAATCAATTTTTTTTAAATGGCGCTTCCTTATAAAAATGTGTAGAAACTATTTCAATAAAAAAACATATTTGTAAAAAATTAACCTTTTTTTACTTTTTATAATTTTTTTATATTTTTAGTTTTTGGTTTTTTTATTAAAAATGGTTCTACATCTGGCTCTGGGTGCTTCTGTGTTACTCGACTTATTTTGTTGATATATAGTTGTGGTGTAAGTTAGTATATGTTTTTGTATGTGAATATGTTCAGTATCTGTTCTGATATGTCTGATATGTTTTTGTACTCATCTGATAATGCTTCCGATCATGTATCGGGTTACACTTCCTATTATGTTCAGTATCTGTTCTGATATGTTTGTACCAATCTGGTTATGTTTCCGATCCTTTATCTGGTTAATTATACTTCTGATTATGTTTAGTATATGATTATGTTATGTATATTAGTATGTCTGTTTTGGCCAGTGTTGTAAAAATCGCGACTAAGTGGCGATTAGTCAGCGACTAATCGCTAGTCGTCCAGTTATGAGTAATTTTTCTTAAATCGGTCCATTAATCGACTAGGTCCGACTAGGCCAACCAAAAATCGACGATTCCAGCCAGATTCCAGTAAAAAACCTGTATATTCCGGCCAAAACCTCTAAATTCCGGTCAGTTTCCAACCAAATCATATGAATTCCAACAATTAATCATGTATACTTAAATAAATGAGTTAAGTAAGATTTAAAACCTAGCTACTTAAAATATTACCTATAAAAATGTATATATGTATACATAAAATTGAAAATTACATATAAAAAAACCCGATCCGATTAATACCGAGTAGTCCTTAGTCCCCACTTCACCGGCCGACAACCTTGGTTTTGGCTTAGTATCTGTACCGGTTGTATCAATTCCGTCTCATTATCAGTTTCAATTTGGATTTAGATTCTGTGTTATACGTTTCGTTTATATTCGTCAGTATCTGTATTCAGTATTTGATTTAGTGTCTATTCGATATTTGTCATTGAATTTGTCTTTGTTTCGTGTCGCTTTTTCGGATCGATTTAAAAAATTTTGTAAGGATTTTATTATTCTACATATAAACTCAAATTATCTAAAGTATTTTGTTTACTTAATATAAATCTCTGAAGTTATAGAAGTTATTTTGACTAAATAATAACTTATGAATATTGATTAATAAATAGAGATGAATTTGAATCTAAACATTTATTTAAAGATAATAGCTTCGACAATCATTTCTTTTAAAGATTATAATGCGATTTTAAATGTTATTTAAAATGTTTAGGCTTACGTATTTGGTTTTGTTTCTGTGCCGGCTTTCCATGTCGGTTTACAAAACTTTTATAAGTATTTCATTTGAAGTCCAAGTTATTTAAATTATTCTGTTTCTTAAATATAGTTTTCTAAAGTTATAAAACTTTATATGTTAGACCATTAATGAGTTGCTATGAAATTTGTAAATTATTATGTTTTAATAAATCTAAACGTTCGCTAAATGAAAATATCTTTGTCAAGTAATTTGTTTTAAAAATATTAACACTATTAAACGATGTTTGAAATATTCGATAGTTAATAGTTTTTGATTCCTTCAAACATTTTATTAAAGACGGCATATATGAAATAATTATTATTATACAAATAGTATATATTTAAATGATGTTTAAAATGAGTCCGGTTATACAAGAAAAATGTTTTAGTCAACATGGTCAATGATATATCAGTCTCTACATTGGTTTTTGTGTTAGGTTCAATATAAGTTATGTTATTAAATGACTTTTGTTTCCGTATCAGATTCCGTTATAGTTCCAGATCCTTATTGTATCAGTCATGTGTTAATTGAATTACATCTATATTTTATGAGTTACATATTACGATGACTTGTCCACCATATCTTTGGTGTGACAATATTGGAGCTACATATGTTGCAGTCAACCCGGTGTTTCATCAGCGCACCAAACACTTAGAGATTGACTTGCATATTATTTATGAGATTGTGCTTGCTCGGATTATTTGTGTCCGTTATGTGTCCACTACTCTTCAGATTGCTGATATATTGACCAAAGGGTTGTCATCTTCTTGATTTGACACTCTTAGATCCAAGCTTCACGTGAATTCTCCACGTTCAGCTTGAGGGTGCATATTAGATTGTATATGTATTATTAGATTGTATGTAGAGTTAGTTATTTAGAGCTGATAGAGTTAGTTGGTTCATCTCATTGTGTGTGTGTATATATATATATATATATAGGGTAGAGATTCTAAGAGAAGAGCACCATATTTGAGAAACTTGAAAAGAAATCTGGACCACACATTTTTTAAGCTTTTCGTAATATACACGTATGTATAGTTTACATTTGACTATATACATATGTGTATAATTCAATATACATATATGTATATAGTCACTTTTAAACTATATATATATATATATAGGGTAGGGATCCTAAGAGAAGAGCACCCTATTTGAGAAACTTGAAAAGAAATCTAGACCACACATTTTTTAAGCTTTTCGTAATATACACGTATGTATAGTTTACATTTGACTATATACATATGTGTATAATTCAATATACATATATGTATATAGTCTCTTTTAAACTATACATATGTGTATATTACGAAAAGCTTAGAGAAAATGTGTGATCCATATTTTTTCTCAAGTTTCTCAAATAGCCTACTTCTTCTCACATGATCCTAACTCTCTCTCTCTCTATATATATATATATAGAGGAGGTTATGCTTTGTATTAAAAAAATGTTGAAATGAAAGTTTTGTCACTGTGAGAGCTCATACTTGTTTCTATAATTGCTCTAAAAAAGGTAAACTATTTAAACGTATAACCTGTTATGTTACGTCTCTCATTTAAGTTCTAGAATATTTTTTTGAATGGCAAGTTACTTTTCATTCATCACCAACAATTTACAATGAATCACTAGCAAGCTGCTAGTTACAGAATACACCACCCAAAATTATTTCCCCTTACACTAAACATTTCTTGTCTTTTAATGTAATAATGTTGATTAAAACTGTGTCTTCATCTTCTGGCTAGATAGGTCTGTATATTTCTACCCTATATGATTCATAAATGGTAAACTCCTTTTGTTTAAAAAAAAAAAAACCCTCATCTAAACACCCTAACCACCAACCGTGACCACCAGCCATCACCACCACCGGCCACTCTTTGTCTCTCTTTCTCACCAACTCTGATTAGGGCTTCTCCCCCAAATCTTGAACCCCCAAAATTTATTTATTATTTTCTTTTATACTTTTATTTGTTATTTAATAAAAGTATTAAGAGTTGTTTAGTCTTCTTACAATAAGTTAATATAAATTTTCTAACATTGTTAACTAATTGGATTGAAATTCCAAGGGTTAGAAACCACAAAAGTGTTTTCGACAAAACTTTTCATTTTTGTGATATATTGCAACTTGGATCTTAACATAGGGACCAAAATTGCAATTTACTTAAAAAATTAAAAAAAAAAACTGTTCAAACAACATATGTTTGGTTGAAAGAAAGAGATACAATAATATACTGATTATAATGTGTAACGTAAAACATCCATGTGAATACATTTGCTCAGGTTGAATATGATTAGTATACAATATACATGGCTTTTACTGGGTAATTAATTACTTTGCATCACAGAGTCCGCTAGCATCATCACAAAATCCGTCACGATCTAGAAGTTTCGGGGGTGGAGCACTTAACAACGGGGAAGAAGGACTACCATACGCGTTACGTCTACTGTTTCCACACCCTAAACTTGTTCTAGTGCTAACTCCTGTTGTTGGATTTGTTCCACTTGCATATTTGCAAAGAGCCTACCAAGAATCCAAATACAAATCACCACTGTTTTAACATAGATTATGATAAATCTTTTTTACGTTCGAGTCAACTACTTTACTTTACGGACAGTTTAGAGGTCAAACTACCAGAAAAATACGATAGATACTCTCGTTGAAAGTTTGGCCATGTCGGTCGAAAGAATCACATGAATGGCCATTTTAAAAGTTTTTATAGACATGACTAGGGGTGTGAATTTCTGACACAATACGAACCTAACACGAAATTGGAGGGTTTAGGTTTAGCCTAAACGGGATCGGGTCAGTTTCATGTCGAACTCGCGAACCCATTTAGCTAAACGGGTCGGGTTCGGGTCAACCCGGTCGGGTTGGCGAGTTGACCCATTAAACCCACTTATATTATATTGTGTTTTTTTAGTAAATTTTTATTTTAATATCTTAGCTTGCAAAAAAAATAATAATAACAATAATATAATAATTCGGGTTAAACGGGTCGTGTTTAGGTCAACCAGCGAATATTCGAGTCATGTTCGGATTCATATGTATGACACAATTTTCGGGTTCGGGTTCGTCTAGAATTTTAGGGTTCGGGTCAGGTTGAACCCGCCATCCCGCGAACACGACCAGTTTAGCACCCCTAGACATGACCACCAAATTTATATTCATAAATCTTAACCTAACAAACACACGATACTAGCCATCCATGATGACATGTGACATCGCAAATGAAGATATGCATGGAAATGGCTGATGGCACATGCACGCACTTCAACCAATGAGGAGGTGACACGTGGCAACACCAAGTTTTAGAACGAACCTGTTTTTGGGGAAGATCCAAAACAGCATCACTAAAGTCAGCACCTTCAATAACAGCACGTCCAAGATCACTGCGGGTGAGAACTGTTCTAACTAGGATGGCATTTGTGAGATTAGCTTCATTTAAGACCTATTGCCAGAAACCAGAAACAAAAACAAATAAAAAAACTGAATATTAGAAAAAAAAAGGTTTAAAATATATGTGCTAGTTTTTCATCAGGGGTTACCATGCGATCCATCAATGTATCACTCAAATCTGCCCCTGTAAGAAACATGATCAAGACTTTGATTTAGATATTGTGGGAGTAAACTAGCTTTTGTCAATATCTGGTGAAAATTAAAATACTGTGTGTAGAGACAGAAGGTTGTTCAATACAAACCATTTTAAGTGCATAATTACAAAAGCTGCATAAGCATTTGCTTTTAATGTGAAAAATATGACGGTTATGTAACCGTATAACCGCTTCTCGTTCAATTCTGGTGTTTCTTATTTGAGGGATTCAAATTACTGGTATAATAGCAAGAACTGAAGATGCCAATAAAGTTGAAGACTATCATAAGGTTTTTCACCAACTGGTATAATTTCTGTGTTTGTTAGAATTACTCATGATAGCTTTTATTTCAAATTTACTTCTTTACATAAATGATTGATGTATCAAACTCTTTTGAGAGATGAGGCTATTTTTACCTGTGAAATTTGCTTTGTAGGCTACTGCTTTCTCAAGATATGCACCGTTGAATGTTGACCCGCTAAAATCCGATTCTCTCATATCAGCAGATGTGAAATTTGCTCTCCTGTAACACACATTTTCTTCAAGTAAGCAGAAAACAGAAGATTAAAAGGAAATTCTTCTTTTTATGAACGAAACTGAACAAAACATCACCCAACTATTTGCCAAATTAGCTTGTTTTATGCTCAATAACAAAAACATACTTCAAAGTCATTTCAACTTCTTGAAATATGTCGTTTGAACAAATAATTAGCTAATTATTTGCCAAATTGGCTTCTTTAATTCTCAACTGAAAATTCATAGTAATTTCAACCTTTAGAAATATCCTTCCTTTTGAACAAAATTCAATGAAAACTCAGCTACTTATTTGCCAAATTTGCTCGTTTTATGCTCAATAGAAAATCCGTACTTCATAGTAATTTCAACCTCTAAACAATTCTTCTTTTTAAAACGAAAAAATCAGCAGATTATTTACCAAAGGCAAATTGGATTTAAATAATCCCAACTTTCTCAATTTGGCCGATAATAATCCCAACTCAGTTATTTGCAATTAATAATCCGAACCGGTCCACTTTTGGCCGATAATAGTCTGCGTTAAAAATAGCTTAACGGAGTTAAGTTTTTTTCCGAATTACAAACCGATGTTTTAGGGCTTTTGATTAGAACGAGGATACGAGTTGATTGATGTAAAATTTACCTCGAAATACTGCCCCAACGGTGCTTCAATTTAGGTGTTTAAATTTCCCATTAACAAAAATCAAGCCGTTTGGAGCACCGTTTCGAGGTAACTTTAACATAAATCGACTCGTATCCTCGTTCTGATCAAAATCCCTAAAACACCGGTTTGTAATTCGGAATAAACCTAAGTTCGTTAAGCTATTTTTAACGGCGGGCTATTATCGGCCAAAAGTGGACCAGTTCGGATTATTATCGGCAAAAAACTGAGTTAGGATTATTATCGGCCAAATTGAGAAGTTGTGATTATATAAATCTAATTTGCCTTTACCAAATTGTCTTGTTTATGCTAAATAGGATATTCATCGTCATTTCAAGTTTTCAACCTCTAGTGATCATAGAAGTAGTTCATCATGAGTTCCTAAATTACATATTTACATTACATCTACTTTAATTTATCATGTTTTCCCTATCTCTAGTTATTCCACAACTTGAACATTTATTCAATTCCTACAACAACAAAACTTAACAATTCACCTGAAATTCTCGTTAACATGAACCGCTTTCCTGAAAACAAAACACACACTTTTCAACAAATCATTTACAAAAATCCAAACCTACACAACAAAATCTAGTCATAACAACACATTACATTCTAACAATTTTACAAAATTTTCGAAAACCTAACCTGAGATCAGCAGAACCGAACTGAGCAGCGGATCCGATACCGAATTCACCACGAACATCCGCCTCAAACTTATTCAAATCCGCCAAAGCAGACATATCACAACCTAACGTAATCACCGCAGCTGCTAATGCACTCGAAACCAGAGATTTCCAGCTCTTCACCTCAGATCTGTTCATATTATCTGAAAATTTACTCCTGAAGATCGATTATTCATATTTTCAAAACCTAAAACCTAAAATCGATTAAACAGAATAGTACAATACCTTCGGTAGAAATCGAATTGTGAAGATTCGAATTCAATCGACATGATGCAGTCGAAACGAGAGATTTGGAGTTCTTCGGATCTGATCTGGTTACATTATCTGAAAAATTACTACTGAAGATCGATTAAACGAGTTTTGATAACGTAAAATCGGAAAGTGAAAGAGATTCGGTTTCGTTTACCTTTGGTGGAGATCGCATTGCGTGGATTGAATCGAGATGTTATGGATTTTGATGGAGGATTGGGGTAGAAGACGCCATGTGAAGAAGAAGAAGAAGAAGGTGAGATGTTTAGGGTTTTGATTGGTAGTGATGAAAGTGAATTTAGCGCCATATCTGTTCTGTGTGTACGGAAGATGGAGGGAGGTGGAGGTGCAACAGAAATGGATTAGACGCACGTGAGACGCACATGAGGTAGTTGTGATGATGATAGCTTATTAGTCGTTGGATGTTTTTTGTATTTAAGTAGTTTTTGTCCCGTAAACGAATCGAACAAACACAAACAGCATGTTTGTGTTTGTTCATTTAACTTTAACCGAATATAAACATGAACATTTAACCGAACATATTTTTTGTTCGAATTCGTTAAGAAAGGGGACATGTTCGTGTTTGTTTATGTTCGTTCGTTCAAGGCCTAAACGAACAGTTCACGAACACAAATGAACATAAACAAAAAAAATTTAACTAGACATATCTTAATAAACATAAATATACAATGATTTAACAAACATAAACGAACACAAATGAACATAACCGAACAAATATTAACAAACACAATTTAACATTACTGAACAAAAACAAAAAAGTCTAATATCTTCCATTTCAATCGAAAACACATCAAGTAATTTTTTTTATATAAATATTAAGTAAGTGATGAGTTAAGGTCTAAGAAAAATTTTAAAATTTCATTTTTTATTACTAGAAAACTCGATTACTAATTAGTTATATTTATACAAGTAGTTAGAAAACCCAATATTTTATAGATCTAACTATTTATGTATTTACTAAAATTTAAACGAACGTAAATAAACGAACATAAATGAACGAACATTCACGAACATAAATGAACAAACACAAGGCGTGTTCATGTTCGTTCATTTAATTAAACGAACAAAATTTTGTGTTCGTGTTCGTTCGTTTATTAAATAAACGAACATAAACGAACTTCCGGCTGAACAAGTTCACGAACAGTTCATGAACGTTCGGTTTGTTTACAGGCCTACCCAGCCGTGTTACGTAGCACTAAGCTGAATATTTGTTTCTCATAACATGTAAATTTGTATTTCGGTTATTTGTACATATTACTTATAACACGATCTAAAAAATTACATTAAGCCAACCAATTAAAACAACACATTATCATATTTTTGCTACAAAAAAACTAAAACGATGGAAAACCTATAATTTTAAACTGAGAGTAAAATTGTAATTTTTCAAGACAGATGAGCATATGTCAGGCAGTCGTCTGACACTAATAAAAATTACACAGAGTCAACCAATTAAAACAAAACACTACCATAATTTTGTCAAAAAAAATTAAAACGATGGCATGACTATAAGTTTACACTGTGGGCAAAATCGTAATTTGACAGGGAAAAAAAATAAAAACGATGGCAAAACCGTAAATTGAACTGAGGGCAAAATCGTAATGTGGCTGTAAGGAAAAAAAAAACAAAACCAATGATAAAATTGTAAATTTAAACGAGGACAAAATCGTAATTTGGCTGGACCAATGGGAAAATGTCAGGTAGCTAGCTGGCACTATTCTCCTCGATTGCATATGTAGTTATAGGAGTAGTCAGGCACTATTTCCGTCCATGACATATGTAGTTATAGGCAATTATACAAATTTATTTATTACACACGTTCAGTAGTAAAAACTTTTTGTACTCAGCCTGATTTCGGTATATTAGTCATTAAACTTGTCTTAACGTACGTATTGTTTTGCAAAAGAACATTAATCAATGACTTGTTACCCCTTTAACGGGTTAAAATTTGATAAAGTGACATTCCAAATATGCAAAAATATGGATGATTTTTATCATATATGATATAAATTTGCATATAAAGGAATTGAAAATTGACGAGGTATTCTTCCACCTCAACAAAAGAGTTTATATGGCATTCACTTGGATAAAGAAAAACTACATAGCCTTCACAATCACAGATACACATGTTACGAGTGAGTTGGTAGCAGATACTCTAATATTTCAAAGTGGGGTTGAGGGACTTTTTTCACACAAAATGTAAAGTACGCTCTTTTTTTATGATGTTAACCCCATGATAATTACAATGTATTTTGTTAACTATTTAGTGCAAAATGTTATTTCTTAACAATATAAGAGACGTATACATGATTCATATTATAATGAAGTTAGATCAAAACCCATGTTTGAGTCTATGATTCTTGTAACTTATAATAACAGAGTTTGAAGATTTTTAAATTCTTGAAACATGAAGTACCGTAGTGGTCTCTGAGCAATACCATCCCGTTTATTGTAAGGCCCTTTGCTATCATGCGTCACTCGCCATAACCCATTCTGATAACATGTTATTTAGATATCACACAAGGATAAGATCGATGATCAGAAACCGACAACATTCTCCCATACACGACTACAAAAAAAGGCATATCTATCAATATGATAACTATGCATTTTCCTCTCAATGTTTTGTAATATCATTTCGATAAATCCTCTATAAGTTCCACTAATAACAGATGTTTCCATCTTAGGTGGTCCTATTAGGGGCTTGATGGGAGAATCGAGCTTATATATTCCCTTAACTTTGTACTCATAAGCAAGCCTAATTGGTGTTTTAGGATTTACAAATGAAATCCCACTAAGGGCAGCCCTTCGTTTCCCGCTTATTGGCTTCAGGGGCTTGTTTTTTAAAATGTACAGTTCAGTCACGTTTATAGAACCGTATTTAAAAGACCCTTGTGGATTCGGGTGAGCCACGCTTGATTGCTATTTGATGACATTTGCTTTGTAACTTATTATGTTTCTAGAGATGTTAAGTGAATATGTTTGTCCAACATGTATATCTAAACTAGTTGCATTTTGGACCATGGTAACAAAGAACGACATTTTGTCTAAATTCTTAAAACATTACAAGGTTGTCAATTAAGTAGTTAATTCAAGTATATAAAAATCATCTATGTGTAAGTTATCATTCTTCACGCCGCTCTAGGTTCAAAATTATAATTTATACATTAAAAACTCTTATTTTTTATTTTAATTTAAAAAAAATAAAAAAACTTTAAATGAAAATTTTACGTAATTTAAAACTCTTTTCGCCACTTGACCATTTTAATGTTGGTTTTAGAAATACAAATTACAAGCTTCATCTTAGATGTAAAACTTCATAAAAAGTTTTCCCATTGAATATGTTTAGTAATCTCCATATGATCTATTGATCGCGCCTTTTTTTAAGATCACAGAAGGTGTTAGTGTGGTTTTGTAGTGTTTATGTCACACCATGCCGCACACACCATCTCAGAAACGAACAACGTGTCCACGGCGTTTATGTCTGGGCTTGGGGGTGGTTTGTATGTTGACGTGGCGTGTGTTGATTGGGTGGCTTATAGACGTTGAACCCCAACAGCACAATTTAAAAAAAAAGATTTTTCAATTAAAATAATAATAATTTAACCCATCTATATAAAAAAAACTCAAATTTTCACCATTTTTCAACTCACTTTATTCTACCCAACTCCATTTCATCCTTCATTTTTATAAAACCTCTCAACTTTTTATAAAAAAGAATAATGCATCCACACAACTCAACTTCAATCCGAATAACCTCTATGGTGTGGGTGAAGTACCGAACACCACTTCACCTCAAGGTCTCAACCAGTCCGCAACTTCGATCCGAGCATAATGGTACGACCATCTACTTGCGAACCTACTTTTATTGATTAATATTTTTTCTTTTATTTTACATAGGTATTTTTTTAAATATAGTTTTAAATAATAGAAAAAATAACAATACTAGGTGTCACGTGTCGAATAACGCCACTCTTCAACGCTCCGTCCCACACCCCCGTTTTCGCACCACCCCTGTTTCTGACGCGCGCTGACGTGTCCTCCATGTGTCAGATAATGCCCAATTTTCAAACCCACCATACCATATAATCTAAGAAAAAGAAAATTAACTCTTTTATAGGGAATTGTTTTTCAAAGAAAAGTGATAGACTTTAACAAAAAAGGAATTATGGATTTTAATAATCCAAAATATTAGTTGTTGCCGACAACGGTCCAACTTAAAAAATAACCAGTTGTCAGCCTCACTGGTTATTTTTAAGTTGGAACCGTTGTCGGCCAACGACTAATAGTTAGGATTATTAAAATCAATTACTCCTACAAAAATAGGATCATTAATATTAGTTTAGTCAGTTTATGTTATATAATCCCTATTTATAATTACAATCTGTTATTGAAATAAAGATATTTTTATAATTATAATTGACAAACTAATTATCAATGTTATGATAAGATTTTAACATGGTAAAACAGATACGTGAATCAAAACAGGTCATCTAAAGAATATCAATTTGGTGTGGGTTAAAAATGCTTAACCAAAATCAGATTAGGCTGAAAGGGTAGGTTTAAAATTTTGCTCCAGATAATGGGCTTCCCAATGAGTAACTTATAACCAAATAGGGCATAAGCGGTATAACCATACCCACAAACATGATGGGTAATAAGGACCGGATACCAGACAAGTATAAGACGGCAGGTATGGAATATGCATCCCATACCCGACCATTGCCATCTCTAGTTGGCATCGTTTGGTAGGTGGTGGTTGCGGCAAATAATAGGAGTGGATGGTGCTATCCCATTAGGATTTGTTTTAAAAAAAAATAACTCATTTTTTTGTAATTTAATTAGACCCAAATGAAATGTGACCAAAAAAAAGAAAAAAAAAACCAAACAAACACAAATTATCCAAATCAGCCCATTCTTAAAATAGTCTCATCATTGTTCAGTTACAAACTAAATGTAAAGTTTGACCTATATATCCAAACAAGATGTCCATACTTTAGTCATAATTCAAAAGAACACATGTCCATAATTTAGTCAAAATCCAATAGACAGAATAGAAGACCAAAAACATTAATAGAACTAAGGTCTATGAACCAAACAATGACATAGATACATAAAACCCAAATCGCTTTCACGACTCATAAAAAAACATAAAGAACATACGCGCGAACAAAAGGAATACGTGCATTGCTGAAAAACAAGCCTGCAGTTCCCACAGGCTACCGCTTATTCTCCAAACTTCCAAATTTATATATATATATAAATCTGCGTATCCAAACACCCTCTTTACTGTTTCGCGTCCACTTGTTCCTTCCATCTCACCAGACTCTTAAGAAACTCTGCCACCTGCAAAAAACATCATGTAATAAATATAAAGCGTAAATGAAGTAACGTGAAAGTAGAGGTCGCAAAATGGACGGGTCAGTGGTTGAGTACAAAATTTAAAATGTAAAAACGGGTCAAAGGACAATAACCGAACCTCCAAAGTGTCGCGTAGAGATAAAAAGGCTTTGCTTTCTTTGGGTATAGAAGATACCAAAATTCCATATCCGCAGTTTCCTTCTCTTAATACCTAAACGTTTAAGGTCAACGCGTAAAGTCAAACCGCATTTCAGAACAGCTTATATTAAACATGTGTTATATGGTTATAGGTTAGTCCTACCTTGAATGCATCTTCATCTGTTCTATCATCCCCGATATAAATCGGAAGCACCTCATCACTGTTGCTTAGCCCTGATTCCATTCGATTACATCATATAAATCAAAATCATTTATTGCTAAAAATAAAATAAAAAAACAAAATCTTGATTAAGATAAAAATAAACTATGGTCTATAACACATACCCAGTGATTCAAGAAGAAACTCAACAGCTTTTCCTTTGTCCCAATCGATTACAGGACGGACTTCTAAAACCTGTAGACAATTGTAACGTCAAATGGTTAGTTTTAATAATTATATTATTATAACATCGAATCTTGCTTGAAATACAACTATACAAGTAGACTATAACATATACCTTCCGCCCATGAGTTAGTCGCAATCGAGGATAATGTTTCAAGACATCATGAACAAGTTGTGCGACCGTACGCCAACTCTGCAATCAGTTTGATAATCGAAGGGTCATTAACCATAAATCAAGCCATCAAGAAATTTTTTTTAATAGCGTAAAGGTACTAACCTTCTCATCTACATTACGGTAATGTACAGAGGTACAAAATTTGTGATTTTCGACTTTTGCACCTGGAATATCCTTAGTAACGTCGACGAGGGTTCTAAAAACCTCATCAATCATAGATATAAACTCTCTAGCAGGCTGGAACAAGTTTACTTCCTTTCCCTGCATAAAAATTAAATAATAAATATGTACAATTTTATTAAAAAAGCAATTTAAATGATATGATTATTAATTAATACCTGCTTGTCAGTAGATCTAACGTAACTCGAATGGTGAATAGACGTTGTATCCTGAAGAGGGAACATAATGTCCATACCATGACTACCCGCGTAATACAGTTCAGTTAGTCCTACTAACTCATGAACCTTATCACGGCTTCTTCCACTAATTATTGTTGTTGGAAAATACTCTGCAACGCCTTTTACAGCAGCACGCATCTAAGAAGAAATGATAAATACAATTTTCATTATATCTGGTAAATTGATAACTCTCAGAACCCGTTACCAGTAAACTCATACGCTTAACACTGCACAACCCTCTTGAAAGGTTTTGTTATATTTAGGTAGTTTAAATGCTTACATCAGCAGACATAAAAGCGCGATCAGGATCATCTACAATCGGTGAGAGTGTCCCGTCATAGTCTAGGAAGATCACTATCTTTTTATCCTTGGCATGACTTAGGATGTGCTCAAATGTGGTGAGAGCCGACGGGTACTTTACCTGAAATAACAAAACATACATATAAACATATGTTATATATGTGTATATATATATACACCACTAGAATTATTAACTATAAAACATACCATCCAAGAGCTATAGACTACATCGTCATCAGATGCAATTTCTACCCCAAAATCTTTAACTATTTTCTTACGAGGAGGCGATGAAGAATGCATGGCGTCAAGCCAACCGTTTGAGCGCACATCATCAAGCTTTATAGGCTTCTTTCTTGGAGCTGTTAAAATACTTTGTGAACAAGGCAGCATACTTGAATGAATCCCTAATCTAGATTTGTTTATAGGAGCAGGATCGGTAAGAACAGGAGAACCAGTTTTTGGCTTCAAGTCCATTCGATTATTATTATTGTTGTTGTATAATAATAAAAGCTAAAGAAATATATTAGATTTGTTCGATTTTTATCCAACCCTTTTATCGATAAAAAACCACCTCTTCAAAGTTTTCTTATCACTTGTGTTGGGTGAGCTTTCCATTAAACACAGGCTTCCTGAAATCTGAAATACACAACTCACATTATAAATGGAAGTTTTAATGTTTTATTATTGATACTCTTTTAGAAAGTTACTGAAAATTTGAAATTGGAACTTGACATACATCATTTTCAGAAGTGAAGCGTTAATTAAGGAACATTATGTTTGCTCTTCAAGCTCCAGGAACTTTAAATGTACTCCTTTCTGAGAGACAAATACAAGAGGGTAAGTACTTATATTAGCTTTTTTTTTACTAAAGTATGAGTAATTAAGATAATGACAATCTTAATAATGTGTAGTTAGCCAAACACAATGGTGTTTTAATAATTACATTGAGCACAAAGTTAGTGCACTTGTGAGAAAGCTATGATAATGAAATCAAAGTTGGGTTTAATAGAATCATAACAATGAAAAGTACTGAATAAGATGTCATACACTTATACTACAATCATTACCTATAAAACTCATATGCTTTGCATATAGAATAGCAATATATATCCACCATGGGTTTACTTGGTGTCCCAATTCCAAATTTGTTTATTTTTATGTCTTTTAGATCAGTAAAGACCCGATAAATTGGGTTACGGGAGTGTAGGACGGTGCTAACTGAACGATGACCAAAACCGGGAAAAAATGTAAAACAAAAACACCAATCTCGAACACCAAGTGACTCACGTGAACTAACACGTCGACGCTATTGAATTTATACCAACAAATTTATTAAAGTTTAGAAGTTGTATGATAATTTATTGAGAGTTTAGGGGTAGAAAAGAAAAGTGTTTAAAGAAAATAGCAAAAAAAACCATATTGATTAAAAGATGAAATTGCTACTATTCATTAGAATGTTATGAATTGTTATACATATGTAAATTTCAATGGATATATTTCCAAATGGGTTCAAAATATGAGTCCTTTGAAAAGAATCATCTTTCATAACAACTAAAACAAACTTTCAAGATTACTAAAAAAAGTATATTTTTCAAGCACAAAACCATGTACCTTTTTGCACCATATATGAAGATAACTTCTAAGGCCTCACTACCTAACACATGTATGTATTTAGCAGGAAAATATAAAAGGTTTTGCTTAAATTAAATAATATTTCACAATTTATTAAGATACATGAAGAATACAAGAGAGGAACTATCCTTCAAATTAGAAGAAAAAATCAGAAAACAACTTCAAAAAACATCCAACCTTTGATCTAGAAACCTTATCCACAAAACAGCCTTGATAAAAGAGGTTAAGAATTAACAAGGATTAAAAACATGTTTTGTACTTTAAATGTTGTATCAGAAGTGGATCCCAAGATTCCATTAATAATATAAACAACAATATGCTCAGTTAAAAGATCCATATCCAGCGCCTTCTTTTAGAAATTTATTCAATTAAACATAATAAGACTCAAACTATAATCAATTAATTAATTAAGCAAAAATTAATTGCCAAAGCTTGAAACAGTATATTAATTTTTCCAATATTAAACAAGCAAAAAATTTAATGTTGAACAGTGTCTTCACACTTGTCACATGACCATGATGTGGACCCTGTAAAGTAGGAAACATGTAATTTCTTCATGAATCTACTGTGCTATCATAATATGAGTTGAAAGAAAAATTAATAATAATAATAATAATAATTTAGTATTATATTCACATAACCTCCATAAAGAGACACCTACTTAAAAATATAGAAAAGAAATAACAATATGACTCAGTTATCACCATGTTCGTTCTTTTGATGTGACCTTACAACCACCATAACCAGCAACCATCATGCTCTCAATATGTTTAAATAGTATTAAAATCAATTTTACTTGTCTATTCATGATCATAAATAATATAAAACAAGAAGCCACCAACATAACCACATAAAAGGAATTCAATAATTATACAATTAGAACACATCAAATTATAACAGGAATATACATAACATCAAAAATCATGAACAAATTCTACATAGGTATTAAAAGCAAAAGCCGTTTTTGTTAAAAAAATTGACATAAATCTCACTAGGGTTCAACGGGTTATCCACAACAATTGTTCATTCCAAGGGGCAGGAGTTTGTCTTTAGAAGATTATAGTTTGCAAATAAGGAGGGGGTGACGGCATAGCTTCTTGCCTGTCTACCTTCTATTTTGATATAACTTGAAAAGTTTTTTATTAAAACTTATTAATAAATAGTTATTTCATTTAAAAAAATTCTACATAAAATCAAACATTTCATCACAATAACTGTTTTTGTTAAAAAAAAGTGACATAAATCTGAAATAATTCATATCTCACAGATTTCCAGAAGATGAAGATAAATTCAAACAAAATTCAGTCTTCTCACCTTGATTTCCACCATATAACACCAAAACAACACAAATAATTGATTAAGACACACGCACGAGATATCAATAACTGCCAATACATCAACCGACAAACAGTACATCCTTATAAAACATCAAATTTTAACCATTTAACGCCTCGGTTTCAAGAATCATAATCAAAACACACACATAAATCAATATCATAACAACAACAACGAGTAATTACCGATCCACACAGTTTCAGATCTCAATCAAAACTCTCAACAATAACATCAACAGAAATCGCGACAACAATGCATATCTTAACAAATTCTATTAAACGAAAAAAAAAATTAGGTTAAACGTATACCTAAAATCAAAACAGTTTTAGATCTCAATCAGAATTCTCAACGATAACATCATCATAAAACAATGATTAAACAACCGAAATCGTGACGAAATCGTGACAACCATGCACACAGTTATAAAATTAGGTTAAACGTATACCTAAACATGATCAAAACACAGTTTTAATCAGATCTCAGTCAGAATTTTCAAAGATAACATCATCAAAAACGATTAAACAGACCGATATTACGGCGTGTAGTAATGATATGTAATGAAAGAATACGAGATTAGGTCACCTGATTTTGCGAGAAGAAACCGTGGGATCGGAGAGGGAGAATGTTGGAGAGGAGGAATGGAGAAGAAGAAGAAATATTGGAGGGTGTGAAGGGAAGAGAGAATGGGAAGGGGTGGAGGAGGGTATGTATATATAGAGTTTGATGGAGAGAAACGACGTGCTAAACAAGGCAACTACCACCCTTACCTTCAATCTCGTTCTTGTTCTAGAAGGAAAGAAAGAAACCTACATACATTTATTTATGAATGATTTATCAATTGTGTTTTTTTATTAAAGTTAATAGAAAAGTAAAAACATTTATTTTTTTATGCGAATCAATTTTTTTTTTAAAGGTGTGAATTATTCGCGAATGTCGGGAGGTCTAGCATACGTTGTCTTAACCGGGTCCGGGCTAGAGAGCCCCTCGCACAATAAATCTCCAATTTAAACCACTCAATGAGAAACTCCTATCACCAAGACTCGAACTTAGACCTTGAGGGGAAAACTCACCGGGCCCACCATATGTGGAACTTAAATACCAGTGGCCACCACTAGAGCACTAGTGATGGTTGCGAATCGATTTTGTAATCGAGTGTTATGGCTTTTAATTACCAATAAATAACCTTTAGTGTTTGGAAGATAATTAATTGATGCAACACACGTATTATAAATATATAAGTATATAATATCTTAAGTTTTTGGGTGAGAAGAAAGTTATTTTCTGTTTTTATAGTGGGGGAGGGCTAACAATTTTAGACATAACATGAAAACATGACACGACCTTAACAGGTTTGTATTTGACACGTAATAGGTTTTGTGTTTTAAACAGGTCGACACGATAAAAACGATTAATTTTCGTGTCGTGTTCGTGTCTTAACAGGTCGTATCTGACACAATATGTCAGCTCTAGACTCACACACTACCCTCCAGGATGAGTTTGGGTTTTAACAGGTCGTATTCGTGTCTTGACGATCATGTTCAGGTCTTAACGTGTCGTATGATATGCTTGTAAGTTTTTTCGTGCCTTGACGGGTCGTGTTCGTATAACATGTTTATTATCATGTTCGTGTTCATGTTTGGAAAAAGTGACACGATAAGATTTCGTGTCGTGTTCGTGTTTACTTGTTTCGTGTTTGTGTCTTATCGTGTTCGTGTATTAACATGTCATGTCTGACACGATATGCCAGCCCTAGGGGAAGCACAAGGCGCAATTAACTTATATAGGATTTTTTTTTTAGTTTTATTCATATACCAATCAAAAGGTTAAACAAGATGGGCGCTAACCAAGATGATCGGGTGCTCAATTTATAATCTACCTAGCTTAGCTGTGGAATTCGTTCACATGGAACGTGTGAACTGCGATAGTTTTTGTGTTCCTATTGCAATACTAATTTGGATGACTAAAATCCTTATCATCAAACTTTTCATATAAAGGAAGTATCAATCCAAATCATCTCATAGCAACAATAGTGACATAATATGTACAAGAGTCCTCTATATATAGGATAGGATCTATGAACTAACTACCAAACTAACTAATCTAAACAACTGTAACCATATGTCCCCTTAAGCTGAACGAGGAGCATCCACGTGAAGCTTGGATCTCAGATCGTCGAAACAAACACCAGACAATCATTTCGTCAAAATATCAGCAATCTGAAATGTAGTGGGAACATACTGAACATGTAATGTACCACCCAAACCATATTACGAATAAAATGCAAGTCAATCTCTAAGTATTTGGTGCGTTGATAAAATATCGTGTTGATTGCAAGATATGTAGCTCCAATACTGTCACACCAAAGAGACAGCGGACAAGTCATCGTGATATGTAACTTATATAATATAAGTGTAATCCATCGTAACTCAGCAGTTGTATGAGCAAGCACTCTGTACTCATCCTCTTTACTCGACCTAGCAACCGTATGTTGTTTCATGGAACTTCGACTGATAAGGTTGGGCCCAAGAAAGACACAATAACATGTGGTAGAACGTCAATCATCAAGACATCCAACCCAGTCAACATCACTATAAGTATGTAAATCAACACAAGTAGACCGTCGTATACATAACCCATGAGAAAAGGTACCCTTAAGATGCCGCAAAAACTGCTTGACAGCGACACAGTATCGATTAGCAGTTTAAAATGAATTGTTGACATCAACCTGACGAATAAACCATCCTCGAGAGAAAACGACTGCAAGAACTAGGCGAATAGTAGTAGGTTTGACCACAGGACTGAAAGTCTCACTGTAGTCAATACCTCAGTCTGATGAAAGCACTTGGCAACAAATCAGGCTTTATAACGACCCACCATCCATCGGGATTATTTTTAATCATGTAAATCCACTTACTACCAATAATGTTGGTGTTAGTGGGAGCCTGAACCAGACGCCAAGTCTGGTTGGCATCAAGAGCATCAATCTCAGCATGCATCGCATCACAACAAACAAGGTACTGTTGAGCCTGTCGGGATGTGGAAGGCTCAGTGGTGGGAGTAGCAGAGACATGAAAAAGAACATGATCACGAAACTGATGCGGCTACTGTGTGTGATCACGAGATCGTGTGACCATCGAGTGAGTCGTCGGAGGAGGGGGAGGAGGAGGTGATGTAATATCAAGAAAGGAAATAACAGGAGAATACGAGGAAGGAATAACAGGAGGAGATGAAGAGGAAATACAAGAAATAGAAGTTGGAAGCGAAGGAGGAGGAATAAAGAAAAAATAGAACTCCCTAGAATGTCAAAGATCGACTCATGGAACCGAACAAGATTAGAAGTATATGTACGAGATGTATGAGGATCATGACATAGATAACTGAGATGAGATGGAGCATAGCCAACAAAGATACAAGGAGTAGACTTGGGTGAAAGTTTATCCGCTCGAGTATTAACTAGAAACGGACAACACAAACACCAAAAGGTATGAAGAAGAGAGTAATCGAGACGAGATCCAAATAGGACCTCGTAAGAAGATGAGTGATGAAGAACTGGCGATGGTAATCGGTTAATAAGGAAGGCAACAGTGGCATATAAATCAGACTAGTATTTCTTTGGTAACCGAGCATGAAACAGTAAAGCTCGAGCTACCTCAGAAAGATGGCGGTTTTCCGCCCAGCAACCCCATTTGTTGGGGGACATGAAACGTGATAAGCAATGCCGGAATCTAAAAGAAAATGAGCCATAGAACCACGAATGAGCTCAGGAGCACCATTCACATTTGAAGATGTTTGATGGTACATGATAAGAGGTTCTTAATAAGTAGTTTAAAATGCCGAAAATAATCAACCGCTTGAGAACGATATGTCAAAGGATACATCCAGACGACTAAAATCATCAATGAAAGTAATGAAAAATCGGTATCCATCTCTAGACATAACAGGCGAGGCACCCCAAACCTCACAATGTATAATGTGTAAAGGTGAAGTAGAATGGGATACAACTGATGTAAAAGGAAATCTAGTCGATTTTGAAACGCTTCAAGTAGTACAATGTAATGTGTATGTTGGGTTTTGTTTGTTTGATGTAAAAACGAACATCTAGACAAAACATCATCAGACATATGACCCTATCGAGATTGCCAAGTCTCACGAGAAACAAAATGAAAGCCGCAAGTGAATATATCTGATGTGGGCTACCACGTGTGTGATGGAGGAGTTGTCCATAAAGAGTCTGAATGGAAAGACCTAGATATGAGAAAACAACAACTATAGGGTGCTTAACACTAACTGCATGATTGATAAAAGGTTCTTGGCTAAGTCAGGAACCATAAGAACATGTCTAATAGTAAGAGTACGGTCAGATAAATGAAGCAAAGCAGTGCCAATGTGAGAAATAGTAAGAGCTATACCATTGCCTACAACGACTCGCTCAGAGCCGGTGTGGGGAGCAACATCAAAGACAATAGAAGAATCAGCAGTCATATGCGTAGTGGAACTAAAGTCGGGTATCCAAGAATCAACACACTCACATATACTTGACAAATCAACCAATCCAAAATGAGGAGAAGTCATGTGACCAGCCCAATTGAAAAATATGTAGGCTCAAATCCATAAAAATCAGATGGGAGAGTTAACACATGGAAAGGATGGAAAGACTGAATGATAGAATCTGGGTTCCCATCTATGGAGGACTCGGAGAGTTGATTCTTGAAGACTCACATAACTCAAAACTATTCAGTACATCCCGGCAGGAGATAAGATGTACCAGGACTTGAAAAAGAACTTTTGGTGGATGGGCATGAAGAAGTCCATAGCCACCCATGTAGCCGAACATCAGAGACCGTCTGGTCTGCTACAACAACTAGAAATCCCCACTTGGAAATGGGAGATGGTAACAATGGATCTGATCAAGTTACCTACGACCAATCGTGGCAATGACACGATATGGGTCATAGTCGACAAACTGACTAAGTCGGCACATTTCTTGCCGATTAAGGAAACTTACAATTCTGACAAGCTTACTAAGTCGTATGTCAAAAACGTTGTATCTCTTCATGGAGTACCTTTGTCTATAGTATCAGATAGAGTCATAGAGATTCCAGATACACTTCTCACTTCTGGAAAAGTTTCCAGCAAGCGCTAGGTACGCGCCTAAACTTCAGTACGGCTTACCATCCCCAAACTGATGGTCATAATGAGAGTACAATCCAAACTCTTGGAGACATGCTACGCACATGCACGATTGACTTAGGCGGTAGCTGTGATGAGCACCTACCACTAATGAATTCTCCTAAAATAATAGCTATCACACTAGTATAAAAGTCGCACCTTTTGAGGCGTTATACGGGACAAAGTGTAGAACGCCCATCTGTTGGGCTGAAGTTGGTGAAATCCTACTTTGTGGACCTGAGATAGTCTTGGAAACCACCGAAAATATTATACAAATCAGAGATAGACTCAAAGCTGCCAGTGATAGGCAGAAGAGCTATGCCGGTAAAAGGCGGAAGCCTCTCAAATTCCAAATCGGAGATAAAGTAATGCTCAAAGTCTCGCCTTGGAAAGGCGTAATGAGATTTGGAAAGAATGGCAGGTTGAACCCTAGATATATCGAACAATTCGAGATAACTGAATGTGTCAGTTCGATAGCCTATAAGCTTAAGCTACCAGAAGAGCTGAGTAGAATCCATGACGTGTTCCACATCTCTAATCTGAAAAAGTGCTTAGCTGATAAAGCACTAGCTATGTCTCATCATCATGTTCAAATTGACAAGAGCTTAAGGTTTGTTGAAAAACCTTTGTCCATAGAGGACCATGAAACTAAAAAGCTCCGTAAGAAAAAGGTTTCCCTCGTTAAAGTGAAATGGGAATCCCGTCGTGACCCAGAATACACTTGGGAATATCTGTATCTATTTGAATAAATCTCGAGGACGAGATTTCCTTTAAGGGAGTGAGGATGTAACACCCAGAAAATTTTCATCCAACTATGTGACAACACGTACCCCAAATCTCCAACTAATCCCGACTATGTGGAAGGAGGGGGACCAAATATGTCAAAAAGGGGAAAGATATAAAATCTAAGGACCAAATATGATAAAATCCCAAAAATTCAGCTTCTGGAGGTCCCTTTCAGACCGTAAGGCACCCCTTACGGACTGTAACCCACCTCTTACGGTCCGTAAGAGTGCCCAGTGACAGAAAATTGGCAGTTGGCCTGCCATTCTTTTATGCTGCCAATCTCTGTGATTTTTCCAGTCTTTCTTCTCCTTGTGACACCTAAAATGCCACTAATCAACTCCTAATCAGCTTGGCTAACTCTTCTCATGATTTGGGAGATTTTGGATTAGTATAAATAACCCCTTTGGTGTTCATTCAAACTCAAACCATAACTTTCACTCGAAATATTTTCTTTGGAGCTTCTCTGGAGGAGCACCTCTCAATCATTCCTAGAAGTCCTCAAGTCTAATAAGTACTTCTCCTTTGCTCAATTTCATTGATTTAGCTAGTTTCCAACTGAAAGTCAAACAAATTGACTTTTCGTTTGACTTTCAGTTTTAACCATTATGGTTAAGTTAAAGTTCGAATCAAACTTTCCCACGTGATCATAATAATGATGGTATGATTCCTCTGTGATCATACCTGTTAGGGGTAGAATTTTAATGTTTATGGATCATATATCCTTCTATATGTCTGGATCATGGATCCTCAAGACAAGGTGCATGAAGGCTAAGGATCATTGATCCTCATTATTGTTCTAATTAGCTAACAATTGTTTCCAATGTATTATGGCATGGTTTTGCAGGAGCTTTTTGAAGATGACCTACCAACCGAGAATCAAGGGGAATATGCCATTATTCAGCACGTGCCAGGAGTTCGTGACCGTTGTTGGTGAACATGGGATATTGCCGCGATTTTCGGATAGTTATTTAAGGATAGTTTTTAGCTAAATAAAAGAGGTACTGAGCTTAAATAAGATGGAGATTCGAACACACACATCTGCGACCTACACTGCTCTCTGATACGCACACTAGCAACATTGTAACAAGCTCAATACTTCCGAAAGTTGTAATTGTTTTTGCTTAATACAAGTTGGTGATCGGTATTTGCCATCATCCGAGGTTTTTTATGCCGGAGATCAACTATTGATCAAGGGCTTTTTCCTCGTACAAATCATTGTGTTCATTGTCATTTACTTCTGATTTTTTGTTCACACACTTGTTCACAATTCAAGCATTCAACCTCACAAATCAGATTTACATTATCCTTAGTGTGATTTTTGACCAAAACAGTTTGGCGCCCACCGTGGGGCAATTGGTGCTTCAATTCTAAAAAATCTCATTCATTTCATCCATTTCTGTTCATTTTCTTCAACCACATGGCTCTTAGGGAAAATATGCTTCGAGTGCCATGCCGGCGGTTTACCTCATCTCAGACTTGTGCATCATTGCCTCCATTCCCACTGCACTGGCGAAGAGTGCTGATAATGCTCAGAAGAAGCCAACACCAGTTTTCTCGAAGGCTTCTACTATTTCATCCTCTACACCTACTAACAATGATCTGTCTACTTTGATTTTGCAGATGAAAGGATACATGGAACAGCAGGACAAAACTAACCAGAGGATCCTTCATGAAATTGATGAAATCAAGAAACAGAAGAGATCAGCGGAGGATCATTCTCAATTGATGCCCAGGTCATTGGATTTCGCCACTACCCAAAGCAGTAACCACTCAGCATTCTAAGGCGTCTGGTGTTCAGTATCAAGGATCCTCAGGATTACAGCATGGATCATTGGCAATGACGCAGCCACAAGCATCTCATTACCAACCTTATGTATCCCCATTCCAGCCTCAGGGATCCTCATATCAGCATCAAGTATCCTCATCCCAGGTCCAAGGATCCATGGAGTATCTTCCGAGACCTTCAGCACCCATGTATCCTGGATCCAGTGTCTTTCAGGATCAAGGATCCTCAGGAAGTCAGATATTCAAGGATTCTGAAGTTCACAAAGGGGACTTCATCCTATGCAGACTATTGCTTCATCTAGTCCAACTGTTGCACCCGAAGTGTCCACCTTTGGATATACTTCTGGCATACCACTTCCAAACCAATCAGGAGGTAACAATTTCAATACATCTTTTGGTACTAATTATGGTTCCATGCGGATACAGTATCAATCAGGCTATGGCATGGGAACTTCAGAAGCTTAAGGATACGATATCCAGCGTCCCAGGAGTGGTTAAGCCCATTCTGAGATTCCAGATGGAAGTCACAGGGTGTCTCGTTTTGCACCCCCTATATGCAATGCTGAGATACCAAAACGCTTTCAAACCCCCAACATGAAGCTGTACGATAGTACAACCGATCCGGAGGAGCATGTGGCACAATACCGGGAAAGAATGGAGATCAACCCCATTCCAGAAAGGTTAAAGGAAGCCTGTCTTTGTAAGGGCTTCGGATCCACACTCACTGGATCAGCACTAAAATGGCTGCTAAGTCTTCCTCCCTACTCAATTACTTCATTTTCGCATTTGGTTAATTTGTTCAAGAATCAGTTTTCATGTAGTAGAACCTTTGAGCGATTAACTAGTGATTTATATAGGATAACACCGGGTCGTGATGAATCATTAAGAAATTACATCACTAAGTTTAGTCGAGAATCCTTAGAAATTCCTAATTTGGACATTGCCACTGCTGTAGAGCATTCAAAATGGGCTTGCTTAAAGACTCCTCATTCTATGATGACCTTGTTATGACACCTTGTGGGAATTTAGATGAAGTAAGGAATAGGGCATTGAGGTTTATTCGTTTAGAAGATGACAAAAGGATCTAGGAGAGACTCTAGGATCCTCAAAACAGGAAAAGCAAGGATCATTCTTTAAGAATAATCGATCTAAGTCATACTCTAAACATGACAATCACAATGTGAATGCAGTTGAACAAGACGAAGACGATGAGGATTATCCTCCAATATATGAATATTGTTTTTCTGTGGATAATCATGAACTAATACTTGCTATGCAGAATTTAGGTGACAAGGCTAGATGGCCAATGAAAACTGACAAACCCGGAGCTACTAAAGATAAATCTAAGTGGTGTGCTTATCATGAGGATTTCGGTCATCTCACTGACGAGTGCATAGCATTGAGGAAGGAAATAGGCTATCTTTTGAGCAAGGGATACCTGAAGGATTTGCTCGGAAGGAAAAAATCAAGGATCCAAGATCCTGAAAAAAATTCCTGAAAGGCTCCTCCTCCACCAGCAGACGCTCAAATCATAAACTTCATTTCCGGTGGTTCTGATATCTGTGGAACTTCGTTTTCAGCGGCTAAAAGGCATGTAAGGAGACGAAGATGGAGAATGGGGAGAGACCAGTTCGAACATCTTCCCTAACACAGCAAAAAGTGATATCTTTTGATGAGGAGGATCGCGTAGACATTCAGGATCCTCATCATGATGGTCTTGTCATTACTTTGTTTATTTCTAATCATTTTGTTTGCAGGATCCTTATCGATGGAGGGAGCTCAGTGAACATAATCAAGTTGGATGTCCTCAAAAAGATGAACATCCCTGAATCTGATATCATACCAAGATCATCGGTGCTCATTGGATTCAGCGGGGAAACCAAGAATACATTGGGGGACATCAAGCTTCCAATTTACATAGAGGAAGTAAATTCTATCCAAAAATTTTGTGTAATAGATAGATTATCTTGCTGTAATGTTATCCTTGGCAGGCTATGGATACATGACATGAAGGTGGTCCCATCAACATACCGCCAATGTGTCAAGCTTCCAAGTCAATGGGGAATAGTCAAGATAGAAAGTGATCAGCAGGAGGCAAAGAATTGCTACACTTCCTCGATGAAACCTGCTTCCAAGTCTAGGGAAGCATAGCAATTAAAGCATCCTCCAAAAGACGTCATGGAGGCAAGAGAAACAGGACGTTAGGGAAATACTCTTAGATCCTGAGGATCCTGAATCTAAGGTGTATATAGGGTCCGGGATCCAGGAGAACATAAAGCATGATCTAGTATCCTTCCTGAAACATAGAAAATCTACCTTCACCTGAAAGCACGAAGATATGACAGGTATTTCAAAGGATATCTTTACTCATAAGCTTGGTATTGACAGGTCTTTCAGGCCAATTCACCAAAAAAAGGAGAAAGTTTGCTCCTGAAAGAAAGGCAATCATCCAAGAGGAGGTAGATAAGTTATTAAGGGAAAGTATGATTAGAGAAATCAAGTATCCAAGATGGTTAGCCAATGTGGTTGTTTTCAAAAGAAAAATGGAAAGTGGAGGGTATGTGTCGATTTACTTACTTGAACAAGGCATGTCCCAAGGATCCTTTCCTTTTACCCCACATTGACTCCATGGTGGATGCTACGGCGGGTCATGAGTTGTTAGCTTTTATGGATGTTTCATCTGGATTTCGCAAATTCAGATGGAACCATCTGATCAAGAGGATAAATCGTTCATGACACCCACCGGCATATATTCCTATATTGCTATGCCCTTTGGTTTAAGAAATGCAGGTGCTACATACCAAAGGCTGGTGAATATGATGTTCAAAGAACAACTTGGACATACGATGGAGGTATACATAGATGATATGGTGGCCAAGTCTAAAAGAGTGAGGATCATCTTAAGGATCTCGAAGAAGCATTCAATATCCTTGACCAATACAATATAAAATTGAATCCTTCCAAATGCCATTTTGGAGTCAAAGCTGGAAAGTTCTTAGGATACACGGTGACCAAGAGAGGGATCGAAGCAAGTCCGGAGCAGAGGCTATAATCAACATCAAGTCTCCTGCCAACGCTAAGGATGTGCAAAGATTAACAGGAAGAATCGCTGCCCTGAACATATTCATTTCAAAATCCTCAGAAAGATGCAAGGATTTCTATGATATTCTAAGGAAGAATAAGAAGTTCGAGTGAGGAGAAACATAAAGCTGCTCTACAAGCTCTCAAGGATTACCTATCCTCAGCACCGGCTTTAATGAAACCTGAAAATGGGGAACCATTATCCTTATACCTAGCTGTTTCAGGTAAAGCAGTAAGTGCGATCCTTGTTAAGGATCATGAAGGCCAACAACATCCGGTATATTATGTAAGTAAAAGTTTACTTGATGCTGAGGCCAGGTACTCTCATTTAGAAAAACTTATTCTTGCTCTAATCATGGCTTCTACTAAATTAAGACATTATTTTGAAACTCACACTATTGTTGTTAAAACTAACTTTCCTATTAAGAATGTTCTCAGGAAACCAGAGATGTCAGGGAAGAATGGCAAAATGAGTTGTTAAACTTAGTGCATATGACATTAAGTATGAGCCTAGAACTGCTATTAAATCCCAAGCTTTGGCTGACTTTGTGGCTGATTTCAGTAGTAATCTACAAAAAGAAGCTGAATTGGAGGTACAACAACTTGAGGAGACCAAGGATCCTTGGACACTCTTCACAGATAGAGCCTCGAATGTCAAAGGAACTGGACTAGGCTACTACTAAAATCGCCACAGGGGGACATTATACCCCAATCAATAGCATGTGAATTCCAAACCACTAATAATGAGGCAGAGTACGAGGCCTTGATTTGCAGGTTTGCAATTAGCTAAGCACATGAGGATCAGGTATCTTCAAGTATTTGTAGATTCTTTATTGATCACTAATCATTATAATGGATCCTATGATGTTAAAGGTGAAAAGCTAATTAAATATTTGGAGATAGTCAAGAAATTGGCGGATTCTTTTGCTTTTTTTAGTCTAACACAGGTACCCAGGGAAGAAAATGCAGAAGCAGGTGCCTTGGCTAATCTAGGATCCTCATTGAAGATGTCTGATGATGTGAAGATACCCATTATCTATGTTCTAACTCCTGCAATCGAGGAGAGTGAGGCAATGGAAATAGTGGACAATGCTGCAATGGTACCTAGGGATGATGCACAATCAACTCCAGGATCATGGATCCTTCCAATCCTGATTAATTCAAAATGGGGAAGTTCCCATTGGAGAAAATCCTAGAGCCTTCAAGATAAAGGTATCCCAATTCACTATCATTAATAACATGTTATATAAGAGATCTCTTGCAGGACCCTATCTACGATGCATTGAGGATCCTGAGATCAGGAAGTCTTGAAGGATTTTCATTAAGGAGATTGTGGAAATCATACTGGGGGCAGAGCACTATTTTCAAGGATCCTCATAACAGGATTTTATTGGCCTACAATGAAGAAGGATGTTGTGGAGTATGCAAGGAAATGTGATGCTTGCCAAAGACACAGTAATATTCTTCATCAAACAGCAGAACCTCTGCATCCTATATCCTCTTCTTGTCCATTCATAGATAAGGCAAGCTTCCCAAGGCACCAGGAGGAAAAGTGTTCATGCTAGCTATGACCGACTATTTCTCCAAGTGGATAGAAGCTGAAGCCTTTGCTCAAGTCAGAGAAAAGGAATTATATCCTTTATTAAAAGAAATATCATTACTAGATTTGGTATTCCTTCAGAGATAGTTTGTGACAACGGATCCCAGTTATTGGGAATCGAACTACTAACTTTTGTGACAGCTGGGGGATTAGGATGATTACATCAACACCAGTCCACCCACAAGCTAATGGCCAGGCAGAATCATCCAACAAGATCTCATCAACAACTTGAAGAAGAAGCTTGGATCAAAGAAAGGAAAGTGGGCTGAAGAACTACTATATGTCTTATGGACAGATAGAACAACTCCCAAGAATGCTACGGGTCAAACTCCCTTCTCCTTAGTCTTTGGAGCTGAAGCAGTGATCCCTACAGAAATAGTAGTACCAACAGCTAGAACAAACATCCGTGATCCTGAAGCAAATGTCAGACTCTGATTAAAGACTTGGATACTGTGGAAGAGCTTAGAGATATGGCGAGAATTAGGTTGGCTAGCTATCAAAAAGGATGGCTGGAGCTTACAACAAGAATGTCAGGGTCAGAAGATTTCAAGTAGGTGACTTGGTATTGAGGAAAGCATTCCAAAATACCACGAAACCTGCTGATGGCAAGTTAGCACCAAAATGGGAAGGCCCCTATCTAATTGAAGCTGAGGCAGGAAAGGGGGCATATCGGTTGTTAACTATGGATGGTGACCTTTTGCCAAGAGCCTGGAATGCTATCCACCTAAAAAAGTATTTTATGTAAAAGGATCAGGGATCCTTAAGTATCCTAGTGATCAATTTAGATTGAAGGATCCTCAAAGGATATGAAATTCTTGATTTGGTAACGTTTTACTAATGCTTTCATTCTTATTGTACTTCTTATTATTTATTCTAAAGTAAGGATGTTGAATTTTCAACATTCAACCTTATCAAGTTTAAAGTTTTGCAGAAGTTATTACAAAGGATCAAGAGGTTGGCCACCTCTCCAAGATTTCGGGCATGTCCCCAATTTAAGGTATCAATGCCTTCTAAGGTTTAAAGGTTTTCACCTTTCACACAAATTGGGTTCTGACACCCTTGCCAGTTGCGCACGTTATCCAAGTATAGTTCGAGGCAATAGGACCAGTACCCGCTTTAGGGGCTGACAATTTCATTGTTGTTGGCTATATGTAGGATCCTAAGTATAATGGTAGGCGTACCATACATCCGTTCCTAAGGTTTCTAATGTTTTCACGTTAGCTAAGGTTTCGACATTTTCATGTCGCTCACGATTGGATAGATGCCAGTTTGGGCCATACTCCAGTTTACACCAGTTATTTGGGCTTGTCCCCAGTTATTTGGGCTTGTCCCCAGCTATTTGGGCTTGTCCCCAGTAACTAATGATTCTTTCCTTTGAAGTTTGGCTTAGTCCCAAGTTAAATACTGCTACAGGTTTACAGCTAAGGATCCTGAATCCTAAAGTCCTATTGATTGTTATGCTTTGGTTAACACAACTGTGATGTTAAGAATATAGAATCCTAACTTGGATTCATTGGTATGATCCTTCATTTGCCTTTGTTTTATTTCTGGCTTACTTATGTCACGCTAATCCTTTGACAACAGTATGTGATCCTTGATCATATGATGTCTATCTTTAAAGAGTATATTTTGACAAACTCCTATAGATTTCTTAGCTAAATATTATGGAATTATTGACGTATACAATCATAAATATATTCAAACTGAAGATAAGTAACAACAAAGATAGTCAAAAGCTTAAAGTTTTATTTATTTATAAAAACCCTTTTTTAAAAGGTTCTCAAAATTGCTAACCCAAGCTTCTACCAGCAAAGTGTGGCCCATCCACTTGGGTTGGCAAAGGGTGTCCATACTAACGAGTCAATAAGTGCAGGAAAGTAAAAGCAGGGGGCATCAAGGGCTTTATCCTCCACAAACAGAAGGACCCATCCACCTTTGCTACCCCCTATTGTTCAAAAAGGATCAGTGATCCTTAACCCTAAAACTATTGTTTAGTTACAGACCAAATTGTTCGCCATAAAAACACCACCATTAAAAACCAAAATCCTAAAGAATGGGCTCCGGCCACGTCTAGAATCATCCATCATCGCCCATTCATGCAACCTACTCCACGACTGCTTCCACCTCTCCTTCTCCCTTGCCACCAACCGCTGCCTCTGCCAGATCCATCACGCTGCTTGGCTCCGCCTCCGGGATAGGTACCTGCTCAGGATTTTCTTCGTCACCCAGCTCTATCAACCTCTGCTTCCAAGCAGCCACATCCCACTCAGCCCTGTCAAAAGAAGGATTCATGGCCTCTTCAACCATTTTTATCCTATCTTTGAGGATAGACCTAACGGCAGAAACCTTCGCCTGTCAGCAGCTTCCAATCTCTCTTTGTTAGCCCAGATCTGATGCACCAAGATCTCCTTCTCCAAGCGCTTGACCTCCTTTTCCAAGTTGGAGATCCTTTTCTCCTTGGCAGCAGCAATGGTGCGGAGCTCGTCGATGTGCTCTTCAGCTTCAGCTAGGAGTTTTCCTTGGAGGGCTTCGAGTTGGGCTATTTTCTGCATAAGTCAAAATTTTCAGGATCAGTGATCCTCAGGGTTCAAGTGTAATTCAAGAATAAGTGATCCTTACCTCACCAATGAAGTCAGAGATTTGCTGCTTGATCTGGGGGTATCCTCGGTGGACTCGCTCGGTTTCATCCTTTTGCTCCCGGATTTGGCTCTGGAAGGCATGACCCTTGTTCCTGGCTTACTTTGGGCCCTGAGGCCAGTTCAGCCTTGATGGAGCGGGGGAAAATGATACTTTGAAGTTCCCCGAGATCAAAATTGGTGGCAGATTTGGATGTAGACTTGGCAGCACCTATGCAAATAAGACTCGGATAAGTATTTATAAGCTATCTATTTTGTTGAATATTTTCATATACTTTTATATAAATACTTACTTGACATCGTGACAGAGATAGAGGTATCTTCTTCTAAATCCTTGATCTTAGGGTAAAAGATCCTCACAGTTGAATCAAGTGCCCAAAAGGCAGCAATCCTTATTGGCGTGGCAGGTAAATCTCTCAAGGCAGCGTAGCTGGTCACTGCATGCACAAGAAACAGGATCAGTTATCCTCAGTATAACAAAAATTGGTGTCATTCTTGGTGATTTTGAGCAGTGGGGGTGAATTTTGGATTTGGATTTGAAAAGATATCGATAAGACCCATGAGTCACAAGACTGGACAGGTTAGGGAGTTCAGTGATACCAAATCTTAGACACTCATTCTTGATCAACTGTTCCAGAGTATACAATACCCTCCACGGCATAGGCATGGCCTGGTTGTGGCACATGCCGGTATGGGAGAAGAAGGTTTGAGTAAACCTGGGAAAGGATATGTATAGCCGTTCAAGAATGGAGCGGCAGGAAAACAGATCCAGAAGCCTGATTCGCAATCACTTCTCAGTGATGAATCAAAGGGTCTGAAAACTGTTTCCTCTGGGAAACAGGGCGTATTTGATCAATTTCGGGATCGGTAAAACGGCAAAGCTCCTCCGAAGGATTTTTCAGAAGATTTTGGCTCTTGGGAGTGTGATCTTGTGGTTGATCTTTGAGAGGAGAGGATCGGGTTACCATTTTTCCCATGGATCAAAATAATGGAAAAACAGAGGATTGAATAGAGAGAGAAAGAGATACCTGTTTGATGCTCTAGATATGCGTATAAAAAAGCAAAGATCAGGCTTAAATAAGAGATTCAATCTCTATCCCTACGCTATATAATGATTTTGTTGCAGGTTATCAAATCAATTGACGTCATACTATGCAACGGATATATGCAAGTGGCAACGGCTAGTTTCTTTATAACGGAAACATGACTAATCGTTAGGGCATTTAATTAGTCATGTTTGGGGGCAATTGTTAGGGGTAGAATTTTAATGTTTAAGGATCATATATCCTTCTATATGTCTGGATCATGGATCCTTAAGACAGGGTGCAGGAAGGCTAAGGATCTTTGATCCTCATTATTGTTCTAATTAGCTAACAATTGTTTCCAATGTATTATGACATGGTTTTGCGGGAGCTTTTCGAAGATGACCTACCAACCGAGAATCAAGGGGAATATGCCATTATTCCAGCACGTGCCAGGAGTTCGTGACCGTTGTTGGTGAACGTGGGATATTGCCGCGATTTTCGGATAGTTAGTTAAGGATAGTTTTTAGCTAAATAAAAGGGGTGTTGAGCTTGAATAAGATGGAGATTCGAACACACACATCTGCGACCTACACTGCTCTCTGATACGCACACTAGCAACATTGTAACAAGCTCAATACTTCCGAAGTTGTAATTGTTTTTGCTTAATACAAATTGGTGATCGGTATTTGCCATCACCCGAGGTTTTTTATGCCGGAGATCAACTCTTGATCAAGGGCTTTTTCCTCGTACAAATCATTGTGTTCATTGTCATTTACTTCTGATTTTTTTTCACACACTCGTTCATAATTCAAGCACTCAACCTCACAAATCAGATTTGGTTACATTATCCTTAGTGTGATTTTGACCAAAACAATACCTTCCGACAATCACCTTTACTAGTCAAATTGAGGGGTCAAGCATGCTACTTTAAAAGTCAAAGATGCGATGAATTTCATAAATTGTATAAATGAACTCTTAATCTTATGGATCATATATTTTGATACTAAAATAGAATGTATAACATATATAAACCTATTCTAGCATGCCCAACTCGTCCATTTTATTTTAGCACCTCATTCTATGTCGAAAGTCAAGCAATTTGATTTTCGCCTTGACTTTTGATTCTGGCTTGTTTGGTCAATGTTAGGGCCTATTTAAACTCTATATTATGACCATATTATTATTGAGTATAACCATCTGAAGTTATACCCCATGGCCATGTCGTTTGATGGGTTAATTGACAAGTCTTGAATGTATATCCTAAAATGACCACAATGCCCTTTTTGGTCGTAAAAGCAAACTAAATGGTTTCTAACTAAACTACATTCTGACTTTTTAACAGAATGTACATCCCTTATAAACATATTTGAAACACTCGGACTTGTCATAGACCCAACCGACTTTCTGAACCTGCTTTTACGCGCGTAACTAGTTATACGAACCTAGTTCGTATTAGTTAGGCGTAACGGGTCTAAATACTTCAAAACCATTTCTAAACAGAATGTTTGCTTAAATAACCTTCATCCAATGAGTCGATGCACTCGGATAACTATAAACCACATTCTATCCGGTCTACGCTTAATCTAGCGAAACCGAACCTATTCCTAAGTTAACGGGTCAAGTCTAAGGAACTTACCTATGACCCGTAGACATTCTAACGAATAACTATTCGGTTCATTTCAGACTATAGTACCCCCCCCCCCCAGATAATCGGACTTGCGTCAATAATACTTAGACTTGCGGCTTTTGCTAAACAAAAATCGTTATCGGTTGGAAGCTAGCAAAAGGTAAATACTCTTAACTTATTTTATTCTAAAACTTGGGGTATGGCAAATATACCCCTTGGAGCGGATATTATATAAATGAGCCTTGAGATCTACTTATAAATATAGCAACTCGGTTTAATACGAATTACTTGATAACTGAAACAACTGAGGGTTAATGGTACCGTGTCCGGGCATCCCGATTCATGAACTATTATGGTCATACTAAATAATGCGTTGGGGTAGTAAGACGCGTTATCAAACTTTGGTGTGTACTTTAATCAATACAGCACTGAAAATGATCAGCTATGCTTTCTAGTTCCCGACTGTTTGACAAGTATTATAAAACTAGTGACGAGATAAAATCCCAAGAAATATTAAATGATTACCTACGGGTTTTCTCTATCTATGAAATTCTTTTTGAAAAACTATTTTCAAAATGTGTCAGTTAGTTATATTTACCAGCGAAAGCTGATATATTTTTCAAAAGACTGAACCGCAGGTACCGAACCTTGATATTAGGCTGGAAATCTGGGTCGACTATGACAAAGGCTATGGAACTTGCAACTGTTCAGTTTAAGGCCTATAATGTCCAAAGCTCTTTTTATTTTGATCCCGAGTGTGGACATATACTCGAACGTTTGTATAGACTTTTATATAGTGTAACATCCGTCGAAAAACGGGTTTTCAAAACCCGCTTCGTTTATTAATCGAATAATCAGTTTTAAATTTTCGTTGCTTATTTATGACTTATTTTAATTTTAAACGATACATAATTAATAAAAAAATTAGAATTTATAAATTATAATTGTTAAAAAGTAAAAATAAAATAATTAAAAAGAAAAAACCGGCTGCCGGGAGTCGAACCCGGGTCAGCCGGGAACCTCAAGTCTTAACTCACATCCACCAAACCACTCCGCCACTTGTGTTCTTTAGTGATATATCAAGACAATTAATTCAAATAACAAAAACTCGATTTCAAAACAGTCAACGACGCGCCCAATTCGCAGTCGCCGGAAATCCCGACGACTTCGCCAATTATTGTCGGTTTCTTGTGACTTAACGTGCGTATTAACACTTACATCGGTTATAACCGATGTCCAGTTCCGCGACATCAGTCATAACCGCCGGAGAATACTTGACCAACGAATCAAGACAGAAATCGAACCCAATTCATCGATATTCTTCCCTATAAATTCACACTCTAGCCTCTGGTAATCTTTTCGCTCAAAATCACACCAATTCTCGACGCAATTTCACTCGCCGGAACTTTTCTGCCATCACCGGACTTTCGCCGGAAAACCAAGACTCTCATCAACACGGTAAATACCTCGACTCTTTTTGTTCCATTCCATTGTTAGACCATTACTAACATCAATCCATCACCCAGAATCGATCCCAGACGACGTTGCCGGATTTCTGTACTCGCCGGAAAAATCGCTGGAATTTCCGAACTCACGCTGTTAATCGGTATGATCAACTAAACCTCCTGTTAATCATTGTTTAGTAACTCAATTTCACATCTAATAAATCAAAACTGTTAATTGATCCTAACAGCCGAAGTTCACAAAACAGAGCCGACGAATCTTTGCCGGAGTTCTGTGAAAGACACCTGTTTGGTACATTCTTCCCCAAACCCTCTCTGTTCATTACCTTTCAATTGCTTATAATATCCGTTAATCGAATTGAACAAGAAACAGTTTGGTTAACCAGTTTCTGTGTTCTTGAGCGAAGAAGACGAAGTTATTTATGATTATAAGATTAATTAAAATCAGTATTATGAACGGGTTAGACACACAGTCCAGCGGTGGACTGTGTGCAAACAAATACATACACCGTCTCGAGTTCGATTCCTATCACGACCCTATCCTCAGAAATAAAAATGTTTTTTTTTAGAAACCGAACCGTGTTAACTCACAGTAAGATGTTAAGTATAATAAAAACCGGAATATTTACCAGGTTAGACACACAGTCCAGCGGTGGACTGTGTGCCAAACTAAACCACAGGTCCCGGGTTCGAGACCTGTGGAGATCACCGGTGTGATGCAATTAAATCCTTTTTAATTAAATGATTTTCGGATTAAGTTAAATAGAATATAAATATAATTAAAAACAGAAATATTTCGGGTTAGACACGTAGCTCAGTTGGTAGAGCTGCGTGCACGCGTACGGGAGGTCACGGGTTCGAGTCTCACTCAGTGCAATAATATTCACGACCGAACCGGTCAACGGTCAACAGTCATGGTCAACGGTCAAAAGTCAACATTTTTTTATTATTTTTATTTATTTATTTAATTTAAAAATCAATTAAAATACTTAAAAATAACGTTTTTTTTAAAGTTAGAAAATAGCCTTAAACTCACAAAAATATATCCAAAAATCCTATTAAAGTTGTTAATAAAATCCACTTATTTACCGTACATTTCCGTTATTAATTAGGTTAGTTATTCCTCGTCGATCAATCCTCTAAACTCGTGCGCATTCAACATCATCCACCGAACGCACCCAATGTGTGTGAATCTCTACCAAATTTCCCGTTTTAATCACATTTTTTTGGGTGTATCATGTGTCGCTATTATTTATTTAAATTAAACACTTGTGCATTCATCATATTCGTGATCAAATGTGTTGCCAATATATATCTATTGTTTGTGTGGTTAATGTTTAGATTAAAGTTATCATTTTCAGTACATACATTTTCATAGGCCGCCGCTCCCCATTACCTATGAGCGTGAGTTGTTCCCCATTACCTATGAGCGTGAACGAGGCGTTGCCAACATAAGATCGGCTCCGTTTGATTGAGCCTTGATCTTACATACATCATCATAGGCCGTCCGTTCCCCATTACCTATGAGCGTGAACGAGACGTTGCTAACATACACATTGTCATTCATATCATATACTCATGCAAGGTGTTTGTGATTGTTTTTTACATACGTTTGTTCATGTATGATTATTGCACAATTTTCCATATTAAATACAACAAGGTATCAATAACAAATGTTTTTAACAAGGTTCACTCGCCAACTTTTGTTGACCCAAAATTCCCCATTTTTACACATGATACAGGTGATCAAGTTGAAGCAAGAAACATATAGGGCGGCCTAGAAGAATAAACCAGTTTAGATTTTGGATTGTTTTAGTTAATTTTTCCTTTCCTTGTATTGTATGAATTTGACTTGAAACTTTGAGATGTAATTTGAATTTAATAAATATGAAACATGTTAGTAAACATCATGAGCTTTGGTGATAACCCAATTATGCCCCGACTCTTATTCCGCTGCGGGTCGGGTGTGACAGATTGGTATCAGAGCCATGACTATAGGGATATAGGGTAGGTTATTAGACCCTTAGAGCCTATACTATAGTTGATTAGAATTTTTAAATTGTTTGTGTGTTACATGCAAAGTTCATGATGTTTATATGCTTTATGTTTACATTCAATATTATGCAAGCATGTTCATAAGTACATATTATTATACAATGCTTATCATGAATCATATTCTCATAACATATCATATCCATGGGAGCACACACCTCACAATTTATATGATTTTTACAACGATTTTTGTATTTTCAAATCACATCAAAGTGAGTTCTCATGACGGGCATGTAGTAACTGGAAGGGTACGAGTACCGGTAGTCGGAACGTCTTGTCTAGGCTTGGCATTCGTATAAATCCAAAATAACGGACCAGTTTGCCTACCTGGGGACTAACGATGAGAGTACGAATGACCTATTAGGCCAAAGCATGCTATACCAAACGTCGTGTGAACTAACACCACTTTGAGTTGTCATTGTGTCTACACCTGGACACCCTCCGACCATACATCTCGCAAACATATTTTATGGTTTCATTCGGGTGATGCGAGTGTTAAACCGCCAATACCAATGTGAATCCTACTAAACCAATAGTCATGGGGGCCCACATGACTATACAGGCGATAGTATGGGGGACATTGGAGGCCCAAACATGAGCAAACCCAAGACATCCTATGGATGTAGTGTATTATTGATGATTATGTTATTTTATTATTTTAAACGACACATGACACCTAAACACTCCTTAAACTCACCATCTTCCTATGTATATTCCTGTAGATGTCGGCTAGGCAGCTACGTGGAGGACGAAAGTCAGGAAGGTCAAACGAACGCTTGGCCACTCAAATTGCAAAACAAATGGCCGCGGTGCTTCCTGATATTGTAATACAAGTCCAACAAGCTCTCACCGTGAATCCTATCAACCCACCCAATCAAGAGGATCAAAACATCGACAACCCTTCCTCCAAGAAGTGCTCCTACAAACACTTCAAGTCTTGCGATCCCCCAAAGTATGAAGGGACCAAAGGTGTCACCGCTCTCCTCCACTGGTTTGAGGAAATGGAAAACACCTTCCTCAATTGCGATTGTCCCGAGGATCGCAAGGTACGTTACGCAACCGGGAGACTATTTGGGGTAGCCCTGACCTGGTGGAACACCGAGAAGGGTAAGAGAGGAGTTGAAGACGCTATGGCCTTAAGGTGGGAAGAGTTAAGGGAAATAATGACAAGACGCTTCTGCCCAAGAAGCGAACTCAAGAAGTTGGAAGACGAATTCCACTCGCTGAAGCAAAAGGAAGGAGACCATACTACAACAAAAGATTTCTTGAGCTGAACCAGATGGTTCCTAACTTGTTCACCCCAGTGTACCGCTTGGTTGAACACTACATTCGAGGCCTCCCCTCGAAGATTCAAGTCTCAGTCCTCAGCACTTCGCCTGCAACTCTCGAAGCTGCTATGGAATTAGCCACCGAACTTACCGAGAATCGCATCAAAAACGGTAAATTCAAGGAGGAGAAAAAGAAAGCCCCCGTTGAGGGCCAAACTTCAAACCATCCCACCTCCTCCTCAAAGTTTTCTATTAAGAGGAAACGAAATACCAGAAACTTTGCTGTCACCCAAACAAATTTCCCTATCCCTGCTGCACCCATTACTCAAGTTGCCCCTTCACCCGCACCATACGAAAGGCCATACTCCGGCCCCTACCCAAAATGCACCCGTTGCCAATACCATCACTCTCCCGAACACCCCTGTCAATATTGCACCAGCTGCGGCCGTGCAGGTCACACCATCCAAACCTGCCGCTCACGGCAGCGAATGAACCGCAACCAACCCACAACCCAAACCCACCATCAAATAATGGGTCAAGCCCAACAACCCCTACTACTACCACCTATACAGCATACGGCCCAAACCTACTACCAACCCAACTACCCCATGATGCAACCCATGCGGGCTTGCTACAATTGTGGAGACCCAAACCACTTTAGAAACACTTGTCCACGCTTGGTGAACATCATACATGCTCAAGCTCAAGCAAATCCGGTGAATCAAGCTAACCAAGCTCCTCCACCTGCTAGAGGAAGAGCTTTCAACATCAACGCCAACCAAGCAAGGGCCAACAACAACGTGGTTAATGGTACGTTTCTCATAAATGGTAGTTATGCATCCATGTTATTTGATACTGGCGCGGATAAGAGTTTTGTGTCCTTAGAATTTGAACCCATCCTCAACCAAACCCGTGATAAACTCATGGAATCTATAACGGTGGAAGTTGCTGACGGAAAACCGGTCTCATTAAACTCCGTTATCCGAAACTGTACTCTCACTGTGAATGATCACGATTTCCCAGTTGACCTCATTCCTATGAAGTTGGGAAGTTTTGACATTATAATCGGCATGGACTGGCTCAGCCAACATCATGCTGAAGTAGTATGCCGCGAAAAGTTCATTCGCATTCCTCTTGCGGACGGTCAAACTCTACGAATCTTTGGAGAAACCCCTTCGAAAGGACTCAAGCTGATGTCCTGTCTTCAAGCCCGAAAATATCTCCGCAAGAATTATGTAGCATTTCTAACTCACGTTGTCAAGAAGGGAAACAAAGAGAAGAAACTTGAAGATATACCCATAGTGAAAGAATTCCCGCAAGTCTTTCCCGACGACATCTCAGGACTTCCTCCCAAGAGAGAAGTCGAATTCCGCATTGATCTTATACCTGGCGCTACACCTGTCGCGAAATCTCCTTATAGGTTAGCTCCATCCGAAATGCAAGAGCTGGCCAGTCAATTACAAGAACTGACCGACAAAGGATTCATACGTCCTAGCTCATCGCCTTGGGGTGCACCTGTTCTGTTTGTAAAGAAGAAAGATGGAACGTTTCGCATGTGTATCGATTACAGAGAACTCAACAAATTAACGGTCAAGAACCGCTATCCATTACCTCGCATCGATGATCTTCTAGACCAACTCCAGGGTGCCACCTGTTTTTCAAAGATCGACCTTCGTTCTGGCTATCATCAACTCAGAGTACATGAAGAAGACGTCCCAAAGACCGCCTTCCGAACTCGTTATGGTCACTATGAATTCATGGCCATGCCATTTGGTCTAACCAACGCTCCAGCTGTCTTCATGGATCTAATGAACAGAGTTTGCAAACCCTATCTCGATCGTTTTGTTATAGTCTTCATCGACGACATTCTCATTTACTCAAAGTCCAAAACTAATCATGAACGGCACCTTCGACTCATCCTCACGCTCTTAAGAACCGAAAAGCTCTACGCTAAATTCTCCAAATGCGAATTCTGGTTAAAAGAGGTACAATTCCTTGGACATGTCGTCAATGACAAGGGAATACATGTCGACCCCTCAAAGATCAAAGCAGTACAAGAATGGCAAGCGCCACGTACACCAACCGAAGTAAGATCATTCCTTGGTTTGGCTGGTTACTATCGCCGTTTCATTTCAAATTTCTCTCGTATCGCTGTACCACTCACGGCTTTGACACATAAAGGAAAACCCTTCATATGGGGACCTAAACAAGAAGAAGCCTTCCAAACCCTTAAGCAAAAACTTTGTGACGCACCTATCCTCACACTCCCCGAAGGTTGAGATGACTTTGTAGTATATTGCGACGCATCAGGGCAAGGACCAGGCTGTGTATTAATGCAAAGGGGAAAAGTGATAGCCTATGCTTCTAGGCAACTCAAAACTCATGAGAAGAACTACACTACCCACGACCTAGAACTTGGAGCCGTTGTGTTCGCTCTTAAGATATGGAGACATTACCTCTATGGTACCAAGTGTGAAATTTACACTGACCACAAGAGCCTCCAACATATCTTTAACCAAAAGGAGTTGAATATGAGGCAACGAAGATGGGTCGAACTTCTTAATGACTACGACTGTGAAATTCGGTATCATCCTGGCAAGGCAAATGTGGTGGCCGATGCACTCAGTCGAAAGGGTTATGCGAACTCCATTCGTCTTCTATGTTCGCAAATCATAACCGACATCAAAGATCAAATCCGAGAAGCTCAACATGTTTCCATAACAGAATACGACATACGCAATGAGTTATCTTGTGGAGCAGAACTTAAACTCGAAACAAAATCTGACGGCATTCTATATTATCTAGATCGCATATGGATTCCCGATCACAATAACCTTCGCGATTTCCTTATGAAAGAGGCGCACAAGACACGATACTCTGTACACCCAGGAGCCGACAAGATGTATCAAGACCTTCGATACACCTACTGGTGGCCTGGCATGAAAAAGGATATTGCTGTTTTTGTTTCCAAGTGCCTTACCTGCTCTAAAGTAAAAGCTGAACATCAAAGACCCTCAGGACTTCTAGTCCAACCTGAAATACCTGTATGGAAGTGGGAAAACATAACCATGGACTTCATTACCGGGTTACCTCGCACTTCTGGTGGGTATGACACTATATGGGTAATCATTGATCGTCTTACAAAATCAGCTCACTTCATTCCGATTCGCGAGGACTTCAAGAATGAGAAGTTAGCTCGTATCTACATCAGCGAAATCGTAAGCCGTCATGGTGTACCGTTAAGCATTATTGCAGATCGTGATGGTCGTTTCACTTCACGAACATGGCAAGCCGTACATGCCGTTTTGGGTACACGATTAGACCTCAGTACCGCTTATCACCCTCAAACTGATGGACAATCGGAACGCACCATCCAAACTCTTGAAGACATGCTTCGAGCATGTGCCATAGACTTCAAAGGGAATTGGGACGCTCATCTACCATTAGTTGAATTTTCGTACAACAACAGCTATCATTCAAGTATCGGCATAGCACCTTTCGAAGCGTTATATGGTCGTAAGTGCCGATCACCAATATGTTGGCACGAAATTGGAGAAGCTCAAATCACCGGTCCAGAATTAATACAAGAAACAACAGACAAGATCCATCAAATTCGAAGCAATCTTCTAGCGGCACAAAGTCGTCAAAAGAGTTATGCAGACAAACGACGAAAGCCCTTGGAATTTAACATTGGTGACCAAGTACTTTTAAAAGTATCGCCGTGGAAGGGAGTAGTTCGTTTTGGCCAAAAAGGCAAACTAGCACCACGCTACGTAGGACCTTTCAAGATACTCGAAAGAGTAGGACCTGTAGCATACAAGCTTGACCTACCAGAGGAACTCAACAGAATTCATCCCACATTCCACGTATCGAACTTGAAGAAGTGCCTCGCCGATGAAAATCTCCATATTCCTCTAGAAGACATTCAAGTCGATGAATCTATGCATTTCATTGAAAGACCAGTACAAATTATGGACTTCGGAGAGAAACGTTTAAGACGAAGCCGCATTCCAATTGTCAGGGTACGCTGGGAGTCGAAACGAGGACCTGAGTTTACTTGGGTACGTGAAGACTCAATGCGCGAGAAATACCCACATCTATTTCCTGTTACCACTACTACTTAAATTTCGGTACGAAATTTCTAAAAGTAGGGGATACTGTAACATCCGTCGAAAAACGGGTTTTCAAAACCCGCTTCGTTTATTAATCGAATAATCAGTTTTAAATTTTCGTTGCTTATTTATGACTTATTTTAATTTTAAACGATACATAATTAATAAAAAAATTAGAATTTATAAATTATAATTGTTAAAAAGTAAAAATAAAATAATTAAAAAGAAAAAAAACCGGCTGCCGGGAGTCGAACCCGGGTCAGCCGGGAACCTCAAGTCTTAACTCACATCCACCAAACCACTCCGCCACTTGTGTTCTTTAGTGATATATCAAGACAATTAATTCAAATAACAAAAACTCGATTTCAAAACAGTCAACGACGCGCCCAATTCGCAGTCGCCGGAAATCCCGACGACTTCGCCAATTATTGTCGGTTTCTTGTGACTTAACGTGCGTATTAACACTTACATCGGTTATAACCGATGTCCAGTTCCGCGACATCAGTCATAACCGCCGGAGAATACTTGACCAACGAATCAAGACAGAAATCGAACCCAATTCATCGATATTCTTCCCTATAAATTCACACTCTAGCCTCTGGTAATCTTTTCGCTCAAAATCACACCAATTCTCGACGCAATTTCACTCGCCGGAACTTTTCTGCCATCACCGGACTTTCGCCGGAAAACCAAGACTCTCATCAACACGGTAAATACCTCGACTCTTTTTGTTCCATTCCATTGTTAGACCATTACTAACATCAATCCATCACCCAAAATCGATCCCAGACGACGTTGCCGGATTTCTGTACTCGCCGGAAAAATCGCTGGAATTTCCGAACTCACGCTGTTAATCGGTATGATCAACTAAACCTCCTGTTAATCATTGTTTAGTAACTCAATTTCACATCTAATAAATCAAAACTGTTAATTGATCCTAACAGCCGAAGTTCACAAAACAGAGCCGACGAATCCTTGCCGGAGTTCTGTGAAAGACACCTGTTCGGTACATTCTTCCCCAAACCCTCTCTGTTCATTACCTTTCAATTGCTTATAATATCCGTTAATCGAATTGAACAAGAAACAGTTTGGTTAACCAGTTTCTGTGTTCTTGAGCGAAGAAGACGAAGTTATTTATGATTATAAGATTAATTAAAATCAGTATTATGAACGGGTTAGACACACAGTCCAGCGGTGGACTGTGTGCAAACAAATACATACACCGTCTCGAGTTCGATTCCTATCACGACCCTATCCTCAGAAATAAAAATGTTTTTTTTTAGAAACCGAACCGTGTTAACTCACAGTAAGATGTTAAGTATAATAAAAACCGGAATATTTACCAGGTTAGACACACAGTCCAGCGGTGGACTGTGTGCCAAACTAAACCACAGGTCCCGGGTTCGAGACCTGTGGAGATCACCGGTGTGATGCAATTAAATCCTTTTTAATTAAATGATTTTCGGATTAAGTTAAATAGAATATAAATATAATTAAAAACAGAAATATTTCGGGTTAGACACGTAGCTCAGTTGGTAGAGCTGCGTGCACGCGTACGGGAGGTCACGGGTTCGAGTCTCACTCAGTGCAATAATATTCACGACCGAACCGGTCAACGGTCAACAGTCATGGTCAACGGTCAAAAGTCAACATTTTTTTATTATTTTTATTTATTTATTTAATTTAAAAATCAATTAAAATACTTAAAAATAACGTTTTTTTTAAAGTTAGAAAATAGCCTTAAACTCACAAAAATATATCCAAAAATCCTATTAAAGTTGTTAATAAAATCCACTTATTTACCGTACATTTCCGTTATTAATTAGGTTAGTTATTCCTCGTCGATCAATCCTCTAAACTCGTGCGCATTCAACATCATCCACCGAACGCACCCAATGTGTGTGAATCTCTACCAAATTTCCCGTTTTAATCACATTTTTTTGGGTGTATCATGTGTCGCTATTATTTATTTAAATTAAACACTTGTGCATTCATCATATTCGTGATCAAATGTGTTGCCAATATATATCTATTGTTTGTGTGGTTAATGTTTAGATTAAAGTTATCATTTTCAGTACATACATTTTCATAGGCCGCCGCTCCCCATTACCTATGAGCGTGAGTTGTTCCCCATTACCTATGAGCGTGAACGAGGCGTTGCCAACATAAGATCGGCTCCGTTTGATTGAGCCTTGATCTTACATACATCATCATAGGCCGTCCGTTCCCCATTACCTATGAGCGTGAACGAGACGTTGCCAACATACACATTGTCATTCATATCATATACTCATGCAAGGTGTTTGTGATTGTTTTTTACATACGTTTGTTCATGTATGATTATTGCACAATTTTCCATATTAAATACAACAAGGTATCAATAACAAATGTTTTTAACAAGGTTCACTCGCCAACTTTTGTTGACCCAAAATTCCCCATTTTTACACATGATACAGGTGATCAAGTTGAAGCAAGAAACATATAGGGCGGCCTAGAAGAATAAACCAGTTTAGATTTTGGATTGTTTTAGTTAATTTTTCCTTTCCTTGTATTGTATGAATTTGACTTGAAACTTTGAGATGTAATTTGAATTTAATAAATATGAAACATGTTAGTAAACATCATGAGCTTTGGTGATAACCCAATTATGCCCCGACTCTTATTCCGCTGCGGGTCGGGGTGTGACATATATATTCAGGCTTATTTTAATTAAATATTTTTACTCAATACTTCCGCAGCATATAAAATTGTGATATTGTTATTAAATCGTAACGCTTAAACCCTACCCATCCGGGCCCACCGGAACTCGGGGTGTAACAATAATCCAATTTCAAATTACGTCATGCAAATCTAACGGATCTTAGATTCGTGGATTGTTGTCGTCACGAGATCGAAAAAGAAAAATGAAAACCATTAACGTCACGGTTAACGTAGATATGACTCCACATTGCACACGTGTCATCACGGTTTAACGTGAATGTAACGCCTCGCTTGTTCGTATCCCTATTTTAGTAAATACATATTCGTATCAAAAATTCAAGGCGTTAAGCATAATAAAAGTATATATATATTTATTGATTATTGATCTTCATTCGTACAATCAATCATTCAAATATGAATGTAAATGCAAAACCGTACGTTTCGGTTCGCTATTACGCGTCCAACGGCAATTACCGACGCTATTTGACATATTTTGATCTTAAAGAAAACAATAAAATACGATAATACCCGGCATTCGGGTTATACAACAGGCTTCAGAAACATCAATGGGCCGTAAGAAGCTTCCACACGCACTAACAGGCTTGGGGCCTAGTCCACTCACAAGCCCTACATATTTTTAAAACCCCTTAACCCTTCTCCTCAAACATAAGGAAACCCTAGCCCCCCTTTCACCTGCTCTCTCTATCTCCGGCGACCGGAGAAATTCCGACCGTCCTTCCGGCTAGACACAACCATCCTCCTCCTCCTCTCTCTCACACTCACACACCACAACCTATCCCCACTCTCACTTGTCTCTCTCTCCCTCTCTCTGTCGACGGCCGGCCACCACAGAGGTGGCGGCGCACCAGAAACAACGGCCGCAGCCGCACCAGGCGGTGATAGAGGAGGCCGACCGCCTTCCTATGGTGGCGCGACGACGAAAAGACGACCGATCCGTCACGATGGCTATCGGAAACGCTGGTATCAGCGGTTGTGGGGGGTGGTTCCAGCGGGGTTACTCTAGAAACAGAACGAGCGAACCAAGAACCACCGCCGGCGGTGCTAGGGCCGGGCGGTGGGGTGGCGACAATGGAGGATTGGCTCGAGTTTTGGGTCAGGTTATGGTTCCGGTTCACTCCGGTTCAGGTTGGTTCAACTCGGTGAGGCTCGGGTTCGGGTAAACAAGTCAGACTATGGTTCTACTCGGGGAGGCTCGGGTTCAGCTGGTTCCGTTTCAGTTGGCTCGGGCAATGTTCATTCTCCAGTCAGATGTCGAGTTCGGGTCCCTAATCAAACGACCCAGCCAACTCATTTTCGTTCGGGTTCGGGTCAAGTCGGTGCTCGGTCAACCACCAGTCAACTGAGGTCAAACTCGGACGACGCAAACTCAGTAAAATTTATAACACATTTTTTTATTCATATTGTCTTATATATTTACATCTTGCTTTAAATATGGAATCGAACTTTAAATCCGAACCGATCAATGAGCGAAATGATATTGAATATAAAAGTATAAGTATTGGATTTACAAGATGAAAAGTGGTGTTCGAGTATAAATTGCAACTTATATAATGTCGTTGAAACCGTTGAGTTTTGAAAATACTAACGACACTCTTTTAATTAAAGAGTTCACTTCAATATCACCTGTTTATAAAATCGAGCTCGAACCAACACTTTTAACGAGTAGTTACAAATTGGCTCATTATATAAATTTTTATTTGAGGTTTGAAAACTATAACAACTTGTATTGTCGGGATCGTCCAAAAACAGAGGAAACGCTGCCCGTTTTCCATCACAACAAATATATATAGATATAGGGGATGGATCATGAGAAAACTAGTTTAAATGAGAAAACCAAAAAACTAACAAGAAAAGCCAAAAAAACATATCAATTTTTTTTATTTATTAAAATTTGCTATATATATTATATAAAAAAACTTTTAAAAAAAAATAAAAAAAGCACATAATGCACATGTGCAACATAAACATATAATGCACATGTGTAGTACACATATAGTGCACATATGCAGTATAAGTTTTTTTTTTGAAAAAAAGATTTATACATAAAATCCAGCGATTTTTTAATTGTAAAAAAAATTGTATGTTTTTTTATGTTTTTTTTTTGCTTTTTGAGTTAGTTTTCTAGTTTTCTCATTTATATCTAGTTTTCTCATGATCATCTCCCTATATATATACACGTCTATTATGTCTTTTTCGTCAAGTATATATATATATATATATATATATATATATATATATATATATATATATTTTGTCAAACTAAATATATGTATATACTCACTATATAATAGCATAATATATACATCTATACCCATTAAATATTCGCTACGCTAAGTAACGCACCAAGACTCAAATGAAGTTTATAAAATAAATGTTAGAGTATATTATTTTAACAATACTTCTTAAATCTCTAAACACTTCAATACTTTACAATTGTGAGATACGACTCGGATTCTTCAATGACTAAAAAGGGCCACCTCGGTGTCCCGTCCTTCAACTCCTCAACTCCTCTCGGGATTCCCAAAGGAACTTGTAAAAGTGAGCATACTGGACCCTTTTTACACTTTAATGTGTTTTGGGGTGCAACATGTATCAATTAACAAAATTCATATTATACGAAATCAAATGTATTCAACCACACAACCCATCAAACGTATCATCTAATATGCTTATGTCAGTTATGCGTGCTAGTTTCAACTTGTACAATCATGATATTTGTTGCGCTTGTGTTAGTTATACGTGCTAGTTTCAATTTGTATGCCCATGCTATTTTGTTATGCTTAAGTTGTTTAAGTATGCTAGTTTAAACTTGAATATAAATTGCCATGATGGATTGTGACAAACTTTATGCTTAAACTTATTTTCAAACTTGTATGTTCGTCAATACTTTTGTAACGATCCATGCTTTTAATACATGTTGCAGGAATTCTGATGATGCAAGGAATCTAGTAGGATTGCCTAGAAACGCATTTAAACTTTAAATACTTGTCGTATCATATCTTATTTCAAACATGTTGTATTTTGTTTCAAAACCTTGTATTAAACTGTTATCAATGAAATGAAAATCATATTTCTTTTATACGTGTCGTGATTTAAATTTGTATTATCTGATTTAAGTAATAAAAAAAGGAATTATTAAATACTTGACACGTATAGCGTGATGAAGTCTCTTGCAATCTAGTTTTCATCTCACTCCGATGTTTTCGCAATTCGGTTGAAGTGTGACAGTGAAGGTGAATGTTATCACATGTGGTAATAATACACGTGAGTGGCATATGATAATTTTTTTTGAATGGCTAACAAATAGAGATTTATTAAAAAAAAGGGGATAACTACGTTAGCCCAAAGATACACACCAAGTTCTAACACAAAGCTACATCAAAAACCCATACATAAAATATCAAAATCGTACCACTTTTCCCAGGTTAGACCCGTTGAGTTTGCTCGACTTTTGCACCAAAGATAGCTCATAACTTTAAACGGAAGACCGTCACGAAGAGTTGGTGGTCTTTGCATAGGACATAGGAGGTTGGGAGTTATCTTGGTTGTGGCGTGGGTAGTCACGTGAACCTATGGGGTTTTGTATAATTTTAAACAAAATAAATTACTTTTAAGTAAAATAAAATAAAAATTGGTAGTTTATACATTTTTTAACAGCATTATATTAGATAGGGCAAAGTCCCTCCAGCGAATGGCTGGATTACAAGAAAGAACTTCAAAAGCCAAACAAAACAAGACACAAAGCAACATAACTAACAAGTGCTTTAACCACGATCAAGGGGTGTGTGGTGGAAATTCAGTAGTAAATAATAATACAACAAATAATTATCTAAACTAGTATGCTTTTATCGTGTTATGCGGTGAGAATTCAGTTAGTATTAATAGTATTAATTTGACTTGTTATGATATGGGTACGTCGTCAGCACTTGGTATATCAACAGAAAAAGAACCCAAAATATAAAGTCGTGATATGCCCAAAAGAATATGGACACGTTTTTTAATCGATCGAAAACCATAAAAATAAATATCGGTACATGTATTGATTTTGTTCGTATGGTACGTCACTATACCAGTATGATATTAACACTCTTTGTAGCTTACGATACCAAAAAAAAAGAACTTTGTTTTGAATATAACCTCGTTGAAAGTCTATTGGGAACACGAATATCATCTCAATACTAGACATCAAAAAAATAAGAGGAATAAAAATGATTTGTCATCAACACTTCTTTATTGATAAAAGTTTATTCGCCGGGCAGTCTACCTCATCAACTCCTACAAAATGACCATCACAAACTTCAAGTTAAGCCTAGTTTTTCCTTTTTTTAAATGACTAATTTATACAGTTATACACAATGTTTAAATAAGACTATGACCCTCAAGTTAGGAAGGAATGTTTTTACTATACAACTTGATGCAATCACGCTACAAACCCTTTATTTTAATAACAGAACCTAAATTACGCTCGTTACACGCCTCATTAACCGGTTACTCCCTTGTCGCTTTGATTTGGGTATACATGATTATGTGGTATTGATACAGACGTGAAGAGGACGGTGACGACAAAAACAGAAGGGGGGATCATGGATGAGTAGTACGATAGGAGATGCTTGAAGGGAGGGTGACGCCGACGGTGCAAGGTACGATGGATACAGTGGTAGGTCGTTTTCTCGAGGATGGATAGGACGGAAATTAAGTTACTTTCCTTTTCGTTTTACTTTCTCAATGTTGTTTCATTCATTCTTCGTTACAAACGTGTATAGTTTAAACTATTTCCCAAAAAACTAGATTGATTTTTTTTATGTTGATTGATATTTTTTTTCGGCAAAAGAAATTTATAATTTGTTCATTTTGTTTCCTTTTAGATCAAGATTTTCATAAGTTAGAAAGTTGGAGAAAAAGAACATGTGACTGACGTTTTGTTTGTGTGACAAGATGGGATAGTTAGATTAAACAATGACATCATACATAGATTTACACACGTTTAGAAATAACAAGTCACGTGAGGTTTGTAAATTCTAAATACTTGTTGATTATGTACACAAAACATGTTGAGTACGCTTGTATAGCTTGTAAATTCACATATGATCGTTATAAGTTAAAATGTGTTTAGAAATTATCATATAATCTAATAAGATTGCTAGAATTATTCATAATTACTACATAATGATACGTAACAAAAACTAATTAATCTAATATAATTAACCAAAAAAATAGTTTAGAGTATTCCGTACATGCTTTAAAATCGAGATAAAAGATATCAAATATATCAAGATAAATAAAAGAAAAAACCATGTGCTAAATAAAAACAAAATAAGATTATAACATGACAAGATATCCATAGAAAAATGAGAAGATTAAGATAGAACTCATACGGTAATAATTTTTATGAATATATATAAAAATATACCAAGAGCTTTATGGTATGATATACTTTTTCATAGTGAATAAGAGATCATTTACAAGAAATATGTATAAGGCTATGGGGTATGGTAATTACTCTCATGATCACCATAATTTTTCACGTATGTGTCATGTCACCTAACTCTAATCCATCATCTAAAATCCCTACCTTAAGGGTGTGGTCATAACTCAAACCGCTATCCCTTTATTTATTTTAATTTATCTTTCTCAAAAGAAAAAAGGAAAGGATTTCTTAGAAAATGGAAAGAAGGAACATGATTTAATCCATGCAAATCATAGTGGATCAGAAAAGGAGGTGGTATAGCCTTCTATTCATGTTTCTACATGACGAATCATGTTCCAACCATAACCCATGCACCCTTTAGCCCTAGAGATACTTTCATAATCACGTAGTCACGTAATGGGTGTTCAAAATCACGTAATTACTTATTGGGTATGCAAAATCTTGTAAAAAAATTTTAAGAAAACTATAGCAATAGTCTGCTCGAATTAAAAAGAATGAAATATTCACTAATACAATGCATTTTTTTAAATATTAACTTATGAAGTTAGAGTTGTTTAAAAATCAAGGAGTAAATTGCACAAAACATCCTTTATGTTTCCTCAAACTTGCAGGTTCCAGCCTTAATGTTTAAAAGTTGCTAAAAACAGCCTTTAAGTTTATTTTTGTTGCGGGTTCAATCCTTTATAGCTAACCACGTTATTTTCTTCAGTTAAGTTCCGTCACATGATCAACCAAAATGACGAATATACCCTCACATGTTATGCATGTGAGGGAACTTAACTGAAGAAAATAACATGGTTAGCTGTAAAGGATTGAACCCGCAACAAAAATAAACTTAAAGGCTGTTTTTAGCAACTTTTAAACATTAAGGCTGGAACCTGCAAGTTTGAGGAAACATAAAGGATGTTTTGTGCAATTTACTCAAAAATCAAGGGGGAATGAATTAAGTGAGAAATAGCCAGATTACTTTCTCTATTTATTTTTACAATTGTTTGAATATGGTATTTACCAAAATGTCAACGCTTGATTTTGAACCCTTGAACTTGAGAAATCAATAACTCTCCTTCTTCCTTACACTTTGTACACTTTTCCTTTTCCTCTCTTGTATGCGAACTCACCTCTTTTCATACTTTCTCATATATGACACAAATCATCACAATATGAATAATTTAAATAATAAAGGCATGCATTGTTAGGTTTGATACATGAGTAGCCATCATTCTTAGCTTAAAATTGCATAATTTGTTTTCTACTTTCTTAATGTGTATATCATGTATATTACATGGGAGAGGTTACATGATATAAGTGAGGTGGATATAGATGATAAAAAGGAGGATCTTCTTGATGTCTTAGTTTATTTATGAGAGTATCAGACACTATCGTTTTAGTTTTAATTTAGACAAGTGTTTACATTTATTACTATTGTTTCTCATGCATGAACAATTTACACCTAACTATCATTTTGTGATTTCTTTTTCTGTTACTATGAATGACTGAATGACCACTGTTTTCCAAGATGAGTGTGTTACAAATACAATCGGTACTATTTTTATTACATAGATGCACGTGACTTTTACTAGTTTCATGATTTAACATTTGACTGGATTACTTTGTGTCACTAGGATAATTGTACAACCGCACACTAAAAGAAAACCTTGCAACAACAAATTGCAATGGATGTATGATGGGTATGGTTCAAAATGATGGGCGTAGTCATACGTGTATAGGACCATAACTATACTTATGCTTGTAAAACAAAGTCTCGAAGGCCGATTACTCACTACAAGTTAGGCTGCCAAGTCCCAAGTACTTCTCGAATCTTCTTAAATCTGACTAGGAAGCGTCCAGCGACTTTTTACGATCATGCATATTCTTAATTAACAAATACTCAACTTACACTAGGTCCTTTACGCGACCCAATGTGGACGAGCAGACACACCACCTTATAAGGAGTATAACAGGTACAGGTTGCAACAGCCAGTGGCCAATCAGGGCACAACAGACTGCAAAGACAACCCCCACGATGGATAAATCGTGCAAGGGATAACAAGGACGAATGACAGTGATGTGGCTCCAATCACATTACGTCATTTACTGCTCCATGATCTCCATCCACAGCTGATGATAGACGAGACAACAAGTAAACATGGAAAACGACATCTAGCCAATCACACAGCGCCAATCCACCCCCACCTTTGCACACACTAACTGTCGTGTCAGAGGGGACCAAGAGGATTTTCCAGGAAAGAAACGTCTGGACTAAGACATATCAGCCCACAATCACCAAACTGTGCGGCTACAAATACCGACCCCCTCCAAAGGTTTAGGGGCGATTTCTCACTCTCTTAGTCTTAACACACTTTATTTTTTCTTCTTAAAGTGATACTTCTTCTCACGCTAAAGAGTGGTTACGAGAAGAACCCCCACCTCTCCTTCTCGTAACGAGCTCTCGGTGTTCTGTTTTACAGATCATACAAGTTTTTTCGATCAAAGAAGAGATTAGAATATTAAACCCCTTATTAAGACTCCCTCTTACGTTCTATCCCCCGCGGATTAGAACATGTGTTTCTTCAATGTAGTTTGTCTTTATGGACACTAGAAAATTGTGAATACAAGTAGACTAAGTTGGTGCAACCAAGATAGAATTAACGTTGTCGGGATGAGAAGCAATGAATAAAACAAGAACAAGACTTACAGCGATTAGATATGGCGTCATATATTGGATGAATCTATAGAAGAAAGACCCATATGAATGATAAGCTAAGACGGATATGGGAAGATGCAATAATAAGAAAGCAGAACCTCGAAAAAAATAAGAAAGCAGAACCCTGAAAAAGGAGTGATAAGGTGGATCTAGGATATGAGGTCGACGTCACAAGGCCTAGTTCTTAAGAGTTATGCTAGCATAATGACATGACAATGACAAGAATCAAATATTTATTAGATAGGTAAGAAAATTTATTTTCATGTGACAAATGTTTAACAATGCCGATAAGATTAGGCCTGTAAACAACTGAACGAACACGAACATATAATCGAAAACATTTTTCTGTTTGTGTTCGTTTATGTTCGTTCGTTTAAAGCCTAAACGAACAATTCACGAACATAAATGAACACAAACGAACATAAACAAAAAAAGTTTAAATGAACATAGTTGAATAAATATAAATTAACATGACTGAATAAAAATAAACGAACACAAACGAACGAAATTAACAAATATAAACAAACACAATTTAACATTAGTGAACACAAACAAAAAAGTCTGATATGTTACATTTCATCCGAACACATCTAAATTAGGTTCATAGATACTAAGTGAGTAAATAAAAATTTTAAAATTTCATTTTTTATTACTAGAAAACTCAATTACAAAATTTAGTTATATTTATAACTATTTACGTATTTACTAAAACATAAACGTGTTGGAAACTAATGAAAAATAATATTATACTAATGATTAATATAATAATTATTTAGTGATTAAAGCAATTGAATGAGACATCATAAGCTTTAATTATGTGTTGGAACCTTAATATGTGGGGAATTGTGCTTGTCCCACATTGATGGAGAGATAAATCTTTTGTAGATTTATAATTATAATTCTCTACACGAATGTATTCTTGTGTGACAACTCACACCCAGTGGCAGCCAGGAGGGTCGAAGCACCCGACACGAGCCCGCGCCCGCGCCCGAGCACGGGACCGGGACGAGGGCGATGGGCGCAATGTGGCGCTTTGATGGCGCACTTTGCACCGCTTGGAGCCGCCTTTAGTATTTTTTAGATGGGTCTTGGTGTGGTCAGCTAGATATTTTTCAAGTTCCTAACTGACAAGTGATTAAGTCTCAGAATTCATTGTGTAATTGAATTCTAGAGGTTATTTTTATTGAATTCTGTATTCAATAGGGACTTATCACTTCAAATTCTGTTCAGTTGTTATATACAAAGCTTTGTGCTTTGTTTTAGATACCAGAACTCATAAATCGTATGGTTGATACAACACACACAAACAAATTCCCTAAATTCGATTCTCTGCGCACTCTTGTTTCAGGTATACTTTCGGGTGCTAGGCTAATCCCGGCAGAACAATCTGCTTAGGCTGTTGTACCCTGGGAAGCAGATGGGTTCACCTGGGTGGCTCGAAATCTGTTTTAAGGGAAGCGTGATCTTCACGTGCCTCAGTCACCATTTGTTTTCGTGTTCCTTTATTTCTCTGTAATCTGTTTTTCTATAGTTTACATTTCTTTGTATTTCCTTCTTTTTGGCTCTAGCCATTTTGTGTATTGTAATCAGAATCGTGATTGATAAAATTGTTATTTTATTTATTTTGTGAATGGATGTCCTACAAGCTTAAAACAGATTTTAAAAACCCGTTCACTATTTTGGTTTTTAAAAGTTTTTATAAACTGTTATTTTTTTTATTAGCAAACTTTTGGAGTTTGCATTGGTTTATGTAAACCAATTTATTTCTGCCTTCACTAATTTTTTGTATCTTGTTTCAGAAATGGCTACTGTTCAAGCAACCACATCAACCATTGTTGGATCCACATCCACCAGCATGGGACCATTAGTTGGTACCCAAGCAGCCCAAGCTGTGGTAATCATGCTGAGAAGCCAGAAAAGTTCACTAGCTTGAACTTTAAGAGGTGGCAACTGAAAATGTTTTATCTGACCACCTTGAACCTTGCGAGGTTCTTAACTGAGACCCCTCCTGTTCTTGCAGAAGGGACCAGTGATGCCCAATCTGTGAGTGCAGTTGATGCATGAAAACATTCTGAGTACCTATGCCGCAACTATGTGTTGAATGGCCTCTCATATGCATTATATAATGTGTATTTCAAGGTTCCAACTGCCAAAGAATTATGGAGTCATTGGAACGCAAATACAAGACTGAGGATGCGGGTACTAAGAAGTTTGTTGTGGCAAGATTTTTGGACTATAAAATGATTGACTCAAAAACTGTTATGAGTCAAGTTCAAGAATTGCAGTTATTCTTAGTGACATTTTGTCTGAAGGAATGAATCTTAGTGAAACATTCCAAGTGGCAGCAATTGTTGAAAAGTTGCCTCCTAGTTGGGTGGACTTCAAGAACTACCTTAAGCATAAGCGAAAGGAAATGACAATTGAAGACCTTGTGGTTCGTCTTCGTATTGAGGAAGACAATAGGTTGTCACACAAAGGAAGTCAAGTTGAAGCTTCAACAAAAGCAAACCTTGTGGAACATGGTCAATCCTCAAGGGGTCACAAGGGTAACAAAGGCCACGAGTTCAATGGCAAGGGAAAGAACAAAGGTGTTGACCTTGGGCCAAAGAAAGGTGGTGTGAAGAAGAAGGTCGGTCCCTTTAAAGGGAAGTGTTACAATTGTGGACAAACTGGTCACCGTGCTGACCAATGCAAAGAGCCTACACGTAACAAGGCTCTTATGGTTGATGATGATATGCCATTAGTGGCCATGATTTCAGACCTTACTGCCATGATGAAGGAGGTAAACTTGGTGGGTAATGAGCCAAAAGGGTGGTGGGTTGATACTGGGGCAACCCGCCATGTGTGCCCAGACAAGAGCCTCTTTAATACGTTTAAAGAGGTGGTGGGAGAAGAGAAGCTGTACATGGGAAATGCTGCTACAGCTGATATCAAGGGAGAATGTGATGTGATTTTAAAGTGGACTTCTGGGAAAGAGCTCACTTTGAAGAATGTGCTTTAAGCTCCTAACCTGCGCAAGAGTCTTGTGTCGGGTTGGATGTTTAACAAGTTTGGTTTTCGTTTGGTTTTTGAGAGTGACCGTTTGTTTTAAGTAAGCGTGGTATGTTTGTTGGAAAGGATATGCCCAAAATGGCATGTTTAAACTTAATTTAATGGCTGTTAAGAAAAACATGAATAAAAATGCTAGTACTTCTGCTTACTTGGTTGAGTCTCCTAATGTTTGGCATGGACGTCTTGGTCATGTAAATTTTAATTCGATGCGTCGTTTAATTAATTAGATTACTAACAAACAAGATCATCCTTCGAATCAGTTGAAAGAATAACTGAACCCTTTGATCTGATTCACACTGATGTGTGTGACTTAAAATCAATTCCCACAAGAGGCGGTAATAAATATTTTATTACTTTTATCGATGACAATACAAGATATTGTTATGTTTACTTACTTAAGAATAAGGATGAAGCAATTGACAAGTTTAACTTGTATAAAGCTGAAGTTGAGAATCAACTCAACAAGAAAATAAAGCGTGTGAGAAGTGATAGAGGATGTGAATATGTTTCACCATTTGGGGAAGTATGTGCACAAAGTGGCATCATACACGAATGTACCCCTCCTTATACACCCCAATCAAATGGTATTGCGGAACGAAAGAATCGTACATTAAAAGAAATGATGAATGCCATGTTGATAAGTTCTGGGACGATCCAGGACATGTGGGGGGAGGCCATTTTATCGGTCACTTTTTTGTTGAATAAAATACATTTCAATAATAAGGATGTAACACCTCATGAGTTGTGGTGGGGACATAAATCATCCTATAAATACTTGAAAGTGTGGGGGTGCCTGGCCAAGGTGATTGTTACACGCCCTAAGGCACTTAGAATAGGGCCCAAAACTGTTGATTGCATTTTCATTGGATATGCAAAAATGGTAGCTCACATCGTTTTCTTGTATATGAATCTAAGAATCCTGATGTGCACAAGGACTCTATCATAGAGACAAGGCCAGGAAATGTGACTTACTGTGAAGAAGAGTTTCCTATGTTAGTACAAACTCATACGAGTTCTTCAAATCATGCAAGTTCATCAACAATGGTTGATGAGATTGTTCGAGAGGAAACTCAAGAACGATCAGAGGTTGAAGAGGGTGAGCAAAGAAGAAGTAAAAGGCAAAGGATTGAGAAATCCTTTGGACCTGACTTTCTTACATACATGGTTGAGAGTGAGCCTCAAACCTATCGAGAAGCAGTCACTCTTCAGATGGACCTCAATGGAAAGAAGCCATCAAGAGTGAAATTGATTCTATCTTGCAGAATCATACTTGGGAGTTAGTGGATCTTCCACCAGGGTGCAAGCCACTTGGATATCGATGGATATTTAAGAAAAAGATGAAAGCGGATGGCTCTGTCGACAAGTATAAGGCAAGGCTTGTGATCAAAGGGTTTGGACAAAAGGAAGGTCTTGACTATTTTGACACATACTCGCCTGTGACTAGGTTGGTGCTTGCAATAGCAGCTTTGAGAAACTTGGAAATACATCAAATTGATGTAAAAACCACATTTCTCAACGGGGAATTAGAGGAAGAGATTTACATGGAGCAACCAGAGGGTTTCTTTGCTCCTGGCCAAGAGGGCAAAATGTGTAAACTCGTCAAGTCATTATATGGCTTGAAGCAAGCTCCAAAACAATGGCATCAAAAGTTTGACCAAGTTATGCTTAACAATTTTTTCAAATTTATGTGAAAGACACTTCTAAAGGTTATGTGATCTTATGCCTTTATGTAGATGATATGCTTATCATTGGGAGTGATGATAAGATGATCAGATCTACTAAAGACATGTTGAAAGCGAGATTTGAAATGAAAGATATGGGTCTACCTGATGTGATTCTTGGAGTAAAGATCATTAGAACCCAAACTGGTGTGGTGCTAAGTCAATCTCATTATGTTGATAAGATCCTTCAGAAGTTCAATCCAGAGGACACGAGTGTAGCTCAAACTCCAATTGATACATCTCAACATTTGTCAAAAAATAGAGACGAGAGTGTTGCTCAATTGGAATACTCAAGGATCATTGACAGTCTTATGTATCTCATGTCATGTACTCGGCCAGACTTGGCATATGCTGTGAGCAGGCTAAGTAGATATACTAGCAATCCTAGTTCAGAGCATTGGAAGAGTATGACAAGATTATTAAGATATTTGAGATACACGAGAAATTATGGACTGCATTATGGCCAAAATCCAGCAGTTGTGGAAGGATTCAGTGATGCCTAACTGGATATCCGATCAGAAAGATTCTAGATCTACAAGTGGATATGTGTTTACCCTTGGAGGTGCAGCTATTTCTTGGAAGTCGTCCAAGCAAACTCTTATAGCTAGATCCACGATGGAATCTGAGTTTATTGCGTTAGATAAAGCTGGAGAAGAGGCAGAATGGTTACGTCAATTCTTGGAATATGTTCCAAGATGGCCTAAGCCTGTGACGACATCTGCATACATTCTAATTGCCAATCAGCTATTGGTAGAGCTCAAAATGCAATGTATAATGGCAGATCAAGGTACATACGGCGTCGGCATAACACGATACGACAACTACTCTCAACTGGAGTTATCACGATTGACTATGTGAAGTCAAAGGATACATGCGGATCCGCTTACAAAAGGCTTAAGCAGAGAGGTAGTACATAAGTCGTCGATGGGAATGGGACTAAAGCCCTTGGAGTAAGTTTGTACAACGGAAAACTTATCCTAGAAGATTGGAGATCCCATGATCTAGGCTCAATAGGACCACCTAACTGTACGAGCTAAGGTCACTGTGGGGGAGTACCTCAATTTACAAAAGGGAGTTACAAACTTTCTAGTCCATTCTTACATGAAATCAGTGATATCAAGAGAGGTTAAGCATATGGCTTTTAATGATTTGTAAATCACCTATGTTAGAGAGAAGTGGGGTCGCTTCGAATGGAATTGGGGGCTCAATTCCTAGAGCTCTCGAAGAACCAGGATGGTGTTCCATGACCATAACGGACACAACTATGAGGGGTTAGCCAGACCAGGAAGAGTAATGCGTGATGTGTAAACGTCTACGTAAAAAGGGGTTGGTCTCGCGTCTACTAATCGCTAGGAGACTAAGTATACGTCATAAAGGAGGGTTCAAAGGGAAACCTACCTATCCTGCATTACTTGACCGCTGAAATTTTATCGTGACACTTGAGTGTGTGGGATGATCTCCATTCATATGGGGGATTGTTGGAAACTAATGAAAATAATATTATACTAATGATTAATATAATAATTATTTATTGATTAAAGCAATTGAATGAGACATCATAAGCTTTAATTATGTGTTGGAACCTTAATGTGTTGGGGAATTGTGCTTGTCCCACATTGGTGGAGAGATAAATCTTTTGTAGATTTATAATTAGAATTCTCTACACGAATGTATTCTTGTGTGACAACTCACACCCAGTGGCAGCCAGGCGGGTACGAAGCACCCGACACGAGCACAGCGCCCGGGCACGGGCACGGGACCGGGACGAGGGCGATGGGCGCAATGTGGCGCTTTGATGGCGCACTTTGCACCGCTTGGAGCCGCCTTTAGTATTTTTTAGATGGGTCTTGGTGTGGTCAGCTAGAGACTTTTCAAGTTCCTAACTGACAAGTGATTAATCTCAGAATTCATTGTGTAATTGAATTCTAGAGGTTATTTTTATTGAATTTTGTATTCAATAGGGACTTATCACTTCAAATTCTGTTCAGTTGTTATATACAAAGCTTTGTGCTTTGTTTTAGATACCAGAACTCATAAATCGTATGGTTGATACAACACACACAAACGAATTCCCTAACTTCGATTCTCTGCGCACTCTTGTTTCAGGTATACTTTCGGGTGCTAGGCTAATCCCGGCAGTACAATCTGCTTAGGCTGTTGTACCCTGGGAAGCAGACGGGTTCACCTGGGTGGCCCGAAATCTGTTTTAAGGGAAGCGTGATCTTCACGTGTCTCAGTCACCATTTGTTTTCGTGTTCCTTTATTTCTTTGTAATCTGTTTTTCTATAGTTTACATTCTTTGTATTTCCTTCTTTTTGGCTCTACATTTTGTGTATGTAATCAGAATCGTGATAAATAAAATTGTTATTTTATTTATTTTGTGAACGGATGTCCTACAAAACGAACGTTCATGAACATAAATGAACGAACATAAACAAACGTTCACGAACATAAATGAACGAACACAAGGTGTGTTCATGTTCGTTCATTTAATTAGACAAACACAATTTTTTGTTCGTGTTTGTTCATTTATTAAATAAACGAACATAAACGAACTTCCCGCCGAAAAGTTCACGAACAGTTCATGAACGTTCAGTTCGTTTACAGGCCTAGATAAGACGCATACTTAAAACCTATTAATAAATATAAATGTGGTAATGAAGTCACTTATGTAGGGTATATTCACGACTACACCTTGCCACTGTTTTTGAGAATTTAGCATGAAGTGTGTTTAAGGACCATGACTGTATGAACCTATGTTAGTACACAAATGACGATAAGAAAGTGTATATGAACCTATGTTCAGGGCCGTTCTACGTTTTTGGAGACTCTAAGCGAACTACGATGCGGAGGCCCTTTTGTAAAATTATCCTTTTCATAATTAGTAACAAAACCCTCCTCCTTTACCCGGGCTTGGGACCGGCAATTATAAACTAAAAAGTTTATAGTTGGCGAAGTTAAAAAAAAATTGGTTGAAAGTTATATGTTTTGTATAGGTTAAGTATAGTTCAAATAATATTTATTTTTCTAGCTTTAACTGAGGTGAATTGTTTGATGAAAGAATCTTACTCAAGTTTTTGTAAAAACTCTCTTTCGATTGACATAATTGCAACAAAAAAAAATACTCTATCTAAATCTATAGAATAAATCAACCATTTTCTTTCTAATTTTTCTCCATTTGGTAACGCTCGCATATAGTGAGACCTATTAAAGTTTCTTGAGTATTCATCTTTTGGAAAATCATAATCATGAATTTTAATCTGGTCTTTTTCTACAAGTATATCTCTTACATGAATACTAATATTATTCCATTGACTTGAATCAACAAAATTTGTAGGCTCTTTAACATGATTATCAATTGTAGAATATAAACCTATTGAAGAGATTAACAATAAGTCCTAAAAAACAATTTAAAATAAGCAAATAAGCCCTAAAGGCCTAAATAACAAACTGAAATCAGCTATACCCTTAATTCAACAACTTAAAATCAGCAAATAATGAAATAAGCATTATCCCTAAACAAGAGATTCAAATTATAGTCTGATATCCCCTCTTTGGCTTCTGCACGTGCTTTCAATGTTCATAGATGAGAGATATGCCATTGGGTTATTAGGTTTATGATTACCAATTTGGGCGGCTGGGCCTAGGGTCATAAGCCCATTGGGCCGGTCCTGCCTATGTTAGTACACAAATGACGATAAGAAAGTGTATACAATTGAGTTATGGTTAACCACATGGTCAATGCACGTTTATAAATAATAATATATGTAAAGTATAAAGTAAGTAAATTCATATATAAAATGATAAAAAAAATTTACTATTTATTTTGTTTAGACTATTTCGTTTTACTAGTTTTCTTGCATGGAAAAGATTTCTAGAATCAATGTCTATTTCAAAGCAATAAAGATTCTTGAATACGTGATTATGTGAGTTATTGGTCAACTTTTAACAATGTAACCGGAGAATTTTCACACGTGGAAGGGTATGATCTTAAATGACGCGTTGACTGCGACCCAACCGTTACGATTCTAGTATCATATCCACACTTAAACTTTAAAATACTCGGCTGATCCCAAGGTTCCTCCGCGAGCTACTATCGCGGATGCGCAACTATGCTAGTACCAGGAGACAAATAGTACAAGGTGAAACGGACCTACAGCCAATCAGTGTCTGTCAGCTACTATACCTGAAGATTCCCACGATGTTCAATCGTGCAGGGGACAAACAATACCAGTGTCAGTGACGTGTGACCAACGAGCATGCGCCATTTCACTGTTCCACTAATGATTAAAGACATATGAGACAACAAGTACACTTGGAAAGCAACGTGTAGCAAATCACGGCGGTGGTCGTACTCCCGCCTTTGCGCTCATTATATTCCACGACGGAGGGGAACAAATGAATATTCTTTAACAATGACATATGGTCCAATCTGCTCTCCTTCTTCTCTAACCATGCGACTCAAAGACCATGTGTAGTGGGAGGGTAAAACAATGCCTCCGCCCTTAGTCGTTTTGCGCCATATGGCACTCCAGTCAGCAAAAGGGCATTATCTTAAATAGGTGTAGCGGTAAATGGGATGTAAAGTAAGTATATATATAAAAGTGAAATAAAAAAATTTCTATCCAAGCATATTTAAGGTTGCTGATGTTGGCAGCTGGTTATTGGCCAAAGAAAACAACTAGGGGGTGTGGAAAAAAGGACGCCACATTCATTTTTTTGATAAAAAAAATCCTAGGGAGCGGTTTCGGGACGTGTTTGGGCGTTTTTTTTTTGTGGAAAAAACGCCAAAACCCCCTACTAAGGGTGGTCTAAATACATGCCTTCACCAAAGATTCAAGGATTCAATTTCTTACTCTCTCACTCTAAATATACACTTGTTTCCTTTTATTTTTATAAAAAAACAATATTTATTCTCATGCCAGAGCTTAGTTAAGAAAACAAACCCTTTCTCCTTTACTTAACGAGCTAAGTGTGTTGTTTAGCTTTATAGATCACATTTAAGAGATCCCAGTTCATCTTGATCAAGAAAGGAGAATCACATATAACTTCCCGATCGATATACCATCTTAGTTCTATCCCCACTAAATAGAACCGGTATTTCTTCGTACGTATAATAATAATAATAATAATAATAATAATAAATAATAATAATAATAATAATAATAATAATAATAATAATAATAATATACGTAAAGTACAAAGTAAGTAAATTCACATATAAAATGATAAAATAAAGTTTAATATTTATTTTGTTCAGACTGTATTTGATTTTACTTGCTTTCTTGCGATTTCTAGAATCATTGTCTATTTCAAAACAATAAAGAATCTTGAATATGTGATATGTGAGTTCTTGGTCAACTCGAACAATGTAACCGGAGAATCTTCACACATGAAAAAGTCTTTGCTAAAAAAATGAACTTGTTGACTTTTTCAATTTAACATTAATGCTTGCACCAGAAGTTTCATTTAGTAAATTAAACAAAATTCAAACAAACATAAAAAGTTATAATTTAAAATCATATATGTTTATGTATATAAAATCAAAGATTAAGGGTTTTTTTTTACAAACTTTGAATCAATAAGTGTGAAATACATTAAGATATTTGACCGGGTAAGAAAATCTGAACCAATAAGTTCTGAGCCAGTAACCATTGTTTAGCTAAAGCTTTGTATAACTGTGCACAATAACTGTTTAACCCCTCTAAACTATTTTTGTGTTGAATGAAATGTATCTGGTGGTTGGTTGTTGGCGGTGGTGGGTGATGGTGACGTTGGTGGTCGTGGTTGGCATTAACAGGTGGTGGTTGGCTGGTGACAGGCGGGTGTGGTGGTTGGCGGTGGCAGGGTGGTGGTGGTTGGCATTGTTTGTCATGGGTGCTGGTGGTAGTGGGTGGTGGCGTTTGGTGGTGATAGTTAGCAGTGTCTGTCATAGGTGCTGATGACAGGTGGTGGCTGAAGTTTTTTAAAGAAATGATAAATATGTTTCTTAATCATTAAAAGATCAACTGATACATTACTAATTCAGGGCTCTTAATAGAATTATTAAAAGACTACAATTAACCTTAAAATTTTATTTTCATATGTAAAATTATAAAATATAGTAAAATATATAAAGAATCAATATTTAAATCCGCTTTAAAAATTAGTGCTTTCAGTGCAGGAAACTGGAACAGAAATCCCTAAAGACAAACATATTTATAAGTTAAAAAAGCCCCAATGAACATAGACATATACCAATCTAGATACATGTACTCCCCTAAGATTAACTACCCAGTAAAGCTAACAACAGAACTCAATCTCGATGGAAATATGCTACAATGGTAATATGTAAGAGACGTTTGGTTGACAGGAATTTAATGGAATTTAAGGAAACTTTTAACATGTTTGGTTTAAAGAATTTGATAGAATTGTAATCTCAATTCCAATCTTCATGTGTTTGGTTGATAATGGAATTGGAATTAGGCATGAATTCCTATAAATTCTTTTAACTAAAGAAATTCAAAATCCTTCCTATATGTGAAGGAATTAAAGTAAAATTCATTGGAATCTTTGACCGTTTCGACCCGAACCGTTTCGACGCGTACCGTTTCGACCCGTATTGTCGCCTACGTTTCGAATCGAACGTTTCGCCCGTACCGTTTCGAATCGAACCGTTTCGACCCGTACCGTTTCGAATTGAACTTTCGACACGAACCGTTCCTACTAGTACCGTTTCGACCCGTACCGTTTCGGCGCGAACCGTTTCGAACCGTACCGTTTCGAATCGAACTTTCGACACGAACCGTTCCTACCAGTACCGTTTCGACCCGTACCGTTTCGGCGCGAACCGTTTCGACCCGTACCGTTTCGACCCGCACCATTTCGATGCGAACGGTTTCGATCCGTACCGTTTCGAATCGAACCGTTTCGCCCTCGTACCGTTTCGTCGCGAACGGTTTCGACCCTTACCATTCGACACGAACGATCGACGCGAATCGTTTTGACCCGTACCGTTTCGATCTGTACTGTTTCGACCCGAATCGGGGGTTGTGGGTGACGGGGTGATGGATTTCAATTCATTTGACAACCAAACACAACAAAAATGGAATTGAGATTCCAATTCCAACATTTTCCAATTTTCATTGTAATGTTTAAATTCCAAATCCAATTCCCTCAAATTCTAATTCCTATACAAATTCCAATTCCAATTCTAAAACATTTCGCGAACCAAAGCCCCTTAAATACGAAATGAAACTTTTGATTAGCAAAAGATTTCCAATTCCTACTAAATTAGGATTTAAACATGTAGGATATCCTATACAATGATTATAATCAACCCCATTTTTAATTTATCCATGATAAATTTGTAAAGCATTTTCTCAATTATTATTTTTTCAAGATAATGTAACTTCTTTTAATATCGTGTTGCGTGATATGTTTGTTGTCGTTAATTATTTCACACACACACACACATATATATATATATATATATATATACCAGTTTAAGAACCCGCGAATTTCACGAGTTGGTAAAAGAAAATATCTTCATTATCACAGTTGACATAAATGTTATTACTTTATACACGTTAAAACACAAATGAATATATTAGTGTACAACGACAAACTGAAATACATGAATATACAACGATCACAATACGTTGAAAATATCCTTATAAACCACATTAGTTGTTTTATTCGTAGGGTTAACGTCCCTATATACACCATAATTTGTTAAAGGCTTCTTTATACACTTCTTTAGAACAAACAGTTTAAATTTCTACATGTTGAAACGGGTTAACGTCCCTATATACACTACAATTCGTTAAAGACTTCTTTATACACTTCTTTAGAACCAACATTGTAAAATTCTACATGTTGAAACGGGTCAGGTTAAAACTAATACAACATTTTAGAATTCGTTTACTACCCGTGTGTTACACGGGATGGTCTCACAATACATAGTATTATTTAATAGTGTTTTTATATTCAACAACTTGATCAACTTATCAAAATCCAATCACGAACATACCCATGCCTAGCCAAATACAATCATAGCAGTAAAACCCATAAAACCTACAACAACAATCAATCCAAAAAGCCTCCGTGTAACCGCGCACCCTCTCTTCATTCCAGCCGAACAATTTAACCTCCTCAATCTGCTCAAATATTGTATAACTCTTTAAAACATACAAATCTCCTTTCATAAACAATATTGCATAAAAAGTAAAAGCAATAGTAACACATACCCGATGCTGAATCAAAACTCACAAAGTCAAACCACATCATCTCGTCCATCAATCCGATCATAAGCTCCTTCAGCATGCTTCTTTTTATACTTCTCAATCGCATTCGCCACTTCTGCAGGCGTATATTACCCATCATACTGAGCCAAGACCTCATTCCGCAAAAAATAACAATTGATACTCCTCGATTTACCACTTTGTAATCGGCTTCACAAAACCTTTAACCATAACATATTGACCTTATCTAAACAAATCAAGCACATGTCCTTCATACCTAACCAATATATTCGTAATCAAATCAAAAATCACTAATTGAATCTCATGAGACGATGCAGGATGCGCTACGCTTCCATCTAGCATCAATCTTTTAAGACGGAACTTGTATTTGCTAGGGTTCTCGGAGTATTTTGTGAGAGCGTATGTCGGTGTGACAAAACCAAAGTGTTGACTCAACCCAATTACCCAAGCTGACCCGTACTGTTATAGAAATGCATTGTTATGGTGAGTCCATATTGAATTAAAAAATAAATTAGTTAGCAAAGAAATTATTACACTATAGAACAGTAACCTATCAAACAAATATGAGCAGAAAGGTTTCTACCTCAAACAAAGGAATCGCTGCTCACCTTAAAATCAAAATAATAGCCATTATAAGAAAAAAAAAAAGAAAGAAAATGAGACTTCTATGTAGGTTAGTCGTCTGTATTATGACACATACACACCACATTTGTTAACTACCATAAAAGAGTGAATTATTAAGAATCATGAAAGAAAATACAGATTCTATAATAATTGTCATAAAAGAAACTATTTGTAAGATACTATAACAAATGCAAGTTTGAGTTAGTAAAATGTCAATTTTTCTATCAGTTGGAAATTTTGCATATACGATACGGTTAAAGGATGCACTCAGAAAAAAAGGTAATAATAAGACAATCACTTGTGGGAAAAAAATCTAAAATGTTCTTATGCCTTGATAAGTACACGAAGCATTTCGAGTAACCCAATGGTTATGTGAACCCATTCTTCATTGGCAAACCATTCATAACTCACTTTGCTAACACTCTTGTAAGTTCAGATATTTAAATTCATTCAACATATCAAGATTGAGACAACATTCATGTTACTACCTAAAACATTATGACCAATATACAATAACCATATACCTTTACTAAATGGCTTAAAAAACTGAAATAAACAATACTAATAGATAAAATATTACGTGTTAGTCCTTTAGGAATACTAAATAAACTTGTGTTTTGCCTCCATCTTCCTAATCTTATTGCTTCTTCCCCACATATCCATATTACAATATAATCTTGAAAGTCACTTTCTATATATTCATACTCATAAAGTTTAAACTAATTAGCTGATGAATTGATGGCCAAAATAAAGTAAAAAATAAAATGAAAATAAAAATTGGCTTGTGAATCAAATGCTTACTTTCAATGTACTTGCTAAATATGTATTAGGATGATAGTTGCAACTAATATGTAATCTGACCCGATACAGCTGACCAAAACTCCTGAACCGTTACAGCTGACCAGAACTCCATGTGGCGATCTGACCCATGAAATGTCAGCTGCAAGCTAACCAAGAATCCAAGTCGTAATCTAACCCGCAAGAGGTACCTTTGTAGAGTATTTAATTGAAACTTAAAACCTAAGTTTAAAGGCAAAAGAGATAATTAAAATTATTAAAATCACCAGCAAATCAAATCATAAAATAATGTTTTTGGCCTTATCCATGTTATTATATTTACAGTATAATCGACATTATTTTACTTGCCAAGTCATCTAAGTATAAACTCTAAAAAGATGAAACATGAAGCAAGAACTTGTGCATCTATCTAATTGCTTTCTAATTAGCATCCTTATGTGCGGGACTTACATGTGGAAAGTTATAAACAACCAGAGAACTAAAATGTAGAATATAAACCTAATCTTTAATTAACATTCACTTGTTAAAAAAAAGACTCAATTAGAACAAATAAAAAAAAGTCATATACCTTATTTAAATCTTTATTGTTTGTTTTCGATTTATAATAGGAATTTATGTCTTTGATAAATTAAGTCATATTTTAACTTATACAACTTCATAGGATGCATATACTAAACCAGAAACTAAACATTGTAGTAATTTGATCTAAAGTATTTTTTTTTCGTCTAACAGACCAAACCAATAAAATAAACATAAAAATGGCTTACAATATCAGCCGTAAACCAAGCCAACCTTCAGTTTTTAAAGGTTTCATAAACTAAATTTCAAGCTTAAATTGCACGTAAAACTCCAAAATCAAACATTAAGAGCCTTAATCCTGCGGATATCGATACCAAATCATAACATAGCAAAAGAAAATACGAAAAACTAAAGCAACCAAATGTTAAGGTTTACCTTGAAGCAAAAATAGTAGCAAAGCAATGGCGTAGATGATTAAATTGACTATGTGCGGCCACCCGAACTGCAAAATGGAAGAGTGGATTCCGGAAAACAGATAATAGATTTATATTGATAATGGGTCAGATAAATAAGACTAAAAAGCTAGGTAAAAAACAAATGGGTCAAAGAGTTTGAAGGGGCTTGAAAATATACCCAAGGTCCTAAGTTTTAGCATTTACATCTGCATAAGATATTCCTTTATTCCTTTAATTAACCTAATAACACTAACATAAACATCTTTGAAATTTTGAAAAAATAAAATAATATAAAACGTAATAATTATAAATAGAATTACTGTAGGGATATATTTTAATCCATATGTCAAAGCAGAGCATCATCAAATAACTATAGATGCTCATTTATTTACAATACTTTTAAGAACAGAAAAGATAGTATAAAAACACATCACTATGCACTATAAGTAATTTACATTAAAGTATTAGGTTATCTAAGCAATTGCTTCCATATACAACTAAAGGTAAATTTTCTAAACAAAATTACACCTTTTCTTTTTGCAGAGTCCGAAGATAAGAACTCGTATTCCCCAAGTTTTATGAGTGATAAGTCTTGTTCATCTAGATTACATGTATCTGCCAATTAACTAAATTCAGAAATTTCACCATTAATTTTTTTTTTCAATTTGACTATTTATATCTCTAAATTGTTTGATTTTTTCTTCTTTTTTTAATTCCAAATCTTCTACCAATGGTGTCAATAAAGACTCTGAAATTTAATTGCAAAATAGATTATTGGTTATAATTCTTGCTATATTATCAATTCAATCAATTTTTATCAATCATACTCGTTTAAATCTTCAACGAAACGACATAGATGTATCATCCATGCTAACTAATCTAAAATTAACAGGATCACTCAAGCATGGTAGGGGGAAATAATACAAAAAAAAAAAAAACGCGAACTTGAATGAGGCGAGTAACAATTTGAATCAAAAGAAAAAAACTAAAAAAATCTGAAACATACCAGTTGCGATTCAGAAACCGTCGAATGATTAAGGGTTCCAACAGCAAGAGATGCAAACCCTAATGGAAGAACAAAGGAATGATGAATATAGATCTAACAAAAAAACTTCATAAACGAAATAAGAACACTTCAATTACCTTGAAAGAATCAGGCGAACAGGTGCTGGTGACGGCGTTGGTTAAGCCCATACGAAGATTTAGGGTTTTTTTTTCATCGGAAGATGCTGTGATTCTCTCATGTTTAGGGCTCAATCAATTTTGATATATGAAACATTTACAGAAGCGTGGAGAAAACAAAACATGGGAAAGATTGGGGGTTTATAATTTGAATATAAAACTTGCAAAGAAAGGATTTCATAACTATGGAAAGATTGAAACTGATGGAGAGATAATGTGTGATTTCCTAAAATATAAACTGTGGTTTCAAGGAGAAGGAGGAGCAAGAGAATTGAAATTCCTCTTTTTTGTGAATTATATTGATTAAGAGATATGGTACATCATCAAATGATATGACAAAGAACTATTCTTTTAGTAAATTAGATACATAAAAAGAGTTGTTTAATCATTAAAACTATTTGTGTATTCTTATCAAAAATCATATCATAAACATATATAGATTAAACAACAAAATCATAATCACTAGATTATTGAAAAAAGATAATTATTTAAAACATTTTTTATATATTGTTTCTTGTAAGACACTCAAATAACTAGGGGTGTTCAAAACCAGATATCCGAAATTTTCGAATACCTGGTTTCACCATCTGAAATTTCGGATATCCGAATATCCAATTATGTATTTTATTTTTTATTTGGGTTTTTGGATTTTAATAATCTTAAGTTTCAGCTATTGACAAATAATAATCTCAACTCTAAAAATTCAACAACTCTCAAAAGTACAATGAATGCACCAACACCCGTTGGCGCTCGCCAACTGCCTCACGAACCTAAGGATGGCGCCCCCTTTAGCGAGCTTAGGAAGATATTGGGGGCGCCATGGCAATGTAGCACGAGACGCTACCCCACGCCGTTCACTCTTAGAAGAGATTTCACCATATTTTTTAATCGTTTTGCTATATACTATGTCTGACTATTTGTATTATTTTTTAAATATTATGTATGTGGCTTGGGAAAAAAATCTGGGGTCACTAATATAAATAAGTAATAACTATTGTTGATATGAGTATACTGGATCCGGTTATATATGATTTGATGAAACCTAATTTTAAAAATAGCAATAATAATAATCATAAGTAGATATCTTTAAAATTACATGTTGTTGCATACTAAATAAGAGAACTCAACCTAAAAGACTAGTCTGGTGGGTGAGAGAATCCATTTATTATATTAACCCCACATTGATAGCATATACAACCTATGTGTGACAAGTCTCATACTTTGCCATGGTTTCGGTCCATAATAATCGACCCTCCTTAAGGGCCAACGTCCCCGTTTATAACGGCTTGCTCTCTTCAGGCCACCACTATGTGGGTCACCACTCCGAGTTTGGCTCTGATACCACTGTTACATACCAAAGAAGAGAACTCAACCCAAAAGACTAGTCTAGTGGGTAAGAGAGTCCATTTGGTATATAAACCCCACATTGATTGCCCATACAACCAATGTGAAACAAGTCTCATACACTACAATGGTTTCGGTCGATAACACATGTCGAGCAAAAACTGCTATGGTTTACCTTTTTATATTAGTTAGCAACCTATTTATAGAGAGTACTATGAATTTATGGATGACAGATTTCACCGTAAAAAAAGTTTAGAATTTTATTATGATGTTTATTTCTAGTTATTATTATTAAAATTATAGATAAAAAATGGGGAATTCTCCATAGTTAGCACATGAAACCAACATCTAAAATACTTGTCAAACATTATTTAGTAGATATCCCAATGATACGGAAGATATTTTAAATCCAATGTGGTGATTAATAAAACATTATTTGGGTTTGGAGGGCAGGAACAATGGGAGTATAACTGTTTAGAAAAAAAGTTGATCACATGGGCTAATTCCATATATCCTTTTAACTTTGTCCCATTATAACATTTGATAGTAATATATAATGTGGGTTTTTAATATGAATAATAATAAACAATGAACTTAGTTGAAGTTGCTCATATTGTATGATTTTTAAAATCCTTTAATTATTTTTTAAATAAAAGTTTAAAATTACTCTTTTTAATAGAGAAAGTGTAAAACACAAGACTGGTTATCGTGCGAAGCATACGCGAGTAGGAGATTGCGTCACGTGTCATTCTTTAACGTGCATGATTAGGTGATGTTGTGCGTGGTTATGTTATGGTATGCGTGATTATGTGTTTTCTTCATGCGTGATTATGTGATTTTTGGTTATGCGTGATTAGGGTTTGAGTTTTATAACATGCGTAATTTACTCGCATGTGCTTCACACGTTAAGGCACTCTTGTACATTAACAGACCTACTTTTTTAATATATAAAAAGAAAATTCAGGCAATCACAGATTTATCTAAGTATGCGTTTTACTTTCTATATTTTCAATATTGACCGATTTCAGTTATAAAACATTTTGCGTTTATAGTGTTAGAAGTCAACAGCCCTAGTTTAATTCGAGCTCATTTCATATACAAATCCAAGCCATACAAAAAGACAAGTGTGCTATATTATAAAGGAGACACACGATATATTACTTATATAGAATTATAACAAAGTCTTTATGACATATATAAAGGTTGGGTTTTAATGACCGTTTGATTTAGTTACATTGGTTTCATATAAACATATAACCATAAATGAACTTCAAACTCACTTACAAAGCAACCATTGGTTTCATATAAACATATAACCATAACGAACTTCAAAACTCACTTACAAAGCAACCATAAACAAGGTGGAAGGAGACATGGCACGATGTAGACTAACCGGTGTGGTTGTTTTTTTTTTTTTTTTTGAAAGACCAACCAAAATTTATTAGGAAAAAGCAAAGGAAAGCATACATAAACAGCCCTTGGCTATACAGACATAACCAGAGCAACAGAACAATACCAAAATTACAACAATTCATACACCAAAACCTCCTAAATCAAAAGCTACCCAGCTTTCTCAGGTGATTGTGTTACCCTTTAACCTGCTGCGGATCCACAGAAACGTCAACGCTTTGATTTCATCAATGATAGCGCTAACCGACAGCCGTTTGTAATTGAAAACAATATCGTTTCGAGCCCTCCAAATGCACCAGATGGCTGCCCGAGTAACTAAACTCACCGCCCTTTTCCAGTTTCTCGACCCCCTATTTCGATTATGTATGCAAGCCAAATCCGTGAGTTCCAAAATGAAGATCGGATTTAGGCGGCACCATTGCCCAATGAATTCCCAAATCTGAGATGCCACTTGACATGCGCCAAACAGATGAAGGGCAGTTTCCACACAACCGTTACACAGTTCACATTGGCTAGATGGAATGTAAATATTTCGACGCATAAGGGCATCCACTGTAGGGATCCTATCCTGTATGAGTCTCCAAACCAAAAAATCCACCTTTAAAGGCGCCCATCTGTTCCACTCAAATTGCAGCCCCAAATCCGAGAAGGAACTCTTTTGAACAAACTGACGCAAACTTCTAACCGTAAATAATCCCGACCCATCTAGCTCCCATTTCCAATAATCCGCCCCTGACCCGATAGTGAAACTGCGGATATCTGTCGTTAACCTGCTAAGTGCAGCTTCTTCCGCAGGGCCTGTTGGAAGCCTCTTCCAGCCGTATGACACCGTATTCGCACCTCCCACTAATGTGACCTGGTCCGCCACCGCTACATTCTTATCACTCTCTAGTGCAAATAAGTCGGGGCATAAAGGCTCTGTATAGAGCCAGCTTTCTTTCCAAAATTTTACCCGACTAGTACTCCCGGGGACTGCTCTAAACATATATGATAAATTAATACCCACTTCGCCCAAATCTTTGGAGAGATTAGCAACCTGTTTCCACAGACCAGTTATTGCCATTCGTACCGGGATAAAGTTCCACACTCTCGAGCTATGATGTATACCCCAAATCACTTTGCGCCAAAGATTCTCCCTGTCCACCTTAAAGCGCCACCACCACTTTGCCAACATGGCCAAATTTGCATCGCGTAAGGACCCGAAACCCAACCCCCCATATTCTTCCGGAGTCATTACATTTTTCCACGACACCTCGCGTTCTCCAAAGAAATCCCTCCTAATTCTTTATCACCCCAAGGGGAGGGGAGCTTTGTATAGAGAAAAATAATAAAGTCGGCAACGCATTTAAAACGGAACGAATTAGAGTCACCCGACCCCCAAACGAAAGTGTATTGGCATCGACATGACCTGACAAATTGCTGACTCCAATTCTACGTGTACACCAATAAAACCTTCTTCTCGCTTTTCACACGGATCACCCCTTGGTTTTTGAGTTCTATGTCCTAACCACCACCAACCCACATTTTATTCCTTTTTTTTTTTAACATTTTATTGATATTTTCTGTTTAAGGATGTCTGTCGTGAGAAGAGTAAAATGTATAAAATAAATGTTTCACATAGGTATCATGCAGATGTAACAGGACTTTTAACATCTAAGTTCCACGCCCCCATGATCGCGATTCCACCCATGTCCTCAATGGCTCGCGCCTGTGGTGGTGTATCGCGCTTGGCTGTTGCCTATGGCGCCCATAACGCATCGTGTAATAATTGACTTGTACCTTTTTTTTAACGGCGAATGCACATTGTGTTAAAATCTACTTCTAAATTTCATCTATTGTCCACTAAGTAGTAGTTGAACCCGAACTACTCTGGTGAGGGAGGATAAACACTTGGTGCCCCTAGGCCAAGATGCTATCGTCAATTGATTTTTACCTGATGTATACTTTAATTATGGATGATGATAGATAATTGTGTGTAGGGTTAGGGTAAAATGAAAACCTATACGAGTTGTGAGAACTTAGAGAACTTGACTTACAAAAGGTTTTTTCAAAATTTTTTTACCAAAAATCCTAAAAAAATCAACTTTCCAAAAGATAAAAAAATTTAAAAACTTGTTTTTTTTTTTCATTTACGGCAGCCGTAAATGCTGTAAAAAGTGATGTCATACTTATGTCATCACCATTTTACAGCTACTGTAAGGGGCCGAAAAACACCATATCGAAATTTGTTTTTTTTTTTTGCCGCAGCGGTTTCTAACATTTTAATCTAGGGGTGTGAAAAAATGAGGGCAAAACTCGCACGGGAAGGTCGAGTTATCTAAATTCTCAAACAACTCTAAGGGGTTTTACCTTCATCTTGATCCTCATTATGTGTACACACACATATTCTTTTTTTTTTATTATTATTATTCAGTTTATTTAGGTAACTTGAAGTTGAGCCAAATTCACCTTTTTAGCTCTATAAAATTTCAATTTTAAAAAAATCAAAACTCGAATAACCTAAAATCGGATTGGAAATGCACCCATACACATTTTTATCTCTTTCCATTGCACGTTCATTGTCACTAGATACCTTTGCTTTAGTGTTCAAAACTTGATTTGTTACGAATAGCGAGAAGAAGATGAAGAGAACAACAGAAAGGAAATTCTTTGGTAATGTGCAACTGACAAATATAAAAAAAAGGTTAAATGATATGAATGGACAAAAATGTATTGTCGTCTAGAGCAAGTTGTCAGACTTAAGGACCGAAAATGACATCGATCCGCACTAAGGAACACCAATGATTACCCGCCTGTGAACAGTTGGGTTTGTTTGATTTTAGAAAGGTGGAAGCAAACCTACAATGTAGACATGTCACAGAGAGCATCCGAGTAATTAACTCTACAAAGAGCTAAATTAAAGAAATTTACACTATAATAACAAATATTATTTTTCATTTTTTAGACACCCTACTTCCCGTATACTTTTGTTGAACTTTTTGATAATTGATATGTGAATTTACGTAGGGCTGAACATTTGTGAATCATTTGATGAGAAGTTTGTTTATTTTTAATTCTTTTAATCATAAACGAACATGAATACAAAATTCTATTTGAATAGTTAAATGAACGAACACGAATCGGACGTTTCTTCGTTCAATTGCGTTTGTGAACGTTCAGTAATATTTTCATGAACATTCGTTCATGTTCGTTTGTTTATGTTATTCATTAAAGATTTTTTAGCATTTGTATATTTTATCTAAATTTTTATATTTTTTAATTCTTATTTATCTTATTACCCAAATTAATAAAATAAGAAACCCTATCTGCTCCTTGTTTATTCACTATTCCTCTTTTCTTCTCATTATTAACATCAAAAAACACTATTGACCTTCGTTTAACAATTTGGGCTTCAATGTCTAGCCGCGCTCTTTCTCAACATCCACCTCTAACCATCGTAACTTCGCTAATTTTATCAGTGTCCGTTTGTGTTCGTGAACATGTTCATTTCCTTAATGAACGAACACGAACATAAAATCTGTTCGATAATTGTTCATGAACCATTTGTGAACACATTATATCCTTAACGAACAAGGCCTTGTTCGTGTTCGTTCGATCGGTTCATTTACAACCTTAAATTTACGTCATATATTTGTTTTGTGTTTTCTTATTTACATGTGATTGAAGTTCAATGTCATATTATGATTGTTGCTCAACATAAAATAACATGCGAACTATTGTTGGTTTACATGGATATTGTTTCACACTGAAAATTCGCAGCTGATTCAACGAAATTCTCATCGTTTCTATACTTCAAAATCAAACAAGAATAAAGGGATCATAAACACAATTTGTATATTGGTCAACAACATAAAAAAATAAAATTATCGATTAACGAAAGAGTAATTACTGAATGAGGTTGGTTCTATACTAGCATAAGAGTAATTGTAATTAAGTGAAGTTTTTCTCAACATCCTTAAATCATCCTATAATCTTCTATACTATATAATAAAAGAAACCATTTGTGGACACTTGTTATCATATTAGACCATGTCTTATAGATAATTATTATTTTAGTTTAATCTCTTCTAATTAATTATAGATAACCATCCTACTAAATATGTCTTAATTTAATATCTTAGAGATAATTATTATTTAAGTTTAATATCTTCTAATTAATTATAGATAACTCTCCTATAAATATTATTTTGTTTAATCTCTTCTACTTAACTATAGATAATTATTATTTCGTTTAAATTTAATGTATACTTCTCATTTATAATATTATTTATTTGATTTTCTATATCATATTACAAACACCGACTTTTTATTTGTAACATACAAATTTACTCTTATTCTTTTCGATGATGTAATTATCTCTAATAAACTTTAAACTTTTACCATAGTATATATAATGCTAGACATAAAATTGAAAAACGTTTTGGACGACATCAATAACTTAAGACATGATATAATTATATGTATAATATACACTCTTTAATAAAATAATACCAAACAAAATTACAAATATAAAATCATTGATTATAATAATAACAAAGTATTAATTTTAAAAAAAAATAATTATAAAAATATATTACTAAAAACATATGATATTATAATACATTTAACCCATTTATCATCATACAACCTCCTAACCATTCAATCATATTTTTTTCTATCTTATATTAACTAAATAATTAAAATTGTTAATTTAAATTGTTAATTTAAGATATTATCCTTAAAATACTTCAATATTTCTAATAAAATATTATCCTTAAATTTAAATTGTTAATTTAAGATATTTTTACATAACCAAAATTAATTATCACCAAACCCAAACTTTGTATTGGTATATTATTTATTTTTATTTTCATTAATAAAAAAAACGATTATATCGATTTTATTACTTTTTTTTAAACAAATTGTATGTAACCTTCGATATTGCTTTATATATAAAACTAGATTTATTACGAGGTTTTTTAAATATAATTTATATTTTATCATTCAAATGGCTGCTTATTTGCTTTTTTAATAACATGTTTGACTACTGTATCTTCTTTTCAATAATCATCTCGTAATCACCAATATCTATCGTGTACCGAGTATATCTATTAGTTTTTAAAATATAATTTTCTTATTATTTGGTATATAAAATCATATTTATTCAAGCCGGGTAATACACAAAGTTTTTAAAGATATAACTTCTTTTATTATTTGGTAAACAATATTATATTTATTTAACCCGTGTAATACACGTGCTTTAAAGATATAACTTTTTTTATAATTTGGTATATGAAATTACATTTATTTAACATGTACAATATGGTTCTTATAGACATAACTTTTTATTATTTAATATATAAAATTACATTATTCAACCCGTGCAATAAAGAAGGTTTTTAAAGATATATTGTTTTATCATTTAGTATATAAAATTTATTTATTCAACCCGTGTAATACACGAGGTTATATGTAACACCCCAACCGAAGGCGAAAACATCGGGGCGCCACGTAACAGATTGCTCAAACGCACGTGGAACTAAAATTTAAAATTTATTTATTAATTTGTAACAAACAGTACATCAAGAAAACAAGTACGACAATGTATCGCATTAAATTTATCTAAGTCCTGGTTAGCTTCCTATGTGAGTAGTAAATCTTGTAAGCATCAACAAACTCTATTACCTGAAACATGTGGAAAATAATAGGTCAACTAAAAGAAGCCGGTGAGCATACATAGGTTTGCTAAAATAAGTAAGTAAGTAGCATGTCAAGTTTTATCTAAAACTATCTTGTGAAAACAGGACTTAGGAACAAATGGGGCGCACAATCAAACCTTGTGACTGAAGAAATGCGAAAAGTTAACCTTTGTGTATGTTGCTGTTTCGGTCATCCCTAGTTCCATACGGGGATGGGTTTGTCGGACCTATAGCGCTATAATCTACTACAGTTGGCTTGGCCGGAGTTAATGATTGTACTAAAGTTAAAAGCTCCAAAAGTTATGTTTATAACAAGAAGTATAGAGATAAAAGTTCACATAGATAATTGATAAGTTTAACTAACATGTTTCACCCAAAAGTTTAAATGAAAAAGGGCTATGTAAACTCACATGGGTTATAAAGCAATCACACACAGCTGCAGTATTTGAAATTGTTGGGAAAATTGCAAAGTGCTAGCCTATTGTATGTACATAGTAGGATTTAGTGGACATGGACTATTGCTAGATTTTAGACATGTTTAGAACCGTAGGAATGCAAGGATTTTAGGACTAAACGAGTAATTTTGGGGATTTATAGGGATTTGAATTTTTTTTATGAAGTACTTAATTAATTAAAAAAAATAGATAAACTTGTTTAATCGGTGGAATGTGAATAAATGATAAAATTATAAAATAACTTAAACTAAATTTAGGTGATAAAAATATAGATAAGGTAATAATAAACTTATAAAAATTAATAGAAACGTTTTGTAAGTTGAACTAATGTTCCCTTTCAAAGTTTATTTTGTTATAGACTTCAAGCTGATAAATATATAATGGATCTAAAAAAGAAACGTTAAGTTATTTTATTGTGTTTACTAAATTTTGATTAGAACCAAATTACAACATATACGAACATGCTTTCTTTTATAAATCTAAATAGTTAATAGTTTGAACTTTTACTAAGAGTAATTTATAATAATCTGAATTAAATTAGACTTAATAAAATAATATAATAATCCGATTCAAATTTAATAAATAAAAAGTATGGAAGAAAAAGGGGATACAAGGATCGAACTAGAGTCTATACGATAAAACAGATGCATATCAACCAACCGGGCTACCAGCCATCGCTGGTAGTCTGTTGGTTTTAAAAACACAAGTTATAAAAACAGTTTCGTTTAAACCATAAATCCCCTGATTAATAGATTGAGCCCCAATCCTTAGTCCCAAATCAAACACGAATCAACTGTTGTTGTTAATAATTAGGATGTGCTTTTGTTTAATGAGTACAAGCGAACGAAATCCATGTAAGTTACAATAATAATAAGTCTATCGATATATAACCTAATGACATTTTGGTGATGGGATAAAGTTCTGGGACCAATAGGTTTTGGGTTTGATTCCTGGAGGGGTTTTTTCCATATTTATTGAGTTTTCTCCTGAATTGGTGTATAGGCATTATGCCTAGTGGAGATGGATATGATCGAGTTTCCGCTTGTGACACGATGATATTCTAGTAGTTGGTGTATAGGCATTATGCTTATTGGAGATGGATATGATCGGGTGATTTCACTCGTGACACGATTTGTCAAAAAAAAAACAATAATAATAAAACAAAATCCACCCTCACCAAAAATGTAACCCCAGATCTCATCCTGCCGTTGGTTCTCCCAAAATGCCACCACCGACATCTCCACCTTCCCCCGCACACCACCGTCTTCCTCCTCCTCTTCTTCTTCCTCTTCCTCACCACAACCATCCAACAATCCGATCTAGACTCGACTGCACCAACCGCTGGATCCACATCCGCCACCTGCCCCCCATCTTCAACCTCGACATCCTCACCAACTGCTCCTTATCCCACCACCCTTTCGCCACCGACTTCTGCCCCTTTCTGACCAACCACGGCCTGGGCCCCAAAACCCACAACCAATCCCACTCATGGTTCCGTACCGACACTAACCTCCTTGAACTCTTCTTCCACCGCCGCATGCTCGAATACCCTTGTCTCACTTCCGATCCTAACGCTGCGGATGCCATCTTTGTCCCGTATTATGCTTCTCTTGACTCGCTTCGGTACCTATACGGCCCGTATTATAATTATTCGTCCCAACACGGCCTTCATTTATACAATTTTTTGAAAGAAGAGTCGCCGGAGATTTGGGGGAGGAGACAGGGGCATGATCATTTTCTTGTCATTGCTGGGACTGCTTGGGATTTTAGTCAGCCGTTAGGTAACGCTAATGTTAATGTTATTCTTATTGTTATCGGTTTGTTCGGGTTTTTTAGGGCTGTAAATGAACTGAACGTTAATGCGAGTGAAGAGTTTGATGGAACGGGGTTGTAAACGAACCGAATGAATGTTTACGGACGTAAATGATTTGTTTTATGTAGATGGATAAAGAGTTTTGTTTGTGTTAATAAATGGGGATAGACGGATTTTATGTGGAACGGTTTGCTGAACGTTTGGTTCGTTTATGGGCATAATGGGAAGTTTGGTTGTTTTAGGTCTGTGAATGAACCGAAAGTCGAGTGGACTGTTATGTGAACAGTTCGTTTATGTTTATTAATTTATACGAATGGACATGAACGGAAAAAGAATGTTGATATGGTTCGTTTGCATCCATTCATTTATGTTCGTTTGAAATATAAGCAAATATGGATAAACAAACACGAACAGGTGTTCAATTTCTCAACGGACGAACATGAACAAGAAAATCTGTTCGTTTAAATGCTCATATTCGTCCGTTCGTTCGGTTAAAGGTAACAAACGAACAAGAACAATCCCCTTTTGTGTTTGCTCGGTTCATTTACATGGCTAGCAATTTTATATTTGTTTCTCTTACAAATACATTATGCTATTTATGAGTTAAATACTTATTGGGTACGTTTGTTTGTTTGTTATTAGGTAACGATCCACCGCTATGGGGCAGTTCGTTTCTCGAATTACCGGAGTTTTACAACATCACAACCCTAACCCTAGAATCAAGAGCATACCCTTGGCAAGAACAATCAATCCCATACCTCACATCATTCCACCCCCCAAATCTAGCACTCTTTAACTCATGGATCAAAAGAGTCACTAGATCCAAAAGAACAACCCTAATGTTATTCTCCGGCGGCAGCGGGATCTCCTCCACCCCCAACATCCGCCGGAGCATCAGGTTAGAATGCGACAACAGCTCAAAAACCGAAAACACAACTCAAAACTCAAACCCTTATTCCAAACAATGCGAGTTCATCGACTGTTCAAACGGGATTTGCGAACACGATCCGATCAAGATCATGAAACCGATGCTGCATTCTAGCTTCTGCCTGCAGCCTCCGGGAGAGACCCCGACACGACGGTCGACGTTCGACAGCATTCTGGCGGGGTGCATACCGGTGTTTTTCGAAGAACTATCAGCGAAAAGGCAGTACGGGTGGCATCTGCCGGAAGACGAATACGATGAATTCTCGGTGATGATTCCGAAAGAGGATGTGGTGTTTAAAGGGGTGAGTGTGAAGGAGGTTTTGAATGGGATTCCAATGAGTGAAGTGAGGAGAAAGAGGGATAAAGTGATTGAAATGATTTCAAGAATTATTTACAGAAAGCATGGGAGTTCATTGGGTTTGAGGACAAAGAAAGATGCATTTGATATAGCCATTGAAGGTACACTTCAAAGGATTAAAGCTAGACTTGAAGGTCTTAATGATCAGTGAGAGAATGTTGAGATTTTGTTTGTAAGTTAATATGATTATGTTCATTGGTTTATACTGAAAGTTATAGAAGGATTCCACATTTGAAGAAATTTATAAGGATCTTGAATAAGTTGAATAACCAATGTTGTTAAACCTGGACCAGCCGCGACCAGTGAACCAGTAGAGCGGCCGGTTCGATGTTAGAACATTGTGAATAGCTGATCTGGTTCAACATTTTAGTGTATATGATTCAAGAATTAGGACTGTTTTTTATTAACTATGTAAATGGTTGAATGCGTATGATTGTTTCATTTATTGGTTAATTTTGGTTTAATGGTTAATTTGCTGTAGAGGTTTCATCCATAAAAAAATTAAATAAAGAGGAAAAGGCACTTGGACATTTAAATAAAATAGTTTCATCCAAAAGTAAAAAAAATAACCTTTAGAAGCTTAAGTATACTTTGTAATTTTGTAAAAATAAAACATATCATATAATTTGAGGGTTTTTTATGCATTAGTGTTGCTATATATTTTATTTTTAGAAAAATAAATTCCAAAAAGTATGATGCAAAAGGTGTGTCTGTTATAATGTGTTAAAATGGTGCGTCTAGTGTATAACTTTCTAGTTTTGATTCTTTTTTATAAAATGGGTTTTGAGGCATTGCCGATTACAACTTGTTTTTAGTTTTGTTTACACAAGTACCATTTATTCATTATACGTGCCTCCAACTTTACATATATTGTTGCAAGTGCCGCTTATATTTAAATTGACGATATACCCTTTCTATAAAAATTTACACATGTACATGTGTTGTGTCCTGAATCTCCTACTTGTTTTTAGTTTTGCTTTCACAAGTACCGTTTATTTATTATATGGTGCTTCCAACCTTACATGTATTGTTGCAAGTGCCGCTTATACTTAAATTGACGCATATACCCTTCTTATAAAATTCACACATGTACATGTGCCGTGTCCTGAATCTCCTACTTGTCTTTATTTTTGCTTTCACAAGTACAGTTTATTCATTATATGGTGCTTCCAACTTTACATATATTGTTGCAAGTGCCGCTTATACTTAAATTGACGCGTATACCCTTCCTATAAAATTACACATGTAAATGTGCCGTGTCCTGAATCTCCTACTTGTTTTTATTTTTGCTTTCACAAGTACCGTTTATTCATTATTGGTGCTTACAATTTTACATATATTGCTGCAAGCGGCCCTTATACTTAAATTGACGCAAATACCCTTCCTACAAAATTCACACATGTACATGTGTCGTGTCCTGAATCTCCTACGCTTTTAGCGTTTGTATAATAACTCCAAAGCAATGCAAACTCCAAGTGACACAATTAAACAAGAACACTATTCAGACATCACAACAAGAAGCGAAGCTTAAGAAACCGATTTACAAGTTGAAACAGAACAAGTCTAGGAATTTAGACAAATTTAGCAAGATTAATGCATAATAAATAAAATCTTATTAATGTTTTTGGTAGTTCATAACTAAGAAGAAGATGAAACAAGAATCAAAACAAAACAAAATTGATGAGATTTTAGATTTTGGAAACAATGTACAACATCTTTCTTTCCTGCCCACACTCACCAAATAACTTGCATTGTACAAAACAATGTTTAAAAAAGACAAATCTAACCCCATCTCAGGATAGCAGAACCCCATGTAAGACCTGCACCAAACCCAGCGGTTGCTATGGTTTGACCTTGTTTGACTTTCCCGCTTCTAACCGCTTCATCTAACGCCAATGGTATAGAAGCCGCACTCGTGTTGCCATAGTTTGCCAGATTTGATATTATCCTATCCTTTGGAACTTCTAGTCTTGTTGCTACTCCATCGATGATCCTCTTGTTCGCCTGCACGTCAAATTACATAAATACCCTTTAAGTTTACTAAATCTTTGATTCAATTCCTGATACCCATCAGCAGTCAAATAAAGCAGAGGTAGCAATATCGACGCACTTATTTATGAATAAACTTTTTAGGGTTATTATCTATCTCTAACGGGCCAGACAAGAAAAAATTGCTTAAAATAATACGGTCGAAAGTTGCTCACAACATATCTATCTATACTATATCTATCTATATCTCATGGTACAATTCTAAGTCACCTAAATTTTTGTTTTCCCGCTTCCTCTCCTATTAAATAATGATATTAAAAGGGTTTATTTTTAGATATCTAATATACTTTTGAATATGAATACTTACGCTTTAATTATGAATACTTATTATCTATATATATACTACATAATAAATTATTATTCTTACAATATATTTTATCAACTCGTGTAATACACATGTTTATTCAACCATGCAATGCAATACGCGGATTTTTTTTAAATGTAACTTTTTATAATATTGCATTTATTCTACTCGTGTGATACACGGGATTCTAACCTAGTTGTTTATGCATTAAACCTTCAAAACGATTTTATTCAAAAAGTAAGATTATTATTAAAATAATATAATTTTGTAATCATATTTGATGAACTAATTATTGGCAAAAAATTTTAAAACATTATGACCTAATTATCGGCAAAAAGTTTTAAAACATTAGAGAAAAAGGGTCTCAGGCAGCTATACAAATAAACAATCATTTTATTCAAAAAATCAGATTATTATTGAAATACTATAATTTTAACAAAATATACTTGATGAACTAATTATCTGTAAATGTGTGGGACCGACGACGTGTTCTTGTTCGTACCTGATGGAGCAGTAGCCAGTCGATATCTGAACGATCAAGACCAGCCTTTGCTAGCGATGCCTCAATGGTCTGTGGCACAACGCTAACAGCAAACCGAAAGACTTCTGTTCCATTCATTTTTATACATGAAAAAGACGAGCTGTTCGGGGGGAACCCTAGGGCCGAACCATTTGTACCCAATTCATGATTACTTTCGTTTTCTTTGATTCCAGCATTCAGGTGCCTGTTACGGAGGAGGGTTATGAAAAAGTTGACATTTTGACAACATTTACAGTGAATGCAAACTATCTGTTTTCAAGAAATTATAAAGTACGGACACCTGTTGCCATCACCATCACTGTGCAAGTCAAAACCAAATAAACCGTCCTCTTCGCTATCACACGCCTGCAAGAAATACAAGAATTAGTGGCCCACATGTGTAATCAATATTTATAATTTCCCTGCATTAACCAGTGTTTATGCTCTGGGACACTGTAATTTTGTTACTCAGTAGGACCCACATGTAACGATATTTTATTGTTTGTCAAATATCTGATATACCCTTTTTAAAAGAGATAAAGCGTACGGACCCAAATCAATACGAACAAACGTATATATATTATGGAAAATTGATTTTGACGTGAAAAATCAGTAAGAAAAGTGTTGTACGAATCGCTAGGCGGTAGCCGACTAGCGATTAATCGGACTGGGCCGGAGTCGCTAGATGGCCACTGATTTTTGGCTGACTAGGACTGGATTTGACCACTGTTGACCGACTAGCGATTAATCGGAGGCTACTTGGGATTTTTACAACCATATACCTGGACCAGAACAGCACCAGCAGCATCTCCAAAGAGAATGCATGTCCCTCTATCGGTCCAGTCAACATAACGAGAGAGTGAATCGGCTCCAATCACAAGTACATTCTTGAAACCACCTCCTGAAAATAAAAGTCAACATGGTCAAACTTACCGACACATCATTTTGACCTGTTAACCTGTACGGATTACCTATACTCAAAACGGGTGACAATAAAGATGGTTACCCAACATACATTAGACCAAAGTTACTTGCTTTTTTTATAAAAGAATAAAGTACACAGATGGTCCCTGTGGTTAACCAAAATTTAGGATTTATTTAGTCCCCAGCTTTTCAAAAGTACATGGACGGTCCCTGTGGTTTGCACTTTGTAATGCATTTAGTCCTCAACTTTTGCCAAAAGTACATGGATGGTCCTTGTGGTATGCACTTTGTAACGCATTTAGTCACTAAATGTTGGGGACGATATGCGTTACAAAGTGCAAACCACAGGAACCATCCATGTACTGTTGGAAAAAGTTGTGGACTAAATGCGTTAAAAAGTGCATACCACAGGGACCGTCGTGTACTTTTGAAAAGCTAGGGGCTAAATCCTAAATTTTGGTTAACCACACGCTATGCAGTTAATGCGGTAAAATATCGGATATCGGTCAACGACTGATATTTGAGATATAGGTTATCTCGGTGGGATATCGGTAATTTTAATATAATGCAAAATTTATACATATAGCAATTTAACACCGATAATTCAGCGATATATCACTGATATATAGGTTATATTGGTCAAATATCGGTACCGATATTCTGACCGATATTAGACACCGATATTTTACTAGGGGACCGATATGACCGATGTAACCAATATATCACCGACATTAACTGCATAGACCACAGGGACCATCCGTGTACTATACTCTTTATAAAATAACCCCGAAAAACAATAAATAAAACATTGTTTTACCTCGAATATAACATGAAGCAGATACAAGGCCCAATACAAACCCGCTACAAGCAGCTGTAATGTCAAAAGCGAGTGGATTTCCTTTACATCCAAGTGCTTTTTGAATCTATAATAAGAAAACAAATAGACATAATTAAAAACACTAATGATATTATTAAAGGGAAAAACACAATAACAAAAAAAGATTTAAAATATTAGTTACAGGAAAACAAGATTAATCCACGTCATCATGTTCAACCTGGGGAGCACCACCAAATAGATCTTCTGGAGTCGATGTGCACAACAAGATAAGATCCACGTCATCCGGTTCTACTTGTGCCATTTCAAGTGCTTTTAGAGCTGCCTCTGTAGCCAGACCGGTCAAACTTTCGTTTCCTGTGGTTCATCACACCAGATTACAGCTAGTAAATATATGCACGGATGATGTATGCCAGATAATTAATAGTTTAATTCAATAAAACTAACCTGTAAGAATCCGTCGATTTTGAATTCCAGTTCGGGCAGATATCCATTCATCATTGGTATCAACAATTTTAGCAAGATCATCATTAGAAATCTGGAGTTGAGGTACGGCTGAACCACACCCAACTAGTTTGCATCCCTTGCTTACAAGCCTGTTATTTATTAAAAAAAATTATTTTAAACTGGTTAATCTTGTGAATTCACATGGAACTACAAGCGGGACTAAACAATCTTTAGATCAATTTCATCATTATCTCAAACACAAACTCAATATCACCACCACTACTACTACTACTACTACTACTATACATCATATGTATCCAAGAAATTGCGATAAATTATATTTTAACAAAGATAATGTAACATCTGACCTCTCATACCAACCAATAATGTCTATTTTGCCCATGAAGAGCGCACAGATTTGTTTTTGTCCCACTCAAGCACGGTTAACTATGGAGTTCTCGTATCCTCCACAACAAATGCGCCCTTGGTTTTAAAAAACGAGAGGCGCACAAAAGCGACGAGGTCTAAAACCAAGGCGCAAAGCACAAAAGCGGCGGGCTTTTCGTACCCGAGGCGCTGGCTAATTATATATATTTTTTATATATCCCATAGGTTTTTAGATTTCCCTACCCAAAATATAGCTATAAGTAAGGTTTCTGTATGATTTTAGCTGCATGTACAAGCCAAAAAAACCAAGGTACAACAGTTAGATAAATAAAAAGCCTCGGGTACAAGAGGCACGCGCCTTAGGACAAAAAAGCCCAGAAAAATCCCAAAAAAGCGCGCCTTTTTGGGGCTTCTTGTAATTACTCTAGGCGCTGAGCGAAAAAGCCCCATGGGTGTGAGCCTTGTTGCGCCTCGCGCTTAAGCGCGCTTTTTAAAACCAAGAATGCGCCCATTGACAGGATATTCGAAACGACCCGGTATCTCTCGGACATAACAAGATTAACATAGTTTATCGGTTTGAACTTCTAAGGCCTAAGCAATGATTCTGTTAGATCCATTTTGTCACCATCTTGTATTGTTCATGCAAGATTAACATAGTTTATTCTACAAATCCAACTAAATCAACCAACTGTTATGAAACTTAAAAGAATCCATTGACCTAATGCATTGACCGCTATACACAAACAAATTTCAAAGCTAAAGATTATTACTTTTGACCTCAAAAGTCAAATATAAAACACTAGTACAAATGTACAATGATTGCATCGAAACATAACTAGAAACTAAGATAGATTCACATTCCAACAAAAACCCAACAGATTACACAAAACCCCCATTAACAAGAAGCTGAAACTAACCTGGGGACCCGAGATTCAGATGGGGATGAAGCCTCAACACCTTGAGAAGTGCTGGAGCAGCGTACCCTTTTGGGGATTACCTCAGGGTAGCAAAACCCAGAAGGATTTAAGCCAAAAGATGAAGAAATCCTCATGCTTTGAGTGAGAAACCCAGATGCATTCGCCATATGAAAGAGGAATTAAGATCCAATTTGAAGGTGCAATCTATAAATTGGTTGTTATATCATTGAGAAGAACGATGGGTGATTGTATAAGTTATAATCTTCGGAGTAGTCGAAGCAAAAGTGGGCGCAGAAGGCAGCTGTGACTGCAATCTGAGAGGAAACTCCGAGGGGAATGATAAACAAATATGAAACTATGGGTTTTGTAAATCTATAAAATCCATTGTTTTATGCTCAACTTTTTTTAGTTTATTTTGTTTGTTTTTGTTTAGGTTTAGAACATAATAAAACAAGGTAAGTAGTTATCTTTTTTTTTTGTGACAAGTGAATTATGTTCCTATGTAACGATGTTACTAGTTTTTTATTTTACTTACATGTTTCTATAGATTAATAGCAAAATAGTTTGGAAATGAGTGGGATTTCTTCACACAATACGTTGGGAATACTGTAAACGTAAATACACAAAATGTTAAATGTTTATAATAGTATTGACATAAGCAAATAATGCTTTAAAACATAATGTTGAAAGTCACAAGGTTAAGGTTACGTGGTGGTACAGTACCGCTTTAGTACAGATAGTGGAAAATACCAAGGAAAACCAACTCGTAAGTTGTCCGGCGTAACCAAAAGATGAAGTTGTGATATGGCTAAAAGGATATTGTAGATTAATTGAAAAGCAGAAATACGAAAATGGTACATGTCCTGATAATAATGATATTGGTACTGATGTTGTTTTGGTTAGGTTTTGGTTCGGTTTGGTTCATAAGTGTTCAGATACGATACGGGCACTCGATATAGCTTACGATACCAAAAAGATACGAACAAAAGTTATTAGAGAGAAAACCAAATCAATAAAAAAGTTATTTGGTTGAAGGCATATATTATAAATAGTATAAACTTGTGGGATTCCCCCCACTACACGGCGGAAATTCGGCTGGTATATATTTCATTCATTTCAGTAGCGACACTTGTTATAGCAATCGAAAACGAAAATCACAAAAAATAAAATCATGATATTTCTGAAAGGATATCGACATGCGTTTGACATCAATTGAAAATCCATACCGATTCCAATAACGTTATCTGGTGCCGACGTATGGTCGTTTATTGGGCCGATTCATTTCGTTACCTGAATGGTACTGGCGGGTGGTATAGTTTACGATACAAATAAATACACGATATTGAACCATCTCTTACGCTACAAAAAAAACGTGTTTACAACGATTTCATTACACAAAAGGTGTCTGATGTAAACCAAAAGGTTAAGTCGTGTAACCCATAAAAATTAATGTTGTGTTTTACATCAATCGAAAACCATAAAAACGAATATCGGTAATGGTATCGATATTGTTCGATCGGTATCCATTATGTTTGTCACATCATCAGGGAAACACTGTCACTTAATATAGCATATGATATCAAAACAAATTACAATTACTCTATCTTAAACACAACCAATTTTCAACAAAATTTATCCTGGAACGTTGGGTAAAATAATTAAACACGATCGCATGTTTAAGCTACCAAACATTAGTAGTGTAAAACCAAATTAGTAAAGATTACATGAGTTAAAACATATATATATATATATATATATATATATATATATATATATATATATATATTATATAAATATAAAGGAGGGAAATTGAAAGTTGAAAAAAAAATCTTGAGTTCACACATCGTTTAATATATGATAAACTTTTTTATATACACTTTAATAAAAACGTTAAAGTAACAAAAACTTATAATTAAAAATTTTTATTATTTTAAAATGATAATAAACGAATAAACTTGAATTATAAAAAAAAAGATTCTTACGTGTTTGTTATAATTATAAAAATAATGTAATGTTTGATACAAAGAAGAATGGGTTAAAAAATAATGTCTATGACACGTTTATATGAACCATATATGTGTTTATAATAAGTCGAATTAACGTTTTGTAGAAATGTTAATATTTCTAACTTGTGCTTAAGAATTTGTTTCATTTCAACATTATTGTTAAAAATGGTTAGAATACATATGCTTTGAAATGTTTTACGTAAACATCTTATATAAGTCATTTGTTTTAGCATTCATTTTAATGAATATAAACACATTATATAATGCTGAGTATGGTTTAGAAATAAAAAGTCATATATTGAAATTGATATTTGCTTTGCTTCAAGAATTAAGTCGTCATAAAGTGAGGTTTTGTTGTGTGCGATTTATCACCAACTTTAGTTTGTGATTTCTGAATCCAAATGATCATGTTTTGTATATATAAAATTACTTTAATTTTCTAACATGTGTGTTAGAAAATGTATATTACGAATACAAGTTTAGATATTGTTTATTTTATAAGTTATAATGAACTAAATGTTTTATGTAAACATTCACTTGTCTATGTGTGCATTAAAAAAATAGAAATGCTTTATTTTATAGATTACAACCGTGGAAAACGTTTTATGTAAACGTTCGATTTAATATTGTGTCCATCATAACATTTTTTAACATGTGCGTTAGAAAACGTTTTGTATATGTGTACTAAGACTAAACAATATAAAAACATTTGATGTTTTGGGTTTTGATCTATGTTTTTATAAACCCTAATTGATATCATTAATATAGTATATTGCAAAACTAAGTGTTTTAGAACGATTTTTAAAACAAAGTTTTGCATAGTTTTGATAATTTAAATGGTTCGCTACTATTGCTAGAAGTAGCATATGTTGAACAAGATAACAGTATCGTGGATATTATTTAGTGGTAAACAACTTGATGTTGTTGTGAAAAAAATTAATAGTTCAAATTTACTACTTAAATGTAGTCATTGTAATAGCTTGGTGTTGTTTTGGAAATAATTGTTCAAGTTTAAAGTTCCAAGATGAAATAGGGAACTTGTACTTACGAGTGCATGGCATGCCATGGGACGATATTGTTGAGACGATTTCGGCCAGATGATAAAGTGTTAAAGTTAATAGCACTTTAAATTTGATGTCTACATATCGTCTATGCTTCCATTTAAATTATTTATTTAAAATGTTTGGAACTTATGATTTAATTTCGAATGTATTATATCATTTGGTGTTCAATATCTTCGGATAACACATGTATACTTTTTACAAAGAAATAAATCACTATGATTGGACGTATGAATTATTTTTATGGAAATAACTATATCGTCAACTACATATTGTTTAAAAGAATATTGTTTTAAACGAAGTAGTATAAAAAAGATTTCGACATAAACGACTTGAGAGTTTTGCATTGACTAAAAGTCAAAGAAGAAACCTCAAATGTATAACCTCATCTTGAGAGAGTAATGAAATAACCTCGTGAGTGTATTGAGTTGAAATACACAAATGAGATACATGTCGACATACTTCGCTAGAAGTCATTGGAAACTTCACAAGCATGAATTCTAACATATGAAAGTAAAAGTACTATATGTTACTATATAACTTTGATAAATCTTACGAGATTCGTTCCTTGTGATCTATATGTAGATACGTCTACCACTTGATTATTGTTAGAACTATATTGAGATTTACCTTCGTTTAGGGAGAGCATCCTAAATATACATATCTACTACCGAAGAACAATAGATATGTGCAAATCACTTATGACAAAATTATGAATACCATGTTGTTGGGTGTCTATCTACTTGACTCTATCTCATACATAATAGTGACTGTAGACGAGAAAAATTCATCTTGTTGGCGATGAATGTGTTCACCAAAGTGACTTGGATTAAGACTTATGTTTAAGTCCTTATGAGCCAATGGTGAAGCGTTGGAGATCAAAGGTAGGGGTGTGCACGGGTCGGTTCGGTTCGGTTATTAGCATTATCCGTGACCGTATCCGAAATCATCAGTTAATCGATTCAGTTAATTCAGTTAATTTGTCGGTTTTCAGTTCAGTTCGGTTAATAACCAATTCAAACAAGGGCTAAATGTTTTGCTTAGAAATACATGTAATGGAGGTATAAATACTTGGAATAGATGTATAAATACATGAAATGGATGTACAAATAAATGAAATTGAGGTATAAATGCATGAAGTAGATGTTTAAGTACATGAAATGGAAGTATAATAAATGAAATGTAGGTATAAATAAATAAAATGGAGGTATTATTACATGAAATGAAAGTATAAAACATGAAATATATGAAATGGATGTATAAAATCTAGAAATAAAAAAATAAAAATGGTTCGGTTCGGTTAATTTCGGTTAACTGATGGTAAAAAAATTATCCGTTAACCGACTTTCAGTTAATTCAGTTTCGGTTAATTTCGGTTCGGTTTTGTAGATTTTCGGTTCGGTTTCGGTTAACGGTTCGGATATTGCACACCCCTAATCAAAGGATAAACAAGTTATGTTCCTTAACTGAATGATAAAAGTTAGCTATGTGCTATATACAATAATTTGTGAGACCTTCCTAAATACTGATGTTTTAGGATTATGAATAAGTCTCATTATTTTGTCTTAATAAAGATGAATGTTGCAAAGTGATATTATAATATACTTGGGCTGTGAAGAATCGAATGATGCATCTTCTGCTCACATACTAAAGTATTGTAGTCTAAAGTATGCTAGACTAGTACTTGGTTAATAATGGTTCTTGAGGGGACAAATTAACTTTAAACATTCAAATATGTATGAACACAAATTTTTTTTTGTGTAATAGACAAAGTTGGTGGAGAATTTTCATTCATTTTAAGGAAAAGACATGTAACTTTTGAAGATCTTGTTCGAACAGCTAATGAGGATAACTCATTGTCTAGGTTATTCTTGATGGTAAATTAGAATCATTCTATGTTGGTGACAAACTTATGACAATGACACAACTTTGGTTAGCTCGAGAGCTTATGTGAGCTAATGTAATATGAGTTGAATTCACTGATATAGTAAGGTTCATCTAGTTAAATTCATAGGTGTATAAATGTCGTCATAAGTGAAGTTACGAACATGTTGTTGATCAAATGGCAAGAAATTCGGGGGAAAGACATTTAAGAAACGACCCTCTAAGAGTATGTAGAAATGGTTTTCATTTCCCCACCTGGATGTTATCCACTAACACTTAAATGTGGGGTGTCTTGCATTTGTATCATATGTTGGGATTGAACCCTATGAAAGAACAGATGATACAAAGCCAAATAACACTATCCGAGCTTTGGTTACACTATCAGAGGTTACAACCTCTGTTGTACAAACACTGCCTTCCCTAAAGACCGCTATTCTATCATCTGTCTTCACAAAGTTGCAAAGGTCTGCCAGAGCTACAAGGATCAGAGGATAAGATCAGAGCTTAGTCATTAGATAGTTTATCAATGTAACAGTGCTATGCATTGATAGTTAGTATTAGCAGTAGTTTGTAGTTAATTACATTTAGTTTCCTATCACTGTCAACCCTGACGTCATCAAAGATGCTCAATGGTTAGATAGTTTAGTATAAATAGGTAACTTGTGTAACAGTTTAACTTTGTCTATCAAAAGATCAATTTTCGCATTTCATCTTCTCTGCATTTTCTCACTACCAAACTTCAATTGCAAAGGCTGAGGGGGAGTTTGTGAATCACATGCAAGTTTACCAACTTGAAAGCATGATGATGATGAAAACAAACGACCATTGCTTGTAGTAAAAGTTTTCCATCTAATTCGCTACAAATCTCTTTTAAAAACTTCAATCATTTTCATTTTTGAAACAAAAACTACAAGTAATTCAAACTCAGATCCTAACATCATAAAAGTTTGGAAATAAGGATTTTGTAATCCAATCTAACATTGTAAACACACCACCAAGTGGAGGACACAATGGTCGTAATGCATGATGGAGATGAGTTTGCCTTAAATGACACGTATATCTTTCAAAGACAAATATTATAACCAGATTCAGGTGGCCACAAAGGTTATAGTCTTAGAAATTGACAATAGGAAAAATTAACTTACGAGTTAAGACCACCTCGTGACACTTGATTTCAAATGAGCAAAGTTATCTGTAGTGATTGATAAAGTCAAAGAAAATGTTATGGATCCAACAACACCAACAACCTGAGGGTTTATTAGAGATCAACTTGTGGAATGTATATCCCCCTAAAGTATAAAAAGGGTGTGTAAATACGTCATAGTCCATTCCTATGAAATCCAGTGATAAGTCATGAGGCCAATCATTATATATGTGGTAAACAATTTGGTAAATCATGGTAACTATAATGCTTTTAATGATTTAAGGAGAATCACCTATGTTAGAGAGAAGTGAGGTCACTTTCAATAGAATTGGGGGGGGGGGGGGGACAATTCCTAGAGCTCTCACAGAACCAGGAAAGTGTTCCACGACCATTATTGGACACGACTATAAGGGGATGGCCCGGCTAAGGAGAGTATTGTGTGAAGTGTGTTGTCGTCTATACAAATGGGTGTTTGCTTAAGGACATCACATCTACACACCACTAGGAGGCTAAGTATGTTTCACAATGAAAAGTTCAATAGGAACACCTACTTATCCGACAATACTCAGTTATCGAGGTTCCATTGGAATATTATGTATTTTGAACGATTTTCATTCATGTGGGGGATTGTTGGAAATTTGGTGAATGGGTATTTAGTAAATTTATAATCTAATGAAATTATAACATTAGTTTGATTCTTCATGTGGTGAATAAAAGAGGAATTCTTGAGTAGAGCTTCTTGATGACACTTAGGGGGTGTTCGTTTTTTTGTGAAAAGCTCTTCTTGACCTCTTGTGACTGCCCGCGCAGACCACGTGCAGAGTTTTGAGTCTGCAGTGTGTTTGTTTTCTCGAAGTAATTTCATTAAAAAAGGTCTTCCAGACCTCTTCTTGGGGCAGATGTAGGTGTATGTCTTCTAGCCTCTTCTCCATTCTTTCATTATGCCCAGATAGCACAAACAATACGCCCCCAAAGAAAACCCTAGCTCCTTCTCATCTCCTTCATTCTTTCAATAGCCAAGACGATTAATTTGTAACTAAAACTTCTAGTCCTGTGCTTCCTCTCCACGCAGACTCTTTCTAGGTTAAACTTCCCGCCCAAAACTCCTTCCATTCTCAAAATAGCCATAGGTTTTGCACATTTGATCCTTCAAGCTACTAGTTACATCATCAATGGCCGTAACCAAAGCTCCAGATGCCACTACAAATGTCGTCAAAGTCATTAAAGAACTCGACGGAGACCAAATCCCTTCCAGAAACTACCGCTTCAGCATAATCGTTGAACCGGCTCACCTCAAATCCGATGCCGATTTCACTTTCGATATGGACAGTCTTCCGTCTCGTCCTCCGGCAGTTTCAGAGCGATTTGCAGTCATTTTTGTTGCTCATTCATCTGGTTAGCCTCATTCATGTGTTCGTTTATATGTAATGTTATCATTAACTAGATAATTAAGGTTTGGGATAATGTTTCTTGAAGCCGTTATTAATATGATTATATGAAATTTGTTCTCATGATCGAATTGTTAGGTTCTGGGATAATGTTTTAATGTGTGTGTGTTTACTGTTATGTGAATTGGAATTGAAACTATTTGATATTTCACATAATTTGATATGTGGATGACTTGATAACACATTAACATAAATTATATATTGAAAAGCAATGATGTTAAACTTGTACTAAAGCCTGTATACATTATTAGCATTTAGGGGATAGTTTTAAGGTGTCTGTTTACTGTTATATGAATCTAATTTAAAACATTTTCTACAAAATTTTGATATATGGATTACCTGATAATAACTACATATTGAAAAAAACAAATAGTCTTCTTTTTGTAGACTGTAGAGGTTTGGTCCACCTCTTCTCCTACAGATGTCTGCAGATGTGGTTCGCAGACTGCAGACTTTTACCTCAGGAAAAACAAACAACACCTTATTTAGTTATATTAGAGTTTTTAAGTTTTTAATTAAGTGACTAATTTAGTAAAACCTTTCACCAACCCTTAACTCTTATATAATTAGTAGGCTATGTGCCTCATTTGTTACCACAAGAAAATTACATAGCTATACACATGAAGAATATTTGGAGAAGGATGAACACTTGAAGACCAACTAGAGAGAGGAGTACCCTCTACCGTTTTGGGATGAGAAGTGATTGAAAGTAACAGAGAAGTTCTAAATCAACAGTATGAAAGTTTTGTCACTTGAAAGGAGAGTCTCTAACACAACAGTTCGAATGTTACAGCTGTCTCATCAGTAAACTTAGACTGGTTAACGTGGTTCTACCTAATTCGACTGTCAATAGTCGTTTCCTTAGATCGTTACCATATAAGTGGGAGACTGTAGGTTATGTAACGAGAAAGTCCGTTGGGTTTAAAGATATGTCATTGACACAACTTCATGGGATACTCCTCACTTATGAGAGAGAGTTAAACCAGAAAGAAGTTGCAAGAATCTGGCAAAATGACTGATGATTACTCATTGGGTAATACAGCTCTTTTTGGCCAAGAGAGGGTTCTGGCAGCAGTAAGGACCAAAGTTATGATCACTATATAGATATTACATCTAGTGGGAATTTTGGATCTGAAACATATGCACCCAACTATGCTTTCACTGCTAGTGGGGAAAGCCAAATCTCTGACAATCTATCATTTGAGCTGAATGATTTGCAACACTTTGAACCTTCTGATCTTGAAGAAATGGATATTTTGCACCAACTGGCCCTATTGGGTGTTAGGGCTAGTAAATTCTATAAGAGAATGGTAGGAAATTCCAGATTGCATGGGGGGTTGAAGGTTGGGCTGGATAAATCAAAAGTCAAGTGTTATAAGTGTAATAGGTTAGGACACTTTGCCAGAGAATACAGGTCTCAAAATTCTGGACCAATAGTGACTCATCTGGCCTAGACCTCAGCACACACAAAACACTGTTCATTATTCCAATATACCCCTGCTCAACATGTTCAAAACATGCCACTTTGCACATCCTGCTACTACTGTTCCAGTGCATTATGTTCAATCCACTGCTCCACAAATTCAATATGATCAGGCACCATCACATCCTCAAGTGCATGTACAACAAGCACCTATTGTCACACAACCTGCTCAAACCGCTGCTAGTCCAGCAGAGGTTGGTCAACAGAGCTTTTTCACACAAAGTTATGTTGACTGGAGTAGCTTGCCTGAGGATTTGACTGATGAGAACTTTGCTTTAATGGCCAAAAATGATGTTGAACAAGAATTTTGTTTAATGGCCTTAGAGACAATTGCTGAAGGTGTTGAATCTATGGAGTTAGTGTCAAAAACTGATGAAGTTCAAGTTTGCGATGAACAGTGGTTTCAAGTGAAGAAGAGAAAAATGCTGCTGATGAGGAAAAGAACTCTCCTACTGATCCATGGAATGTTGATGTGTGTGAAGATGAGTGTGATTGTGCTCTCATGGCTGCTACAAAGGTATCACCTCAGATCCTTAATCTATGTTCTGACAAATGCATCATTGCTTTTGCAAACATTAAGCAGGTGAATGAAAACCTGAGCAACAAAATTTTAGAAGATGAACTTAATTTTGAAAAACTGATTAAAGAGTTAAAATCAAAGTTAAGTGAAAAGGATTCTGAAATGAGTAGCCTGAGGCACGAATCAAGCATAATCAAGGACCAACTCCAAACTATGGTAGAAAAATACCAAGTGTGTAAAAAGGAGTTAGAAGAAACCCAAATCACTTGTGAAAATTGGGTGGAGTCCTGTAAAGGTTATGGGATTATGCTTGATGCTCAGATCAAGAGCAACATTAAGTTTGGTGTAGGTTTTAGAACCTATGACCAAAATGAGAAAAATGTTGCTGAAATTGATTCTGAGTTGGTTGAAATAGTCCCAACAAATTTGGCTGGTGAAGAAATAAAAATCATAGATAAATCTGGAAAAAAATTGTTTTGGAAAAATCGGAGGTTTCAACAAAAGATAAAGAAATTGAAATATATCAGTTTAAACCAACTTGGTCAGATGAATGTGATATTTTAGAAAACTTCAAGCCAATGGATTTCACAACCTCTGATGGTATTAAAGCCCCAAAAGCACTGGTGATCCCTATCAAAGATGTACCAGCAGAGGTCCACAACCACTGCCGATAAAAAATCTGATAGGAAAAGAAGTGTAAAGATTAAAAACTTGTTTTGTGAATTTTGTGAAAAAAGAAAACATGTGGCTGCAGATTGCTTTCTTTTAAAAGCCTATCAAATTAACAAAACTTGTGTTATCAAAAATTCTTCAAGATGCACCATCTGCAACAAAACAAATAACTTAACTCAAGAGTGTGCCTATCTCAAAAACTATGAGCAAAAGGTAAAAGAGATCAAGGTAAAAGCACTAGAAAGAGAAGGTTCAAGTTCTGTTGGAAATAAATCTAAGCAGAGTTTTGAACAAATTGAAACATATGTTACAAAAGCTCTAAACAAAACCTCTGTTCCCAGACAGGTGCAAGTGACAGATGCCCCACCATCAAACTCATTTCCAAGAGGGCATGGCCAACCAGCCTATAAAAGGGTTCCACTTACTTATGAAGGATACAAAAAGCCTTCAAAGCAAAGAGTGAATAAGCACCCCTATGGATACAATCATCTGATAGGAAATGGTCAACAACAGATGTTACAAGAAAATATCCAAACCACTGACCATTGTCCTAGACTTGAGACTGGACCATCTGTGACCCCATCCAAAGCCATTTTGGCTTTGGAGACCTATCTTAACTGATCTATTCACTTGATGTGCAGGGACCCTCTACTTGCCTTGATAGCTTATGGTATGTAGATAGTGGAGGTTCCAGGCACATGACAGGATGTAGAGCCCTTCTCAAGGACTTCATGGCTCATGGGGGGGGGGGGTGATATATCTTTTGGTAATAACTTAAAGGGAAAGGTTTTAGGGTCTGGGTCGGTTCTGGCTGGGAAACTCAAGTTTTAAAATGTGAACTTAATTGACAATCTGAAATTTAATCTGCCGAGTGTCTCACAAATGAGTGACAGAGGGTATGGATCCTTCTTCACCAAGAAAACTTGTCAAATTATGGGACCAGAGGTTGTTAAAAAGATTGATCAAATCATTGCTGAGAGCAAAGCACAACTCACTGCACACAGAAGTGGGAATGTGTATGTGGTAGATATGCTAAAAGATAATCATATGTTTGGAACATGCTTATTCTTAGTTGCTTCAAGCAAAGAGACTGAGTTATGGCATCGTAAACTTGGACACACAAATCTTAAAACTATCACCACACTCTCAAAACAAAGTCTTGTAAGAGGTTTGCCTCACAAGCAATTTTCCTGTGAAGAACATTGTGTTTCCTGCTTAAAAGGAAAACAACATAAAAGTTCTTTCAAATCAATTGAAGAGTCCAAAACAAGCCAGTGTTTACAATTGCTTCACATGGACTTGTTTGGCCCAGTGCAAATCATGAGCTTAAAACACAAAAGGTATTTCCTAGTAATAGTTGATGATTTCTCTAGGTTTACATGGACCTTCTTTCTCCACTCTAAGGATGAAACTGCAGTCATTTTGCAAAACTTTGTTAAACAAGTAGAAAAGCAATTTGATCTTCCAGTAAAAATCTTTAGCAGTGACAATGGAACAGAGTTTAAAAATAAGGTGTTGGATGCTTTTTGTGAGTCAAAAGGAATTGTTAGACAATATAGCATTCCAAGAACTCCAGAACAAAATGGGGTGGTTGAAAGAAAAATAGAACTTTAATTGAATCAGCAAGAACTATGCTAGCAGACTCTGGTTTACCCTTGTCTTTCTGGGCAGAGGCTGTAAACACTGCTTGCTATGTTCAAAACAGAGTTTTGATTAACCCCAGGCATCAAAAGACTGCCTATGAGATTTTGTATAAAATCAAACCTCTGATTTCCTATTTTAAAGTTTTTGGCTGTCCATGCTTCATTTTGAACTTAAAAGATTCTATATCTAAGTTTGCAGCCAAAATTGATTGTGGTTATTTTCTGGGATACTCAACCACTGCTAAAGCCTACATAGTTTTTAACTCTAGGACAAAGTGTGTTGAACAAACTTTGAATGTGAAGTTCAATGAACTTTCATCACTGAAAATCCAGCAAATCCTACAGAGCTTTTTGATTTAGATAAATTCACATTTGATGATGTTTCTATCAAGCTAGACAATGCAGGTACACCACAACCATCAAGAGAAGATCAAGATCAAGAATATGACTGTGTGCTTCCACAAACAAAAGTCAATTCTTCCAACAGAGGATCAGGTGCCACAAGCTCTTGTGTAAACTCTGCCACTTCTGGGTCAACAGTGGTTGATCCTCAAACCTCTGCCAGTTCACAAAATCAAACATCTGTTGATAAAAGTCCTACATTTGGGCACCAAAATCATCAGAATGTTACCTCTTTACCCCCAATACCACCACCTCCACTTATATCAGAGGCTGATACTTCAAACTCACCAGCAGAGGTTAGCTCAGATGATACACATTTGCAGCCATTACCTCAAAATGCTATTGTTCCATACCAAGGTGACTTGATTTATCTCAAAAGCCATCCATCAGATCAAGTTATTGGCAACATCAAATCTGGGGTGCTCACACGGAGCCAATCCCAAAATATTTGTCTTTTTGCTGCCTTTCTATCACTCACACAGCCAGTCAAGTACCAAGAGACACTGAAAGACAACAGCTGGGTAGAAGCCATGCAAGAAGAACTCCTTCAGTTCAAGAGACAACAAGTTTGGGAGCTTGTGCCACTGCCAAAAGATGTAAGTCCAATTGGCACAAAGTGGGTCTTCAAGAACAAAACTGATGAAAGGGGTATTGTTATCAAAAACAAAGCAAGGCTCGTGGTTCAAGGCTACAGACAGGAAGAAGGTATAGACTATGATGAGACTTTTGCTCATGTAGCTAGGTTGGAAGCTATTCGCATGTTCTTAGCTTTTGCTGCTAACCACAACATAAAGTTGTATCAAATGGATATAAAGAGTGCATTTTTGTATGGAAAAATCAAAGAAGAGGTGTATGTCTGTCAACCTCCAGGTTTTGAAGATGCATTCCATCCTGATCATGTCTACAAGCTCAACAAAGCATTATATGGCTTGAAGCAAGCACCAAGAGCCTGGTATGAAACTCTATCCACTTTTCTCTTATCCATAGGGTTTACTAGAGGTAAAATAGATAAAACCCTATTCTTAAAATGGAAAGGAAAAGATTTGATGCTTGTCCAAATTTATGTGGATGACATCATTTTTGGATCCACAAGCACTGCTATGTGTGAAGAGTTTCGAAAACTCATGGCAGCAGAGTTTGAGATGAGTGCAATGGGTGAGCTCCAATGTTTTCTTGGTCTCCAAGTTAAACAATTGCAAAATGGTACATGTATCCATCAAAACAAGTATGTGAAAGAACTGCGTTAAAAAGTTTGATATGGATGATTGTAAACCATGTAGCACACCCATGGCAACCACCAAGCTAGTCACCATTGATGGTAAAGATGACCTTGTTGATCAAACTCTTTATAGAAGCATGATTGGGTCTTTATTGTACCTAACAGCATCAAGGCCAGACATCATGTTTGCAACATGTGTTTGTGCCAGATCACAAGCATTACCTAGAAAGTCTGATCTTATTGCTGTAAAAAGGATATTCAGATACATAAAAGGTGCTCCCACACTTGGTATCTGGTATCCAGCTAATGGGAATATTGAGCTTTCAGGTTTCTCAGATAGTGACTTTGCTGGGTGCAAAACTACAAGGAAGTCCACATCAGGAGGATGTCAATTCCTAGGTGATTGTCTAGTGTCTTCGCAAAGCAAAAAGTAGGTTGCAGTTTCAACATCCACTGCTGAGGCAGAGTATATTGCTGCTGCTAGCTGCACTGCTCAACTCTTATGGCTTCAAAACCAGTTGCTGGATTTTGGTGTAACTGCACTAAAGACCCCACTCAGATTGGACAGTCAAGCTGCTGAAATCATCATTAAAAATCCAGTTTCTCACTCAACTACAAAGCACATTGACATCAGACATCACTTTGTGAGAGATTGCTATGAAAAAGTTTTTCTCTCTAACACCATGGCTCCCAAATCAAAATCTTCGAAGAAATCCACACAAGAACTTCCACCTTACACTCTCCTAATCAAAACACCACATAATTACACCGCCATACTTGAAGCAAACGACGCAAATACTCGTTATCATCCAATGATTCGAATTTTGCAAAAGTCGAAATTCAAGACATGTTGGAAGTCAAAGCCCCAATCTATATTGATTCTCTTCGTGACTTCTGGAATAATGCTAAGGTTCACTCAACTGCTGCTGGTGTTCCTTATACAATAATCTCAAGAGTAGGGGGAGTGTTGATGCAAATTAGCCCCCAATCGATCTCTCAAGTTTTCAAGTTAAATGACATAGAACATCCTGTGTCATTTCCCTTCAATGAGATCCAAGCAGAGTTTCTGGAAAGAGGTTATGAAGGCCAGATGAAAGGTATGACCATCTTTAAACCTAACTTTCCTGCTAAGATGAGATTTTTCTTTCACACAATTCTAACTTGTCTCTCAGCAAAAACCACTGCTTTCAATGAAATTCCATTGAACATGCAATATCTGGGGTATGCAATTTTAACTGACACATATTTTAACTACTCCCAGATCCTGTTCACTGATCTTGTGCATAGTTTTCAAAACATTACAAAAAGAAAAGCTTTCTTGATTCACCCATGGTTTCTGAGTGTTTACTTACAAGATCAAATCAAAGGTCTTGAAAGTAAAAAAGGCGCTGTGACAAACCCAGGCCGCCTCAATCATGAAACCTTCACCAGAATAACAAACCAAGATAAAGTTGCGAAAACACAAGTAGAGGAGGTTGAGCAAGTTTTACCTGAACAAAATGTTCAAACTCAACATCTTGCTACTGAGCCCACTACTCTAGGTGATCAGGGCACCACAACCGCTGCTCTGAAACCCACACCAAAAATCCTCAAAAAGAAAACCAAAACACTTTCCAAAAAGCCCACCAAACCCAAAAAGGGTCCTCTGGAAGATGAGATCCCAGAGGTTAACCCAGTGACAGCACCAAAGTCACAAACCACTGCTGCTACTTCTTAACCGCAGATGGTTCAAAGATCTCCAACCGGCTTTGAAATTCCTCCTTCTTCCTCACAAAAGGAAAAGGTTGTAGACACAAGGACACCAAATTATGAAGCTCTAGATCCACTTGGTTCTATCTTCCACAGCCCCTCTCCCAGGGTACTGTCGCTTTCTACACAGCCACCTTCACCAATGACTACACTTCCACCTACTATGTTACCTTTGCTGAATGCAATTGAATTAGACCAGACAAAAACCAGCACTTCTCAACAACCTATTACTGAGAATATACTTCATCAAGAGGTTGGGTCTGACTCTTTTTTTTTTTTTTTTTTTTTTTTATTCATTGATAGCCCATTAGCAATTGAAGAGGCTACATCCCTTGGGTTACATGTAACCCTTGGTGATAGTTCAACTCAAGCAGCCACCACAATTGCTGAACTCCCAAGTTCTCAGTTGGACAGTGGTTTCACTAATAAGACTTGGTTGAAGGCAACCACTGTTGAGGCAACAACTGTTACCTCTATTGTGGGAAGTCCCCAGTTCCAAGACAAAGGGGCATCTACGGTTGAAGCTGGTCCTAAAACCACTACTAATGATACCATGGATACAACTACCATGTCTGGTAGGAGTTCAGATGATCCTATTAAATTAGGTGATGATCTAAAATATCAGGATTTGACAGAGAGAGTTACTAACATAGAACATTCTGTGGACAAGATCAAAAGTTTACTGAAGCAGATGATAGCTACAAAAAGTCTACCCTCTGTTCTATCCACTGCTGATCTCAAAGAAGCTCTTAACCCTCTGTTTCAACATCAACAACATTATTTAGATCTACAACACAAGCACCAGATGAATGATGTTAGAAACATGGTTGATTCAAGGTATCAAGACATTACAGCAGACATTAAAGCCATCAAAGCTCATCTACTCACAACCACTGGCCATGCACCTCCAACGGTTATCTTTGTTACAACAGATGAAGCCAAAAAGGAGTAGAAACCTTTGGGAAACAAAAAGCTGAAAATAGATGATGATAAGGCCAGACCTACTTTAAATATTCCAAGGCCTGATGGTTCAAAGAAGAAAGATTTAACTGATGAAATTGTGGCCAAGGCCAGGGCTAGTCACAAGAAGACAGTGATTGAGGAGAGAAGAGTGTTGGTTGAGAAAAAGATTGAACAGCAAAAAGAAAAAGGAGAGCTTGGTACTTCATCAAAGAAGATACCTGCTAGAAAAGCTAGGCAACCAACAACCACACCTCCTAAAACTAAGCCTGAAACCAATCCAACCATCAAAACCTCTGCCTCTCAAAAACCTATCACATCTTCAAAGCGACAACCCACATCCACACAAGCAGATGTTACAGCATCTGTTGTATCAATATCTGTTGATACAGCAGAGGTTGCAACAGATGCAACTCTATCCACTGCCATGATCACTTTTCCCACATCAACTCATCCATTATCCACACCACCTATGTCACACCCTGCAGCGGAATAAGTGTCGTGGCATAACTGGGTTATCACCAAAGCTCATGATATTTACTAATATGTTTCATATTTATTAAAGTCAAAATTACATTCCCAATAATCCAAACATGTCCATACAAATACAAAGAAAAATAACCAACTAAACAATTCCAAGCTCTAAATCATTTTATTCTTCTAGGCCAATCCTATGTGTTTCTTGCTGCAGCTGGTTCACCTGTATCATGTGTAAAAATGGGGGTTTTTGGGTCAACATAAGTTGGCGAGTGAACCTTGTTAGATAAACATTTATTATTGATTTTTCTTGTTATTTTATCAAGGAAAAATTGTGCAATAATCATAAGTGAGCAAATGTACAAAATCAAACAGTAGCAATAACAACCTCAAACTATAACATACAATACATACCAACAGCATACCATAACATATCAATTTGCATAAATATATAACATGAATGAAACTGTGCGATCAAGGCTCAATCAAACGGAGCCGATCGTATTGCATGTACTGAAAATGATAAATGTCTGTGCGATCAAAGCTCAATCAAACGGAGCCGATCGTATGTTGGCACGCCAGGTTCACGCTCATAATGTAATGGGGAACATGCTCAACCCTCATAATGTAATGGGAGAGCGGCGGCCTATGAAATTGCATGTACTGAAAATAATAAATTAAATCTAAACAATAACCACACCAACAGATGTAACAAGCTGAATACACATTTGTTCATGATATGATGTATGCACAATGATTTAAATATAATAAATGGCAAGACACATGATACACCCCAAAAACGTGATTAAAACGGGGAACTTGTAAAGATTCACTCACCTTGGGTGCGTTTGGTTGGAGATGGTGAGTTGCGCACGAGATAGAAGAATTGAACAACGAGAATTAACTAACCTAAATAATAACGGAAAATATAGTAAATGAGTGGATTTTATTAATAATTTAATAGGATTTTTAGATATATTTTTGTGAGTTTAAGGCCATTTCCTATCTTTAAAAACATTATTTTTAAGTATTTTTAATTTATTTTTAAATTAAATTAAATAATTAAAAAGATAAAAATATGTTGACTTTTGCATTGACCGTTGACCGTTTGACTTGTTGACCGGTTTTACTGTGTAACTGTATACGCCGGGTGAGGCTCGAACCCGAGACCTCCCGTACGCGTGCACGCAGCTCTACAAACTGAGGTACGTGTCTAACCCGAAATAATTCTGTTTTTAATTATACTTATATATTAACTCAGCTTATTCAAAATTCTTTTATTTTCAAAAATATTTTAAATCATCGAACCGGTGTCATTAACAGGTCTCGAACCCGGGACCTGTGCTTTAACGCTACACACAATCCACCGCTGGACTGTGTGTCTAACTTGTTTAATATACAGATTTTTATTATACTTAACATCTAACGTAAGTTAATCCGGTTCAGTTAGAAAAACAAAACATTTTTATTACAGAGCATACGTGTGTCAAGGATCAAACTCGCGGCGTGTGATATGTATGTGCACACAGTCCACCACTGGACTGTGTGTCTAACCCGAGATAATATCCGTTTTTAATTAAACTTATAATCAAACTATCATCATCTTCTTCATTACGAAATTACAGTCTGCGATTACACTATTGTATCTTGTTTAATTCAATTGACAAACATTGAACAGACTAATATGAAATGGCAGAGACGATATTTAGAAGTAAACATACCGGAGAACGATTTATCTCAGAATTCCGGCAAGTCGTCGGCTCTGTGTTTACGGATTTCTACTGAATGAATAAATTGATAGTTTTGATTAGCTACGAGAGGAATTTAAGTATTAAACAAGAGTTATCAGAAGGTTTGAAAGTCTATACCGTTTCACAGCTGAAGATAAGGATTTTCAGAAGTTTTCCGGCGAACTGGAATTATCTGATATTAACGTCTGAAATTGATTTCGATTGAAGGGTCTGAGTTAGCAATAGCTTAACAATTGATAGACCATGAAGGAATTGAAAGACTTACTGTTTTGATGGAGAATACAGTTTTCCGGCGAAAGTCCGGCGAGTCCAATTAGATTCTCCGGCGAACTGAAAATTGTGCGAAAGTGTAATTGAGAGTTTGTAGATTGTGTTTGAGTCGCGAGAGAGAACAAAAATTGAAGTAATTCTGAAATTGAAAGTTTTCGGTTATAAAAACCGATTCACTTCTGGAATTCAAGTTCATTCAAGGCAAACTTGATTGGAGACGTCGGTGTAGCGGTTATAATCGGTAACCGCGTATTATCAAACGTTTTTGGACGTTTGGTGACCGATTTCGGTTACAGTTGGCGTGACCGGATTAATTTGTGATAGATGATAAAATTTAATTGTTTCCTAATGTTTACAGAAAACAACAAGTGGCGGAGTGGTGATATGTGTGTGTGATAAAGCTTTGAGTTCTCTTCCGGCTGACCCGGGTTCGAGTCCCGGCAGCCTCGTTTTATTTTTAATTATTTTATTTTTACTTTTTATCAATTATAACTTTTATAGTTTAGTTTGTTTATTAATTATGTATTATTAAAATCAAAATAGACGTAAATACGCAACGAAACATTTATAACTTGATATTCGATTACAAACGGAGCGGGTTTGAAAAACCCGTTTTTGACAAATGTTACAACCTAAGATCCCACAACCACCATCACCCACTTTAAGGTTTAAAAGGAGAAAGATCACAAAAGTGATAAATGATGATGAGCTTCCTGCACCTCTTCCACTATCATCACAACCAATGACCTCCACATCAGAGCTTACAACATCTTCAACTCTTGAAGTTACTCTTGCAGCAAAGCTATATCCTTTTGATTTACCAGCAGTCAGGGAAGAGATCCTAAGTTTCTTTTCAGAGGATGACCCTGACAAAAGAACAATCCTATTCTTGATGGCTATCAAAGACCTGCAAATGTTGATGATTATCTGGAATTGAAACGGAAGCAAGCAAAGGATATTGCCAAAAGAGAATCAGCTGGTAAAAGTGATAGAGAGATACAGATTGCCATGTCCTTTCAACTAAGTAAAGCCAGCATCTTACAAGATTTTGTCAAGAACCTGAGCAATCAGTTGTCGCAAAAGGGAAGATAAGTTGCTCAAGAGTGAACTCATTGAGTATATCATGGAGAAGAAGATGTATAAGGAAACAAGGGCACAGTTCAGGGATTGGAGCATAGATGAGCTAAGAGAAGAAATCAACAGAATGCAAGAAATGTTGAAAGACCCTCTCAAAAAGTCAATTCCTCCCAACTGGGATCTATACAAGAAAGATGTGACTGAAAGAGGCTTGAAGTTGAATGAAGAATGAACTAATTCAGAACAATTATGGGTCAAAGAATCAAGTGATGAGATGGTGTGAGGTCAGGGTGATAGACACTTACAAAAAGTTGGAAGAAAGGAGGAAAAAGGATCCATCCATGCCTCCTAAACCTGATTATTCAAAAGAAGATGCTATTCTCAAAGCCCAACTCTCTAAAAAGTCCAGTACAACATCTGCCCATTCCACACTTGCCCTGTTACACAGAAAAAGGCAAGGGGAGATGTCTGAAAAGACTGACAAAGAGTTTGAGGATACATTTATCAAAGAAGGTATACAGAACATGATTGATTATCCAACAGATGATTCAAGTGCTAAGCTGGCTAAAGATTTACCAAAAATAGCTCCTTCTCAAACCTCAACAATAAAAACTCCTTCAAGAAAACCTTTAGACCCAAAAATTCTAAAATGGAAGGTTGACAAAGACACCATGAATTGACATTGCTCAAGTCTGATGGTAATGCCATTAAACACATCCATATTTTTACAAAGAAATAAATCACTAATGATTGTGATGTATGAATTATTTTTATGGAAATAACTATATCATCAACTATATATTGTTTAAAAGAATATGGTTTTAAACGAAGTAGTATAAGAAAAGATTTCGACATAAACGACTTGAGAGTTGTTGCATTGACTAAAATTCAAAGAAGAAACCTCAAATGTATAACCTCATCATGAGAGAGTAATGAAATAACTTCGTGAGTGTATTGAGTTGAAATACACAAATGAGATACATGTCGACGTACTTCCCTAGAAGTCATTGGAAACTTCACAAGCATGAATTCTAACATATGAAAGTAAAAGTACTATATGTTACTATATAACTTTGATAAATCTTACGAGATTCGTTCCTTGTGATCTATATGTAGATACATCTACCACTTGATTATTGTTAGAACTATATTGAGATTTACCTTCGTTTTGGGAGAGCATCCTAAATATACATATCTACTACCGAAGAACAATAGATATGTGCAAATCACTTATGACAAAATTATGAATACCATGTTGTTGGGTGTCTATCTACTTGACTCTATCTCATACATAATAGTGACTGTAGACGAGAAACATTCATCTTGTTGGCGATGAATGTGTTCACCAAAGTGACTTGAATTAAGACTTATGTTTAAGTCCTTATGAGTCAATGGTGAAGCGTTGGAGATCAAAGGTAGGGGTGTGCACGGGTCGGTTCAGTTTGGTTATTAGCATTATCCGTAACCTATCCGAAGTCATTGGTTAATCAATTCAGTTAATTTGTTAATTTGTCGGTTTTCAGTTCGGTTCAGTTAATAACCAATTCAAACAAGGGCTAAATGTTTTGCTTAGAAATACATGTAATGGATGTATAAATACTTGGAATAGATGTATAAATACATGAAATGGATGTACAAATAAATGAAATTGAGGTATAAATGCATGAAGTAGATGTTTAAGTACATGAAATGAAAGTATAAATAAATGAAATGTAGGTATAAATAAATGAAATGGAGGTATTATTACATGAAATGAAAGTATAAAACATGAAATATATGAAATTGATGTATAAAATCTAGAAATAAAAAAATAAAAATGGTTCGGTTCGGTTAATTTCGGTTAACTGATGGTAAAAAAAAATTATCCGTTAACTGACTTTCAGTTATTTCAGTTTCGGTTAATTTCGGTTCGGTTTTGTCGGTTTTCGGTTCGGTTTCGGTTAACGGTTCGGTTATTGCACACCCCTAATCAAAGGTAAACAAGTTATGTTCCTTAACTGAATGATAAAAGTTAGCTATGTGCCATATACAATAATTTTTGAGACCTTCCTAAATACTGATGTTTTAGGATTATGAATAAGTCTCATTATTTTGTCTTAATAAAGATGAATGTTGCAAAGTGATATTATAATATACTTGGGCTGTGAAGAATCAGAATGATGCATCTTTGCTCACATACTAAAGTATTGTAGCCTAAAGTATGCTAGACTAGTACTTGGTTAATAATGGTTCTTGAGGGGACTAATTAACTTTAAACATTCAAATGTGTATGAACACAAAAAAAATTGTGTATAGAAAAAGTTGGTGGAGAATTTTCATTCATTTAAGGAAAAGACATGTAACTTTTGAAGATCTTGTTCGAACAGCTAATGAGAATAACTCATTGTCTAGGCTTATTCTTGATGGTAAATTAGAATTATTCTAAGTTGTGACAAACTTATGACAATGGCACAACTTTGGTTAGCTCGAGGACTTTATGTGAGCTAATGTAACATGAGTTGAATTCACTGATATAGTAAGGTTCATCTAGTTAAATTATAGGTGTATAAATGTCATCATAAGTGAAGTTACGAACATGTTGTTGATCAAATGGCAAGAAATTCGGGGGAAGACATTTAAGAAACAACACTCTAAGAGTATGTAGAAATGGTTTTCATTACCCCACCTGGATGTTATCCATTAACACTTAAATGTGGGGTGTCTTGCTTTTGTATCATATGTTGGGATTGAACCCTATGAAAGAACAGATGATACAAAGCCAAATAACACTATCCGAGCTTTGGTTACACTATCAGAGGTTACAACCTCTGTTGTACAAACGCTGCCTTCCCTAAAGACTGTCTTCTATCATCTGTCTTCACAAAGTCGCAAAGGTCTGCCAGAGCTACAAGGATCAGAGGATAAGATCAGAGCTTAGTCATTAGATAGTTTATCAATGTAACAGTGCTAAGCACTGATAGTTAGTATTAGCAGTGTTTGTAGTTAGTTACATTTAGTTTCCTGTCACTATCAACCTGACGTCATCAAAGATGCTCAATGGTTAGATAGTTTAGTATAAATAGGTAACTTGTGTAACTGTTTAACTTTGTCCATCAAAAATCAACTTTCGCATTTCATCTTCTATGCATTTTCTCACTACCAAACTTCAATGCAAAGGCTGAGGGGGAATTTGTGAATCACATGCAAGTTTACCAACTTGAATGCATGATGATAATGAAAACAAACGACCATTGCTTGTAGTAAAAGTTTTCATCTATTTCTGCTGCAAATCTCTTTTAAAAACTTCAATCATTTTCATTTTTGAAACAAAAACTACAAGTAATTCAAACTCAGATCCTAACATCATAAAAGTTTGGAAATAAGGATTTTGTAATCCAATCTAACATTGTAAACACACCACCAAGTGGAGGACACAATGGTCGTAATGTATGATGGGGATGAGTTTGCCTTAAATGACACGTATATCTTTCAAAGACAAATATTATAACCAGATTCAGGTGGCCACAAAGGTTATAGTCTTAGAAATTGACAATAGGAAAAATTAACTTACGAGTTAAGACCACCTCGTGACACTTGATATCAAATGAGCAAAGTTATCTGTAGTGACTTGACAAAGTCAAAGAAAATGTTATGGATCCAACAACCAACAACCTGAGGGTTTATTAGAGATCAACTTGTGGAATGTATATCCCCCTAAAGTATAAAAAGGGTGTGTAAATACGTCATAGTCCATTCCTATGAAATCCAGTGATAAGTTATGAGGCCAATCATTATATATGTGGTAAACGATTTGGGTAAATCATGGTAACTACAATGCTTTTAATGATTTAAGGAGAATCACCTATGTTAGAGAGAAGTGGGGTCGCTTTCAATAGAATTGGGGGGGACAATTCCTAGAGCTCTCACAGAACCAGGAAAGTGTTCCACGACCATTATTGGACACGACTATAAGGGGATGGCCCGGCTAAGGAGAGTATTGTGTGAAGTGTGTTGTCGTCTATACAAATGGGTGTTTGCTTAAGGACATCACATCTACACACCACTAGGAGGCTAAGTATGTTTCACAACGAAAAGTTCAATAGGAACACCTACTTATCCGACAATACTCAGTTATCGAGGTTCCATTGGAATATTATGTATTTTGAACGATTTTCATTCATGTGGGGGATTGTTGGAAATTTGGTGAATGGGTATTTAGTAAATTTATAATTTAATGAAATTATATACATTAGTTAGATTCTTCATGTGGTGAATAAAAGAGGAACTCTTGAGTAGAGCTTCTTGATGACACTTAGGGGGTGTTCATTTTTTTGTGAAAAGCTCTTCTTGACGTCTGTGTCTGCTCACGCAGACCACGCGCAAACTTTTGAGTCTGCAGGTGTTTGTTTTCTCGAAGTGATTTCATTAAAAAAGGTCTTCCAGACCTCTTCTTGGGGCAGATGTAGGTGTATGCCTTCTAGCCTCTTCTCCATTCTTACATTATGCCCAGATACCACAAACAATACGCCCCCAAAGAAAACCCTAGCTCCTTCTCATCTCCTCCATTCTTTCAATAGCCAAGACGATTAATTTGTAACTAAAACTTCCAGTCCTTTGCTTCCTCTCCACGCAGACTCTTTCTAGGTTAAACTTCCCGCCCAAAACCCCTTCCATTCTCAAAATAGCCATAGGTTTTGCACATTTGATCCTTCAAGCTACTAGTTACATCATCAATGGTCGTAACCAAAGCTCCAGATGCCACTACAAATGTCGTCAAAGTCACTAAAGAACTCGACGGAGACCAAATCCCTTCCAGAAACTACCGTTTCAAGATAATCGGTGAACCGACTCCCCTCAAATCCGATGCCGATTTCACTTTCGATATGGACAGTCTTCCGTCTCGTCCTCCGGCAGTTTCAGAGCAATTTGCAGTCATTTTTGTTGCTCATTCATCTGGTTAGCCTCATTCATGTGTTCGTTTATATGTAATGTTATCATTAACTAGATAATTAAGGTTTAGGATAATGTTTCTTGAAGCCGTTATTAATATGATAATATGAAATTTGTTCTCATGATCGAATTGTTAGGGTCTGGGATAATGTTTTAATGTGTGTGTGTTTACTGTTATGTGAATTGGAATTGAAACTATTTGATATTTCACATAATTTGATATGTGGATGACTTCATAACACATTAACATAAATTATATATTGAAAAGCAATGATGTTAAACTTGTACTAAAGCCTGTATACATTATTAGCATTTAGGGGATACTTTTAATGTGTCTGTTTACTGTTATATGAATCTAATTTAAAACATTTTCTACAAACTTTTGATATATGGATGACCTGATAATAACTACATATTGAAAAAAACAAATAGTCTTCCTTTTTTAGACTGTAGAGGTTTGGTCGACCTCTTCTCCTACAGATGTCTGCAGATGTGGTTCGCAGAATGCAGACGTTTTACCTCAGGAAAAACAAACAACACCTTATTTAGTTATATTAGAGTTTTTAAGTTTTTAATTAAGTGACTAATTTAGTAAAACCTTTCACCAACCCTTAACTCTTGTATAATTAGAAGGCTATGTGCCTCATTTGTTACCACAAGAAAATTGCATAGCTATACACATGAAGAATACTTGGAGAAGGATGAACACTTGAAGACCAACTAGAGAGAGGAGTACCCTCTACTCGTTTTCCACCACCATCACATTCTTATTCGTTCCATAAGTTCAAATACCACAATTTTACCTGGTGTAACCCCTGGCCTGTAACAACTCGAAATTTTCGTTGTTATTTATTTTACTCCTTTTCGGTGTATTTCGTTATGCTTATCATTTGTACTCCGGGATTTGATTATGAGAAAGTTATGTTAATGGAATTATGCTTTGACACATCTATATCGCATTTAATTGCTTATTAATCGCTAATTCAATGCAATCACAAGTAGTTACGCTACTTTAAGAGCCGAGTGTGTAATTGTTTAATAAACACTTAAGCCATCGCATCGCTTATCTCATCGGATTGCAAAACACAGCTAATTATGTGTAATTATGTTTTATATAAGTTTTATGTATGGTTTAATATCGCTAAAACGCTCGCACGCTCTTGCTCTCTGTTGAATCGATGATAATATAACGCTTAACGCTTCGCTAAAACGCCTAATGTAACTATCTAATACAAACCGAATCGTCAAACGAACTCTTAACGCGAAATATTCGAACAAAACTTGGCCACTAGGTCAAGTTCGGGCGAACTTGTGCATCACAAATTCGCCCGAACTTGTCCAGACCACCTGATTCATCAAAACTCAACAAGTCCGCCCAGACTTGTCTCATATATTCAGAAAACGAGCAAGTTCGCCCGAACTTGTAGCAAGTTCGCCCGAACTTGATGTGTTCAGCCCAACTTTTCACTTCACCTATAAATACCCAACTCCTCTCCTCATTTGAACTTGCTGCAAGTTCACCCGGAGCTCCCCCAAACCGAAACCTTTGTTTTCTAAGTAAGAATCAACCCGTTTTCAAGCTACAACAACGTTTTACAACGATTTTGCACAAGGTTTTACCTTAGATTTCATCAAAACTCCTCTGTTTACGAAAATCTTCATATTTTTATGCAAAACTTCTGTTTTTCACTTAGATCTATGCTTAGATCTAAGTAAAACCTTTAAAACATCGATTTTTACACAATATTCGGACTAAATGACGTATGTTTCGCTCACTTTGAAGTGGAACGAGGCGTTATCAAGCAAGATCTCAGATCCAGAAGCACAAGGACGAAATCGTCACTTTGCACAAACTGGACTAAACCGTTCGAACCTACAGGTTCGCCCGGATTAGTCCGAGTTTCTGTAAAATGGCCAAAACTCACTCCAAAAGACCTCTTCAGCCTTGGTTTTGCTCAGTAGCCTAAGGTTGGAAGGATGGACACTCGATTTCCTCAGCAAACGACGCGAAAACGCGTGAATTGGATGCCAAAACTGTCAAGTTCGCTCGAAAGCATCAAGTTCGCTAGAACTTGTCACCAGAATGGTGACCAAGTTCTCCCGAACTTGATCAATTCTTCACCCAAAATCACACAAGTTCGGGCGAACTTGTATCATCTCTAAGCAAACAGGGCAAGTTCGCCCGAACTTGTCTCGTTTCTCTGGAAACCCTACAAGTTCGCCCGAACTTGTACCTCCAGTAAGTTTAGTTAGTCAAGTTCGCCCGAACTTGTACCCCAAGGTACAAGTTCTCCCGAACTTGTCTACTGTTCTATCAACCTTTAACCGTTTCAGCAATTCGGAAGATTGATGCATTTTTGTTCGCTTACAGGCTGAACCTGCGCTCTCCTCAACTCAACTCAGATCCCGTCTCTTTCTAAAAAATGCACCGATGTGAGTATACTTGAACCCCTTTACGCTTAAACGCACTTTGGGGTGTCACATATGTTTGTATATCAAAACACATCACACAACTCAAACTCTTATTCGCACTCCAGCTATTAAATGACTATACGTGAAATCTGCTGAATTATATGTATTGCTTGATTGTCTGTACGCCACCCTTAACATGATACTATACTAGAGATTGATCCGCCACCGGAGGCCCGGGTTTGTTAAGGCTCGCATTTTCATTTCTCATTTATTTTCTCTTTAGGATGCGGACACTTGTTTGCATGCCTCGATCAATCGCGGTTTGTTGGTTTACTAGAATCTAAGTAGTTACATAGTTCACAACTCTTACGTATGTCATGCGGTGTATGCTAAATGCTTTTATATCTATTATTATGTGCGCAAACCTGTATGCTCACCTTTAGTTAATAGTATTGACGTTTATTTTAACAGATGTGGCAGGTTGAGGATATTGCTTTGGACGCTTAGATTTAGATTTTCGTTTAGAATTCATGTAATAAATCTAGGGAAGATCGAATCGGATGTTATGTTTAAGAGATTGTTTTTAATTATGTAATGATTGTTTGAGGATTATATGAGTTTGATAGTATGGGATGTTGGACGTTGAATATTGTCTCTAAAATAATTGTTGTGGAATCTCTTGATCCATCTGATTCGCCTAGTGCCACGCCCCGATGTTTCTGCCATCGGTTGGGGTGTGACAGATTGGTATCAGAGCCATAACTATAGGGAAAATTAGGTAGAACTGCTCTGTTTGACCTAGTCTATAGTTAAGATACCAAATCATACTGCTGCGCACCGATTAAACGCCGAAAACAGATACGAACAGACAAGTTCACCCGAACTTGGGGGCAACTTCGCTCAAAATTGATCAAGTTCGCCTGAACTTGTCAGTCCCCTACAACATCAAGCAAGTTCAGTTGGGATTGTGCAAGTTCGCTCGAACTTGACATCAGATTGATGCCAAGTTCGCCCGAACTTGACCAGAACCCTTGAATTGAACTTTTAAACCATTGTTTTTCTAAAGCAACCACAATACACATGAAGAACGCTCGTAACACAAAACGAGTGATCAAGTCGAGATTAGGTGTGAAACCAAGAACTCTCGATGAGATCATTCACTCCACGCCTTCTCTCGCATGAGATATCTCCGTTGAGTTAGGAGTGATATCCAAACCTCGACGAGAATCTTCATTTCTATCTAGTGGAACTCCCGACTAGATCGGTGAGCATAACCACAACTAGGAATGATGTTGTTAAGTTAGGGGTGAAACCCGCATCTTAATAACTAGTTCCGCTCCTCGATTTTAAATCTCACCAAAGTCTTGATTATTTCGATGACTCGAAACACGACGTAACTGGAAGGATAAATGCCGATAACCATTGTATGGCGAGAGCATTTGTCTATTAGGCCAAATCGTGTGTCCGAACTCAGAGAATCTTCGAATCACTTTGGGTAGTCGCTGTCTCAAAACCCAGGACGTTCCCAATTGATTTAAGCCTGCAATCGTCGATTTTCCGCATCATCGAATTTATTTATTATTTATGTGTTTAATTTTATGGATTTTACGCTTATTCGATTTCTCGCTTTATCGATTTCTCGATTATCGCTTTTACGCTCTATCGATATACGCACAACTCGCACAGCTCTCGCAATCTAAAACGCTAATTAATTCACCAACCAAACTAAAACGCTCAACTCTCCTACGCGTATGGTCTCATACGCAGCTCTACTCGCTATTTACGCTATTACATCGCATCTCGTACGCGCTACGCATGATTTAGTGAAGATGAATATGTGCAAAATATATGTGCTTATGTGCTTACGTGCTTATGTAAATACGTGCCTATGCGTTCTGTGCTTTAATTGAAATAATAATAATAATAAAAATAATAATAATAAATAATATAATAATAATATAAATAATAATAATAATAAACTTTTGAACATAAACCTATTATAATCAAATCTCATCCAATCAAATCCTTTAATGTAGATGTCTTCTATGGGATCACACACCAGGAGGAATCTCCAGCGTAACGGTGCCAACAACGTATCGCCTCTCTTGTAGCAAAGGAAATGGCTAAGGTGATTCCGCAAATCATCAGCGAGATCCACGCGGTCAGCAGCAACACTTCCGTGGACTTAAAGGCCGACACGCCCAAGTCTTCTTTCAGCTTTAACAATTTAAAGCATGTGGACCACTCACTTTCATCGGCACGGACAAGCCGAGTGCTATGTTTCACTGGTTTGATTCTATCGAGGTCACATTCCGCAAGAGTGGATGCCCCGAAGCCCTGCGCACTATCAACGCCACCGGTGTGTTTCAAATCAAGGGCTCTCGATTGGTGGACAGCGGAGCGCAATAAGCGCGGGAACGACGTTACTTACAGGCTCACTTGGGAGGAACTCAAGGAAATCATGGTGAAAGAGTTTTTCCTCCACATGAGGTTCAAAAGTTGGAGAATGAGTTATGGGATATCAAACAAGACGGTCCAGACAACGCTGTCCTAACCGCTCGTTTCAAGCAGTTGAGCATTATCTGTCCCGGTCAGGTGGACACTACCAAGAAATCCATCAAGAAATACCTGCGTGCTTTACCCGATTGCGTCGCTGATTTTGTTCAAGCTGCACGCCCTGTCACCATTAAGGAAACCTATCAGCTAGCCGTAGAAATCAACGGCAAAAGGGTTAAAGGATGGTTATTATAAGAACAGCAAGGTCGCCAACCATGCCATTACCGAATCAGCAGCTCCCTCCGATCAGTCTCGAGAGTCAAAGTCCAGTCGCCATGGTCGCAAGAGAGAAAACCCGAGCAAGAACTGTGCACTTACCGCACCGCCAAACCCTCATCCGCTTCAGTCAGCCGCACCAAACGCACCGCCGGCAAAGCGTGAGTATACTGGTCCTCATCATCTGTGCTCAAGGTACACTTATCATCATGCAATTGGAGGCAATTGCCGTTTCTGCACCAACTATAACATTTACGGCCACTTTATTGTCAGTTGCCGTTCAGGCCCCCGTGATCACTGTCGTTAGTGTCATGCAAAAACTGAAAATAAACTAGGTAGCTAGAGTAAGTCGGGTATCGAACCAGAGGAGGATTGTGGAAAGTGTATAACGTTAAGTATTACTTGCAAAAATGTAAACTCGGTTTGTTTGGTTGTTTGATGAACTAGAAATTACTAAGAAAACAAGGTTTTAATCAATGGGAGAAACAATGGTTCCTCCGGATTTCAGATTCAAAGCGAATTTCAGTTATGTGTTTAATTGCTACAATTACATAGACATAATTATATGACCTAATTAATTGATTGTGATAAAAGAGGACTAAGTACTCTGATTGATTAACAACGAGAGGTTATCACACGATTATCAGTTGAATATTACCAAACCAAATCCCTATCTGATATATCCCAATTACTAGAACTCTCGGGAATTGAAAGAATCAAAACTAGGTTTAAGCAAAGATCAATCGTTTACAAATCAATCAATTCAAATCAACTGGTAACAAGCATCGAATGCTTAGATTACCGAATTTAACAATAGTTCAAACAAATAACATAGTTCACCTACAAGAATCCTCCACCCGGAGGAAACCACGAAGGGTTTAGCCACTCATCTTGGTCAAACAATCTTCAAACACTTTAAATACGGATGATTGTATGATCGATCTAGTGGATCTAGTGAAGGAATAATGAATGATGATGTGAAAAGGGCTCCCGAAATGCCCCTTAATCCCCAAAAATCGTCCAAGAAGTCTTCATAATGAATGGAGGCCTTAGAAACCCTAATATATGCCAAAATAACCAAATTTCGTGTTTTTCCGTCAATCCGACCGTCACTGACGTTCAGGGACCGTCACTGACGTTCTGGACTTTTTGGTCACTGGACAGATTCGTTCAAAAACTGTTTTCTTCATAACTTCTTTGTTATAGCTCCGTTTTACGCACCATTTTCGCCTACGCGTTCGTAATTCAACCCTCTATCATTCTATCTCTTAAGATCTTTCTTTCCACTCCATTATTTTTCCACAAAACTCGTCCAATCTTTGTATTTAACCTACAAAACACCATTTTCTCGTAGTTATTTTCCACATGTATAAACGATCAAATATACATAAGATTATACATTTAACACATATAAATCACATTCCTAAACCCATCCATCACCCAGCTCCTCAAGCTCCAGCAGCACCAGCTCTACCAGCTCCACTTCGCACTCCTCAGGCTAATCAACAGTAGTTCTAGCAGCAAACGCCAGCCCCAAAGGCCCGTGCTTGCTACACTTGTGGGACCCAAACCACTTCAGTAACGTCTACCCAAACCGAGCTGTCAAACAAGAGCCGCAGCAACAGCAGCCTCAGCAGCAGCCACCACCGGAGCCACAGCAGCAGCAACCACAGGCTGCGTGTGGACGAGCCTTCAATCTCAATCATCGCCAGGCTCAGAACGACAACAATGTTGTCAACGGTATGTTCCTTGTCAATGGTATTTATGCTTCATGTTTATTTGATACTGGTGCTGATAATTGTTTCGTATCCTTAGAATTCGAAAAGGTTTTAAAATGTAAACGCGCTAAACTCCCAAAGACTTTCGATGTGGAAGTCGCCACTGGAAGAACCGTTACCGTTAACTCCGTCCTACGTGGTTGTACTCTCGATCTCAACAACCACATCTTCTCGATCAATCTCATACCTATGCAGTTAGTTAGCTTCGATATCATAGTAGGCATGGATTTTCTTCGTGAAAATCATGCTGAAGTTGTTTGCTTCGATAAAATGATTCGCTTTCCTCTCTCCAACGGTGATCAGCTACATGTCTATGGTGAAACTCCCTCAAAGAAGTTGATGCTTATGACATGTACTCAAGCGAGCAAGCATTTGCGCAAGCAATGCGTTGCCTTCCTAGCCCACATCGCGAACCCAAAGAAAGAAAAGAAGACCTGGAAAGATGTACCTGTTGTTTGTGAATTTCCTAAAGTTTTTCCCGACGATTTACCCGGTTTACCCCCTGCCCGTGATGTTGAATTCCGTATCGACTTAATTCCCAGTGCTACTCCTATTGCTAAAGCTCCCTATCGTCTCGCACCATCCGAAATGCGCGAGCTATTAAACCAACTTCAAGAGCTTCTTGATAAAGGTTTCATACGCCCGAGCATTGAAAAGAAGACCTGGAATGATGTACCCGTTATTTGTGAATTTCCCAAAGTTTTTTCTGACGATTTACCCGGTTTACCCCCTACCCGTGATGTTGAATTCCGTATCGACTTAATTCCCGGTGCTACTCCCGTTGCTAAAGCTCCCTATCGTCTACCACCATACGAAATGCGCGAGCTATCAAGCCAACTTCAAGAGCTTCTTGATAAAGGTTTCATACGCCCGAGCACTTCGCCATGGGGCGCACCCATTCTTTTCGTGAAAAAGAAAGATGGGACGTTCCGAATGTGCATCGGTTATCGTGAACTTAATAAGCTTACGATAAAGAACCGCTACCCTCTTCCCCGAATCGACGACTTATTTGATCAGCTTTAAGGTGCTACTTGCTTCTCTAAGATCGATTTACATTCCGGCTATCATCAGTTACGAGTGTTGGAAGAAGATATTCCAAAAACCGCCTTTCGTACTCGTTATGGCCATTTCGAATTCGTGGTCATGCCTTTTGGTCTTACCAATGCACCCGCGGTCTTCATGGATTGATGAACCGTGTGTGTAAAGCTTTCTTAGATCGTTTTGTCATTGTGTTTATCGATGACATCCTTATCTACTCGAAGTCGAGAGACGAACACGCGCGCCATCTCCGTTTAGTCCTCGAACTTCTCCAAGGTAATCGTCTTTATGCTAAGTTCTCTAAATGTGAATTCTGGCTCGAAGATGTCCAATTTCTCGGCCACATCGTTAATAGTCAAGGAATTCACGTCGACCCCGTAAAGATTGAAGCTATCAAGAGTTGGATTACGCCGAAGAATGCATCCGAAATCCGTTCTTTTCTTGGATTGGCGGGTTACTACCGTCGATTCAACGCCGACTTTTTGAAAATCGCCGTTCTGCTTAGTGCTTTAACTTATAAGGATAAACCTTTCGTTTGGGATTCCAAACAAGAGGAAGCCTTTCAAACCCTCAAGCGTATGCTATGCAACACTCCTGTACTCGCTCTTCCCGACGGAAATGACAATTTCGTTGTTTATTGCGATGCCTCTAATCTTGGCCTTAGTTGTGTTCTCATGCAATGAGATAAGGTTATCGCGTATGCATCTCGACAACTCAAGATCCACGAGAAAAACTACACAACCCATGATCTCGAGCTCGGTGTAGTTGTTTTTTGCATTGAATATATGGCGACACTATCTTTACAGTACTAAGTGTACGGTCTTTACCGACCATAAGAGCTTACAACATATCTTTGATCAGAAAGAACTTAATATGCGCCAACGCAGATGGGTCGAACTTCTCAACGATTACAATTGTGAGATACGCTACCATCCTGGCAAAGCAAACGTCGAAGCCGATGCTCTCAGTCGACGAAGTTATGTGTATAGTGTTCGTGACTCTCAAGCTTTGAATGATCTCGAAATTTCGATTCGCTCCGCCCAGTTCGCTTGTTTTAATGAGAATACCCTGGAGGAATAAATGAAATGTGGTGTTGGTGCTGAAACTCAGCTCGTTGTTAAACCAAACAGTATCTATTATTATCTCGATCGTATTTGGATTCCCAGCCGTGATAATCTTCGTGAATTGTTAATGACCGAAGCTCATAAATCTCGATACTCCATTCATCCCGGAGTCAACAAAATGTACCAGGACCTTCGTCCTAAGTACTGGTGGCCGGGTATGAAAAAGGATATCGTCGTTTACGTCTCAAAGTGCTTAACCTGCTCGAAGCTTAAAGCCGAACATCAAAGGCCCTCTGGCTTGCTCGAACAACCCGAAATCCCGATGTGGTAGTGGGAGAGCATAGCTATGGACTTCGTTACGAAACTCCCTCACACCTCCTCTGGTCACGATAGCATTTGGGTTATCATTGATCGTCTTACCAAATCTGCGCACTTTATTGCCATACGAGAAGACTTTAAGGTAGAACGATTAGCACGAATCTATACCGACGAAGTCATTTGTCGACACGGGACACCTCGTGACATCATATCTGACCATGACAGTTGCTTTACCTCGCGTCTCTGGGAGACGTTTCAATCCGCTCTCGGTACTACGCTTAATCTCAGTACCGCTTTTCATCCTCAAACTGACGGCCATACTGAGCGCACGATCCGCACCCTCGAAGACATGCTTCGTACGTGCAACATAGATTTCGGTGGTAATTGGGATACACATTTACCTTTAATTGAATTCTCGTACAATAATACTTATCAGACCAACATTCAAATGGCTCCCTTTGAGGCACTGTATGGAAGAAAATGTCGATCGCCTATTGCATGGCACGAGATCGGAGAAGCACAAATCACCGGTCCCGAGCTGATTCAAGAAACGACGGACAAGATCCTCCAAATCAGAGACAAACTCTTGAAAGCTCGGAGTCGTCCAAATGCTATCGTGAACACTGCTAATTATGTGATAGTCATTAGTTTTATGATGCGCTATATGAACCTGCCCCAAATGTCTCTTAAGATGTTAATAAGGCTTAATCGCTAAACACTCGCAAGCTCACTAACTTGCTCTTCTCGAATCGATTTAATATAACGCTTAATGCTTCGCTAAACGCTTATTTACTCAATACGAACCAAATCGTCAAACGAACTCTTAACACAAATAATCAAACAAAACTTGGCCACTAGGTCAAGTTCGGCCGAACTTGTGCAACACAAGTTCGCCCGAACTTGTCCAGGCCACCTGATTCATCAAAACTCAACAAGTCCGCCCGGACTTGTCTCATATATTAGAAAACAAGCAAGTTCGCCCGAACTTGATGTATTCAGCTCAACTTTTCACCTCACCTATAAATACCCAGCTCCTCTCCTCATTTGAACTTGCTGCAAGTTCGCCCGGAGCTCCCCAAAACCGAAACCCTTTGTTTTCTAAGTAAGAATCAACCCGTTTTCAAGCTACAACAACGTTTTACAACGATTTTGCACAAGGTTTTACCTTCAGTTTCATCAAAACTCCTCTGTTTACGAAAATCTTCATCTTTTTATGCAAAACTTCTGTTTTTCACTTAGATCTATGCTTAGATCTAAGTAAAACCTTTAAAACATCGATTTTTACACAATATTCGGACTAAATGACGTATGTTTCGCTCACTTTGAAGCGGAACGAGGCATTATCAAGCAAGATCTCAGATCCAGAAGCACAAGGACGAAATCGTCACTTTGCACAAACTGGACTAAACCGTTCGAACCTACAAGTTCGCCCGGATTAGTCCGAGTTTCTGTAAAATGGCCAAAACTCGCTCCAAAAGACCTCTTCAGCCTTGGTTTTGCTCAGTAGCCTAAGGTTGGAGGGATGGACACTCAATTTCCCCAGCAAACGACGCGAAAACGCGTGAATTGGATGCCAAAACTGTCAAGTTCGCTTGGAAAGCATCAAGTTCGCTCGAACTTGTCACCAGAATGGTGACCAAGTTTGCCCGAACTTGATCAATTCTTCACCCAAAATCACACAAGTTCACGCGAACTTGTACTGATTCCAGGAAACAGGGCAAGTTCGCCCGAACTTGTCTCGTTTCTCAGGAACCCAGACAAGTTCGCCCGAACTTGTACCTCCAGTAAGTTTAGTTAGTCAAGTTCGCCCGAACTTGTAACTTGGGGTACAATTCGGAAGACTGGTGCACTTCTGTTCGCCTACAGGCTGAACCGGCGCTCTCCTCAACTCAACTCAGATCCTGTCTCCTTCTAAAAAACGCACCGACTGTGAGTATACTTGAACCCCTTTACGCTTAAACACACTTTTGGGTGTCACATATGTTCGTATATCAAAACACATCACACAACTCAAACTCTTATTCGCACTCCAGCTATTACATGACTATACATGAAATCTGCTGAATTGTATGTATTGCTTGATTGTTTGTACGCCACCCTTAACATGATACTATACTAGAGGTTGACCCGCCACCCGGAGGCCTGGGCTTGTTAAGGCTCGCATTTTCATTTCTCATTTATTTTCTCTTTAGGATGCGGGCACTTGTTTGCATGACTCGATCAATCGTGGTTTGTTGGTTTACTAGAATATAAGTAGTTACATAGTTCACAACTCTTACGTATGTCATGCGGTGTATGCTAAACGCTTTTATATCTATTATTATGTACGCAAACCTGTATGCTCACCTTTACTTAATTGTATTGACGTTTATTTTAACATATGTGGCAGGTTGAGGATATTGCTTTGGACGTTTAGATTTAGATTTGCCTTTAGAATTCATGTAATAAATCTAGGGAAGATCGAATCGGATGTTATGTTTAAGAGATTGTTTTTAATTATGTAATGATTGTTTGAGGATTATATGAGTTTGATAGTATGGGATGTTGGACGTTGAATATTGTCTCTTAAATAATTGTTATGGAATCTCTTGATCAATCTGATTCGCCTAGTGCCACGCCCCGATGTTTCCGCCATCGGTTGGGGTGTGACATGGCCCATGAGCCATCTCTGGCGGTACAGACTACTTCGGCTGCTGTACCCTAGGAGACTAACGCGTCAGCTTTAGTAGAGGCGTGAAATCCGTTTTAAGGGAAGCATGTTGAACATGTGCCTCAATCACAACCATCAATACTCGTTTGTTCTTTCTTCGAGCAAAGGAGAATACACGAAGATCTTGTTGAAGACTACACAAGGAATCGTATAAGAAGGCGCTGCTTAAGCTCTTGACAAAGACAACAATTTGAATCGATTTGTTTACATATGCTCTATCTCATATTTATATTCATCTAGATTTATCCATGGTACGTATATTATATTTATAATTTTTCAATATGTTCAAAGAGAGTATCTTTAGTATTTTTATCTATATAATTTTATTAATATTGTGACTATGTCGTACATAAAATAGAAGAAGAGATGTGTTATGGATAAGTTGAGCGGATGGGTTTTTGGATCAATAGAGAAGATGGAAATGATGTGTTCGCCGGAGAAACAGGGGCCGCCGGATACGGGGTGATGAACATGCCAAAAATGAACTTAAGGAAGATGGTTTGATGAGTTAAAATTTGCGGGTCCCACTTTTTTCTAACCAATCATGTCAATGTTTCTATACGAAATTATTTTTAATACTTAATCCGTTTAGTTATTAAATGTGTTTAATTATTTATCTTTCTAGAAAATAATTGAATAATCAAATGTGTAAAAGATGAAAATGCCCTTGAGTTAATGTTAAAATTATTACGTTAGTCGATTGAATAGAAATGACAACAAAATGTAAACCTTAGGTGCCTGTTGCAAAAAAAAAAAAAAAAAAAAAAAAAAAAAGACGACAAATCTGTTCAAACCTCAAAAACGAATTTTACAATTTACCAATATTAAATTATTAGTTTATAACTTAATAAAAATATATGAGTCGAGTAAACTAGTAAATAGATATGTCACTATAAGCCAAAATTATATTGCATCGGATATTACTCGTTTTATGAGAAAAATGATATTGTAATATAGAGAAAAAAGTAAACACGCAGTCCAATTTATATAAAATATTATATACTAAAACTTAGTAATATTTATGATTGAAATTAATTAAAAAGTAATGTTTCAATCGATATAAAACGCGACTGGTAACAAAACAATTGTTACAACACGGAAATAACAAAGAAAACATCAAAATATCAAAATAAGAACATGTCTAAACAAAGAAAACAAAGAAAACATCAAAATAAGATACAACTAAACCAAGATTGCTCAGTAACGGAAATAACAATAGTAATGCGGTAAAACCGATAATGATGGAAAGAGTAACGGTGATAGAGATGTAAAGGGCAACGGAAGCAATTAATACGAAACTAATACGGGTTATAATTATCGTCTAAAGGAAGTAACCATACGAATAACAAATGCAATTAATACGAAACTAATATAGAGTCTCATAAGTCGTAACGAAGGAGTAAAACCTCTCGAAGGACCAAACGTGTTACAGTTTCAAAAGACTCATGTATCAATAATTAAATGGGTGTGGTGTCGCTCGGAACACAGAAACATATTGTGATATCTGGTTCATCTCGGTGTCTCCATGCATAGATTAATGGGTGTGGCTGGGAACACGTGTGGACCATAGAGCTTGTATCCCCCTTCAATGGAGAACGAAGATCGAACTAAATATGGTGTGAAAAGAAACGGCTGACTAGCAAAAACGGTTAAACCCCTCGTTCGCATCCTTTGAAAATTTTTTCGGGGTTAGTCACTGATGGTAGATATCAATGAAATCATGTATATAAATAAATATCAACAATGGTCAAGTGATGTGATTTCTCCATGGATGAGCAATTCTAGAAGGTCGATTACCAATTTAACAAGGATGCATGCATCAGTTGCTTGAACATATTAGCGACCGTTTTGTCAGTTTAGTCTAAAGATTTCATTTTTTTTTCTGTGGGTCCGAAAAGGTTTCACCGTTGCCAATTTAGTCCACTGAGTTAACTTCATCCATTTTTTCTGTTAACGAGAACGACAATTCGGTTATTTTATTTAATTCTGTCAACAAGAAAGACAATTCGATCATATAAAATGACCAAATTGTCTTTCTTGTTGACAGAAATAATGGATGAAGTTAACTCAGTGAACTAAATTGGCAACGATGAAACATTTTTGAACCCACATGTGAAAAATGAAACCTTTGGACCAAAATTTTTAAAATGGCCAAAACCACATGAATTAAAATGACGTTTAACTCTTTTTTTTAAACAACTAAACTTTTTTCCTCCTAAAAGTTTTTTTTAAACAACTAAACTTTTTTCCTCCTAAAAGTTAAAATAATATTACACCTTTTAATGATTGAATCTTGATTTTCTAAAAAAGAAAAAGAAAAAAAATTCGTTTGATGAAGTGAAATGAAAATTGAGGTCGTCTGTTAATAATAGTTATTAAATAATTGTACGTTAAATTAATAGAATTTAAAATTCATATAATTGTAATTACTATAATAAACTTAAAACACTAACGTAGTATATTTGTTTTTATTTTATCAACATTCTAAATAATCAACATAAATTACCACTCTAAATGTGTTATACTTACTACTATAATATGGATTATAAGTTATTTTACAGAGACTTAAAAAAAGTTATTTTACAAAGGCTCATAAAAGTAAGAAATATACAAAGACACAATGGATCATATAAGATGACACAATGTTAAGTTAAATATAACACAATGCCAAATAGTATAACACAATGTCAAGGAAAAAAGACACAATGGGTCGTAAAAAAGATACAGTGACGCAATATAGAAATACACAATCATAAATAAAAGGCACAATGATACTAAACAAAAGTTCTAAAATCTACAACCTATAAATCCAAAAGTAAAAACCTAAAATTTCACATCATAATGTTTGATGAGACGGTTCCAATGCCGCTTGAATGAGGTCAATCGAAGTATGTTTGATACTCTTTGTACGACTTCTTATTTTTAGAAGCCTTTGTATTTGATCCTAAACCACCATAATATAATTTAAATTGGTTTTGAAAATGTCGGGGGGTGTTACAACGATCTGACCGATACCGACTGATCAACGATGTTAGTAACGGTACCAGTATGATCAACATCAGTGTCGGTATTTTTTTTATGGTTTCACTCGATGTAACATATATTGTTTCTATTCAAATATAATGTTTTCAAAAGTTCTGAATATACCGTTACGGCCCGCTTATTTTTATCTATATAATTTAATATAAATTTTATTCACAACCGAATTGCTACAACGCTCGAGCGTAACCCGCTTGTTATAGTTAAAATATAAAAGTAAGAACAAATGAATAAAATTAGGAGTAAATTGCACAAAACGTCCTTTATGTTTCCTCAAACTTGCAGGTTACAGCCTTTATGTTTAAAACTTGCTAAAAACAACCTTTATGTTTATTTTTGTTGCCAGTTCAATCCTTTATTACTAACCAAGTTAATTATCTCAGTTTATTTCCCTCACATGCCTAACATGTGAGGGTATATTCGTCATTTTGTTTCCTCTTCTTATAAAACCCTCAAAAAACACAACATAATCAAAACTAAAAACCCGTTGTTCAAAACCCTTCCGAGGATCAACCACCATCAATATTCCGGCTACAACCACCACCATCAATTTTCCATCTACAACCACCACCATCGATTTTCAAGCATATCGAACACCACCCTACCCAGATCTGAAAGTTGCATCTGTCATTGTCTCCCCACTATTGTTTGATGACCACCATCAGCTGACTCGCAAAATGGAACGGAGCTGTGCTGCAAACGCAAAACCGCCTCTGTTCTCACATGAGATGTAGTCCAAATGCAATTGGATCTCCTAATTTTATGCGGAAATTCACATGAGCAAGCCCCTTTGCTTTCCTAAATACCAATCAAGCTAGATTTGCAGGTTGATAGTCTTACATCAGTTCTGTATGGTGGTGTTTGTTTTTTGGCCAGAAGCACTTCTGGCCACTTATGTCTGCATCGCGCAGACGCGCGCAGACGTTTGAGGTCTGCAGCTCATTTGTTTTCCGGAAGAGCTTCTCACATTTTACCTCTTCCCCACCTCTTCCCCAAGCAGACATGTCCCCAAGTCTGCAAACCTCTTCAAACCTCTTCTACTCTTCTCCCTCCAGCCGACACCACCTCCTCTGCAACCACCTCCACCTCCGACACCACCTCCTCTGCCACCACCTCCACCTCCGACACCACCTCCTCTTCCACCACCTCCACCTCCGACAAAACCCCCAAAACCCCCAAATAACTCCGCCACCATCATCTTCAACTGCCACCACCACCACCGCCACCTGATACATCACCACCGTAGAGAGAGAGAGAAAGAAGAGAGAGAGATCGTAGAGAGAGAAGAGAGAAAGAAGAGAAAGAGAGATCGGTGAGAGAGAGAGACCGTAGAGAGAGAGGGAGCGGAGGAGACGACGGCGGGGTGGTGGGTTTTAATGGCGATGGTGTGATGGCGGTGGTGCTATGGCGAAGGTGGTGCGGTGGTGGTGGGTTTGCGGTGGTGCTTGGCTTCGCGGCAGGAGACAGGGGGCGGTGGTGCTTGACGGTGGTTGTTAGTTATGGTGGTGGCAGGTGGACAGTGGTAGATGAGGTGGTGGCGGTGTGTGGTGGTGGTGGTAGATGAAGGCAGAGAGAGATGAATGGTCTGGGTGTGTTTGTGTGTGAGTAGAGAAGAGAAGGGTTTTTGTAGAAAAAAAAAACAAACCCTCTTCTCCTTGCAGACTGCAGACATTTGGTCCACCTCTTCTCCTGCAGATGCCTGCAGATGTGGTCCGCAGACCTTTTCCCGCAGAAAAAACAAACAACACTTATGTAACTGTTTTCCTCGTTACTGCTGATTATTTGATAGAGATTACATGTATTGAATAGGGAAGAAGAAAACTATAAATTTAGGCATATGAGGGAATTAACAAGAAAACCTAAAATGACAAATATACCCTCATATGTTAGGCATGTGAGGGAATTAAACTAGGATAATTAACTTGGTTAGTCAGAAAGGACTAAACCGGCAACAAAAATAAACGTAAATGTTGTTTTTAACAAGTTTTAAACATTAAGACTGGAACCTGCAAGTTTGAGGAAACATAAAAGATGTTTTGTGCAATTTACTTCTTCTAAAATTAAAGTAGTTGTATAAGACGTGTACCAAACATATATTCATCTTAGAACCAACAATATCTTTCACAATAAGAAAAGTGTATAATGTTTATAATATCACATGTAATGTCGTTTCATAATATCTTTCACAATATGAAAAGTGTAATATTAATAATATTACAACATATAATGTCGTTTCAAAATATTAACCAGTGATATTTATTCACTTCCTATAAATACCCTTGTTTCCCTCTCATTTTCTTCACTCTAGTTTTCTTCTTCACTTGATCACTTCACACAGTGAAAATGTCATCCAGCAAAGAAGGAGAATCCGCCAGTCGTATCAACGGCATCAAATCGACACTTTGCATCATCTCTGACTTCCCAAAACCGGGTACGATCGTCTCTCGCTATTTATTTGTTCATAAGGTATTTGGCAAGTCATCACGTACATTCATTATCGGTGATATCAACAGGCATGCTCTTTTCGGACATTACTCCACTGCTGCTTGATCCGAAAGCCTTGAAGGACACCATTGATTTCTTCGTAGAACGTTACAAAAATGAAAATATATCTGTAGTTGCAGGTAGTTGTTCTAGTACTGTTTTCTGAATTATATCTTATTCTACTGTGACTTGAGTGAATTCATAATGTTTAGCCCTTTTCATGTTTATTTAGTGATATGTAGAGACAAAAATAGGTCACAAAATATAAACTTATATATATAAATGAAAAATCAGTAATAGGACAATAAATGGGCTCTTAAATGGACTAAAAGTAAATAGACTATTGTTTTATTATTTTAATTGAGTTTTTAATTTAATGATTATGAGTTTTTGTTAAAGAATAAATTAGGTAAATGTATTTCAGATATTAGCACACATTATAATATGCTTATTTGCTAAGAAGTTAATTTGACTTGTCTTATATGTATAAAACTTAATCGTTGAATATATATATATATATATATATATATATATATTTGTGAAATGAAAATTACATACATAAAAGGTAAATTTTTAAAAACAACTAGGGTTTAAGGTAATTGATGAGGATGTTGTGTGGTGATATGAATTGTAACCGTAAAAATGTGGATGGAGATTTTGGATGGCTTTTTGTTATGGATGGCTTTTTGTTATTATACGTTAAAATTTAAGTTGAGAATCACTGCAACAGGTGTAAAATGAAACAAGTTACAAAACCAAAGGATAGAACTATATAATTCTTAAATCTGGTAATTACAGTTTAGAATAGATAATTTTGCAATTATTGTGGAATCTAAGGATGTATATGGATGTTAAACAGATCCATATGTTTTATACTTGATGCATGGCTTTCTTTAAAAGAAAGAAATAAACTGGAAAATGTTTTAAATAAATAAATCATATGTTAATGAAAATATTTGCTTTATTCCAGGAATTGAGTCTCGGGGTTTCATATTCGGTCCTTCAATTGCACTTGCAATAGGAGCAAAGTTTGTTCCATTGAGGAAACCAAACTGTTAGAAAGGAAAGTCAAACCTCAGAGCTAATCCCAGCTAATCAACAGCAACCGAGAGTGGCAGCTAATCAACAGCTGGACATCCCAGCTAATCAACAGCCGAATCAACAGCCGGACCTTATGCAATGCAATTTTTTCCTTCTTTATGTTCCTCTTGTAAACCATTTAAATAACCTGCATTTGTAATCAAAAACTAAAACACACAATTATGAATGAATAAGTCTTGTTCGGTAATCCACTCTGAAACTCTGATTTTAACATGGTATCAGAGCGGGTTATTTAGACTGCTCATCATCTACCCAAAACACAACCGAGCCACAACCGAGTCACCATGTCCGGAGACGGTAACTCGAGTAGTGATCTCACCTTACAACTAGCCAACCTTCTCAGAAATTCCCAATCAAAAAGCCCCAAAATGTCCGATAGTTTACAGATAAATCTGAAACTAAACGGCCAGAATTATCCCCTATGGACCCGAATGATTCGAGTCGCCATAGGCGGAAAATCAAAAATCTTACTGCAACATTTAACCACAAATCCCCCAGACCAAAATCATGAAACCTACGAACAGTGGGAGCAAGATGACCTAATCGTCTTTTCATGGTTAATTCAGAATATCGAACCTGTTCTTGCGGGTAACCTCACCGAATTTCCCACAGCGAAATCGTTGTGGGATGCCTTGGTAGTTACCTATAGCAGTGGACGGGACAAGCTCCAAACCTTTAATCTTCATGTTAAAGCGAATGACATCAAACAGAACAATACTTCTCTCGAAGAATTGTGGATCACCCTCCAAGGCGTATGGGGAGAAATCGACCGAATTGATCCGAATCCGATGACTTGTTCAACGGATATTCAAACATACTCCAAAATCCGAACTGAGCAAAAACTCTTCCAGTTCTTAAATGCCCTTGACCGGAAGTATGACCTTATAAAGAGGGAAATACTCCGGTCGGAACCACTTCCGACTGCAGAAGCCGCATATGCCACTGTTCGCAAGGAGGCCGCTCACCGAAACATTCTCGGAACACCTCTCAATGACGCACAGGGCATCGCAGCAGGTCTTATTGCCACAGAAATAGAAGGGGCAGGACTTGCATCGAAAGGGCTCCGACGGTTTGACGGAAGAAGAACTGGATCTGTAAGCAGAGATGACAAAACTCATCTCAAATGTGACCATTGTGGCATGACTAAGCATACCAAGGAACAATGTTTCAGACTCGTCGGATATCCCGATTGGTGGTCTGACAAGAAGGGCACAAAGGCCACTGCTCACGAGAAAGGAAAATCACCCAGCATCGGCAACCGAGAGGTTCCAGGAGATGGAAGCCGGAGTAGGGTGGGTTTCGGCGGAATGGCCGACGCAACAGGCGAAGGAGACGAAGGGTTAGGTAATGGCGGAGAAGAAGAAGGAGAAAGGAATGGGTTTGGGGTGGATAAACCGTGGGTTTATAACCCAAATGTGAATATGTCACATTTGGTCCCTGAAAATAATGGGAATGCTAATATGGCCCAAAAACATCATGAAAAACAAAAACGATGGATATTCGATTGTGGCGCAACCGACACAATGACTTATGAGTCATCGGATATTATTTCAACAACTAAACCAGAAAAAACACATATTAAAACGGCGAACGGAGGGATAATGGATGTAAAATCGGGAGGGACTATTGAGATTTCACCCACAATAAAAATCTCTAATTGTCTTTATGTTCCCTCATTGTCACATAAACTGTTTTCCATTAGCCACATCACTAAAGAACTCAACTGTATTGTCCTAATGTACCCTACGTTTTGTATTTTACAGGATATCAGGACGGGAGCGATCATTGGGCGTGGCACTGAAAGTCAAGGGTTATATTATGTGGACGAAGTAACTCAAAATGGTGCTGTGATGTTAACCCATGGTACATCGGAACGAGAAGCATGGCTATGGCACCGGAGATTAGGTCATCCCTCTACAAGTTATTTACATATTTTATTTCCAAAACTATTTCCAGTTAATTCTATGTCACATTGTGAAACATGCACTTTAGCAAAAAGCCACAGGAAAACTTTTAAACCCAATAATACTAAGGTTGCTTTGCCATTTTCATTAATCCATTCTGATGTATGGGGTCCTGCCCCCGTTCTTGGGGGGCAAAACCTTCGTTACTTTGTGATGTTCGTTGATGATTGTACCCGAATGACCTGGGTTTATTTTTTAAAAAACAAATCCGAAGTCTTTGAAAAATTCACTATGTTTTACGCCATGATCCAAACCCAATTCCAAACAAACATCCAAATTTTCCGATCAGATAATGGAGGTGAATTTGTTAATACATCCTTTAAATTGTTTTTTCAAAACAAGGGAATAATCCACCAAACTACATGTCCAAACACTCCAGAACAAAACGGTGTCGCCGAAAGGAAAAATCGCATTTTGCTGGAAATGACACGAGCCCTCCTAATTGAATCCCAGGTCCCGAAACATTTTTGGCCTGAAGCCCTTGCTACCGCTACCTATCTTCTCAACCGACTCCCAACAAAAATCCTCAAACTTAACATCCCATTACACACCCTTTCAAAATTTTTCAAACTACCCTCAGTCCTTACTCTTCAACCACGAATCTTTGGATGTACCGCTTTTGTTCACATACCTAAATCAGATCGAACCAAACTTGACCCTTGTGCTGAAAAATGTGTCTTTGTTGGGTATGGAATGAATCAAAAAGGATACAGATGTTATAACCCAAAGACACGTCATATGTTCACCACAATAAACTGTGACTTTCTTGAAACCGAGTATTACTACAATTCTCAACTCAGTGGTCAGGGGGAGAAGGAATGTTTAGACACACTAAGTTGGTTGAAATATGTTCCCTATGTACCAACTACAGAGTCACCAGAGTTCAATTTTAGTGCCACTGAAGGCCCTAATGTTCCTCCTAACCTGGTATCCGAGGTAAGTAATACTCACCCTATTCAGTCTGGTGATACTTTTGGAGTTTCTAATGACTCCGAAGATACCAATACTTCTAACCATGCAACTGCCACAGAACAAGCTGAGAATTTACAGGCAGATGAACCCATACAAGAAGAATCACCATCAAGATATGTGTTACCCCCTAGAACAAACAGAGGGGTTCCTCCGAAACGGTATTCTCCTGGAAAAGAGCCAAGAAGGTCTAGTTATCCTATAGCTAATGTAGCTAATGGAAATCTCACTAAGGAAGCCAAAGCGTTTATCTCATCCGTTTATTCTGAAGAAACTCCTACAAACGTGGATCAAGCTTTAAAGTCTAAACATTGGAAGGAAGCAATGAAAACAGAAATGGAAGCCTTAATCAAGAACAATACTTGGGAAAAGTGTACTCTTCCGTTGGGAAAGAAATCCGTGGGGTGTCGTTGGGTCTATACGGTTAAGTATAAACCAGACGGTACAATTGAGAAATATAAAGCCCGACTGGTAGCAAAAGGGTATACCCAGACACATGGGATTGATTACGCTGAAACGTTCTCCCCAGTTGCAAAAATGAACACAATTAGGGTTCTTTTTTCGATAGCCGCAAATGAAGGGTGGCCACTTCAACAGTTTGATGTAAAAAATGCATTCCTACACGGAGATCTAGAGGAAGAGGTATTTATGGATGCTCCTCCAGGATTCACAAAAGATTTCAAATCCGGAGAAGTTTGCCGTCTGAAGAAATCTCTGTATGGTTTGAAGCAATCTCCCCGAGCTTGGTTTGGCAGATTTACTGTAGCTATGAAAAAATTTGGATATAAACAAAGTAATGCCGATCATACTTTGTTTCTCAAAAAAGAGGAAAATTCGTAACCTGCCTAATTATCTATGTAGATGATATGATCATTACAGGGAACGATAAAGAAGAAATGGGAAAACTAAAAGAAAACTTGTTTGCCGAATTTGAAATGAAAGATTTAGGCAGGCTGAAGTATTTCCTCGGAATTGAAGTGCTAAGGTCAAAACAAGGAATTTTCATTAGTCAGAAGAAGTATGTCTTAGACTTGTTGGCAGAGATTGGAATGATAGATTGCAAACCAGCAGACACTCCTATGAGTGTAAACCAAAAGCTCTATATGGAGGAAGGAGCAAAGTTAGCAAATAAAGAAAGATATCAACGGCTGATGGGAAAACTAATATATCTCTCACATACTCGCCCAGACATTGCATATGCTGTAGGGGTTGTAAGTCAGTTCATGCACCAACCTCAAGAGTCCCATATGGAAGCAGTTTGGAGAATTATTAGATATCTCAAAGGAACAGTGGGTCATGGAGTCCTGTTTCAATCACATGGACACCTAAATGTTCAAATCTATACTGATGCAGACTGGGCAGGAGATAAGGGAAGCCGGAGGTCAACAGCAGGCTACTTCGCTCTAGTTGGTGGGAATCTTGTCACTTGGAGAAGTAAAAAACAAAAGGTGGTTGCTCTCTCAAGTGCAGAGGCTGAATTTAGAGGTATAGCTCGAGGTCTAACAGAAGCCATGTGGATGCGAAGACTCTTAGCTGAGATTGGCTTTCCTTCAAGAGAAACGAGCAAGATTATGTGTGATAATAAAGCTGCAATTCAGATTTCAGAAAATCCAGTACAACATGATCGAACTAAACACGTAGAAGTTGATAGGAACTTCATCAAAGAAAAATTAGAAGATGGTACAATTGAACTACCGTTTGTTCGATCAAAAAATCAGTTAGCAGACATACTAACAAAGGCTGTCAGTGGGAGAGTCTTAGGCGAATGCTTAGACAAGTTGTGTATTGGAAACCCCACTACTCAACTTGAGGGGGAGTGTTAGAAAGGAAAGTCAAACCTCAGAGCTAATCCCAGCTAATCAACAGCAACCGAGAGTGGCAGCTAATCAACAGCTGGACATCCCAGCTAATCAACAGCCGAATCAACAGCCGGACCTTATGCAATGCAATTTTTTCCTTCTTTATGTTCCTCTTGTAAACCATTTAAATAACCTGCATTTGTAATCAAAAACTAAAACACACAATTATGAATGAATAAGTCTTGTTCGGTAATCCACTCTGAAACTCTGATTTTAACACAAACAAGTTACCTGGTATATTATATCTGTAACTTTTTGTATATTTTTAAGATTATTTGGTTTATATGTTTAAAAATATTGAGGTTTAGAAGTTATAAATGCAGGTGAAGTGATATCAGAAAACTACGATTTGGAATACGGGTCAGATTGCCTTGAAATGCATGTAGGAGCAGTTACATCCGGAGACCGAGCTCTGATAGTTGACGATTTAATCGCTGCTGGTGGCACCGTTTGTGCTGCGATGAACTTACTTGGTATCCTTCAAACTTTATTCACATTGGGTTGGTTAGATTTTTAAATAATTGGTGTCTGTCAAATATGATTACAACCTGATATTATTTTGACAATAATCTAATATTTGTATCATAAAAACAAATATGAGGTTATATGCATTAAATATACATTTTGGTTAAATTTCGGCCCATTTAACCCATCTGACATGTTTCTTAAGCAAAACTTTTTAAATAGTTAGTGTGTCAAATATGATCATAATATTATATGGTTTCTCAGAGCGTGCAGGAGCTGAGGTTGTCGAGTGTGCTTGCGTGATCGAAGTACCGGTGTTGAAGGTACTTTCTACATAGTAATTAACTAGTGCCATATTACAAAATAATTGCATTTCTGATTTGACTCTTGGTTATAATTCAAGTGAAATATATGTCAAGTATTTAAGATTAAACATTGATTGGGACAAAAGAAATAATCATTTATTTATTTTTAAATCGCTTTATGTTATTCAATTGATGTGTAGGGTCGCGAAAGATTGGAATCGCGTGGGAAGCCATTGTATACACTTGTTGACATAGTTTGAGACAAGTTTAGAATAGCTTTTGCGAGTTGAGAGAAACGTGTAGGGTCTTGTATAATCATATTTAGGTGATTATAAGACATTATAGACTAAGATCAATCGTTTTGATTACATATGCGGATTGATTCAAATACACTTCGACTTCACAATACATATGAAAATTCAATCTACTTATATAATTATGTATATATATCCATGCATTGTTTTATTCTTCTTAATCTTGCTTCTCGATATTACATGCGACATGAACATAACACCAGGGGCGGACCTACCTTATAATTAATAAGGGGTAGCCCCCACTACCCCTTGACACTTTGGCGGTAGTGTAAATTTTGGAAAAATTTGACGTTTTTTTCCGATTTCGTTACCTTTTTTTAAACATTACCCCTATAAGGATTTTCTAGATCCGTCACTGCATCACACGTGAAATGAATAGAATCTGCAATATTTATGCAAATTTTATAGCGGCAATGCAAAAGAAATGTCAGAAATTCGTCGATATTTTATTCTAGATTGATGATATGTATGATTCTAATGAAAGATGATTCCTCAGCTCTTTATTTGGTTGGAAAAAGTTATAAAAAATTTCTTATGTCAGTAATTGTGTATGTCATTTCAAGTTTGATGGAATTTGTTCTCTTGCTTAAAATTTGAGTGTTAGTTATGATTTTGCTATTTTAAGCTTGATGGAATTTGTTCTCTTGTTCTAATATACAATTAGATCACACCTAGTGATCCAGACAACCAAACAACCCTCCATGACAACGTTGCCAAAGATACTACCTATCATAATGGGTAAAATGATGCATGATACAACAAGGATGAGCATGGGTCATTCCTGTTTGGTTATGAACTAAAACCGGATCGGTAATCAATGTTTCGTTTTCTAGATATCTATAATTAGTCGCATTCGGTTATAAACAGTTCAATTATTGAAAGAGGTTTGGTTTATTTGGTATCCATTGCTTAATCTTAGGCTTTGTTCGTTGGTGAATTCAAGTAATTTCAATTGATAAATCCCATTATAGGTTGTGTCTAATAGCATACTGACGATTCTTTTGATTAATAATGAAAATAAGTGGCAACAAATAATTTATCAATAAAAACTTTACACATAAATTTATTTACAACAAACAAAAAAATTATAGAAGTTTATTTTAATTTATCAATAAAATATAAAAACTTTACACATATAACATTTATTTACAACAAACAAAAAAATTATAAAAGTTTATTTTAAATATGGATTTTGTTCGTTTAATTTGGTTATGTATACACATATAATCATAATTGTACCATAATAATAGATGTTTAAAGAAATCAAAACCGGATTATCGATTTCTCAATCGATTTGGTTAACGATTATGGTTTGGTTATTTGGTTTTTCTGGTCATCCATGTTCGTTGTGACGTAAGAGGAGTGAGAATAAATCCAAAATACATTCTAGCTATCTCAGAAATCCCTAAAATGCAATATGTAATTTGTAAGATTAACTTGTTAACCCATTTAGGATCCAATTACAAGTTGTTTGACCCGCTTATACTTGATTATTTTTAACCAATCGGCATCCAGTAAAACCACTTAATCCATTTAAATAAAGAGGTTTGATGGTTTTAGATATGTTATTTTGACAATTATATCCCTTGCTCTCAGTTTTAAAATGATACTTATGATTTAAAATGATACCGGGTGCACCCTTCATGAGATGGGGGAGAATTTCCATCTATCCAATCATATATTATCATACTATTTCCTTTCTCTAACTTCTCTTTTACCAAAAAACTTAAGAGGTGCAAAGGATTTGACTATTAATTAATTAATTAATAAATAAAACATAATTTTTTTAAAAAATAAAGCACATTAAATTAAAAACTAACTAAAATTACTCAAAAAACTACATTAAATAAAACTAACTTAAATTACATTAACTAAAAAAATAAAAATATATATTACATAAAATTAAACCTACTAAAAAAATAAAAGCAGGAAATATTTAGACTCTACATGGCTAATTATATTTTTTTAGCTATCTCTCGTTTTCGTGCTAGTGTAATTTCCAACATCTCTTGTGGAATATTGTCGTACGGCCTATTAAGCGTCTCCAGATCCTTATCGGGCCTAATCGATCTCAACGTCTTTCGATGTTCATCTGCCAACTCCATAAATTTTTCCTCTCGTTTCTTTTTAACATCCACCAATTCTTGTTTCATAAATTTGTATTCTTGAAGCTTGTCGGACATACCAATCGACCTTTCGCTCGACGTTGCGGGCACTTTATCTTTTTTTTGTGCCTTCTTGGAGAGGGGTCTACATCTATGTTGCGTATATCACTAGTGAATTCGGTATTCGGTGTACCCGCTTGATGTTACCCGAATCCGATGATTTTCTTTTTTGCCTTGAACTACCACTCTCCTCACCCAACAACGGTCTAGGTACCATTTTTTATGCTTTCAAACCACCTCCCACACCTCAATATGAGGAAAGCCACCCGAATGTTTTTTTTGCTAGTCTTTTAGCGCTTGTGTCATAACATGAGTATCGTCACTACCGCTAGGACATAAACAATCCTATCATAAAAATATAAATTATGTTAAGGTAAAAAAGTAGCAATATATAAAGGTAAAAAAATATCAATTATGTTGCTTGATGCCAAAATCCATTGAATAAGTTCAACTTCGCTTGCATAGCTTTCCATTTTGGACAGACTTGATGGACGGTCCGTGAACTACCTCCAACGGTTGCCTAGTAATATGCGAAGACTTTTTCCAAAAGCCATCCGATTTTTAGGCATTTTCTTTTTTCTTGTCTACACTACAATGCACGTATGCCATCGCTAACGCATCTTCTTGTTTCTTCGTCCATCTTTGCGGTTCCGCCTTACCCACCTTTCCTTTCGGTTCATCTTCGGCTTCTTCTTCGACTTCAACTTCTTCCTCTACTTCGGCTTCTTCATTTTCGTCTTCATCTAAGTCTTGTGTCTCGGCTACGTATTCTTCATCTTCCTCATCATGTATATTGGAAGCATGTGTTCAACATTATCTGTTGGAGATTGAGTCGATGAACTTCGGTAGGCAAACGGGTCAAAAGCGTTTTGAGCTTCCATAGGATAATCGTACACACCCGGTGCAACCATCGTGGGACCTTGTGGTAATGAAAAAAAGTAGTGGATAGTTGGGTTAGGGTTGGGGTTGGGTGTTGTAAAAACCTGGTTGTTGAAAAAATTGTGGTGGATAGTTAGGTTGGTACACACTCAATCCGCCTCGTCTACTTCGCAAGCTGCACCTCTCGCCTTCGGACCGGAACCCGAAACTTTTTTTCTTTTTTTTATCGCTCTTCTTTTGTCTATCCATAGTATTCTTTTAGATTTTATGAGTGGGGTGAAAAAAAGGAATGTAAAACATGAAATTATAAAGGTATTTAATTGATTTTTGTTTAATGTAACGGCATTATAGCCGTTTAACATGTCAAACGGATCTTTTCTTGATCCAACGGTCATCTTCCTCGAGCGGTGCATATCCACCGAATTATACTCACCCCGTGCAATGAATGGTGTTGGCAGCGGTCTCTGCTTCTCTCTATTTATACACATAAGCAGGTCCCTTTCTCTCTGCTTCTCTCTATTTATCCCCCCCCCCCCCTTTCTCTGTTTCTCTCTATTTATCCCCCCTCTCTCCACCAATAACAACTGCCACCATCAACCATCACCGCCCATCACTGCCCTTCCTACCACCACCACCATCACCATTTACAACGGCCTTCAAATCTGCAACAAACCACCACCCATTTACCCCGTCGATCTAGGGCTTTTTAAAAGGGTAAACGCGAAGACAACTATATCAGATGCACCAACCACCTAGCGCTAGTAACATGAGAATCCCTTAAAACATCAAACATAAGACATCGACATCAAAATAACTCAGTTAAGGATTCCGTCAAACATCAGACGGCGACATCAGACTAACTCAGTTAGGGATTCCTTCAAACATCAGACAGCGACATCAGACTAACTCAGTTAAGGATTCCATCAAACACCATACAACGCCCCTCATCATGCCACAATGGCCGTCAGATCTGCAACAGACGTCTTCATCTCTCAGACTTCTAGTATCAGGCGTAAAAGGGCTACAATTTGACACCGTCAATCTAGGGCTTTTTAAGGGATTCCACTGCTTGTTGTAAGTGTCTTTGTTTGTGGGTTTTGTTGGGTGTTCAAAATTATCCATATCCAAAAATCCGATCTGAAATATCCTGAATCCGAAATATCCGAAAATTCGGATATTCGAAATTTCGGATATCTGAAATTCGGATATCCGAATTTTTGGATTTGGATAGTGATTTTAAAATTTTTCGGATATTTCGGATATCCGAAATATCCGAAAATTTAATTTTTATTTTTTTGATATCCGAAGTATCCGAAAATATCCGAACTATCCGAAAAATATCCGAAATATCTGATAAATTATATCCGGATATCCGAAATACCGGGTTTCGAATATCCAAAAATAAAAAATCGGATATTCGGATATCCGATTCACTATCCGAACGGATATCCGAAAATTTGGATATCCAAATTTCGGATATCTGAAATTTTGGATACGGATTCGGATAATGAAATCTAGTATCCAAAAATTTCGGATACGTGAAAATTTCGGATATCGGAATTTTCGGGTATCCGGTTTTGAACACCTCTAGGTGGAGGTGACGGTGGTGGTTATGGTACGGGGAGGAGATGGTTGGTAAGGATTACGGACGGAAGAGATGGTGGTTTGACGTTGTTGGGCAATGGTGGTTCGAAAGTGGTGTACGGAGGTGTGATGTAGGTTGTGGTGTATGATGGGTGGTGGTTGATGACTGTGTTAGTAGAAGAAAAAATAAGGTGGAGGTGGATGTGGGTTTTTTAGTATAGTCGGGCCTACATGAAATATAAATGATAAATAATCAACCTCATGATGCCACATAGGTACAGGAATGCCACATAGCCACAAAACCTAACTGAGTTAGTGCTCAGTTAACGACGTGGTGCCAGAACAAGTTGGGGGTGTCGGGCGTCAAAGTGTTAGTTGCGGGTGGCAGCAGCCAATAGCCAATAGTTGGGGGTGATAAAATCCAATAACCCATTATTTTATCTTGTTGGTCGATACATGTACTATACTGTTAAGAGAAAGGATCTCATACAAGACATCGTCTCTATACCAAGCCTACGCGGCATGGATTTAAGGACAAGTGGCATTGGTTTGAAGGGTAATTTAGTCATTTCCCATTTGAAATAACTTCCCCATTGATTTTCAAACGGCTATAACTTTTTCATACGTTAATATTTTTTTTAAAAATTACACCATATTAACAAGCATTTCATTCTCTTTAATTCGAGCAGTCATTTCTATAGTTTTGCTAAAAATACATGATTTTGAATACACATTAGTCCATTACGTGATTACGTGATTTTGAATACCCAGCATATGACTACGTGATTTTTAATACCCATTACGTGATTACACTTTCAATATAAATCCATTACTTGATTACACATTCAATATGATTTGTTATAACTAATGTTATTACAATTATGTTTATAACGTAATCACTTAATATATTTCACATAAAATACTATATGAAATCACGTAATCACGAAATGAGTATTCACAATCATGTAGTCACTAAATAATACATAGTCAACTAATGTTACGTAATCACTTAGTGTGGTTTCACATTATATAATGATACCACGTAGTCATGTGCTAGGTATTCAAAATCATGTAATTTTTTTAAGAAAACTGTAGCAATAGGCTACTCGAATTAAAGAGAATGAAATGCTCGTTAATACGATGTATTTTTGTGTAAAAAAATATGAACGTATGAAAAAGTTATAGTCGTTTGAAAATCAATGAGGGAAAGTTTAAATGAGAAAGTACCAGAATACCCTTTCTCTATTTGTTTTCTTCAATTGTTTTAACCTTATATTTATGAAAATGTCAGTGTCTAGTTTTGAGAAATTGATCTTGAGAAATCAATGGTTAAGCTTGTCTCCTATATTTTGTACAAGAATTCTCTCTTGTACATAATCTCTTATCCTACTGTTAAATACAATATTTTTTTAATTTATTAGAAACTATAATACATTCATTGGTGAAACTATTTGTATAACCAATAAAATAATATTCACCAACAAATAAAATTGTTCATAAATTATACAATATACACAATAACACGAATGGGGAATAGTGCCAGGCAGCTGTCTGGTACTCCTTCATTGGTCCAGGTATATTATGATTTTAACCCAGTTAAAAATTACAATTTTTCCCCCTATTCAAAGTTACGATGTTGCCCCTCGTTAAAAGTTACAGTATTACCATCACTTTAGCTTTCGGCAAATTATGATTTTACCCTAGCCCAAAACTACATTTTTGCCCCTGGCAAAAAATTACAGTATTGCCATTCCTGACTACCCCATTGGTCCAGCTATATTACGATTTTAATCCCTGCTAAAAATACGAATTTGCACCCTGCTCAAAGTTATGATTTTCCCTTGGTTAATAATTACAATATTGTCATCGCTTTAGCTTTTGGCAATTACGATTTTGCCCATTTAAATTCACAGTTTTCCATTGGTTTTGTTTTTTTTTTTCCAGCCAAATTACGGTTTTGCCCTCGGTTCAAATTTACAGTTTTACCATCATTTTTGTTTTTCTTTATCAAATTACAATTTTGCCCCCATTGTAAAATTATTGTCATGCCATCGTTAGTTTTTTTTTGGACAAAACTAGGGTAGTATTTTGTTTTAATTGGTTGACTCGGTGTTCCACATGATCATGCTTCTATTTTAGCATGATCATGTCCTTTGCACTCCATATTGTAAAACGCAGTGAAACCCAAACTCATATATTTTGCACTACAGGTTCTAAAAAGAAATGAAGTTTTAACATGGGCATGCCTTAGTTCGAACATGATCATGCTTTTGTCTTAGCATGATTATGTTCTTTGCACTGCAGGTTCTAATAAGCAATGTGTTTTAACGTGGTCATGCCTTTGTTCCAACATAATCATGCTTCTATTTTAGCATAATCATGTTCTTTCAAATCCAGGTTTTAAAACGCAATGAAACCCAACATCAAGAATTTGCACTGCAGGTTCTAAAACGGGATGGAGTTTAACATGGTCATGTTTATGTTTTAACATGGTCATGTCTTTGTTCCAACATGATCATGCTTCTGTCTTAGCATGATCATGTTTTTTGCACTCCGGGTTCTAAAACGTACACTTGATGTATAAAACGCAATGGGTTTCACATAGTCATGTTTCTACTTTTAAAATGGCCATGCCTCTGTTTTAATATGCAGAAGAACAAAAATGAAAAGAAGAACTCTAACTAAAACGCGATGAAAATAAAAAAAACTTACAAAAGAACTCCGATTAACGATGTGGACGGAGAAAGAACTTCGAATTAGCATGGAGAAACTGGTGGTGGTGGGCGCTGGAGCGGTGGCAGTGGATGGTGGAATGGTGGTTTCAGATCTGAAAAGTGCATTAGGAGTTGAAGGTGGTGGTGGTTTCAGATTTGGTTTCCGGTAAGACGGTAGCAATCGCAGGTGGAGGTGGTGGTGTTGGTTGTGATGTGGTAGTTTGTGGATTTGAAAATGGTGGATTTGGGTATATGGGAAAGAGATATGAATTACAGATGTTGGGTTAAAACTTGTTAAATCGAAACATTTTAATTCATTTTTAAGATTTTACGAATTAAGTGAACGCTTAATCTCTAAATATTTTGTGAATAAAGGACTGTAAATGTATTATAATCATCCGGATTACGCCCATATTTCACCTCGCAAGCACTAATGAATCATTAGTGTTGTGTCTATATTGGATAACAAAAACAATATATATATATATATATATATATATAGATATGGTGAGGTTCTTGTAAAAAAGACCATTTTATGAGAAGTGTGAGAAGGCATAGGAATTAAAACGTAGACATCATGATTTGAACTTAGCCATGATGTTTTGGGTAGTTTTGGCAAGAAAATCACCAAACGCAACAATTTAAAACACAATGCAATATATTATTAGCGTGCAATTTAAAAAAACACTATTTAACACTTAAAACACACTACTTAACGTTCTTGGCATGACGTTTTAAGTTTTAAGCCTAGAATTCATTGCATTGTGTTTTAAATTGTTTATGTTTGATGTTTTTCTTGCCAAAACAACCCAAAACATCATGCCTAAGTCCAAAACATGATGCCTACATGTCAATTTCTATGCCTTCTCACACGTCTCATGAAAAATATTTCTTTTACAGTATCCTAAACCTATATACATATATAGGGTAGGGTTAGTGTAAAAATGGTGGTTTTGTGAGAAGTGTTTTAATCCCTTAGATCTTGTAGTTAATGGTTGAGATCAAGAAGGGCTTAAAATATAAATATGTTTTATTTTTTTTTTACTAATTTGGCTAGATTAGGGGTAATAGTGTCTTTTTATATTGTATTTTTAAATAAAGAAACCGCCATCAACTTTAATGCACATGTAACCACTCATTTTTTTTGAACGTCAATAACTTTTTATACGTGATGTTTTTTAAAAAATAAATTACATCATATTAACGAGCTTTCTTTATCTTCAATATGAATACCACATTGTTATATTTATATAGACAAAAAAAATTACGAATAACACATACTAGACTACAGGTTTAAAACACCATGAATGCATGTTTAAAACACCATACGAAGAACATATGAAGAATACATACTGGACTGCAGGTTTAAAACACCATGACTGCAAGTTTAAAACACCATACGAAGAACCCATGCCAGACTGCGGGTTTAAAACACCATGAATGAAAGTTTAAAACACCATACGAAGAATCAATGGGTGGCGGTTATTGAAGGGTGACGGTTATGGAATGTTATCAATTAATTAAACTATGCGAAAATTACATGTTTACCCTTTTGAATTAATTTAGATTGAGGACACATGTCATCTCCATAATGTTTCTCAGACTTCTCACACTTTGGGTACTTTGTACATGATCCTCTATATATATATATATATATATATAGTGTGAGAGGTTCATGGGGAACACTAAAAAAGTGGGGAACCAGGGAACACGTTTAATAATTTAACTTAACATGTTAAAAATCAATTTTTTTAAAAAAATCGGCGCTTCTTCTTATAAATACAGTTAGAAGCATTTTTAATAAAAACATCAAAAACTAAAAATATAAAAAAACAGTTAAAGAAGGGTAAAAAATTTTTTACAAAATTTATTATTTCATTTCGAATAGATTCTATCCATTTTTATAAGGAAAAGCGCTAAAAATTGTTTTTTAACATGTTAAGTTAATTTTATAAGATATATATTTTTAACTGTTTTTAATTTTTTTATATTTTTAGTTTTTGTATTTAAAATATTTCTACATGTATTTATAAGAAAAGGCGCTGAAAAAATTTAGAAAAGAATAATTTTTAACATGTTAACTATAAATTTTAAGAGTGTTTCCATGTTCCCAATTTTTTAGTGTTCCCCAATAAACATTGCCCTATATATATATATATATATATATATATAGAGAGAGAGAGAGAGAGAGAGAGAGATAGAGGATCCGGTTCAAATGAAAACTTTCACGAGTTGCGAGAACCGCGAGATCATCCAATAAAATTTTAACACATCATCCATATTTAAATTAAGTCAATAGGGTAATTTAGTCATTTACTCTCGATGTCACATCATTTCTCTCTTTTTCTTCTTTTAAAAAATCACATCAATAATCAATTAACCAAAATAATAATAATAAAATAATAATAATAATAATAATATAATATCTACAACAGTTAAGTTCATTAAAAAAGTTTTTTTAGAAAATGTTTGCATATGTAAAAATGTTCGACAACGCGCGTTAAAAAATGTAACGCGTAAAATAGTTATTTATTTTTATTTTGTTGTGTAAAAAAATTTACGGTTGATGTGAGTTTTGTTGTGTAAAAAAACGTATTTACGAATACATCACTGTGTAAAAAAACAAAAATATTTACGTTCAATAAAGACAACGCGTGTAAAGAAAACATTCGACAACGTGCCTTAAAAAACGTAACGCGTAAAATAGTTTTTTTTATTTTTGATTTTGTTGTGTAAAAAATTTACGATTAGTGTGAGTTTTTTAGAAGGGATGCAGCTTTCGCGCCGACGTAAAACATCAAACGTAAAAAAAACTCTTTACGCAATACACCACTGTGTAAAAAATTTAACAAAAACATTTACGTTCGATAATGACAATGCGCGTAAAAAAAACATTCGCTAATGTGCGTTAAAAAACGTAACATGTAAAATTGTTTTTTTTATTTTTCATTTTGTTTTGTAATACAATTTACGGTTGGTGTGATTTTTTTAGAGGATGGATGTGCAAATTATTATTTACTAACGACGACTTCGCTTTATTTATTTTAGTTTATTTTTTTCATTTTTTTTGGTGATTTATATACAATGTAAACATTTACCTCAATTTTTAAATTTTTTTTTATTAAAGAACAATCTTTTAATTAAAACACGATCATTAATGATACCAATCATTAATGAGACCAATCGATAATGGTAATAATAAAAAGACTAATTAACCCTTATTTCACTAAAAACAAAAATCTTATTAATTGAAGCACAATCATTACTCTGTTTTATTGTCTTTTAATCTTATCCATCAAAACACATTTGTTCAATGGTTAATATTGGTTCCTACGGTTCTCACAACTCAAGGTGGTTCTCATTTTACCCAATCCCTATATATATATATATATATATATATATATATATATATATATATAGGATTCGGTTTAAGAGAGAACCAATCCCAATTGTGAGAACCATGAGAACTCCTATCATCCAATAGCATATTTACATATCACCCATAACCAAATTAATTCAAAATGATATTTTTGTCTTTTACTTCTCATGTCACGTCTTTTCTCTCTCTTCTATTTAAAATTCAACATGAGACATCTATTGAATCGTGATTTTTGGATGAGTTCGTTTGCTAAGATCCTCAAATTTCGTAAACCAAAAATCGGGGTGCCGGGGACGTAAAAAGATGTTTGGCGCAAAAAAAATTGTAAAAAAGTTTTTGTCATTTTTTTGTAAAAATAAAATATTTATGTTTGGCCGATTTTTTTGTAAAAAAGTTTAAACCCGTAAAAAAAATTGTTTTTTTGTAAAATATCGTTTTAAAGTTTAAAACCACGTGTAAAAAAAGTTTAAACTCGCGCGTAAAAAAAATTTATACCGGCGCATAAAAAAATTTAAAATTGCACGTAAAAAAAGTTTAAACCGGCGTGTAAAAAAGTTTAAAACAATCGCGTAAAAAAGTTTAAAACCGCGTGTAAAAAAAGTTGAAAATCGGTGCGTAAGAAAGGTTGAAAACCGGCGCGTAAAAAGTTGAAAACCAGCGCGTAAAAAAAGTTTAAAACCGATGCGTAAAAAAGTTTAAAATCGCGCCTAAAAAAATTCTAAAACGGCGAGTAAAAAAAGTTTGAACCCGCGCGTAAAAAAAATTTAAACCGCGCGTAAAAAAATTTGAAACTGCGCGTAAAAAAAGTTTAAAACCGGCGCGCAAAGAGAATTTTAAACCGCATGTTAAAAAGTTCTAAACCGGCACGTAAAAAAAGTTTAAAACCGGCGCGTAAAAAGAATTAAAATCGGGCGTAAAAAAGTTTGAACCCGCATGTAAAAATGTTTAAAACCGACGCAAAAAAAATGTTTGAACCACTACGTAAAATAATTTTCTTACTGAATGATTCAAAAATAACATTAATTAAATCACATTATTAAAACACAATGATTACAACTTTAATTACCAATCATTAAAGAGCTTTTTAAAAATACCAATTTACTCTTATTCCACTAAAAACAAAAACTTATTAATTAAAACACAATGATTACAACTTTAATTACCAATCATTAAAGAGCCTATTAAAAATACGAATTTACCCTTATCCCACTAAAAACAAAAACTTATTAATTAAAATACAATGATTACAACTATTTTATCGTCTTTTAATCTTATTCATTAAAACACTTTTGATCAATGGCTTATATTGGTTCCTACGGTTTTCACAACTCAAGGTGATTCTCATTTTACCCATTCCCTATATATATATATATATATATAGTTGTAAGCGATAATATTGTAAGTGCCTATATTATCTATCTATCTATCTTAAATAACAAAGTCGGTGCTTTTTACTTAAATGACCCTTCTTGTATCTCGCCTTTTACATAAATGTCTACTGTCTCCTATGATTTTTTGTCATACTCATCAAATTGCATGCCTTTTACGCCACCAACTCCCATCACAACCAAGGCAGCAACCTACTGCATTCAGGGGAGATGGTGATGCTTGTTGCCAGAGGAGATGGCCAGACATCGCCGAAGAATTTGATGAAAATTCTACAAAATCGTCAACCACTATTGATCAAGAACCTACTGCGAAACACAATAACCCACCGACAACATCTGGAGTTTCTTTTGGTGTCGGAAACCCTAAGATCAACACTTCACTTGGTGGGTGATTCACGCCGCCAGGCAAGTTTCAGGTGGTAATGGGGTGACTAGAGTGGGAGCTGGTGGTGGTGTGGCCGGAGTCGGAGGTCGTGGTGGTGAGGCTAGAGTCGTCGTTGTGGCCGGAGTCTATGGTGGTGGTGGTCTGGCTGGATTCGATGGTGGTGTGGCGACAGTTGCGTGGAGGTGAATGTGGAGAGTGAGAGAGATATAGAAGGGTGCAATTGAGGATTGTCAAAGAGAAATCATAGAAACCCATATTTTTAATTATCTTGAATTAGGCAAAAGTGGCAGCCTTAGGTTTCCAATGCATTAACCAGATTATCATGTGTATTAATTAATAATTTACATTTTTTTAAACGCCAGCAGAATAATTCCCGAGCACTCTTTGGTGTATCCACTGAATCAAACGGAGTACTCCGAGAGTAATCTGCGTCCACCACTAATTTCGGGAAAAACCGGTAACCCGCCCACCCGTAGAATAAATATTTTACATTAAAACAGATATATTCAGTTTTGTTTTGGTTCTCTGTAAAAAAAATGTTTTACTAGATTCGTCGGTTTTTAGCCATGGAAATTTTTTTAACATAGTAGTTAAGTCATTTGTAATATGATCTCTATTGTGAGTATGAATGAGTCAAGTCATCTCTAAGTTACTCAAGTTGGTGATCGTTGGAACCTATTTTTTTTTTTTTTTTGCTTTTTTTTTTCTACATTTACTTTTCATGTTTTTTATATTGTTTTCACAAAATATTGTAAGATTGAAATGATGAGTGTTGGTATGTAAATAAACGAGACAATGCCAATTGAATTCCTAATTCGAAGTGCGGGGTAATTTACTAATAATAATTTTAAAAACTAAAGTCGATGGCTTTACAGCACCGACTCTCTATTTTTCAAAAATTGACAAACCCACCCTTTCATTTAATGCATTTTTTTGCCTCTTTTGTATACAAAATTAAAAACGTACCCATTAACTTTGCAAAATGGCATTTTTATCCCAGCTCCATTTCACTGGCACCTCCTATATCTACAAAGTTTGCAGTTTTACTCCTTTACCTTTTCTTTTGTGTTTTTTACCCAAAGTTTTCATTGCAATTTTAGTTTCTGGCTTTGCAACATCAAGGTTTAACCCCCAAGGTTTCTAATATTCCAACATATATAATATACGTTTTTAACACATTTTTTTCTTTAATGATTTTTGTTAGCTAATTTCATTTTAAAGAGGTAGAGGTAATTTGTTGTTGACCTCCTTAAGTGTCAAACCTTTCAGCTTTACCCATTTTATTCCTTTACTTAAAAAAAACTAACTTTCAACTTTACCCATTTGATTCCTTTTACTTAAAAAAAATAACTTTTTATGTGCAGATTTATGTTTACGTGTCCGTATAAATTCGAGTTGATCAATGTTTAGACGAAAACTTTGTTTAGACGTAAACTTTGCTTTGGAAACGAGTCAGTGGAAGTATAATACGTTTTCATTACGTGCCAACCCGAGCGTTGTTAATTATAATACATTTTTATTCGACAGTATAAATTTGAGTTAGTCTACATTTCACGTGGTTTCTATTTTTTTTAAAGATATAATAAGCCACTTTTGATTGTTGCGCATCGTTCGCAGTTCACATAACGTTTGCACTAATTTGCTTGATATTTGCAATGTACCCGCGCCGCAACGCGCAGGGTCTATTTACTAGTTGGATAATAAAAACAACATACATATTGTAACAACCCTAAAAAATACTCCCAGAGACAACCCGTAATCGAAAACAGAAATGTGCGCAATGAAACCGGGATACTCGATCAGAAAACTTAGCAGTTAAGAAAACTGGACGGTTAAAGCACCAAAGTACACTTGTTAGATTCACAATTAAAAACCGAACCAAGTGGGATCAAGACCCGTGCATACGCGACAAGAACCGGCACGAAAATCGAGAAAAACACGCGATTGGACGGAAAAGGCGGCCAGGGACACTGTCACGCCCATGCGCCACGTGTCAGACGTACGTGGACACATGGCAGACCTATGCCAGGTCGACGCTCTCGCACCACACCCCAGAAACCATGTCATCCCGCGCGACGCGCAAGAGATGCCTAGTTGGGCTATATAACCAGCAGCGTGGGACTGAAGTCTGGGCACCAGTTCGATCAAATTTCGATGAACTCTCTCTCTCGTATCTCCGTTTCTCTGCATGACACCACCCCCTAAACCTAAACCTGCGAAACGCTGCCGCTGTAAGTATCTTAACCCCTGATCACTAATCTGTTACCCTGCCCGATTGATATAGGACCCACCAACGCATCTCAAGGCTCCGCCCGATAAGCTCGTTGGGGTTCTTCTCGTGTTGTATGGGCATCCTGCCCGATTGATTTAGGACCCACCGATGCATGTCAAGGCTCTGCCTGACTAAGATTATTTGGGGTTCTGTCTCATGGCTAAAGCGATTTGGGTTATTTCACTAAAACGTGTGCATTGTATGTTTTAATAGAACCTCAAGAAAATAATCAGGAAATTGTCACCAGAAAGCCTGTAGAAATACCTAAGTTTACAATGTGAGTCATTCTCATTTTCTCAAATGCTTTGCAAACCCTAAATGTCTTCAGTTATATTACAGTGATTAAGTCTTTGTACCCTAAATGTTAGATCTGTAACACCCCAAAAACGGGGTTGGTAATTTAAACCCGGTTAATATAAAGGAACGGGTAGAGTACCGTTAGTGGTAAAGGTGTACCGGTAAACAAAATAACTTGGAATAATTAATCTATGGTAACATGTATATAAGTAACAAGATAATGAGTTTTAGTCTCGTTTATTATCAAAACGAAACTTGAGGGACCAAAACCGTCAAAAGGGAAACATGAGTTTTCATAAACAAAATTAAAACACAACAAACACACATAGTGTGTGTGTGTGTGTGTCGATGTCCATGAAGAAGAAAAAAGGTTCAAACCCTAGTTTATAAAGAATCTTCAAATTGAAGAGTGAATCGAAGCTCAGATTCATGCATGAACATGAATTAGTGATCACCTACGCGAGGTGATCATGAGGTATTTTTTAAAACTTAGATTGGTGATTTTTTATGAAGTGGGTTATGTTAAAACCGTGAAATTTGTATGAAATTAAGCAAGAATATGTGTTAGAATGATCATATAGGACATGGATTATGCAAGACTTTAAGTAATTTGATGTTTTGTTATAAAACCCACTTGTAATGGTAAGAATGGTGATATGAATGAATTGTCCATGTTAAATTCTTGTGTAATTTTGATGTATGATGTGGTATATAAAGAATTCTTGTTAGATAAATTGAGCATAATATGAGTTTACTTGATGTTTGGTGGTTTGATGAATGAAAGCATGAAGTAGGAAGTGAAGCATGATATACTTGTACATTATGCCTAAATAGTGGTGCGCACACCAAGTGTTTGATGAAATGTCTAGGTAAGATTACTAGAGGAGATTGAGTGCAAGTAACGAATGAAAATGTATAATGTGTGGATGTCATGTATTTAGTGGTAATTGAACATGAGAAATGTAATTTAGATGGAATACATGTATGATTTGGTTGGTTATAGGACTTGGTAAAAAGGTGTACACTAGAAGGTTGTACCCTATGTTGGAGTGGTATGATATTCACCATATGTTTGAATTAAATGTGTACTAAATGTGAAGCTTATGAGATTTGTATAAATGAGTAATATTGGTATGATATTGGTTTAGCTAAATGTGTTATAATTGACCAATGAAAGTCAAATGTGGAATATGCAATTGATATGATCGTTAACATGTACAATGGTGTATGCTAATAAGAATGTGATTTTGATGACATGAAAGTACCGGAAATCATGTCGAGATGGACTCAAGCACGAAAGGCTAACGGGTCAAGAGGAGGCAAGGAAGCGGACATGAACTCGGATGCATAAGGTAAGTGATTTCCGAAATCACTTCGTAGTTTGTTTAAGTAAAGTTACGTACTAGTTAATTAAGCATGATAATTGAAGTCAAATAAGGTTTAGTTGTATGAAATTGATGATTTTCGCTAAATAGACCGAACGGGTCAAAATGAAGTTTTAACGCTATACCGAAATGATTGCCTAAGTAAGGACTACGGTATTATAACCGGGTAATGAGTAGGATTGCATATAAGCACGCTAACTGAGAACGGATACGCGTGCGAATAGTCAAAAGTCTCAGTTGTGAGGTAGGATTAAATGGATAAACAATTTAGAGTATGAAAATTGTACTAATGAAGTTCAATTACGTATAATTGAATGTGATGAATGAGTCTACGTATACCGAGTATCGGGTGCCTAAATTCCCAAGTACAATACTCCGGATAATGTAAAACGAATATAGTTATAATGTTCATGTAAGTTTTGGGGTAAAACAAATGATTTGTTTGATGAAAACATGAACGGGTCGAATAATTCGTAATTGAATATTTAGCCGGAACTCATAAGTTAAGAATTTCCTTATTCCGGATGTTAGACTTCAAGTTTATATGATAGAATATCAAATTACGGTCATGTAGGAAGAAACGGGAGGCTAAACGGGTAAACGGTTTGAAAGTTACGCAAGTTTTAGCGTTAACGGACGACGGAACGAAACTACAGAAAAACAAACATTAGAGGGGTCGTGGCCGACGCCCCGTCTGGCTTCCAGTTTTGCCGACGCCCTAAATTACTGCCTACTGGGGTTTTTGAATACGCGAAAACTAAGAGGCGTCGCCGACGCCATGTAGGGCCGTCGCCGACACCCTCCCCATGTTTTAAATGCTGAATTTGTTATCCAAGTTGTTTTGTGTACCGTAAGCTTCGGTACATTAACCATGATCTACGACGTGCCTTCCAAACATGATTTTGAATGTTTCCTTGATGTTTTTGGGTTATAAATCCAAGTCTAAGCACTATGTAATTAATGTATGAGTATGATAAGTGAATGCGAATAAGTTAATCAAGAATTGGATGGAAGTATGTATGCATAGACATAATTATGTAAGCATGTAGGTATGTATGTTGGTAAGTAGATATGTAGCTATGTAAGTAAGTATGTATATGTATGTATGTACGTATGTGTGTGTGTGTGTATGTATGTATGTATGTGTGTATGTATGTATGTGTATGTGTTATGTATGTATGTATGTATGTATGTATTTATGTATTTATGTATGTATGTATGTATGTATGTATGTATGTATGGATGGATGTATGTATGTATGTATGTATGTATGTATGTATGTATTATGTATGTATGTATGTGTGTGCATATGACTATACGTGTGAATGTACGTATGCACGAAGTAGAATTTATACGCCCATGAAAGAATGGGGCAGGTATGCATGTATACATGAATTCAATACATTGAGTTTTTAAGTTACTAATAGTGTCTTTTGAGAATGAAATTTAATGCAGGTACATTATTGAAGTTTCACAAAGGATTAGACACTCAGATGAAATGCTTAAATTAGAAAGATAACGGAATGGAAAGTATATGAGAATAGAATGTGACGAGACTCCATGATTATGAATCTTGTTTATATATATAATGTAGTCTAATGTTACGAATGTATGTGGTGGATGCAGGTGGTACTGAATCATGGATCAACATGATGGAAGACTAGTGATTGAAGATCGAGTGTTAAAGACATGGATTGTACGGAATGAGTGGTCATGTAATCTGTATTAGTATGTTATTATTGATACGTTAGTAAGAGATAAATAATGTAATTCCTCACATAAAGATGTTTTTATATATGATTTCAAATATAAAGGAACGTTTTAAGAAAGAAATTTTATGACACGTATTTCCGCTGCGACTTTTCGACCAAAACGTGTTAGGGTCTTACAAGTTGGTATCAGATCCCTTGTTTGAGAGAAATCAAGTACGAGAAGGTAAATACTTGAACTCAAACCCGTGTGCTCTTGTGACAAGGAACCCATACAATCCAAGACTCGATTAAGATCCGAAGGTAAAAGCGAATGTAAGTATGCACTTAAGTATGCATATAAAGAAACTAACAGTATGTTATGTGTAAAGTAAACAAAAGTTGTTTGAAGAGGATGATCCGCAAATGCGGTCTAGGACCGATACCAACCATGTTATAAGACAAATTGACCCCAGGTACGTAAATTCAGTATGTGGGAACCGGTGATGGTAAAAAAAAAAAAACCTCCCGAGGGAAGGGAAATTTTAAATGAAGGACAAAGATGATATAGTGATAAATTTTGAAAATGTTACACGTGCCGAAACCTAATTCTTCGGACATAAAGCGATGATTACATGAAGGCTCGAAACTAATATGTGGATTGCGTACCTGGCCAGTACGCAAGAAGCATATGACGTTCGTGAGACCGTGATAATTATCGCAGGTATGTCCGGTACAATTGGGTAGTAGGTGGACGTGCGGGTGAAATGGATAGTAATACTCTCAGAAAGTTGAGGGTACTATGTAAAAATGAAAAACATGAATGATAAGAACGAAGAATGTTGAATCCGTAAGTAAGTACGGATCAATGAAAAGTATGAATGATATGTTTGAATCCGGGAAATGGATTCAAAACGTAAAATATATATATATATAATACATATATACGAATGATATGTTTGAATCTGCGAGATGGATTTAAGACATAAAAAGGATGAAATAAACCTACCTAAGAATGTGTTGACAGTTTGACCATGATTGAGTCAAAACGAGTCATATAAGTAAGTACAAAATAAATGACGATAGTATAACAAGAGAATAAATGTAATTGGCACACAAACTTAAAATTTTAATTGGAAGAAAGAAGTATTGAATAATTTGTGTGTTAGCAATCAACTCTTGGGAGTCAGAGCTAATGACAGGCTATGACCCGGACAATAACTTAAGCATGGACGGGAAGGGTAGGTTTTGGCAAGAATACTAAATTGGTGTAATGAAGTCTTTGCAAGAAAGCATGAATGGAAAGAAGTACGAGTGTGTACTCCAATATATCTACGATAAGTAAGAAATGCCAATTAGACCTTGAAAAGTCAAACTGCAAAAGGTTGGCGGAATAAATAACAAAATGAAAGAATTGCATGTAAGAAAGGGAATGAGACATGTTATAGCCTGTACGTAGGAAATTGTATAAGAATTATAGGTAATAATCACGTAGCAGGATGAATGTTTGAATGAAATGTGCTAACCGCAAGTTTTGCAGATGATAGTGGTAGAACTCTTAATGAGTTGAAACCAATCGAATTGGTGAAAGGACGTGCACGAGCGGAAGCTCATTACACAAATGAATAAAATATGACCCGGTACGGAGAGTACTCGTGAAGAAGCGGATCGATTTGGTTTACAGACTGTGGATTTATGCAATGAAATCGAGGTTAGTAAAATGTTTAACTAATGTTGGATAAGTATGAATTTGTAGATTGAAAACGACCAATGAAAAGAGATGATCTGAAGCTTACATAGATGTATGCATGGTACAAGTGACTGTAGGAAACGTAGAATGATGCTAAATCCTCGTGTCAAGTACGGATAAGTAAGTATGAAAATGGTAGTTAAGTTGTAGTATTAATAAATAATTGAATGTTTACGGTAATGTGTACGACCATATGCTCACCTCCCATGTGGATATGAAAGAAATTAGGAGCAATGTTAGTGATGGAATGTAGAGGTTTGCTCAAGATAAACGAGAATGAACTACTAGTTACCTAGTGATAATGTTCAACTTAGATGAATGTTGGAAAATGAGTATGTAGATGGTTCAAATTATTGTGTGACAACGAAAGTACCCAAAAAAAATTCTAATAATGGAACACAAGAGGTAAACTCACGATAGGTACCCATATGACTAATCCTAGAATGAAATGTTATGTATAACACACTTGTGAGATGGAGATTAACCTATCCACCATGATTGGAAAGTTTATGAAGGTAATATTTTAATTAAGAAGGCAATAACAAGACATATACTTATAGATGTGCGTGAAGGCTACTTCTTAATGAATCATAAATGTTTTTGTGTTGAAATGAACATCTTGAATAAATAGAATGCAAAGGTAAGAATAGATTTGGTCAAGTATGGAGGAAAGAGGTTTCGGGGACGAAACCTTCTTTAAGGGGGGTAGACTTGTAACACCTCAAAAACGGGGTTGGTAATTTAAACCCGGTTAATATAAAGGAACGGGTAGAGTACCGTTAGTGGTAAAGGTGTACCGGTAAACAAAATAACTAGGAATAATTAATCTATGGTAACATGTATATAAGTAACAAGATAATGAATTTTAGTCTCATTTATAATCAAAACGAAACTTGAGGGACCAAAACTGTCAAAAGGGAAACATGAGTTTTCATAAACAAAATTAAAACACAACACACACACATAGTGTGTGTGTGTGTGTGCGATGTCCATGAAGAAGAAAAAGGGTTCAAACCCTAGTTTATGAAGAAGCTTCAAATTGAAGAGTGAATCGAAGCTCAGATTCATGCATGAACATGAATTAGTGATCACCTACGCGAGGTGATCATGAGGTATTTTTTAAAACTTAGATTGGTGATTTTTTATGAAGTGGGTTATGTTAAAACCGTGAAATTTATATGAAATTAAGCAAGAATATGTGTTAGAATGATCATATAGGACATGGATTATGCAAGACTTTAAGTAATTTGATGTTTTGTTATAAAACCCACTTGTAATGGTAAGAATAGTGATATGAATGAATTGTCCATGTTAAATTCTTGTGTAATTTTGATGTATGATGTGGTATATAAAGAATTCTTGTTAGATAAATTGAGCATAATATGAGTTTACTTGATGTTTGGTGGTGTTGATGAATGAAAGCATGAAGTAGGAAGTGAAGCATGATATACTTGTACATTATGCCTAAATAGTGGTGCGCACACCAAGTGTTTGATGAAATGTCTAGGTAAGATTACTAGAGGAGATTGAGTGCAAGTAACGAATGAAAATGTATAATGTGTGGATGTCATGTATTTAGTGGTAATTGAACATGAGAAATGTAATTTAGATGGAATACATGTATGATTTGGTTGGTTATAGGACTTGGTAAAAAGGTGTACATTAGAAGGTTGTACCCTATGTTGGAGTGGTATGATATTCACCATATGTTTGAATTAAATGTGTACTAAATGTGAAGCTTATGAGATTTGTAGAAATGAGTAATATTGGTATGATATTGGTTTAGCTAAATGTGTTATAATTGACCAAAGAAAGTCAAATGTGGAATATGCAATTGATATGATCGTTAACATGTACAATGGTGTATGCTAATAAGAATGTGATTTTGATGACATGAAAGTACTGGAAATCATGTCGAGATGGACTCAAGCACGAAAGGCTAACGGGTCAAGAGGAGGCAAGGAAGCGGACATGAACACGGATGCATAAGGTAAGTGATTTCCGGAATCACTTCGTAGTTTGTTTAAGTAAAGTTACGTACTAGTTAATTAAGCATGATAATTGAAGTCAAATAAGGTTTAGTTGTATGAAATTGATGATTTTCGCTAAATAGACCGAACGGGTCAAAATGAAGTTTTAACGCTATACCGAAATGATTGCCTAAGTAAGGACTACGGTATTATAACCGGGTAATGAGTAGGATTGCATATAAGCACGCTAACCGAGAACGGATACGCGTGCGAATAGTCAAAAGTCTCAGTTGTGAGGTAGGATTAAATGGATAAACAATTTAGAGTATGAAAATTGTACTAATGAAGTTCAATTACGTATAATTGAATGTGATGAATGAGTCTACGTATACCGAGTATCGGGTGCCTAAATTCCCAAGTACAATACTCCGGATAATGTAAAACGAATATAGTTATAATGTTCATGTAAGTTTTGGGGTAAAACAAATGATTTGTTTGATGAAAACATGAACGGGTCGAATAATTCGTAATTGAATATTTAGCCGGAACTCATAAGTTAAGAATTTCCTTATTCCGGATGTTAGACTTCAAGTTCATATGATAGAATATCAAATTACAGTCATGTAGGAAGAAACGGGAGGCTAAACGGGTAAACGGTTTGAAAGTTACGCAAGTTTTAGCGTTAACGGACGACGGAACGAAACTGCAGAAAAACAAACATTAGAGGGGTCGTGGCCGACGCCCCGTCTGGCTTCCAGTTTTGCCGACGCCCTAAATTACTGCCTACTGGGGTTTTTGAATACGCGAAAACTAAGAGGCGTCGCCGACGCCATGTAGGGCCGTCGCCGACACCCCCCCATGTTTTAAATGCTGAATTTGTTATCCAAGTTGTTTTGTGTACCGTAAGCTTCGGTACATTAACCATGATCTACGACGTGCCTTCCAAACATGATTTTGAATGTTTCCTTGATGTTTTTGGGTTATAAATCCAAGTCTAAGCACTATGTAATTAATGTATGAGTATGATAAGTGAATGCGAATAAGTTAATCAAGAATTGGATGGAAGTATGTATGCATAGACATAATTATGTAAGCATGTAGGTATGTATGTTGGTAAGTAGATATGTAGCTATGTAAGTAAGTATGTATGTATGTATGTACGTATGTGTGTGTGTGTATGTATGTATGTATGTGTGTATGTATGTATGTGTTATGTATGTATGTATGTATGTATGTATGTATTTATGTATTTATGTATGTATGTATGTATGTATGTATGTATGTATGTATGGATGTATGTATGTATGTATGTATGTATGTATGTATGTATGTAGGTATGTATGTATGTATGTATGTATGTATGTATGTATGTATGTATGTATGTATGTATGTATGTATGTGTGTGCATATGACTATACGTGTGAATGTACGTATGCACGAAGTAGAATTTATCGCCCATGAAAGAATGGGGCAGGTATGCATGTATACATGAATTCAATACATTGAGTTTTTAAGTTACTAATAGTGTCTTTTGAGAATGAAATTTAATGCAGGTACATTATTGAAGTTTCACAAAGGATTAGACACTCAGATGAAATGCTTAAATTAGAAAGATAACGGAATGGAAAGTATATGAGAATAGAATGTGACGAGACTCCATGATTATGAATCTTGTTTATATATATAATGTAGTCTAATGTTACGAATGTATGTGGTGGATGCAGGTGGTACTGAATCATGGATCAACATGATGGAAGACTAGTGATTGAAGATCGAGTGTTAAAGACATGGATTGTACGGAATGAGTGGTCATGTAATCTGTATTAGTATGTTATTATTGATACGTTAGTAAGAGATAAATAATGTAATTCCTCACATAAAGATGTTTTTATATATGATTTCAAATATAAAGGAACGTTTTAAGAAAGAAATTTTATGACACGTATTTCCGCTGCGACTTTTCGACCAAAACGTGTTAGGGTCTTACAAGTTGGTATCAGATCCCTTGTTTGAGAGAAATCAAGTACGAGAAGGTAAATACTTGAACTCAAACCCGTGTGCTCTTGTGACAAGGAACCCATACAATCCAAGACTCGATTAAGATCCGAAGGTAAAAGCGAATGTAAGTATGCACTTAAGTATGCATATAAAGAAACTAACAGTATGTTATGTGTAAAGTAAACAAAAGTTGTTTGAAGAGGATGATCCGCAAATGCGGTCTAGGACCGATACCAACGCATGTTATAAGACAAATTGACCCCAGGTACGTAAATTCAGTATGTGGGAACCGGTGATGGTAAAAAAAAAAAACCTCCCGAGGGAAGGGAAATTTTAAATGAAGGACAAAGATGATATAGTGATAAATTTTGAAAATGTTACACGTGCCGAAACCTAATTCTTCGGACATAAAGCGATGATTACATGAAGGCTCGAAACTAATATGTGGATTGCGTACCTGGCCAGTACGCAAGAAGCATATGACGTTCGTGAGACCGTGATAATTATCGCAGGTATGTCCGGTACAATTGGGTAGTAGGTGGACGTGCGGGTGAAATGGATATAATACTCTCAGAAAGTTGAGGGTACTATGTAAAAATGAAAAACATGAATGATAAGAAGAAGAATGTTGAATCCGTAAGTAAGTACGGATCAATGAAAAGTATGAATGATATGTTTGAATCCGGGAAATGGATTCAAAACGATAAATATATATATATATATACATATATACGAATGATATGTTTGAATCTGCGAGATGGATTTAAGACATAAAAAGGATGAAATAAACCTACCTAAGAATGTGTTGACAGTTTGACCATGATTGAGTCAAAACGAGTCATATAAGTAAGTACAAAATAAATGACGATAGTATAACAAGAGAATAAATGTAATTGGCACACAAACTTAAAATTTTAATTGGAAGAAAGAAGTATTGAATAATTTGTGTGTTAGCAATCAACTCTTGGGAGTCAGAGCTAATGACAGGCTATGACCCGGACAATAACTTAAGCATGGACGGGAAGGGTAGGTTTTGGCAAGAATACTAAATTGGTGTAATGAAGTCTTTGCAAGAAAGCATGAATGGAAAGAAGTACGAGTGTGTACTCCAATATATCTACGATAAGTAAGAAATGCCAATTAGACCTTGAAAAGTCAAACTGCAAAAGGTTGGCGGAATAAATAACAAAATGAAAGAATTGCATGTAAGAAAGGGAATGAGACATGTTATAGCCTGTACGTAGGAAATTGTATAAGAATTATAGGTAATAATCACGTAGCAGGATGAATGTTTGAATGAAATGTGCTAACCGCAAGTTTTGCAGATGATAGTGGTAGAACTCTTAATGAGTTGAAACCAATCGAATTGGTGAAAGGACGTGCACGAGCGGAAGCTCATTACACAAATGAATAAAATATGACCCGGTACGGAGAGTACTCGTGAAGAAGCGGATCGATTTGGTTTACAGACTGTGGATTTATGCAATGAAATCGAGGTTAGTAAAATGTTTAACTAATGTTGGATAAGTATGAATTTGTAGATTGAAAACGACCAATGAAAAGAGATGATCTGAAGCTTACATAGATGTATGCATGGTACAAGTGACTGTAGGAAACGTAGAATGATGCTAAATCCTCGTGTCAAGTACGGATAAGTAAGTATGAAAATGGTAGTTAAGTTGTAGTATTAATAAATAATTGAATGTTTACGGTAATGTGTACGACCATATGCTCACCTCCCATGTGGATATGAAAGAAATTAGGAGCAATGTTAGTGATGGAATGTAGAGGTTTGCTCAAGATAAACGAGAATGAACTACTAGTTACCTAGTGATAATGTTCAACTTAGATGAATGTTGGAAAATGAGTATGTAGATGGTTCAAATTATTGTGTGACAACGAAAGTACCCAAAAAAAATTCTAATAATGGAACACAAGAGGTAAACTCACGATAGGTACCCATATGACTAATCCTAGAATGAAATGTTATGTATAACACACTTGTGAGATGGAGATTAACCTATCCACCATGATTGGAAAGTTTATGAAGGTAATATTTTAATTAAGAAGGCAATAACAAGACATATACTTATAGATGTGCGTGAAGGCTACTTCTTAATGAATCATAAATGTTTTTGTGTTGAAATGAACATCTTGAATAAATAGAATGCAAAGGTAAGAATAGATTTGGTCAAGTATGGAGGAAAGAGGTTTCGGGGACGAAACCTTCTTTAAGGGGGGTAGACTTGTAACACCTCAAAAACGGGGTTGGTAATTTAAACCCGGTTAATATAAAGGAACGGGTAGAGTACCGTTAGTGGTAAAGGTGTACCGTAAACAAAATAACTAGGAATAATTAATCTATGGTAACATGTATATAAGTAACAAGATAATGAATTTTAGTCTCATTTATAATCAAAACGAAACTTGAGGGACCAAAACTGTCAAAAGGGAAACATGAGTTTTCATAAACAAAATTAAAACACAACACACACACATAGTGTGTGTGTGTGTGTCGATGTCCATGAAGAAGAAAAAGGGTTCAAACCCTAGTTTATGAAGAAGCTTCAAATTGAAGAGTGAATCGAAGCTCAGATTCATGCATGAACATGAATTAGTGATCACCTACGCGAGGTGATCATGAGGTATTTTTTAAAACTTAGATTGGTGATTTTTTATGAAGTGGGTTATGTTAAAACCGTGAAATTTATATGAAATTAAGCAAGAATATGTGTTAGAATGATCATATAGGACATGGATTATGCAAGACTTTAAGTAATTTGATGTTTTGTTATAAAACCCACTTGTAATGGTAAGAATAGTGATATGAATGAATTGTCCATGTTAAATTCTTGTGTAATTTTGATGTATGCTGTGGTATATAAAGAATTCTTGTTAGATAAATTGAGCATAATATGAGTTTACTTGATGTTTGGTGGTGTTGATGAATGAAAGCATGAAGTAGGAAGTGAAGCATGATATACTTGTACATTATGCCTAAATAGTGGTGCGCACACCAAGTGTTTGATGAAATGTCTAGGTAAGATTACTAGAGGAGATTGAGTGCAAGTAACGAATGAAAATGTATAATGTGTGGATGTCATGTATTTAGTGGTAATTGAACATGAGAAATGTAATTTAGATGGAATACATGTATGATTTGGTTGGTTATAGGACTTGGTAAAAAGGTGTACATTAGAAGGTTGTACCCTATGTTGGAGTGGTATGATATTCACCATATGTTTGAATTAAATGTGTACTAAATGTGAAGCTTATGAGATTTGTAGAAATGAGTAATATTGGTATGATATTGGTTTAGCTAAATGTGTTATAATTGACCAATGAAAGTCAAATGTGGAATATGCAATTGATATGATCGTTAACATGTACAATGGTGTATGCTAATAAGAATGTGATTTTGATGACATGAAAGTACGGAAATCATGTCGAGATGGACTCAAGCACGAAAGGCTAACGGGTCAAGAGGAGGCAAGGAAGCGGACATGAACACGGATGCATAAGGTAAGTGATTTCCGGAATCACTTCGTAGTTTGTTTAAGTAAAGTTACGTACTAGTTAATTAAGCATGATAATTGAAGTCAAATAAGGTTTAGTTGTATGAAATTGATGATTTTCGCTAAATAGACCGAACGGGTCAAAATGAAGTTTTAACGCTATACCGAAATGATTGCCTAAGTAAGGACTACGGTATTATAACCGGGTAATGAGTAGGATTGCATATAAGCACGCTAACCGAGAACGGATACGCGTGCGAATAGTCAAAAGTCTCAGTTGTGAGGTAGGATTAAATGGATAAACAATTTAGAGTATGAAAATTGTACTAATGAAGTTCAATTACGTATAATTGAATGTGATGAATGAGTCTACGTATACCGAGTATCGGGTGCCTAAATTCCCAAGTACAATACTCCGGATAATGTAAAACGAATATAGTTATAATGTTCATGTAAGTTTTGGGGTAAAACAAATGATTTGTTTGATGAAAACATGAACGGGTCGAATAATTCGTAATTGAATATTTAGCCGGAACTCATATTAGAATTTCCTTATTCCGGATGTTAGACTTCAAGTTTATATGATAGAATATCAAATTACAGTCATGTAGGAAGAAACGGGAGGCTAAACGGGTAAACGGTTTGAAAGTTACGCAAGTTTTAGCGTTAACGGACGACGGAACGAAACTGCAGAAAAACAAACATTAGAGGGGTCGTGGCCGACGCCCCGTCTGGCTTCCAGTTTTGCCGACGCCCTAAATTACTGCCTACTGGGGTTTTTGAATACGCGAAAACTAAGAGGCGTCGCCGACGCCATGTAGGGCCGTCGCCGACACCCTCCCCATGTTTTAAATGCTGAATTTGTTATCCAAGTTGTTTTGTGTACCATAAGCTTCGGTACATTAACCATGATCTACGACGTGCCTTCCAAACATGATTTTGAATGTTTCCTTGATGTTTTTGGGTTATAAATCCAAGTCTAAGCACTATGTAATTAATGTATGAGTATGATAAGTGAATGCGAATAAGTTAATCAAGAATTGGATGGAAGTATGTATGCATAGACATAATTATGTAAGCATGTAGGTATGTATGTTGGTAAGTAGATATGTAGCTATGTAAGTAAGTAAGTAGAGTATGTATGTATGTATGTATGTACGATGTACGTATGTGTGTGTGTGTGTATGTATGTATGTATGTGTGTATGTATGTATGTATGTATGTATGTATGTATGTATGTATGTATGTAATGTATGTATGTATTGTGCGTATGACTATACGTGTGAATGTACGTATGCACGAAGTAGAATTTATCGTCCATGAAAGAATCGGGCAGGTATACATGTATACATGAATTCAATACATTGAGTTTTTAAGTTTCTAATAGTGTCTTTTGAGAATGAAATGTAATGCAGGTACATTATTGAAGTTTCACAAAGGATTAGACACTCAGATGAAATGCTTAAATTAAAAAGATAACGGAATGGAAAGTATATGAGAATAGAATGTGACGAGACTCCATGATTATGAATCTTGTTTATATAGTGTATTCTAATGTTACGAATGTATGTGGTGGATGCAGGTGGTACAGAATCATGGATCAACATGATGGAAGACTAGTGATTGAAGATCGAGTGTTAAAGACATGGATTGTACGGAATGAGTGGTCATGTAATCTGTATTAGTATGTTATTATTGATACGTTAATAAGAGATAAATAATGTCATTCCTCACATAAAGATGTTTTTATATATGATTTCAAATATAAAGGAACGTTTTAAGAAAGAAATTTTATGGCACCTATTTCCGCTGCGACTTTTTGATCAAAACGTGTTAGGGTCTTACAAGATCGGAGTAAGAGTTGGGATACATCACCAAAAGGCTTAAAGGAGTGGCTTATTTTATCAATTAAATTAAGAAATGTTGTTTTATGAATTCGGGTTTATCCCTTAAAAGCTACCTTTATAAAACATGGGTTTTATTCCCATTAGTTATAAACAAAAATCCGGTGTTTCTAAACTCTGATATTTTTCCTAACTACGGTCCCGATGAAATTTCCGCTGCAAGGTTTTCTAAAATAATCATCGTACCACTTGACTGGTTCACGGCTCCCACATCTAGGGTGGGGTCTGGGGCTGTGACAGAAAGTGGTATCAGAGCCACTGGTTTAAGCAATTAAGTGTTGTGATAATACCTAAGCTTAAACAAAAGAGTTAGGAAATTGATATGAACTGGTAACGCCAGGATAGTATTTAAACTTAAGAAAAATGCACTTTTAAAATCATGGGTTGAGAAAATTCTTTTTATGGGAAATACAATTACCTCTCCGGCAAGATTGGGTATGGTGTGGTAGACTCTCCAACTTGTCCGGGTAAGATGGGGTAGCCTCTCCGGCGAGACCGGGTAAGATGGGGTATATGTTGAAAAGTTACAGAATTCCCTAAATAATATTATGACCTGATGTCTGACCTATTTTTGAAATGTGAACTTGTTAAATACATTAAACTTCTGAATGGTATGTATATCACAATATATGAAACATATGATCGTATGGATATGTATATCTATAAGGAAATCCAAAATCCATTTAGGTGCTATTTTAAACTTAACCAATAAAGTTAAGAGGTTAATACAAAATAACCTATGTGTTATTTTTGTGAATATAAATTTAAATATATATGATTGTTTTAATTGTTCTATGATATTAATATTTGCAATTCAGATGTCGAATGAAGTATCATATAATCAAGAAGTTCATGCGAATAATGAAAATCCCTTAAACAAATAGGCAATAGAAAACATAATCGTCCAAGGCATTGCTAATGTCATTCCGTTAATTATTGAGCTGTTAAAAATCCCGTAGAACATACCAAAGCTGTGAGTACCAAGCGTACTCATAGTAACAGCTTTAGCCACAGCGCCAATGTGTAAGACCCTAACACGTTTTGATCGAAAAGTCACAGCGGAAATACGTGCCATAAAATTTCTTTCTTAAAACGTTCCTTTATATTTGAAATCATATATAAAAACATCTTTATGCGAAGAATTACATTATTTATCTCTTTTTAACGTGTCAATAATAACATACTAATACAGATTACATGACCACTCATCCTGTACAATCCATGTCTCTAACACTCGATCTACAATCACTAGCCTTCCATCATGTTGATCCATGATTTCCTGTACAACCTGCACTCATCACATAACATCATAACGTTAGTACACATTTTATATAAACATGATTCATAGCCATGGAGTCTCGTTGCATTCTGTTCTCGTATACATTCCGTTTCGTTATCTTACTAAATACACACATTTCATCTGGGTGTCTAACTCTTGGTGAGACTTCAATAAAGTACCTGTAATTACATTTCAATCTCAAGGCACACTATTAATAACCTTAATACCCAAACATATTGAAATCATACATACATATATACTTACATTTTTTACATACACGCGTACATTCATACGTACCTTCATACATATATACTTACCTACATTCATACACACCTATATACATACATACATTTAATATACCCACACGTTTACGTACAAGTTCTTGCATACTACTTCCATACAATTCTTGATTACTTATTTGCATTCACTTATTATACTCATACATTACTTACATTAGGCTTAGACTTGGTTTTATAGCCCATAAACATCAAGGAAACAATCAAAATCAAGTTTGGGAAGCCCGCCGTAGGCCACGGTTAGCGTACCGAAGCTTACGGTACACCGAACAACTTAAATAACAAATTTTAGCATTTGGAACATGGGAAGGGCGTCGCCGACGCCCTGCTTTCGCGTAATCAGAAATCTCCGTAACAGTAAAATAGGGCGTTGGCGTGCGTGACGACCCTCTCTAAAGCTGGTTTATCTACAGCTTTGTTCCGTCGTCCGTTAACACTAAAACTTGCGTAAATTTTAAACCGTTTACCCGATTAACCTCCCGTTTCTTCCCACATGATCGTAATTTGATATTCTATCAAGTGAACTTGAAATCCAACATCCGAGTTAAGGAAATTCTTAACTTATACGCTATCGACTTATTATTCATTTACGAATTATTTCGACCCGTTCATATTTTCATCAAACAACTCATTTGTTTTAACCCAAAACTTATATGAACATTACAACTATAATACTTTTACATTGTCTGGAGTTTCGTACTTGGGGTTTTCACACCCGTTACCCGGTATGCGTTAAACTCATTCATTTCATTCAATTATACAAAATCAAACTTCGTTAATAAATTTTTCATTCGCGGTACTTGTTTAACTATCAATCATATCTCACAACCGAGTCTTTTGATTATCAATTCGCGTCTCCGTTTCTCGGTTAGCGTACTTATATGCAATTCTACCCAATACCCGGTATAATACCGAAATCATTACTTATGCAACTTTTCCGGTATAGCAATAAAACCTCATCTTGACCCGTTCGACCTACTTAGCAAAAATCATCGATTTCATACAACCAATCCGTATTTGACTTCAACTATCACGCTTATTTAACTAGAACATAACCATACTTAAACAAACTAAGAAGTGATTCCGGAAATCACTTACCTCGAGTGCCTGTTTCGTACATGCTTCCACATATCCTTTCTGTTAGCCTTCCATGCTTTCCCCCATCTTGACATGATCCTATACTTTCATGTCATCATGGTCACTATTTCGTTAATATAAATGCACATTCTAATATTGCATTCATTTCACATTCATATTCTATATTGAACTTTACTCGTCGAATTGCACAACACAATGTATAAGCTAGAAGTCGCATCTTTTCATTCCACATAATTCTTTGTGTCGTCACATATAACACATATTGATATAGTATGTACTTAATAATTTCTATAACATAACATTTGTGACCAAAGCCTTACTACGCTATTTATGCACAGTTGACTTTTAGAAAGTCACTATCTACCTTATGAATTATCAATCTAATCTCATACCTCTACATCGTTATAGTCATTTATACTACGAATATCATGTATTCCCTACTCACGTAGTAAAACACGCAAACGACCACATGATTACATATGCACGCGGAACATAACCAAATTCCTTCCATGCTAGTCATCTTATGATTCCACAACTAACGACTTCATTCAAGATAAACTTAATTAACATTATCTTTACTAGTAATCTACATGTCATACAATGACACCACTTTCGCCTCTTGATCCCTACCACAAATCAACTAGACACATAAGGTGTACCATATCTTCGAGCATAGAGTACAAACTCCTAATGCACGCTTCTACCACATCATACTAACAATTAAATTTCCACATGAACTCCATCTAAAATACACTTCACATATTAGTTTGCTAACAATTTCATCATTATTACTTTCTATACATATTTATCCATTGATTAACATGTAATTCCATATATTAACTTATACTAGGCATTTCTTCAAACACTTGGCGTGCGTACCACTTTCTAAGCATATTGTACAAGTATTTTAAGAATGTTCTCCCTGTTTCATCTCATGAACATCACATTCAAGCAAAAATCATGTAACCCATCAATCCTACATCTAGTTTATCTATCACAATCTATCATATAACACCTTATGCATCACAAGATCACAACATAACATCTACATGTTCATCATGATCATCATCTTCACACTCATGCAATGGGTTTCATTCTAAATCATCCAATTAATCAAAATCATGCATAATCCATGTTCTATATGATGATTCTAACACAAATTCATACTCAATTTCATACCAATTCACGGATTAAAACATAACCCACTTCATAGAAGACCACCAATCTAAGTTTTAAGGCATACCTCATGATCCCCTCGTGTAGGTGATCATTAATTCATGTTCATTCATGGATTTGAGCTTCGATTCACCCTTCAATTTGAAGATTCTTCATAAACTAGGGTTTGAGCCCTTTTTCTTCTTCCTGGACATCGACACACACACACTACACTATGTGTGTGTGTTGTGTTTTAATTTTATTTATTAAAACTCATGTTTCCCTTTTGACGGTTTTGGTCCCTCAAGTTTCGTTTCGATTATAAATGAGACTAAAATTCATTATCTTGTTACTTATATACATGTTACAACTAGGTTAATTATTCCTAGTTATTTTGTTTACCGTTCACCTTTCCCACTAACGATACTCTACCTGCTCCTTTATATCAACCGGGTTTAAATTACCAAACCCGTTTTTGGGGTGTTACACAATGGAGATAATGATGATATTATCAAAATCCCAGTTCCTAAGAAGATGAAAACAATGACTGATGGATGTTCCTATAAAGAATTTCTAGCATGTAAGCCAACTGAATTGCTGGCAGTGAAGGAGCCACAGATGCACTGAGATGGTTGGAAAAGACGGAAGCTGTTCTTAAGATCAGCAAATGCGCTGAAGAAGATAAGGTGATATATGCTTCCAATCTCTTTAAAGATGAAGCCTTAGAATGGTGGAATACTATTCTTCAAGCAAAAGGAAGTGACATGGCCTATGCCATGAACTGGGGAGAATTCAAGGAAATGGCAGAAAGAAAATTTTATCCTCCTTATGAGAAGGAACAAATGGCAAACAAGTTCCTAAATCATAGAATGGTCGATGTGAAGTGTCGTGAATATACAACAACGTTCTTCGAATATGCTAGAATGGTACCAACTCTGGCTTCGCCAGAACCTGTACTAATTTCTCGTTATATTTGGGGACTGATTAGTGAAATCCGTGATATAGTCAAAGCAACTAGACCACAGACTATCGAGGAAACAATCAAAATAGCCAATACATTAACAGACGGACTAATCCGCACAACAGAAGAAACAAGAAGAAGGAGTTAGCCCGAAAAATTACCCAAGAATTTGGCGCCAATGAGTCCTATAAGAAGAAAGGAACTGAACCGTCATTTGAGAAACGTATATGCAAATACTGTAATAAAAAGCATTCAGGGAAATGCTCCTTTAAGAGAATCCCTATTGTAACCTCTGCAAAACATCTAGCCATAAGGAAGAACAATGCAAGAGGAAAAACCCAGTCTGTTTTAACTGTGGAGAAATAGGCCATATCCGCCCATATTGCCCAAAACTGGCGAAGGCACCCGACAACAAGGCAAAAACAACAGACGGAGTTAAGAAGAACGCGCGAGCATTCATACTTACTACGCAGGAAGCATAAATGATTCCAGACGTGATCGCTGATATGTAATATCTAAGTTAAAGTATCACTTTGCACTAGTACAAATCAAATTAATAAATAATATTTTCTGTTAACTAATTCATCTGTTCAGAACCATAATAGACTTGTTTGGTGTTCACCTTCTTTGAATCATTTATTTTCATGACACCTTGTGGTGGCATTTTTTATTAACTTGAAATTTGAGCTAATCTCATTTGCACACATGATATATAGATTTATTCATTATCTTAAATAATCTTAATACAATTATGTGTTAAGATAAGAATACACAACTTCATGTTATTTTTCGGTGTACCTCTATCTTGTCATCAGTTATTGAAGGTTCTATGATATTCATTTATTCTTTCATTATCAATTTGAAATCCTATGAGATTTGTTTGAAATAAATATTCGAATTTACTCCGTTAAAAACTTTCAATTGATTACGAACACGGTGAACTTGTTCGGTCACCGTAATTAGTAAACTATTTTGATCATTACGACACCTTGTGGCGTCGGTATAAATTTGTAGCCTGAGCTAATCATGATCTTAGAAAACTACGTATGCTTCTCGTTTGACTCATTTTTGAAAATAGTCTTAATACAACTAGTATTAAGATAATGATACACTAAATTCTGTTGTGTTTCAAGTACATCCCTGTCATTCAATAATATCAACACATTGATTTTTCCTCATAACATGGTTTGATAGTTGACACATCATCTTCATGTTTCTATTTCGGTTGAGCTTGTTAATTCTAAGTCTTCCTTAATTGACAACCAAGGTAAGTTGTCCTTTGGCAGTGAATTCCATTATTTCAAAGAGTCATCTACAAATTATAAACATTCGATTTAGACATCTGTTGGTCATAAATCTTTCTTTTGGTTTGGCCCATGTAAACTTAGTCACTCTGATTATATCATTAAACTTCGTTCATTTGATATCGATTTCTAGAAATGATTCAATTAAACCATTGAGTTCTACTCATCATAAACCTTGTATTCACAAAATTCGTATATATCCTGATTCATTTACCATAATATTAAGTATTGATTAAACACGTGACATCACCCGGAAATGACATCATGACCTAAATCTCGAGGACGAGATTTAAAACAAGGTGGGAGGATGTAACAACCCTAAAAAATATTCCCAGCGACAACCCGTAATCGAAAACAGAAATGCGCGCGATGAAACCGGGATACTCGATCAGAAAACTTAGCGGTTAAGAAAACTGAATGGTTAAAGCACCAGAGTACACTTGTTAGATTCACAATTAAAAACCGAACCAAGTGGGATCAAGACCCGAGCATACGCGACAAGAACCGGTACGAAAATCGAGAAAAATATGCGATTGGATGGAAAAGGCGGCCAGAGACACGTGTCACGCCCATGTGCCAGTGTCAGACCTACGTGGACACGTGGCAGACCTATGCCAGGTCGACCGCTCCCGCGCCACGCGCCAAAAACCATGTCAACCCGCGCGACGCGCGGGAGATGCCCAGTTGGGCTGTATAACCAGCAGCGTGGGACTGAAGTCTGGCCACCAGTTCGATCAAATTTCGACGAACTCTCTCTCTCGTATCTCTGTTTCTCTGCATGGCACCACCCCTAAACCCCTAAACCTGCGAAACGCTGCCGCTGTAAGTATCTTAAGCCTGATCACTAATCTGTTATCCTGCCCGATTGATTTAGGACCCACCAACGCATCTCAAGGCTCCGCCCGACTAAGCTCGTTGGGGTTCTGTCTCGTGTTGTATGGGCATCCTGCCCGATTGATTTAGGGTCCACCGATGCATGTCAAGGCTCTGCCTGACTAAGATTCGTTGGGGTTCTGTCTCGTGGCTAAAATGATTTAGGTTATTTTACTAAAACGAGTGCATTGTATGTTTTAATGAAACCTCAAGAAAATAATCAGGAAATTGTCATCAGAAAGCGTATAGAAATACCTAAGTTTACAATGTGAGTCATTCTCATTTTCTCAAATGCTTTGCAAACCCTAAATGTTTTCAGTTATATTACATTGATTAAGTCTTTGTACTCTTACTGGGAAACTACCGTCAGTATGTGGGGTTTTGTATACAATATTTGATAATCTTCATATTGGACAATGGGTTAGCCAATAAGTGATATGACCACAGTCACAGGAACTGCCACCAAGTGACAATGCTATTGGACAATGTGTTAGCCAATAGTAGTTTGGTAAGATAAACAAATGTAAAAACTCTTAATACTGTAAATATAAGAATGTGTCATTTTGTACAAACTGAATGAATTCACCAGTATTTCATGCTGACAAAATATTTTTAAACATGTTTCAGGTGATTTCAGTAGATCGGATTAAGAGTTGGGATACAGTACCAAAAGGCTTAAAGGAGTGGCTTATATTATCAATTAAATTAAGAAATGTTGTTTTATGAATTCGGGTTTATCCCTTATTAAAAGCTACCTTTATAAAACATGGGTTTTATTCCCATTAGTTTAATAAACAAAAATCCGGTGTTTCTAAACTCTGATATTTTTCCTAACTACGGTCCCGATGAAATTTCCGCTGCAATGTTTTCTAAAATAATTACCGGTACCACTTGACTGGTTCACGGCTCCCGCATCCAGGGTGGGGTCGAGGGTTGTGACACGTATTGTCGTAAGCGACAATATTATAAAATTCTGATGAATAAAAAAGAAGACTTTCGGTACTATGTTTATGTATACACACATTTTCGGTGTCCATTTCAAAACGTGAATTCTATTTATTTTTATTTTTTTTTAATTTATCGCATAGAAGTGTAACAAATGTAAGTGATTTGTATATACAGTATATTTATTGATTATTAACACAAATTGTATTTATTGACGCAATAAATTGTTATATTGACAGATCATGTGACATAAATTCACATCAATTATAGTACTGTTCGTGTAAACACATAAATATTCTTGTCGTGTTTGAGTTCACAAGTCTGATATATTTTCAGTTTATGTCATATTTGGATTGAATCCACCAACCTAAAAACACTATCTCTTAGCATCCCTAGTTTTAAACATCTAAAGTTGAAACAAACCACTAAGAAATCAAATGTAACCATCAAATTTAAGAGGGTATAAGACTTGTTAAATGAAACACTTTATTTCATTTCTAAAATTTTACGAATCAAGAGGGCCCTTAATTTCTAAATAATTTATGAATCAAAGAACTCTAAATGTATTATAATCATCCAGATTACGCCCACACTTCACCTCGCTAGCACTAATGAATCACTAGTGTTGTACCTATATTGGATAATAGAAACAATATTATATATATATATATATAATATATATATAATTGTGTAAGTGATAATATTATAAAATTCCAATAGTTAAAAAAGAAGACTTTTTATAAAAATAAAATTAGGGTTGTAAACGAACTGAACGTTTTGCGTACAATTTGTGAACCGTTCAGTGGGAAATTTGTTTATGTTCGTTCGTTTAGTTAATGAACGAACACGAACAAGATATTCTGTTAGATTAACTAAATGAACTAACACGAATACAGGTCTTGTTCGTTCAATTGCGTTCGTGAACGTTCGATAATATGTTCATTTACGTTCGTTCATGTTCGTTTTTTACGTTCCCTCTTGTTCGTTTATTTATGTTAATTTGTTAAAAGTTTTTAATGTTAATTTAATATTTCACTTTCCCTTTTTTAACTTTTACCTTCCCTTTTTTTACTTTCCCCCTATACATTAGTTAAGAACTGTATTTAAAAAAAATAGTAAAATGTTAACCTTATCTAACATATAAACAAATTGGACGCTAAAGACATTTTTCTGGGATATGCCTAAGTAACTTTAATTACTATGTTTTAAGTTAGCTATATGAGATTTATCGTGTTGTGCTTGTATAATAGACTTCCTCTGTCTTGAATTCTTGATTTATCGGTTGTATTTGATTACTTGTGTCGGATGTTTACGGTTAGTGGTGCTTTTTTTAATTTCAAGTTTAGGGTTCCTTTGTATTCGTAACTAGCATGAACAATTGAAATTCCTTAACAAACAAACACAAACTTCTGTTTGACATGTGTTCGTGAACAGTTCACGAACATATGCATTTTCTTAACGAACAAACACAAACATGACCTCATCCGTATTCGCTCGATTCATTTACAACCCTAAATAAAACCTTATCATACACCTTAAGGTGTAAGCATTTATATATTCGGTTATGTTTATGTATACATACATTTTCGCTGTCAATTTCAAAAGGTGAATTCTATTTATTTTTATTTGTTTAATTTATAGCAAACGTAAATTCATAATATTGTAACAAATGTAGAGTGATCTGTATACAGAGATGTTTTGTTGATTATTGATTGATATAAATTGCATTTATTGATACAATAAATTGTTATATTGACAAATCTTGTGAAATAATTCACTATCAATGATAGTATATCACGCCAAAAATTGTTGTCATAAAACTCTAAACAAATTATTATAAATTGTAAGCAAAGTTTGTTATTTTTAGAACAAGTGATGTCTTCCAATAGTGTTCTCTAGTTGAATCGCGTCAAGTAGACTCCCTTCCTTGCTACCTCACCCGCCCTTTCCCTCGACCAACTCAAACACACGCCAGCACAATCCTAACGTGTTGTGGATGGTACAAGAGGTGTATTTGAAAAGGTAAACAGTATAAATGCTAAATAGCATAATAATTCAATTTTAATTCAACCCTTTTAATTGTGCAACATGTTAACTCTTGATATCTTTGCTCTTAAATCAATCGAACCCGGAGAGGAGTTAATATTTCATTACGGGTACTTATAATCATGTACACCATCTGATCTTTTCATTATAACAAACAAGAACTGTAATAATAATATTTTTGATTATGGTATTGCAGGTAGGAAATGTATGAGCAAAATAAAATGTCGTTATGCTTCAAATTGTCATGACCATCTTGATACTAAAAAATATGATAATCATGGCAATTTGAAGCATTACAACGACATTTTACTTTAACATGACCATACATCCCAAATCTACAATGTCATAATAAATAATATTAGATATTGGGGGTGTTTGGGATTGCTTCTCCTTTTCCATCTGCGAAAAAGTCGCAACCATCTAACTTATCCTTTTCTCATCTCCAAAGCACAAAAACTCATTTTCAACACATTTTCCAAACATTAACAAAACTCCTTAAATTTAAAAAAAATCAAAAAGTTAAAAGAAGTTTAAAATAAGCAATCCCAAGCACGCACCTTATATTTTTGTTTGTTACACTGGATAGACCAAAGGGTGTAAATAATTATAGGTATCTGTAATAAAATGTTAACTCTTCTCCGGGTTTGATTGATTTAAGAACAAAGATACCAAAAGCTAACATTAGATTACAGATTCTTATAATCATTTACACCTTCTAGTCCATTGATTATAACAAACAAAAATTCAAATATAATAAAAAAATTATATTTTGATACTTAGATTTAAGATGTAAAAGAGCATGTTAAAGTACAATGTCGTTGTGGTGTTTCAAATTGTCATGGCTTTCTTGGTACTAAAAAAGGGATGCTCGTCATGACAATCATGTCTTTTTTAGTACCAAGATAGCCACGACAATTTGAAACACCACAAGACACTTTACCTTAACATGCTTATACATCTTAAATCAACAATAACAAAACAAAAAAAGAAATATTTATGTTATTGTTGTTTATTATAATGAACTATAAATGATTATAAATACCCGTAATAAAATGTTAACTCTTCTCCCGGTAGGTAATTTTCAACTTTTTAGTATCCCCTTATAAATACCGTTATTTCCCTCTCATTTTCATCACCCTAAAACCCCTCATCTCCGCCATTAATAAACCTGCAACTGCTTCTTCACACCGTCACAATGTCGTCCGGCAATGACGGAGAATCCTCCAGTCGTAACACCGGTATCAGATCTGCACTTCGTGTCGTCCCGAACTTCCCAAAACCAGGTACATACAATCATCTCTCACTGGCTAATTTGTATCAAACATAATCACGTACATTCATGAACGGTGATTGATGATTGTTTTTTTTAAAATCAAACAGGCATAATGTTTCAAGATATCACTACATTGTTGCTGAATCCGAAGGTGTTCAAGGATACTGTCGATTTGTTCGTTGAGCGGTACAGAAATGAAAACATTTCTATAGTTGCAGGTGATTGTTAAATATATATTTTTTTAATTGTATCTAATGGTGTTGTGAATTGAGTGAATTCATCATGTTTAGCCTTTTAGCTGTTTATTAGTGAGTTGAGGTAGGGTATGTTTGGCATTGAGCTTTTAGCTTTTAAGAAAAAGCACCTACTCAATAAAAAGTCTTGTTTGGTTGAAGGAGCTTGAAGCTTTTAGGTTGGAAGCTTGAAGCTTTTGGTTAAACGCTCCTACTAGTAGCGTTTAGAATGAGCTACAAGCTTTTACGGAAAAAATGACTATTTTAACCTCTAAAAATAATAAACTTTTTAATGTCCATTTTGGTCATTATATACATTTTATTAAAAGCTCCAGCTACTCTGCCAAACACCTAAATATTCTAAAAAGCTACACCTTCCAGCCTCCAGCCACCAGCTACTTTTGCCAAACATACCCGTAGTGTCAACAGAAGCACTTTACAGTTTACACACATAAACTTTAAAAAAATAAAAATTAAAAATTAAAAACAAGCTAGGGTAATTGCTGAGGATGTTGTGTAGTGATATGCATTGTAATTGTAATGTGGATGGAAAATTTTGACGGTGTTTTGTTATTTTATTTTCAAGTTTAAGTCGATAATCACCGCAATGGATCAAAACTGACATATGTAGTATAATTTATTGTTTAGTAAGTTTGAGGTGACCTTTGAATTAAAAAAAAACTCTTAGGGGCCGTTTGGCAATTTCTGAATGGTTAAGTGCTGAACCAGTATGAGATCTGAAGTGACTTGATCATAAAGTTTTATTTTTCAATGGTTAATAGCTGGTGGGAACATTGATTACTTGTACTAAAGTATGTGCTATGATCTCTATCAAGATCCAAGTTTTGGAGCCTTAAAAGGGTGGAAAGGTGGTAAGCGCTTGAGTCACTCTAGCGGAGATCTCATGCTTGAATCCAGCTGCCACTGGTTTTGTGCCTTTAACCTCTTTGAAGGCCGCATGCCCAATGCAAGCTGCGTTTTACAAAAAAAAAAAATTTAAATCCCAATTCTGGGTGGGTTAATGATGGTTCTTGTTGTTGGGGGAAGTCGGGGGGGGGGGGGGGGGGGCTCACCGCGATGATGATGTATATTTGTATATGAGGACAGATCTCTTCGAACTTTATTGGCTTCACTTCGTCACATTGCGGATTTTTTAAAAGATCTGCCACTGTTTGGATTAGATGCTTTTGAATTTGAGGGTCAATTCTTTTCACTTTGACAATTTGTGTTCATGTATGCTGGTTGTATATATATCTCTGGTTGTCATATTATGATGATCAATTATTTAGATCATTTGCAGAAGGCAGAGAGTCTAGTGTAATCATGTGGGCTTTGATTGTTTTTGTCCTCTGCCAATTACTCAGCACCTTACAAAACCGTTCGTTTTTTTTTTTTTTTTGCGTTGAACATTTGGTCAGTTTATCAGTTTTTGCAGTTCTGCCTCTCTTGTCTATTAGCATGTACTGTTTAGAGCTTTAGCGTTTGTGGGTCAGCAAAATATACTACAGGTCGACATAATTTATCGTTTACTAGAATTTGAATTTATATCCGAGGCCTGTTAGGGATCTTCATCATGTGGTTTAGAATCCTAGAATCATTCTATTTGTTTATATCACATGATTAACCCGAAGTATGCAACTATGTATACGCATTTTTGACCCATTTGTTTCTGATAAATCCTAAGGCTGAGAGAAGTATGCATCTTGTATGCATAACCGGATAAAAACGACTTGAAATATTTTCTTTTGGAGTTTAGGATCAAAACAAAGTATATAACCGAACAACTATCGTAAGTTTGGTAGCATTACTTGTTAACTTCTTGTCTCTTGTAACTTTTGTCATATAATGAGAGTAATTTTTTATTGTCACATATGATTAATCTGAAAGTCTATTTCTATAGTATTTATCTATTTGTTTCTACCTACTAAACAGATAATCATAATTATAATAATCCTTATCTTGAGCTCTTTAACCTACTGATATTTGTCTCCATATCACCTTTGTATTTTTTTTTTCATTTTGCAACTTTATAAAGAAAATGCAGTACAGATATCTAGGTTACATGAGGGGTATTGGATAAAACTATTATTAAAAAAAGTTTATATTAATTCTAAATCTGGTAATTACATTTGAAAATAGATGATTGAAGATTCTTAAATCTGTCTTGGGACATCTTTTAGTAGAAATATTTGCAATTATTGTGGAATCTAGTGATGTATATGGATGTTAAGCAAATCCACAGTTTTATACTTGATGCATGGGTTTTATTAAAATAATAAAAAGAGTTAACTGCCATTTTCGTCCCTGTGGTTTGTTCACTTTTGCCATTTCAGTCCAATATTAAAAAATGCACCAGTTTCCTCCCTGACATACTGGAAACGTTCCACTTTAGTCCAAAAATTAAAACTCAGTTAAGTTATAAGGTTTAATGAAGGGTATTATTGTCTTTTTATTTGTCAGACATAAAATAAGGTGAAAATAAAAGATATATGAATTGACAATAATACCCTTCATTAAACCTGTCCGACTTAACTGAGTTTTAATTTTTGGACTGAAGTGGCACGTTTCCAGTATGTCAGGAAGGAAACTGGTGCATTTTTTAATATTGGACTGAAATGGCAAAAGTGAACAAACCACAGGGACGAAAATGGCAGTTAACTCTAATAAGAATGAAAATATTTATAAAATGTTTTCGTTATACCAGGAATTGAGGCTCGTGGTTTCATATTCGGTCCTTCAATTGCACTTGCAATAGGAGCAAAGTTTGTTCCATTAAGGAAGCCAAAAAAGTTGCCTGGTATGTTGAATCTGTAACTTTTTGTGTATCAGAAAATGATATGGTTTATATGTTTAAAAATATTGAGGTTTGGAAGTTATTATACAGGTGAAGTGATATCAGAAAAATATGTATTGGAATATGGGTCGGATTGCCTTGAAATGCATGTTGGAGCGGTTACATCTGGAGACCGAGCTCTAGTTGTTGATGATTTAATCGCTACTGGGGGCACCGTTTGTGCTGCAATGAACTTACTTGGTACCCTCCAAACTTTAGTCATTGGGTTGGGTTAGATTAACCCGAAACTTTGTATACCTTTTTTAAATAATTAGCGTGTCATATATGATTACAAAATTAGTAACACTTTCTGAGGTTAAATGCGTTTAGAATACTTTTTGACCCGTTTAACCTATCTAACATGTATCCTTTCAAGCAAAACTGTGTGTTTAAGCTAAACAATACCCGATCATATATATGGTTTCGCAGAGCGTGCAGGAGCCGAGGTTGTCGAGTGTGCTTGCGTGATTGAAGTACCGGAGCTGAAGGTACTTTCTTTATAGTTATTAACTAATACCATCATACTATTTAGAGAACAAATGCATTCTGATTTGATTCTTAGATATAATTTAAGTGTGACTAGTTGTCAAGTACTAAAGAACAAACTTTGACCGGGATAAAAGGAATAATCATAAATTTATCTTTATTATTCAATTGATGTAGGGTCGCGAACTATTGGAATCACGTGGGAAGCCATTGTATGCACTCGTTGATTCGCAGTTTGAGCCAAGATCATAGCGATTTCATGCATTCGGGAAAGGTGTACATTAGAGGGGTCTTTTTTCTTATTTGCCATAACTCTTGTCCTAATATGTGTCTCGAATGGTAAACTTTGGTGATAGAACCTTGGAGAGTAAGATCAAATAAAAAAAGGGCAATTGTTTTGATTCTTTTGATCTGGATTCAAATACACTTCGAGTTCACAACGGATATGATTTTTAGATCTCCTTAATTCTATATCAATGCATTGTTTTGTTGTTCATCATCTTGCTTCACGACATTATATGCGCCATGAATGGACATAATTTCTTTTACATAAGTTGGTTGATTAATTGAGCTAAACCAGAAGTTGAACGGATAAACGAAACTTCCCCAAACATATTTCTTAGAGAATTAAAAACTGACTTATTTTTCCATAATTGTTTATAAGGCTACCCTTGTGGTTTAAGTAAAAAGTTCATAATGCTCCATTACGTCACTGTCATGTAGACAACAGGCTTTAACTAACCCACCCTTCAACCATCACGTTGGTTTAACTGAAAATTGTAAAAACAAAAAAAGTGACAGGTTGGAATGTGGTGGACCCCACACCCTTCCTCCTCTTGGCGCTCGTTAAGAGGATGACGGACACCACTTTGGCGCCTCCACATTCATGGCGTGGTGTTTGGAGCCCCAAGCTGATGATGTGGCTTGGGGTTTTAAGGCGCTACCATTGGTCTAAGGGTTTTACATAGAGTAAGTTGTGATCCTGCCATTTTTGCAAGGATTGAAGGCAAGCAACTGAAATCTATCTTATTTGAAGCTTGATGGAAGCTATTGGAAATGATTAAATGATTAGCACATCCTATTGTAACTAAATTCGTTATGTTGTTTCAAGTTTTGGTTGGTTTTGCAACCCAACTAATGAAAATCGATAAAATCTTTTTTTACTAAATCATGGCAGCTCATAACTTAGATCTACTATACTAGATGTTTCTAACGTGTCTCAAGTGTTTAATTTCGATTATATAGAGTTCGCGTGTGTAAATTTAGGAAGATGTCCACTAGTTTGAATTAGAAGAATGACTTCGAATGATCTAAGTTGGTGATTTTAAACCAGTATGCACGTAATGCACTAAAGTGATTACTTGACCCAATTGGTTGGATCACACATTGTTGTGGATTGTCGAAAGTAGCTTAGATTTGGGATTTTAGTAGCGGGGACTTGACTTAGCAAAATCCCATGCGTGTTGTCATCATATTATAACATCATCATCATCATACTCAATAAATCCCACCAATAGCAAAGCTAAGGTAGGGTCTAAGGAGGGTAAGATGTAGACAACCTTACCTCTATTCCGTAGGAATAGAGAGGTTGCTTCCAGTGACACCCCCGGCTCGATGGTAGTTTTGCATCAAGCCTTGGACATAAGACACATAACACTCAACAATTGGGACAAAAACCGATCAGTGCATGTAGCCCCTTGTCTTTCGGTTATCAACGCCACCACATAATGCATGATTAACCATCCCTCTCTTTTTAACGTTAGTTTCACGAAATTAGTAAAAATAACATTAAAATTAGTGCACTTTCACTTTTGCCCCCCGAAGGCCCACACAATATACATTATATGCGCATACCGCAAGAAGGGCGTAAAATTTTTATTTATAACACACATAAACATATCTCTGACAATGACAGATTATTATTTATTTGAATTCGTCCATTTTTATGTCAAATACGGTATTTGATATCTAATGGGATTTCAGCTAACTTCACAAGCCTAGCTAGTTTGTGTGTAAATCAAAATCATATGCTTCCATGCTATAAGAGTTAGCATGGAAATATGCATATACAGCATACGTACTAATAGGATATAAGTAGATATTGAAATCTTGTATTATATGCATAAGTTATTGCTTCGAAATGTGTAGTAATATGAAGTTGAGTACCACTATATGCCATTTGTTAGTAACGGTCATACTGGTCGCCTGAACTAATAACTATTTAAGAGCGTATAAGATCTTAATAATAATTCTAGTCTTGATTATTTAAAAGCGAATTATATATTTCGAGTTATTCATGGTTTATAAAAATTTATGGAACCTGAGACATCGGAGTGTTTGTTTTTTACAAACTGGTCGCATGGAAAGCATGAACCTAATAACTAGCTTTGAAGGAAAGGGGTGTTAATGTGCCGCGGACTGAAACCATTGCAAGACATAGGTATAAACCTCTCATTTGTTGGTCATACAACCGATGTGAGACAAGTCCCGTATCTTGCAATGGTTTCAATCCGTAACATATTGATAATAGATTAAAGCTAAGTGGTGATATATGTAGCTTGAATTTGTGTGCAATTGTGTCTCTGTTTTATCTGAATTTATCAAATGTTACAATAAATACCAAAGTATTAAGAAAATGAATTTCATATTTCAGCAATACTTTTAAAACAGAGTTGCACAAATCCGGGTTCTTTTAGAAATTATAACCAACTTCAGGTATAGTCATACAAGTTCCGAGTAATGTCAAAGAGGAACCATTGACCGTTGGGTATGAAACCGGGTTTTAACCCCGGTTTCTTAGTACCCATTTTTCACTATACTCGGTTTTATGTACCTTTCTGGTCCGGTTCCGAGATTCTGTGCAACTCTACTTTATTAAAGGTGTACAAAAAACCGGTTTGGGCTTGGGGACCCGGAAACCGACCCGGCACGTTCCGATAAAAAAATCAGTTTGGGTCCAACATGATCCGGCGGTTTGGTATAGGTTTGAGATTTTTATGTTGGGTTTCTAGACGAACCTGTTGGCAGTTTGAGCTCGCCCAAAAAAAACCGTATAAAAAACTTGTTTAAACGCAAAAACAGGTTTTGAACCTGATCCAAATCGATTTGGATGGGTTGGGGCTTTCAACCTTAAAACCACGTCTTAGCCCGAACCGGGCCAAACTAAATAACAAAATCCGAAGGTTTGATATCAAAACTAAATAAAAAAAAACCCGCCGATTTTAAACCAAAGTGGCTTTGGACAACCTGGTTTTTTACACCTCCAACTTTAATAACCCAATAGCCCATAGTACACCCCATTATTGGGCCTAGATATTTTTAACCCCAAAATAACCGTCTGCAACCACCAGCTGTACGGTCAACCGGAGCAATCCGCCATGGATTCACCACCACCACCACCACCGACGCCACCATCGCTCCTCCACAACCTAATCACCTTCGACACAAAACTCTCCCTCTCTCTCTACACTCTCACTCAACCGATTTTCCCGCGCTTTTTTCTCAAACTCCTAGAAATCTCCGGCGACGGCCGCCTCTTCTTTCCGATCATCCTTTCCGTACTCCTCTCTCCTCTACCGTCCACCTCACCAATTTCCTTTTCACCGTCCTCATCAACCTATTAATCGGATCTGTTCTCGATCTCATAATAATCGGTACCGTTAAACACCTCGTTCGCCGGCACCGGCCGGTGTATAACAAGCACATGTTCCTCACGTTCGCGGTGGATCACTGGTCGTTTCCTAGCGGTCATGCTTCTAGAGTTTGTTTTATTGCTTCGGTGATTTACTTTTCGTCGGATTTGGTTTCGGAGATTTTAGGTCAATTGGAGGTTGATTTGATAGGGTTTGGGGGATTTGAGAGTGTTAGGTGGTTGAATTTTGGTGTGGTTGGTTGGGCGTGTGCTACTTCGGTTTCTAGGGTTTTGCTTGGCCGGCATTTTGTGTTTGATGTTGCTGCTGGTGCTGGATTGGGGGTTCTGAATGCGCTTTTCGTGGTGAACGTTTTGAATTGTGAGTTTTTTAGATCTTTTGTTGCGAAATTGTGATGATAGTTTCCAGTTGTTATGTTCTATATTGTATCGTATTGTTTGCACTTTGCAATTTATATGAAATCGAAATTGGTTGAATCTGTGTTTTGTTATAGCTAGTTTGGATTTGTTGAAGTGAAAATCATGAAAATGTTCATTTTCTAGAATCGGATTATATGATTTAGCCATGAGACACGCGAGTAAGTGTCGCGTGTCTACTTGTACTCATGTATCAAAAGTAGAATCACTGTCAAAGATTCGTGTATCTCATGGCTATATGCGTGAACTTGTTATGACATGATCGGTGCCTGCTATTATTTCGTATATGATCAATTTGTAACTTCACTAGCTCAAAGTTGCAGAAGCTAAGTGTCACGTGTCTACTTTTACTTGCGTATCAAAAGTAGATATACAGCCAAAGATTTGCGCATCTCATGAGTATGTGCTTGAATTTGTTCTGAAATGTGCTAATCTTTCAATGATGATCGATTTGTAACTACATTAGCTCAATGTGTGTGTTTAGAAACTGCACTTTTTGTGGCTAAGATTATGAATTTAACATGTTCTCAGAAATGATTAATAAACACTATTGGTGGAGCGGCCATTGATCAATCCCAATAATGAGTTGGACAAATTTTATAATAAACTATTTAACCAATGACCAGTTGCAGACACTTGTTGCTGTGATGTTCAACATTTCCCAATTGAATATTCGTAATTATTTACATTATGGGTTCTCAAGGCCATGCTGCAGTTGATTTGATATATTGATTCTCTCTTATGATGTAGATATTAAATGCATTTTGTAACCTTTTGGAGCTGTAAATTATCACCAATTATATGCAGATAAGTGGGATCAGATCTTTGTGACACATTTTATACTTAACAATATCTCTCTAGAAGTTCTATGATCTATACCTGTGCATTATGATGATGAATGTAGGCGATAGATGGTTAGCACTTAGCAAGTAGCTTAACCAACAGTAGTTTTGTTTACTCTTTTATCACACACATTAAAGATCAGGAATAAGTTTCTTGAATGATTTAGGTATAAGTTTGTGATTCTGCATTATCTTAATTATCGTATTACTAATTAAAGAAGGACAACCCTTTGTAAGATGGAAGTTCTGTAATTACCAAATTAGCAGTTGTATGAATTCACATACTCGATATTTGTTGTCATTTACATAAGCTTGACTGATCTCATAGAGTAATTTTAATTTTTTTTATCAGCGTGTAGCATTACATTAACTTACACGCAGTGCTTTTGAAGATATAGTAATAGACAGAAAGAGAGGTGGTTATGCGGGTACATAACCATCTTATATATCAAAGTTAAAGTAATAGTTACGAATGTATATGTGATAGGAAATTAATGTTAAGTTATGAATTGTGAGAACCAGAATAACTACTTGTGCGTAGTGCTGATCAAGTGGAAGAGAGAAAGATGCTTTGCGGCTACATAACCACGTGTATCACACTTAAAGCTATAGGTACAAATAGTTGTGCGGTAGTCCGTAGTTGTGGTTCTTAATTTAAAAATTTGTTATGTATTGAGCATTCCTCTATATGTATTTATGTAAATATATGTATGATAATATATGTATCTTTGTGTCCGATCGATAATCAGATGTGTTGATCATTTTTTATAACATAATCATCAAACTCAAGCTGAATACCCGCAAGAAACCTCCATTACTTATCATCAATAGGTAAGTTCTTAGTGGGTCATCAGCACTAGTTTTTAATTGTTGTCACATCAACTTCTCATTCATGTTCCTTTAATAAATCCTTAATCATATGCTTCTTATCTTCTTATCATCACATGTTGCGTTGTACCGAACAGAAATGATTCTTTTAATATTGTGGTTATGTTGTTGAAACTGGAAACACCCTTTATCAGAATGAGGTGTGAAACTATATTTTTTCCCCTAATTGAACTTTGAGTTGACCTGTGGGGTGCTTCTATGGTGCTCTTGAGGGGGCTAAATGAATCTTTAGTTCCATTTTTCACATTTTTGAGTGTCCTACATAGGGGCGGCCAAGTGTTGGGTACCGGAGAAATCTTTATTAGTGTTATCTAGTGTCTCATTTTTTTTGTGTAATATACGAAGATGGCCCCAATTGGCCATAATACTTGAATAGCGACCCTAGTAAAAACAATCATAGGTCCGCCACTACTCCTACATAAATAAAGCCATATGCAAAGGTTCTTTAAACTAACATGTCCTACATAAATAGGGTGCCCTAAGTTCTTCACTTTTTTTTTACCAAAATTTTGGATTTGGTCCCTAGCTTTCTAAAAGTACATGGATGGTCTCTGTCGTTTTGTAACACATAGTTCCCAACCAACAAATCTAGAGGCTTTCGCATGTCCAACTTAGGGACTAAATGCGTTATAAAGTGCAAACCACAAGGACCAAAGGTTTTAGCATGTCCAATTTAGGACTAAATGCGTTACAAAGTGCAAATCACAAGGACCATCCTTGTACTTTTGGAAAAAAGTTGGGGATCGAATGCATTACAAAGGGCAAACCACATGGACCATCTATGTACTTTTGGAAAGACATGGTCCAAATCCAAAATTTGGTAAACCACAAGGACCATCAGTGTACTTTACTCACCAGAAAATTTTATAATGGCTAGCATGTTTTATTGCAGATTTGCAGTGGTCCCTTATCAGACCCTAGCTAATGACATGTTGCATCAAATTTGTGGAAATAACCCTTGTATGTTTTGTCTATGTGAAATTGTGAATGGTCCCAAAACACTAGCTGGCTCTTGAAAAAAGGAATTCCTTTTTTTTTTTTTATTATTTGGATTTTTATTATTGTATGCATCATTTTCATGCTTACATGTTTTTTAGGCCACTGTAACCCTATATCACGCGATTAAAAGGGTTTGCCAGTTGCCTTTTTTTGTTTCTGTTTTTATGAACAGAGTGTTAGAATCGTACCACCGAAGATGCTTTAAGTCACATTGATGCAGGCAAAATGTATTGAATTTTCTTCTTGGTGTTTCAGTTCTCTGTTGTGGACCAGTTATCTACACTCATACATACTGACATAGGCACATATGTAGATTTCTCTCAAGGGGCAATTGTGAAAATAAGAAGTATTTCTTTTGATCAAACTTTGACAAGAATTTTAAATTGTGAAATTTATTAGCCAAAGGTTATGAATTACCCAATGCTTTTGACTCAAGAGTTTCATCTTTTTTTCCCTGACAGTATGCTGAAGAAAAAAAGAAAAATGTTGTAGTTTGATTTAGTTATTTTTTCAGCAATGCTATGCAGGAACATACATAATATTTGTTTAGATTGTACGAGACGACTTTAGGAGCTTGGTTTTAAAAAATACGTCCCAGGTTGGGCTGCAAACAAATCAAACATTCAGCGAACGTTCGTGAACCGTTCAGAGGGAAGTTCGTTTGTGTTTATTCGTTTAAAACAAAGGAACACGAACAAGAATTTCCGTTCATGAACAGAGGCCACCTTCGTTCATTTATGTTCGTGAACATTCGGTAACTGGTTCGTTTATGTTTGATTGAGGCGATAGGAAAAACGCCTAAGGGCTTTGAGTCAAAATTGGTCAAATATAGGGTATGGAAATGTAAAAATGACCGTAAGATTTTGAGTATATTCCTTTATCATTTTTAGAGTATATATACCATTGTTTATTCTATTTTATTTTATTGCATTAGAATAGAATAGGACCACATCTGGATATTTGACCAAAAGATGTGAAAATGTCAAGAAAATAAAGCTACATTTGGTGTGTGTATTTAATGAACCAATAATGATTCATGATTGATGGTAGATAACATGGGCAGAGGGAGGTTCAGAAGAAGAGAAATTTGGGCTGACACAATTGAAGCAGGAATTTAAATTGAATTCAATTAAATTGGAAAGATGAAGAAGACAGATCATCACTTGAAAATCTGTCCCCACATGGGCCCCACTTCATTGCCATTTATGCATATCATGCCAGAGAAACTCAGGTGCTTGTATACTTTCTTTATTTTGTGAATCACTTTTAGTTCTCTAACCCAGTTTTTTTTCTTTTTTTTTTAATCTTAAATATATTTTCTTATTGTGTTTCAACCATAGTCACATAAATCGCTCAACATGCCACGGTCTGCGATCCGGAATGCCCAGACCTGCCCTTTTGCTTTGCTCGTTTTTGTGTACGGCGCCATGATTGGGTGGGGTGGCAAGGGCATTACGCCCACTATGCATCGACATAGAAATAAATAACTTATTTCGTCACAAAATACGTGACTTCTACTCGTGTCAAGACTTTTTCCCATTATAATGATTTCATCATATGTTTTATGTAGTATTATTATTATTATTATTGTATTATTATTATTTATTATTATATATGCTTCTAGAAGAAAGTTTTTAGGGTTTAGGTGAGTAAAAATAGATACACAACCAAAGACGGTACTGTGATTATATGTGTAAAATGGCTAGGGCTGACAATTCTGACACAAACCTACACGGAGTTAAAAGGTTTCGTGTTTGACCTTAACAGATTTCGTGTCTAAACAGGTCGACACGATAAGACCTGTTTATTTTCCATGTCTAAACAAGTTAAAACTCGTTAACCTGTTAAGAATCCGTTAATGACATGCTAAGAATTTTAATTTAAAAATATATCAATATGTGGATGACTTGGGAGTCTACCTGGTGTATTGATAGTTCCTAAAGTATTAATGGCTAAATCAATATGGAATAATAGGTCGTGTTTGTGTCTTAAACAGGTCGTGTGATATGTTGGGAACATTTTCGTGTCTTAACAGGTCATCTCGTGTAATCTGTTTATTAACAGGTTCGTGTTTGGAAAATCAGACACGATAAGATTTCGTGTCGTATTCATGTTTATATGTTTCGGTGTTTGTGTCTTAACAGATCGAGTTGACCCGATATGCCAACCCTAAAAATGGCTTAGGCGTGATCATAGAAGTATCACACACTTAGAACAAAAGTACTTTCATTAGACATTGTATTGGTTTATTCTTTTAAATATATATTTTTGAAACAAAAAGCTAAAATAAAAGTAAAATTGTCAATTATGATGAAACATAAACTTCTTACTGAATATGAATATCTGGAATGGGTTTTTCATACATTTATTTGGTTTATTTGACTTATTATTGGTAGAGGAGGACTTTTTTTTTTAACGGCCAACAAATCAATCCCGAGTACTCTCGGGGCACCCACTGAACAAACGGAGTACTCCGAGAGTAACCCGAGTCGTCCACCACCACTTCCGGGGAAAACCGATAACCAACCCGCCCGTAGGCACGACGTTGAAATTACCGGTAAAATCCGTTTGGCTCAAGGATCGAACCAGGTTTCCCTGGGTCTCCTATCATTGCCCACCAATGCTCACTCCTTTCTACACCAAGTGGGAATTGAACTTGAGTCTACATAGTAGAACTCAAGCTCTCCTACCACTTGAGCTAGAGTACCCTCTTGCTTTTTGTTATTTTGATCACACATTTAATAAACGGGACCCCCTTGTGCAGACTAGCATTATGCTATAATGACTTGTACGACATGCATTAGAGGTTGTAACTTCTTTTACTTTGGTTGTATATGCATAGTAGTAGTACTGGCAGTTAGTAGCAGAAACATAGGGGGGGTCAGTACTATGTTTCTGCATGCATGAGTTGTCACTAGTCGGTAATACAAACCTGTTTGCTTGCAACATGATTTCCCAAAAATGATCACAAGACTTTCTTTTTGTAACATTTTACCCACCCACACAATATTTATATAATATAAATTAGTAACAAGTTGACACACTCGGGTGTTGTATCCTATGTTTTGAGGGTTTTTCAAAAAAATTCTTGATATAATACTTTAAACCATAACTACTTGATTTTGGAGTTTTAACCCAAAAGTTTTTATGTTTTCCAATTTAACATCACAACTTTTGATTTCAACTTTGATCTCCTATGTTTCTCATATTTTTCAAAATTTTTCGTTTTACGTTTAGTTCTAAATTTTGCGAGTTAAGATGACGCAACGTACGTTTGTGATTCAGTGTATTTACGTCATCTATTTTTTCCCCATTTAATAAGTTTGGCACAACGCGCGAGTCCTAAATCAAGTTAGTTATTATTTTCTATGCTTTATATATCGGTCTAATTTCTCCACGTTAAGACGCCGCAACTTCAATTGGTGGTCGTTGGCTATAGTGTGGCATTGGTTCTATTTGTCACAGTTTTACGCCCCCGCCACAACACGGGGAGCTTAATATGATAGGTTATTTATATGGATACAAAGTCATGTAACATAGTAATTATGATACCATTAATTGTATTGAGTTTATTTGATGAATTACTTATTCGTATAAGACAGTAATACAGACTTAACCGACAAAAACAACTTTAACACATTGTAAATGTGAATCTGATCAACATCATGTCAATTTTGTTGGCCGCGGCGCAACGTGCGTGGATCAGTCTTCTAGTTTAGGATATAAATGGAATTATTTATGGAAGAACAAAATAAATTATTGACTTAATTCTATAATAATAATATAGAAAAATTAAACGATTTAAGTTAGTTTTTTTGGTTGTTTTCACAATAAAGGTGCATATTCACGATGTTGATAGTGGTGGAGTCGGGTGTTGGAAGCGGTAGCAGCAATGTAGCTAGCTCCTAGCTAGTGAAAATGACCAATAGGGTTAGTGGCACAAACTTAAAGCCTTTAAAAACACCTAAGTTTAGAGGTCTTGAGTTCAAGTCTCACATATGATATGATTGAAATTGGAAAGAAATTAGGCGCCGTTCAAATAAAAAAGATAGAAAAAAATTCATTCTAAAGGGGAAAAGGGAAGTTGGTGACAATGACAATGGTTTATCAAGTGTTTTAGTTTTACTAAGTTATTTCTTAACACCAACAAATTTGATTTTTGTAAATGTAAATAAGTTATTGCTTTTGTGAAAAAACAAAAAATCTTTTGTGAAAAACAAAAGAAATTGTATTTTTGGAAGATGATAAATCTGCAGATGCATGATTCGTGAACTACTGTTTTTATTATTTTGACTAAATCATTCTGTTTCTTGAAAAAAAAAAACACATGTAAAATGTTTGTATACATTTTCTTGAAAAGCAATTTTCATAATCCTATAAACTTAAGAGAAAAGTTCAACCACCAGTTTGGTTCGCCTACACCTACACATGTAAATTAAACTACGATCGAGTATTATAAATCAATAAATGAACAAGCATGAACAAAATATTTGCTCATTAAGTGATACTAATTGGCCTATATGCATCAACACATGGACCCAAATGCCCGATCAAGTTTTAGAACCAAACTTTTGGCACTAAAAAACACGTTTACCTTCTTAGTCTGTGTTTTTCATCTACCTTCGTACATTTTCGTTCATTTAGAATATTAAGGAAAGATCATAAACAAACACATTTATTTTCCTAACGAACAAGCATGAACAAGAAAGTATGTTCGTTTAAGTGTTTGTAGTTAAATGAACGAACAAGCCTCGTTCGTGTTCGTTTACATGTGTTGGCTTGTCTAGTTAACCCATAACTGACCGGCCCAATTGAAAGTGGTTGAAAAATACTCAATAAAACCGGTTATGTAAGTGTTTCTCGGAACCCATGCCAGTCAACGAGCGACTTTCATGCGTTATTCATTTCTTTGCAAGTTGCAACTTCGTTGTAGTTTTTTTATAATCTTTTATTATAAATATACTAAACATGCTTAAAACTAAAAAAAATAAGGATAAGTTTGCTCATTATCTAGGTTGGTTACCACATATTTGCTTTACATTATTTTCTCTTTTTTATCACATTTAACAAAACTTATGTAACAGCTGTCAACCTTAGTTTTATTTAAAGTGTGTTATAAGCGATAAGAAAATAATTAGTTTTTTGTTGTTTGTTGTTTAACAAAGATACCCAATGTCTACTCTTTTAAATAATTTAAAATGCATTTGTGACGACCCATTAGTAACCCGTGTATCTGGTTTCGACCCGTTTAACCTCTTTATAAAGTTATTACAACTTGTTTACAACCCATTAACCCGCTTAATTCGTTTAACTAAATGAATTATACGAGTTATGATAACATATTTAATACAAACAAATACATAAATCATGTTCGATTTAATCAATGATTCAATTTTAACCAGACATCGTCCTTAGTCTTGACCTCTGTCGAATACCTCAACAGCTAGTGATAAACTTTGTGTGGCGATGCAAATTGTTTCCAACCAAATATTAAAATTATTTTATGTTTTATTAATTTTCACTTTATTGCAAAAGTTTAATAGATGGTCAATTCTACTTTTAGGTAGAAAAAGACATTTTATTGCCTTATCCAACTATTTATTGATTTATTATTATTTATTTGATAATGTTAAATTATTACACACACTAAATGTTCTTAGAAACTAAAAAAAAGATAAGTTTGGTGGTTATAAGGAAGGCTGGTAGCCACATATTTGCATTTACATTATCTTCTTTTTTTAGGGCACTACAAAAAACATTATAAAAAATAATCAAATTTTAGGTTAATCAATGTAATCAGTTTAATAGACAGGTCGTGATTTGAGTTGATTTTTTCTAACCCATTTAATAAAAAGATCGTATACGGGTGATAGTAAAATTAAACGGCTACATTCATGAGCCCGTTTAAAATAAAAACTTAAAATTCCACAATTTATGTGTTTAACTTGCTACCACATTTATAACATATTCTAACCGTTTACAACTTTTTAAAACCCCTTTATAACCCGCTCACCTGGTTGCGACCCTTTGACCTATTTTACAACTTTATTAGGACTTATTTATAACCCCTAAGGCTATGGGGTGTGGGATAAAGCCCCGCCACGTCAGATCCACATAGCCAGGGGGCTTTATCGTGCATTCTCTTAACTTGCACGGTATGGGATAACGCCCCCTATTAAACAAAATTGAAAACAAGAAAAATTTATTGGATGAAATGATGTGGGCCCCACCTGCAGCACCCCACTTCCTTGTTACCATGGTGAAGCCCCACTTATAGCGCCCCGCTTTGAATTCGATGGTGTGGGGTGACGCCACCACCCAGGCGCCATAGAGGCTGAGGTGGCAAGAGTGACGCCCCCATACCCTCTGGCCTAAATATGTTTCAACTTGACAACCCGTTAAACTGGTTAGATTAATGAGTTAAACAGAAAATAAAAAGTTAAAAGAACGTGATTTTCATATGGTCCCGCTTGGCTTGATGACAACTATGTGATGATTGCCATGCACTGGTCTTGGTATATGGGTTATAGAAAAAATAAACGGGTTTGTTTGCCAATCCATTTAAAATCAGAACTCAAAGCTCTATAATTTATGTGTTTAAACCGCTAACACATTTACGATATGTTTTAACCTGTTTCTAACAACCCTTTTATGACCCTTCAACCCGTTTGACGAGTTTATTACGCCGTATTGACAACCTATTAATCCGTTTTGAGTTGATTACTCGTTAAACTAGTTAGCTAAAAGAGTTAATGTTAAAATAAAAATTTTAAAATGGTGATTATGTGATGATTCCGTACGGTGGTCAATGGTTGTTGGGTTGGTGTGACCAGCTGTAAGGTTGGTGGTGGAGAAGGATAAGGCATCCCATAATTGGTGGGGGTTTGAGGTGGTAGGCCACTATCATTTGAGTCTTTTGAAATCAAATTAATAATATGTTTTTAATAAATAGTTTTATGAGGTTTTAATTCGAAAAAAATTGAATACCTATTTATTATTATAATTATAGTTAATTACAGTTTTCGTCCATGTGGTTTGTCAAAAATCACTATTTCAGTCCATTAGTTTAAAAATTACGATTTCAGTCCCTGTGGTTTCACTTTCGTAACCATTTCAGTCCACCTCGCAACCATTTCAGTCTCTGTACTTACAGAATAAATGGATTAAAGTGGTTACGAAAGTGAAACCACGGGGACTGAAATGGTTACGAAAGTGAAACCACAGGGACTGAAATCGCAATTTTTAAACTAATAGACTGAAATAGTGATTTTTGACAAACCAAAAAGACGAAAACAGTAATTAACTCTTATAATTATTTTTCCATCTTCCACCTTCATAACTTTTTAATAACTTACTTAAAAGAACAATGTTTTGAAAATCGAATCAAAACGAACCACACATGGTGGTAGAAGGCTACCCACATAGTGGCTCTTGGATGTTTATGGAAGTTGTGGATTTTCAAAAACGACAAGGAGTTTAATGACACCATGGTACAAAGAATAGTAGAATCCGTTAAGGGGGACACTTTCCTTTGGGCAAAAGATTGGGCAAAGACGACCACTTTAGAGTGGAAGGACTGGAAAAATCTTTTTATTTTCGCTATGTTGTAATTTTTTTTTGGACTCTGTTGTATTTTATTAAGCTTTTTGTTGGCCGCTATATATAGTCGTGGTTGCCGCTCAAAAAATGTAAACAAACCGTACTAACAATTTTAAAAATAGAATAACGTCTAATAAAACTAGTGGTATTACATAGATTTTCCCTAAAAAAGGTATTACACAGATTTTAAATACTGTTGTGTTTGATTATTTTTAATGAGTAATGAAAATATTGTCGGTTTGAACATACAGAATTTTATTTTCAAAATTAGTAGTTTTATAAAAAAAAACTTAAAAATAATAAAGATGATTCACTATTATAGACCATATACATTCTAAAAAATGTAAAAATAATAAAAGTTAAAATTGTTGGTTCCGAGTTCCATACCGGACCTAGACGAAGCAAACGACTAAAACTTAATGATTTAGATCTCAAACTATCTGACTTGCTTCATTTTGACGGTCTAGCCACCATTTATCAAAAACCGAACAATCCAACAAGTGACGGTTAGGTCATGACTCATGTGAACTGAATCTATAAGGGCTTCAGTTTGTCGGTCGGTTTTAACAGCATTGTGTTTAACCGACAAATTGTTCATTTAGTATAATAATAATAATAATAATAATAATAATAATAATAATAATAATAATAATAATAATAATAATAATAATAATAATAATAATTATGGAAAATTGAAAAACAAATTCGTGATTAGACGTAATGGAATATCGAACACATCAATCACAGGATTGAATCATAAGCATCTTGTTCTTTTATAAGTATCAAATTAAACTAAAATAATAATAAATAATGTATCCGACACATTTTCTATAGAACTAACAATAATAATTTAATAATAATAATTTATTATTATTATTTTTATCATAATGATTGTAACTTTTCTTCTTCTTATTATTATTATTATTATTATTATTATTATTATTATAAGCATAATGATTGTAATTTCTTGTATAGTCCATTAAATTTTAAACGTGCAATACTAAATAGTAAAAAACATGAATAACCAGTGGTCGCACCCGCTCGCAATTCAACGCAACATCCGAACATGTCATGTATTCCTTGCTTACAGATATGTAACACATGTTAAAAAATACTATTGGGTGAACTCAATGCATACATTAAGTTTCAAAGATGTTATATAACCTCGGTTTATTAAGTTTCCATAGATGTTATTTAACCTCGGATGTATCATAGAATTTTACAACACAAGAACATACAAAGTAATACAGAGCTACAAAATTAATGTTCTACATTCATACGATTAGAAATATACAACCTAAAAACATACAAAATAGGGTTACGATTCCTGCACAAATGGTAGTTTGTATGAGAAGTATAAGAAGGAACATGGTGAGGATATGTTTATTTAATTCAAATTAGATATTAATGGTAATAAGATAATTTCAAATAAAATTCAATTTAATTAACAAGAATTTTCCAAACCGTTTCTGGAGGGATTTTAGAAAACCATATATTCTATATCTTCTATTATATGAAATCCAGCATCCAGATTATTTAATCATTCGTATCAAACTTTTTGTTATTTCACAGGTATAAAACATCATACGAATTCCAAAAACACCACGACTTGAATCGCAATATAGTCATGGTGTTTTAACATCTGTAATGATATTTGTTATTTTGCAGGTTTAAAACACAATACAGATTCCAAAAACACCACGACTTGAATCGTAATATAGTCATGGTGTTTTAATATTTAGAATGATTATATTTGCCATTTCAGTCATGGTGTTTTAACACCATCTGGGAATGATTGTATTGCTATTCCAGATGTTAAAACACTATGACTGTAATCACAATACAATGTTTCCAGATTTCAGATGTTAAAACACTCTGACTTGAATCATAACTCAGTGTTTTCAGATGTTTAAAACACTAGATATTAAAACACCATGTATATTGTTTTCATATATTAAACACCACACCTATAACATAGTTGAAATTATAGTGTTTTACGACCTTTTAAATTTTTTAGGATATTTGGACTTTGTACTCGAACTTCACCCTATAATATAATATAATATATATAATATAATATAATATAATATAATATAATATAATATAATATAATATAATATAAATATAATATAATATATATAATATAATAATATAATATAAGGGTGTGAGTTGGCTACAAAGTCTATTTTTTCTACAAAGTGTAAAAAGTTATAAAAACACTATAATGTAAACCATAAAACTGACTCAAAACCACAAATAACAAAGTGAAGATTACTAAACACTATATTTGTAGGTTTTGTGTTGTGTTTTGGATGATAAGGCTTTCATCATCGAATGACTAAAATTACTATGCTTTATGTTGATTATCATTTGTGTTTTATATAATAAGACAAGCATGAGATTAGAGATGTATTGGTTAAGAGTCAACTTCAAAATTTTTATTTAAAGGATGAATGGCACTAAAAAAGAAATCTTGAATAAATATGCAAAATTTATGCACTAAAAGCCATTGCACGAAAAATCGGATTAATTGTTTCTTTCGGCTATGGACTCTTTAGCAGTATGAAAATTAAATAATAAATGGGCTGATCACTAAAATTTGTGCTTGGCCCAACAATCTACATAAAATGATGATCTACATAAAATAACTTGGAGAAAGCACATAAAAAAGATCATTTTCTGGAGGGATAGATGATAGATCTAGGAATGATAAAAGAATCCTAACATAATGGTAAACACGAAATCAAAAGCCCGAAACATTTAGGACGGTTCTTGGGACATGTATTCAGGTAAGAGAGCGAATATGAGATTAGTTTTAGAAATTTTCATGGTTTGGGATGGATATGGTGATGAGTGATACTCATTTCATTGCTAAGACCCTCTACCCACATGGAAACCGAATATAATACTATGCTATGCGTTCTTTAAAAATATAGCAAATGGTATTTTGCAATTGTCAGAATTTAAAACGGGAGAGCTGATAAAAGTGCAGTTGAATATTTCGTATTTCAATTATGTTTTTATGAGACAAGTTTAAGATCGAGTTTTGAATAGTGACATCCCAAATGGTAACTTTTAACAACATATGACCATAAAAGGGTATACCAGTGAGCCAGATGTGTATTGTGTAACGGGTACCCAATGAGTATGAAACCAAGCACGGTTTTATGATCAAATATAAAACTAGAATAATCAAAACTCCTCACATACTTCACCTTAGATAGCACAGGATTGAAAAAGCAACACAGGGAACAAGGAGAATAAGAGCTCAATTTGTAAAGGAGAAGATACTAATTGGGTTTTTTTTTTCCTTGTAGCTGCAATTTCTGGTTACCATAAAACTATGATAATCTAGATTCAAACAAGGAAAACGTTGGTTTCTTGTCTTCATGACTCGTGTTCTTTTCCCATGATAAATTTGTTTTTTTCTTTATATTATTTATTCATTCATTTGTTGTGGTTGGTATCACTCTAGATTTGTGAGTATTAGATTCTGATTTGATTGTTTATGCATATGATATTTTTTCCAATCTTTTATTTATTAAAACTATTTTGTTGATTAATTGATTATAATACAATCATAGTGAGTTAAACAATTATGTCGTCTTCGCCATTACTTAGCATAGGTAAGGAATTAAGCAATCGTGTCAACTCCGCCATTACTTAGTGTAGGTAAGGATAAGACGGTTGTTGTGATTACTCGTATTTTTTTTTACCAAAATGGGTGATTTAATTAGTATCCAGTTACATCAATGTGATTTTCAAAAGTAATTTAATTAACAAAATTTAAGTTACATTTGTCAAATAAAAACATGTGTTTTTTCACACTTTCTTTCTAAACCCATCTCTTACCCATCTTTTTTTATGACTTTTCTGATTAGTTTTAATTTATGATTTTTCTTCAACTTTAATCAATAAACTCTTAATTTGGATTTTGCCTTGTAATCAAACAAGACGTACTATATCAATCATATGCTTTTCATGGATACCATATCTCATTGACAGACCAACTCTAAGGGTTAGGGGCGCCCGCCTAGTAAAAAAGTTAGTGTATTTTTAGACAAAATCTCCATTGTCCCCTAAAATGTTTGGTTAAGCCCCGTTTTTGCTACATCATAAATAAATTTTGGATCCACCACTGTTTTATCCCGGTTATCTTAGATCTTTTCACATAACTTAAAAATTACCATTAATGATGATTAAGAACATTGTTGAAAATATTACTTTATCCCCAAAGAGGCAGTGTAAAGTACAGAAAATAGCATAAATCCAACTCATGCTTAAGAGAGGGCCAAATATCCCTACATACTTTGATGATATGCAAGCACAAAATTCTTTATAGAAGCATTCACTTTTCTTTGATGCTAACTTTTAGTCACCGACACCTCCAAATCAACAGGACACTTTCAAGTAACTATTTATAAAGTCACGTATACTTTTAATGTTTATATATTAAAATAGGGATTTTGGAGTATTTTTTTAATGATAAATCAACTGTTTTATAAAAATGGCAATTGTATAATGGTGAGAATCCTTTAAGAAAGTTGTACATAGACACATTAATCACTTCTTTGTCTATGGTGCATCCTCCCAAATAAGATATCTTCCGATATTTATATATATATATATAAATTTTGTAGGATATTTGAACAAAGGCATAATATTGCAAATGCTTAGTGATCAAAGTATATCCATTGGTTTGTATTCAAGAAGGTCAAATACTAAATCTTGTAAGATGCTCTCAAACGAATTTTATGACCCTTTTGAAAGCAACAACTCACATTGATCACGACCAATATGTTTTTACAATTGTTGGTTTGTTTCCGCCAAACCAGCAAGTATACTTTTTTTTTTTTGTTAGTTCAAAAATTCTAGATTTCTAAATCATTATTAAGTGGCTTTTTGATCTTTAAACCCTTTCAATATTATAGGATAGATAATAGAATACGAAGCGAAGAAGCGTGAAGCCTTCAAGTTATATATTCAAATACTTATATATATATTTTGTGAGTGGTAATCATATAAGATTAGCGTAACTTTTTAAAGGTGATGTCTATCTTACTTAGAGAGAAAAATGATGATTCCTCTTAAAATCAAAGACCAAAGAGAAGTTTATAAATTACGATCAATAAACGGTCGAAACATTATGATTAACATCCCCAGAACTAGCTTATATCATTATATATAATATAAAAGCAAAGAGGTTAAACAATAATTATTATTTTAATATGATTTTTGTGGTCCTTATTAAATTGATTAGAAATTATTATTTTAATATTTTTTAATTGAAATATGGGTGTTGCTTTGTGTTCTTATTTTTTTTTATTTAATTTCAACTTTTTAATACTGTTGTTGTCTTGAATTCCGAGTATATGTTACGACATCTTTATTTTTATCTACGTTTTAGTATAAACTTTTTCCGAAACTAACTTTTATTCTTTTTTTACCTTTTAGCGATACTGTGACAAATCAAAATGATATCGATCTAAGTTTTACGCATAACGAACTGAAACGATGTCAACCGAATTAACGTCGCATCGTGCGGGGAAATGCGAATAATTTTTGCCGCCGCGAAGCACGGGCTTTATAGAACCCTAGTTATGATTATGCACTATTATCTGTTGCAATTAGAAAGTTTTATTAATATTATATATTACAACATATTTAACCTCATAAAAAGTCATAACCCAAACTGTTCCAATTATTTAAAAAATAAATGTATTAATTATTTAAAAAATAAATGTATCACATGTAAATTAGGAAAATAAAAATAACTTGATATAGTGATATTGACATCTAATTACAATAATAAATAATCATACAAAACCATAATTTAGAATAGTGAAAGAGAAACCAGCAAATTCAACGATATATACACATTGCATATGTATCTGCATGTACCTCTGTTTCTCTCTCATCTCATCTAGTGAGAGAAGAGAGTTTGACAGACAATGAAGCCTCTCCTCCTCTCTCCCTAATATTATTATTATTATTATTATTAATTACTAATATTAATCTTCCTCTTCCTTCCACCAAACTCTTCTTCAATGGCGCTCATCTTCTTCAATTAACTCTCTCTGCATCCACACACATTCATCAGCTACACAAATCATCTCAACAACACAATCGATTCATCATCTCAGTACGTTTCTCAATCCGATTCTTCAAATTCATCTTCATTATTCGAAAATTTGTGCGTTTTATCGATTAATCGTTCGATTCTCGAACCGATTGATTCAGGTGTTAGTTTCCGATTTGTGATTGTTCGGATTTGATTATTAATTGTTCCGATTTGATTGTTCGATGTGCAGATGGTGATTTGATCGGTGAAACCTAGGGTTAGGGTTACGAAACACACTCGATTGACAAAATGCGAGTGAAGGAGATGCATCCGCTCTGTTGCATAACGCTCGAGAGTTCACCGATCGGAGATAACTCGCCGGAGGTCACGACGGCGTTATCTAGGGCTTGTTCTGTCACTGATTTGAGATCTGACGTCAATGCGTTTGGATTTACGTCATCGGATCTGATTCCAGTGCCGGAAGTAGTGGTTACGCCGGTGTGTTGTGTAAGTGGACTAATTATGGTAAAGGATGGAGATCCAGATGGTTTGTGTTACGTAATGGTGTGTTGTCATATTCTAAGATCCATCGGCCGGAAAACCTAACCGCCGGTGATGACGTCAGATTCATCGGTGATGTGTCTGTTGGAAGACTTAAAAGGCTTAATAGCTGTGGAAGTAGGAGTAATAAGCATCAGAAAACTGTTGGAATTGTTCATCTGAAGGTAGTCAAATTCTTTTTTATTTTTTATCTTAATAGTTGTGGAAGTAGTAATAAGCATAAGAAAACTGTTCGAATTAGTTCATCTGAAGGTGTCAATTATTTAATTATTTTGTCATAATAGTTGTGGAAATATAAGTAATAAGCATTAGAAAACTGTTGGAATTGTTCATATGAAGGTAGTCCATTTTTAATTTATTTTTTGAACGGCAATGGAATTAAGGTAGTTGTTTAAGTTATGAAATTTATTAACACAGTTGGTTAGGATTTGAATTTTACAATATACATAATTTTTATGTTAATGATGGTTTATGAATTTGGTATGTGAAATGTAAGGGGAAAAAATGAGTGGATCTTGGGGTCACATCAAGAGGGCCACACAAAGTGGCTAACCAATACAATGGGTTAAGCCTCTGAATTACCAGGCCTACACTTGTTTATCTAATAGTGTGACAATAGCACAACATTTTGTGCTTATTTGATCAAAATCTCAACTGGTTTTTGCTTTGTCCTTGTATTTCATACCCTGATTTCATTTGGATCTTGTCTTGTGGCGAATTTATTTTGCCTCTCTTTCATGTGACCCATTCTGTATCATGAGTTCATGACTAGACTACATGTTTATTTAAATTCATCCAGATGTAAGTCATTTAAGTCTTTAACAGGATTATTGTGCATTATTTCAGTTTCTTTTTGACTACTTAAAGTTGAATTTATTTTCGGTTTTATGAGTTGGGAAATGATTGATTAATGTGCTGGAGTTGATGGGTGAAAATAACCAGATCATGACTTTTCATCAAACAAGTTTATGATTGAAGAAACAGTTAACTTGACCACACAAAAGATCTGTTTGGACATTTTCCAGTCATGTTATTTGTTAATTCGTCTATCTTGTTCGAATCTACATTGTGCATAGTTTTCTACACCTATATATTCATCAATCTATCTCTTTGTGTTTTAGGCTATGCAGTTAATGTCGGTGATATATCGGTCCCCATTTAAAATATCGGTCGGAACATCAGTACCGATATTATCAGCGATATTGACTAATATTTTCCCGATAGCAGTACCTTTCTTTATAGTTCTACCATTCATCTTTCTTCTTATTGTTTTATTAGTTTTTTAAGTCTTATTGTTAATTGTTAGTGTTATAAGTCTTAATCAGTTCTTACTTGCTACAATTGTTAGTGTTTTGCAAGTTCATCATCATCATACTCGGTAAATCCCACCAATAGCAAAGCTAAGGTAGGGTCTGAGGAGGGTAAGGTGTAGACAGCCTTACCTCTACCCCGTAGGAATAGAGAGGCTGCTTCCGGTGAGACCCCCGGCTCGATGGTAGTTTTGCATCAAGCCTTGGACATAAAGCACATAACACTCGGCAATAAGATAAAGGCCAATTAGTGCATGTATTCCCTTGTCTTTTGGCTATCAACGCCACCACATGATGCATGATTAACCATCCCCCTCTTTTAACATTATTTTCACAAAATTAGTAAAATAACGTTAAATTAGTGCACTTTCACTTTTGCCCCCCGAGCGCCCACACATATATACATTATATGCGCATACCGCAAGCGGCGCGTTAGTGTTTTGCAAGTTGCAAAAGGTTAATTTGTTAATGGTAGGAGAGTATATTGAATCGTTAGTGTTAAATTGCTTGTGCATGATATTAAAATTACCGATGTCCCACCGCGATAACCGATAACTCAAATATCGGTCCTTGACCGATATTCGATATATTTCCGTATCAACTGCATAGGTTTTAGGGTTTGTATCCAATCGGTAAGAAGTGCACATTAATGGGCTAGAGCCTAGAAGTAACTATTTGTTTGCATAGGGCATTCTGAAGTATAGGAATTTATAAACAAACTGAAGAACAACCTTCACTCAAAAATCATCTGGTAATGTTAATTTATCGATGCAGATCTCGTCATTTCGAGAAAGCAGATCGGATAGTAGACGGTTTTATATATTTACGGCTACAAAGACACTTCATCTGAGGTGTAGTTTGAAGGAAGAAAGAGCTGCTTGGATAGAAGCTTTGGCCTCTGCTAGAAACCTGTTTCCTCTAAGAAGATTGAATGATAAATTACCGATTATACCCACTGATATATCACTCTCAACTGAAAAATTAAAGCAACGTCTACTCGAAGAAGGAACCAGTGAGGCGTTAATCAAAGATTGTGAGCAGATTATGCTCTCTGAGTTTTCAGAAATTCAAGGGCAAGTTAGACTCCTTTGTGAAGAACGCTCGAATTTACTTGACACCTTGAGGCAGTTAGAGGTAATTAACTAATTTTCTTCTAGTTTTGGGTTTAAAACTGTAATTTGTTCAATTGTTTGATACTAATCAGGTATTTGTGAATTTATCAGGCTGCTAATATTGAAACGGAAGTGTCTGGAGTTCCTGCAAGCCGGTATCAGTTGACACAACATGAGTTTTCAGATCTTCAACACTCGAAATATAGTGGTCAGTTGTGATTCTTTCTTCAATTGTTTTGCTCATTTTATGAAGAGTAAAATACCATTTTCGTCCTTGAGGTTTGGCCAGTTTTGCGACTTTCGTCCAAAGGTTTGTTTTTCCGCATCTGGATCCAATAGGTTTGAAATCTTGCCATTTTCATCCGGCTTGTTAACTCCATTCATTTTTCTCCGTTAAGTCAGATATATTTCCGTCTTTTTTGCCAACTTAAAGGGCAGTTCGGTCTTTTTCACTTTATGTAAAAAAACCGAATACCCCTGAAAGAGACCGAATTGCCCTTTAAGTTAACAAAAATACCCCTGAATTAACGGAGAAAAATGGATGAAGGTAACAAGCTGGATGAAAATGGCAAGATTTCAAACCTATTGGATCTAGATGCGAAAAAACAAACCTTGGATGAAAGTCGCTAAACTGGCCAAACCTCAGGGATGAAAATGGCATTTTACTTTTTATGAATTATGAACATAAGTTGATGAATGTTCAGAATGGAGTACAACGGAATCATCTGATGATGTGGAGAAACAAGATCTTGAAGAAGCTTCAGAAGACGAAGAAACATACTTTTTTGACACAAAAGATCATTTTCCTGGTGTAATAAACCAATCTGATGTTACGGACGAAACAAATACCAAAATAATGCAATTTGAAAGAAGAAAAAAGCTTCCGGATCCCGTTGAAAAAGAAAAGGGGGTCAGTCTGTGGTCAATGATAAAAGACAACGTTGGCAAGGATCTCACACGCGTATGTCTACCGGTTTATTTTAACGAGCCCATCTCATCTCTCCAAAAATGTTTGAAGACCTTGAGTACTCTTATCTTCTAGATCGTGCATATCAGCATGGAAAAGAGGTATGACTTGTAATTTATTGAATATGATTGCATGCTTATACTGTAGGGTGTTCTTCGGGTTATTTGGGTTTTTTGTTATGGGAATCCTATCCGTAACCTGACCCAAATAAAATTCGGGTTAAATCAGTTTCGGGTTTATTTGGGCCGGGTTAATCGGTATACAGATTTTAAATACAAGTTGCAATGCATACTTTACAATTTAACTTAACATGATTATTATTAAGTAAAAAACACAAAATGCCAGATAAAAACACTCCCAATATGATATTTCGTTCAAACCCACGCATTGAACATATATATTACCTAAAAATATGTCAAAGACAATAAAGCACAAAACCAAAACCGTATCAACCAATCGTATAACCTAAAAGAAAACGTCAAATCGTATCAACCGAATCTTTTTAGTCGCTCAAACAACCAACAAAACATCATGTTCACAACAAAACATATGGGAGAACTTTAGACTTCTGTTATTATGTATGTTTAATTATGATTGACATTTTTTATGTAATTCGGGTTAATGGGGTCAACCTGATTAACATTTTTAACCCAATTACCAACCCGAATACTATTTTCGGGTTTCAAGTTCCATCTTGTTCGGGTTAATCAGGTAACACCATTATGGGGTTCGGTCGGTATTCGGGTTTCGGTTTAAAAAACACCCCTACTTATACTTGAAAACATTCTCAGAATGTAATCGGTTTTGTTGTTCTAGGGCAACAGTCTCCAAAGACTCTTGAATGTTGCAGCATTTGCGGTTTCTGGGTATGCTTCATCTGAAGGAAGGCATTGTAAACCGTTCAATCCTTTGTTAGGGGAGACTTATGAAGCTGACTATCCCGAGAAAGGAGTTCGTTTCTTTTCAGAGAAGGTTTGTTTTCTTGGATGAATCTTTTCAATATTAATGGTTAAAGGGGGTTTTTGAATGTGATTAGTTATGTGATTTTAAGAATCAGAATCAGATAATGGGTTGTACATAAAGCGGCTATAGGAAATATTGCTTTAATGTGTTTCTGCAGTTTGTGTTAATAATCAGATAACCAAATGTTTTAATTACTGATAAAATTTTGATTACTTTAGAATCTAATACGTGAAATGACAAAAATGTTTCGTGAAATGGGAATAAAAGTCTTAAACAAATGAGATAATTAGGTAATATTAAATTATTAATTTATCATTTAGCTGATCAGTTTTATTTTTAAATTGATTATTATTGGACCCTTGAATATTTATGTTACTAGAAGAAAACCACTAAACATTGATTTTAGCAGTGTCAAATCCTAATTACCAGATATATAATCCCAGACCATTAATTAAATCACCCCTTTATTATAATCAGCCTTTTGCAAATAATCCATATGGTAGAAACATGAACATTTACATGATATGTTAGATGTTCATAATGACGCAAAATTTAATCTTTAATCGTAACCGGTAAATTTCCCCCGTGCGTGCGGCGGGAATTTAGTCGGCATCGGTTAAGTTCGTTATGATATCGATATAGTACCGACACTCTACCTCTATATACCAACCGAAAGGAAAAACTCCAAAAGTACAATACCGACAATCGGTATAATTAACGAACGCAAGTTATTTAAAGTATACAGGTGTGATCGAAAGTTAAAAAAACACAAAAAAGGGCTCATTTTAGCGTACATAGGCATGCTCATTTAGCAAAGGGAGATGGTGCATTTTAGCACCACCTCACTATTCATAAGCATGAACTTTGTTATATATATAACGTTCTGCTATTCACAATCATGGCAGGTTAGTCACCATCCGACCCTTATAGCTTGTCATTGTGAAGGTAGAGGATGGAAATTTTACGGAGATAGCAACATACGAACCAAATTTTGGGGGAGATCAATTCAGCTTGACCCGGTTGGACTTTTGACCCTTGAATTCGATGATGGCGAGGTCTTTCAATGGAGTAAGGTACAAAAGTACTTCAATTTTATGTCTTCATTACTTAGTTTATATCATGGTTGTAAAAATCCCAAGGCTAAGTCTCTAGCGATTCCGGCCAGTTTCTTGACCAAAACCTGTAAATTCCGGCAACTAATCCTTTCTACTAGAAAATATGGGTTGAAGGTGTTAAAACATGTCTACTTATAAAATACATATAAGAATGGGTGTATATACATATAAAACTAAAAATTACACATAAAACCCCAATCCGATTTAATCCCTATTAATCCCCATTAATGGCTAGTCGGTACCCAACCGGCCGACTAGCGCCTAGTGATTCTTACAACACTGGTTTATATCTGTTCATCTACTCTTGTCAGGTCACGACCAGCATCTATAACCTTATTTTGGGGAAAGTATATTGTGATCATCACGGGCTGATGCATATACGTGGTAATCGGGAGTTATCTTGCAAGCTCAGGTTTAAAGAACAGTCTATTCTCGAAAGAAATCCTCGCCAGGTTAATACGATAAAAATTGATGATTTTGCATTTTTGACATAAAAGAATAGTTTATTAATGTTATATAGTGATGGTTAATTTGAATAGGTACATGGGTTCATTGAAGATGCAAATGGTAAAAAACACGCCACATTATTCGGTAAATGGGACGACAGCATGTATTATATAAACGGAGAGGGAACTAGCAAGGCAAAGGATATGGTTGATGAAAATTTGTTGTGGAAAAGGACTTTGCCTCCTGCTAATCTCACTCGTTACAATTTAACTTCGTTTGCTATCACGTTAAACGAGTTAACACCAGGGCTAAAGGTAAATATATCATATAACAATTTTTTTTATCTGTATTAGTCACGCGTATTTAATCTAGTTTATATCCATGACTAACGTGGGTGTATGTTTATGGATTAAGGAGAAACTTCCACCGACGGATTCAAGACTTCGGCCAGACCAAAGGCATTTGGAGAATGGCGAATATGACATGGCAAATGCTGAGAAGCTACGACTCGAAACAAGACAAAGAATGGTATGCATCTCAATTTTTTTTCCTTTTATTTATGAGTAAAATGCTATTTTCGTCCCTGAGGTAGGTTTAGCCAGTTTTGCGACTTTCGTCCAAAGGTTTGTTTTTTCGCATCTGGATCCAAAAGGTTTAAAAGCTTTGCCATTTTCATCCGGCTTGCTAACTCCATCCATTTTTCTTTGTTAAGTCGGGGTATTTTCGTTTTTTTGTTAACTTAAAGGGCAATTCGGTCTTTGAATACATGTACATTATGTTAAATGCTTGTACATAAAGTGAAAAAGACCGAATTGCCCTTTAAGTTACAAAAAGGACGGAAATACCCCTGACTTAACAAAGAAAAATGGATGAGTTAACGAGCCGGATAAAAATGGCAAGATTTCAAACCTTTTGGATCCAGATGCGAAAAAACAAACCTTTGGACGAAAGTCGCAAAATTAGCAAAACCTCAGAGGGACGAAAATAGCATTTTACTCTTTATTTTTTTTATTGTATTTTCAATGTAAGAATTTTTATGAAGTATTTTAGTAATTATACAATTGTATACTAACCTATGTTTCACAATACTCTAAAATCTTGTAGTCGAGAAAATTACAAGAAAACGGATGGAAACCAAGATGGTTTGAAAAAGACGGTGAAAACGGGACATATAAATATGTAGGTGGATACTGGGAAAAAAGAGATGCGCAGGATTGGGAAGATTGCCCAAATATATTTGGTGAATTCCGGGAAGACATTGTTAATAAGTCCACAGTCGGAACCTGAATTCTTTAAGGTAACAAGTCTTTTTATTCTCTTTCTATATGACAATGCTTAGATTAATAATGGGTTAATATCGTAAAATCATACATGCTATCTTATTTTACACGAAAAAGTCTTTCAATCCAGTTTTTGTATATTAGATTCCCTAAACATGTCAAAAGACGAAAAAAAATTCAAGATTGAGCTGAGGGACTTTTGTAGGCAATCAGAGATTAAACACATAAACTTGAATCTTCGTTACGTTACATTCATCTTTACATTTGTTTTATATATACCTATCGAACTATTGCCTTCCCAAACAACGCGTCGATTGGTAGTAAAACACCGATAAAACCTAACTAATTACTAATTATCCTTAGACCCTTACATAATTACTATATTACACTTTGACTCATACATAATAATTTAGTTTAACTTTCAAGTTTTCAACTACCTTTTCCTTTTTTTTTGACAAGTATAGAGACTTTCATATATCAAAAGTGGGTCAAGGGACTTCATGTTTTTTTTACTAGTTTACAGACTTAAATATGCAAAAATTCGGTTGAGGGTAAAGTTTAGGGGCTTCAATATAACTAAAAATAGGTTGAGTGACTTTTTTCGTGTAAAATAAGAAAATATGATGGTTTTTTTTTTATGCTACTTACCCATTAATAATCCAAACGATTTCCTTTAAGAATGTAGTACTAGAAGACACCATTTTGATTTTGCAGATGGACGGCCGACCAGCATGGTGAACCTTAGGCTAGTTCTTTGAGATTCTTGTGATGATGATATTAAGAGTTTGGGTGCTCAGTTCTTTGGGTTTGCGAATGGAGATGTAAACCCACGGCGCGTAGTACTTGTAATTTCATATATAGTGTAGCTGACATATTAGCAAATTAATTTAGATGAGTCTACCCTTGTATTGATTTTGCTGATAAAAAAAATAAATGAAAAAAATATGCCGAAAATTGTTTAAACGAATTGTTCAGATACTAGGTTTCAAGAACTTGTTAGAGAAGAATGTATCTAGGAAAACTGTCAAAGCAAATAGTTGTATGTTTAAGTTTTGTGAATGCAAGTCTATCCCATTTTTCAACAGCTGTTGAAGTTTCTTCTGTATGTTCTCTGTTTTGAAGAAAATTATTATCGACTCAAGTAGTCTGCAAGTATGATTTGTTTTCAATATGTAAGCACTAGATGGGTTGGGCGATATGACCATTCGTTAATATGTAAAGATATGATGGTTCAATTAAATTGGTTAAGATCCTAGTAATCCAAATTCAGGCAGTAACTCCAAGCAATATTTGCTCTTGGACAAAGAAGTCCATCAGAAGTGTGTAAGTATTATTTTTTAATTAGAAACCTTTGCAGCACCAGAGGTACACAAATGTGAATTTGCAGTTGAATGAATTTGTCTCCGTAAGAAAACTTAGTTTATGAATTTTGATAGTAAATACCACTTTGAGTTATTGAACAAGTTCTTTAAAACCATCATTTAAGCTTCTTTTAACTCTTGCTAAAAATCATATGCCACTTCTGAAAAAGCTTACCCAACTTTTAAGACATTATAATAACTAGTAAAACTTCCCCACGTGTTGCATGAGGAGTTCAATTGGTATCAGTTTGGTTTACGACGACACTGTTACTCGTTATCAACAAAAAAAAACTAAAAAATAAAGTTATGATATGTCAAAAAGGATATCAACCCGTGTTTACATGACCGAAAACTATAAAAGTGAATATCTTGTTTAGTCGGAATCAGTTTGATTTGTTACCAGTATCGACACTCAACACTCACTATAGCTTACGATATAGAAAAGATACTCTATTGCGCTACCGAGTTATTAAAAAAGATCAATGATATTTCTCATGTCACAATGCAAGACGAAACTACACACTCTTTTCAAGGTGGCTGAGACGGCTGACAAAGGGTAAAACTACTTTGAAATGATTGAAAAGTGATGTTTATATTAGAAAGTTTTTGGTTAACAATGTTTTCTTTTGAATATTCTCTGATTATAACTTCATTATAACATCCATTGATTTTGAATTTTAAAAAGATACAAGTAACTTTGTATTAGGCTACCGCACTCTCCAAATTGGAGAGTCCGTTGCCCTACTCCGGCCAGACTATGTTGTCTTAACCGGGCCCACGCTGGCTTCAGAGTTTGGCTTGGGCGTTCCTCCGGGAAACCATACCGCCGGCTGCCACTTGACAGTCGTTGTGCCACCAGAAGAGCAGAGCTCTCTGGTGCAATACACGGTAGGACGAGAACCCGGTGTGCTCAGGATAGAGCCTGACACCTCTGCAAGGAGGCTAGGCTCTATCAATCATTACCATATCTACAAAAGTGACATAAGTAGAGATTTAGCTTGAGTCACCTAAACCTCTCAACTAACTACTAGACACTAGTGGTGCTGGATACCAGAAATATAATCCAAGAGTCAAACTTTTACATTTTACTATTTGGCATTTAAATTCTCAAAACCTCCATTTTGACGTTTAGTTAAAAAGGAAAGTGAATATCTTTTATGGTGAAATATAAAACAATAAAACCATACTATTGTTTAACAAGTTATGATTTAATAAAACATATAAATAATATAAAACTAGTAAAAAGAACCGTGCGTGTTGCGGCATGGGTACATCGTAAACGTCGAACGAGTTAATCCAAGCGTTATATGACGCGTTATATGGAAAATACGTGTTTTGATATATCTGATTGAACTCAATGTAACCTATTGCTGCATTGCGATTGGATCAAAACATAGTATAAATCGAGTTTATAATGTACAATCATCACGTATTATATGCGGCCCGAGTAACTCGAATTTATACCCTCAAGTCAAAATCTATTATATGCAACCTGATTCATATGTAAGAAACACATAAAAGAAAGCACGAAAGCGTATACAAAATTTACATCGAAACATAAAATGCAAAGTTTTAAAGTTGAGTGATCGGTATAAAGCATATGTGCCTAAAACATAAATACCAAAGTATAGGTAAAAATATGTAAGTTACAAAAGTAGGGGTAAAAAAAGAGAAAATACTAAATGCCAAAAATATAAATTACAATACTATAAGCTAAAAGTAAAAGCCTTCAAAAGTTAGAGGGGTGATATGTAAAACCCACGACTTTCTAGTTTAAGTTGTATAGAAATAACAACTTGGTTTTCACCATAAGACTGGTAAAAGAGTTAACCTTTTTTATTTAACAAATTCACCTCTTACGTTAAAACAACATACATTTTAACCTAATAGTTTTATATTCCTCGTATATTTTTCGTTTGTTAGTTTTTTGTTTTACAAAAATTACATACGTAAATATTTTTTCAAAAACTAAATACGCTGACTTAAATTTTACTAAAATCAGTTCGCCCTCGAGGTGAAGAAGGGTGTAACTCACAAGTTTACTTTAAAATTTAAGGATAAACAGGGGCGTAACTTTTCAAGGGGCCGCGGGGGGCGCCCGACCCCCCGAACTTTTCGCTCAGTAGTGTTATACATGTAGTTTTCGTATAGAAATTTTTAGGTATATACGTTTTCGACCCCTCAGTTCTATAGAAATTTTTGGGTATATACGTTTTCGACCCCTCGTCATTCGGGTCAAGCTTCGCCACTGAGGATAAATCCACAAAATCAGATTTATCCCATTCTTTATTCAATGCCTCCTTATTAGTTGGTTTTAAACAAGTACCGTTAATAAATCCGTTCTATTTTTCACTTGCAACTCAAGTGTAATGAATTGGCACATAGAGAATAATTTTTTAAGATCCTCTTGATATTAACAATTAAGGGTTTATTTATCACCAAAATCCATTTTACTTGTATATTAACAACTAAGGGTTTATTTATCACCAAAATCCATTTTACTTGTATAACAGAATTATGTGATATGCCATGAGAATCATTCCCAAAGAAGAATTATGGAAAATATTTATAACCACACACACAAAGAATCAATCAACAATCTTTAATTCTTGATCAGGGATATGATTCAAGGCACTTAAAGGTGACAAGTCAATTATGATCAAGAATATTCATACACACAATAGAATATAAAAGGCATTATGGATAAGAAACGCAATATCAAGCTAGGTGGTGGTGGAGTGGTAATGGAGAGTCTTGGTGTCTTAAGTGACCTAGGTTCGATTCCTGCCATCCCTATCAGTTTGTGCGGTACCTCGTGATGATGGGAGATTAGGCGGAGATCACTAGTTCGATCCTCAATAAGATCATGCTGATAGTCCAAGTGCTTATACGACTGGCAGTTGAAAGCGAGAGAACGACATAGACCAAGAATATCTCAACCGTCAGGTTAGTAGGTCGAAATCAAGAGTTATGTGAACCTGAACAAGTTATATAGCTTTTTCCATAGTGGACTACACAACCGAAATAGAAAAAGTATAATACAAAAACAAATCCAGGATCTAGCTCACATAAACAAGAAAGAGAAACCCTAGAGATTTTTGTTCGAAAAAAAATTTGTAGTGTGAAAATTCACGAGCTCAAGGCTTTGATATGTTAAAGTTGATTGAGATTTATTTCTTATCTTTGAACATCAATAAATCATAAAAGGGATCTCACATGAACTCAAGAATACATGAACAACTGAATACCAAATTTCTACAAATAATCAAATCCAACTTACGTAAAGAGAATATGATGAAGGCTTAACAAAACTATTGTGATATGGCGGAAAGCGTAAAAGAATAGTCTTTTGGAAATATGGAATATTATGAAGGGAAATTAATTTAATAAAAACGGACTCTTCGTATGGTAACAAACTCTTGAGTAGAGTTTTTTTATATCATCTAATTAGTTTCTATTAGAATTTTATGTCTCTAATAATTATAATTAGTTTCTATTAGAATTTTATGTCTCTAATAATTAAATCCATAATTGAGTGAAACTTTTCATCACCCATAACTCTTCTATAATTGGTAGGCTTTGTGGCTCATTTGAGAGATAGAAATACAAAAAAATACATAAGAATATACATGGAAGACGAGGTGAATGCTTGAAGACTCCCATGTTGGGAACTAAATAAAGAGGAGCAACTCTACACACACTCTACCGCATTTGCATCATTATATGTTCCACACGTTCTATTCTAACACTACAAACTTATTCTAACTACTTTCCCGGTGTAACGGGCGCATGGCCTTCTCCGGCAATACATACCGCTTTGGTTGTTGTACCTTGGGAGTTAGCGCGTCGTATAAGTAAAGGGCAGAATATGTTTTAAGGGACCGTCTTTAACACAAATCCTTAACCACAACCGGCAACACTTGTTTGTTCTTTATTTAGCAAAGGATTGTACAAGAAGACGTGATTCAAGATCTCGTTGAATACTACACATCAGATCATACAAGAAGAAGCAGTTAAAGCCCTCGTTGAAGACTACACAAAGGATCGTACATGAAGACACGATTCAAACTCTTATTGAAAACTATAGTTTAAATCATTTTGTATACTTATGTTATATTATAAGTTATTTTCATTGGATTTGTACGTGGTACATATACTACAATTTCCCAAATATATATATTGAGTATCCTTATTATTCTTTAGCTTTAACTATGATGATCACCATTGATTTTCTCTCGATACACACTTAAAGTTCTTGTGAAATTACTGGAAACTTGGCTACCCCCCTTTCCCATCAAATTCAGTATTTCACTTTCCCACTTGACAAAATTAGTCCCTGGCTATCAAGGTGTATCAGTTATCACTTCATACTTGATTGATGTCCATCCATTAAACACTTAAACTCATGTCTTTATATTAAACCCACATCATCATAACTATATACTTAATTAAAGTTATTAAATCGCATAAAGCCCTCCACATGAACTTAGCAATATTTATTATTCTCGTGGTTATAGAAGTCGCGAGGCGCTCCTAAGTCGGTCAACTGGGAAATTGCGAGTACTCAGACATATTAAATTATATAGAAATTAGTTTTCTAGAAATTATTTCTATGTCAAATATCATAAGTTTACTAATATTTAAAACAAAATACGTGAATTTCAATATAAATAAAAAAATACATGTTTAAATAGTAAAATATTTCAAAAAATGATATCCCGTCTTTGAAAAATGATATTCATTATTTAATATCATATAGTATTATATACATGTGAATTATGTTTTCATTTTTTTAAGTCAAACTCGATCTGAGTTGACCAACTAGATCGGATTTTGGCTGATGTAGACTGCGTTTGATCGATTCCGAATAATTAGGTGGAGTCTAAGCAAATCGCTAAGTACTCGGCCTTGTAGAGTAATAGAAGACTTGGGCAAAAACTCGTGTGCTGGTTTTTTTAGAATAATGCGTGAATAAAAATAAATAAGTATGATTAGATTTCTTTCAGAGTTTGCAAATAAAATAAAATAAAATAAAATGAAAATGACACTTTCATAAATTAGATGGTGCAAACGAATTATATTGTTACATACATAAAAAGGTAAAATAAACTTGGGTCTATGGTACCACCCTAAGCTAACTAATGTTGAAGTAATGTGTTTTTCCGACTTGGACCTTAGGTGGATTAAAGAAGCATGCGTGGTGTATATGCCTTCGTTGGTTTGCCACTCACTTGATGGTTTTGCCATCTTATATCCAGAAAATTATGCTATCCCAACCTCTTTTTAACTTACCCTCACTAAAAGCCTAAAATCCCATTTTCATCTCTTCCATCTTCTTCCAAAGGATATATCACCATCATCGCCCACGGATTTAACCTTAATTCGTTCCATTGTTGCCGCCAACCACACTAAAAGGCCATAGTCCCAACCGCCTCTTCATTTGATTTTTTCTGTTGCATATATAGTTGGCATTCTCTTCCACTTACACATGTTTGAACACATATAGGTATACATTTCCATTGTGTGTTCTTACCAGGATACATAAATTTCTAGACATAATCTTCTCTTTTAATAAATTTGTCAAATGACTATATATCTTGTGACATTAAACGCATGAATACCTTGAAATTGAAAAAAAAAATTATGATTGTGCCATACCAAGAATTCCACATATAATATTATCTCCACTATTTGTCAATCCTGTTTGTCTACAACCATTGATCGGGTCTATAGTCGAGATCTTCTTTCGGGCATGGTAAATCAGATTTTTTTTTCTGGGTGCGAGTAGAGGTGCAAACGAGCCGAGCGGCTCGTGAGCTACTCGAGATCGGCTCGAGAAAAAGCTCGAAACGAGCCGAGCCCGAACCGAGCTTAAGCCTAAAATAAAGCTCGTTTGTTTATCGAGCCCGAGCTCGAGCCTCGCATGTGAAGCTCGTTAGGCTCGTCGAACTTTTTGAGCCTTAGTGTAAACGAGCTGAGCCGAGTCGAGCCGAGCTTATTAAAACTAGTTTACAAGCCGACCTTAAACCTAAAAATAAGTTTATTTAGTAAACGAGACCAAGCCCGAGCTTCACTTATCGAGCTCACGAGCCTAAAAAGTCTATTATTTATATTATTTTTATTCAATATACCAATTAATGTATAACAAACGAGCCGAGTCGGAGCCGAGCTCGAGCTTGAGAAAATACCAACGAGCCGAGCTCGAGTTTTGAAAACAAAGCCCGAATCAAGCCGAGCTCGAGCCTGGGATCTCATAAGTCGAGCTCGAGCCTGGTCAAGCTCGGGCTCGGCTCGTTTGCACCCCTAGGTAGCAAGGGTTTTAACCAAACTTTCAAGGGTGCGATTTGGATGTTTATCTATAAAATACGTTAATTTTTTTTTTCAAGGGTGCGTCCTAGGGATGAGATTTTTTACTGAAATACCGGTACTGTACCGACGGATCATAAACGGTACCAGTACCGGAATTAGATTTTTCGAATTTCAGTATTGGTACCTGTATTTTTCGATAAACCCGTATTAGTACCGGATTTTACTAAGGAATTCCAAGGGCTTTTTTGGCAACTATGTAATTAATTTATCCTTCAATTTATATTTTAAATAACGGTGGATACGTTAACTTGAGTGATGTATTTTTTCTTATAAGCTAGTTGAATATTTGTTTACATTCAGTTTTGTTATTTATTGTTTTAGTAAACTAAATATATAAGTGTTTGAATAATTTGTGAAATGAACAACATGTGGATACCAGATAGTAGTTGCATAAGTGAGTCTATTGATTAAAACAAGCTACGCATATGTGCCAGTTATGTTCTACTCATTCGTTATTAATTTTTCATTATAATGTACTTTTCCATTTTAATTTGAATTCTAAGCTGATATCCTATCTCCATGATTTTTCTTCTATGTTTTTCATGGCATCTTCATCAACAGTAAAAAAACATGGCCCAAATGTACTCACCCATAACATCTTCTAGTATGATAATTTACACTTATTTGTAATACAATGGTTCATATCCATGGGTTATGTATATTAGGTGAAACAATGGAAAACACCAAAACGGTACGAATGCGATAAAGTACCAAAAAAACCGGTACCGTACTGATATCGAACAGATATATGCGTTGTTTGTTTAGCTCTTAATGAGGCTCATAATGGCTCAAACCTCTTACTGATTCAACACTTAATGGTTCATATTGTTTGTTTCGCGAGCAGATGTCTGAATGATTCAGACATTTGCCTCTGAATGGTTAAGCATTATACTGAGTCTGAATGGTTAAGACTTATTATCTGAATATGTCAGATATTTGCCTTTGAAAGGTTAAGCATTATACTGACTCTTAATGATTCAGTCCTCTTACTGGTTCAACATTTAATGGTTCAGACATCTTACTGGTTTAGCACTTACTCATTCAGAAGTTGCCAAACAACCCCATATTCGGTACAGTATTCGGTATCCACTTTTCCTTAATTTCGGTATCGGTACCGATCTCATCCCTGGTGCGTCCGCCCACCTGGCACTTAACCTAGGTCCGCACCTGGCATGGTTATATGGAATAAAGTCGTTGCTCGCAAGTTTTTCACAAAACTAGCAATCACTCGCATGTTCATGCATGCCAATAAGCATGGATTTGTATGTCCTAAAATAAGGAGCTAGTTTAATCCTGTAGCCAAAAACTGTGGGCACTTGATACCTACACTAAACGTGAACTTCCATACGTGACACTGATATACAATATCTTTACCAAACAAGTATAATTCAACACCAAAATGCATCCTCTTGACATAATCACCATCAAGAAAATGGAACCATTATGCACACTAGGTCCAAACGACTATACGTTGAAGGATCCTTATAACAAGTATATAACTATAGATTAAGGATGAAATTGAAGCCTATCATGCCTCCCTAAATGGTGAGGAATCTCATATAATGGAATCTACCGATAAGCTCACAGGCTTAGTAGAGGACCGTCTACCTCAACATATAATTAGTACCTACGATCCGAATGTATTAAGAAGCAATCTAATCAAATAAGCATGCAATTAATCACCAAAGGGGTAATAGCATAACGATATGAATGGTTTTTTTTTTTTTTAAGATGTAACCCCTTCTACGTAGTGAAGATTCAAGCCCCCCCTTGATTAAAATGAAGTATTTAGAGCAGGTTTATTTGATGTTAGAAAAGCATGCAATCAATAAACATCTTAGTATATATTATTTGTGACATTTAGTTTATTCTCTAGATCTTATCATCATGGGCTTGAAAGGATAACACTTCGAATAAAAAAAAACATAAGCAAGTCGTAGATGAGGGTGTTTTTATTTGATTTTTGGTGTAGCCTTTAAAAGATTTAGTCAAAATCGAAAACCCACACATAACTCAGTTAGTTCAAAACTAAACCGAAAACTTAATTCGATTTCAGCTCGGTTCAGCTTTGGTTTCACTTGAATGAACCCAATAACTCTATGTTTATTTTTTATTTTTATAGATTTTACCATCATATATTATTAGATTGGGCTAGGTTAAAATATAAATGGATTGAGGTAAATGATAAAACTTAAATAAACATAGTTATTCAGTTTGAACCGAATTCAGATTTCATGAAACCTAAAACCTAATTACCAACTCGGTTCAAAGTTGTACCAATAACCAAATTTGTAATTTGGTTTTATTCGGTTTCGGTTCGATTCAGTTTTTGATATATCTGGTTTTAAACTTAATTAGGCCACAAAGACTAAATTAAAGCCCTTTTCATTTAGACAATAAATAAGGCCTCCCTTTTTATATTTACATATCCAAACATGGCATAACAACATAGGGGTATAAAAAGCTTCCAAGATTTTCACCCAAAGTGATAGATATCTAAACAAATAAAAGCTAGCTCCAAGTTTATGCATGGCCAACAAACTCATCTTCTTCCAACTCAATACCTTCTTCAGCAAGTCTATGCTCCTTGTAGACGTACCACCTTGCCCCCACAAGAAATAACACTAAGTTCAAAACACTTAGAATTGCAAGCAACCAATAGAAGTTGTAAAGCTTCCCTTGGTTCAAGTTATCAGCAATCCATGGCTTCTTATCTCCTGTAATCTTGTGCACTATTGTCACTAAAAGTGAGCTAAAGAAGAACCCTAGCGATAACGTGCTTAAAAACAATCCGGTGCTCATTGTTTTCATCCCTTTAGGACACTCCCTTAGAAAGAAATCAAGTTGTCCCATGTACGTAAATGCCTCACCGGACCCTACTAACAAAAACTGTGGGACCAACCAAAAGACCGTAAGTGGGACCACCTTAGATGGGTCGTCTACTAAACCATGTGAACGAGCCACATTTAGTCGTTTGATTTCGGTTAAGGCAGCTGCAACCATGGCTAAAATGGATAGGACTAGCCCAACTCCTACGCGTTGGAGAGGGCTTAGGCCTTGTGGATGTTTGAGGAACCGTTTAGCGATTGGGGAAATGATCCAGTCATAGATCGGAACAGTCAAGAGAATGCTTCCAACGAAGAAAACGGTGAGGGATGCTGCTGGGATTTGGAAAGATTTTCCAATGTGTCTATCCATTGTAGTAGCTTGTGAGACTGAGAATGTGGTCATTTGGGCATATATTGTCCAAAACAATATTGTGGTAGCCCAAATTGGTAGCATTCTGATCACCATTTTCACTTCTTCAACATCAGTTAAAGTTGCAAGACTCCATTTATCTACCATAACCATTGATTCATATGATCTTTCGGTATCTTTTATTGCTGCTTTGTCAAGGAAACTGTCAAAAATAAAAAGAAACATCAATAAATAAAATAATATATGATTAAGTTAAGGCTACAAGTATCTTGACATGTACCACACTTCACACCCATGTTAATCTTTTGAATATGACAAAAGAACATACAGAAATTGTCTCCCTTGAAATTTTGTGTGCAACAATTCATAGTAGGTACTAGAATCCCCGTTTATGGCTTAGGGTGTTAAAAACAACTATTAGGATTTAATTCCATCATCAGACTTAAAATATTAAGTGCTCAAATAACAATATAATAATTTTATGTTTAAAAAACATCAATAGATTCAAAATATTCATTCATATATTTCATTCATATATATATTATATATATATGAAAATGTTCATTTGAGAAGAAATTTTTATTGAGAAGAAAAAGAACAAAAGGGTACAACTGTAAAACATTAAATAGTTTTTTCTCTCTCATTTATTATTATGTTTGACTAATTAATTAGTTATAAAGACTATCATCATTCAAACTAAATATTTTTGCTTACACACACCAAAAGTTATCCTACACATTTCGAAATTTATCCTACACTTATTGAAATTTATCCTGCAAAAGTCATAATTTATCTTACACACCTTGTATTTATCCTACATTATAAATGAATTTTTATTTTTATTTTTTGAGAAAAATATATATCTTAAAAATAAGTTACAAATTTAATATAGTTAGTTATTAAAGATGAAACTATTAATTAATGATGTATGTAAGTTTACCAATATACCCTTACAGTTACATTAAGTACAATATTAAATGAAATTTAATGAAACATTCCTACTGGTTGAAATTTCTTTTTTTTTCTTCTTACAAAAAATTTCTTCTCATTTGAACCCTCCACTATATATATATATATATAGGGTATGGTTAGTGTAAATATATGGTGGTTTTGTGTGAGAAGTGTAAGAAGTGTTTAAGCCCTTAGATCTTGTAGTTAATGGTTGAGATCAAGAAGGGCTTAAAATGTAAATTATGTTTTATTTTTTTTGACTAATTTGGCTAGAGTAGGGGTAATAGTGTCTTTTTATATTGTATTTTTAAATAAAGAAACCGCCATCAACTTTAATGCACATGTAACTTCCACCCATTTTTTTGAACGTTAATAACTTTTTATACGTAATGTTTTTAAAAAATAAATTACATCATATTAACGAGCTTTTTTTTATTTTCAATATGAGTACCATATTGTTATATTTATATAGAAAAAATTCCGAATAGCACATACTGGACTGCAGGTTTAAAACACTATGAATGCATATTTAAAACACCATACGAAGAACACATACTGCACTGCTGGTTTAAAACACCATGAATGCAAGTTTAAAACACCATACGAAGAACACATACTGGACTGCAGGTTTAAAACACCATGAATGCAGGTTTAAAACACCATACGAAGAACACATACTGGACTACAGGTTTAAAACACCATGAATGCATGTTTAAAACACCATACGAAGAACACATACTGGACTGTATGTTTAAAACACCATGAATGCAAGTTTAAAACACCATACGAAGAATTAATGGGTGGCGGTTATGGAAGGTTATCAATTAATTAAATTAATAAGAAAATTACATTTTACCATTTTGAATTAATTTAGATTAAGGACACATGTCATCTCCAAATATTTCTCACACTTCTCACACTTTGGGCACTTTGTACATGATCCTCTACCTATATATATTATATGTATGTATTAATTCTTAAGATCTTGATGAATAGTGCATATTTTTGTCTTTTGTGGTTTTGGTTATTTTTTTGACTTTAGTGTTTTTATTTATTTATTTTGTTTTACTAGTTTGATTTTTATTTTTATAATTTTGCCATAGAAAGTTAAACAAGTTTAGTTTTTATTAGTTTTTGTTGTACGTTTTTTTTTTCAGGATTTGGTCGTCGTTTGATTGCTATTTAGCACGATGTTTGGTAGATTTTACATCAGGTATGTCACTTGTGTTAAAAATTCGTGTTTTTGTATTATGTTTTTCCCCGTTTTTTTATCGTAATTCAGTTGTTACTTAGCACGGTTTACACCCCCAGCCCGACGACGCTGGTAAGACAGTTTTTACACCCCCGCGAGCTTAAGACTAGTTATAATAATATATTAAACATTGATATGGGTAGATACGTATGACACTGGCTTCGGGTAATCAAATACCACAAAAGTGTAACTAATACCTTTCAGATATTTTAAGTCTAATGTTTCATGTCAAGTTTACACCAATTTCAAGTTAATTAGGGTTTGGATTTAGGGTTTTATATTAGGGTTTAGCCTTAGGTTTAGCTTTAGGGTTAATCATTAGTATTTAGGGTTTAGCTTATAGGGTTTATAGTTTAGATTTTACGATTTAGCTTAGGTTTTAGCCTTATTTTTAGCTTTAGGGTTTGGGGTTTAGGGGTTAGGATTTAGGGTTTAGGGTTAAGAGATCCTAGTTAGGGTTCGACGAGCCGGTTCCAACGCCGCTGGAATGAGTCCATTGGAGTTCGTTTGAATCGGTTCCCCACTTTTTTAGTGTTCCCCAATGAACCTCACACTATATATATATATATATATATATATATATATATATATAATATATATATATTATATATATATATATATTAATATTCTTTAATTATTAGATCTAGAGTGATCGAAGACACTTCATATACGCGCCCCACCAGTGATGACTTACGATAAAGAAAGTTTTTCTTGGAATAAACTTAAGATTTGTATGTTTTCGAAGATGGTGCATGAATGGCATAATCTCATCTATATCGTTTTCCGGAGTCTTAATACTTATCCTCTTGTTTCACTGATACGAGACAAAAGGGCGTATTTATCTACACGTCTTTGGGGAGGGTTAGTGTAATTACGAGATACAAAATTTGGTTTCTACGTTACACGTTATAGCATCAAGATTGATTGATGACAGACTATTTAGGACCTCATGATCTTGATCTTTGTCTTCTTGCACAACCAAAACACATGCATGCACTTTGTTTTATTTTTTGTACATGTGTATGTGTTTCTCTTTTTAAAGTAACTCCAAATAATGTTGAGTGTTAACCTAAATGTTCAAATAATGTAGGCAGTTTAATTAGATTTTAATAATCATGTTGACCAATATAATAAATTAATAATAATACATAGTAATAATGTGATTAATTACATTTTTTACCTTCAATTTCAACAATTTTTGAACAATCAACGATAGAAAAGGTTAGAAATATCAATGATTATTATCGACCAGCCGGTTGGATTACTAAAATCAAATTTAACAATAATAAAACTCGAAAGTACAATATTTTCAAACACACATGAATTTATATAATGTGACATTAGGTTGATCTCAAGTTAAAGTATTATTTCTCATATGGTAATTAGGTATTTCTTGCAGGGATTCCTAGTGTATGTAAATATAATATAATATAGACAAAGATCTCATTATATAAGTGATTTCCAGACTTTCTAGGAAAATAACTATGATGCTATTCTCTCGATCAAGGCATCTTGACAGTATTGATCGAAAACCCATGTTATTAACCAAATAAAATCTACAGTTGTTATATCAATAATTTTGATCATAACCAAGAAAGATTTGTGGATTTTTGGGTCTTTGTTTTTTCCATTTAAATATTCACCGACTACGTACCATTATATGCATGAATTTATTTAGTCGGAGAGGTAGATTCAAAGGATTCCAATTTTTTTTTAAGTTAAAAAAATATAAAGGGAACCTTGTATTGTCTTTGGACGATTGTATTTGTTTATATGAGTTTAATCATAGTATTATTATACTATTTATCATGTTCCATGTAAACGATAGACACGTAAATAAATCAACTAGAGTTTTTTAATGTTTTTTTCTTTTTGGAATAAATTGAAATTCAAATCATTTAAAAACTTATAATTGCAATACTAGCCGACATACTTCTAACTTCAAATTTGTTTTAAAAAGATAATACTCTAATAGAGTAATAGTTATTATTTTGAGAGGTTTGTATTAGTTAAGTGTATATGTTTTTATTACTATTTTTGTTATTATTGTATTATTGCTATTATTATTATTAGAATTAAATGCTTGGTTGGTCCCGTGGTTTGTAAATATTGCAGACATGGTCCCAGTGGTTTAATAATTACACGCTTGGTCCCAGAGTTTGTAATTTTTGCATTCATGTGGTCCTTATCGCTAACCCATGTTAAATTTCTGAGTTAAGTATGTGCAAAATGACTAAATTGCCCTTACACAATTAAAAAAAATAAAAAACAAAAACAGATGAACCCATCTTCTCATCTTCTTCTCCTCTCTCTCACACACTCTGTGTAAAACCCACCTCCACCTTCAACCCACCACTACTACCACCTTCTCCACCGTCAACTCACCATCTCCATCCAACCACCACCTGTTCAGTACATATATTTAAGAATTTGGCCCCCACCACAACACCACCCCAACCTCCACCACCCCAATCACCACCACACAAACCCGCCGGAAAACAATTATAGCCCGAAAAAATAATCTGGCCTGAAAAAGGATTATAGCCGAAAAATTAAAGCCGGAGACGATGACAATGGTGAAGGAAGTGGTCGGCGGCTTCCGGGGCTCACCTCCACGACAACACCACCCCAACCTCCACCAGCCCAATTACCACCACACAAACCCGCCGGAAAATGATTATAGCCGGAAAAAAAAATTTGGCCGGAAAAACGATCATAAATAAATTCAAAAAGAAAAACCTGAAAACAAAGTAGTTTTGTAAAGTAAGAAAACTCCTAAAACGTAATTTCGACATGTTTTGACATAATTAAACGCATACATATACAATATTCTTTATACAGAGCGACCCAAATACCCTTTTCGTCTCTATCATCTTGTTTTTCTTGCTTCACCTCGATAACTGCCCCTACCGTCCCTCTTTTTTTGAAAAATCAACCATTTTGATGTTGTTTTTAAGTGTGGAATGTGGACTTGATCCAAGGTTTCCAGGTTTTTATCAATGTATGGTGGCAATTCTAGGTGGTGGTGGTGGTGGATGTATGATGATGTTGTTGTTGTGGGTTTAGAGAGAGAAAATGCGAGAGTTGCTGAGAAAGAGAGAGATATGTTGGAGGATGGGAGAGATTGGTTAAAAGTAAATATGGGGCCCACTTTATAATTAGGTCTTTTTAGTAATTTATTTATTTATTTATTTTGTTATTAATACTAAGGGTAGTTCGGTAATTTTACATAGACTTAATTAAAAAAATTAACATTAGTTAATGATAAGGACAACACGAGTGCAAAAATTACAAACACTGGGACCAAGCGTGTAATTATTAAACCACTGGGACCAAGTCTGCAATATTTGCAAACCACAGGAACCAACCATGCATTTAACTCTTATTATTATTTATTATTATTATTATTATCCCCAGAAAGTTTTTGAACAAAACAACATCTGTTGTCCATTGATTTTTGATAATAAGGCCGTTCTGGGTTCAGACACTGTATAGAGTATCTGTGACAGATATTTCAAACAATTAAAAAAATAAAAAAAAATCTTAATCGGTATGAAATAAAATGAATAATGTCACTAAAGTCCATGTGTAGACAAAAAAATGCTATAAATACCAATGAATAATTTATCGTCGTATTATTGTAGTTGATTGAGTTGGGGCCTAAAGATGGTACCCACAATTTTGGTTGGCAAATCCAGAACACAGGATCAATCATTCATCTATCTTGTTGGAAAAATATGTGACCAATAGAAAAGCCAAGTATATCTATATTATACATACTGTACATACATACAAGTCATACAAGTGTCTCTATAAAATCATAATAAATTAGCCGTATAAACACTACTACGTAGTATTGTCGTATATAATAATAATAAACGAGGGATGACAACGGATTATATAATTATATGATCACACATTATAAATATTTACATGTTTATGTTATTCATACAGTTCTCTATTTAAAACTGATTTTATATGGAACTACGTTTTATAACTCCTTATGTATCACACAAATAAAGCAACATGTACATGTTATGTTATTCTCGTAATTCTCTATTCAAAACTGGTTTTATATTTTACGATCCTTTGTACACATATTTATCATATGTATATTTGTACATGTAGGCCAAAAGGATTAATAGTTGACAGTTAATTCAGTTAAAAAAAAGATAGTAAAAAACTCACCGAAATTGTTTGCTATGAGGTAACTTCTGCTTGTTTTTCTTGCTGTCAGCTCCTGTAATTTCAACATTATCCACATTAAACAACAAGGAAGAATCAGATGGAAGCTCCATATGTCTCTTCGTCCATGCCGCGACAAAAACTGAGGCTATTTGGGTTAACGGGCTACCCACGAGCTTCTTAAACCGGTACCTTTTTGTGCCCGACAAGAAGATCACCCACCCGATAACAATAGCACAAGCAATGACCCCATACCCCCAAGGCCTACCAACATGGTCCTGGATATAAACCAGGACCGTAACCGCCCCAAGTGACCCAATACTTATGAAGAAAAAGAACCAATTAAAGAAAGTAGCCATTTGGGTCTTTTCCTCCTTATCTGTCTCATCAAACTGGTCTGACCCGAAACCTGAAACACTAGATTTGAGTCCGCCCGTCCCTAGGGCTGTCAGGTAGAGTGCAATATAAAGAAAGGAAACTTGTGTCATGTTGGCCGAGACACAGCCGTTTGATGTGCACTTAGGTGGTTGTAGGCTCGGGATGGCGGTTGAGATGGCCAAGATTGTTACACCCTAATAAATATTACAAAAATGATTAGAAGTTAAAACTTATAAGAACTTGAACTATAGTTTCTTACAGAAATGCAGGGTATGGATGCGTACGTCTAGTGTACTAGATTTGCGTTTTTTTTTAATCTAACAAGAAACTAACTATACTAATCAAGGAAAGATATTGGACCATATTCATTGTATTATCTAAAAATGGACAAAATATACTACTTACCGTAGCTTGAACCGCAGCGAATAGGGCAATGGTTAGATACCTATTGGCATCATAAAAACAAATCGCTTTTACAATTTACAAAGACTTTCAAATAAAAGTGAATTAACAGATAAATGAGATTAGATGATTACCGGCCAAGAAAAGTGTCCGCGACAAAACCTCCAAGAAGACATAACATAAAAGAGGTGCCCAAGAAATTGGTGACAGTATTCGCGGAACTAGCATTTCCAAAATGCATAGTTCCAGTCAAATACGTTACCAAATTCACCGCGATCCCCAAAGTCGCTAACCTTTCACATGCCTCCACCCCTGAAAATAGATTCAAATCAAATCAATATCTAGCACATAATCATATGAAACAAAAGAGCATGACACCATCTAAAGTACTTCAAATTGGTATCAACTTTGTACCTTTATAATGCAAATAATAGATACATATAATATGATAAAGATAGGAAGGATGATGGACCTAAAACCATGGCTGCACTGACCCAGCCACCGGTGGTTGCACGGTGAGCCGGTTGGCCCTTGTAGTCCCAGGCATCAGGTAGAGTTTTTGCCACTTGTAATTCAGGGAGAGCCATATTATATCCTGTGATATATTTGAGGTTTTTTTTTATAAAAAAATAAAGAGTAGCTTATAGGATTTGAAGATGGTGAAAAGATCAAAGATTGGTATGGGGTGCTTGAAATTCCATGAAAATTGGAGTAGCCTAGCTTCCTTTTATAGCCGGGACTATGTGATTAATTATTGCTATCATATACTATTAATTTTTTTGAACGGCAAGGAACGACGTGCCAACTACCGTGACACCGGGTGCTGTGACCAAGGTCAACTACTCGACCGCCGCCAGCAGACAAACCGGCGTCACCCGTATTCGCCCTTTATCTGGATGCCGTAGAAAATATAGAGAGAGTGAGAGTCAAACCTGTGTCACAAGAAACACTAAATTTTTCCCCAACCACTCCACCACCACCTCATCGGCATATACTATTACTATTATTTACTATTTTATGCATGACACTGTTAACTTTACAAATTATAATATATATTAAAAATCATCATATTAACTACAACACTTTTTTTAAAATTTTCTTTTTAACCACAAACTTTTTTTTACTTCTTTTACTACCTCATGTTAGCTACCAAAGACTTTTATATATATATATTTTTATTTTTAGTCACAAACTTTTTTACTTTTTTTTGTTTTACCACTAATATTGTACAAACATGTTTGGTATGTGTACTTTTTAATAAACGTCACCTTTGTATCAACTTATTTGCTATATGTATTGTATTAATAAACGTTAAATACTTATATTTGTAGATTGATATAGTATGGAATCTTTTCTACTTTATGATCATATTATACACTATATATTAATTTACACCATTAGCAACAGTAAGCAAAAAGTATGTTTAATTACCAAAATGTCATTGTAATACATTTTCATTTACGCACTCTAATTTTTAATAAATTTATCATACAACCTCTCTACTTTAGTAATAACATGTTTAGACCCTTAATCTTAATAATTGTTTTTCATTTTCAACCATTACACTTTATTACAATCACTATTTGATCCTCAAATTTAGTTTTTCCCTTTACATTATATTGTAATTACTATTTAGACTCTAAACTTTTAGTTTTTTTTTTCTTTTTACTTATTTATTGTCGTTCCTTTTTAGTTTTTTTCTTAAGGTAAAGTCTTTCTAACTTTCGTATGTACCGTCGTAAGTAGGTATTTTATTCACGTTTCGAATCTGTCGCAAGTTTTTTTTATGGTTATAACGGATGTCGATTCCATCACGGACAAACCCATAACTTTTTGTGACATTCGAACTACCATCGTGACGTGGTTTTTTACCTCTACGTAAAATGTCCATTCGTGATTGCTTTTTTTATCTATGGTCTGAACCCGCCCGCAAAGCGCAGATAGGAACCCATTAGTTATTTTTAAAAGAAACTATTTATTATAAACAAAATCGTACACGGAATCACTGTATTTTGCAAGTGTCTGGAGAGCCCCCACCCCTTGTATGGTCCATATTATTGAAATAATTAACACAAAAACAAACAAAGAAGAATTAAAGAAAAAGGCCAACTATTGTATTATTGAATCTTGAATGCAAGAGTGGAAAATCAATTTGAAATGTGAGAAATATTTATTAACCAATTTCTCTATTTCGACTGAATTTACCTCCGGATATTTATAGTTCGGCGGACTTTCATTTACCCTAGGTGAAGGTAGCAACTGTGGTAATCCGTTAGTGAAGTTTTGTGGAAAGTAAGAGTTCACTGACGGATCAAACCCTCATATTATGGATCGGTCAATGTGTGATATTACCGACGGATCACTGACAGACTATTTTTAACGGAGGGTTTATTCTCTAGGATGACACCTAATTCACCAATAAATTAATCATATGGATCACCGATAGCCATACTATTGGTAGATCTTTGATAGGTTTTTGACGTATTTTGTCCGTTGCTGGTAACTAATTTTAATAAATAAATAGATAAAATAATTTTTGCAAACCTAAACAAAATGTCACAATTAAATAAAAAATCTTATACGTTAATTCTTTGTTATTTAATCATATAAGAATTTCTAACAATAGAGAAAATATTTCCATTAAATAGCATGAATAAAAGCAATGTTTTAAAAACCGGTATGAACTGACCGGTTATACCGGTTAAACTGGATATCGGACACGAGTCCGGTATGATAAAGGCCGGTAAAAACCGAATACGGTGTGTCTTATGTACCAGCGGTAAATCCGGTTCTATCGGTTTAAACCATTGAACCGGTTTGCATTATCTTAAGATTTGATTTTTTAATTATTATAATATACAATATTAAGGTAATACTGATTTTCCATTTTTCTGTCTTCTATTCAATATTTCATCGTTGTTGAAATTGTTATTCACCTCGTACAATACAATACTGGTTATAACTAATATAAATATTCTTAAAATGCTTAATAGTTTATAATAAAAATAGTTGTTTTTAGATAACACTATGATTAGTTACATAAATCCTAGTTGAGATTGGATTGTTTTTTGAGATGAATTTGTATTTTATGGAATTTATAGGGTTAACTAGTAACCCGGTTCAACCGCCCGATACAACCTGGTTCAACCTGTTAAACCATTTTAGAGCCCAACCCAGTATGACTTAAAAACTAGTTTTTAAAACATTGAATAACAGTGCTCGAGTGGTGGTGGTAGCTATGACAAGTGTTGGTGCATAAAAGTGCTAAATAACTCATTTAGGGGTCTTGGTACTCTTGATTAACCTTAAGCTTTATCTGCATTTCTTTTGACATGCGTGTGATCATCTCCGTGTTGTATCACCCTCAAAGGCATTAATATTCAAACGAATCAAACATTATACAAATATCTAGTAGTTTGTTGGAGCTAAAAATTAATAGCATTGAATAAAATATACCTTCGCGGGATTGCGAGTGAGTGGTACAAAAACAGAAGAGGTTGCAACTCTTCCTGCCTCCCTCCCTCCCACAACGGTGGATCAATCGCAGGTACTCAACTAAAAAAAGGGTTAAGGAATGAACCCTGTCTCTGGTACTTCATAGAATGCCCATCATCCCACCCCACAAGGGTTATGATGCTGACAAATTACCTCTGTACACCATCCACATGATCTGGGCACCACAAAGGTCGAACCCGCACCACTACAGCTTCAAATGTATGCAATGAACTTCATTGGTAGTGGGTACCACTGAGCTATAAGCTCACTGGTCAGGCACTCGACTATGTTTCAATATATTTTACTTCAAGTAGTTGAGTATATATACCGTCCCCATCCCGACCTCAAAAGAAGCCTCAGTCTACAACAATATGGTAACTTGTTAATTATTAAGACAAATACAAAATTAAGACCAGGTTATAAAAAAACATATTATTTGTTGCCAATATTGCATGGAACTGATAAGCATCCTCCTAATGTGTGCTCCACCCTTGTTACAATATTAATGACCATAGTTTCGTGAAAACAAAATGCAATTTACATAAGGTTATTCTAAAGTAACGTGTACCTTGTTAATCATTTCCTATCAATAAGGCCTTTAGACCCTAGTAGGGAAATGTGGCATAAGATGCACGAGGCATGAAATACTCAAGATCAAACATCCGCCCATCGAACTCAAATGGGTTTTTTAACCCAAGCGTGAACGCTTCTCATGTAGTCTGTGTACTGGTTATGCATGGCAGAGCCGTCCCCGAAAACGCGGCCTCAGGCGACAAAAAAAATTTGGGCCCAAAATTGTGGTTAATAGGAAATGAATTAAAAAAATAAAATCTTAGTGGTAGAGCCAAGGCCTGAACTTGGGACCTTTACATTATTTTAAGATGATGAGTAAACTGCCATTTTGGTCCCTGAGGTTGAGGAAGTTTTGCCACTTTAGTCTAAATCTCAAACCTTTTGCATCTGGGTCCCTGTGGTTTTAGTTTTATTACCATTTTGGTCCAAAAGTGATATTTTTCTTCTAAAATCCTACTATTTTGTTCTATTTCTCAGGGGCAAAATGGTCATTTTAAGCATTAATATATATTATATATATATAAATAAACCTCAAACTCTGTTTAAAATGACCATTTTGCCCCTGAGGAAAAGAACAAAATAGCAAGATTTTAGAAGACAAATATCACTTTTGGACCAAAATGGCAATAAAACTGAAACCACGGGACCCAGATGCAAAAGGTTTGAGATTTGGACTAAAGTGGCAAAACTGCCCAAACCTCAGGGACCAAAATGGCAGTTTACTCTAAGATGATTTTCTCCACTACATCACCAACACTTTTTTTGCATAATAAACGGATGAATATACTAACTATATAGTTTAGTATTTATAAAAAGTTATAAGGAGTTTTCGGGCCCTTTGAAAATTTGGGCCTCGGGCGTGGGCACGATTTGGCCGGCCCAAGAGCCGACCCTGATGCATGGCATGGCACCATGTAGCGTACATTTGCTCCTCATTTTCGTGATCACACAATTATACACCCTTCTCATACAATCAATCTTTATTGAAGTAAACAATACTAATATTTATATGCTTGAAAAGATACATATTTATACCTCAATTCTCCTTGCTTAGAACCAGATTGTTAGGTGTGTTTATAGCTTGGTTATTCAGGGACATGGGTTTAACCTGAGAGTGCTCTGGCTTTTCAACACTGCACCCTATCACTAGTGTCTATTATGATGAGCTTTTCATAAAACCATAAAGAAACAACTTTACAAACGAATTAATGGGAATTCTGATCCGAGTTGGTTATCTTTCTTATATCTATTTTCATAAACTTAATTAGTAGTTTCGGTTTATTATTTTCTTAAACATAAAAGTTATCAAATATTCCGAAAGAAGATAGGTTATTAGATTTTGTGTCCCTAGATTAATACTTGGGGTACTTACCTTAGCTATACTATATTTTGATAGGTGTGTCTGCCTAGAACATGTATAGATAGTATTTGTGTTTTACTTAAAACTAGTTTGTGTGTTATTTATTTGTTACTTTCTAAGCACTTAGTATTTCATTAGTTGTTCTAGTGAGAACGAGAGGTGGCCTAGGATACCTTTGTGATTATCGAGTCATTTGTACCTTGAGATTCGGTAGCCATTCAGTTATCCAATTCACAGAAGCAGTTTAATTTGTCAATAAGATTTCTAGTCTAGGGAGTCGTTTTTTCGTATCAGATTTCTCTTGTGTAGTTGTCCCAAAAACTTCCCGCCTAACTCTAGTTTTGTTCATTTCTTGCCACGTTTTATTGGAATGCTTGTTTACCGCTTTCTCTTAGTTGTTAGTTGAAACCCCATGATTGATATGGTTTAGGACTCGATGGAGGTTTATTATTGAGGGTTGCCTACAATGTCAGCGGATTGATCCTGGTTCTTAGCATTAGCTATGCTACTTACTGATAGACACACCTGCCTTTTTTTGTGTGTGTAGTCTTGTTTTCGGTGAAAACCCATTCAAAACCGTTTTTGTGAACTTACCCATTTTTATATACATTTCACCGCACATCAAATATGCAATAAGTCAAACAACTTTTGGTGAAGTTCTTACACAAAAGTGTGGGTTCTCTACCTTCTGAACGTCTTTTAGACGAACTTGAGGCCTATGGAATGAGGCCTTGAATATCCTTGTGACACGTCGAATAACATACGTGTCTACAAAGCCTACATAAGTCAATCATATACAACATGAAAATATATTTAACAAAAAAAGCATAAAGTGTAATTAAAATCATCTGCCGCGAACCTATACCCAATCTGGTTATAGGATTACAAGGAGAATGTGTTGTATTGTTTTTCCACACTCTTGATAGCAAAATGGGAACCATCACTGTGAGTTGCGTTTCCCATAACCTAACCCAAAACACCATCTTCTTCAGTCTTGCTCATAGCCATATAGGCATCTACGTGCAAATCACCATGCTCAATAGAGCTATCGATACCCTACATGTGTCAAAGATGAGAGTCCTACCTCCGGTTTTAACCTTTGCTTCCTTGTTCAAATCGATTTGTCATCATCTCTAGGAAAAAAAAAACTAACGAGTTAAAATAAGTACAACATGGTTATACATAGGCCAAACATGGTTTTACATATCTTAGGTCATACACGTCACAAACTTAGTTAATCATGCGACATTAGTTCAAACATATGAGATATTAGGTCAAACATGATATATAAGATCAAACAAAGATGGAATTTTCGGTAAACAAAAACCAAGGATCTATGATCACATGTATAAAACCAACCTACATTCAACATAGCTTTTCGTTCCCAAGTCATCAATTCTAACAAACTAGTTTCCATCATTCAACATCATATTTTAGTTCTTAGACTGTTGTTTTAAAAACATGTTATATCAACAAACATTACAAGTAGAGAGAAGACCGAGATAATAAATAGTTCCAATCGATACAACGTCTGAGTGTATGTTGGAAGTACATATTTTCTGATAAATACTTAAAGGACTATTAAATCTTATCTTCAAATTTTGTGCTGTGTCCATCGCCAATTTGTCACAACATGACAGCGACTGAAAAGGCTTGGAAAAACTATTATCCAAGATCTAATCGTTTCAAAATTTCTCGAACCAGAAAATGAAAAATTCCATTTTTCCGTGTTTTTTTGGATGGTTGTGATGGTGGGATGTTTCTTCTAGAGATGGGCATAAAAACCGGTTCCGAACCCGAACCGGTAGAATCGAACTGGACCCGGTTCCAGTTTCTACCCGACATTAAGTAGAACCGTTCCGGGTTCAAATTACCCGTTGGTTCCAACCCGGTTCCACAATTTTACCATTTGAATCGGGTCGTACCCGGTTCCTACCCGTACCCGGTTTCACTAGTACCCGGTTCCACCAGTACCCGGAAATGCAGTTCTAGAAGGAATCGTTATAGCCGTTATAATGTTACGCTGGAACCGGTTATAGCCGTTATAATGTTACGTTCGAACCGGTTATAGCCGTTATAATGTTACCGTTGGAACCGGTTCCTGACCGTTGGAACCGATTCTATATATATTGTTTAGAAATCTATTGTTTAGCACACAATTTCTCATATCTATTCTTCTTGTTACATTTCTTTCTTGTTCTTTTTCACATTCTAATCAACAAATGGCCTCAAAGAGTTCCAAAAACGCAAATTCTCAATCTGTTAACAATTGCATTTGACGAGTTTCCTTCTCCTCATACGGGAGAAAGTATTTATAAAATTATAAATGGCACAATAATTAAATATGGTTTAGAAGATAAAATTTTTTCAATATCTTTTGATAACGCTTCAAACAACACAACGGCGATTGAAAAATTAAAGTTGAAGTACAAACCAATAGTTGATGGTGTTTTTTTCCACACACGATGTGTTGCACATATTATTAACTTAGTAGTGCAAACCGGTTTAAAAGATCAATTTGTATCGGATTTTATTATAGCATTTAGAGCTGTGCTCCAAGATGTTTTCAAAAGTCGAAAAGAAAGATATCAAGAATATAAAAAACTTTGTAAAGATGTCAACCAAAAAATTATTGGACCGAATTGGGATATACCGACTCGTTGGAATTCAACTTGTCATATGTTTGAAATGGCTATAAAGCAAATGGGCACTTTAAAATCTTTTCATACAACTTTAAGTGATGAGTACCTAGTCGTCCCCTTTCCCGACACGGCTTGGGAAAATATTCATAACCTAAGTACTTTTTACAAGTTTTTAAAACTACAACGACTTTGATTTCCGGTGTTTATTATCCTACTAGTTCTAAAGTTGTGGACCAATTGTATTTGATAACAACTAATTTTAAAAAGTTTGAAAATTCTAGTGACATGTTAAGGAATATGACGAGACCAATGATTCAAAAATTTTAAAAATATTTTTTAGAATTACCACCGTTTTTCTATGTGCCGCCGCTTTAAATCCAGCTTTAAACGTACCGGGTGTTGAAGCTTTAATTGATGAAATTTATGACAAGTTGGATATGCATGAGGAGGATCCAACTTTAAAATCAAAAACAAAAAAAATATTCAATGAGTGTATGGCCAAACTTTATGATCATTATTTTAAAAAATATGGTGAAAAAAATCATACAAATTTGTTTGAGTCTCGGTCCACGGCCTCTAACGATGAAACAAGCGGGGATCCACTTATAACCATGTTGAATGTCGTTAGAGACGAGACGGCTAGACAACAAAGGGTAGTGAACCAACAAGTGAACTTGGAGATATAAAAAAATCAGTGTTCGCTTACTATGACCACCGAGGAGTATAGGAAATTTGATGTTTTGGCATGGTGGAAATCGAAAGAATCCGAATACCCGATTCTAGCCACCATGGCTCGTGATATACTAACGGTCCAAGCTTCCACGGTAGCTTCGGAAAGTGTGTTTTCTCTTAGTGACAGGGTTTTGTCAATTAGAAGAACAAGACTAACTCCGGAATCGCTAGAGATGGCAATATGCTTAAAGGACCATTTGGATGCCGTTGATCGTGTTCAACATAAAACTAGTCTAGAAGATGAAGTTGAGTTAGAGCATAAAATTGTTGACGAAGAGGAGGACGAAGAAGTGGAGACTAACGATTCGGACGACGATTGTACCGAGGTACCCGCACCTAAGAGAAACTCATCGGAAAGTGTTGCACCTGCCGCTAGTAAACGATCAAAGAAATAAAATCTTACTGGAACCGGTTCTGAGTAATTTTTTATTTTTTTGTAACCGGTTATTTTTTTTTTATATATTGTAACCGATTAATTTGTTTTTTAATTTTAACCGATTATTGTTACTATTTTTATTTATCAATGTAACTAATAATAAAAATCAAACATAACAAACACAATAGAAAGAAACATTACACAAACTTTATTAAAAACACCAAATCAAACGGGTTACATCAAACATTTGAAGAACCGGTGCCGGAACATTCTCCCGTTTCATTTTTCTTTGCCTTCGTCAATTGGCAATGCCGCTCAGTGTGTTTCTTTGAGTTGGCTACGGCCTTCATAAATTTTCCACAATCTTTGCATCTAGCCATCTCGTGGCTGTCGGACATTAAACAGAGATCAAAATCTTTCCATATAGCTGGGTCTCTTATCGTCTCTAAGACCGTAACAACTTCGTCGTTGCATGCCATAGGTATTTTGCAAGAACTTAGAAGTTGATTGATTTTGTAAGTTGTGATGGTGAGTGTTAAGTTTAGAAATGGTAAGTATGAAGGGGTTTATATAAAAAATGAATATTTTTAAGGCAATTTTGATTTCAAAATAATAAATGTCATAAGCCTGTTTCTGGCCCTAAATTTCGATTTCATTCCATTCTGAAAAAATACACACTGGTTCACAAATTTCATAGAGATTTTCATGCATAGTTGTCGCATAATTTTGTCTGAGTTTTATCCAGTTGATACATTTGAGGGAACCATCAATTTGTTTTAATTTGAAAGTGTCCATACGAATTTTAGATTATCCGAGCATTAGTTTATCCACATAGAGATTTTCATAACTAGTTATTAAAAGTTGACTTCACATAGACAAAAGTCTATTTCTTTTAAACACGAACGTCCACCACTATACTATTATCCACATAGTGAATCAAATAGTAAAAGCGTAATACCTTTAGGAGAAAACTCTTTGAGTTATTACATTATTGGTTTCATATTATATCAATAATGCACCTAGAATAATAATATATTCGAAGGACAAAATCAAGTTGACAAATAGCGTGTTTGCGTGTTGGTCTTTTAAATGCATAAATATCCTAAGTGGGTCTTAAAAGGTATCCACAGACCTGGCTATGAATTTTGACTTTAGTGTCAATTTGATTCCTGCAACCTTTTTGTTGTCCCACCCCTTTAAAGGAAGATGGTAGCCTCTTAGACTATGCGGGGTTTAGGCGCCAAGCAACACCGTTCTAGCCACACCGGGCCAGCGTGGGTAGTGGTGTTGTTCTGCTGGCGTGGCCACAAAGCCTGGCGTTGGGCGAGTTGGGCAGACGACGTGGATGGTTGCTATTGGCTCGATGAATAGGACCGTTTGGGGTAGCCGTTGTGAATGGCGGTTTACACTAAGCAAATCAATTTTTTAAAGAATTTACTATTTTTTACCTATAAATATCCACCCCAAACATCAATTTTTTTTCACATCTACTTTCTTCAAACACAAATCCACATCCAAAACCAGCCAAAAAAAGGAAAATGGTTACTTGGACCAAAGAGGAGGAGATAGCTCTAGTGACGTCAATCGTTGACGCACAACGTGGGCTAAGTCGTGGTCAAACCGCGTACTGGACACAAGTGTTTCGTCAATACCAACATGTTGGAAACTCTCGTCACAACTTGAACGCATGTCAACATAATTGGCGTGAGCTAAAACCGAACTGGATCAACATAAGTGCCGTGTCCCGGCGGCCGACCTTAGCCACGACGATCGAGTGGAGATCGCCAAAATCGAGTATAGGCATGATGGGAACCCATAATTTCGTTGGGTGCCCCACTTTAATATTTATCGAACTTTGTAATTTTTTTAATTTTTGAGGATTCGTTAAGTTGTTTTTTTTTTTTAATTTTTTATGATTCACTAAGTGTTTTTTTTTTATTTTGAGGATTTATTAAGTTGTTTTTTTTTTAAATTTATTAGGATTTTATGTAACTTTTCTTTAATAATATAGTGGTGTGTTTCATTTTATAAAAGTAAAAAAATAACATATATCCACATGGTCACCCACGACCGCTAGCCCATGCAGCTCTCACACCCCAATTTTTTTGGGTGGCCTTGTGAAGCCCGGCTCTGTCCCATATCAGCCCAAGCCGCTAACCCAAGCCTCCCCACACTCCGCAGTCTTAAATGTTGATATATTATACAATAAGAGTATTAAATTATATTATATAACTAGAATTAAGCACCCCGCGTTGCGGCGGGGTGTAAAACGATGCCAAATAGTACCTGTCACACCCCGACCCGCAGCGGAATAAGAGTCGGGGCATAATTGGGTTATCACCAAAGCTCATGATGTTTACTAAAATGTTTCATATTTATTAAATTCAAATTACAACTTAAATGTTCAAGCCAAATTCATACAATACAAGGAAAGGAAAATTAAATAAACAATCCAAAATCTAAACTGATTTATTCTTCTAGGCCGTCCTATATGTTTCTTGCTTCAACTGAATCACCTGTATCATGTGTAAAAATGGGGAATTTTGGGTCAACAAAAGTTGGCGAGTGAACCTTGTTAAAAACCTTTGTTATTGATTTCTTGTTGTATTTATATGGAAAAATTGTGCAATAATCATATGTGAGCAAACATAAATAAACAAACAATCACAAACGACCTTGCATGAGTATGTGACATGAATGATAATGTATATGTTGGCAACGTCACGTTCCGCTCATAGGTAATGGGGAAACATACGAGCCTATGATGATGTATGTGAGATCAAGGCTCAATCAAATGGAGCCGATCGTATGTTGGCAACGTCACGTTCCGCTCATAGGTAATGGGGAACAGTTCTGTTCATAGGTAATGGGGAACAGACGAGCCTATGATGATGTATGTACTGAAAATGATAAATTTAATCTAAACATTAACCACACAAACAATTGATACATATTAGATACACATTTGATCATGGATATGATGGATGCACAAGTGTTTAAATGTAATAAATAATAAGCGACACATGATACACCCCAAAATGTGATTAAAACGGGGAATTGGTAGAGATTCACTCACATTGGATGCGTTCTTTTGATGATGTTGGATGCGCACGAGTTCTGGGATTTGATCGACGAGGGAAAACTAACCTAAAATATTAACGAAATGGTTTGGTAAATAAGTGGATTTTATTAACAATTTTAATAGGATTTTTAGATTTATTTTTGTGAGTTTAAGGTCATTTTCTAACTTTAAAAATATTATTTTTAAGTATTTTTAATTGATTTTTAAATTAAATAAATAAATAAAAATATAAAAAAATGTTGACTTTTTGGGTTGACCGTTGAGGACCGTGGTCGACAGTGGTAATTGGTGCGCTGAGTGAGGTTCGAACCCGGGACCTCTCGTACGCGTGCACGCAGCTCTACAACTGAGCTATGTGTCTAACCCGAAATAATCTGTGTTTTAATTATATATATATACAAATTAAATGTTAATTTATTTGGTTTATATTAAAAGGTTTTAAAATGGTCGAACCGGTTTGCAGGGAGCCGGATCGAACTCGGGTTCTTCGGTTTGTAAGCGCACAGCCCAACCAGTTGGGCTTGTGTCTTATCTGTTTAACTTACGGTTTATATTAATCTTATAAACAAACTGGAATCTGTTCTAATTCAGTTTTAAAAAGAATGGTTTTAATTCGGAAAGTCGGTGCATTTGTATGGTTCGAACTCGTGACTGCGCTATGTGTTTGCACACAGTCCACCGCTGGACTGTGTGTCTAACCCGATTTAATATTCAATTTATATTATACTTATACACAACGTCGACTTCGTCTTCTTCATTCAAAGACACAGAACAACGATATTCGACTGTTCTTGTTAAAATCGTTCGTCGAACATTTTATTGATTGAATTGTAATAGATAAAAAGAGTTAAGGAATTGAATTGTACCGAACAGACTGTTTTTCTCAGAATTCCAGCAATGGTCGTCGACTCTGATTTGTGAATTCCGTCTGATTGAATCAATTAACAGTTTTGATCGATGAGTTGTGAAATTGAGTTACTAAGCAAGGATTATCAGAGGGTTTAGATGTTTGTACCGAGTCGCAACGTGATTTCAGAAATATCCAGAGATTTTCCGGCGAGTGCAGATTATCCGACAACGTGTCTGGGACCGATTCTGGTCTAAGGATTGAAGTTAGTATAAGTCTAACAATGGATTGAAAACGAAAGAATCGAGAAATTTACCGATTTATGTATGTCTCGGTTTTCCGGCGAAAGTCCGGCAATACAGAATATCTCCGGCGAGTGTAATTTCTTCGAGAATTTGTGCGATTTTGAGCGAAAGACTTGGGTGTGTATTTATAGGGAAGAATCATGATGAATTGAGTCCGAATTTAGTCTTGATTCATGGTCAAGGTTTTCTCCGGCGGTTATGACTGAGATCGCGGGATTCGATCATCGGTTATAATGATGTCGAAGTTAATATACGCGTTCAGTCAAAGGAAACCGTCGATAATTGGCGAAATCGTCGGTAATTCCGGCGACTGTGGATTGGGCGCGCTATGACTGAATTCGATTTCGAGTTTTTTTTATAAATGTTATTTGTTTTAATAAATATCACAAATGAGTCAAGTGGCGGAGTGGTTGGGTGTTGCTTGTTTCTTCCGGCTGACCCGGGTTCGAAACCTGGCAGCCTCTTTTCTTTTTTTATTTACTTTATTTTTACTTTTTAATAATTATAGTTTTAAATTCTAAAATGTTTATTAATTATGTATTGTTTAAAATTAAAATTAATCATAAATACGCACGAAATTTTATAACTTGATATTCGATTAATAAACGAAGCGGGTCTTGGAAACCCGTTTTTCGACGGATGTTACAGTACCAATGTCACACCACCACCAACGACCACCAACACTGATTCGACCTAGGACCTGCGTGTTGCGACGAACCTGTCAAACATGAAAAATAGACGTAAAAACGTTTCGTCAAACAAGAAAAATAGACGTAAAAATTTTGAACCACACATGCAAGTTGCACCATGTTAACTCGCAAATTTTTGAACTAAACATAAAAATGTTGAACCACACACGTACGTTGCGCCGTACTAACTCGTAAAATTTAAATGAAACGTAAAGGATTATATTTCTGAAAGATGAAAAGTATAGTGGACAAAAATTGAACGTAAAAAGTTGTGAGGTTAAATTGCAAATAATGAAAAATTTTTGGTTAAAATTAAAAAACAAACAAATTGTGTGAGGTTAAAATTGCAAAAGTTAAAAACCTTTGGATTATTAGTAAAAAATCAAGTTTTTTTTGAAAACACACACAAAGCTTATAATACAACCTATCAAAACTAAAACTTATTACTTATTTATAGATTTTAATATATAATATAAGAACTCTTAAGTGTTCTTAAGGAATAGTACATTCTTTAGATAGCAATAATATGGTATTTACAAATCTGCCATTATTTTAGGGTGTACCTATTGGCACACAAATGTGAATATATGCATACCTTAAAAGGTGTTTTTTGTCCTATATGCACACCTTGCAGTGTCGAGCTGCGGCCAAAGTGCGGGCGTTTTAGTCCAGTCAACCAGACAAAGGCTAACGGGTCTGTTGACCGAACCAAAACGCCGAGCTTTGGCAGCGTTTTGGTCCTGTCAGCCAGACAAAAGACTGACCAGGTGTCTGTCTGGTTGACAGGATCAAAACGCGGCCAAAGCTCAACGTTTTGGTCCGGTCAACAGACCCGTCAGACACACGTCAGTCTTTGTCTGGTTGACCGGACCAAAACGCCGCGCTTTGACCACAGCTCGACACTGCAGGATGTGCATATAGGACAAAAAACACCTTTTAGGCATGATTATCTACACATTTGGTGTGCAAATAACCTAGGCCTTATTTTAACTTTCCTACACTAACATATAATTAATATTATTGAAAAAAATAGTAAATTTATCATCTTTAATGCATACTCCAATATTGACTTATAAGGGGTGGTTCGTCGTGGTTGTTTGACCACACATGGAACACTGCCGTCACCATGGGTGACCACACGTTGTGGTCATGACGTGTGAAGAAGGAATGTTAACGTTGGTTTGGTGATCGTTGGAGGGGACCGTTTCATTTTAATTTTTTTTAAACTTAAACACTTTATATAAACCATCCATTTTAACCTTTTAAACACATAAAAAATACCATCTCTACACTCTACATATTTCACCCACACAAATACAGAAATGGAGTTTCCAACCGATTCGTTTCAACTAGACACCGATAGCTCTTCGTCTTCCGACGATGACACACTTGATTTTTTTCGAGATGGCGTAAAATAAACTTGAAGGTTTGAGCCGACCAAAAATGAAAATGGTGGATCGCGATCGTATACATGCCAACAAAGTGTTAATGAATGATTATTTTGTGCAGAATCTGGTCTACAATGCCAAAACGTTTAGAAATCGGTTTCGTTTACCGAAAGATTTATTTTTAAAGATTGTAGCAGACTTCAAAGCAAGCGAAGAATGGTTTCAAGAAGGTTACGACGGGAGAGGTAAACGAAGTTTCACGCCGATACAAAAATGCACATCCACCAACTAACGACAACTAACCCCCCCGATCAATTTGATGAATACTTAGGTATGTCGGCAAGAACTTCACGTAAATGATTGCAATTCTTTTGTAACACGATCATAAATTGTATGGCAAAGAGTTTCTACGTAAACCGACAAGACATGACATTACACGTATTTACGTCGCGCAAGAGGCTAGATGGCATTTTCCAGGGATGCTTGGTAGCATCAATTGTACACATATCGAATGGAGAAATCGTCCAAGAGAGTTGCGAGGGGCGTATGTTAGGGGTGATATCAAAAGACCGACCATTATACTTGAAGCGGTGACGTCGAATGATTTATGGTTTTGGCATTCATGTTTTGGTGTTCCAAATTTAAACAATGACATCAATGTTTTGTACACATCGTCGATGTTTCAAAGCGTAACAGATGGTACCGCACCCTTCTGTCCATTTTTTGTTAACAGAAGATATTACAGATGAGGCTATCTTCTTGTGGATGGTATCTACCCATCATGGTCTGTTTTGGTGAAAGCTCTTTCATTTTCTGTCGAGATTAAAGAAAAGACGTTCAAGAAGTTGCAAGAATCGGCAAGAAAAGATGTTGAGATGGCTTTTGGTGTTTTAAAGGGTCGATGTGGCATACTAAACCGTCTGGTTCGTGCAATGAATAAAAAAATAATCCATAACATAGTATATGCATGTATCATATTGCACAATATACTAATAAAAGAAGATGGGCGTGCAATATCTCTAGATCGGGTGCCGGATCCTCCCACATAAGCTCTCGTTCCCGAAAATGTCCAACAAGACTTGCGCAATGAAGAACTTCACTTTCGTTTGAGATATGTTATTGAACTTGTAGTTTCTTTAGGTTTGGAATTTCCAGATTCGGACGAGGAGTAGGTTTTCTTTATGTATCTTTTTATTTCTATATGTTTTTATAAGTTGTAACCTAAAATATGTCTAGAAATATTGTTTTTTATTTAAATGAAATTATTATTGTTAATTTATTATTTAAAATAAAAAAAATCCAACACAGAGTGATGAGCACTGGCACTAAAATTCATCACTAGTGATGGAACCATGCTCGATGACGTGTCATTTGATAATTAAATGTGGGAGTGATGGAAAGTGAAACACCCCCCAACCCTATTAAAGGGAAAAAGTAATTAGTTATTCTAACTTTCCAGCACTCACATATAATTAATATTAGTGAAAAAAGTAGAGGCCTTGATGTAGTAATTTACCATCTTTAATGCATGCTCCAATATTGACTTATAAGACCATCTGTAATGGGTTCTATATCATGCCTAGCCTCTCACATAGCGTCCTATGGTGCTCTGAACACCATTACGGGGGAGGGGGGCGCTATGGGGTAAATTTTTTTCCCTCCCCCTATGTATATCACGGCTACCAATTTTTCCTCACTCACACACATATATATACATACATATATATAAAGCCCCATACATATATAACCCGCTACACACTCAAGCTATATAAAGTCCCTCTCTTATACAATCCATAACTTGTCGCATAACGCCCCACAAAAGACTTTATACTACACATGACCTAATGGGAAAAGTAAGTAGTTGGTTTGTTAATTTTTTATTTTGATTTTAATTTATACCCTTACACTATAAATTAATACACGCATTTAACCCATTGATTATTCAGTTAAATACATATACGTATTTAATATTTTTTTCTCGACAGTTATGTATAAATTTTGTTAAAGATGAGATTGTTTTCGGAAAAAAATATATGTTTTTTTTATTCTATGCTATACGAGTGTCGGTAACTAGACCAAGACGAAACAAACCAATTTCGATAGAACGTCGGTACCGTATCAGTATTATCGAAACAAGTACTAGTATTCGTTTTTAGGTCTTCGATCAAAACAACGTGTGAATATTCTTTTGAGCATATCACGACGTTCATTTTCTGGTTTCTCTCTTTCATTTGCTATAGCGATTGTTCATACCGTAATGAACCAATCTAATATCGACTGAAATCATCACATCGCGTGAGGTATCCCACTAGTATAATAACAAATGATGAATACACTTATAAATAGTGGTTTTCTTTCTTTTTGTGTTTTATGGTTTTTTACTTTAGTAATTGTTTTGTTTGGTTTTTTTTTGTGGTTTATTGCTTTAGTGTATGTGTTTTTATCATTCTTTGTTTTTATAATTTTTAATGGGTAGAGCTTATAACAACCCAAGGCACGCTGCATTCTGCTGTGTAGGGTGGTGGAGAAAGGTCTTATTGGGTCTTTTATGGTACCGGTAAACCACTTTTATCTTCAAGTACCGGTATCCTACCGTACTGAACATTTTCGATACCGGTATCTAGTTTTGATGATTTTCGGTACCGGTACCATACTCATCCCTAGCCATAAGAATTCTTGACCAACAACATTAATTCATTAGTAATTTTTTTAAGAGAGTTAATATTTACACACTCTTTTCTTCTATCTCTTTCTATACATACATAGATATATATAGAAAAAGATAGAGTGAAAAAAGATATGATAATAAGATGTAGTAATGGGGAATACTGAGAGTCTATTTTTAAAAATAGTGCTTCCTTTATTATTTAATTGAATCATATATGTTTCTTAGTTTAAAAAAAAAAGAAATATGTAGATAATTGTTTTTCAACTTTGCGATATAACGTTCTTTTTTTGAACGAAGTTGTATTAAAAAACAAACTATTTGTTTTCATTGTAAACAATATGAGTACTGATACTATAACAATATCACGCCATACCGTATCGAACCAATCCAGTATCGACGTTTCGATAGGTATTCGTCTTTATGGTCTACGAGACTACGTTCCACCGCAATACGCGGGAGATCCAACTAGTTTCTAATAATAGATGACAAATCATCATTTAGTTTTATTTTATATAAAAAACAATTTGTAACATATAAATTATTGACGATAGTATAAATTATTGGATTAAAATGTCCAATATATCAAAATCGAAAATTTCGAGTTCTTGTATCAATTTTTTAGCCCATGATAATTATCCCATTTGTTATAGGAATGAAGAAAGTTAGTGATTTGAACTTTGAGGTGGATATCGACTCCACCATGTAATCAAGATCAAATTTGAAGGTTGGGGACCGGAATCGAGTGTTGAGAGCCTAGTTCAACTATAACTAAATAGTTGTGATGAAAATTTCTGTTGGTAAGCTTATTCACTCAATTCTTTAATCGTTCGTTACAACAGGGCTCACGTGGCACAGAGAGTGACACAACGTTCAACTAAAAAAAATTCCCTAAAGACCACCAAGCCAATTGAGTGCCCCATCCAAAATGCAATGAGTGGTCCGCCTTAGTGAGACTGAGCTTTCAATGGGGAGATGCAATCAGTCGATTTAATTTTCCGTTAAAAAAGATGACATCAAGAGTTTATAGATAGAAGATACGATGATTGAAACATGTATCATATAGCCTAACAAAACTATACATATTTGAGCTAATTTATTTATTTATTTACTATACTACAAAAACCAAATGAGGGAATAGTGCCAAGCAGCTGCCGGACACTCCCCCTATTGGACCACCATGTTTACTATTTTATATTCATTGTAATATTACCGTTTTGCCCCTACTTATAATTAGCCCACAACTCAAAATAAAATTACGCTTTTGTCCCCAGCTCAAAATTACGATTTCGCCCTCGATTCAAAATACGATTTTGCCCTCAGCTCAAAATTACGTTCTCGCCCCGGTTCAAAATAAAATTATTTTTTTACCCCCAGCAAAAAAATACGATTGTGTCCTCTGTTATAAAATAAGATTTTCCCCATTTAAAAAATTATTATTACTTCATCAGTTCAAAATTATGTTTTTGCCCCTGTTCAAAACAAACTTATGCTTTTGCCCTCAACTCAAAATTACAATTTCGCCATCGGTTCAAAATAAAAATATGATTTTCCCTCTAGCCTAAAATTACGATTGTAACTTTAATTCAAATTTATACATATTTGATTATAAAACAATGAAAACACTTTTCAAGATGCAAATAATAAAACGTTGTCCACTACATATGTGAAAAATGAGAACATAAAAGTAATTAATGACTTCTTGAATTTAATATAGAGTTGTTTAGGGATGGAAGAAACCATATTATGGACCTAATAACTTGCTTAATAAATTCTTAAAATCAGTACAAGAGTTCTAAACATTATGAATATACATATTTGATTATAAAGTATAAAGAGCAATTATTTACCATCATCAAGTTTTGAGACAGATTGAACAATACAACTTGTTCTTAATTAGTATGTTAAAGACATTATATACTCGAATAAGAACAAAATACATACATAAATGGTTCTATAAAAATAACAAATCTTTTACTTTGGCATTGTCACCAAAGTATCTTGGTACTCGCATTCTTCTTCCTTTTTTTGTTAAAAAACAGCTAGCACCAATGCATTATTCATGGTTTGACTATCTCCTGGATTAACTACCAAACTCACATCTCATTACCCTCTTATAGCATTCACAATAAAATTCCTATATTTATACATATATATCTATATATTTCCACTAAAAACAATTACTTTTTCTCTCTTCATTTCAAAAAATATTATATTTTATACCTTTATCATTATTTTTTCTCTCTTTCACTCACAGCCATTTCTTAAAATTTTAAAAAAATTATATAGTTTTCTCTCTCCAGAAATTTTTTTTCCCATATATTTTAGATGAACATGACTTTCTCATATATTTTCTCTCTCCTCTACTCACAACCACTTAAAAACACTATCAACCATTCCTTATAATATAACTAAATCCCCTCAAATGTTTTTAAGAGTTTCATTGTGAATGCTCTTATGGTAGAAAAATATAGCCAATGACCTCTAGTTCAAGTGGTAGAAGAGCTTGAGTTCTTCTATGAAGACTCAAGTTCAATTCCCACTTGGTGCAAAAAGGAGTGAGGCACTGGTGGGCATGATAGAAGACTCAGGGAAACCTCGGTTCGATCCTTGAACAAAACGGGTTTTTACTGGTAATTTCATCGTCGTGCCTACGGGCGGGTGGGTTACCGGGTTTTCCCCGGAAGTGGTGGTGGACGACTCGGGTTACTCTCGGAGTGCTCCGTTTGTCCAGTGGGTGTCCCAAGAGTACTCGAGATTGATTTGTTGGCCGTTCAAAAAAAAAAGTAGAAAAATATACTGGTCTCTCAATTTACAAGCAAAGATGCTATCTCATTGAAAATGAATGTGCTGTTCGTTAAACTCAATCTTACATGAAGCTAATTTAAATTTGCAAATGTGGCGTCCCTTCCAGCTTTCTCAAAAGTGTTGATAAGTAATTAAAGATTATATAAAAAAATCCCTTAATTTGGGGCACACTACTTATTCATTTATGAACATGGACAAAAATCTC